>CM057453.1:817126875-818550000 GCA_016271365.2 Neoceratodus forsteri | reverse complement strand
TTTTTGAAGAAGCACAAGAAAACATGATCCAATGAGCGGTAATGGACGTGTAATCTATGTTTTGAGTGCTGGTCCACATATCTGTTGTGACATGAATAACCCCATCCTCCACAGTTTTAAGTGCAAGCATCACTGTCACTTTTAAAGCCTGATAAATGTTTGATATTTCAATATAGGAAAAGTACTGTAGAACTAGAAATAAGCACGTAAAGTTTATATCGCGCTTTGCAGGGAAGTCACCTAATCGCGCCAATAAATTATAGCGCGGTGCTACCTTTAATCCAGATTGTTGTTGCACTGTAGTTACATTCTTCGGTTGTGCATTTTTTGGGGATGTTATTAAGTGGCTGAACTCACTTACAGTATCTCTCGCAACCGGCATCTCTAACCTAATGACAGAGACTGTCAAAGAGCTAGCTGTTGCCTCTCCTCCTGGTAAAAATGTAGGTCCCATTATGCTGTTTACTCACCTGAAGTCCGATGGAATCTGGATTGGATTTTTGGTTTTTTTGCACATTTCTGAATAAAGATTTGCTTCATCTTACAATTGTCAATTTGTAGTGTGTCCCCATAGGTTTATTTTCCTTTCAAACACTGTTTAGTTTTCGCGGTATCCAGGAAGTGAAACAGACCGATCACGTGGTTCCCATCGAAGAATACAGTCAATGGGTTTAGTCAGTACCACTGCAGTACCATATGTGGGAGAGTGATTAGTTGATGGTAAATTTTAGTAAAGGAATTAAAGGGGCAGTGTAGAGTATACTGTAATTTTAAAACAATACAGTAAAACTGTATGAGGAGGTTTGAGGGAATGATGGAATTCGTTACGGGGGCTGGCGTGGTGTTGACGTGGTAGCACGGATGTGGTGTTCCTCGTCGAATCAACAAACATCAACCAAATGTCTAAGCATTTGCTGTGTTTTTTTTTTTTTTTTTTTTTTTTAAATATACACATACAGTGAAACTTCATTACTTTATGCCAGCAAGATTGGGGGGCCTGGTTCAGACACGCCGCGTCGAGCCAAGATGCTGCTTATGAAGCTTTCATCCAATAACCTTCGCTGTAAAAATAATTTCACTGAATAACACTGTCCAGCGAATATAGTGATATTTTTACAGTGAAACTTTCTAGTTCTACAGTACCTTCGATGAGTAACATTGTAACAAGGCTCTGCTAATGTCATGAGCTCCCTAAAATCCTCATGATCTACCAAAGAGTATGGGAGAAGGGCTCTGGCTAACAGTTCACCAATTCGGTGATTAAGATGAAGGGTCTTTGGATGATTTCTAGTAAAGGTATTCTTCCTTTCAAATGCCTGAGACAGTGTTAGCTGTTTACAACAGGTCCCTGCTGGTTTATTATACACCGTGCTTCGATGGGCAGATGGACGCGGAGATGGTGGACTAGGACTTATACATTCAGTGCCATCACTGGATGTGCAACTGGTACCAATGGTGCTGGCATTGGTGGTAACAGTGATCCCAGGGCTGGCAGTGGTTCTGCCTGCATAAAGTTCAGACAATTCAGTATCCATTTCAGATTCCTGACCCTTCTCACGTGTGGTCTGGAAGATGGAGGACATGGGTTTTGGATGATCAAGCAAAACTGAATGCTTTTTCAGATGGCATTTAACAGCTGTAGTGCCAAGGCATGACACAACTTTACCATGGCTTACACTCTGTTTACACAGGGAACAAATTGCTTTGCATGGATCAGTTTTACTGACAGAGAAATAATTCCACACCTCAGATGTGACAGATTTTGTTAGAGTGCTAGGAAGATAGCTAAAGACTGTTTGTGTCTTTTCACCTGTCCTAACAGAACCCAGGACATGGTCCTTGGTGCTAGAAGAGTGGGCAGAAGACTCTGATGGATTTTCATTGCTGGCCAACACAGAAGTGGTGGATTCAATGGATATGTCCTTTTCATTGCCAACAGTGCTGGATGTATTTGCAAGTGCACTACCCGATTCATTGTCAGCAGACTTGCTCATTTCACTTTGTTGAGGAAGTAATGATTGTCATGAAGACACAACAGTGTCGGACTGAGACAAAGAGCTACTGTCTGAGTCAGAGAGGGACTCACTGTCACTTGCATTATTGCTGCTAGCCACAGGATCTTAACAGCATGAATGGCATACCTTATGGTGCCTCTCTGTGTGACCCCAGCAGCTGTACAGGTTTTCTTAAAAGGTCCCCTTTACCACACTTCACTGTTGCTCTTTGCTGTTTCTTGAATTTTTATCACTTGAAACATTTTCGTTATTTCTGCTAGCACCAGGATTACCACCAACACCTACTCCAACACCATCACCAGGTGCTTCATCTATGTTGGTGTCAGCCATAACAGTACCAGTATACTGCGGTGAACACACCCACACCCAAACAATTCCTGTGTAAGAAAGCAATGTGATCTGTGATCACTGGCTACAACTCCAAAATTTTATTTTGGTTGTGCAACACTGTGATGCAATAAACAAAGTAATTAAAGAATGACTGTTTGCAACTAAAGGATCCCAGGTTCAAGGCTTACAGAATGATTGGGCTGCTGGGCATAGGTATACACACAGCAGTCAAGGGGCGCACAGCAGCAGGGTGATGGGCTGACCACAGGAGACGGAGTCACATACACGACCCAGGGAATGAGAATTATATTTCTACATTTGTCATGTAAAGGTTAATGCCACCACACAACTGGCCACTGGGCTTCTCTCTGTGACACACACTGGGTTGGGTACAGATTAATTTGCCTTTTTTTGTTGCCCCCCTTGTTATATGCTTGTTGCTGGCAGCTGCTGAGTGTGCACCACTGTGCAGTGCTGCAGTTTCAATCAATCACATTTCACAAAGGTTCTTCTTTTTATTTATTTTTTATTCTCTCTCCAGAGTCCTGATATTGATTGATCTAGGTCTCGATCCCTATTCCCCAGTCCCTTCCCAATTCTTGATTAATCCCTCCACCTGAACCTCCCCCAGTCCCACTCCCACACCTGACCGTTAATTTACTGAGCCTTTTTTTCAGCCTCTCGTCCTCGGTCTCTCAGGCCTGCTTAGCCCTTTTTCACAGGAAAATGGATGATGGAATTTTTTAAATAATAGCACTGCAGCAACTCGCAAGTGCTGCAGTCCGATTGCGGCCACACCGACCTGGGCCCTGGCCTAGTAGGTAGTATCGGGCAAGAATGCTGGCTGCGGTAGTAGCGGTATGCTACAGTTAAGTAGGCTGCTGCCTCCTGAAATCTTCAGCAAATAGCGCTCCGTCTCGCCTTGCATCTGCCTAAATAAATAGTACCCCACAGATCCAGTGTCTCGCGCAGCTTACTCGACCCCCACCTGACCACATAGTATTGGTCAGGTAGTGAGGAGGATGACTTCACTTGAGCATACATACGCAAGCGCAAAACAGACAACTCGCGGTGGATCTGGCAAGACTGGCAATGGCAACCCCAACAACACTGCTGCTGCACCACCCTCCCACACATCAGGGCTGCCACTTGCCTGCTGGTGCTGGGACATGCCTCCTCCTCACACACCCCTACACCCCCCACCAATCGGGCTGCCTGCTGGGACGTGCCTCCTACACACACACACACACACACACACACACACACACACACACACACAACAAGGGCGGTGGAGTAGCTATATATGCAAAATCGGTATACCTGTATCCTGTATTGCTGCAACCTCTATGCCAAAGGAATCTGAATGCCTATCCCTAAAGTCTCTCTCCCCAACACAGCAGCTTTTCAGCTAGTTGGATGCTACAGACGCCCCCGCTGACCTCAAGCTCTTCTCCCACCTGGGGAATCTGCTCAAGCCCAGCACTGAAGAAGTCATTATTCTAGGTGACCTGAATTTCAACTGGCTTACCCAGGCAGCTGCACCTCTGGTATCATTCTGCGATACATATGGGTTCACACAACTAATTAATGAGCCAACAAGAATTAATGCAAGGAATAGTAATAGCACACTACTTGATATCATGCTAGTGAATAAACCCCATCTATCCACACATGCTGGAGTGCTTTTCTGCGATATAAGTGATCACTGCCCCATCGCAGGGGTAAGATCTTCCAGCAAAACAACCCCAGCAAAATTCCTAATGAGGAGATTCACGAAAAACATTAATATTGAAGGATATTTGCATGATCTAGCTCACTCTCCAAGCTGGCAAGAGTTTTATCTTGCTCATTCTGTGGAAAAAGCACAGCAGGTGCTAAATAGCATTATAATAATAAGTGCCCTTAACATCCATGCCCCAATCTCTAGTATCCGAATAAAAAACAAATCCTGTCGTTGGTTTTCAGCTGACCTCAAAGCTGCACTGCTGGAGAGAGACAAACTCTGGAAAATGGCAAGAAAAATCAAGAATGCAAATGACTGGATGATCTTTAGGAAAGTCAGGAATAGATGCACCAAGAAAGTTAGGGATGCAAAGGCTGCCTTCTACTTGGCTGAGCTCGACTCCTCCTATAATAATCCTGCTAGGTTTTGGGGTACCATCAAGCGTATGGTTGGGCAGGATTCTAGCACCTCCCTACCAACTCAATTACACCACAGTAATGGCCTTATCTCTGGCAAAATGCAAATTCTGGATGCCTTCAATAACCACTTCACAACGGCTGGCCTTGCCTTTGACACCTCTCCAGCTAACCTGCTGTGTGAACAATTAAGCTCCCAGTACACTGGTGCTCAGAGAGCTGACTCTTCCTTCAGCTTTAAATCTGTACTGTTGAAGCAAGTAGAGGACCTACTATGGCAGCTGGATACCAAAACAAAGCGCAGGGGCAGACTCTCTGGACCCCTACTTTCTAAAGATTGCATCCCATGTACTTGCAGTCCCCCCCCCCCAAACACATCTCTTTAACCTATCTCTAAACTCTGGTTCTATTCCCACACTGTGGAAGACAGCCCAAGTGGTTCCCCTTCTAAAATCAGGGGACCCTATGGACATAATAATTACAGGCCCATTTCCATTCTACCAGTGCTATCAAGATGCTGGAGAAACTAGCAGTGCCCAGTTAAGTGAATATCTTGGCGGTATAACCTCCTGAATCCAGCTCAATCTGGATTCAGGGCCAAGCATAGCACTATCACTGCACTAGCCAAGGTCACAAATGACTGGCAAACCGAATTAGATAAAAAGAACAATGTCTGCAGTATTTCTTGACCTGAGCAAAGCATTCGACACTGTGGACCACGAGTTTCTATTATCATCCTTGTACTCCATTGACCTAGATCCACCCTCCCTTAAGTGGTTCAGGTGTTATCTTACCGGTAGGTCACAGCAGGTAAAAGCTGAAGGTGACCTATCCCGATTAAAACCACTGTTAAGAGGAGTCTCCCAAGGTTCTATCCTGGGTCCTATCCTATTTGCCATCTATATAAATATTGATTCAACCCTCACCAAATCCTCTGTACACCTCTTTGCTGATGACACTGTTTTGTATGTCAGCAACCCTTCTTCTGCAGCTGCCCGTGAAATCCTACAAACAGAATTCTCCTTATTACAATATCAGCTACTTGAGAAAAAGCTTCTGTTAAATGCAAAGAAAACTAAAGCAATGATGATCACAAATCAAAGCTCCACCAGCACCTCCTCTTCAATCATTCTCCCCCAGCTATGCACTATTCTTGGAGAAAATCTGGAGTATGCAGAAAAATTCAAATACCTAGGTGTGTGGATTGACAGCAGACTACTTCACTCATCATTTAGAAGAACTGCTAAAAAAGCACTGCCAAAGGCTTGGCCCTTTCTATAGATTAAAACCCTTCCTAAACAGAGATTCAAAGATGGTTAGTCCAGGCCATTTTCTCTCAGTTGTTGACTATGCAGACTTCCTTTATAGTCACTGCCCCATCTCCTACCTCACAAGTTGGATACCTTATACCATAGAGCAATGAGATTCATAACAGATCTGCCATCTAATACCCATCATTGCTCTCTTTATGCTGCAGTTGGATGGGTTTCTCTACACCTCGGAAGGAACAGAAATGCAGCTCTATGGATTTACAGAGCGTTATCAAAAAAACTTCCAAACTATATTCTGGACTGCTTCACCCAGACCATTCCTAGCTCCTATGCCCTAAGAAGCAACAACATCATCCTGTTCAAATTGCTCAAATTCAACAACCAGCTAGGGAGGGCAGCAATCAGCTATTCTCTAGCTATAGCATGGAACACCCTACAAAAATCCCTAAAACTGTCCAATATTATACCAATTGCATCCTTTAAACAGCGTTGTACAGTTTTCTTCAGAGAAATGCAGTTGCTACCGCTAGAGCTAGCTTTGTCATCTCACAATCTCCCTCCCAAAATTCACCATATATGGCAATCTTTGTTCTTCAGTTCTCCCTCCCAGGCAGACACCCCATTTTATGGCACCCAGTTATACCTTCCACCATCCTAGTATTACATTATGCTGTGTGTTTGCCATGGCCCCTCCACTGGGATATGTATACACTGTATATACTGTAATTATCAGCTTAACTTTCCTATAACCCATTTTATCATGTGAATTTTACTGTACATCACTGTGTTTATAAATGTTTTTTTCCCCTGTATGTATAACTGTTTTATATAAGTGTATTGATGTATCTGTTGTGTATCAACTGTTGAACCTTGACCTTATCAGGTCCATCTTGTAAATGAGCCTTGCTCAATGATGCTCGCCTGAATAAATAAAGATTTGATGATGATGATGATGATGATGATGGTGATGATGATGGCCAATGACGGCCAAGACATGACGAGAGATCATTAGCTGGGACTCAGATTCGAACCCTTTCGTAACCCTTTGGTGTTCGAGTTCTGTTAGAACTCGAACACCAGGGTTCAATCTTTGACTAACTAGTTCTGACAACCCTACTAGGAACCTCCTGCAAAACAAGAGTACAGTTCAAAACCACAGTACAATGCTTTAACATAAAATGAACACCTCAGTCAGTGTAACTGCTGAAACAAAACAGATCCGATTTATTTAAGGAGTTGTAACAAGGACAGGGGATATCAGGTTAATTAGGTTAAACATTAATCACAGTACTGTGCACATATTCAGAGTCCCAAATTGTCACTTTCACTGGGTACCCAGGATGTGTGTGTGTGTGGGGCCGCTAGCTAGGATTGGTGCAACTGGTTGGGGCCCTGTGATGGAAAAACACTGGCACAATACCAAATTGTATTCTGGAGCGGTTGGCTCAGTTCATAAAGAAATGGGAAGGGGAAAAAAAAAAAAAAAAAAAACAAAAAACACACACACACACACACACACACACACACACACACACACACACACTTAGATGACACACTTGCAATCCGATAAACAGATGGCAGGGAGCTACCCTGCTTTGTATTCACAATTTCAATGCTGGGAACTGGATGGAAGGCAGATTGTCCTGGATTGCCAGGAGGAGCAGACCATGTGGACAAGGTCCTTGTGACTAGACCCACTGAAGTTTAGAGCAAATGGATGTAGTCTGGATTAAGGTGGGGTTTATTTCCAGCTTCATGCACTCAATTCACCGTACAGGGATTTGAAATGAGATTCCCCACAAGCACTACACATTTATATGTAAAGAAAATTACTAGACTAGGCAGGCTGCTTCTCTATCCCAATCGCAATTACTGCACAATACCTGGGAGAACATACAGCAGATTCAGTTCCCGACAGAACGCGATTCAGCAATTTCTCCAGTCTTCTATAGGGTGAGCCTGATTTCTACTCTTCAGATCTCCTAGATTCTCTTCACAGGTCAGATTCAGTCCGAACAGGCGCTTGCACAAGCTGCAGACCAAAACTTAGGGCCTTATACGTGATTCCCGCGCTAAAACTACACACCGAAGAAGCACCCAGCTCCTTGTCTCTTCACTGCCCAAACTGATCTGACATTCCAGTAGACAGAGCCGGGCATTTCTTTTGAGTTTCTCTCAGTTCAGTTGGCTGGTTTGGCTGTCACTCACAATCAGACTCCCCTTGTTGGTGCAAAAAGGCACGGAAGTCCAAACTACAATTCCCAGAGGCATCTGCCACATAGTCCCATTGTGGCTGGCTCCAGAGGAGAGTCCAAGTTCTGATTCGCCCAGAGCATGCTCCATTTTAAAAGATCCCCACAATGATTGGTCCAATTCGGCAGTACAGAACCAACATGAGGTAGCTACTCTGCACTGTTCTTGCTACAAAAAAGCAGGTTAAAACAAAGTACATTTTCATTATTGTTCTAACAGGTTACAAGCAAACAATTACATCTTTGAAGAGTGCTCCTTCTGCCCACTTAGCGATGGCAGAAATGGAGCGACTTGGCAGTAGCTCAAGTGGGACTCAAGCAGGGAAACACACAGACCCCCATCCAAATTA
Organism: Neoceratodus forsteri; assembly: GCA_016271365.2. Classification (NCBI taxonomy): domain Eukaryota; kingdom Metazoa; phylum Chordata; order Ceratodontiformes; family Ceratodontidae; genus Neoceratodus; species Neoceratodus forsteri. Next base: position 818,541,643 of record CM057453.1, on the reverse strand, counting down.
ATGATGTCTGCAGGCAGACAGCTCTTGAGACAGTACCAGAGGCTCTAAAAGCAATCACAGATAAACGGCTTAGATGCCAAACACCATCCAAGCTTGGAGCATTTAAGCAAGCTCCTGGAAGACTTTTGGGAACCCCCATTTGCAAGGGGTTACATTTAGTTTTGTATTAGAAACTCCAATTCACATGCACTTACCACCTAAATAAATAAACACACCACACACACCTCCTTAGTGGTATTTCACTTAATGTAGTGCTCACATTTCATTCTGTGACACCCTTATCTCAGTGCCTCTATTTTGTAAGCACTACTCAGGCTAGCCTAGGTTTGGGGAGAAAACATCTGCTCAGGTCAGCATCATGGCTAGGTTTGTACTTCTGGTTAGGGTCACCCAAGTAACTCCAATCGCAGGAAGCAATAACTGAGAATGTCCAAACCAGTAAAGGGATTCTAGAGTGTGGCTTTTATTCACTTCAACACAAGAATAACAAAGCAAGATGGACCCCCACAGGGCTACACTCACTGGAAATGCAGATTTACGAAGTCAGAGCACATCTTTACTACACAATACAGTCAGGTTCTGAACACAACAGGGCTCACACGGCCCAAACTAGTACTTCTACTTGGATTCCATGACATGGCACCCCGGCCAGTCCTTGGACACTTTTCCATAAAGCATGGAGTTTGATGGTGGCTCCCTCAACCACCCATGAGCACTTTCTAGCTCTAAAGGGAAAACATCCTTAATCCCACATCCCACCTATTGTTCCCATATCCGGCCATTCATTTGGAACACCACCTTTTATTTGAAACTACTAGTTGTAGATGTTATCTGGAACTGTATGACACATTTAACATTCTACACTGTATTTAAATGGTGTCCTGACAATTCTGTTAGTGACTGTGTCCATCACTTAGACCCCCACCGTCTCAGATACTTCCAAGTCATACACAAAGTTAAAAGCACTGTACTTGGCTAGTCTTCTCCTGACCCCACAGTAGGCAGTTACTTTTACACAACACTGTCTTGGTGAAACACATGGGCTCCATTTCAGAGTAAACTCACCATCATATGCAGGTGCCCCACGGCTTCTTCCCAGAAAAAAAAAAAAAAAGATTCTCTGGTACCTCAGTACAATTTCTTCTGTCAGGCAGCTTCCCCATTTCCAAGCAGGGTCAGGGATTGCCCCCGAAATACTAGTTCTCCCCATCCCTCCAGGGATGGGGCACTGGAACAACTCCGGGAGAGGTCTCTACCACTTCTTGCAGTCTCTTCTGTGTTCTTCTCTAGGGTGGGAACACACTACCCTACTTCTGGTGTAGCTCTATAGTAGAGCTAAGCTCTGAGGGGCTGCCACTGCAGCACACCTCCTCCTTCTCAAGTCTCCCTCTAGACTGACTTTGAAATCTCCAACGTTCTAACCCAGCCCCTGCAGCCAACATTCCACTGTGGCTTATGCTACTGAGAGAAAGTTATATGGTGATGTCATCCTCCAGCTCAGCTGAGACTGAGGACAGAGTAAGACAGCATAAACGCATTTAACTGGTGTCTCACAAGCTGCATTTCCCTGCCGCTAGTTCTAAGTGGGATTCTAATAACCCAGGCGACAGGGGTTACAGATCATTAAAATAAAAGCCAGTGATAAAAATCAGCACACATATTTACATTACATCATTTATCCATTCTCCCACCTGACGTTACTGCAGCCTTTATACAGTCACGTTGGTGACATTCAGTTACATCATGCTTTTTTTTTTTTTTTTATAAACAAGGAACATTTTTGGAACTTGCATATATTCATCCCTATAACCCTTATGTCATTGCAAATACAATACTGTAAAAATCCACAAACAATTAGAGAGCCTAAACTAAATATATCTAGACATAAAATCATCACACATACACACACAAAAAGAATGGGGAGGGAATAGTTAGCACTCAAAGCTTCCGAGAGATTCAATATATTTCTTTAACAAAAATGAAGGCTGGCGCCTTACCTCGCACTACACGGGAGACCCAGGTTCGGAGGACTGAAACAGGACTGAGCCATGGCTCTCCCTTCCAAGAGAGGGGAATGCCTCCATAGTCCTGTTCCCACCGGGTAGAGGTCCGGTGGGCACATAGGTGGTATGGGTGGTGACAGAAGTCAGGGAAGGGGTGCAAGGGGCCACTGGATCCTGGCATGTACATGGGGGGTGGGGTAGGGAGAAAAACAGTAAAAATACTGAAAAATGTATATTAAAAAATGCATTAAACATACCCTAAAAATAAGAATCTTTCTTCAAAAATTTCACTATATCATGTCTCTGTCTCTGTCTCTGTCTCTCTTCAATATTCTTATTTCAGATATGGTGCTAAATCAAAACCTGCAATCTAGATATTCAATGGTTTTAAAAAAAAAAAAAAAATCTGACCCCCAAATTGGACGAACCCTGTCTATATCCATTGACCTAAACTTGGGTCCTATATTGCTTCCCACCTCGTTAACATGTGCTGCCATTGCACAAGTAAAATGTTTATTTTCAATGGCCCAGCAGCGTTCCTCTACCCAGGTTTAATACTATTTTTTTTTTTTTTTTAATATATAAAAACTCCACTAAGTACATTCCGCTATGTAAATTACAAGTAATCATTTACCTTATTTTAAATGTTTTATCCACATATTGCACTTTGAATGTATTGCTTGAAACGATGGAGCTATAATAAGTATACCTTTACACTGAAAACAGCACTTTATATTATTACTCATCCAAGTTTCTTGATTTTCGAGGTATAATGACTTTGTACTAATTTGAGACTTTGCTTTTCTATAAGCTATTCTAGGGCCTCTGTCAGCTGCATCATTCAATCCTTCAATCACTACCTAAAAGCGTGTCAATGTCTTTTTAAATTATAGCGTCAACCAGTATGGCATGTGCAGAATAGGTGGTAACATTATTAAAACATAATTGGTATTGATGCTAGAAACTGTGGCTGGATTCTCTCTTTTAATATATCATGCAGCAGTCAAACTGCTTCCAACAAATGCCACGCACACACACACACACACGTCAGAGCCGTTACGCCGTTACAGAAATAAGTTTAGGTTTGTACTCTCCCTCCACTCACCATTTACTACTGCATGTTCCATCATTCTACACTGTAGGATCGCTGATGCCACTTACATACCAGTGTTAGAAATACCACTTTCTCAGTGCAGTTTAACCCCTGCAAGGTATACATATTTTTTAAATCAAGGATGGAAATGAGAAAGGAAAAGTGTAGCCTACAGAGATTCGAACCTCAGATCTCTGGTATGCGTTCAAGCGCTCTAACCATTAAGCTACAGGCTCACTGATCAAAGGTCTGAGGAATTTCCTTACAGCCACACACACATTCCTTTTCTAGTGTTGCTAATTATGCAACTAGGAACCAATGTTAGAAATACCACTTTCTCTCAGTGCAGTTTAACCCCTGCAAGGTATACATATTTTTTTAAATCAAGGATGGAAATGAGAAAGGAAAAGTGTGGCCTACTGGGATTCGAACCTCAGATCTCTGGTATGCCGTTCCAGCGCTCTAACCATTAAGCTACAGGCTCACTGATCAAAGCGTCTGAGGAATTTCCTTACAGCCACACACACATTCCTTTCTCTAGTGTTGCGCAATTATGCAACTAGGAACCAATGTTAGAAATACCACTTTCTCTCAGTGCAGTTTAACCCCTGCAAGGTATACATATTTTTAAATCAAGGATGGAAATGAGAAAGGAAAAGTGTGGCCTACTGGGATTCGAACCTCAGATCTCTGGTATGCCGTTCCAGCGCTCTAACCATTAACCACTTACATACCAGGTAATGGCAGCAGACTATGTGGAGTTAAACAGTTGTAATAGAGCCAGAAACTATGTTTCTCCTTCCCTTACAGTTTATCTCACTGACAAAGTTTAAACTGCACCAGTTTCCATCAGACAGTTCAAGCCGTGGTGTTTCTGACAACGCAGTCTGAGAAGACAGCATCAGGGCAGCGGAAATGAGATGATTGAAGCAGCATGAGGCACCGACTGTACACTGAATAAGAAGTTACAGTAAAGCAGCACTCTCAGAACTTAACTCTTATAACCATACAAGACACTAGAACTGTACATATAAATCTATGCAATCATGTTAATCATGATGTTTAAAACAACTGAATTTTAACTAAAAATGAAAATGTTATGTTACAGAATATTACATAATCCCCTTTGAGAGAAATGAAATCTGCTAACAGAATTCAGAACTATGTGCATAAGACTCCCTCTTATGGTTATAAGAGTACCTCGAATGTTTTGAAATAAACGTTTCTGAATGGCTAGGAATGATGTCATGATTCATAGTATCACATAGAAAACTTTTTTTTTTTTTTTTTTTTTTTTAATTTCTATTTTTCCTCCTCCTGCCCCACAAAGCCGCTTCCTTCAGGAATCACCCATTAAGCCTGCCCCTGCCAGTACCTACCTTACAACCTCTGGTCCCTCCATCTAACCACGGAAACCCCACCAGGGGGTGGCGGGATCAGCGGCCCCCAGATCTTGCATCTCATCAGGGCCCTGGGTCGCAGGCAGGTGCTGGCACATCGGGACCCGGCTCGGCGTTCAGTCATCCTGTCTCAGGGCCCCCCCATGTTCCTCATGGGATGCTATGTGCCCCTTTGTCAAAGCGTCTGCGTCATCCCCTCCTTCCGTGAAGGAGGCAGCCCCCAGGCTGACTGGTTGCTGGCATAGGGCGCAGCCAATCATACCTCAAACTCCAGCTTGCCATCGCTTCCCCAGCCTCCTCCAGGGGGCGCTTGCCAGGCTGGAAGCCCTTCTCCCCCAGAGAAAGCAAGCTGTCCCCAGGCGCTCCAGCCCATCTCCCCCTGGCCAACCACCCCCGACGACCAGAGCTCGCTCCCGAACCAGGGTCGCCGGCATGGTGCGAGGTGTGGCGTCCAGCGCCTAAACCCTCAGCACCACTGGGACGCAGAAAACTTTCCAATGAGGCCGGCCCACTGGTGCAGTGGTAACAGAAACCTAGAATCTGATGGCAGATGAGGACCATTTGGCCCACCTAGTCTACCCATTTCCCTGCCTAATGGATAAGCTACAGATCCTAGTTAACGAACAACCTACTTCCTCCTACCCCCCACTAGGATTGCCTTATGTCTGTCCCATTCATTCTTGAATTCCTCCACTATTTTTGACTCTACGACCTCCTCAGGAAGGCTGTTCCATGCATCTACAACCCTCTCTGAAGAAATACTTCTTCACATTACCTCTGAGCAATCTCCCCCCTCTATCTTCAAATTGTGCTCCCTTGTTCTTGCACATCTTTTTCTGAAAGATGCTACCCTCTTGGACTTTGTTGATTCCCTTGAGGTACTTGAAAGTTTCTATCATGTCCCCCTTCTCCCTCCTTTCCTCGAGGCTATACATATTAAGCTCCATAAGTCTCTTCATATGTCTTCTGGTCCAGACCCTGCACCATTTTAGTTGCCCTCCTCTGGACAGCTTCCACCCTGTCTATGTCTTTGTGGAGATTGGGACTCAAGAACTGCACGCAGTACTCCAGATGGGGTCTGACCAGCTGTCTGTACAGAGGATAACTTCTTCCGTTTTCTACTGGTGATTCCTCTCCTATGCATCCCAGTATCTCCCCAGCCCTCCTCTCCCTATGCATCCCAGTATCTCCCCAGCCCTCCTTGCTGCCCTCTCACATTGCTTGCCCACCTTTAGGTCATCTGATACGACTACCCTCAGGTCCCTTTCCATTTTTGTTGATGTTGTTAGTATCTCACCCCCCATTGTGTACTCTTCCCCTGGGTTTTTATTTCCCAGGTGCATTACCTTGCACTTCTTAGCATTGAATCTAAGCTGCCATACATTTTGACCATTCCTCCAACCTTGCCAAGTCCCTTCTCATCCTTTCCACCCCACCTTGTGCATCAACTCTGTTGCAGATCTTTGTGTCATCTGCAAAGAGACATACTTTTCCTTCCAGTCCCTCTGCAATGTCGCTTGTAAAGACATTGAAGAGGACTGGTCCTAATACTGAACCCTGTGGTACCCCACTAGTAACCCCCCTTTCTTCAGAGTGGACTCCATTTACTATTACTCTGTCATATTCTCCAGCCAATTCTTTACCCAGGCTGTCACCTTGGGACCCACTCCTAGGCTGGCTAACTTGTATATTAATCTTTTGTGTGGGACGGTGTCAAATGCCTTGCTAACGTCTAGGTAGGCCATGTCCACAGCCCCTCCCCTGATCTACTACTTTGGTCACCCAGTCAAAGAAATCTGTCAGATTCGTCTGGTATGACCTTCCTGCTGTGAATTCATGCTGCCTTGGGTCCTGTGCCCCTCTGGCCTCTAAATACTCAACAATTCTTACTAGCATTACTAGTTCTTCTCTTAGTTCTTTTAGAATTCTGTGGTGAATCCCATCAGGCCCCATTGCTTTATCCGCCTTCAGTTTTAAGAGTTTTTTTTCAGAACCCTTTCTTCTGTGAAAGGACCAACATCAACCCCCTATCCAGTGTGCTTGTATTGACTGGATTAGGTAACTCCCCCTGCTCTTCCATTGTGAAAACTGAGCAGAAGTATTTTGTTCAGTATCCCTGCTTTTTCACTGTCACTCTCTGCCCAACCACCTTCCTCTTTATTTGGCCTAAGTATCCCTACCTTGGTCTTTCTTTGCTCTCTAATGTACCTATAAAAAGGTTTTATCCGCCTTCTTAACAGAGTTGGCCATCTTTTCCTCGGTTTGGGCCTTTGCTATTCTGACTGCCTTCCCCACTTCTTTCTGCTTTAACTGGTACAGTTATCTGTCCTGCTCCTTCTGTGTTTCCTTATACTTCCTGAAGGTTATCTTTTTCTCCCTAATCTTCCCCGTCACTTCTTTTGAGAATCAATGTTTTTTTTCCCCCCCTTTCGCTTTGATTTATTTGTTTCACACAAAGCCTTGTTGCCTTTGTGATGATGGTTTTGATGTTTCCCCATTGTTGCTCCACCCCACCTTCTTGCCCGTTTGCTAGTGCTTTTCTGAGGCACTCTCCCATTTTGACAAAAATCAGCCCTCCTGAAGTCCAGTACCTTCACTTTTGTATGGCTGGATTCTACCGCCAAGTTTATTGTGAACCACATTGTTTGGTGGTCGTTTGTTCCCAGATGGCTACCCACTTCAAGACTGGAGATCCTCTCTCTCTGTCTCCATTTGAAAGTACCAGGTCTAAGATTGCCCTCTCTGGAGCGGGTTCCAAAACTAGCTGTTTGAGGCATGCCCCTTGTAGGACAGAGAATGTCCCTGCTCCTGGATGTGGCTGCAGCAAAGGTACTCCAGTTAACATCTAGCATATTCAGGTCCCCCATCAGCAATATCTCCCCTTTCTCTGCCATCCTAAGGATGCCTTTCATCATTTCCATGGTAGTGCTACCACTTGTGACATTGGTGATTTGAGTTCAGGAATGGGCTCGGGTTGTTGGAGGGCCAGCCTGGGGAGGCTTCAGCGTCCAGGGACTGCTAGTCTCCTCTGGGGAGATGGGGGGGTGCACTGACTGTGTAAGCCTTGCCACTGGTGGTGGCTACAGAAACAGCCTGCCAGAGTCAGATGGGGGGGGGGGGTGACTGACACCAGCTTACACCTTGGTGTCATATGCATATCACACCTCCGGGGGCGTACATGAAAAAGCTTTCTAGTGAGCAAAGGGAAAAATACTTTAAAGGGACACCGTCAGCTTTTTACACATTTCTATAGCCTGTGCTTCATGTCCTGCTGGCATTATTAATGGCCACAACACACATAAATAAAGCAGGATTTACCAAATTATTTTATTAGCTAAAATTAAATTGTTTGTTCCAACCTAAACTGCTACTGGCTGACACTCCTGCAGGTGAACAGTGCTCAGCAGGGCAGATATGTGGGAAAACTCATTCATGAGCGAGTTTTAAATTTTGTAATTAACTTGCACAAACTACATCTTTCAACGGTAGTCATTCTTCTGATGTTGGCAAAATAAATTAACAGGTACTGCAATTAGATAAATGTTTTGTTTGAAAATTGAAACCGTAACTCAGCACATGCGCATAGTGACCACACACAATTCTGCACGGGTTTCCATCTTAAGGTGGATTCGACAACATGAACCTCTCCAACTTCACTCGAGGTTGATATGTTGCCACATCAACCCCTCGATGGAAACATAGCCTTGTTGTGTATGGTTGCCTATACATTATTCTCTATATGCCTGACTCGCTAGAACCATCAGTGATTTAGGTTGTATTGTCAACGTGGTCATATACACAGCCAATAAAGAACCATCTGGTGTAACCTGCAACACTTGAAAGATGAAGTGTTATACTAGTATGTTTGTGCCATCTGACTATTTTTTGATCAAGCAATGGTTCCCAACCAACAGGAGTGATCTTTTTCTCTGCAAAGACTTTCTCATTCGCAGCCATTTTGGAAAAGGGCATATTTGTGAAGGTTTTTAAAAAAAAAAAAAAAAATTAAAAAAAAAAAAAAAAAAAAAAATTGTATTATATATTAGTTGTGAACGTGGGTACAAATGGAGTCCAGGCAATGTTCAGGATGCAAAAACTTCAACTTAAATTTATTATTCAGCAGACAAAAATAAGCGGACTACGACGGAAAATAAAGTAATTAAAATAAAGAGATGTGAATATTAGCTTCTGAAACAGCTTCCAACATTCACCTAGTAGAAAGCTAAGGAACAGGTAGTGTAGAGCTCCTACCAACAACTGACTTGTTCTACAAGCACATTTATACTAATTACAGGTCTCATGACCCACTAAACACCTCCCACTTCACAGTTTGAAAAAAAAAAAAAAAAATAATACAGTTGAAGGCTACAAAATCATATCAATATATAAACATTTCATATTATACAGTTTTACAAAGATAGGAGCACATCAGTACAAATTAAATATATTAAAAAAAAAAATATGAATATGCCAGGGAGTTAGGCTCCTCCCAGCAGCGACTGTTATAAATAGGCCGACAACATGGCCGGCCGGCCCTAAGTAACAGTCATTCTGCAGTGAGGTCCTGAGGTTCAACAAACAGTTTGCTACCTAGAAAACAGGTACATATGTTCTTGCTTCTTTTTATTCACCTCAGGTTTCTAAACAGTAGACTACCATGATAGAAACCCTTCTATGTTCTGTATTCCTTAAAATAAGTTTTATTGCAGCTATTTCTATCCATTTATCCCTCTTTTGTAAAAGCAGCTCTCATACACCATGCTGTGTAGCCTAATTAGTAAGGTGTGTCCCTGCACAAGCTAGCACGAGCTCTGCTGCACTATTAACTCCTTCATCACCAATAAAAGGGATACTTGCAGGGTTTCTCCAGTTCTTAAGCTTTTTCCCCCCCAGACAGTTTTATTCTAGGCTTCATGAGTGATGCTGAAACGAAAAGGAGAGGGATAGGAAGAATACCCACAAGTGGCCACATTGTGTGTAGGGAGATGAAAGAGACAGCAAAAAGAAAGAGCAAAAAGAACAAGAACAAGGACAGGCTAAATTAAAGAAAAAGGCACTGTTGCAACAGATTTTAGAAAAATAAACGGCACTCCACAAGCACAGATACTGTTAAAGCTGCCTCTTGAATAAACATAAATCAGCCAGACACCACTGGTTTAAGGGCTGGACTAACACAGAGTCCTCCCTGCATTCAGGAAACACAATATTTTTTTTTGGGGGTGTTACACTAACCTAAGCCCCTTTCACACTAGTGATTAAACTTGATCCAGAAAGCTGGCCCACCTGCGCAGCAGTGGATTTCAAGCTTGAGCTCAGGCATTTGAGATCTAGCCGGTGGGGGCGGGGAGAGAGGATCGAGCACCCGGAGGATTGCTCTCCCTCTCCGGGAGGGTGGGCTGCACTCCTCGCTGCGATATTGCCACCTGGGTGACCACAGGTGGAGGTGCAGTTGAAGAGGCAGGAAAAGTCAGGAGGGGCAGTCGGACGAGAGTCTGTAGTGAAGGGACGTCTCTGCATGCCCTCATCTCTTGGCCCCTCCTAGTGTGCTGACAAATTGCACCGGGTGGGAACAGAAAGCAGGAAAAAGATCTGCAGTGATGCCTGCAGACAGGCCCCGGCATCACGAGACCAGGACCGGGAAGGAGTCACACGAGTCCATCCAACTTTAATGATGGATGGAGGTTTGGGGGTATACCTCTCACCCCACTCAGGGGGTAATCAGTGGGGCTGATGGTAGGAGAGGACTTGTGAAGGCCGACAATTCCCAGAGACCTGGCAGGCAAAGTGCCTTGGAGTCCCTGAGGGAAGGTAGCCGCTGTGGAGGTGAAGGGGCATAAACAGTAAGTTAAAACCACACCCCACCCCACACACCCCACACCCACGATTAAGACTACATTAACACCATTACAGTGATCACTATTATTGTTGCAAGAGTGGTCGCACATGCATCAACATGGAACCAGGGTGGGACGAATCTAGTAGTCAGCTGAACCATGTCCTTTGAGAAAAAACAAAATGAAGACTACTAGATAACCGATACCCGCCAGCTGGCTACCTGCACACAAAGCAATTTTCGAGCCTTTAAAAATGATGGCCACTAAACGTAATGATTTGGCTACCAGATTTCAAAAGTTAGTGACCAAACTTGACTAGTAGCTCACAAACCAAATTTGTCCTACACCGATTAGAACCGCTACCCTTCAGTTTGCAATTCTACTACCTGTGGAACAGGCATGAGACAACTCACAAATGTAATAGCCATTTCAGCAGTGGTAGAACATACACTAGACGCCATATGCCAGATTATAGAACAATCTATGCATCAGACATCACGTTTATGTTAAAAGGAAAACGCCACTTCACAGCCCAAAGCTACCCTGCAGTATCTCAAGAAGCCAATTTGCATTTTAAGATACCACCAAATTTATTATGCTTTTAAATAGGGTTTTGTTATCTTTATACTGCTTCTCCACAGCTTCTGGCTGCAAAGGGTGCCCACAGCCATCTTGCAGCTGCCAGGCACATCCCTATTTTCTTTATGCTAATATGCCCAGCTAATAAATGGCAGAGTCAGCAGGGACTAGAAGCGTAAAAAAAGCAAGGGATACATGCAGCAGCATAAAGTTTAAAAAAAAAAAAAAAAAAAAAATACTATCCATAAGGATTTAAAAATACTGGTATTTTAATATTGGCTTAAAATGCATTAGAGAGTGAGGGAGTGCTCCTGACCAATTGGAATGCTCCTTTCATCTCCATGTGAGACAGTCCACGTCTCGCGTGCAGCTGCTCTGGAAATAGGCACATTTAGGGAAACCATTTTAAATGGTAAATTTATTATTGATGGGGCTCAGGGAATATAGAGAATAAAGGCCGGGGGATGTGTGTGATATGAGAATTTAATGCACACCTGTGGTGTGGGATGCTATCGCCCTTAGGGTTTATTAAAGCATCCCACACGGAGGGTGTGCATTAAATTCCCATATGCACACTTTCCTCCTCACACACACACACACACACACACACACACACACACACGAGGAGTCTATCTCCCCGTCATTCCTCTCATTTTGGTCAGAGTTTTTTTTTTGGGGGGGGCGCCCCAATTTATTTATTTTTTGTTGTTGTAACTTACAGTTTGTCCCTGGAGTTTGTCATGGAGATCGCACGGAGTCAAGCGGGCTCCGCTGCTGTAACGGAGGAACAGCAGGATCAACAGATGGAGGTGGTCCCTCCCTCCCCAGTAGAAGGTAGGAGCAACCAGACAGAATTAAAAAATAAATAAATACACAAGAGTTAATATTTTTGTGGCAGCTCCTTAGAAGCGAGAGATGGAGCCACCAAGATTACAAATTATTAAGCCCACCCTGCAGGGAAATGGAGCCAATGAGGGAGCACTTTTTTTTTTTATTTATTAAATGACTGTGCATGTGAATGCTGTACTGACCACGGGTTATTAAACAAATATCAACTCGGTCAGCCCATTGTGAAAAACTGCTGACCTGTTATGTCTAGAATAGTGGGGTGGGGTGGTTTCGAGAATTAAATATACAACAGAGGTGTGTGAAGCTACAGTAAAACACAAAGAGAGAAGGTTTATCAAACATCAGACACTGATGGTGCATTTTAAATTCAAGTGCTTACACTATCCCATGATTTTATATCAGTGATTAATGTCTCCCCAATCATCGGGGTCAGATAAGATTCAGGACTGAAGATATTTACTGCTAGCTTCTTCGGCTTCATAGTATTTTCATCCGAATGGTAGTACTGTAATGCCATCAGCTGACCTGTCTCGAACCCTTCCTCCAAGCCAGGTCTCAAACCCACTGGGCACGTGCAGCCACGGATTCTCTGACTAGTGCTGCCATGGAATCAGAGATAGCTGCCTGATGCTATGATTTTCTCTAATCTTGTAGCTTAGCACTGGGATAAAACTAGAAAATCATGAAAGTTAGCTAGAAAAACATCCCAAACTTTCACACACAAACTGTAAAAGAATCTGCCTGGGAAGTGCATAAATTGTCAGACATGACCCACTGATTTGATACTGGGGGACATTTTCAAAGCAGATGTGCCAGCACATCACAAGCACTGGTGCATCTCAAGAAATGTGCCGCAGCACGACATTCAAAGGGTGGAGATGTGCTGCGCCCAAGCGTAGCAATACTGTGGCGCATCTCCAGGGGGCGTGCCCATGAATATGCGGCACATCCCCATATTCAGCAGAGATGTGCGGTACAGCAGCCCACACATCATCTCTGATATGTGCTGCACACAGGCATGGAAGAAATATGCCCAACTCAGTCTCCCACGGGCATGCTGCTGTACTGCACACAGCAGCACAGCAGCCGCCAGCCCCTGCAACCTGGTGGCAACCCCCATCCCCGAACTCCAATTGCAGTGAGAATAGTAAATTGTATGATTTCCCATTCTCTGGTAGTCTAGTGGAACCCTCCCCCATCCCAGTTCCCTGTAGCCCGACCCATGCACCCCTTTCCATAGTGTAGACCTCCGTCCTGATCCCTGTTCAATATAAAACAGTAGGCACCCAACCCTTTTCCATAGTGTTGTGTCACTCTCTCCCTGTCCCAATCCCTGCTTTTCCATCCCGTTTTCCCATAGTGTAGTTGCCCCCCATCCTTAACCCTGATTGAAGAATACAATTATGTTCCCCATATTCCTTTTCCATAGCATAGTAGCCCCGTCCGATCCAGATTGAATACAAACAAAATAATCACAGCTGCCCTTTTCCATAGTTTAGTGGCCCCCCTTCACCCACTCTGGGACACATCCCCCATCCCAGCATGGAGAGTCAGCCAGCGAACAGCACAGCCCTCCGCACACCCTCCATGGCTGCCCGCTGACTGACCCATCAGTGAATGACAGCTTACAAAGCACTACAAGCCCACTGGTTGACAGTGTCAGCCAGTGGCTTGTAGTGCTTACAGAAAGCTGTCACTGAATGACAGGTCAGTTGGTGGGCAGCTGTGGAGGTGTGCAGAGAGCTGTACTGCTCACCGGCTGACTGTCCATGCTGGGACGGGGGAGGGGAAGCAGGGTGGGATGTGTGTGCCTGAGTGGGTGGTGGGATGGGGGCCACTACACCATACAAAAGGGCAGTTGTGGATTTTTTTTGTATTCAATCAGGATCGGGACAGGGTTGGGGGGCATCACACTATGGAAGAGAGGGATGAGGCAGTGATTTGTTTAAGCTCGAACAGGGTTTGGTACAATGGTAGGGAGAGGGGGAAGAGAGAGAGAAAGAAAGAAACAGAACACTATGCAAAATGGGATGGGGAATATTTTTTTTTTTTTTTTTTTTATATAAATTCGACTGGGGACAGGGAGGGGGTCCCTACACTATGGAAAAGAGGTGGGTGATGAAGGAACACAACACGGGACTGGGCAGGGGGTGGTTTGCAGGCTATCCAGCATATCCTGCCAGGTGCATCTCTGCTGCCTGTATGCAAATACAGCCATAATGGCATGCCAATGGCCAGTCTGCACCTTGCATGCCTGCCTAATGGCCGCATTTGCATTTTCCTAACTGAATATCAGGAATTTGGAAGTGGCGCATCCCGAGATGCACCACACATCCCCATTCCAGGTATTCAGGCCATCCGGGGGGAGTGCACTGTAGCATTGTCAGTGGCCCCCCATTTGCACCGCTCACTAGCATTGCTATATTCAGACAAGTTGCGCGATTGCACATCTCGTGTGAATACAGCTTTTTTTTTTTTTTTTTTTTTTTAAAATCATCCTTCAGGCTTTGAAAATGGGGGCCACCGTATTTATTAAGTATACGGAATACAATACTATCTCATGCTTGTAGAATTTTAAACCCTTTTTGGTTTCCGAACTTTAAAGTGATATTTATGAACAATCATAAAATCAGATTAAAGCTGGGTATAAAAAGTCAGACCAACTCCTAGGGAAGATATTTTATTAATCTGAAGAGCAACTGTTTGGTGTGTAATTGCAAGCAATGTTTATTTGTATGCTGTTTGTTACATGTAGTAATGCAATATAGCACAGGATCACCTTCAGCACAGAGCCTGTGATCCTAATGGTGTACTGACATCTTCAGATTTAAAAATAAAGCTTTTTTACTACCACAGTGTTGCAGATTTATTTTTTTGACATGTCAGGTTACAACAACTCTTTTGACCAGTCAGTTAGCAACTTCTGACACTGTGTCTTGTACTGCAGCACCCAATGATTCTCGTGATCTTTTTCCATCTCCACCCTATATGCTTTCACTTTTTTAGTGGAATCTCTGGCAACTGAACTACAAGGGGACACAGGCTAAAGCTGGAGGAGGGAGGTTAGGAAGCACTTCTTCACCAAGATGGTGGTGGCCAGATGGAATGGGCTGCCAGACGAGGTGGTCTTGATTAAGTTGTTAAAGAACTTCAAGAAAGGCTAGGACAGGCACAGGGGGAAATATGGGGCTTGGGGAGCAGATGGAGAGAAGATGAGGACTCAGTTGGGGGGGGGGCGCAAGGTCAGTAGCATAAGCTGAAGACCCTGCTATACGAGCATACTGGATAGACTGAATGGCCTTCTGCTGCATTCTTCGTAGTGCATGGTGCAGGGGCAGCTAGCATTGCATGGTGCTCCCAATACTGTGCATTTCAAATGAATACACGTTAAATATGTAGGGTGGGGGAGGGAGAATCAGAAAGTGGTAGCAAATACTCCCCTTATCTGTTCTTCTGCCCTTCCCCACTCCATAAAATGTTAGCCATTTATAGGAAATAAACATAGCTGTGCATTCACAGGTTAGTTATTGGCCGCAAAAATTTTTTTTTTTTTTTTTTTTTTTTTTTTTTAAAGATAGAAACTGTGCTGATTAAGATCACTGCATGGCACAGTGCTTTACCGAAATGTACTGTGAATCAGAAGTGCTGCACTCAAGACACAGCTAGCCAGTCTGATTGCATTTGGCATCAGTATGTTATTTGTGGGACTTTCGGTTATATATCACCCTTACGATTTACTTTTACCAAAATTTACTTTCCCAAAAAATGGATGCTGGGCTCGAGACAATGAGTTAGCAAGTGTTGAGCGCAGCTCATTTATTTCAAGGCATGTGTTTACTAGAATAACTGGCCAATTATTAGGGCAAATTAGCTGTTCATCAACACAGAAAAAAAATTGATGACTAGATACTTTAATATGGCTGCGGAAACCACTTTTACGTTAGTAAGTGAGGCCATATTACATCCTTAGGGTCATTGTTTTGCGGTTCTCATACCAAAGAATGCATGCGAGACCACTCTTACAACCATTAAGATTGGTCTCAGTGGCAGTATTAACATACAAATAGAGGCCCTGTAAAGCGGTAGGTGAGGTCTGACAGTAGTTGTGGTTTTCCTTTACATAAAATTGATCAGGGTGCAAGAAATCAGCTAATAAGCTGGTGGCAAGTTTGTACACAATCTTTCAAATCCATTAGCATTTTATTAAAGAGCCACTGCCATATTCTGGGCAAGCAGCTCATACAGAGGTTGCCTGCCCACGGAACTAATTAGCCAAAATCGAACTGTTTTATTCAGTAGTTAATCAACTACTTACATTAGTATACCAGGTTGATAGCTTCAGGACTACGAGCTGAGCAACCACAAGTACTGCAGCCCCGCCAAAAAAATTGCCGCTTGATGACATGAAGCAGGAAACAGGGCTGCAGGTGCGCTACATACAGAATAAAATCAGGGGAGGAGGACTCTTTAAACATGCTGAGAGTTTCTTTGCTTCTACTCACACATTTATGGGGCTATATACTGTATATGATATGCAATGGAAGCAAGTGTAATAAATGATTCATGTGCACAACAGTTTGACCTCGGGTAACCTCACGAGTGGCGTACGCCACGAGAGGTGTCAGAGGTCAAGCTGCTAGAGTGCAGATAAATTACATGATTTTTCCATTGCATATTCTATTTATGCAATTCTTTTGTTTTTGCTTTTGTAGGGGGCCATTTGTCAGTCAAAAAAGTGAATAAAAATTGAAGTTTCTAGCATTTTTTGCCAATTATAGAAAATCTAGAAAGGAAACCTCTCATTTTCTAGATTTTTATGCTGAGCAACTTTTGTGCTCAAAAGTACCATACTATCATTTTTGGTTTTTAGTTATCTGCATTTGTTTGATGAAAAAGTGCACAAATATGGAATTTTCTGCAGTTTTTCGTTAATTCTGAAAAAACGAAAACGTATCTATAAATGAAACACCACTCCTTTTGTAGATATTTCTGTGCGGAATAAACTTTGTGCTCACAGTACCATGCTATCGGAGGCCGGACATTCTAAATGACATAAGCACTGTACAGGTAAATGGCTGATGACCTAAGCACTGAATACATAAATTTGATGTACACAGTTACTCAGATAAACTGATTCATCACACACAGTTTGTCTCCACCCCACTGCATGCATTATATACATATACATATACATACACACACACACACACACACACACACATATATACATATATACATACACACATATAACATATTATACATACACACATATATCATAATATACATACATATATATATATATACATACACATATATCATATATATATATATATATATATATATATATATATATATATATACACACACACATACACACACACACACACTATACACACACACACACACACACACACACACACACACACACACACACACACACACACACACACACACACACACACACAATATGCCAGCAATAGAAGACACAACAAAGGTATGGGTTGTGGCCTGATAGAGCACACCCCAGGTGCGTCTGAGGAGCACTGTGCAGAGTACCTTTAGCACCTAGGGCAGTGCTCTTATCAGGCCATAATCCACACCTCCGAGCACCTTATTGCACTTATAAAATGGGCTCCACAGTAAAGAAATTAAAGACAAAACTGTACATAAATTTTTTTTTTTTTTTTTTTTTACAAACTATGATTTTAATTATAGAAAAAGTAGTCCCAGTCATTGTGCTGTAATGGAGCTCTTTACAAGCAGATAAGCCAGAAATTCCTCGCTAGACAAGCTGTAAAGTTATATATTTTTTGAAGGCATTTTGTTTCACTCACTGGCCATCTCATAGTGTCAGATTAATTTTCTGTGCCACTCACAAGTCTGCAGAGTACAAAGTAAGAGGTTCTGTCATTTCCGCATTCCCTGCTGCTCCCCACGACCCGTCGTTTCCTCTAAATAGGAGTGCAACAACAGAGAACTTAGCATCTAAATTTGATATTCCTTTTTTAAGATGCATCTGTTTCAGTCTGTTTGTTTTATTTTATAGGGACGGGCTGTTCGACTGAGAGCGAGCATGTCCCTCTACGGCTTCCATAGCATCTCTTTTTTTTGGTTTCGGTTGCGAAGCTCAACATGGAGAAAGAAGAGTCAGCACTGTTAGGGGTAGCGTGGAATGCGGACATGGCAGAAACTCAATCTGTATTGGGCAGACTTGTGAGTGGGAGACAGAATTAATGAGATGGTATGTCAGACTCCCCCCCCCCCCGTTTCATGCTTTTTGCTGGGGAAAAAGAAAAAACACTTTTTTGCGATTTATTCCATTTACTGGAGCTTCATTTTAAATGTGATGCAGTACAGGTGACAAGTTTAATTTTTCAGGTCTTTGGGATCCTATTATGTGCCAGGAGCTGTAGGTGCCGCCACTGTGAGGAGGCGCTATGCGAATCAATAGATCTTTCCTTGACAACCGCTGAGCTGCTCACCCTGTCAGAAAATGACAGCAGGGCACAACGATATACTACCTGTGCAGCGGTGTGGGTCTCTTTGAAGTAGTGCAGGTTGCAGGAATATGGCACTATAAGGACACAGCTCTGAGGGGCTCTTAGTAATCGGGTTGCTGACATTGTTTTGCCCATTTTATAAAAGTATCATACATCAATTCCATACATGTATAAATGGAAGCAAAGAAAATGTCAATGTGCATTCACCTAAACTTTTACTATGGAAATGTCAGATTCGAATTTGACTCCTGCTCAATGAATACCAGAAAAAGGCAGCTCAATTCTCAACTACGAAGATTCAGAAAACGAAGGTGGTGATCACAGCAAAGATAATATTGATAATAGGCATCGAAATATCAAAACTACACCATATAGATTTGGACCTGTGGCAATCGTGAATCCCAGCGACATTCAGAGTAGGGAGCAACAAGATGGTACTGGAGGATTTAGTAATTGGATTGGAAATCTAGAATGGTAAACTTATGAATCTCTCTACATTTTGTTTTTAATGCCAAAAGAATATTCATAAGTTTAATGGAGAATTTAGAGTCTTTACCTTTAGATCAGCCCTTTAGCACAGTGGTAGTGCTACCACTTTGACATATAGGAAAACAGTGTTCGAAATATAGACTTGGGTCATCATTTACTACATTTATATGTCCTCATCTTTTGGTGAATGAGGATCGATGACTGCGGGCCCAACTCCAGCGCTGTTCAGTTTATATATTATGCTGGGTTGCGTCTGTGATAGATGTGCTTTCAGTTTACATCCGCTGCTGTATAGCTAGTGCAAGTCTGAGTAGTGTGCGCATACACTCTTTCCTTGTTGGTTGTCAAGAAGAGCACACATGTGCATTAACACAAATCGCAGTTGTGCATGCATTTGTAATCGATCCATTCCACCTTAAGAGTTTACATGAAGCTCATAAGTATTGGCAAGCATCAATTCTTTTGAACTGTATGCTCATAACTGGAAAAAAACAAACACACACCCAAAAAAAAAAAACCAAACACATACAGGTCACTAGACCAATTGAGTTTACATTGTTATTTCTTCAATGATAGAGGCCTCGATTCCTGCGATTTGGGAGCCCCAACCAGCTAGACAGCTCAAGTAAAATGAGGTAGTTGTACTGGATGGGGAAAGGTCTCTTGTAATAACGGCTATAATTTTCATGACGTCAAAACTGCAAAATCGTAATGTGGCGAATGCAGAAGCGGTGCCCTCAAATTATGGTGACCGTCAGAAATAAAGACTTTTACATGGATTAACATCGCAAATACATCTCCAGGCAGGCAAACTTAGGACTCTCCCTACACCTCCAATACACTTTCGGTGGAACAACCTTGTCCCTACGATAGGCTAATCCAGCATGGACCAGGAGCTGCCTCCCTTCTGACCGGCAAGGTATTGTGCAGACATCTTTTAACCTGTATCACACCTGTCTGCGCACCATTTGCTGCCTTTATTCATGTGGGGGGCTCTGCCTCCCGCACCACTGTTCGCTATATACCACTCCGGCGTGCTCCGTGACATTGACTAGTGATAACTTGGGAGTCGCCATTAATGCAGGATCGCTGTAATTTGTGTTGCCATTACAATAACTGTCGTTATGCAGTCACCCTTATGTCGTCCCCCTTTTAACTTTGCTGTACTGACGTGCTACCAGGGAAAGTTAGGATTGAGGGTCACATATGTCGAACAATTCCCTCCATGGTGGGGGGGGGGGGAGTCTCACTAATCTAATACAGTCATCTTGGTTACCATGGATGAAGGTACATGCTGTACAGTGACTGGTGGTAAGTGAGCAAGTACAGCTAACTACATGCACACATCCTTCTCAATTGACATGACTACTGATGCATGTTGGTGATTTGTTGCAAATACATGTCATCGTAAAAAATTATTAAGGAATATTAAAGCAGTGTGAACATATGGATACCTAGAAGTTTATAAACCTAAACAGTGATGCCAAGAAATTATAATGATCAACACAGTCTGTAGGTACATTACATCTCGTGTAATCCTGCAGTACGTTTATCGAGGCCTGGCATTACTTTCCTCTCTAAAGGGATGTCCCATCACACACTGGCATTTTGTGATAGACGCCATCACCCAGCTCCCCATTTCTCATTTGATGTAGTCCACCACCATAAGCAGTTTAGTACCCGATGCCTCAAATACCTTCTAGTCCCCAGTTAAGGTGCTGTCACATATAGAGGGCACCCATTCCCAGACTATTATATTGGTGCCATTTACTAACCATGTTGTCACGAGCAATGCAATAATTTATATTTATATTCTGCAATTGCCTGCAATCCTAATTATAAAGGGAGCATTAGAAATGCTGATATCTGGTTGACAGTCAGCTTTCCTTGAGTCTTGCATTAATTTGTTACACTGGCATGAACAAGATCACCAAGTTGCATGAATTCTTAATGTCAGCATTCTGTTCTCTAGCACTTCTGAATGACGAAGTACATGGGTCTTTCAACAGGTCTCAAACATATTTGACCTTCGTGTGTGTGTCATAGAAACAGAATGTGTCAGCAAAATAGGACCGCTTGGCCCATCCAGTCTGCTTGGATGTTCTGACAAAATCGGTCTCTGCACACCTATCCAATATCCGTGACCCTCCCACCTCTTCATCTTTCTAATATCTCCCATGTCTGTCCCTCATGTGGTTGAAGCTCCTCTACTGTTTTAGGTCTGTTCCATGCATCCACCACTCTTTCAGAGAAGAGATGCTTCTGCACATTTCTCCCGAACTCCCCACAGCTTCATCGCATGCACCCTTGTCCCGTTCTCTTTTGAAACGGACCCCAACCCCCCCCACCATGTTCACCCCCTGTGAGGTACTAGTAAGTCACTATCACGTCAACAGCCTCTCATCTTCCAGGGTGTTCACGTTGCAATCCCTCCATCTCTCTTCATAGGGTTGCTCATGCAACCCCCTGAGTCATTCATTTTCTGGAGGTGCAGTCTCCAAAACTCACAGTACTCCAGGTGGGTCTCACCAGCAAGCAATGCAGTCACAACACCTCCTCCTCCTGCTGAAGATACTGCTCCCTATGTGCCCTACCATCCCACTAGAATACCTACTGACCTTTGCACTTTGAATACGCATTTGGTACAACAATTTTTTTTTTTTTATCAGATATTCCGATGCAAAACATTTTTTCTGAACCCCCCCCCCCATTTTACATCACTATAACTGTACTTTCTATTCCAATATATATAAATAAAAATATAAGCGTACATGCAGTTGCTGTACCAGGGTGGAGGATGCTTCAAATTGCCAATGTTGCAATAGAGACAGATGAGGTTCAACAAATGAAGGATGTTCTCCTTGAAAGATCAAACTATTCCACTGAACTACATCTCATCACACACTGGTTTTGAAAGAGTATGTCTGAATGAGTGGGTCCTCAAAATGACCTAGCATTAATTCTGACAAAAATATCAAGAAGATGCTGATGGACTCAAATTCAGCCATGAGTGAGTATATCCAATTTGACTTGCAGTGGCTTCTGCCATTGTATAATTATCAGTTAAACCATTTTTTTAATGTACAGATTAAAATTTGCAGAAATGCGTTAGAGCTTCCTGGTTGTAATTATGCATTACGGTAGGGCATTTGTAATTACCCTTGATAAATCAAGTTCACTCTTTGTGCTACAAGAACACTAGTCACACAACTGACGCACTAATTAAAAATGCTCAACAGTAATTTTAAAACCAATACATTTGTGTGTGCGCCCACAAGTGTAAACCAGAACTTGACCTACATAGTCCCAGAGTGCTGTACATAGACTTGCTGGCGTGTGAGGACTCTGAGAGCCAGCAGCCCATCACAGCACCAGCAAAACACCAGACCTTCCATTTCCATCTGCTGTTGCCCCGCTCCGAATCAAGCAAGCCTACCAACAAGTGCTGCTCCTGGACTGAATTACACCTAAACTGTGTCATCCTGTGTACTGGGACACCTCGTTATCAGTCCCAGAGTGCTGTACATAGACTTGGCTGGTGTGAGAGGCTTGGGAGCCAGCAGCCAGTCACAGCTGGGGAGGAAAAGCTAGCACCTTCAAAGCTCGTGCTGCTCTCAGAGCACAGTCAGAAGTTACTCTGTCCTAAAAGCCTTAGTGTGATCAGCAGAAATATCAGGAGGAGAATTTGGCATTTAGCCACAAAGAAGCCCGATATCCAGGTGACTGATCAACATTTCAGATATGAGCTTATAAATCAATTACACTGTAATCCTTTCATTTAAAAATTGGGTTTGATCAACAGCCAGAGTATAAAGCAGCTACATTAATAACATACAGGAGGTGAGGTAAGATGGTTGGTTGGATTTAAGTAGTAGTAGTAAATGAAAATACAGTTTTTGACTGCTTGCAGTATATTAAAGGGTAAACCATCTCTAAAAAGCTTTTATGAAGGTTTTTAAAATGAAGTATTTAAATGTACGATGTGCCTTATAAGCTTAGCTATTACTTTGCACTCGGCATTCTCTCAAAACTAAAGACAGACTTTGAGAGGGACAGCCATTAGCCTCAGGGGAACTTGTAAATGGGAAATCGCTCTGTGGGAATTTGATTATAACACTGGGACAAAGCAGAAATTGTATTTGCACTGATGCTGGGACAGATTTTTTTTGGTAACAAGAAAAATCTAAACTCAATTTAAACCTGGAGAAAGGAAGCCACCTGGTGATAATACTACTACTGCTCGGGGCGATAGTAGGAAAACCCAGGCCCAACAGTCCAAAATGGATTTAAAGTTATATATGACAATGCTAGAAGCCTGAAAAATAAGACTGACCTAAAGAGAACATGGGTGGCTGTCATCAAGGCACAGGTCAGGAAGCACAGGAAAACCAGGAGCAGTTGTAAAATTTGCAACAAGAATTGTATTAACAGTAAAATACAAAAAAAAAAAAATGTTCAGAATAACTATTTACAATGGCAGTAGAAACAAAAAAAAAAAAAAAAAAGTCTTTTGGTTTTCTCCTCAATTTCCAATCTCAGTCTGTCTCTGTTGCAAAGAAACTGCAGCTCTTTTTCACAAGTCTTTGCAACCCCCGCTCGTTAAGACATCCTGTTTTTCCTAAAATGTCTGTCAATTTCAGCAGGTGCAGCAAAAACAACACTGAGACCCAGAACTGACCTTGTTTACATCTTCTGCGAAAGGCTTAAAAACTGCATCTCAGGTTAACCCCCCCCCCCAAAGTTCCAAATAATTTCAACAGTATAACTATATACAATTTTGAACAAAAGGAATCCCAGTATCAATTACATTTCCACAAAATGATTCACATATTTTTATACCAGCAGATATGCAAGGGGAGAAGACAGAACAGCAAGTGAGGCAGAGAGATAGCAAAGAGGCAGAGTACTGCAAGACCGTCGGGGTGATCAAGTCCTAGGTGTCACGAGAAAATCTGGTTGCACAACCAGACACAGAAGAGACAGAAAAGGAGATAATAGACCAGATCCTTGCATTTAAAACTTCTTCTCCATAACAACTAGGACAGGGCCTTGGTCAACCCTGTCACAGTGGCAAGACATAATAGCACTTCCAGAGACATGGTTGACTCAAAAGATCCACTCAAACAAAACAGAGAGGGATTTTAGCCGGCCCGGTGGCACCGAGGGTTGAGGCACTGGATGCCACACCTCGCACCACGCTGGCGACCCGGGTTTGGATACGGACTCGGGTTGGCAGGGGGAAGGAGGATCGAGCGTCCCCACGGATGCTCTCCTTTGGGGAGGGACACCAGGGGTGTTTAATACACCCCGACACCCGGGAGAGCCGGTGGAAGCACCGACTCTCAGGGTAATGGCGGCTTCCATTGGGGGAAGCCGGGGAGGAGGGAACACCATCAGGCACTTGGCAGGCATGCATACGCACGTTCCTCCTGAGCCAGGTGTCCTCAGTGGGATGGAGGGGAGGGACAAGAAAACTGGAAAACCTCCCTCGGCGTTCCGGATGACGGCCGCTCCAGCCACCCAGCCTGTAATCACAGGCAGACTCCGCTGTGCAAAGGTGCCCAGAGGAGGAAGAGAGAAGGCAGGTAGGGGACACCGGTGGCACTCTAGGGGCAGACTTAGTAAGGGTTGGGTGGCAATGAGCAAGGCCTGAAGGAGTGTAATAACGAGGGCGAACAGGAGGGATAAAAATAAAAAAAAAAAAAAAAAAATTGAGAGAGGGATTTTATGTACACAGAGCGGATAGGATAGGAAAAAGGGGAGGTGGGATAGTATTATATACAAGCTGGATCTTGGGACAAACAAAATATTTATTCAGGGAAAAAAAGTCAGGCAGATTGAGTGCATCTAAACTTAACTATTGGACTAGTCTACTCACCCCTAGGGGCACAAACTAACAACTTTTATACCCCCGCAAAGTACTAAAGACATTTTCCATGGGTACAGAATTATTATTAGGAGACTGACTCAGCTTGAGGTAAACCCAAGGGGAAAGCCCTGCAACAGAGCTTTAGACATTTGGAGTGAAGTCAAGTTATATCGACCCCTACTAGGAAATAGGCCAGGCCAGTGGGGAAAAACATACTTATCCTAATATTTACTACAGGAACATAAAAGTTCAAGAAGCCCAAGTAAATTAACCAGTTTTATGCAATCACTGCTCCATCATATCTTTTGTGAAATTTCTCAAGTAACTTGAGGAAAATGATAGAAAATCCAAGACATAGAACCTTCAAAACTACAGTAAAGAACTATTAATACATAGATTAGCAGAAGTAAAATGGGAGTGTTTCTTATCCAAGTTTGGATCTGGCAGAGTTTACAAAGATATTCTAGGAAATATGTGATGGGACTTCGGTGGCGTCACGAGCAGCAACAAGCCTAATTCGTGAAGCCCTCAGCCCAGCTGACTAAAATTCCTCCTAAAAAACTGTTATACAAGCCAAAAGATGTCAAAAAGCTCAGGGGGAGGACTACAGTTTACTAAGAGAGGCAGAAATCGTATCTAGACGAAGGCAAACTCTAAGGATGCCAGCAGATTGAAAGTGGGCCCGTCAAGCAGGCCATCCTCCCCGGCTGGTCCTCAGGCACCAGAATATGATACTGACGGAGAGAATGAACACTTATCGCGTTCTAGGTTTGAGAGGCTCCTACACGAGATCACAGAGTCCAGAAAAGAAAATAAGCAGGAGTTTCGAGCTATGCAAGCCCAGCTCACCACTTTCAAGAATCGCATTGGGCAGATTGAGGAGAGAGTGTCAGAAACAGGACACTGTGGTGCAACTTGCCAAAATAGTTCAGGGCCTTGTACAGGAGACAAAGTCTACGCGCTAAATGTTTGGACTTAGGTCGCTCTCGGCGAGATAATTTGCATTTGTATGGTCTACCGGAAAACACAGAAACAGCCCCAATGGCACCTTTTCTGGAGAACTTGCTGAAGGATATCCTCGACCTTCCTCCAACCCTGAACTTTCACATTGCGAGAGCACATAGGTCATTGCAGAAAAAGCCAACTGACCCAGCAGCACGTCCTCGCTCTATAGTTTTCAAGATGAGCTCCTTTAGTGCCAAGGAAGAAATATTGAGACGTGCATGGAGTAAAAAAAAAAAAAAAGAACCAATACACCTTACATACAGTATAGACTTTACTTGGATCACGATTACCCCCAAGAAGTACAGATTCAAAGGGCTAAGTACCTACCGATTTTGAGAGCCTTAAGAAAGAAGTCGATACGATTCCATACACCTTACCCCTCAAGGTTGAGAATATTCTGGGAAGAGGGGTTAAAGAGATATACTCCACAGTAGAAGATGCTATGGAGGCACCGAGAGAGAAGAATATTTCTGTGAACGAGACTGGGAACCAAGAATCAGGGAATCGGGAACTCTTCAAGCAATGCACCAGTGGCAGGAAGATAGGGGGAACTAAAGGTGGAACACACGCCGACATGGTGCGCAGTATCCAGAAGATTCTCAACAGAACACGGCAGAACAATTCCACAACCTGAAGAAATGGCAGAGCTGAGGAACAAAGTTCATTTGAGTGACTGAAGCACCCGATAAAGTGGCATGCCCCTAGGATGAGTAAAAAAAAAAAAAAAAAAAAAAGACAACTCACTGCTGCTATGGCTCATCTTTTATGTGCTCAATTTTGAGGGCTAGTGAGGAGCCCAAGGTTGTAGAGGGATGGAGGGCAAGCTTGTTATTTGCCAGTACCATAAGTTGTTAAAGACCTTATGGCACAGATAATTGCTTTGCAAAACACTGACTACATTTAAATCTGAAGAGAGATCCTCCAATCTGACTCCATCTTGAAAGTTCGCTTGAATTTTGCTCAACTTAAATGGGCATAGATATAACCTAAAGGGACTTCAGCCTGGGGGTTATTTTAAATAGCAATATTACCAGTTGGACTGGCAAAACTGTGGACTGAGACACTATGCATTATAGAATACAAGTAGGAAAACACCATTGAGCTGACATAATGGGTCCTTATAAGCCTCCTAAGTATGAGTGAAAGGCTAAATTAAATTTAATGGTCAGCTGGGTACGGGGCATACTAAGGTGTTAGTAACCCATACTGTAACCATATTAAAAGGAGCCCTATGACATTGAGGCTCTGGAGGAGGTCTTCCGTAACGGAGGTGCAAAATTCTTCTTCTCGTTCTCCTCAAGAATAGGAGAACAAAGGGCTAGTGAGGTAACAGCCCCTACCTTGGAAGTTTAATTATTGTTGAGGATTATGTTATTGTTTAAGATGGAGTTAGAATGTAAATTTAAATGTAGCATGGCAGTAGCGATTGAGGATAATTGGCAATATAAAGGGTTGGTACAGTGAAACAGTTTTGAGAGGGAGGGGACCATTATTTGAAGGTCTTGAGTAGTCTTGAAGCCTATGACTGGACTTAAGATGGCTCAACCCTACATAGTATGCACATATAATGTGCACGATATTACTAATCCTGTCAAGAGAAGTAAAATTCTCCAATTAATGAGAAGGCAAGGGGTTAATATTCTGCTAATACAGGAGACACATCTCTGAAAGTGAGCACAGAAAATTAGAGAAACTGGGTTTTTCCCCAGGTGGCGCCTCCTCGTATAAGGGGGCAGGCGATTGAGGAACTGCTATAATGGTGAAACAAGGAACTCCCTTTGAGATCAAGGATAAGATTATAGATAAAGAAGGAAGATTTGCGTTTCTGAGCGGTCTCAGAGGGTCAGATGACCACATTAGCCTCGATCTATATACCCCCAGCAACAGAATTTTTGGTATATAGAAATCTTTTGCCCAACTAGCGGGCTGGGCGGAGGTAGAATAATATGTGGAGGGATTTAACCTTGATATTTTTTTGTGGGGCTGTCCCCTCAGGGTTGTTCAAATAAAATAAGTAGAGGAGGTTCGGATGTTGTTGCAGGAAATGGGCTACTAAGACATCTGGAGATTCTTGCACGGACTGGCACTCTAGACATCATTCTATTCACAGGCCCACGATTCCTACTCCTGCCTTGACTTTCTAATAACTCAGAGAGAACATTTAAAGGCTATACAACAGGCTTGGCAGAAGACTTCACCCTTTCAGACCATGCACCTATTTTCTGTAGGTTATTCTTGCAGGGAACCCGTAAAAGAATGTTTTGGAGGCTTAACTTGGCGCTACTTAGAGATAGGGGAACACAGGAAACGATCAAAAACACCATAACCCAGACATTATCCGATAATGATACACAAGCTATCACCATGGCCATGATCTGGGATACAGTTAAAGTGGTGGTGAGAGGAAAAGTCATAGCAATTTCTACCAACTTGAAAAGGCAGAGGGAGTCACGTAGACTCTCACTGGAAACAAGGATAGGGGTATTAGAGGAAATGCAAAGAGCTAAACATTGTAAGGCCCGATCGAGAACTTGTATATCTCTTAGAAAGCAGTTAAATACTATTTTAGACTATGCCATAGAGCAGAAATTGGTATACCTCCACCATAGGTACTATGATGGGGGTCCTAGATTTACGAGAATGATAGCAGGTCAATTACGAGCCAGGAAGGCTAAATCATCTATCCTGAAGATAAGACACCCAGCTACGAACGAACTTAAAAGTAGTATCCATACAATATCAGAGGCTTTCCACCATTACTACTCTGCACTTTATGCAGAAGGAGTTACCCCCCTCTGAGGAGGGAATTCAGCACTTTCTAGCCCCTCTAGATCTCCCAGTATTAACACAGAGGCAGAGCAAATTACTGACGGCTCCAATTTCGGTTAAGGAGATTATGTCGGCAATTGGAAATTTAAAAACAGGCAAATGCCCAGGTTCTGATGGGCTGCCGGGGGAGTTTTATAAGGCCTTCACTAAGACGCTAGTTCCCGTACTGGGACGGGTGTTCTCCTTTGTGACTTCACAGGAGGGAGAGACCCCCCCTTCCTGGAATGAGGCGATAATCTCGGTTATACCTAAAGTGGGGAAAGATTATACATGTTGTTCTTCGTATTGACCTATATCTATTTTAAACACTGATTACAAGATACTAGCCTCTATACTGGCGAGGCGCCTGGTTCAATATGCCCCAACCACAATAAATATGGATCAGTGTGGTTTTATACCTGGTCGTCAAGCCCAGCATAACGTCACACGTACGGTGTAAGTTATCGAACATATCCGTGCATGTGAAACCCCTGCGGTTCTACTAGGATTAGATGCAGAGAAGGCTTTTGACATGGTCTCATGGAAATTTTTGAGAGGAGCTTTACTGAAATTTGGTTTCCCGTTCCAATTTGTAGACACCATTTTTAAATTCTATAATAATCCCATAGGATATATTGGAACAAATTGCCACATATCTGAAAGATTCTCCCTACGCAGAGGGACTAGACAGGGTTGCCCTCTTTCCCCACTTTTATTTGCATACTATATAGAGTCCCTAGCTCAGTGCATAAGGCAGGCTCCAGACATCCAGAGAATTGCATTAGCAGGGGGAGAGCAAAAACTGGCACTCTTCGCTGATATCCTGCTTTATTTGGCTAACCCAAGCACATCGATTGAGGCCCTTTTTAGGAAGGTACAGGAATTCTCCAATCTGTCGGGATTTACACTTAATACAAGTAAATCTGAAGCCCCAACATTTAAATATGAACCACCTCCCTTCCCTTAGAAAACGTTACCCCATTAGATGGGATTTTGAGAATATGACCGATTTGGGAATACAAATCACTAAAGACCCTGATAGGCTATTTACCCAGAACTATCACCCTTTGATTACAAGTATCAAACAGGATTTGAAGAGATGGGCGCTCTTGCCATCTTCTTTTTATACTAGGACCCCATCTCTTAAAATCAACGCATTGCCTAGATTTTTATATCTATTTCAATGTGTTCCATGTGCCTTAACCCTCAAGGAGCTTCTCTCCTGGCAAAGGATATTGAATGCCTATCAGTGGAACAAAGAAAGCCAAGGGTTGGTTTCGTAAACTAACCCTGCCTAAGGAATTGGGTGGGATAGCTCTTCCTCACTTCAAAACTACTGGATTATGCCCAGATGCGATTGGCACTCTTATGGGGAACTAAATCATACCAGGCAAAGTGGAAACAAATAGACCTAGCGAGACCTTCCCCACTACCACTCCCGGCCTACTTATTTTCTAAGCCCCACCTCAGGAAGGCTATTCAGACAGCCCCTCAGGCAACTGTGTCCATATTAAAAGGGTGGCAATTAGGGACGAAAAATAAATCCTGTACACAACATTTTTGGAAGTACAATTGGTTTGTCCTGACTCATTCATTTGATAATCAATGGTAGAAAAAACAAGTTAAAAAAGGGCTTGAAGCGCCATGGCAAGTGCTAAAAGGAAAGGAGGTTGTGAGCTTTGAGGAAACCCAGAGGGTTTTTTGTTGGTCTGAAGGAAATGGATTACATTATTACCAGATTAAGGATTATATCTTAACACAAATTAGGTCCCGTGAGAGAGGCTCCAGGTTTGAAGAAGAAGATAATACCCCCTACAGGCAGGTATGGATATCATCCCATGGTGAAAAAGCGATACCTATAATATACAAGACCCTTGTTTTACAGACCTCCCATGCAATGGTATCGGTCTAATCTAGATGGGAACAAGAGCTGGCACAGCCGATATCTTCTAAAGATTGGATTAAGATATGGGAGGGGAACATGGACTACCACTTCCTCCCCTATCTGGAAGGAGTTTACTTGGAAGGTAAGGGCAAGGTTCTTCCTGGTACCCTCAGCAATGGCTCAGAGAAATCCAAGAAATACATCCTAATGCTGAAGGGAGTGTGGGGAACCGAAGGCTTCACATAAGCATTATTTTATAGATTGCCCAAAATACTAGCTTTTTGGCAACAGGTTACAAACCAAATTAAGATGATGTTAAATATTCAAAGCCCGTTGAAGGGCTTAATCTAATATTGGAGTTTCCCCTGAAGAGGTGAGAGATACAGCAAGGTATACCTATGGTCGATATTTTGGCCTCAGCCTATAAATCTATCACTAAAAAGTGGTTACAGAAGACTCTCCGATTTTAGAGTGGAAGTCGCTAATACAAAATATTCAGCACAATGAGCAGATGTCAACCTCCAAAATAAGATGGAGACTTATACTACAAGATGGACAAGGTGGGAACTATACCAGGATCAAGTATTATAATATAAAATTGAAGCTAAGTAACTAAGAGAAAGGAGCTTTAAGCTTGTCAATAGGAGTAATAAAATGGAGCCTAATGAGCAGAGACTAGAATATGGGTTAACGGGGGAAGGCTGATGTACTTCTATAAATTTGTCTATACTAGTGCTAGTATGAACCACTTATCTAGGCTAAACTGTGTGTAAACTATGTGTATAAAATTGGATGAGATGCTCATGAACTGATGATATCGCCCTGCGCCAAATGCCAAATTTATAAAGTTTGTTGTTACTGTTTGGAATTCAACAGGCTGCATATGATGGCAGTCTATACTTATCTGTATTTGTATCAAACTATGTTACTAAATAAAAGTATAAAAAAAAAAAAAGGAAATGTGATGAAGTAGCACCCTGCAAAATCATTTACTGTAAAGAAGGACTGCTTACCATGGATTACAGAAAAGTTAAGAGACATAATCAATGGTGTGCTGTCATACCAAAGTATTTTGCTATATTTTATCCCTCACTCTAACCCTGCAAGGCTTCCACTGCAACTACTACAATATTTAGGTCACCCTCTACTGGACAACCTCCACTCTTTCTGAGGTGTGGTTTCTAGACATGGATATAACAGGACTCTGTGTGAGGATGTACCAGGGATTTATATATCGGCAGCACTACTTTCCTTATCGTGCAGGTGATGAAACTATGTGCACATAAACATCTCATTAGCCTTCTCTATGGCCTTGTTACACTGTGCTGCCATCTTGATATTAAATCGGATTTAATACTCCCAACGTCACTTTCCTGTCTAGTGACAGTAATCTCCACCCCCCCCCACCGTACTAAATCACTGGTGATCAAATGCTCCATTTCCAAGACCTTGCATTTTTTGGCACTGAACCATAATCTGCCATGTCTCTGACCTCTCCTCAGTTTTCAATTTCCTCCACCCCCTAGTGAGTGTAAACCATATTGTAGATTCTGATGAAATTTGCAAAAAAAAATGTTGCCCAGCTGTTCTGTAATGGCCTCAATGAAGATACTGATGAGGACAGATCATTACCTTACCATATGGTAACCCATTGTTCAAGCTCCTGTCTTTAGAGATGTGTGTTTTATATGTTCACTATTCAGTGCATATTCTGTATTCAAATTACATTTCAGGTATCCTTGTTTTAATCACTGCTGTTGATTTAATAACTAGAAAGAAAGAAAGATTCAGATTCGGTCTCATTAGTGCATGACTCAAACCACATTTAGTCAATCGAGTTAGCAATAACTCTTCCGTTTACTCCAACTCAGATGGCAGTGATTCAGATATTTTTTTTTTTTTTTTTTTTTAAAACACACACACACACACACACACACACACACCACATGAAACGAAAATCTCACTTTGCTATCAGGTCATATGTCATCATCTCTGCCTTTGAATGGAATCACATCTTGATTGTACAAGGCTGCCCAAGCACCCTTCTAGATGCAGTGCCCGACACTAGATCCGAACCAGTTCATAACAGCTATAGGATTAGGATCCAACAGTACATCAAGGTTTGCAATGTTGTCATATTCAATAAATAGTTGATCCATCACTGATTAGAAGGCACATTTGGGATCGGTAGAAACATTCTACCAGTATGTTGGGGTTGGGAAAGGTATCAGATTTGTCATTTTTGTTAACTCAATGACCACTTTTATGTTTGTAGGAGTTGTCAGACACATTCTTATGTTAAGAGAACCGCTTACCACAGGTGAGCATATCTGACATACGAATTTTAGATGACTCTTACAACCGTAAGACCAGTCTCCATGAAATATTATAGATTAGAGATTGTGGGGGAATCATGCAATGTTCCAGACCACTCCCATCACTTTCAGTTAGAGATACTATTGTCATAAGAGTGTCTCTTTACGCTGTACTGAATGACAGACTCCCCCCAGAGCCGATCACATGGCACACAAGAGGTAATTAAAAAATTGATACTTCAATGACCTATAACAACTTTATTGGTGTGCTAGGAGGGCATCGTATGGCTATGAGACTTACCACTTGTGCCATTAGTGCATCAAAACTGAACACCTTGGGTATGCATTTCTCTTGCCGTTGTGGTGTGTGTGACTCACTCTTAGTGGCAGCAAGAACTGTGACAATAGCCCTAAAAGCAGCCAGTGGGGACCACAAAAAAGCAAATGAAAATGTCCCGAAGCTGCCACGAGGGACAAAGTAATTTTTTATTTTGTTTTGTTTTTAAACAAAAAACTATGCTCACACTCACTCCCAGCCAGCCCTCAGTGCATACAACAAGGACCCTGAAACAGCAACATAACATCCAGAAGCTGCATCAAGGGACAATATGCCTAAATAAAAACAAACAGGCAGTCTGTCACTAAATCCCGATTCCCAGAGCAGACTATGAGAACAGAGAAACAGGAAACCCATCAACTGCATAAAATCACAACTCCCCTAGGGATAGCTAACAGAAGTAGTATTTTACTTGTAAACTAACATTTTTCCCCTTTATTTACATTTTCATATGTTTTATTTACTTATTTTTAAAAAACTTGCTATTACCATTTTTGTAAGTGCAGCAAGACACTCCAGGGTGGGCATTAATCTTAGAGAACGGTCGTCCAGGGCAGATGACCTCCACCTCATGCATAAATACTCACTACACCTCCTGGGGTTTATCTCAGCTAAACGCCCACCGTCATGGTCTCATTGCCTGCTTATTGCACACAAATTTCAAAATGGGAGAAATCCCTACAGTTGGGCTTGGGGATCTTGGTGTTGGTGGTTCCTTCTGAAAAGACAAAACATTGAACTAAAGAATCAACATTGGCATCAAAATTCTTACCATGGGTT
Organism: Neoceratodus forsteri; assembly: GCA_016271365.2. Classification (NCBI taxonomy): domain Eukaryota; kingdom Metazoa; phylum Chordata; order Ceratodontiformes; family Ceratodontidae; genus Neoceratodus; species Neoceratodus forsteri. The sequence continues at coordinate 818,507,897 of CM057453.1, read as the reverse complement.
CCAACGTGTCTTAATGTTGCACAGAGTCCTCTTAATATTAGATTTACATTACATAGAAGACATGATATATAACAGAGACAGTTATAACAAACTGTAGCTGGAAATTATAACTCAAAATTACAAAATCAGTTTGTTGTTACAAACAGATGCACTGAAAACTTGCTCTTTCAACTACACAAGCTGTTACTGTCTTTACCATATGCAGCAAGAGCTACACTTTGGTGAAATGAGAACTATTTTGGATTCTGGTTTCACGAATAACAAAGCGGGGCGCCTGTTGTAGTAGAGTGAAGGTTCGGCACATCTGGTGCTCCGGAATGGCGAGGAAGACACACAATGGTCCAACTGTAGGCAATTTTAGCCACACAGGTGGCAAGGACTGCCACTTTTCTGAAGTCTCTACTCCAGACATACCACAAGCACGGTTATTGGCTCAGATGGAGGACAAATAAGTACTAGGGGTTCAAGGTCTGAAGATGAGCATTGCTAGTTTGGATCAAGAGAAAAGGTCAGTACCAGGGCGTTTTTCTTCCCACTGATATAGGGCTTAGGTGACCAGGGGGGTATATCCCAAACTTAAAAGGGTGGGAGAGGAGCTGTTGTGGGCCTAGGAGCTGTGGGGGACCAGAGGTCTCCCTACCTGTAGGAAAGGATGTCTGTTCTTTTTCCCCCCCAACTTTTTGCACACCAATAGTTCATGACCTGTGATGTGGTCTCAGGGATCATCTGCAGCCCACACAGCCGATATCAGCCTATGGTATTTGTCTCTCCCTTCAACTACACCTTGCACAATGAGGCTGTATTCCAGATAGCTGGTGGAAAGGTCTGTAGGGCTAAATAATAGAAAAGTACATAATTCCATTAAGGCTGCTGCTCTGACCGCTGTGGGAGGGGGCCCTGTCCACTCCAGGAGGGAGAGTCAAGATGGAAAGGTGGGTTTTCAGTTTTACTTTCTCCCAGATACATGTTGATACAATGTATAACTGAGAATGAACCACTGCATTCTCATTACTGTTCATGTGCAGAGTGTTTGAATTTAGTTAGTTAGCTGCCCGTTTCAGCTTCAAGTTTATTCTAGTTTTAAATGTGTTGCTACTTCCGGATGTTATGCGATACGAGATCAGGGCCGATTGCAGGAGACAAGGGATAGAGTTGTAGGTTGTCCAATGCAAAACAGATATTGTTGATGGGGACCCGAATGTCAGATGTTAACTGGAGCACCTTTGCTGCAACCACATCCAAGAGCAGGGTCATTCTCATGCCCTACAGGGGCATGCCTCAGACAGCTTTTGTTGGAACCCACTCGGAGCAATCTTAGACCTGGTACTTTCAAAACGGAGAAGGAGAGAGAATTTCAGAATTAGAAGTGGGTAGCCATCTGGGAACAAGTGACCAAACAGTGTTGTTCACGATAAACAGAGCCATAGAGTCAAGCCATACAAACACGAGGGTACTGGACTTTAAGAGGGCCAACTTTGGCAAATGGGAGAGCGCCAGAAAAGCACTAGCAAATGGGCAAGGAGGTGGAAGAACAATGGGGAAGAAATCAAAACTGACACCACAGAGGCAAAAAGCCTTTATGGAAGCAAATAAATCAAATGAAGGAAAACCATTAGTCAAAAAAAAAAAAAAAAAAAAGGAGAAAGATAGCATTTCAGAAGTATAAGGAAACATAAAAGGAGAGCAGGACAGAAGACTACCAGTTAAAGCAGAAGGAACTGGGAAGGCAGAATAGCAAAGGCCCAAACCTTAGAAAAGATAGCCAACTTGGTTAAGAAGGGATAAAACATTTTACAGGTACATTAAGGAGTGAAGAAAGACCAAGACCAAGGAAGGGATAGTGAGGCTTAATAAAGGAGAGGGTGACAGATAAAAATAAAATAAATAAATAAATAAATAAATAAAAAGGCACGGATACTGAACTAATACTTCTGCTCAGTATTCACAAAAAGGAGGAGGAGAGGGATGTACTTAAGCCTATCAAGAGAAGCACTCTGGATAGCGGGGTCAATACTAACATACTATTTGCCAGCAGATTAGGCCTTATGGTCTATCAAGTCTGCTCGAACCTAGATCCTTAGTTGGGTGCCGAGACCCTCCCATCCCTTGTGCTCCAGAAACCCCTATCATCCATCCCCACCCCCGGACAGGCATCATCTGATACATCCACTTTCTGTGTCTGTCCCACCTCTCTTAAAGCTCTCCACTGTGGATCTCTGAACCAGCTCACCAGGCAGAGCATTCCAAGGGTCCACCACCCTCTCAGTGAAAAATCTCCTCCTCTTTCCCCTCACCCTTCCACCTTCCAACTTCAAACCATGCCCTCTGGTGATGCCTCCCTGCTTTAGTCTAAAGATCCCTCCATGTTTACCCTATTTATTCCCTTGAGGTACTTGAAGACCTCAATCATGTCCCCCTGTCTCTCCTCTCTCCAATGAAAACAGGCAGAGCTCTTCAAGTCTGTCCTCGTAAGTCAAATCCCTAGCCCCTCGTGATCATCTTTGTTGCCCTCCTCTGTACCCTCTCCAGGAGCTGTATGTCCCTCTTCAAGTGTGGTCTCCAGTACTGTACACAGTACTCAAGGTGTGGTCTAACCAGTCCATTGTACAGTGGCAGAATCACTTCCTTGCTCCTAGAGGTGATCCCCTTGCATGCATCCCAACATTCTGTTTGCCTTGCTAGCTGCTCTCCTGCACTGCTCAGTGTTATTCATACATGTATCCACCATGACCCCTAGGTCTTTTTCCCCTGTTGAGGCTTCCAGCACTCCTCCCAGGGTGTACCTGTGTTTAGGTTTCCCACCAAGATGCAACACCTTGCACTTGGTGATATTGAAATTTACTTCCATGTGTGAGCCCAGCTTCCAGGGTGTCCAGGTCCCTTGCAGGGCCAACCTCCCTCTTCTCCCTCAACTACTGCTCCCATCTTGGAGTCATCCGCAAGAGACTCATTTCACACCCTATACCATCCCTGATGTCTGATATGTATGCATTAAACAGGATTGGACCCAGGACCGAGCCCTGTGGTACCCCATACCAACCTCTGTAGGGTTAGAGAGCTCCCCTACAGACCACTACCTCTGAGTGCGCCCAGCTATCCAGCTTTCAATCCATCTGACCATCAAAGGGCCTACTCCTAACCCCATCAGTTTCTCCACCAGACCATTGTGGGGACAGAGTCAAACGCCTTGCTGAAGTCCAAGAATAATACATCCACAGGCTTACCCCTGTCCAGTTCTGATGTTACCCATTCATAGAACTCCACAAGGTTGGTTTGACATGATCTACCTGGCACAAACCCATGCTGCCGACTATCCAGACCTCCCACCTCCTCCAAGTAAACCCCAATCGCTCCTTTAGTATACTCTCCATTAATTTTCCCACCACCGAGGTTAAACTGATGGGTCTATAGTTTCGGTACTTCCTTCACCCCCTATGGATTGGTACCACATGTGCCTCTCGCCAATCCCTCAGGTACCCTCCCTGTCTCAATACCACCAGTCCATTCACAGAAGAAAGGGTCCTGAAAGAACTCCTAAAACTGAAGGTGGACAAAGCAATGGGTTGACGGGATTCACCCCAGAATTCTAAAAGAACTAAGGGAGAACTAGTGACTCAACTGACCACCCTTTTAACAAAATCATGGGAGGATGGTGTGGTACCAGAGGACTGGAGGAGGGCAGATGCGATTCCCTTCACAAAAGTGGGAGCAAAGCAGAGGCAAGAAACTACAAACCTGTTAGTTTGACCTCAGGAAAATGATGTAATCACTTCTGAAAGAATGAATTGTTGAGTACCTACAGGCCAGTGGGACACAGGACCCAAGGCAGCATGGATTCACAGCAGGAAGGTCATGTCAGACAAATCCAATTGATTTAGTTGACTGGGGTGACCAAAGTAGATGACCAGTGAGGGGCTGTGACATGGCACTCTTAGACTTTTTTTTTTTTTTTTAATTTTATTTGAAACTACCTTGAGCAGGCGCACTTTTACAAAAGTTCCACATCATGAACACAAAACCAGCAATACATATACAATACAAATTACAGTAAAATGCATTAATTAAATCAAATATTACAGAAAAAAATGATAGACTGCTGTAGTTGGCAGACAACGATAAATTTAGGAGAAGGATTATTGAAGCAAAGTATCAGTTAGGCAAGTTTGTCAAGGGAGAGCCCAGTAGGAATTGGGAAGCAGCCTCATCAAGTGGAAGGCCTTATTATAGGAAGGAAGGTGGGGGTTGAAGGCATGGGAAAACAGAGATTAAGAAAGGCAGAGGATCCAGAACAGGAGGGCACAGAAGTGAGGAAATGGACTAAGAAGAAGTAGATGGCAGGTCTGAGCAAAGCATTTGACACAGTTCCACACAAAAGATTAACAAACAAGTTAGCCAGCCTGGAAGTGGGTCCCAGGGTGATAGCCTGGGTAAACAATTGGCTGGACAACAGGACACATGTAACCCCTAGGTGGCGCTGTCCCAAGGGCTACTACCCTGCCTGCATGACTAAGCACAAGTTGAGGGAGGAGGAGGGAGGAGGAGGAGGATGCGCCCCGAGTTCGGTGAACGGGTGCCCATCTGGAGGAATGGTTCTGGGTAGTGCAACTGCTGCTGGTATAGCCTCCAGGATGCTATAACCCCCACCACCCCTCTCTAGTGGCCTAAACAGTATAGCAGCAAACAAACAATCACATGTACCATATAAAACACTTTTAAACCCACACTCTGTACAGTTACCACCAGGGCTGGACCAGCTACAAAGGCCCTAGAGACCCCTGTAAAATAAGATCCGTTATACAACAGTTCAATGGCAGTACAACACCTCACCAAGAAGGCACACATTAGCCAGGTTAAATGCAAAAGCACAAATTCAGATTTATTCAGGGCTTTGACAGGGTGGGGCAATAATTTAGCAAGTGATGATTAACCCTGATTGATTTAGGTTGAGCACGCGTGCACTAAGAGTCCCTCTATCACAGTCGCACACTCTGGGTACCCAGCTGTTAATGTAGGCTAGCCTAATGCGTTGCCTGGGGTAGGCCAGCGTTGCAGCTGTTGTTGGCGCCCTTAGGAAAGAAAACAATTACATGCACATCAACCCAGAATTTGTAATCCGGAGCCAGGTGGCTCAGTTTGTGATAAGCCCAAATAAGTAAATCAGACGACACACAATGATTGAACCTTTGTTGCAGGGAGTTACTCCGTTTTGCACTCTCACTAACCAGACCAGGAGGCAGGACTGATGAGATGAAGACCTCTGGATGGTGTTCTGGTTTGCCAGGGGAAGCAGGGCCACAGGACTCACCGAGGTGGTTGCTACTTGTTCGATGGTGCTGAGCAGAGAGCCGAATCCCCGAGCGGGTCCTTCGTCGGAAATGTCTCTGTGATGGGAGCAGCAGACTAGGCTGAGATGGCAGGGCCCAGAGCAGGCAGTTTGGATTTAGTCTGTGTGAGTGCTGGAGCAGCTTCAAGCTAGCACAACACACAAAGATGGGGAACCAAACTGCAACCCACACAGCACACTTATAAGCAACACAACTCAGGTCACAGTTTGGGTAAAGTCCGGTTGCAATTCAGCAGAAGGTTCATGCAACCTCTCAATCCGCGACTCACTCGGTACTTTATTTATCTATCAAGTCTAGGATTACAAATACCTTTGAGCCATGGCTCTTTTACAAAGGTTCCACGTCAGAGAAATACAAATTATAGGGAACATCAAGACAGGTATTACAACAATGTGGACATTGCAAACAGAGTACAGATTAATACAGTTCAAGGGTAGCACTGTAACAAGGCAGCCAGTGGCATTTGTCAGAGAAAATAAACAGATAAGAAGTGCCAGAGTCATAGGGAGAGGGAAGAGAGGGGGAGGGGAGAAGGAATGTAGGAAGGGTGGCAAGAGGGTGAAAAGTGCAGCACTGGATACCAAGATGTGAGGGTAGAACCAGGGGGACAACTAGAGCAGAAAGGGAAGTGGAGAAACAAGGTTAAGTTGGGCAGTCACAGGAGCTGTTGGTAGTGAGATAGTCCCAGAGCCTAGTTTTAAACATACCAATAGTTGGGGCAGAGGAGATGGTTGGGCTGAGGCCACTGAACCAGAGTGGTGCTCTATAAGCAAAAGAGCGTTGTCCCTGTGAAGTGTGACAGTGGGGGGACTTTCAGTAGCTGTAGCATGGATCTCCTAAGGCACCATTTGTTAATTCGTGTTGTAACAGAGTTGAGACCCCAGAAGGTGCAAGGCCAAGATAGATTTTTTGACCATGGAGCAGGTGAGAAACTTTATGCGGTTTGATAGTTGGAGCCAGCCGTCTGAGTGTACAGATCACATGTGTGGGTGAGACGGTGAGCACCAGTGATGAGCCGACATGCTTTAATAAAGGCAGTTGAGGTGTCTAAGGGTTATGGTTGTGGCAGAGCCATAAATGATGAGACCCGTGTCTATTACAGAGATCACAGAGCTCAGGACTGCAACCTTCAAAGCTTCGGCGTGAGAGTGTGGTCTGTGTTTGTAGAGGAGACCAAGCCGCGTATTAGCAGCTCTAGCTACATTATCTACATGAAGTCCATAGGAGAGATTAGGTCAAGCTGAATCCCTAAGATTTGAAGGACACCACCCGATCTAGAGTGTTGCCCTGGGTGGTGGAGATAGCCAAGTGGTGTAGCTTGTGTGGTTATGAGAGCTGCAGAAGAGCATATATTTGGTTTTCTTTGTCATTGAGGACCAGTTTATGATTAAGAAACCATGTCTCTACAGAACTGAAACCAAGTTGAAGGTTGTGTTGAAGAGTTGCAGGATCTCTGTGAGTGGAGAATACAACAGCATCATCGGCATATAGTATGATCTGCTCAGAGCAGTGGTAAGGGAGGGAGTTTCAAGAAAAGGCTAAAAGGAGGGGTCCCAGTATGGATCCCTGTGGGACACCTAGTGAACAGGCAGGAGGGTGTTAGGGAAAGAGCGTCCGCACTTTAATTTCTGTGGACCGGTTTCTTCTAAGTAGCTTTTAAACCAGAGAGAAGAATCAGGTGATAGCCCAGCATTCAGTAGTTGGTATATTAGTAGTCCATGGTGTACTGTATCAAGGCCTTGAGAGGAGACAAAACGGCCCTGTGAGAAGGCCGTTGTCAAGGGATTTGTGCAAAGCTCCAGTGAACTCAAGAAGGGCTGTGGTGGTGTTGCAACCTTTCCGGAAGCCGTGTTGTTGTGGACAAGGTATCTTGTATTTATCCAAGTGGTCAGTAAGTTGATCAGCCACGATGCACTCAAGTGCCTTAGAGAGTGGGGGCAGTATGGAGATAGGGCAATAATTTGCGTGAATCGTCTTGTCCCCACTTTTATGAACGGGTGTCACGGTGGCTGTTTTCCATAGGTCCGGGAATTTTCCACAGCTGAGAGAGAGAGAGAGAGAGAGAGAGAGAGATTTAGGATTTTTGTTAATGGATGAATTACCTCATCGAGGGTGAGCAACAGAAGCTTAAGGTCCAGGGTGTCGCTACTAGATCTAGATTTAGAGATAGCTGCAGTAATATAGCGACGAGCTTCATTCAGCCTTACCTTTCTGAAGTAGAAGAGGGGATGGTTAGATGGAGGGGCTGAGGTATTTGGGGAGTAGGCCCTATTTCAAAAAGTTATGGGTAGGAACAGCACTAAGGTCTGAAAGCTGTGTTAAAGATGTTTCATGCATCACCTTGGGGTCAAGGGTTGAGGATCCAACCACCATTAACACGGTCGGAGAGGTTTTGGCTGCTTCCCTGACATCCTTGATATTGTCCCAGAAAGCACGACCATTTCCCCATGTATTGGTGAGAGAGTCTTTGTAATAGGTGGATTTCATTAGCCATATGGCTTTTGTGCAGGCATTTCGTGCTTGTTTGTAATTTTGGATGTCCAGTTGTTTGCCAGTGGCCCTGGCAACTGCCCAGAGGTGATCCCTTAGTTTCAGCTGTGAGAGAGGAGCCACGGTGACCCATGGGTTAGAGAGAGAGATTTTGTTTTGCGCCTTTTAGCAGGGGCAAAGAGGTCGCAGGCTTTGTTGAAAATTGAGATGAAGTGATCAAGAGCCAAGTTACATCTGTTGCTTCATAGATGGGTAGCCAGTCTTGTAGAAGCAGGTGTTTGAGATGTGGAAGTTTTCCACGAGGAAGGACTCTGCTAATGATAATTTTGGGAAGGGGCTTAGGAATCTGTTAGACCATGCACACATGACTGGGGAGTGGTCACTGAGTGAGTCTAGGAGAATGGTTATGCGAGAAATCCTTGTGGGGTGAGTGGTGAGGACCCAATCCAAGAGGGTACTGGTGCCAGTCTTGTTAATCCTACTAGGGAGTTTACCATTTGCGTGAGGTTAGCAGCTGAGATGGAGTCTTTATAGGCACTGGCACCGATGCTAACCAGTTTATGTTGAAATCCTAGTAGAATAAGTTCAGCTTTGGAAGGAGAGTTGATAAAGTTTAGGACGCTATTGAATTCATGTTTAGGGTCCCCATGGATGTATACTGAGACAATAGTCAGGGCTTTTATGGTTGGGACCTAGGACAATTTTTATTGGCAGAATCTGGGCTGAGGAAAGTGATGGAGTTGCTACAGGGTGCCAAGACAGGGAGTCTTTGATATAGATTGAGCAACCACCGCCTTTTTTGGATATCCAGTCCAGCTTGTGGACATTGTAGCCCTGTATTGTTACTGCGGAGTCAGGAACTTTAGGTGTCAGCCAAGTTTCCACCACTGCAAGGATGTCAGGGTTGTGTTGGCATATGAAGGCTTGGAGTGCATCCAGCTTTGGTAGTAGGCTGCAGATAATAGTTGCAAGGATAAGGGCACCTGAGTTTGTGTGTGGCCTGAGCTTCTAGGGCCAGGATTGGGATGGCGCTGCCTGAGATGAGAAGGAGGAGGAGCAGGAGTTTTAAGGAGCAGAGTCGCAGCTCTTTGAGAGATAGTTTTGATTGTTGTTTCCTGGGTAAGTTGCAAGGTTCCAGGCGGTGTCCTATATGGACTGCTAGGTGGTACAGTGTGAGGGGTGGCCACACTTGTTGAGTAGTGGTTGGGTTAAGCAACCAGGAATATCCATCGGTGCGCCAAGCACAAGACTCGAGTGGAAGTGGAGAGTTCCCTTGAGTAGCAGTGGAAACCAGAGTAGAGGGTGGCGGGGTGGGGTGGGGCTAGGACAAAGGAGAAGAGGGGGGCCAGGGCAAAGGAGGAGGAGGAGGAGGAGGAGGAGGAGGAGGAGGAGGAGGAGGAGGAGGAGAGGCGAGAGAAAGGCAGAGATCCCACATGGCTTACGACTAGATAAAGAGATAGAGATATAGCCCTCTAGTGGTGAGAGGATATAATCTGCTAATGGCCTGGCAGGCTGATCGCCTGGAGCAAGTCTTCAGTCCCAAATTCAGGCAATGATCACTCTCTTAAGGCTTCATAGCTCAAACAAAAGGAATTAGGTTTAAATCCAACTTTTACATTTCACAGGATTTCTCACTGGAAGATGCGATAGGCAGGCCAGTACATCCTTCCCACCCATTCTCCAGTACTCCCACGCAGTGCCAGCTGCTCAATGGCATGAGCTGTTCACTCTCCAAACTCTAGCAGGCAGTTCTGAGGATTTCCTCCCGAGATCCAAAGGTTTGGCTGGCTGAGGGAACTGTCTGTCACAGCAAGGGCTCCCCCTTCAGGTCCATTTAGGTGCCAAACCTTATTAAAAAAAAAAAAAATATACACAATTCCTACAGATTTAAATCCCACAAGACCTCTGGGGACAGTCTCCATTTTAGGTCCCCTGAGGTTAGACTGGTCCAGCTCTGGCAGTCCAGAACCAAAATGGGGGCTCTTATACAAAAAGTCCAAGCTACAAGAGAAGTCAGGTTAAACAAACTTCTATACTATTATTAAGACAGATTAAACAGTAAACAGTTCCTAACAGAGCTCCCTCTGCTCATGTAGTGACTTCAGAACGGAGCAGAAATACCACTTGCCTGGCCAGTCACAAGCCCTAAATTACTCTGACCCAGCCCAGACTAATTTCTAACACAGCAGAATGACTCTTAAAAAAACAGACAGGCATGGAGGCTTTCTATAGCACTCTCATGCAGACACATACAGCTACTGCAGACACAGGACACCATTCCGACAGTGGGCATTAGGCAGCCCAGGGAGACATTTTAATAAACCCCACTTTGTAGGAGGGTTACACACAGAAGGTAATAGTAAACTGAATCCACTCCAAAGAAAGGGGGTTACTAGCAGGGTACCGCAGGGTTCAACACTGGGACCGATCCTTTTTAATGTTTTTAAGAGATGTTGCAGAGGGACTGGAAGGAAAAAGTATGCCTGTTTGCAGACGACACAAAGATCTGCAATAGGGTTGATACACAAGGGGGTGTAAAGGATGAGAAGGAACTTGGCATGGTTGGAGGAATGGTCAGAAGTATGGCAGCTTAGATTTAATGCAAAGAACAGCAAAATAATGTACCTTAGGACACAAAAACCCAGGGAAGAGTACAAAGTTTGGGGGAGAGAACGGGACAAAAGAGGTACCAACAACAAAAATGGAAAGGGACCGGGGGCAGGGAGTCAGATGACCTAAAGGTTAAGCAAGCAATGGAGAAGGCAATAAGGAGGGTTTGGGAAGAATACTGGGATGCATAGGGAAAGGCATCACCAGTAGAAAACAGAAAGTTGTTATCCCTCTGTACAGACAGTTGGTGAGACCCCATCTAGAGTACTGCATGCAGTTCTGGAGACTGCATCTCCACAAGAGCATAGACAGGATGGAGGCAGTCCAGTGGAGGGAAACTGGAATGGTGCACGGTCTGCAACAGAAGCCATGCGAGGAGACTAAAAGAGCTTAATATGTATACCTTCGAGGAGGGGGGGGCATGAAACTTTCAAGTACCTCAAGGGAATCAACAAAGTCCAAGAGGGTAGCATCTTCAGAAGAAGATGTAATAATAAGGGACACAATCTGAAGGTAGAGGGGATGGCCTGGGGCAACATGAGGAAGTATTTTTCATGGAGAGGGTGGTGAACACATGGAACAGCCTTCCTGAGGAGGTTGTGGAGTCAAAAAACAGTGAGGGAAATTCAAGAATGCATGGGACAGACATAAGGCAATTCTAGTGGGGGGTAGGAAGAAGTAGGCTGTTGGTTAACTAGGCTCTGCAGCTTATCCTGTAGGTAAGGAAATGGGCAGACTAGGTGTGCCAAGTGGTCCTTATCTGCAGTCAAAGTCCAAGTTTCTACATTTCTATTTTGCCAAGGAAGAATGCTCCACTACAGGTCTTCAGCACTGATATAGACTCGGGAGGTCACTTTGCCAGCTTCAAATGTACTGAGACATGGAAGCACAGTTTTCTCAATATCTATGCACCCAAGAATAGCATGGAAGGTGGAGATTCCTCAGTGCTGTTGTGGAAACTATGCCATGAAGGCTAATTGTATATATTTTATAGAGATTTCAATTTGTCTTCTCTATAAATTTGGATGGAAAGGGTCGGTCAGCAGGCAAAGTTCATTCTGGGAAAATCATGGCTAGACTTGAGGAGATGGACTTGAGTTGTCTAGCACTTTGTACGTCCCTCAGTCTGGGATTTTAATTTCTTCTCTCAGCCAGACAGTGCTCTTACTCTCAAAATAGATCATATCTTGTTCTTGGTGGAGTGGTTGCATAGACCGACAGCCTGTATTATCAAAACAATATAACCACACGTGACCATGCCACTGTTGTGTTGGATCTCAGAGCCCATTCAAAGCAGATGGTATGTGTCAAAGTGGGCCTGTTCAACAGGGAGGATTGAAACTCACATAAAAACAATATACAGTAGATTTCATATCTCACAACATAGCAGAGGAGACTTCTGAAGCTTATACTTGGGAATGTTTAAAATGCCTGCTTGAGGGGGATATTAGGTATCTAACCTTGAAATGATCAAGAAATGTTTAAAGATGGAAAAAAACAAACACCACACCACACCACACCACTTTTGATTTAGAGGCAGAGAACCAAATTACACTGAATGAATTGGTAAAGAAGCAACTGGAGGTACAAATAAAGCAACTCATTAAATTACTGGAAACCAAGAGTGGGACAGCTCAGATTTGCCCCGCAATGTTATTACAAGGGGAGAGATACGGCGGGGAAGGTTCTGATGTGGCACTTGCACCAACAGCAAGTGAACTGTACATGCTTAGAGACAAGATGTATAAATGGAGTGGCAGGCAACACTTCAAGAACCCAGAAAAATAAAAGTTCCCAGATTTATATAAAACACTGTACATAAAGGAGAAAACACAGGGGGTGGAAAGTTTTTTGAGGTATGGTTACCACCTTTTAAGAAGCCCAAAAATTGGACTTTTTTAATTTTTAATATATTTTATTAAAGTTTAAGAACACCACGTAATAGACGCACGAAAACAAACACACACACACACACACACACACACACACACACACACACACACACACACCCCCACCCCCCACCATCTCGGGGAGGGTGTTTGTTAACTGCTACATATTACATTATACAAATGAATAAGTTACTATATTAAACTTAAAGACACAGGACTGAAAGAAAAACAGATAGTCAGTTGATACTAAATAGGTGTCCAAATTGGCAAGTATATGGAATGTGATGCAGAGTAAACATTTCAAAGACTTGCTCAAAAGGAAGATTGTATAGCTAGAAGGGTTTCTAGTTTTCCCCGTTTTTTTTATACCACCATATGATTTCGTATACTAGCCATTAGTTTTTCTGCCCTTAGGTTATACAGTATCTCACTGAGCCATTCAGGGTAGGTAATCTTCTCATCTTGATCCATCCAATGAGGTAGAACCAGCCACTTCACTGAAAGAAAAATCAGAGAGATAAAGTACTTCCTTTCCTTTACAGGGATCTTGGAGAGATCTCCCCTGCTGTGCAAATCTCAGGGGAAAACACTAAACCAAGTAAAGGATCAAGACGTAATTTAATCTTCCCATAATGGAGCAACTTTAGGACAATCCCACAAGATATACAACAGAGACCCTTCTACCAGCTTACACCTAGAACAAATGGGAGATGGTAGTTTCCCCATCTTGTGCAGATGGACCGGTGTGAAATAAATGTTATGCAATATGTAGAACTGGGCGAGACATCATTTGTCATTGGATACATAGCGATACCTGTCCAGCCAGATACGGTCCCAAATGGCTTTTATATTAGGAAGGGAAGACATCCAGTAGTGAGACTAGCCTGTGGCCATAGGAAGCTTGTAGAATAAAAAGGGGGACCAATTTGGAAACTGAATGGGGTTGCCAGGAGTGAGAATGGGTTAGAGAAAGAAACTCACTCTGATCAATACTCCAGACTGATATACCAAACCAGCTAGTCAACATATGCCGAAGCTGATACACTTTAAAAATCCGTGTGGCAGGGAGATTACGAAGAGTTAGAAGCTCCTGACTGCTGGGTATCTGACCATCCACCAGAAGATCAGACACGGAGGTTTCCTGAACTCAGTGGTAAACTAGAGGGGATATAATGCTCCCCCTCACTTTAAAGTTCATACTGTAGCAAAGTGGTTGTGAAACATCCCTTGCATTGTCATAGTGCATGGTCCTACATAATTGGGCGTGGACCTTTAGTAAGGTATGCATCACCGACCCTTTAAGTTGAGCTAGTAAATTATTGAGGGGAGAGAAAAAAAAAAAAGGGCCGTCAGGAGAGATATCAGCTTCCATAATTTGATGCCTTTCTATCTGGAGCCATAATGATACATAATTAACTTACATTGTAGTAAAGGAGATGTGGGCCATCTTACGCATTTAGATATATGGCTTGCCAGATAGAATATGTAGAACTTAGGCAGTCTGAGCCCCCAAGATGCTTTGGTGCACTCAGCCTACTGTAGACCCTACATGGAGCCTTTCCCTTCTATAAAAAACACACAGGAAATTACAGAGTGAAGCCTCTTGAACCATGTAGCAGGGAGATGTACGTTCAGCATACTAAGAGGGTAGAAAATACGGGGGAAGTATATTAATTTTGATAATACTGATATGGGCTTGCAGAGAGAAGGGGAGAGAGTTCCATCTGTAGAGGTCTTGTTGGATAGTTTCCACCACCTTATCCTGGGAGTTTTCACTAGAGTATTTCTGGGAAAGAGCAATTCCAAGGTATTTCACTTTAGATACCCAGGCAATACCCAGATGGGCAAAATGAGAAGGGAAAACCCTAGAGTCCAGTGGTATAATGATAGTTTTATCCAGGTTGAGTTGATAGTTGGAGAATTTTCCAAATTCAGAGAAAATACTCAGGGCCTCTGGTATGAGTGTGACAAATGTAGCAAAATGTCATCCCAGTGCCCCTATGGTAATGCCCTGAATCACAGGAGAAGATTTAAGCAAAGAGAGTAGTGGTTCTAAATAAAGGTTAAAAAGGCATGGGAGATGGGTGCAACCTTGCTGTGTACCTGAATAGAGAGTAAAGCCTGTTGATAAGATACCATTGCAATATAATTTAGCTTGAGGTCTGGAGTAAAGCACCTGTATCCACTTTATAAAGTAAGGAGGGAAACCGAATTTATCCAGTACTGAAAACAGGAAGGTCCAATGCACCCTGTCAAATGCCTTTTCCGCATCTAGTGAAACCAATGCCATGGGATGTTCAGACTCCCTAGATGCGGAAAAGATGTGGGCCAATTTCCTTTGGTGAACCATGGAGGAACTGCCCCTAATACAGCCTACTTGTTCCGACCCAATCAACCCCTCCTAGACTTGCAGGATTCTGTTAGAAATGTTTGCAAATATTTTCATGTTGTAGTTCATAAGGGAAATGGGGCGGTAGTTGCCGACTTTATCCTTGGGTTTGTCAGGTTTGGGTAGAACCATTATTAGGGCTTCTAAAAGGGAGAAGTCAGTAATACCAATATCACAAAGGAAAGAAAAGAGGCGATGGAGAATAGGAACTAGTTCATTTGCAAAAACTTAGTAAAAGTTGAGAACCATCAGGCCCAGGGGATTTGTCCAGAAGAAGGGACTGAATGGCAGTGAGGATTTCCTGGGTGGAGATGGGACATGCAAGGAAAGTTTGTTATGTAGAGGATAATGTAGAAAGTGGCAGTGAGTTCAAATACTCTTGCATTTCCTCTGATGAGAGAGGATTGACTGGAGTGCAATATAATGGACTGTAGAAGCGGTCAAACTCTTGGGCAATTTCTTTAGGAGATGTTTTAAGAGTACCATCTGTCTGAGAAGAAATGGAGTGGACTAAACAGGAGGATTCCTGCAGTTTTAGACAGAGTGCAAATAAATGCCCAGCTTTATCCCCTTGATCGATATATGTGGAGTGATTTTAAATGGGCATACTCTGCCCATTCTCTCATACATTCTGCATGCCAGTGTCTCAAGTCTGCTAAGAAGACACGGCCTTCGTCAGACAGGTCCATTGTTGGATTATATTCTAAAGTTTTAATCTGTTCTTAAAGAGTACGCAGGGAGGCTTCATTCTTTTTTCCTGGTGGATACTATATGAATGAATTCACCTCACAGCACACATTTTAGGGAGCACCATATTTTGTCTATATCCGGGATGGAGTCCATATTTTGTTCCAAAAATTGGACAGCAAGGGATTGTTGTCTGTTTAACGCCTGAGGATCTTTTGATTGGGTGTTCAGTTTCCAAATCTCGTCTCTTGAGATTTGAGAAGGGGAGTACACACTAACCACAGAGGTGAATGATCAGCGAGAACTCTGGGGGCAATTCCTCCATTCTTCACTCCTGGCAAAATGTTAACACTTATCAGGAAACAATCCAAACGGGAAGAGGATTTATGTACAGGGTAGACTAAAAAGTGTATGAATGGGCAGAGGGGCAGAGTACTCTGCACAGATCACATAGCCTTCCCATAGTCGGTAACTCACGCAGTGCATGTTGGGTGGGGGAAGATACACTGGGAGCGATGACCCGACTTGTCAAGGTCAGAAGTGAGGGTTACATTCCAGTCTCCTGCCAGAATAAGAGGAAGATGAGCATTGTGGGACAACTAATTAATCAATTCAGAAAAGAACTCTGGTGAGGGTGCATTAGGCCCGTTTGTAACATGGCTCTGGACACAGCTCTGAAATACATGAAGCCGATTCGTCCAAAGGTGTCAGGTGACAAGTCAAGTGGTAATTAAGCCACAGGTAATGCCCGCTGGGCTAGTACCACCTGTGGCCACCACGGCAGCAGAGAGTAGCAGCCTGCTACGTCACCACCTATTGCCACCAGACGGAGCACTGGTGAGGCAGAGTGAGCAATACAAGTAACAGTATTTACTGTCTTGTCGGCATGCCATTTGACCTTGGTAACCATTTCTAACAAAAATATTTGTTTCATAAAAAGCCAATACTTGTAACCCCACATGAACATGGACACGTGTATACATAACGTATAATAAAAAACTACCAGCTGACCTTACTCTTTACCCTCCTAAGCGGAAGCCTAGAAAGCTGAACAGTAATGCTCCGGAGTTCCCAGATCAGATACAGACAAGCCTGCCTGGCTTCTGATACCGGTTCACCCACCAGCACACAGCGTGTAAATCTATGTTATGGAACCCTTCCGCTGCGCTCCCTGTCCTTCAGCTCTCTCTCATCTGTCATCACGCCAGCAAAGAAAATGTCTCACCTCTCCAAGGCCCCCCCGAGGCTTGTTACCCGGTAGGTACACAGTGCTTGCTGCTCGCTATTTGTATAAATTACCATGAAACAATCCTGTGGCAGCATGACTTTCGGCACCTCTTGTGTATGTCTGACTGATCTACGGCTCGCATAATGTCCCTGTGGCGCTTGCCCTGTTACAAGCGCATTAATCACCTCTAGCATCGGGCTCTGCCGGTGATTATTGCC
Source organism: Neoceratodus forsteri (assembly GCA_016271365.2). Taxonomy (NCBI): domain Eukaryota; kingdom Metazoa; phylum Chordata; order Ceratodontiformes; family Ceratodontidae; genus Neoceratodus; species Neoceratodus forsteri. Next base: position 818,491,041 of record CM057453.1, on the reverse strand, counting down.
CGCTGGGTTGGACCGCTTCGCCTCGGCACCTCAGCGGCATTAATCCACCGGCAGAGCCCTCCTCTGTCGGTGATTAATGCTTACATATACTACCCATAAGAACCTCAGAGTGGTCCAGAATACCATGCAGAAGCAAGTATTGCCCTCTAGGGTCCACTATGCTTTGTAGTATTTGGAAATTGGTTTCCTTAAAGATCAGTATAGCAACCCCCTTTTGGTTAGTAGAGTTTCCAGCAGCAAACACCTGTCCAACCGTTAGCTTACGAAAAGTAAGTTCTCCATGGCTAGAAGGTGGGTTTCTTGGAGAAAAACAATTGCACGGTGAAGTAGTTGGAAGTGTTTTTGAGTATTTGGTACCTCTTTCCTCTTGAGTGAGCACCTTTATATTACTTGGACTATATCTCATACAATAATGCGTAATAAAGATAATAATGTCCTGCCTAAAAGATACTTCAGTACTTGTGGCCACTTTAAGCATCTCTGCCCCACCCCTCCCCATCCCCACATCCTCCTTGCCCACATCAAGACCTAGTAAGAAACATTGGCTCCACTCCTAGTGGAGAAATTCAGTGGAGTTTCATAGAGAGAGGTAGCCCAACGTGACACTCCATACTGGGGAGAAACAATCCCACCCCCAGTCAGATCAGAGAGCCTGTAATGATATCCATGTACACCTTCTAACACATATCCCACACCAAATAAAGAAACCCCATATCCCCAGTCCGAGTGACTGATTGTCCACCTCTTTTCAGAGCATGACGAATCCAATCCTCCCCCCACAGGATTAACCTCTCCTACACCCCGCTACCACCCAAGCCTAACAAGCTGAAAAAGTTTTTACTAGAGAAATAAGTACCTTAAAAAAAAAAAAAAAAAAAAAAAAAAAAACACAACACTTAACAGGTTAAATGGATAACTAATTTAATTGGAATGCCCAAATTTGGCAGAAAGGCAGGAGGTCTAATATTGGCCAGGGTTCCCAACTGTCTGAAAATATAGAGTGGTGGCAGTGATGATAGAGTCCAAAGGTGCATTATTTTTCTGGACCTCCTATATGCACTGTACATGTGCATAAGTGGATTTTAAGTAAAATATAGTGGATTGGTATCAGAACAGGGGTAGTAGTGCAATAAAGGATGAGAATAAAAGAATTTGAGGATTTTATAACAATCAGTAATGGATAAAAATATAGGGTGGTGGTAAAAAAAATATAAGGTGGTGGCCCACCGCTCAAAAATAATGAATGGGGAACACTGTTGGCATATATTCTAATATACCCCTGGCAATACTTAATGGCCCCAAAATTAAAACTAATTGGAAGTCAAAACTGGAGGGACACCAGGTATTTCGTTGTTTTCACCAGGAGTAGCACACCAAGCTGAAAATTTTTTAAAAACCACAGAGGAGCAACCTGGGAGCACAGGGAGGTTAAGTGACTTGCTCAGGGTCACACAGTATGCAAGTGAAGCTGTAGGATTCAAACCCAGGTCTGGTCTGCTGGATGTCACCAGATTTGCAGCTCAGAGCCTTAAACCACTGCGCTATACTGCCTCTTCTAGGTAGAATCGCCAAGTCCAAAGTGAGCAGACCTGAAAACAAAGAAGTCACTCCCTGCAGCTACGATCTTCATTTGGGAGACACCTAATCCTGTAAGCTCCCCTCCATTAGCTGGAGACAGTTCTTATAGCCCCAAAAATAAAATTGATCCTGCTCGTGTTACAGATAAAACTTTATAGCAGGCACGAAACTGTTTCCTCATTGCCAGGTGCGGTTCCATTGATTCACCAGTAGATGGAGCAGAAGACTGATGGTACAATCACAGCGTTGAAAAGCAGACTTGTAGAATATTGCTGGGCTAAATCCGATCTGTAAGCATACAGCGCTGTATTTGGATAGACAACCACAATTATTGTTCAGTCCTGAAACATATGTCTTAATGTGATTCCATGGTGCTATGCAGAGAAATCCCAAAAAAAAAAAAAAAAAATACAGTACTCACAGAGCACAAAGCCGTGACTGTTACTAGTTTGGTCTTGCTCAAATGCTATGACAAAGCCACCCGAGTGGCTGCACCAAATAATAGAAGACAGTCTGACTTTTATAATTTATTGTATACCTCATTGTTGAAACATACCTATTTGAACTAATTTGTTGTATATCTCATTGTTGTAACATACTGTTGTACCGTGTTTGTCATTTTTTGTGACGAGGTACCTTTGTAAATGAGCCCATGGCTCAAAGGTTTGCAAACCGATGTAAAAATAAATAATCATATTAAAGCAGTGCCAGTATTATGCATTTTAAACCCAGTCACTTAAATCTGGATACAGGGTCTTTAGCACTGTAGTGGCATGTTCTAAATTGTCAAAACTGTGCCATCATACCTCAACTGTACCACATTGAGGAACGTTCCTCATTTTACTTCATAACATCTCCCTGTTCCACATTGTGAGGACTTGTCCTACATTCAGTATTAACATTTTAAAGCACAAATCTATAGTAAATGATGCAAGGATTGTATTATTTGAGTAATACCAGACTTTCTAAACATAAATGCAAACATTTTAACAGTGTTCTGAGCTTCTTAGGTAAAGATTTGATTAAGTGTTCCACATTTTGCTCATTTGTTCCACATTTTGAGATGCAATGTTCCACATTTGGGGGGACAAATGGTTGAGAGGTATGTGCGCCATGTGTCTCGGTGTAGGGCTTGTAGAATAGCTGGGTCTCATGCAGAATTTGATTCCAGTCGCAATTAGTTTAGAAATGATAGCGTGTAGCTCTGCTCTTTAACTTACTGACTTCGGGAGATCTTGGGCGATATGAATTCAGCAGCCCTCCAATTGGACTTCGTGTAGCTCCCTTACTTTTCCTAAAATACATTTATCTAGGAAATTCAGCAGATGAAAAATTAGTGGCCTTGGGGTAGATCCGTGCGGGGGGGGGGGGGTCATGCTGCACATAGTGATCTATGGGCTCACTCCACTATGTATGTGGAGCCATTTGGCGAAGGCCCGATCTTTTCACAAAACTTTTGCACAAACTTTACTGGCGATGGCCCTTCTTTGCCCTCCGGCAGATTCAGGATGACCAAGTTGTTCCCTACAGGATCTCTCTTCCAGCTTGGTTTCCATGGATTTCATCCACTAATGCAGCTGTGCCATTTCTGATTCCGTTCGGGCCTGCCAGTCGTCCAGTGAAGAGAAGAGATGCGCACTTCGTTATATCTAGTACGGCAGGTAAGGAGAGCCAATGATGCTTTCATGTTTTGTTTTTTTTTAAAACTTTCTTTATTTAGTGTAATTTATTGGGCCTAGGCCCATGCAATATACACAGACATCACATAACCAACAATCATACAAACTGATTCACTTCTACTGCCATCACTGGCAGGGAAGTCCTATGACAAAGCGAATGTACATTATACAGTGTAATTTATGCTGAACAAAATAAAATATCCAGAGTATCCATCTAGATGCATCCTATAAGTATCCCCAGAATACATTTCCAACTTGTATCCCATAGGATGCCCCATAAGGGGGATCAGCTGGGAAGAGAGGGAGGAGAGGGAGCGAAGCACAGGGGCCAATCAAAATGTGTACTAAAAGTCCCTATGTTTTGTCAGCTTCTGCCCTGTTAAACCTTAACCTGGACCTTCACTTGCCCCTGCTCAGGGAAAAAACTCAGGCCTCTCCACTGCCATGTAAAGAACCCGCCGCCTCCATAAAATTTCAAAGGCAGGAACCCTTTTATTAAGCTTGGCTGTTATTGATTCCAATCTATACACATCTACCATACAATCTTGCCACATGTTTAGGGTGATCCTCTTAGAGGATAACCCATTACTTGTAATCACTTTTTGGGCCACAAGAAAACAAATTTTCAAGAATTTAACCATCAGGGGGTCTCGGAGTTCCCTAGGTAGGTCTAAGAAAAAATAGCAGGGGGGAGAAACACCTCCAGTTCAGGGTCTACAATTGCCCTTAGAGCCTGCTGAAGACTTTGTTTAAAGGGGGTTAACTCGGGGCAATCCCACAATAAATGAGCTAAAGATGCAGGTGCATATCTACAACTCCTCCAGCACACCACAGAGATAGAAGCATGAAATCTTGTCTGATTAGCTGGGGATCGAAAATAATGGACAAGAATCTTCCATGAGAACTCCTACCAGCTCCCTGATGAGATACCCCAGTGAACCCTCCTTTGAGTCCATACACAGAAGTCCTCAGGAATCAGAACTCCCAAGTCCCTTTCCCAAGCTCTTTTTGTGTGTGCAGAGGAGTCCCCCTTCCAAGATAAGAGTGCCCGGTATAACTTGGATATTATAAGAGACTTAAAATTGGGTCCTTCTCTATTGCCTTTTTAGAAAATATGCAATTTGTGGAGGCGAAGAGACCCCCAGCTTAAATTGTATCATAAGATTGCTAATATCATTTCTTATCTGAAAATATCTAAATCCATCTTTCCAACCGATTCCATATTTATCAACCAGTGAATCAAATGGTAGGATCGTATTTCCATCCAGGCAATGCCAAATCAAGTGTAAACCCCTTTCCTTCCATCTCTTAAAGCCTCCATCCCATCTGTTAGGTGGGAAAGAGTTCAAGTATGGGACCGAAGTCAACAAACAGCTCCAGCTCTTAGAATCTTTATCCCCTAGAACACCATGCCACACACTCAGGGTGGAGGCTGTATAGGGGTTCTCTTCCCGATTTAAATTTGATCTCCCTCTTTGCCTTAACAGGTCATTCATATTTTTAAATGATGCGGCCTCCCCTAGTTGCACCTCTTTCCACTTGGCAGAGTACGCTTGGTCCAACCAGTAGATGGCAGTACGCAACTGGGCTGCACAGTGATAGTTTAAAATCTGGCAGTGCTAAACCCCCCTCCGCCTTTGGGATCTTGAGTACTGAGAGGCGAACCCTAGGTTTTTGTGGGCCCCAAATGAAGCGTGACACTGTTCTACTTAAGGAATGAAAAAATGCCTCCGGGACAAGGATAGGGAGAGTCTGAACCAAATATAAGAATTGAGGCAGTATTATCATTTTTTATCCCCTCCACCCTCTGAACCAGAGGCATAGCGACAGGAGCCCATCTGTCCAGCTGTAACTTAACTTTTCCCCCAACATTGGCACAAAATTGAGGGGATACAACTGGTCTGCCTGACCACTTGGTTGGACCCCTAGGTACTTGATCTGAGAAGTGTCCCATCTGAAAGGGAACTTCCTTTGAATCCGCTCTAAGGGATCTTAGTGCGATTTCAAGACCTCAGTTTTATTCATATTGATTTTGTAGCTGGCCAGGAGACTAAATTCCAATAACCTAGCCCATAAGAGTTCTAGCGTATATTCAGGGTCTGTAAGATAAACCAGTAGGTCATCGGAATGTAGTGCCAACTTATGAGTTCCCCCCCCGATCCCAACCCCTCACTAGTTCATCCCTCCTTAGGGCTTGGGCCAAAGGCTCTAAGTACAACGCAAAAAGTAAGGGGGAGAGGGGGGCATCCCTGTCTCGTACCCCGATGCAGGTCTATTGGAGGGGAGACTCTTCCATTAATCTTTATGTATGCCTTCGGTTTAGTATATATGTTATGTATAACTCAGGTGAATGATTCTGAAAATCTGAAAGCACCCAGAGCCAAACCCAGGAATTTCCATGCCACCCCGAAGGCCTTCTCCGCGTCCAGACTTAATATCAGGCTGGGGGCCCCCGACCGGGTGTAAAATTTGTAGCGATCTTTTAATATTGTCCTGGATCTGCCTACCAGGGATAAACCCAGACTGATCACCATTGATAAATTCCGCTAGGGCCACTTCCAGGCGTCTCGCCAATATTGAAGTAAACAACTTATAATCAATATTTAAAGACTGAAATGGGCCAAAAAGCACTACATTGTGTGGTATCTTTCCCAGGCTTAGGGACACTAGAGATGACTGCATAGTTCCATGAATCCGGGATTGGCTCCCCCGAATGCACCACCTTACACGCCTCCAACAGGGGGTCCTTGATTTCCTGAATGCAAAAAAAAAAAAACACTCAGGAGTGTATCCATCTGGGCCAGGAGATTTTGTTTTCCTCCTTCTCTTCTTCTTTCAGTCTTTTAATCGCAGAGGTCAGTTCTGAAATGGATAAGGGGGAGTCAAGAGCCTCTCTTATTTCCCTTGTTAAGTCCGGTAAATTTAATTTGGTCAAATAGGTGTTAATTTGCCCTTCATCTGGGCTTTGCTCCGAGGCATAACACAGAGTAAAAATCCCTAAATCCATTTAGATTTTTTTCTGGGGTTTTTAATAGGTGATCTGACATAGGGTCTCTAATTCGAGTGATCATGGATTTAGCAGTATGCTGTCAGACGATGTGCTAAGAGGCGAGACGCTCTAGGACTTGTTTCAAAATATTTTTGCCGCAGGCACTGTAGGGCCTGTTCTGTCTTAATATCTATTAGCTTTTGAATTTTCTGTTTGACTATTTGGATGTCCGGGGATATAGAATTGTCTCCCTCCGCTAATCTCCCCTGTAGTGCCAATAGTTGATTCTGAAGCTCTGCCATTTGCCGATTTTGTTGTCTTCTAAGATGTGCAGCAAACTTGATACAGTCCCCTCTGAATACAGCCTTCACTGTGTCACAGAATATACTACTCGGCACCCGAGGTGTCCTGTTGTCTTGCTGGATTTGTATTAAGCACTTTTTGGCCATATCATTGAACTCTTTTTAAGTTTAAAAAATAATTATTAAACTTCCAAAGGGACTGGCCCTTTTTCGCTTTCCAGTGCAGCTGCAGCCGCACCTGGGAATGATCAGAGGGTACCGAGGGAATGTGTTTGCATTCAACAACCTGATCCTGATGTTCTCCAGAGATCAATATGTAATCTATTCTAGCAAAGGAGCCATGTGGATAGGAGTAGTGTATACTCTCGTTTGTTCTTATCGATTCCTCTCCAGGTATCCACCAGGAAAGTACCCCTCAGATGTTCCCTAATAAACTGGACTAGCTGGACTCTGACGAAATGCTTTAACATTGGATGTTTCTTTCTGGTCCCACACTTGGTTTAAATCTCCTCCCACTATTAATAAGCCTCTTTGTTGCTCAGTTATTTTTTGCAATAGGAGGCGTAACGTTTCCTTAGTGGAGCCTGGAGGTGCATAAAGAGAGGCCAACGTGACTGGGGTTCCCTCTAATTTCCCTGAGACAATAACCAATTGCCCCTCTGGATCCACGTAGCTGGATGCTTTCATGTTCTCAATGTCTGATACTAGGGTTTCCAGTGTGGCCTTCAATGGGGATAGGCCTTCCTAGAACTTTCTCAGCGAGGGCAGCCTGGGGGGTTGCGCTTTAGAACGCTTCGCGTTTGCCCCTTGTCTGTGTTGTCAGAGGAATGTGCTGGGGCAGAGAATCCTTCATTTCTGCCTCCATTTCAAGGATTTTACTATCCAATGACATTCTGACTGGCTTCTTTAGTCCATGGTGTGCCAGGGTTGCTACCTGAAATTGCAAGTTAGTAAATTAAAGACTTAGATTCGGGTGTAGACACGGGAGCCACAGGAGAAGAGTCTGTTCAGGTAGCCATCACGTGGCATTCCCCAAAAAATGGGACATTTCTTACTGAAACATGATTTTTCGCAGGACTATATGTAGACTCCATCAATGCAACAGACAGTGTATGGTGGAACGTCATTCACCACAGAAATCCATCGCTGTCAAAATGTTATTCTCCTACACTAGTGACGTTCACAGTGCAGCAGAATGATTTTTTGTCCTACTGCACTGCGCACACACACACACACACACACACACCACACTGTCCTCGAGCAGCATGACAGTTAGGGCTCACTCCATAGACAAGATACATACCGAAAGCAGCAATTCCGACGGCAGCACTAATGTTTAGCGTTAAAACGCTCAAATGTAAAGTTCTTTTTCCCCTCTAGTAACCCAGTAAAAATATTTTGAAGCAAAAACATGCTGTAGCGGTTTTGGAGAGAGTGACGTTCATACACTATAAAGAAAAGTGCATGGGGAACAGTTGTCAACAAGGGCTATTCTTCCACAGAGTTGGCACTGGCGTGGATTACCTTGAGAGCTGTGCTCGAGGTAATCTGTCGTCATAGTGCCAACTCAGTGGAAGAATAGCCCTGCTGACAACTGTTCCCCATGCACTATCCTATATGTTCTCTCAGGAATCAGAATTAAGACCAAGTGTTGCATTTTTTTTTTTTTTTTTTTTTTTTTTTTAGTTGTTTCAAATGTTTCTTATTTTAAAAGGTAAGTTTTTTGTAACATTGAGAGGAAAAAAAAAAAAAGAAAATATTTGTTTCCAATATAATGTCAGGACATGTAGTATTTTACGGTTTTGTTTTTTTTTTGCAGGACAGCTGCCCAAATCAGGACTGGCCTGTGAAATTTGGGACAGGTGGTAACCCTATAATTTGAGGGGCTGGACCTTCTAACCTCTTCAGAACAGATCACTGCTCAGACTGATAGCCCAAGTCATAGGGGAAGATGTTCAGTTAAAACTTAAAGATCAGAAAAATATGAAATCCCCTGGTCTAGACTGGTGTCCAGCAGAATGGTGCAAGAACTTTCAGGCCGAACTTTCCCCATTACTCCTGAAAGTTTCTAATGAAATTCAGCAAGATGGCTCAACACATTTCATGGAGACAGGCCCAGATTAGTATCCCTCCTAAAGTTCCCATGAAATGTGGATCTTGTAGATCCATGCGTCACCTAGGAGTAAAAATGAAACTCCATACTGGGATCCTAGCAGACTGCCTACAGAAGCACACAGTGACAGGGATACACTCGGACCAGATAGGGTTCATCAGAGGTAGACTTATCTCTGACAGTATTCAAAAGCTATTAAATGTTCTTTCATCTCAGAAGACCAAGGGAACAGCAACTTGCCATAGCTGTGGATGCAGACAAAGCCTTTCCCAGACTTACGTTTTCTATATTATTCTCTGCAGTCATTCAGCCCTGCATTTATATGTTTATAGGGCTAATGAGGGTTGTTTCTTACAAAATTAGAAGGTCATCTCATGCCGGTTTGGGTGAGAGAACTGGGAAGCGAAGTGGTTCTGTCAGCACAAACCAGTATGAGATAACATTCTGAGCTCGTAAGAAACAAACCCCACTAGCCCTATAAATATATTATATGCCAGTGGAACTGCCTCTACCCCAAAAGACACTTTGTTTTTAATAATGTTGGAAACGGCTAATTGGGAGCATCAGTTCTGTGGTGCTGGTGGGGATCTTTGAGGCGGGGAGGAAGCTTTTCATCATCATCAGTGGAAAGAAGTGCTGAATACAGTTTTTTTTTTTTTTTTTTTTATATAAAGTTTTGTCCAGTTCTGCTTCACTTTGTGTATTTTTTTCCATAGAGATTCCCCTGGTAGCCAATTCTGCTGTGGCGACTCCAACAGGAACAGTCTGAAAAGCAAGGGTCACCACAGCAGGAATCGGCTGTGTGGAGTAGTGTGAGGCAGCAACTGTACGCTCAGTAAGAGGTACACTAATGCTGCACTCAGATTGGTGGAGGCAGTTCCACCACTGTATAATTCCTAGTGTTACTGCCCTTTATGATGCTCCATAAACTGTGGTTAAGGTCAATGACCTTCGTCACCCAGATATTCATTACATCGTGGTACCAGATGGTGGCTGCTCATTATCCCTGCTTTCGTTCGCCTTGAGTTTGGAACTGCTGGCAATCAGGGTCAGACAGTGTCCGGCTATCTGGAGAATCCAGGTGGTACCTGGGGGATTAGAACAGAAGTGTTCACTGCATGACAACAATTCCATTTTCTTTTGGTCCCAACTGAGACATCAATACCAGCACTGAGAGTACTTAGAAGTTTGGGTCTCTCACCAGTTATAACAAAATTATTCAAAATCAGAGGTTATAAGGATCAGTAAAGTGCACCCCACAGGTAAAAGCAATCAATTCCATTTACATGGACTAAAATAATCAGATTACATATCTGAGAGTGCATGTCACTGCTTGCCATTTATAAAACAGTTACTGTACATAACAATGTTCAGGCAGATTTGGCAAGGTGGTCGACCTCTCTCTTATTGGTTAGACAGACTATCAAGATGAATATCCTGCCCAAATTATTTTTTTACTCCAAACCTTGCCAGAAAGCACTCCTGAAATCTTCTGGGCTCAGTTATTAAAACATGTGTCCTCCCCCCTCTTTTTTGGGGCATGCAAGGGTTAAATACACCATCCAGACAACTCCCCGAGAACAACGGGGCTTAGTGCTCCCTAATCTTATAATAATATCTGGCTGCCCAATCAGCTGCACGGTGTTCCTGGGTAAAGTGGCACAGGGAATTCCAGTGGGTGCAGATACTGTAAAAGTGGCAGAGAGTTTGCTCGTAGCATTGTAAGCACTTTCTTTGGAGCCCTTTCCTAGAGACTTGTGTAACCCCCCTGCAAATGGGGGTTCCCAAAAGACTTCCAGGAGCTTGCTTGAATGCTCCAAGCCTGAATGGTGTTTGGCATTTAAGCCATTTATCAGAGAGTGTTTTTAGAACCTCTGGTACTGTCTCTTTAAGAGCTGTCTGCTTGCAGACATAATTAGTTTGTATGGGGGACTGTGTGTTTCTTTGATTGAGTACCACTCAAGCTTCTGCCAATTCACTTCATTTTTGCAGTCACTAGGAGTGCAAAGGGAACCTATCTGAAAGATGTAACTGTTTGCCAGAAGTTATTTAGAGTAATAATGAAATTACAGTTTGTCTAACCTGCTTTTTTGCAGTCAGAACTGTGTTTGCTAGTTCCCATTCTAGTTTTGAACTGCTGAACTGGACCAATCAGTGTGGGGTAAGCTAGCTCTAAAATGGTGCCTTGACGAATCAGAACTTGGACTCATAATCTGAGCCAGCCACAAGAGGATTGTATGGGCAGTGACTCTGGGAGATGTAGTTTAGACTTCAGTGCCTTTTGAACCAACAGCAGCAGTCTATTGTGAGTGACAGCCAATCCAGTCAAGAACTGGGAGGAACTCAAAGGAAGTGCCCGTTTTGTCGGGTTGAGTTTCAGTTGAGCTTGGCAGTGAAGAAGGAAGGAGCCCTGTGCTTTTTCAGTGTGCAGTTTTAGTCAAAAACGTGTAAGGCCCAGAGTTCCGGTCTGCAGCTTGTGTAACAGCTTGTTAGGACTGAATCCGTCCTGTGAAAAGAATCAAAGGATCTCTGAAGAGTAGAAACCAGGCTCACCCTGTAGAAGACTGGAGGAATTGGCTGAAAATTGCACTCTGTCCGTCAGAACTGAATCTGCTGTGTGTTCTCCCGGTATTGTGCAGTAATTGCGATCGATACAGGATGCAGCCTGCCTGGTATAGTGCTTTCTTTTATATGGATGTGTGAAGAGGTTTGTGTACCTCAAGTGAGCCCTGCTGACATTGAAGGACCCCATCTTATTTGGAGGTCGAGTACTAATTCAGGGTCGCCTCTGTTGAATTGCCACATTAAATCCAAATGGAATTACTGTACTGCTGACTGTTTAATTCTCCCTTTTCTCTGTGTGAAAGGGCCCCTACCAGCTGCCACGGTTTGACTAGCCACTAGGGTTTGGGTACCCAGGGACAGTAACTGATAGGGATAGGCTCAGAACAGAGCCATAGGTAGATTATTAGAGTGATAAGCTAATTAACCTGATTTCCCTGTCCTTGTTATATCCCCTAAATAAATCAGAGCTGCTTGTTTCAGCAAAGTTATACTGCCTGGAGGTATTTGTCTATGTTAAAGTACTGTACTGTGATTGTTGCACTGTATCTCATTTCACAGGAGGTCCCAGTGCGGAACCAGACCTGGGGTAAGTGTATACTGTGAAGGTAATTTGATATATTGTGTGGGCCACTAATTGGGAAGAAGGGGTTGCAGTGTCCCAGAGGGCTGTGACCAAGTTAGTTTAACTATTGCAAACCCTGACCTCTGGGTGGAGGCACACCCATTGGATCCAAGCCCCTCAACCTGTTAGTGGCAAATCAGGCAGGGGTAGTAGCCCTGGGATAGCGCCATCTAGGGGTTACATCTTGAGGCACCGCTGGGATTGTGTGTCCTCTAGTGGCCATATTTATGAACCACTGTTAAGAAAAAATGGGTACCCGACAGAAGTGGCTGTGCACCGGCTGGTGGAGTGGTGTACTGGGGAGGAGATCGACCCCAAATGCTATGCTTATCCTGGACATCCCCTGTATCAATACGGACACTGTGCAGGGAGTACTTTCCAAGGTGGAAGGTTTACAAAACCCTGTGGTGGTGGGTCGGCATGCTAATCTGCTCACCCACACTTTCCTGGCCCTAGTAGAGTTTAAGGATCCCATAGATAGCTCCAAAGTGCCACAGACCATTACCCCAGAGGGAGCCCTCACTGCTTGGAGAGTGATAACTAAGGACAGTAAAGACCTGGGGAAAATCAGCCCCACCACTATCTGAAACTTTTGAGGAGAAATTTGCTGAATGGTTGCTGGGAGAGGGAAACTGTGGAGGACTTGAAGAAACTATTCTTGCCACCTGGGGTGTTCCTCCCCAACACCCTCTCCTGCTCCAGTGCCCGTAATGGTGGCTGAACCAATGCAGACTCCTATTTCTGCACCTGCCATTAGTCACGACTCTTACCGGTTGAGGATCTTCTGGCACCTCCCCACCCCCCAAGGGGAGGATGACTGGGAGACCTGGATAGACTATGTTGCCCCAAGTGCTAGAATGGCAATGCTCAGAAGGCTTAAAAGCCAAAAGAGGGTTAGTGAGAGCCTCCGAGGTCCTGCCCTGGCTACCATCCGTATAACGGGCCAGTAACCCTGAAGCGACTGCACAGGCCTATCTTGAGGCCTTGGAGAATGTGTATGGGAGCCCAGATTCTGATGAGGACCTATGGTGGAGAGTAAGAAATGCACAACAGTACCAAGGGGAGTTGTTGTCTGTGTATGTCTCTCGGCTGGAAAAATTGTTGCAAGAATGCCCAGAAAGGGTAGTTTGCCAGCGATTGAACTGGACCGAACCAGACTGGACAGAACTTTAAGTCTCGCCCCCTTCAGAACTGCTGTTGCTTCAGTTACTTGAAAATCGACTGGAATCCCCACTCCTATGGAGGAGTTAATGAGAAATTCGAGGAGTTGAGAAAAGGCGACTTCGGGAGGTACCTGCAACAGCTATGGCTACGACCTCGAGTGACGAGGGTGACCCATCAAGTGAAGTTCAGGGGCAGAGGTTGACAGTCAATCGAGTCTTCTGACAAGGAAAAGATATGCCACAATGGGGCGAACTGTTGAGAGAGATCCAGGAATTCAAAAACAGTCCCTTTATGAAGGCCACGCCTGCAAGTACAGGCCCCGACCTATATCCGACTCAGTATTCAGCAGGGGGTGGGGGTACCCACCCATGCATCTCCTGCTGATAACAGCTCCAAACTCAATTCCTTGACCATGGAAGTGGAGAAACTGACGAGATGTCTCCAAATGCTTATCACGCTGCAGAGACAGAGATGGCACCCAGGTTTCCAGTTAGTAATACCCCGCCCTGGCTCCCAGTGTGGCGCTCGCCAGCTCAAACTCCAGAAAGTATGTTTTGCTATAATTGTGGGAAAGATGGGCACATGAAAAGGGAATGCCAGTCCCCAAAAGACACTGACAAAGTTGCATATAGGCTACAAGGAGAGCTTCGGAGAAGAAATCAGTGGTTAAGAGGTGCACGACATGATCCCAGTGAGGGCACCAAAATGCTAATTCACGCCCTTGTGGCAAGGTTGGTTGCCCAGGCCCCCACTCACCGCCTCTCCAGACTGGTCCAGAATAGTGGGTCCTCCATGGAGACCACTGTAAAGGTGAATGGAGTGTTCACAAGAGCTGTATTAGACAGTGGCTCCCAAGTGACAATTATGTTCTAGGATTGGTATCAGAAGCATTTGTCAGGACGTACCCTTACAACCATTAGAAGGACTGCATGTATGGGGGTTAAGGAGAAGGCCTACCCTATTCTGGGTATATCCTAATTTGGCTGTCTTTCCCACCTCCGTGGCTGGAGTGGCAGAGCAAGTAGAGACCCTAGCCTTAGTGTGTCCCCCACTGGACTGTATGATGGTGTCCCTTTGTTGATTGGAACAAATGCTCATATGTTGGAAGGCTGGCACAGTTGTGTTATGAAAAACAGGGGTCAAAGACTAGTAGAGCTTTAAGAGTTCAAGCTTTAATTAAGAAGGCCTATGAGGCACAGAGAGATGCTGAAAAACAGAACCAGAGGAACCTGGTCGGAATTGTATGGAAGAAGGATCCTGAGTCTCTGATCCTGGTGCCAAATGCCCAGTGTACCTTACAGGAGAGGTCCGTATCAGAAAGGATATTAAGAATAAAATATTAATGTTGGATGCACCAGGCATGGAAAATTGCCAGAGGGACTGCTGGTCAAGCTTAGTATTTTGCCCGCTAGAGCCCATGCTTATGCCAGAAGGGTAATGGTCCAAGTTCATAATGTGTCTGAAAGAGACATTCGAGTAAACAGAGGTTGCATCCTGGCTAATGTGCATTGTGCAGACACTGCAGTGCTACCCAGCAGCAAGAGTTCAAGGAAGAATGAAGAGTAACGCCTGACTTGTTTTCGCTACTCCCCGCTGCCAGCTGAATGGAAAGTGAGGATCAGTGAGAAGCTTGCCCAGAGAGACCAGGTGTTTTCTTTAAAGGAATGGGATGTAGGATGCGTGCAAGGAGCTGAGCACAATATCCGCTGCATGACGAAAGACCATTTCGTGAGAGGTTTCGACGCCTGGCACCTGCTGACATAGATGATGTGAGACGGCACCTGCAAGAGATGTTAGCTGCTGGTGTAATACAAGAATCCAGAAGCCCTTATGCTTCCCCCATTGTGGTAGTGAGGAAAAAGAATGGAACAGTAAGGATGTGTGTGGATTATCACACCTTAAACCGGCGGACTATCCCTGATCAGTACACAATGCCCCGCATTCAGGATGCTTTGGACTGCCTAAACGGGAGCAAGTGGTTCTCTGTGCTGGATCTCCGCAGTGGGTACTACCAGATCCCGATGGCCCCAGAGGACCGTGAGAAGACGGCCTTTATCTGTCCGCTTGGCTTCTATGAATTCATGAGGATGCCTCAAGGGATTTCAGGTGCCCCAGCCACTTTTCAACGATTGATGAAGCGTGCAGTGGGGGACATGAACTTACTAGAGTGCCTGGTATACCTAGATGATGATATTGTGTTTGGCAGCTCACTGGAGGAACATGAGCAGATTATTTAAGGTATTGGACCGACTGAGGACTTTGGCCTTAAACTGTCCATTGATAAGTGTCAATTCTTTCAAACATCAGTAAAGTATGTGGGACACATAGTATCCACCGAGGGAATAGAGACGACCCAAGTAAAGTTGAGGCCTTGACCACCTGGCCACAGCCCAAAATCTAAAAGAACTGCAAAGATTCCTGGGATTCTGTGGTTATTATCAGCGCCCATCAAGGACTATTCAAGAGTGATCCGCCTTTACTTAACCTTACTCAAGGTATCCCCAACCCACAAAAATACCAAAGTCAGCATCCTCAAGACTGAAAGAGTATTTTCATCCGAGTGAAGTATTTGGGGCCCGCTGACCCTGATTGCTAGACTGCTTTTCATGAGATCATATATCAACTTACCCATGCTCCAGTGCTGGCCTATGCTGATCCAAGAAAACCTTACGTCCTGCACACTGATGCTAGCTTGCAAGGGTTGGGGCTGTGTTGTACCAAGAGCACGAGAATGGCCTGAGACCAGTGGCCTTTGCCAGTAGAAGCCTGACCCCATCCGAAAAAGAACTATCCTGTACATAAGTTAGAGTTCCTAGCTTTGAAGTGGGCTATTGTTGACCAATTCCATGAGTACTTGTATGGGGCTAAAATACTAGTAAAACTGACAATAATCCTTTGACCTATGTGCAGACCTCAGCTAAGTTGGATGCCACTGGCCATAGGTGGCTTTCTGCATTATCTACATATGACTATGCTCTCGAATACCGAGCAGGTCTGAACCACATAGATGCTGATGCTCTCTCCGGAGGCCTGTTCCCCAGAATGATTAGGTCCGATTGGCAGAACCTGACATTCAGGCACTCTGCCGAAGTTTGACAGGGAGGAACAAATGTCCACGGACGCAGTGGACTGCATGGTGGATTGCTTGGGAGCCTTTGAGAATTGCATACCTGCTGCTTATTGCCACTTTTCTGCAATAGACATTGGTGCACTGCCTCAGCTGGACAATGACAGTATTCGCGGCTCAATCCCGCGATCCCATGATCAAAGCAGCTTTAGAAGCCCTCTATGCAGGAAAAGATGTGTCCAAATTACGCTCCACTGATTTGAGAACTGCACTGTTATACAAAGAAGGTCCTAAGTTGAAACTGATCAATAAACTGTTACAGAGAAACAGTAGACAGAGGGGACAAGTAGACAAACAACAACTAGTGCTGCCCACTGCCTTCGAGACTCAGTACTGAGGTCCTTGCACAACCACATGGGGCACCTTGGTATAGACAGAACACTTGACTTGGTGAGATCCAGATTCTATTGGCCTAAGATGGGGCTGATGTGGAGCAACACATTCGAACTTGTAGTCGCTGCTTACAGAGGAAAGCTTTGCCCCAGAGGGCTGCCCCCCTTGTTAACATCACCACCAGTGCACCCATGGAGCTGGTCTGTATTGATTTTCTGAGTTTGGAGTCAGATCAAAGAAATCTCAGTAATGTGCTGGTTGTCACTGACCATTTCACGAGATATGCCCAAGCTTTCCCCACCAAAGACCAGAAAGCATCCACTATGGCCAAAGTACTTGTAGAAAACTTTTTTGTTCACTATGGGGCTCCACAAAGAATCCATTCTGATCAAGGGAGAGACTTTGAGAGTCGTCTGATCAAAGAGATGCTTTCTCTGTGGAGGCGAAATCCAGAACCACTCCTTACCACCCCAGGGGACCCACAGCCTGAACGTTTCAACCGGCACTTTGCTAGATATGCTAGGCACCCTGCACCCAAAGGACAAGCCTAGATGGAGCTAACAAATTAGCACCCTGGTACATGCTTATAACTGCACCAAAGTGATGCCACTGGATTCTCCCCACCGCCTTGTTTGGAAGAGAAGCTCGACTACCAGTAGATGTGTGTTTTGGGGTCTCTCCTGATGGGGTTCAAGCTGACAACTATTTACAGTATGTGCAAAAGTTAAAGGCCCAGCTAACTCATGCACTAACTGGCTCAAACCATGGCTGCCAAAAGAAATCTGGCCAACAAAGAAAGGTATGATAAAAGGTGAAAGCACAGGAACTCCAGGAGGAGATCGGGTATTGCTAAAAATCTGGGACTGCATGGCAAGCACAAGATTGCTGACAGATGGCACCATCTCCCTCACATTGTAGTGGGCAAACTAGATGATCTGCCAGTGTATAAAGTAAGGCCTGAGAATAATTCAAAAGATGTAAAACAATGCATAGAAATCATTTACTGCCCATTGGACAAATCTTAATTGAGTCTGAGCCCCTAGAAGATGCCCCTCTGGACCAGTGACTAGAGCTGCTGCTAAGAAAAGATCAAGAAAGTCTGCACCTACAGAAGCAAAGTTAAAGTGTTCCCTCCACAAGTCCCAGTTGAGCATGACTGTCAGTCCATATCGGAAGAAAGTGAGAGTGACTTTGAATACTATCCTTCTTACAACTGAGTCAATTGTTTCGGGCAATCCCTAGTCAATACTGGAGATGAAGCTGGGCCTTCTGGACTGTCTAAGCCCCCAGCTTCATCCCTGGAGCCAATGCTCCCAGAAAGTGAAGTGCAAGCATCAGATCAGATGAAATGGAATCATTACTGCATGGTTGAACTGTTTGAGCTTTCAGGAGGAAAATGATAGATTGGGGCAGACTGGTGATACACCCGAACAAGAAGAGTATTTTGAGTGCCCTGACAGTCCACTGCCAGTGTCCGAAAGCTTCCATGCAGCCAAATGTTGTGGACTCAGAAACTGTAACTCCTGGAGCTGAAAGTGCCCAAGTTCTAGCCTCTACCCCATGGAGACTCCCTGACAAGTGAGGACAATGCTGAAAATGAGGCTCAGAGTGCAGAGACTATAACAGTTCCCCTAGAAAGACTGGTCGAGCTGTAAAGCCTGTGGTGCACCTCAGTTATGATTCACTTGGGAGGCCTGTGGACTTGCCTCTCAATGTTGTCCATAAAGGAGTGTATGTGTCCCCGAGCTCATTGCCCAAACTGAGCATCAGTGCTAACTCAAGTTACTTGTGTTGCCCTTCATATGGTGCCCTTGCCCCATCCAGCCCCAGGGTAACTGATAGGAAGGGCCCTCTTCAGGTTTCATGTACAAGAGGTAATAACTTGAGTTATGGTACAATGTGTATGTAATACTGTGTAAAGAGTGACGCACTGCAATGTTTCAGAAATGTGTTCTTGGTAAAATGATATATTGACTGATGATTACATGTGTGAGCCTAATGCAAATGTATATGGTTGCAGTTGAAACTTATGGGTACTTGTTGACGGACGCTGCTTTCCCAGGCTAGAAAGGGTGTAACCCCTGCAAATGGGGGTTCCCAAAAGACTTCAGGAGCTTGCTTGAATGCTCCAAGCCTGAATGGTGTTTGGCATTTAAGCCATTTATCAGTGAGTGTTTTAGAACCTCTGGTACTGTCTCTTTAAGAGCTGTCTGCTTGCAGACATAATTAGTTTGTATGGGGACTGTGTGTTTCTTTGAGTACCACTCAAGCTGCCAATTCACTTCATTTTGCAGTCACTAGGAGTGCAAAGGAACCTATCTGAAAGATGTAACTGCCAGAAATTATTTAGAGTAATAATGAAATTACAGTTTGTCTAACCTGCTTTCTTTGCAGTCAGAACTGTGTCTGCTAGTTCCCATTCTAGTTTTGAACTGCTGAACTGGACCAATCAGTGTGGGGTAAGCTAGCTCTAAATGGTGCCTTGGACTAATCAGAACTTGGACTCATAATCTGAGCCAGCCACAAGAGGATTGTATGGGCAGTGACTCTGGGAGATGTAGTTTAGACTTCAGTGCCTTTTTGGACCAACAGCAGCAGTCTATTGTGAGTGACAGCCAATCCAGTCAAGAACTGGGAGGAACTCAAAGGAAGTGCCAGTTTTGTCGGTTGGAGTTTCAGTTGAGCTTTGGCAGTGAAGAAGGAAGGAGCCCTGTGCTTTTCAGTGTGCAGTTTTAGTCCAAAAGCTGTGTAAGGCCCAGAGTTCCGGTCTGCAGCTTGTGTAACAGCTTGTTAGGACTGAACATTCCTGAAAAGAATCAAAGGATCTCTGAAGAGTAGAAACCAGGCTCACCCTGTAGAAGACTGGAGGAATTGCTGAAAATTGCACTCGGTCTGTCAGGAACTGAATCTGCTGTGTGTTCTCCGGTATTGTGCAGTAATTGACATCGGATACAGATGCAGCCTGCCTGGTATAGTGCTTTTATATGGATGTGAAGAGGTTTGTGTACCTCAAGTGAGCCCTGCTGACATTGAAGGACCCCATCTTATTTGGAGGTCGTGAGTACTAATTCAGGGTCGCCTCCTGTTGAATTGCCACATTAAATCCAAATGGAATTACTGTACTGCTGACTGTTTAATTCTCCTTTTCTCTGTGTGAAAGGGCCCCTACCAGCTGCCACGGTTTGACTAGCCTAGGGTTTGGGTACCCAGGGACAGTAACTGATAGGGATAGGCTCTGCACAGAGCCATAGGTAGATTATTAGAGTGATAAGCTAATTAACCTGATTTCCCCCTGTCCTTGTTATATCCCCCTAAATAAATCAGAGCTGCTTGTTTCAGCAAAGTTATACTGCCTGAGGTATTTGTGTATGTTAAAGTACTGTACTGTGATTGTTGCACTGTATCTCATTTCACAGGAGGTCCCAGTGCCGGAACCAGACCTGGGGGTAAGTGTATACTGTGAAGGTAATTCTGATATATTGTGTGGGCCACTAGTGGGAAGAAAGGGGGGTTGCAGTGTCCCAGAGGGCTGTGACCAAGTTAGTTTAACTATTGCAAACCCTGACCTCTGGGTGGAGGCACCCGCCATTGGATCCAGGCCCCTCAACCTGTTAGTGGCAAATCAGGCAGGGGTAGTAGCCCCTGGGATAGCGCCATCTAGGGGTTACACTTGTACAAGCAAAAACAGGATGGGAACCCCTGTGTTTCGCACACTGTTCCGATCATTTTACAACCCAGAAAGGCTACTAGGACAAAGGGGAAATTGGGCCCCCTGATGTTTGTTTGCCACCATGTCGATGTTACCACACGTAGGATAGATGTAGGTTTTAAACAGTTGTTGACCTTTGCACAATTTGTCTTGGGGAGAAAATCAGTCACATAGGACTGGTTTCAATTTTGGTAAAAATAAGTCACTTTCTTACCAGCAAGTATCAGATAACCATTCCACCTTTCAAGGTCTCCCCCCCACCACCCCCAATTGGGTGGGGGCTGTCAAAAGATAAAAGTCAGCTATATTTCCTGGCCATAAATGGTAAAATAAATAAAAAATAAAATATTTCTGTTAAGTTAGGAAAAGGCGAGGGCCACCCCCCCCCCCAATGAATGTTGGTCCACACTAGATGGGAGCAAGAAGGGGCATTAATATACCAGATAAGTAGCAAACTCAAAGACTGAGTGAGAGTGGAATGTTACCGTCTCATTAGTGATCCATGAAATTTGCCTGAAAAGAGCCACCACCATTTTTCTTAACATTAGTTGTTACTAAGCATTTTGGTGCCTCCTGCATGACCACTGGCAAGAATGTGGACAGAGGGGCACACACATTCACATCTTTTGGGGGTGTCCAGCAATCTCTCGATACTGGGAGTGGATTCAAAACATTAAGCAGGTTATTCAGAATTGCTATCCTTTCACATTACAAGTTAAGATCTTGGGAGCACCTGCAGCAAGGAAACTGTTCTCAAAGAAAGAGGAAATTAATATATTGTATTGGAAAAAAAAAATTCATTTTTAGCCGATCAGAATGCAGAGTTACTGACCCATTATTCTTTGATAACCAGACAGTAGCGTGAATAGGGCTGTGGCTCTACATTCCGATTGAGTGCTATATGTTGAAGTGGGAGGGTAGCCAATCAAAGACATCCAGCAATGCTACATGGCATTTGTGAGAAACAGTTCCTTGTTTCTCAGGTGTGCGGTAGCACCACAAACATAGATGTTGGAGTTTCTCTTTTTTCAGTGCAACACCAATGGTGGTCTGGGTTTCCTCGGTAATAACCAAACCACAGGGGTTAATAAAAAAACACCTCGCCCTTCAGTTTATTATATATTGTTATAGTCATGGCCATATAGAGTTCAAACTGTACATTACTACTGTGGAGACTTTTACAAACTGTATATTATTACTGTTTGGCAACACGCTGTAGTGTGGCCATTGTGCAACTATCCTGTGGTACAGTTGCATCCCCGTAAATGCACATGTGCTGCTTGGCAATATCGCAAGCGGTAGTTGTTCTGCGGTTGCCATTTTCAGCCAAGCACAGCTTCCTTAGGCAGGTAAAGCAGCTCACACTTCCAAAATGTATGTTGTCTCCATAGTGTACCTGTTAAGCCCCCTGAAGTGGGTTATATGATAGTGCTGTGTAAGCGTTTTAGGAGGCTTACTCTATTATTTACCGGGTGGGTGCCTTAGCCACAACAGTGACCATTTTCAGACATGAACCAGGAGATTAAACAGTTAAGCAGAGAGACGATTTACAAATAGTGTACAAAAATCCAGCAAAACCAGAGGGATATACAAAGTTACAGGAAAAACAGTAGTCGTATGTACTGAACCATAGAACAATGCAAAACAGTTTGCTAGAACGATAAACATACAATCGTTTTTAGAGTCATGTTTACAATCCGTAGTAAGTGCCAGACATAACAGTTGTCAAATTCAAAAGAAAGGTGAGGACACAGTATGAGAAGAAAAATCTCAGAGCTAGGCAGAGGAGTGTGAGCAACCTAAGGGGGATTGAAACAGGTGCACTAGGCATGTTTGACAAGAAGGGTGTGGTGCACCTTTGAAAACAGCATGAATGAGTGCTGAGTGATCATTAAGTGGTAAGGAGTTCCAATATTTTGGGGCCAGGTTTGAGAAAGCTGTTCCTTTCAAGGTTCTACACCTAGGAGTGCGTAGCAGTGAGAGTTCAGCAGATCAGAGGCCACAGGAGGGGGACTGTGGCACTAGTATGATGGCAAGATAAAGAGGCTGGTTTGATCTTAAGAGATCCAGCAGAGTCCCAAGGGCAAGAAATCGATAGGCAGAAGAACAGGGCCAGTTAAGGTCAGAGTATAGCAAGCAGTGGTGTTTCAGATGTGGTGAAGCGGAGGCATAGCGACAGATATGTAGTGTCCCATTTGCGGAAGGTACTCTTAGAAGCATTTATGTAGCCGACAGCACCATATGCAAGAGATGGTAGGATGCCCCTAGCAATAGCCAGTCTAGCCGAGGGAGTTAAGGCTCAGTCTTGTTCTGTAGGCAATTCCCAGTTTAGTTTTAACTGGCTTGCAAGTAGCCATAATGTGCTGCTCAAAAGCGAAGGGTTTCATCAAGCAGGACACCTAGATACCTGAACGAGGTTACTGTCACAAGAGATGAGCCATTAGCACAGGAGATGTTATATAAGCTGCGGTTTGTGTTGAGTTTGGTAGGGGATCCAAAGAGCATGCCCTGCATTTTGCTTATGTGGAAGACAAGCCTATATTTATTAATCTAGTCTTGTAAGAAACGCAGAGGAGACACAACTGTTTATTTCTAGTATATCCGCAGAGAAAGTGTATAGCACAAGATCATCTGCGTACAAGATGGAGAACGAGGTGTGTTGCGTGATATGCATTTATAAAACAGGAGGGGAGGGAGAGCCCCAAAATGGATCCTTGTAGATCAATTTATGTGCAAAGAAAATTTTAATAATGGGAACTATTGATGATAGAATCATAATGAAGTTACTGTGGGTTAAAAGAAAAAAGTTTCAGAGCTTTTGAGTACATACGAGATTTTTGAGGTTATACTGTATAGGGATTTGAGCTATGTGCTTAAATCTTTGTACTGTGGGAGCCAAGTAAAGTGTGCTAGAAGTACAATCAATTCACTTCGTTTTGGGGTAATATTAGGAATCTGGAGTTTAGTGTATAGAAAGTCTAGTGAATCGTTACAAAATTACTGAAGAACAGACTGGTAAGCTGCTTGTGAGGTACCAAATTCATGCTGTGGTGTTTAGTGCGTTGTGGAGCTGTGTGGGGCTGCAGGCTGGCTGGGTGAAACAGTCCGCAAAATGATTCAAGCCCATGTCTGCTGCCCCAAGGCTACCCTGGCTTGAATTACTGGTGGTGCAGGTTTGGAACTGGCTACCGAAGGGGTGTCACCATTTGGCATCTAATTAAGTGTAACCCCCCTGCAAATGGGGGTTCCCAAAAGACTTCCAGGAGCTTGCTTGAATGCTCCAAGCCTGAATGGTGTTTGGCATTTAAGCCATTTATCAGTGAGTGTTTTTAGAGCCTCTGGTACTGTCTCTTTAAGAGCTGTCTGCTTGCAGACATAATTAGTTTGTATGGGGGGGACTGTGTGCTTCTCCGAGTACCACTCGAGCTGCTGCCAATTCACTTCATTTTTGCAGTCACTAGGAGTGCAAACGGAACCTATCTGAAAGATGTAACTGTTTGCCAGAAATTATTTAGAGTAATAATGAAATTACAGTTTGTCTAACCTGCTGTCTTTGCAGTCAGAACTGTGTCTGCTAGTTCCCCATTCTAGTTTTGAACTGCTGAACTGGACCAATCAGTGTGGGGTAAGCTAGCTCTAAAATGGTGCCTTGGACGAATCAGAACCAGCCACAAGAGGATTGTATGAGCAGTGACTCTGGGAGATGTAGTTTAGACTTCAGCACCTTTTTGGACCAACAGCAGCAGTCTATTGTGAGTGACAGCCAATCCAGTCAAGAACTGGGAGGAACTCAAAGGAAGTGCCCGGTTTTGTCGGTTGGAGTTTCAGTTGAGCTTTGGCAGTGAAGAAGGAAGGAGCCCTGTGCTTTTTCAGTGTGCAGTTTTAGTCAAAAAACGTGTGTAAGGCCCAGAGTTCCGGTCTGCAGCTTGTGTAACAGCTTGTTAGGACTGAATCCGTCCTGTGAAGAGAATCAAAGGATATCTGAAGAGAAACCAGGCTCAACCTGTAGAAGACTGGAGGAATTGCTGAAAATTGCACTCGGTCTGTCAGGAACTGAATCTGCTGTGTGTTCTCCCGGTATTGTGCAGTAATTGCGATCGGATACAGATGCAGCCTGCCTGGTATCGTGCTTTTATATGGATGTGTGAAGAGGTTTGTGTACCTCAAGTGAGCCCTGCTGACATTGAAGGACCCTATCTTATTTGAGGTCGGAGTACTAATTCAGGGTCGCCCCTGTTGAATTGCCACATTAAATCCAAATGGAATTACTGTACTGCTGACTGTTTAATTCTCCTTTTCTCTGTGTGAAAGGGCCCTACCAGCTGCCACGGTTTGGACTAGCCACTAGGGCTTGGGTACCCAGGGACAGTAACTGATAGGGATAGGCTGTGCACAGAGCCATAGGTAGATTATTAGAGTGATAAGCTAATTAACCTGATTTCCCTGTCCTTGTTATATCCCCTAAATAAATCAGAGCTGCTTTGTTTCAGCAAAATTATACTGCCTGAGGTATTTGTCTATGTTAAAGTACTGTACTGTGATTGTTGCACTGTATCTCATTTCACAGGAGGTCCCAGTGCCGGAACCAGACCTGGGGGTAAGTGTATACTGTGAAGGTAATTCTGATATATTGTGTGGGCCACTAGTGGGAAGAAAGGGGTTGCAGTGTCCCAGAGGGCTGTGACCAAGTTAGTTTAACTATTGCAAACCCTGACCTCTGGGTGGAGGCACCCGCCATTGGATCCAGGCCCCTCAACCCGTTAGTGGCAAGTCAGGCAGGGGTAGTAGCCCCTGGGATAGTGCCATCTAGGGGTTACACAAGCATTATTTTTCCCCTTTTGTAGGTGTGCCCGGACTCTGCCTTGGCAGTCTCCTCACCAACAGAGGTTTGCAAGAACTCTCCCCCCCACAAAAGAATCCTTGCCCTCCCCCTCCTGGTCACCTCAACTCCATTCCACAACTCACCTGGCTACATCGGAACAACAGCAGTGTCAGATTGTTTCCTGCAGCATCTCAGATGGGCGTGAACCGCACCTCCCTCTATTGCCAAACAGTAGTGCGAGCTTCTGAAGCTCAACCCTGCTGCAACTTTTCCACTGGTGATTTACTGGCTGTACTCTCAAGTGTTCTTACTACTGCTCCAGAAGCAACTCAGACCTGGCCTGCCGACTTCCTCGACTGGAGATTTTGCAGTTTAACCCCAGAGCTTAACATTATCTCTGCCTTTAACCAATACACGGTAACTGATACAAAACGCTCCTCTCTCTGCCGTCTTCTGTTCCAATCCTCCCTCCTCCTACACACCTTAACACTTCCCTGTCCCACTCACTTGACTAACACCCCTCCCTTCCTCACCGTGTCCTATCTCTGAACCCTATACACCATCTATACCCTGTCCCCCCCACTTCCCCACCCTGCTCTCTCCCAGACTCCTACCTCCCTGCTTTCTTCCCCTCCACCCTTTCTCCTTTTCCTCCTATTCACCCCAGAGAGATTTTCTCCACCTCCTTAACTTGAAGTCCCTTCTATGTGTTCACCTCTCCTCACTTCTCCCCTCACGCATCTGCAGAAGGCATAAATACCCCTCCCTCCAATTTTCTCCCTTCCCTCTCCTCCTACTCCTCTTCAGCCATTTCAACTCAACCAAAGTCCCTCTCCCCCACAAAAGGGACTAGGCCTTTTTCACTTAAAATGCAAGAAGCCTCCTACCTAAAATGAATGCCTTGAAAGTCTGGGTCACCCAATGCTCCCCAGATATCCTGTGTGTCACTAAATCATGGCTGTCCTCCAGGATCCTCAATTCCTCCATTTCTATCCCATACTTCAATGTACACTGCCAGGATTGTGGCAAACATGGTGGTAGCCTAGCCATCTATGTCAAACAATCTCTAACCTGCTCCATCTCCTTCCGCGAAGCCCGCCCTCCTCACTTTAGCTTCCCATAGTCTTCCTTTCCCTTTCTTCTTCTCTCCATATATAGGAGTACCCCCAAAAAAAAAAAAAAAAAAAAAATTGGCTCATGACAATCACATGCATCTCCTCCCATACTGACAAAGGTGAGCTCATCCTACTAGGAGACTTCAATCTTGACTGGCTTTCCCCCTCCTCGAAATCGAGGCACTAAACCTCTTGCAACTGATCACTGAGCCAACCCGACTCAATACTAAAGCTGCAAACTACTCCCGATTTGACTGGGTACTGTATTCTCACCCTACCACATCACTACCGTTGGTGTCCTCCCAGATGCCCTCAGTGATCACTGCATCACCTACTGTGTTCGCAAAGTTAGTTTCCCAAAGTCTGCCCCCGAGTACATCTGGAATCACTCACAGCACAACCTTTACAGACACCCTTCTCCAGGACCTACTCCATGCAGACTGGTTTCCCACATTCTCAGCCCTCGACATCAATGCATCCCTCCACCACTCCACTAAACACCTTACCCAAATCTCTAACACACACACACACACACACACACACACACACACACACACACACACACACACACACACCCACCCACACCCTAAAAACAGCCAGTCTCAAAAGTCACCGGCACCCATGGATTATGTCCAACCTTCTCACCCGATGCAGAACCACAGACACGTACTGGGCTAAAATTTAAAAAGCATCCTAGTCCCCTGCACACCTTCAGCTTTACAAATCCACCAGAAATGCCTGCACTAAGACCATTCAACAGGCCAAAGCCTCCTACTTTAAATCCCAACTACAAACAAATGGCAGCAAACCACACAACTTCTGGAACATTATTCACCCTCTACTTGACCCTTCAGCAAATCATGCTCCCTTAGTTATGTGGGGGGGGAGTCACCAACCCTGCCACTTTCAACAAATTCTTCACAACTTGTGCTCTCCCCGACCACCCCACTCCTACCAAACACAGAACCTTCCTCCCTTCCCCCTGAAAAGGCTTAGACTCTCTTCATTTCCCCCCACGGAATTCTACAAAGTACTCATAGCCCTGAACCTCTCAAAATCCAGCCCAGATGGGCACCACCCAAAACTCCTCCGAATCTCTGCCCCTACAATTGCCACCCCATTAGCATACCTTCTTAACCTAGCCCTCTCATCCAGCACTGTCCCTCAGGCCTGGAAACTGGCCAAGATACTTTTGCTTCACAAAAGGTGGGGACCTTACTTTCCCTGGTAACTACAGACACATCTCTACAGATACATCTCACTCCTGCCCTCACTCGCCAGACTACAAGAGTCACTGATTTACTCTTAGAACATCTCAAAGCCTCAGATTCTCTCACCCTACCAATATGGCTTCTGGAAGCAGCACTCTACAATATACTCCTTGCAAAGTGTCACCATCATTATCCATTCCACCATTTTTATTAACCTGGCCAAAGCCTTCGATTCCATTTCCCCTACCTTCTGCTCCAAGAACTCTTCTCATCTGGTCTCTCTCCTTCTGCTGCTAACTGGTTCGAATTCTACTTACATAATAGACAGCAATTTGTCCACGTAGGTAATGCCCCATCTAACCCCCTTGCCATTTTAGCCAGTGTCCCCCAGGGCTCCATACTTGGTCCTTCTTTTCTCAGTTGTCACAACCAACCTACCCTCTGTCTGCAATTCCTCCCCAATTCACATGTACACAGACAACACTGATCTTCTCATCAGGTTTATCTGCTGCCAACATAATTACACCACTACAGCATGACTTTGAAGTACATCACTGGTTTCAGTTTAACACCACCACACTATAAAAAATGTCTCATTGGTGTTTGGTTACAGGCAGAGGCTGTCCCGACTTTAGTCAGTCCCTGCATTTGTTACACTGGATGGCTTCCCCTTGACGTGGTCCCCACTTTCAAATACCTAGGGGTGTGATTGGACAGTAATCTCAATTTCTCATCCCACATTGATGCCATATGCACAAAATTATGTTCAAAGCTCAGCATTCTCTATTGCCACAGGGAATGCCTCCCCTTACCCACCTGCCGAGATCTGGTCACAAAAACAATCCTACCAGTTAAGACTATGCAGACACTATCTATGGCTCCACCCCTGCATCCTCCCTTGCTAAACTAGACACTCTCCTCAACTGTCGCTTTGCCACCTCCCCCCTCCCACTGTCTCCTCTAATCTCCCCTTTCCATCAAGCCTCTGTCCCACGGGCGGAAGATTCACAGTCTTTCCTTCATCGCTAAATGCGGATTTAGAACACTCCCTTCCTTCCTCTTGCACCCGGAAATGAGTCTTGGCTCAGTGTGCTTTTCCTGGTTACAAACTTTTAAATGAATAATTAACCCCGATCTGGTTATTCCAATTTAAACCCAGACCAATATGGTATCATCACTACAGAATTACAGTGAACTGGTTATCAGTCTCCACAGTTTGCGGCCTAGAAATGTAAAATGCAAGACATCTGGGGCATGGAGCATCTGACTGCCACCCTCAATCCGTGCACTTTTCTGGACACTTGGTGGGACACTTACAAGAATACTGCCTCCAAGGACACCAATTATTATATTGTGCACTACACTGCAGGCATTGCAAT
This sequence comes from Neoceratodus forsteri, assembly GCA_016271365.2. Lineage (NCBI taxonomy): Eukaryota > Metazoa > Chordata > Ceratodontiformes > Ceratodontidae > Neoceratodus > Neoceratodus forsteri. Next base: position 818,462,333 of record CM057453.1, on the reverse strand, counting down.
GTAGGAATCCCCATGTTGGTTCTGCTGGGCAGGGGTCGTAGCAGTGGTAATTTACTAAACTGCTGTTTGGAGACAATTTTGCATTCACCAATCTGAATTTCAGAATTAAAGGGTACGCTAATCACATTCTACTGTCTAGGGGGAAATCGCTGTTCCATTCCCACTGAAAAGTTGAATCTGTATCCAGCCCGGTGGTGCAGAAGGCTGAGGCACTGTAGCACCTTACCTCTCACCATGCCTGCAAACAGAGTTCAGTGACGAGCTTGGGCTGCCAGGGTTTGGATGGGAGGGCCGGCAGAGAATTGAGTGGCTACTTGGCATTTCTCTTCACCTGGACTGAGGAGGTGTGTTATCTTGGCTGCCAACAGGTGGAGAGCTGATGACAGCACCAAGTATAGGGAGGCAGACTTGGATCATTTTTTGGGGCGTGTTGATGGAACTGTGGTTCCTGAACACTAGCACAGCTCCATGTGCATGCATCCTGCCTGACCCACGGGTCCAGAAACAAGGGAGAAAATGGGAAACTGTCTGCCCAGGCTCCTGATGTCCCACCTGCTAACCTCTGCACTGCCACCTGGCTGGGCCAAGCAAATGGAATTGGTCTCCAGGTTGGGGAGAGAAGAAGAGAAGACAACCCCTGCCTGGTCCCACCATTTGGGGGCGCTATCCATGAGGGATGAAGGCCCCCAGATGGGTTGAGGCAGGGAGCTGAATAGGAGGGGCAGGGACAGGACAGATAAGCCCACATGGGCAGACCAAAGAGAAAAGGCTTGATTAAAAAAAAAAAAAGGAAAGTTGGATTTGCAATTGCCCCATTTCTTTTTAACCGACATATTGCTTTGAATCTGCTTTTTTTTTTTTTTTTAAATAAAGTTGAATTTTTTTAAATAGTGATTACCTGTTGCATTACTGATCAAAACTGACACTGCATTTAGATTCATCTGAGGCACTGCATTTGGCAGTTAAAGGGGACAGGAAATTGGATTTTCATTGTTTGTACCTTTTTGTTACCGTGATGTACATAAAGTTCATGATAAAAACGTGTTTTTTTTTTTTTTTTTTTTTAAACTTCAGTAACTATTTCAATTGTCAAGCACTGCTAGGAGTGCAGTATGGACATTCTAAAACAGCATGAGAGAGTCTGAACGGATGTGTGTTTGGTGAGAGCATTCCCGATGGTGCATTCCATGCAGTCGATTGCTGAACTTGAACTGCAGCATAGCCTGCAACTGAATAACTATTTCACCAATAGCCCAACAATTAAATTGTCCATATTAAATGTGCACAACAATCTGCCAGATTAAAAAAAAAAAAAAAAAGATGATTTTTTTTTTTTTTTTTTTATAAAAGACTGATCAGAAACCTGAAGAGTAAAAGGTTACCCATTTGTCATTTATGTTTCCTGATGTCACTGTAAATGACTGACTTGCAAGTATAGTTTGTTACCACAGTTAACGATTCTTAACCAACTCCATATAATGCATATATTCAGATTGCTCACTACAGTTTTAAAACAGTTTCTTTAAACGGTAAATGAAAGCTGTTGCTTCTGATGCTCCCAAAACTCTAAACAAAAGTGCTCGATTTTTCTTAATAGCCTCCTTACTTAGCCCATGACCTCTTTAGTCCAGTAAGGTTATATTTTTAATACCACAGCACATTGTCATGCTTAAGTAGACAAGGAAAAAAAAAAAAAACACCACGCAGCAGGAGAGAACCAGGAAGCCGCTGCTTAGACAAGCGCCTCACGGGTTCAGCTTCATGCTGCACCAGGCATTCCTGGGTCCCCACCCCACTGCAATTGGCAGCACTTCTGTTGGCACAGTGCAGTGATTCAACTGGCATAGAAAACAATGTGCTGCCATACATCCCCCCCTTCCCCATTCTGAATGAAAATACCATTAACAGAAAGTGTACAGTAAAACATTTATTTGTCCAGAAGAATGTTGAAATGTGCTGTATATGCTCAGGTGTATGCTTACTACAGGTTTCAAACTTTTTCCCCCTCTTGGAGCTTGCAGTGCAATAGAAGCTGCGGCTTCTGACGTTCCGGAATTTCCATAACATAAGTGTTTGATTTTACTTAAAATTGGCCTCCCTACTCAACCCATTACCTCTTTAGTCCATTACTACTACATTGTTATTACCATGTCAGTTTTCTGCGCTCAAGGACACCGGGGAAAAATAGCTGGGAGAGAAGAGGGAAGCCGTGCAGCAGACAAGCGCTCTGTGTCTCAACAACTGTTGTAACTGAAAGTACACTACTCAAACTTTTTTTGCATCTGTGTAGCAGTATGGTTGGCGAGGAGAGTGGGGTCCAGGTGCGATCAGCTGGACTTTGTACATTTTTTTTTTTTGGTATATTCTATTTGACAGTTTTTAAGTTAGACAAACTTAAACATTTAAAAGACACAAATAAAAACAAATAGATGCAATTGTGTGTGTAATCTATTATTTAACATTCAGAAAAAAAATCATATTTCCAATCCATTCCACATATTCAAATGCCATTCCAACTCGTATATTCAGCCCCATTCTGAGCATCACATTTTCGGAAACACTCAGAGGCTAGAAAAGGTGACCATTTTCTCACAAATGCCTCCTCCCTATCCCTGATCACCAACGTTAGCCTTTCCAGTGTGAGGGAGTGAATAATTACCCACCGCCACTCCAGCACTGTAGGCCTAGACCCTAAAACCCAGGTATTTTAGATACAATGATAGGCCAAAACAAACAGAACCCTTATCCATCTAGGAGTGGCAGCTACTCCTCTTCTCCTCCAGTAACCTCAACTCCAAACAAACATATCAAGGGGTCTCGTGGCAATTGTCTTCTAGCTATCCGGTTCACTTCTTTTACCACCTCCCCCCAGAATTTGACCAGCACTGGACAAAACCAGAAGCAGTTGATATAAGTACCTACATCCCTATTGCACCTTCAGCACTGCGAGGATATCGTGGGGTGTGCCCTATGCACCACTGCTGGGGGCCAATACATTCTGTGTAGAAACTTAAAGAAGCCCTCTTTGAACTAATTACATACCATTATGCCTTCTGGCATCCCTAAGGCCACTTTCCAATTCTCCTCAGAAATTCGTTGACCCAATCTCTTTCCCATAAAGCCTTTGTGCTGCCAGTCAAATCTGGTAGTCTTTGTTTACCTTGCTTGGCAACCTTCCCTATGAAGCCCTCTGGATCTTTCTTGGCATGATACACCAGCTGTTCAACCATGTTCAGTTACATCCCTTCCCTACCGCTCTTATCCAACTTCCCCACAAAGGCTCTTAATTGCAGATATCTATATAAGTGGGATGTCCCCAGCCTCAAGTCTTGCCTAATCATTTCAAATGCACTGAGCTCTCCTTTCTCTAGCAAGTTACCCACATTATCTACCCCCCTCCTTTTCCATTCTTGAAAGCCTCTATCCTCCATCCCCGGCAGAAAAAAAAAAAAAAAAAAAGGTGTTCTTCACTATCGGTAACAATACAGTCTCCCCTTGCCCCAGACCTTTCCGCCTCCAAGTGTGTTCCCACGCCTCAAGTGTCTCCCTGACCAAGGGGTTACCACTCTCCAGCTCCCTAAATACTCGAAGTCCCCTACTGTGCAAATATGCAGCGAGTCTCCCGGGGTTCCCCACTGTTCCAACTCCACCCAGCTTGCTACCAATGGTCGATGTACCCAGTCAGCTATCCCTCCGAGCTGCACCACCATACAGTAAATTAGTACATACCCAGATCTGGAAAATTAAGTCCCCCTTTAGTCCTATCCACCCTAAGCCGCTTTAGACTAATTCGGGGCTTCCTGCCCGGCCAAATAAATTCAGAGAACCCCTTCTCTATTCTTTTTACATCCCCCGTAGTTAGTCTCAATTGTAACATCTACACAGAGTACAGGATTCGGAGCAGGATGTTCGTTTTTATCAGGTTGATCCTCCCTAACCACGAGATAGGCAGCTGCAGCCACCTTTTAAGATATGCGAGAATGATCTTAATCATGAAAGGGTAATTCAAATTATATAAATCCCCCCCCACCTCCGCCCTATTCTTACCCCTAGATACTTAAAGTCCATCTGAACCACTTTGAATCCCATTTGCTGAAGTTCTGTACTGGCATCTGGAAACTCCATCATCTCAGATTTCCCCAACATTAACCCTGTACCCAGAAAAACTTACGAACTCCTTAATAATAGACATCAGGTGCCCCATGGACCTTCGCTGGTTTCCTAGAAACAAAAGCATGTCATCCACATATAACGCCACCTTGTGTTCCACTCCCTTTGCCCCACCGATCCCTTCCACCCCTTTATGCTGCCGTATTGCCGCCAGTGGTTCAATCGCCAAGGCGAATGGGGGGGGGGGGAGGAGATTGGGGGCATCCCTGCCTCGTACCTCTCCCTAACCCGAATCACTCAGACAGGCATCCGTTCACCATAACTCGTGCACTCGGCTTAAGGTACACAGCTCTTACCCACCCTATGAATGAATCACCCAGACCAAACCAGGCCATAACCTCAAGTAGGTAGTCCCACTTCACCCTGTCAAACACTTTTTCAGCGTCCAAAGAGACCACCCCCATTTTTCTCGTGTCCGGTCTGCTCTCCATATTACAATAAGTAAATCTCCTCACATTATGATAAGACTGTCGGCCTTTAATGAACCCGGTCTGGGAGAACATTCTCCAGTCTGGTAGCGAGAACCTTAGCTAACATTTTCAAATCTTCATTAAGCAACTAAATGGGGTCGGTAGGTTGCACAAATCGAGCCCATCTTGCCCCGACTTGGGTATCAGGCAAATATTGGCATCATAGCAAAAGTCAGGCAACACTGGGATCTCTGCCTCACCCTCTGTCTTGGGCACCTCACACAACACCCCACCTAGCTGACCTCTCAGGATTCTGTAATATTCAATAGGGAACCCGTCCGGGCCACTAGCCTTTCCTAGCTGCATTTTTTGAATGGCCCTCAATTTCCACTCTTGAAATAGGCTGCTCCAACAATTCCCTCTGCCCCTCGTAACCACTTGCAATTTTACCCCATCTAGGAATCTCTGTATGTGAACTTCTTTTCCTGTGTGTTCAGCTTTGTACAGCGACCTGAGCCCCCCTTTTTTTTTTTTTTTTTTTTTAGTGCAGTCAAAAGTGTTGTCCTCTTTACTGGGCTTGCTATACCTTTACATTCCATGAAAAAAAACATTTAAGTTTGCGACGTCAGCCATGTATCATAATGTAACCTTTCCAGATCTGGCCTGCTTCTCTTAGCCCATTTCCCCTTTCTTTTCCCTTTTAAAATGTCAACATTTTAAACAGTCTTGCATAGTAACATTACATTTCACATAATCGACTGCATCTATAATTAACACAACTACCTTAACATCATTAGCAGTTTTAACAAAAGAAACATTTTTTACATTGTAAACTCTCCCCTCCACCCCACAATCCCCAAATTTGTCTCACTCCCTGCTATACCTAGCATGGTTTCCCCAACAACCCTTATTTCCCCAAGTTCGTACCCACCCTATACTCCCTCCCCTCACTCTTCTGCTTTAATCTTTCCGCCCCAAAAAATTTCAGTCTGTCCACCCACAAACTCCCTCTAATTCTCCACCAACACCAATTGCTAATATAGCACAAGTGTCCCAAGAAAAAATGTCAACCTCTCCTCAACTGAAATGCACGTCCCTCCGCTCCACCCCTCAGCCGCTCTCCCCCCCCTAGGTATTGACCCTTGTGAGGAGCCCAAAAATCATTATAACCTATCCCGATGCAGATCTCCATTCACCTCCATCTCCCCTCCACCCAGAGTGCACATCTTAACACAACTGCTCAGCCCCACAGCCCGCCCTCATTTGTGAGTCACTCCTCCTCATGCTTAGAGCTCCTCTTACCCTCCCCTTCTTTCTGGCTTAGCCTGGGCAGCTAATATTAAGCCCACCTCAATGGACCCCCCCCGTCATTTCAAACCGCAGCAGCTACACTTCTGCCGAGGTCAGAAAAAGACTATGCCCCCATAACCTCTTCCCTTCCCTGTCCGCCTCTTCCCACCTTCACTCAACTCTCCCATCCCCTTTTACCACTCGTTACCTAGCTGCCGTATGCTCAGACCCCTCACCCTTCCCACATTCCCCTGCAACCATTTTCCCCTAGACCCACAAAAAACGGCACCCCATCCCAGCAAAAAGGAGGAGAGAGAGAGAGAGAGAACGAACACGAACGATGGGCGCGAGAGTCAGGCCTCGCCTTCCAGATTCGCGCCAAGCTCGCTCCTGCCTTCCCCCAGTCCGATGCCGGGGCTCAAAACCCGCCACTCCATCAAGTCGCCACCAGCTGGGGCTCCCCAAATAAACATCAAGGATGCAACAGGCCACAAGATCCATTCTCCACACAGGGAGCGAGTCCCAGTGCGATCGAGCTCCCCAGCTGCAAGTCAATGGCCACCCCTCATTCCGTCCCACTTCCGTGTGAGGGCGAGCAAATTAAAAAATAAATAAATAAATAAAATAAAATAAAATATAATAAAATAAAAGACCCTAGAATGTCATACCCAACTTTGTTCCTTCTAGGGACCATTTCTTTTAATTAATTTGTCCCAGCAGAGAGAAAGGCAGCAAGCTAATAGTACAAAATCTCGGCATGGCTTCCCCCTTCCCCCTGCTTCTGCTTCCTACAGAGCGACTCACTATCAGACCCCCACCCTCCCTACCATCCCTCTCACTTACAAATATCTCCCCAAGATGAGCAGTATCGATACTTTATCGAACCCAAGATTAATAAGAAGGATGAGCGAGAGGGTTGCAAGAGCAAGGCCGCACCTTCTTACCACACGCGCTAAGCCCGCTCTCGCCCCTACCTTTCAAAAGTCTGATAATCAGGGCTCAAGGCCTGCCACTCCACAGAGCCATCATCAGCGGGGGCTCCCTGAACAAACTAAAAAACAAAGGGGGAGTAGAATAGGCTACTGTAACCAGTCACAGCAGAGGGTCGAGTCCCAGTCCAGTTAGGTCCAACATCCCCAAATCCAATAATTGCCCCATTTTCTTTTCCGGCTCCATGTGAGAGTGAGTAAATGAAGTGAGCATTACTTTTACTTAATAGGTCTCAGAGAAAGAAAAAAAAAAAAAAAAAAAAACACAGAAAAGCAGAACAACAAGGGATCTCCTCATGGCCTACTCGCCATTTCCCAGGGATGAGAGACACGAGGGAACGCCATCCCACTTTCCTTTTCAGGGCCTTCATGAACTCAACTTTCTCCAGTTCCCTAAAAGAGAAAGTCGCCCCTTCAAGCTCGATTTTTAATGAGGCGGGGTATACCAGAAAATTCTCAATCTTCATGCCTCTCAGCTGGGCCATAAGTCCATTAAACGACTTTCCTCTTCTTCAGCAACATTGCAGAATAATTCTGTGAGATGAATAGCCGACTACCCTCATAGCTCAATGTGCCCTTCACTCTATAAGCCTTCAAGGTCGCCTCCCGATCCTGGTAGTTGTGAAACCTCAAAGATTTGGCGAGGCGGTAGAGCTGCGAGCGGACGCGGGAGCACAGCACGGTGGGCCCATTCCAGTTTTACTTTGCTATGCTTAGTATGTAGGCCCAACAACTCCGGCAAAACTCTACTGCAGAAATCCAGAGCGTCACCACCTTCTTGCCCTCCGGTAGCCCTCTCAGCCGAAGGTTTAAACACCTATGGTAATTTTCTTGGTAGTCATAGGCTTCCTTGAACTCCTCCAGCTCCTTCTGGAGTTCCATGACCTGCCCAGGCACTGTTAGCATTTCGTCCTCCAGCCGCGATAGCCTCTCCTCCGCTTCTGCCAGCCTAGAACTCTGCTGGGCCTGTTGCTCTAGCACTTCTTGTAGTCGGCTGTCCAGTTTATCTTCAAGCTTTATTAATTGTGGCTCTAGCGCTATGATTACATGGCCAGTTAACTTCTTTCCCAACGCGGTGGACCTCCACTGCCAAGAGAGACCACGCCAGAGTTTTCTCCAGCAGGGGACTGGCGCACACTTCTTCCCAGCTTTTCCTGCAGCTCGTTGATTTTTGGCTGGATTAGGGGTTAAGTACTCGTCCATACTGATTTCCTGCACCGCGAAATACCGTCGTTTGTCTGCTCGAAGGTATTTTTAGTATTAATTAGCGGCTGCACGAGTGGAGTGACCAGGAAACGCGTCTGTTCAGCTAGCTGCTCATCAGCACCCCCCCCCCATTTTTTATTTTAAGCAATCAGTCACAGAAGAGAGTAACTATCATGTAATGAGGAATGGCTAGAATTAGAGCAAAGAAACACTGAAAATGTACTTTAGCCTGGATAGAGAGCAGACAGGTCAAAGTGAATAACCACTGTGTGTGTGTGTGTGTGTGTGTGTGTGTGTGTGTGTGTGTATACGCGTCGGTGCAAGTGAGGGAGGGAGCGCCAACTAGGATCAGTGAGATAGTGGTAACGAGGGAATGTTTTACAGAGATGTCGGAGCAATCTCAGAGTCCAGCAAGTAATTCTGTGAACAGTGAGCTCCATGACAGTATCATATGACCATGAGAAGATGAATTTACATTGCCTCTATCTTACTCCATTTTTTTTTTTTTTTTTTTTTTTTTAGTGTACAGACAAATGAACCACAAGTATAACTGCACTTAGTAACAAGTGTATTAGCAGAATTACAGTAAAATAAATCTCACTTTATTTGCAATAAATAAGGCATCTACGATAACAGAATACCTTGAAGAAAGTCACTAATCACTTCCTGGTTGCTGCCTGTTTCAGACAGCTTCACGCACACAATTTACAGTGATCTAATGGAATGTATGAACAGTAACCTCACTGTTTGGCTAACTTGCTCTCTTAACTGATGTCAAGACGGGAAATAAACTACTTGATCCGTTACCAGCCATATTTATTTTTGCTGTTTAATGACAGTAGCAAACTCACAAAAATGGCACGAACTTAGAAGACAGTTAAAAAAAAAAAAAAAAAAAAAAAGGATACATACCACTAGTACAGATACAAAGTTTAACTGATTTCCTAACCTCTTTAAATAGGGACACTGGACTTTTAAACTGCCTAGTATTTAGTTGGGCCGTATGCAAACCTATTCCACTCCCTGTGGAAGCCTCAGAGCAAGGAAAAATGTTGGGGAGTCTTCAGTGGCTGTGGTTTTTCTTTTTTTTTTTTTTTATTAAACAAAATTAAAAGACATTAATGTGCTTGTAGCAGTGTGCCAGATTTATAGTTTTCAGTCCTGTCTCTAACCACTTGACAGTACCTCTTGCCTGCCCCAACTTCCCTCATCTTTCCTTACACCCTCTACATTGCTGCATTTCTATGCCAACACATCCACAGAACAGCTACTTTTTTTTTTTTTTTATTTTAATATAACCTGTGTAACCTGTATTTGCCCCATTAGTCCCCAGTTAGCTAGCACTCCCGGCTTGTTGCCACAACTTTCCCCGCCACTGTGTTGTCTTCTGCCTCTTCAGGGTGTAATTTCTCAGTTGTGAGCTGCCGGCATTGTGTTTCAGCCGGCACTGGCACTCCTGGCGCTTTGTTGTTACTGACCACCGATGTGGTCCACCAACAGGGAGGTTGTCTGGGGTCCTGGTGCACCTCCTGATGTTCTGGGGGAATCCAAGACCTGGGGAGGGTCGGGCAGAGGCCCATGGGTGCCACAAAGGGAAGCTTATGCAACGGGGTTGCTCGGGGGCTCATGAATAATAATTCGCGGACCCATACATATGGATGAGTGCTGCCTGCGGCTTAGGGGCATGGTGTTGTGGCGGCAGCAATAATGAAGCCGAGGGAGCCAGCACAGAGAGTGGGCTCATTTAACAAAGGCAACTGGGGCTACATTCCGTGGGGTATTGGGCTGCAGTTGAACTGAAATGGGGGAGAGGAGAGAGAGAGAGAGAGAGAGAGAGAAACACACACACACACACACACACACACAAAGACTGCACTGTAATGGACTCCAGGTAAACAAATGGGAGTGGAAATGTTGCCGACATTCAATCCCAGATTTGCAGCCAGTCAGTGATCTAGGTGCCCAAAACTGTGACAGAGGGACTCCTGGGAAAAGAGGAACTTACTCTGGTGCCTAGATCATGCCCCAATAAAACGAGCAGGACATATTGATCACTATGGATACTGGTTACTGAAATGCTTCAGCAGTCAGAGCGCTGGGATTTCGGCTGATACAGTGAGGACTTACTGGGACTTCTTGTCTGTTGCTGGGCTCTGTACAAGTCAGGACTGTGCCATGAAAGTGGACATTGGACTTCAAGGGTTTATCCAGGCCCTAATCAGAGGATTGGGTTGCTGAAGGATTTCCCAGGTGCTTGAAGCAGGACTGAATGGGGGAGAGAAACCTAAAACAAAAAAAAAAAAAAAGAATGAACTGTGATCCTATTTCTTCAGTTACTGACAGGTTGTTTAATAAGTGCTAGAGAAACTAAATGTGGCAAACATCCTGTACTGGGAAATCAAGCTAGATAAAAGGACCGAGCAGATTATCGGAGTACTACAGTTGCTGCTGAAAAGTCGTTTGTGTGGACTGACTCTGCATTTTCTTGGAGAGGCAGAGCATCTCTGGTCATGAGGGTGCTAGCCAGGGATTGTGTGTGGGCACATGGCATGAACTGGTTAAAGTGGCCAAGAACTGAGGTCTTGCTGCAGCCAAGGAAAGGGTTTGGACACTGCTAAACTGAAAATGTGGAATGGTGTGCAGGGGGGCTGTTGCAGCAGAGTGTTCCCCCTGCTGAACTGCACGGACACCAACTCAGAGGCTAGCCCCCACTCAATCTGTCACTGGAATTCATTGGAGCGACTGCCTGAAAACTTTGCTTGTTGACAGCTCAGTGCAGGGACCGCTGGAGGACCCCCACCATTTGGAAGTCCTCACCCAGAGCCAGGGAGGAAACTTGCAAACCCCCTCCGAGTGGACTCACTGTCTAAGCAGGTCACAGGTCTTGCACCAGAGTTTTAGGGCACTCTGATCGGGAGAGCCGGGCTGTGGAGCCACTCCTGGGTCTCGGCCTTCTGGGGCTGGTGCTGTCCAGCCACAGAGTTCTGCAATGGGCCAGAAGCGGCTGAAGGTGACAAGTGGCCAGAACTACAATCAAGGTGACCAACTGCAAGATCCTCGAGCAAGTTCCCCGAGCAAGTTCCCCCCAGACAGAGGGATCCCGGCCAGCTTGTGTCTACTGCTGCACTAACTCAAGGAGCTCCATTTCCCCTGGTGCAGAGATCTACAAAACCGTGAGTACCCAGGACCTGGCTCCTGGGAGGGGAAAGGGGAATGATTTCAGTTTTTTCCAAATCAAAGTTTCTACAATTTCAGGACCCCAACAGCCAGCCAACCCACAGCACTCATCAGGCCTGCACCCAGTGGGTACCCCTAGGGATGGTAAAGGGACACCGTTACCAGTGGGGGAGGGCTTGGTCTGCGGGCCCATATGTTGAAATTGCATATTTGCATTAACCTTTTTGTCTTCACGGCTACCCTGTATGTCCATGTATCCCCTTCCCTAGTCCTTACCCCCTGAATATAGCTGTGAATCTGTCTGTTTGAATTGCTGTGGTAGTGAATTTCATTGTATGCACTTACTGCTCAAAATATATGGTTCATGGTGGAACAAGATATTTGGGGATACAGTGTGCAGAGTGGTTGTTGGGGATGTGGGTAGGTACAGTATCCCAGGGGGCTGTGCCAAGCAGATATCTGGCCCACTAATACTTTACTCTGGCACCGTGTTATTTTCAGTATTTCAGGGAACAAATCCCCAATTATCACCATAGCAGGATCCAGGCCCCTTGCCTGGTATCAGAAACAGTGGGCAAGTGGGGAAGCCCATTGGCATACGGCGCTGAGGCTACAATTGTAACTGAACCCGAGCGGGTTAAAACATCAGGGGCCAGATATTCAAATGTTTGCTCAGTGAACACAGTGATTGCACACAGTTTGCCTGGGGTTTTTGCCCATGCTTAATATTTAAAAGGGCACAGGAGCACACTACACAATGGCACATGCTCAAGTACCAGTGTGCAACGAGAGGGCCGGGGACAAAAATATGGGTGCAGCACAATGTTCAGCATGGTAGTGCTGCACAAAAGAATAGTGCATACCTCTTTGCACAGCATAATTACCAACAACAAACAGCCCAACTTACTCCAGGCAACCCTAGCAGGCGGCAGAACAACTGCAGCCAACAACCAAGTTGGCGGTTAGGGGAACACACATGCTCCCTGGTCTAGTGGTACCCCCCACCCTCTGAACCCCATCCCAGTAACAGCACAACAGTCCCTGGCATCCATTGCACCCCCACCCTCCAATCCCTGGCCCCATATTATATGAAATCGTCCTGTTATCTAGTGGCACCCCCAACCACCGATCACCATCCCTTTAACAATGTACCATTTCCTTGTGTCCAGTGGCCCCCAGAACCACAAATTCCTGTCCAGTTACAGTAAGCATTTCCTGGCATCTTAGTGGCCCCCCCATACATCACTGGCATCGACCAAACCCTCCTGCCATCCCCCGATCATGTCTGCTTAGGCTGCAGACCCAATATGGTGACCTGCACAGCCCTCGACACATCAGCCAGCTGCCATACGGAATGACAGGGATCACATGTCCTCTGTGCTTTAAAGGGAGCACACATACCCTCTACTGTGGACAGTACTTGTGCTCTCTTTACAGTACAAAGGATGCATGCTCCCGGTCAGTCCATACAGCGGCTGACCAAGGTAGTGCAAGGAGGGCTGTGCCGGTTGCCATACTGGATCCACAGCACCAGTGAATGCAGTAAGGGGGGGGAGTGACATGGGAGTCTGGTTGGAGCCAGCAATGCGGGGGCTGCTAGATGCCAGGGAACAATTACAGTTGTAGGGGGACAGGGATAAGTGGGTGAGGGGTGCCACTAGACACCAAGGTATAATGCACTGTTATGGGGATGGTGATTACAGGTTTGGGGGTACTACTAGAGTCCAGGGACTATATGGGGCAGAGGGTTGGAGGGTGGGTACCATTGTACACCAGGGAATATTTCCATTAATACAGGGCTGTCAATCGGAGTGGGAGGATGGTCGCAGGGGGGAAAACCTGCCACTGCTTGCCATGCAAATGAGACCAAAATGGCCATGCAGACTCTTTAGTGCCCAGCATGCCCAATGGGCTCATCTGCATGTTGCCAGCTGAATACTTCTCTGGGGATCCCAGCGCGGTGCACCAGTTTATGCACTTCAGTATGGGCTGCATACAGCCCAGATCCATGTCAGGGCAGCACTACTCAAACTTTGCGCTGCCCTAACATGGTCCTACAATCCAGTCAGAGTATCATGTCACAGAAGTCCTGTGCAAGTGGAGAGCAAACCTTTGCCCTTCACCTGCCCATTTTTCCAATAGTGGGTCACAGATGTGATTCTAAGTAAGTAATAATACTCGACAGGGTGGGCAGTATTGGGCTACACTATACCGCCAGGGGCATAATGAGGCCCGATGCCTTCTAGCCCCTGGAAGGTCTGGTATAGCCCAATAACGCCCACCCTGGAAGATATTATCCTTAGAAAATGGGTAATTTGTTGAAATGAAAAAAGGTTAAAGCCCCTTAAAATAAGTAAAAAAAAAAAAAAAAAAAAAAAAAGGCCCATTTGTAAAGCAGTCCCTGTATAGCAGCTGAGGATGCCCCTGCTTGAATACCCTGGTGTGCATTATTTTAGGAGAGGGTTTGGTGAATTTGTTAGCGCAAGAGCAGATAACAGGTTGAGTGGTCACTTAAAATATCAGGGAGTACAGACACCTCAGAGATTCTTTCGGGGTGCACAGTCAAGCTACTCATGATGCAGTGGAGGAGACCATTGCATCATGAGTAGCTGGTCTATTTGGGGGTGTTACCAATATTCAGGAAGTATGCAACAAGTGTAGATCAAGGATTTGAAACAAAACAAGGTGGAGTACAACTACACCATTAGCACGCATTTATGTTCTACTAAGAAGTGAAGCAGATGGCTGCATCAATTACTTTTAGACAAGGTAAGCAATCCTAAAATGTAGGTTTTCAAATGAAAATAATGTGATCTAAAAAGAGGTTACGGTGTCCCTTTAATTTACTTTTTCAACTCACTAACACAGAAGATGGGCAAGGGTAAAGTGGCAGACATTCTATACCTGGATTTCAGTAATGTCTTTAAGTTAGTGCATCATAGTAGGTTTCTAGGCTTCCTGAAGGTGGTGAAATTAGACTAGGGAGAGGACTAACCAGAAGAACTGGTAACTGGCTGCCAGATTGACATCTGAGGATTTCCCATTTGGCACCAGTCTGTCAAGTCGCCAGTGAAATGCTACAAGGTTCTGTCCTGTGGCTAGTAATATTTAGCACGTATGTCAGATATTGCAGTGGGATTACATGGTAAAGTAGCTTATCAGATGGCAAACTCTGCACGAGGGCAAGTGGATGAATAGTATGAAAAGGGACGTAGAGAAGCTGGCGCAATCATACGGCAACTAAAATTCGTTGCCAGAAATAGTGACGCACACTGGAAAAAGCAGTAGTTGAGTCATAATGATATGGAGCAACCTGGATTCCCAATGAGCTTCTTGTAATACCCGAAGACAAAGTAAGCAGGCGCAGGCGGGGGGGGGGGGAGAAACGTGCCCATGCATACTCTGGACAGCCAGAGATGCGAGGAGCCATGCATGTGCAACCCCTACCTGCGCCAAAAACAAACGGATGACCACCCACAGGAGAGCTGCCGCGTTGCAGGCAGCAACACGGCAGCTGCCACCTGTGGGTGGCCACCCGAGCTCCTGCTGCACCTGGTGGTACCCCCATGCCCGATCGCAGGCATTTGTAAATAAAGAACCCCTATATCCTTGGTGGTCCAGTGGACCGCCATCTGCCTGATTAGGCATTTGTAATAATGAAAAGTATTCTGTCCAATATCCCTGGTCCAGCGGTACCCCCTGTCAGCGGCGGGCAGCAGCACCCACCACGCGCCTCCGCTATCTGACGACGTCAGAGTAGGCTGTATGCCCATTGGTCCATTGTGTGCAGCCTGCACATAGTAATATTCCAGATATGTGAATGTATCCATTCACATATCTGGAATGTGTAGAGGTACTGGCTGCACACCCATTGGCTCATGCTGTGGAGCAGTGGCGACAGCCCACTTACGTGTCAGTCGGGGGTGGCAGGCGGGTGGGTTGGGTGCTGCTGCCCACCGGCTGACCGGGGTGGGTAGGGTGGTGGGGCTCAGTGGGTGGGGTGTACCGCTAGACCACCAGGGATATTGGACAGAATACTTTTTCATTATTACAAATGCCCGCAATCAGGCAGACGGCGGTCCACTGGACCACCAAGGATATTGGATTAATTTTATTTATGCTGAAGCCCGCAATCAGGCACATTGCCGTGCTATGCAGGGGGTGTCGGTTCCCAACGGCTGCTGCCTGGCAGGGCGCCAGGTGCAAGTCACCAGGGATCGGCGCACCTGCATGCAAATGGGGCCATAATGACATGCAAATGGCCCCATTTGCACCTTGCATACATTATGGCCCCATTTGCATGTGCACTTTTGAATATCGCGGTTGCTGCGCATAGCGCAATGGAACTTGTGCTAGCGTATCCCCCTGCTCCACTCTGGCCACTTGCGCTGGCGTATTGCCACTGCACCATGCACACTGCGGGTGGCCAGGGTGCAATATTCAACGATGCTGTGCCATGGCGCAGCTCCGTTGAATATCGCCCAGTCAACGCCCCTGCGCAGCTAAGTTGCGCTGTGCCCAAGCTTGCGCCACAGCCTGGCACAGTTTGAATATCTGGGCCCTGCCCATCTAGAAGTGTGTGCGCCCATATTTCTCCACTGGAGAGCTGCACTCAGGTGCTATCAGTTGAAGCCGATAGCCTTGGACAGAGCACCCAGCTGTAAACAAGTAGCCCAGTTTTTGAATAGTAGGAATGTTTCTTCCCAGTGCAACACAGGCTATATGAAAGCTACTAAGTAAGACGCTGGAACTATCAGGTGTTGTTTCACTAGTTACAAGTAGCTGATTCTGCCGTTGTATGGGTCATTGGTTGGCCACACCTGGAGTACTGCATGCAGATGAGACCACAGCTGAACAGGAGAGGTTACAGACTTAACCAGCAGAGGGCTACCAAAATAATCCAGGGGCAGTATGGCAAGACCCATCAGGAAAGACTGCTTGTAACATGTACAGAAAAGCAGGATACAATATAAAGCTGCAAAATACATACAAGGACATAATAGGGTGGACTCTCCCTCCCACTACTTTAATTTGGAGGTGATGGAAAAATTCATGAAGGTCACCTTTACATACTCTTCCACCACAGCCTGGAATTACTACTCATGTCCTCCCTGTCTCTTCAAAACGGAGCCATCCACCTACCGATTTGATACTCTGCTCCAGCTCCTCAGACATATCAGTCATCAACAGTAATCTCAACCCTAACGTTAACATCTTCCCACTCTGGCTGAAGCAAAACAAGCTGGTCCTAAACACCAAAAAAGAAATCTGTCACCATGCCCTTTGGCTCAGGAACCAAACTCCGGGCCTGTTGCCAGCCCTTATGCATCAGCACAAACTGCAACACCCCCTCAACACTGTGTCCTCTTAAGTACTTTGGTGTCACCTTGGATCCAGCCCTGGACTTTGAACTGCATCTACCCACTTCCATCAAAATCAGTCAACATTCAACTAGGGTCTGGCGTACAAAGTCAGGCACAGCCGCACATCTGCTATGAGGCTGGCCATCGCTCGGGGTGGGGGTCCTCCGACCTAAATCAGCCTATGATTTGATTGCCTTTCTGGAAACCACAATAGGACTACTCCACAAGTGGGACGTCTGCTACAATAATATCTGGTCCTTTATTCTGTCGGTATCCAAGCTCTCACCTCGCTGCGCCCTCTACTCTGCCTGGCTTGCCCCTACAGCTTACCGGCAAGACACTACTACCCGTTTCATCAAAAACATCCTCACCTCCCAGTCACAGGATAAACTGGCCTCTCATCTAACACCTGCTTATTCTGCCTACACCCCCGAGATCTGCTGGATAAGTTCCTCCTTGCCCAGTCCAAGTGTAGCACACTTACAGTATGAGTGAGAATGCCTTTGCTGCCAGAGCTCTGAAAAGGTGGAACACCCTCCCGCTGACACCAAGGAGCACCCACTTTATAGCTTTAAGCAGGAACTGCGTTAAGTTTCTCGCCAGCTCTGCGTTCTGCTCATGTGGTTGAGTGCACCCACTCACCTGCCTGTCCCTACTAGCAGTTTTCCTTGGCTCTGGTCCCTATCCGGTCATCCCGATTCATTTGCAAATTATATTTATTGCCCAAGCACTTATTCCCCTATTTTTTGCACTACTGTATGCAATTTGGTTAGTCTTTGGGGCTTATAAACTGTTGCTTCTGCCTGTGTATTATTTTACTGTTGCCTGGTACCTTACTCCTGGCCTCTGTCCGTTATTACCTGACTATTATGGTTTTTAGTTTTATATCACTTGTACCTCACTGTTGTTTTCCCACTCATATGTATAGTAACCTCCTGGGTTGTGCCTGAAAATAGGCAGTTTTGCTGTCTGGTGCACCTACCTGGTCAACAAAAACTAAAAATAAAATAAAACCTCCACCCTGCATGCGGTGTTTTCATTAATCTGCGCCTTTTACTGTACCCTTTTCCACTGAAGTTACCCTACATCTTAACTACTACAGTTGAAACTCTAAAGATGTATGTTTGTAAATAGAGAATTTTGTACATTTATATAGTCCACTGTATATGACTTTGTAATCCGTGCATTTCCACACACATGGCTGTAATCTCTGTATTCATGGTTTTGTATTGCGTTGTGCTGTATTGTATTTGTCTTCCGGGTCACCCCTGAAAAAGGGACTGCATGGTCTCAATGGGCTTACCCAGTTACCAAAATGCTAATAAAATAAAAAAAAAAATAAAAAAAAAAACCACTTGTTCACTGAGAGTGTGGTGGACAAGTGGAACACCCTACCCAGTAGAATAATTAATGCCAGAACCATCTCTGGGTTCAAAACCCAATGGCGCCATTTTAAAGGCGTAACTAGAAACAATAGGGAAGGTGTAGGGAATGCTCTGAAGGGATTGTGTAAAATTAGAACAGGGCAGACCTGATGTTAGTCTTTTTCCTTTACTACCTGTGTATTAAAACACACACACACACACACACACACACACACACACACACACACACACACACACACACACACAGTGGCAGACTTGAAAATCCCCTCAGAATACCCAATTTTTAGCAGTGAAATATTGGCAACCTCTTAATTTTCACTATTCTCAAACAATCAAAACCCAGGAACAGTGCATATCTGAGGGTACATTACCAGGCTAAAGGATTCTGAAACTTCTCAAGATTTATGGACATCAGACAGAACTTTGGCTTCAATAGCCTGGTAATGCACTATTGAACCTGCATTATCCTCAATTTACTGCCTCCCCCACATATTAAATATCAAATGTTCTGCTATCAAATCCCTTCCCCAGCCATGACTCCCAAATCAACAATGGTGCTGCAATTAGATTCTGTAACACTAAAAAAAAAAAAAAAAAAATCAAATACCTAGTTATCTAAAATAAATTGTGGGGAGCTGTAAAGAGATTTGTGATGACCTTTTCAGCCATGAGAGTGAAGTCTGATGTATCTTGTCATCACAAATGGAAGGCACTTTAAAACATTTTATTCTAACTGTACACATTTACACTAACTTTTGTAACTGATATAATGGTGTATTGAGAATGTTACCTCATATCTAAATTATTGCATTTGTGCCATTCTCCTGAGACCCTTTTGCAAAGGAAGCATTCCTGGAGTGCCCACATTATAAATAAAAAAATAATTAAGTTACTTAAGTAATTTCCAGTTACAGTTTATGGCAAGAAATCAGCAATCTGCAGAGCTCACCAGAAGTAAATGTTTTTACAAATATTTTTACTCAAATTGGGCAACTCTTACGTTCCTTCACACTACAAAAAAAAAAAAAAATTTGAAACACTACACAATCACCATGTTTACATGTAGTCAGTAATCGGATTCAAATTGGATTACTGATAAATCTGATCACTGCCCGACAAGTAGCCGAACGTGGAGAAGGTTAGGAAGTAAAAGGCACAAGGTATTTTATTAAACGTACTCACTCTTCTGGTGAAATATTGCCTTCTCCCCTTCCTCTGCCGAGGACAGTAGCCATGCGGGAATCACCTCTGGGCATCTTGGCGTAGGTCTTTAACCTGACACAGAATTCAAAGATCTTAACGCCTACATTAAAACATTTAAATCTTTTTATAACTACCGTTCAACTATCCTATAACATATCTGTCCCTTTCGTGGCCTGTAGGTAGTAGCCACAAGCGTTCAGTTTCAGGAACGCACCATCTTTACACTTTACCTGCAGACACCTAAAGCAATATGAATAAAATGCCGATTTGGAAGCCTTAATGATGACACGAATTGTATTCCTTACGTTCTCCATTCATGTGTTTCCGCGATCGCTTGTTTCCAATAACGAGGATGCTTCATACTTCTACAGTACACCGCTGAGCATTAACCAAATAACAGGATCGCAGTATATGTGACACGCCAGGTACAACTCTTTAAATGTAATAAATGTTTCAATCTGAAAATAGGTTACGGCTTTCGGAACTCAGCCGGAAACCCCACGTGCCTATCCACCAGAGCCATTTAACACTTGTGAGATTATTTAATTAAATCGATAAAACTTATTGGATCAACTGAAAATGACCACACCGCTGCAGCTCACTGAATTTCATCAAGACAATTCACTGTTATACATTACTTCTAAAACTATCCTTTTATCTTACCTCGGCGCAGACCTGGTACACTGCCGAGGAAGGAAGCTGGTCATAACTCTCAGCTTTTCCTTCGTATGATTTTTTTTAAATCTTTTTTTTCTTAGTCCCATGACTGTCAGGAGGTAGGTTCTTGGATTTAACAGCCATTGATGTGCTTAATTAGTGTGAACAGAACAGCAAGCCAGCTCTCTGGAATTCCGAGCAGACCTGCAGGTCATGTCAGGAGTGCTGTGACGCTGCCAACCAGCTGACTAGTGGTTGCCCGGGAATGCAGGCCTCTGGGTGTTTAGGGGCACATGAGCTACCATCACATCACCACCTATGCAAACAACCCCCTGATGATGGGAAGCTCAAATTCTCAGTCTAAGCCTATCTGTCTCTGCTTTTTGTAACTCAAAATGTGGGAAAACTGCTCATATTTCTGTAGGGCACCAGGAGACCATCGGTCTGGGTCACTTTATGCTTCAGAGGGTCTGTTTTCTGGTACACTACAGAAATAGGGGTATCAGTACCACCAAGGAGCACAGTCTTGAGCAGTTACCCAGTACAGAAATGTAGAGTGAGTCCAGGTATAAGTGGAGCAGGTAGAAAGTTTACCTGACTAGAACCAGACTGGCTTTAAACAGTTAAACAGGCCAGTATGCAGCCTCAGAAGACATGTATTGTCTGTAGCTCAGTAGTAGTTCATTTTGTGCCCATTTATTTTTATTGTTGTGCAGTATTTTGAAAAGATTGTGTCTACTCATAAGCGTACTTTTTAATTTGCAATTCATAACTCAACAATTTCAAAATGGATGAATAAGGTTCCCCCGTGCTGTCACCACTTGTTCTTTAGAGGTAGGTGAGACTAGTTAACTGTATAAGCAACCTTCCCCTCCCCACCTGCGCTAAGGAGTAACAAGGAACAGATCTGTGTTCATTAAAACCACAGCTTGGAGGTTAATGATGATGTGCAAGGGATTGGTCATAGACTCACTTTACACAAGGAAAAAAAACCCCAGACAGCCACAATCACTTGAGCAGTTGTCTTCTCCCCCCAATCTCTCACGATACTGCAGTCTAAGCAATGGAATGGTCCCTGTTTCAATATGTACCCAGAGTAATGGGAGCTAAAAAGTTAACGCTTGCTTTTAAATGACCCTTTGCCGCTAAAAGGCTGCAGTATCCTCGCATAAGTGACTGACCCCTTCTCCATCTATTACTTACGTGATTTTATAGGGCTTGCTTTTGCTTACAAAGATCCAAAATGCACCAATAAAGCAATATGAAGGCGCAGCCCAGCATAACCACTTAGGCGAACTTTTCAAATGTGAACTGAGTATCAGGGCAGTGATGGGGGTTGGGGGGTGCAAGAGCTGCAGTTGCAGTAGGGTCTGCAATGTCAGGGTGCCCACTGCCTCAGAGGCCAGCATTACGAAAACCTTTTATCAGAGACAAACATGCAATTTTCTCCTTGAACATTGTTTATCCATTTGAATTTGGGGCTATCAGTGGTGACAGAAGACTCCAAGTCCAGTTTCACATGGTGGTAGAATGCAGATCAAAGAAGCAATAGAGCCCATTGCTCAAAATATCTAATCTTGGTGCCAGTGTCCCCAGGAGGAGCAGAGACAAATTACATTGTTCAGCTCCTTGATCATGGTGCCAGCAAGCTGGACAAGGGGTAGCATGGACAATCTATGGATGCTCAGCAGGACTGTTACAAAAGAACCTACACTATCAATATTTTATATGCACTAACGGTTATTTTATTCTTATTGGTGGGGAGGTAGGCCCCACAAAATATTTTGCAGGGGGGCCCTTATAGTTGTTGGCACAGCCCTACTGAGTATTTTGTCTTATTTTACACCAACCAAAAAGTGTGCACAGGGATGGTGGTGCTCTCAGTTCACAGTTTGATTGTCTTATTTTATTTTTCTTTGCAGGTGGGGCGGGGAGTTAGTAAAAATGGTAAATCAACGCCGGTGAACGGATGGTGGGGGTGCCACAAGACACCAGGGAAAGATCAGTCAATTACAGGGACATAGACCAATAACTGATCGAGAACAGTATAAAAAAAATTAAAGATTACTATAGCTTCATTGAAAAGTTTTATTTGCATTGATCAGTTGTAAGAGTTTATTGGGTTATGGACACATTTCTCACAAGTTTCTTAGACATAGCAAGACTGAAACAGATGTAAGCCCCCCTTATCTGTCTAGAGGTATTTAGCCCCCCCCCACAGCCCCAACCCTCTGAACTCTCACGCCTCTCCCTGGACTCCTCAAAAACAGAAGACCCAGATTCCTGCTGCGTGGTGGCTTTTATATTCCGGTGCCAGGGCCCCGCCTTTAACTATGGGTCCTTGCACCCAAACTGGCCCTGCTACTTTATGGGCAGTATAGTAAGCCCCCAACAAAGGGGGGGCTTACATGCTTCCCCCATAGAAAAACTTCACCTCCCGGTGAAGATTCTCTCCAGCTACTCCACGAATGAACTGGGATGGGATAATGTGCACTCTCCCACCTGGAACAATTTCTCAGGGATCTGCTGGCATAACCGTACAAAACGGCAACCCCATCCCCGCTGTGGGAAAACCCACCTTCATCTTACCCTATGGGTCCATACCCCGGGGGCTGGCTGTGGTGACCTGTCCTGGGATCCTGCAGGCAGCTTACTGGGTACTGCCAGGAACGGCATCCAACTCTACTCTCTGGTATTTCCCATCTCAACACATTTCCCAGATAGAGCTGCTGCCATCACAGTGGGGGATAGAATGTCCAGCACTTCACAGACAAGAGGTGCATTAAATAAACAGGCACAGTAATTGCTAAAAGATTGGATTTACTAATGTACTGCCTGAAAACTGCCTGCAATTAACTGTAACTTTCAGATGTCGTCAGCTATCACTTTTTATATCTCAAGTATTTTTTTCTTTTAGTTTTGCTAATTAGAAGATTTTCCACCTGGTAGTACTGGGGTGATGTGTGGAGCAGCATTCTATCTGGAGGAAAAAAAACAAGTATTTGTCAATGACAAATGTTTGCTTGCTGGTATTAGCATTGGTACTGCAGGAGTTAGAGAGATGCATAATAGGAATTGCAGTGAAGTATTGAACTAACGCCAGCGTCCACCCTGCAGAGACTGACAGGCGTATGGGTGTGCTTTTGGGTCACTGGCCATAACGCTCATGCCATTTCACCTCACCCACCCTACAGACATTAGGTGTCACGGTGTGCCTTGGGATCTTCGGCCCTTACACTCACCCTGTTCCATAAGGAAATAAGCTGAGATGGGTGCAGTATAGTAGAATGGGGTGAACGTTAGTGCCGAAGACCCCAAGGCACACCTCAATGCCAGTCAGTGGCTGCAGGGTGGGGGGGGGGATGGCGTGATCATTATGGCTGACAACACCAAGCCACATCCCTGATGCCTGTTAGTCTGTACAGGGTGGGGTGTTACAGTTGGAAACCCTAATGCCCCAGGCGTTTGTTGGTATTTTCATTCCACATTTTCAACATGGGCTCTTTGGGACCCCACCTCATGAACAGTGGCACTATCATTTCATTACTCAATCCCGAAAGGTGACTTCGCACAGCAAATGCGCCATTCGGCGCAACAGGTGTGAAAAAAACATTTTGGGCAAGGTGTGAAAAATGAAATCTATACTATTGATGAAGAGGTGTGAAAAAATGGTAATGTTGAAAATCTGGAGTGAAAATATGAAAAATTGTCGAAGTTACGAGCATGCATAGAAATTGAGTAACGCACACTCATAACGCAGTCATTTTTTAGAATTTTTTTCACCAAATGTTCAACATGGCCTTTTTGGGACCTCCCCTCATGAACAGTGGCACTGTGATTTCATTAATCTGTCCCAAAAGTTGATTTTACACAGTGACTGCGCCACAGGTGCAAAAACATGTTTCGGGCAGGATACAAAAAATGACAGCTGTACTCTTCATAAGGAGGTATAAAAAATGGTAATGGTGGACATCTGGAGTGAAAATAGAAAAGACTGGGGAAGTTACAAGTGTGCATACAAACTTCGCAATGCGCGCTTGTAACTCAGTTGTTTTTTTGGAGTTTTTTCATCAGACTTGCAACATGGGCTTTTTTGGACCCCACCTCATGACCGATGGTACTGTCATTTCATTAATCTGTCCCAAAAGGTGATTCCCGCAGGAACACAAAATCGCCTTTTGGGACTGAGAAACAAAATGACAGAGCCAATGTTCATGAGGTGCGGTCCCAAGAACCCCATGTTGAAAATTTGAGACCAAAACTCCAAAAAATGACTGAAACATAGAACATAGAAACATAGAAGTTGACGGCAGATAAGGACCGCAAGGCCCATCCAGTCTGCCCATTTCTTTTTCTACCTTATAAATGTGCCATCGGCCTTTGCTATGTCAGTGACCTATCTATTCATAGTCATTTGTATTGCTCCCTTATGCCTATCCCATGCCTGTTTGAAGCCCTGCACTGTATTCATAGCCACTACTTCTTGTGGTAAGCCATTCCATGCATCTACCACCCTTTCTGTGAAAAAGAATTTCCTCACATTCCCCTTAATCGCCTCCTCTAATCTCATGCTGTGTCCTCTTGTCCTGCTATTTTTCTTATATTTAAACATGTTAGACTCTTTCACCTTGTTTATGCCCTTAAGGTGTTTAAATGTCTCGATCATATCACCTCTCTCCTCCTTTGCTCAAGGGTATACATATTGAGCTCCGTTAATCTGTCCTCATATGTCTTCTGATGCAGTCCCTGCACCATTTTGTTGCCCTTCTCTGGACTGCCTCAATTTGGTTAATGTCCTTGTGAAGGTGTGGCTTCCAATACTGCACGAGTACTCCAGATGGGGCCTAACTAATGTCTTGTACATAGAGGGATTATTACTCCCTCTACGACTTCTGTGATACTCCTACTAATACACCCTAACACCCCCTAGCCTTACCTACTGCTTTAGAGGTCTGCTTGATGATTTCAGGTCATCAGTGATGATGATGCCCAAGTCTCTTTCTTCCTTTGTGACTGCTAGCAACTCCTCCCAGCCTATAAGTGGCTTCAGGGTTTCTCTTCCCTATGTGCATGATTTTGCACTTCTTTGCATTAAATCCCAGTTGCCACTCTTCTGACCATTCTGCTAGTTTATCCAGATCTCTTCTCATTCTGCCCACCCCATTCTGGATCATCTACTCTGTTGCAGATCTTGTGTCATCTGCAAACAGACAAGCCTTACCCTCTAGTCCATCTGCTAGGTCACTAATGAAGATGTTGAATAGGACTGGCCCCAGGACTGATCCCTGAGGTACCCACTTGTGACTTGCATCTCTTCTGACTGTATACCATTTACCACCACTCTCTGTTTTCTGCCAGTCAACCAGTTTGCCACCCAGTTGACCAACTTCTGACCCACCCCGAGCCTACCTAGCTTATTTATCAATCTTCTATGTGGAACAGTGTCAAAAGCTTTGCTGAAGTCAAGGTAGGCGACATCAACTGCTCCCCCTTGGTCCACCACTCTGGTTACCCAGTCAAAGAAATTTATGAGATTAGTTTGACAGGACCTTCCTTTTGTAAACCCATGCTGTCTTGGATCCTGTGCCCCTATGGATTCCAGGTGTTGCACTATCCTTTCCTTAAGGAGTGCTTCCATAATCTTGCCCACTACTGAGGTAAGACTGACCGGTCTGTAGTTCCCGCCTCCTCCCTGCTACCACTCTTGTGGAGGGGATCCATGAGCCCTTCTCCAGTCTTCTGGGACCTCTCCTGTGCTCAGAGACTCACTAAACAATTCTGCTAATGGCTCTGCTAGTTCCTCCTTTAGCTCCTTAGGCACCCTGGGATGTATGCCATCAGGTCCCATTGCCTTATCCACCCTGGAGCTTAGCAAGCTCTTGTAGGACCCTTTCTTTGTGAAGGGAGTAGTGCTCACCTCCCTCCCCTGTGTCCATGATGCTGAGCTGTGTGCCCTGCCCTACCTTCTCTTCAGTGAATACTGAGCAAAAGTATCTATTTAGGATAGATGCCTTTACAGGGTCCTCCTCCTCACATGCTCCCTTTTCTCCATTAAGCTTAGTACTACCTCTCTGGACTTTCTCTTTCACTAATGTATCTATAGAAAGTCTTGTCACCTTCTTTTACTGTTTGTGCTAGTGTTTCCTCAGTTTGGGACTTTGCCTGCCTTACTGCCTTACCTGCTTCCCTTAGGGCAGTTTGGTATGCCCCCTATCTTCATCCCGCTGTGTTTCCTTATATTTTCTGAAGGCCAGCCTTTGGCTCTGACCTTTTCTGCTACTGTATTTGAGAACCAAAGTGGTTTCCTCCTTTTTTTGCACTTCCTTTTCTGTCTAACACAATGGGATGTTGCTTCAAGTATTGTATCCTTAATGCTTGCCCACTTTGCCTGTACCTCCTCACCTGTGTTTCTTTTTGCCAGGGCTAGCTTAACTCTGTTGGCCATCTTATCAAAGTCAGCTCCTCTGAAGATATCAACCTAAGTTGAAACCCCCCAGTGACTGCCATTATAGGGCTTACCATGATTCTCTTCAGTTTGCAGTCGGCTTTTGAAGAGTGCAGATGTGTTCTCGGGCCACAGAAGATCACAGTGCCGGACCTCTGGAGGTAATTATGGGGTGAGGGGGGTGTGGGGAGGGGTGTGTGAGCAGAGGGAGGGTCGGGATGGGGTAGGTGAGGATGATGAGGGACTTTTTTTTTAATTTAGATTCAGATTTAAATACCTTTGAGCCATAGGCTTGTTTACAAAGGTTCCAAGTCAGATAACAATATACAGAGACATAGAATTAAATTTGGGGATCAATGTACAGAGTGAGGACAAGGGGTACAAGCAGGCACAATATACATAAGGTGGTTAACAGTCGGTGGATACACAAACAAAAGTGACAGGTTACTAAGTGCAATCAGTAAGTGCCAGGGATAGCAATCGCAGCACTGCAATAGTGAGGGATTAGAACCTAGGGGAAAACTAGGGGGTAAGGAACAGGTCAAGGACTAGGAAATTATTGTGGTGGGTAGCCACCAGGGAGGCATTGTCAACATGGAGGGTGGTGGGTGGGTGAGGGTGGGGAATGGGAGAGGTGAGGCTGGGCAGTGTGGAGAGCTGAGAAAGGTAGAAAGGCCCTCAAGGGATTAACAGTGGCAGGTGGTCTCACGTCCCAGCAGGTTGCGGAGTCCAGATTTGAAATGGCTGATTTTGCTGGACCCAAGGAGTTCAGAAGGGAGGTCATTTAGCCATCTAGGACCCCTGAAGGAGAGAGATCATTGTGCGAGTGTGGTATGCTTAAATGGCACTAGGAACATTCCTTTGGATGCACTTCTAATGTTCACGGTAGGTCGAGTGTAGTTGAAAAGACTTGAGGTGGGACTTCCGGTGATGTCAGGGACCAATACGGTGGCTTAATCTGTCCGCTCCGCTCCCCATTGACCAAAATCAACATTAATCACCCATTAAATTATGGCATCCCTGGCCAAACAAAGAAGAAATAAAGCGGGGAAGCTCCACCTAACCCCAGCTCAGAAACTTAAAGCTTTGCTGCAAGAGGAAGACGCAGAAAGCAACAAGGAGGCAGAGGCTGCCGGAGAGACACAACAGGTTGAGCAGCATGGGGGCCTCCGAGGAGACGACCTGGTCGAGACCATTAAGCAAACAGCCCGCACAGTCACGAAAATTTACCGGACCTTGTCTGAAGTTCGAGCAGACCTCAGCAGGATCGACCATAAAACAGATCAGATGGAGTTGTGCCTCTCGGCTGTCTCAGAACAGACGGACAGGCAAGACAGGCTGCTACTGTACCTCCTGGCACGGGATCAAGAGCTAACACACAGGCTCGATGATCTCCAAGGCAGAAGCCGACAGCAGAATATCAGAACACACGGGGTTCCTGAAGGCCTAGAGGACGGAGCTACAAATACTATTGAGTTCATACAAAAGCTCCTCAAGAAAGCCCTTGATCTACCTGAGGACCTAGACTTAAGGCTGGACCATGCTCACCGATCCCTGGCCCCGAAGCTAAGCAACCCAGAGGCCAGACCCAGATCCCTTGTGGTTCGGTTTACCATGTACAACAGCAAAAAGGAGGTCTTGCAGTGAGCATGGCGACAGGGCCCGTTGGAATATGAGAGGCATAAAATAGCGATCGATAATGACCACACATCTGGAGTACAAGAAGCCCGAAAAATTATCTGGCCTATCGTGAAGCAGCTAAGAGCTAAAAACATAAAAACCCAAGTGCTGCACCCAGCAAGGCTGAAGATAATCATTGAACAGGGAACCAGAATCTTTAAAGATCTCCTGGCAGCCGCCCCTTACCTTGAAGATCTGGGGATCAGCACACCTCCTCTGACAAAGGAAAAGCTGGAGCGAGACCTCCTGGCGTCCACGTGGTCCGTGGCGCAGAAAGGAATAGCCAAGATGGGCTCCTCAGTGTAGCAGCCACAGACCTCCCTTCAAGCAGATAGTGGCGCTGTACTTTGGAAACTCTGGGATCCTGTTTTGATTAATAAAAGTGCTCCACATCTGAAGCTGGCGACTGTGAACAGCGACGCAGGCAAGATGGGCCCTACGCGATCCTCAGATACATGAAGCGACCTCTTAGAGAGGTCCGTGTTTCAATCTAAAGAATGACCTGCCTCACCTTCGGACTTTTTGGGCCGATGGGTCCTCCTGCTCTACCTGAGTCCCCACTTTAAGCTGAACACAGACTGTCACCCCCTTTCCTCCTAGCCATCAAGACGCATTGGGGCTGCAGTGAGTACCATAGACACCCCGCTGCAGCTACGCAGCATATAAAGGAGACTGACTGGCCCTATATTCACTGAAACAATTGCAGACCTGTTGCTTCATCCCCTCTCATTTCTTTAAAAAAAAAAAAAATTTATATCAGGCTTATTTCTGTCATCACCTGGTTCTGCTCAGGGGGAGTGGGGGGGATGCTGGAACTGACTTATTGGGAATAACTCTTGTAATGTAGTGACATAGAACATGATCGTTTGCTTTACTGATCAGAGTAGCATTAATACTTATGGTCTTTATGTGTGAAACATGGGGATTTGAGATCCATGAGGCTCTTGGGCCTTCTGTTGGGGGGGGGGGAGACCTGCCAGACCCGTAAGCATCCGACTCCAGCTGACTCCCGAGAGCTGAGGCGGGAAGCTGGGAGGCTAGGCCCTACTGATGTACCATGGAGGCGAGGGCAACCTAATCTCACCCAGAGTCTTTACACAGCAGGCCTTCCTAGTCTCCACAGGCACATACAAGATGTCCCACCCACAGCCGACCAGTCTAGAGGGGGCCTGTTCGCATTTACCGTTGCATGGGGGGGAGACATCATGAGGGTTCTTCATGTGGGGGCAGATGCTGAGGGCACTCTCCCTCAAAAGATGCTATTACAGCCCAAGTGGCTGGGACTTCTTGGTCTGATCTCCCTGGCTCTCAGTCCTGGAGGTGGATGTGAAATGGGGGGGGGCCCGCCTACTCGGTGGCCCAGTTAGGTAAATCATGGCCAAGCCAGGTCTCTGGCCCAGGGTTGAGCCCCTGCTTTAGGTCTTGGCCTTATAGCTGGGGATGGCTCTACTCCTATGCGATACCCACAGGAAGCAAGGGATTAGGGGAATCTGGCCACCTGGATCGGAGCAATACAGGGCAATTTTGGCAAGGGTTAGGGAGGAATAGGCTCCAATAAATGAACCACTAAACGTGATCTGGGACACCGATTAATGGCAGATGAAATGACGTCATTGTCCCAGATAAAGCTGCTCATCTCAGAGGTAAGAACTAGGGATCTTGGATCTGGGGCCCCTCTGGCCACCTGGACCTCTTGTCAGATACCGCCGGGCTCAAACCCCCATAGGAGAACATTAACAACTAACAGGGGCTGAGAGTGGGGGAGACTTCCCCCATCAGGAGACCGACCTTTAGGCCTACACTACAAGGAATGTACTCCCAGGCGGTGGGCGGACACTCTTGGGAAATGGAGGGAATGGACGACTGGGATGCTGAGAGCATGTCGCTTCAAGCACTGAGACTAGGGCAGGCTATCAGGTGACTCTGAGTTTGTCTTTAAGGGGTGGGGAGTGGGGGAAGAGATGGGAATTGTGCGCCTATGCGGATATACACTGACAACTGGAAGGGGGGCGTTTCCCTTGGATACTCCAGGGGCCCACAGGGAACACATTGCACTACTGAGTGCCCTGCTTTGGTCTGTACATTCGGGCACCCTTCTGCTGACAACCATTGGTCAGCCTTCCCTTGGAAGTCTAATCAAAGGCTACGGAACAACCAGGCCAAGAGTAGTCTCGGCTGAGGCTGACCAGTATTTAATCCAGCTCTTGGCTCGAAGTTGGATGAGGCCAGAGCAACAGGTCAGTAGTATAACAGTTATAATGAATGTTTCTTCAAACCTTGTTAACATTTATACTAAAACGTTTGATGCTTTGCAGGTTCACTATTGGGTTAAACTGTTAATGTTTAGAGAGTCATTGCTTAAGAAAAAGGTAATTACTCTTAGTTGGATGGAACATTGCTAATTATACCATGAAGTTTATGTCACTTAATGTAAACAGATCATCCAGCCCTATCAAGAGGAGAAGGATCCAGAAATTCATCACGTCCCAGGGGTGTGGGGGTGTGTTCCTGCAGGAGACCCACCTCTCCCCCCTGTAGGCTCAAAAACTTAAATCAAGGTCCTTCCCCTTGGTTTATCACTCGTCCCTCCCGTTGGGTAGAAGGAGCGGGGTAGCGATCCTTCTATCGGGGAATCTTCACTTTCAACAGCAGGAGGTGATAGAGGATCCCGAGGCAAGGTACCTTATAGTTGTTGGGTCTATACAAGACATTCAAGTAACTATGGTCAACATCTATGTTCCTCCTGGGTCCCCATTCAGAATATATTCAAATATCCTTCAACTGGTGTATGAAAAGGCTAAAAGCATTTTAATTATGGTCGGAGACTGGAACATAGTTTTAAATAGGGCTCTCAACTCAACATCCCAGATCCCAAAACTGGATGCTGCCAAAGCCAGCTCTGTAAAAATTCTGCTGGAACAATTGGGACTGTCTGATATTTGGAGAGAGAAGTACCCTAGAGCAAGGGAATACACTTGCTTCTCACTCAGTTTTCAGGTCTTTTCCTGGCTGGATATGTTTTTTACATTTTCGGGAGACCTAAGCAGGTTCCCCTCTGTCTGGGTGGGCACGACCATTCTCTCTGACCACAGCCCGGTCTACCTGGAAGTGGAGCTGGGACTGCCCAAGCGTATCACACACTGGAGACTAAATGCTTCTCTCCTCCAAGACAAAGGGGTAGTGGAGGAACTTAAAAAACATCTGAAAATAACCTTAGAAGAGAACAGTAGACAAGAAACTACGCCACAAATACTGTGGGATACGGTTAAAGCCTCACTCAGAGGCAAACTGATATCAGTAGCATCCGACAAAAAACAAGAAATTAGGCAAAAACAACAGAAATTATTGTCTCAGATTAAAGAATTGGAAGATGCCCAAAAAATTAAGTGGGATGAGACCCGGAGCAGGGAACTGATAACATGCAGGAACCTATTACAAAACATTGAAAAAGCTGAGGTAGAAAAAGTCTTGTTTTACTTAAAACAAAGATACTATGAGGGAGGTCCTAGAGGCACTAAACTCCTGGCCCTCAGACTTCGTCAATATGCAGTAAAAGCTACAATAACCAAAATAATATCCCCCCGGTCAGGCCAAATGGTTAGACAGGCTTCGCAGATAGCAGAGGCGTTTGAGTACTACTCAGATCTGTATAGCCCAGAAGAGAGGACCTCCAAACAAGATAAACGGAACTACCTGGGCTCCATCCTTCTTTCCCCACTCTCACCGGACTCGTTAAGGATGCTGACTAGGCCCGTTACCCAACAAGAGATAATTTCCACAATTAAAAAACTTCAGTCTATTCCAGACCATTCCCTACTTCCCATCCAAATTTTACTTCACTTCATGGAACAAAATGATCCAGGATTTTATTTGGGGGAAGGAACAACCTCGGATTAGACTTTCCGGTCTTAAATTAACCCCTAAACAGGGAGGGCTGGGCCTCCCAGATCTCCTCCTATATGCGCAAGCAGCATTTCTTCGAATCCTAGTACTACGGTTAACATCTTCATATAATTCTCCTTGGAAGTCCATGGAATTCCATCTTAACAACTTACACGATATCAATAAAATCTTGTTTTCCAAAGATGGTAACTCTTTAACTCCCTCATCCCTCACCGACATTACGGCCCAAACGTATAAGCTATGGAAACAATTGAGAAAGGCAGGCCCTATCCAACAGATATTTGAATCCTGTAAATTAATATCTCAGGATGAAAACTTTGTTCCTAACAGTATGGACTAGGCCTTCTCACAATGGCGATCACTGGGTCTCTCTCATATCTACCAGTTTCTCTCACTTGAAGGCCTTACCTAGTTTGATAAACTACAACCTCAGTTTTCCCTAAGAGCCTCGGACCTTTTCAGATACTTCCAAGTCCGGAACCATCTCCTTAGAAATAAAGTAATATCCCCTAAATTACCTTCCCCAATCTCAAAACTTTTGAAACTATTTAGTGACGCCATTGAGGGAAGACTAGGGTCACATATAATCGGTCAGATACACTCTGAATTGCAAGCTGGTCTCTCCAATACTTCACTTTTAACGCTATCTGCCTAGAACAGAGACTTACAACTACAAATCTGTCAAGAACTATGGCTTAAAACAGCATTGGTTGAGATAAAATCAATCTCATCCCCATATTGGAGGGAGTTTGCTTGGAAGTGTCACTTGAGATATTTTAGGGCCCCCTCAATCCTCATGAAGTACCTCCCAAACTCATATGGTAGGTGTTGGAGGGAGTGTGGATGTCCTTGGGCCTCCCTTTCTCATATTTTTTGGACCTGTCCCTATCTTATGCCGTCCTGGTTAACTTTTCAGGATGAACTGTCCGTTCTGTTTTCGGAACCTATCAAATTAACAGTTGAACAGTTCCTTTGGGGGATTTACCTGGACCACTCTTCCCCCCCCCCCGGGAAAAACTATACTCCCACTATGTTTGATGGTGGCAAAGCGATCATGAGATGTTAGATGAAACACAGATTCCCACAATAAATAACTAGAGACAAATAATGGTAGAAATGTATAAAGCTGAGACTTTTAATCTGGAGCTTATGGGGAACTCTATAATACAGGCTCGAAAATGGAATTTATGGGCTCAATATGTTTCCTCCCAAAATTTAGATTTGGCTCTCTAATTCTAATAACCTTTGCAAAGGGTTGGTAATTTATGGTATGCCCTGGCCCAAACCTACTCCTACATTAAATATGAGACCCTAGGCTTCACCCAAGAGACAATCAAAACTTAATGAAGATCCCTTTGTATCTTACTAAATATGCTTTGACTACTTGTAAGCTGAATACAATCAATGTATCTTTTGCCTAAAAAGACTGTCCTAAGTGTAGTATTGTACAAAATCTTTTGAATAAAAAGAACTAAAAAAAAAAAAAAACTTAAGTCAGCCAAATGCCCAGGCCCAGATGGGTATGGGGCTGAATTTTACAAGACACTGGCCTCAGAAACAGCCCCCCTGCTCCTTAAAGTCTTTTTAAATATCTGGTCTGGGGGAGGCCCCCCTCCTGGCAGTACATGACTATAACCATCCTGCATAAGGAGGGAGAGGACCCCTCAAGGTGTGAATCATATTGCCCCATTTCCCTACTCAACCAAGACTACAAGATTTTTACCTCTGTTATAGCCTCGAGGTTGAATCCTATCCTACCAGACCGGATTCATACAGACCAATCTGGTTTTGTTATGGGGCGACAAGCCCTTGTCGGAGTGCGCTCTGCCCTGAACATGATAGACAAGATTCAGCACCCCACTCAGCATGTCTGATGAGCCTAGATGCTGGCAAATGGCTGACAGGGTCTCATGGGATTTCCTATTTATGGTGCTGGAGCATAGGGGATTTCCTGAATCCTTCATAGGCAGTATGAGGTCCCTGTACACGGGCCCGCAGTCATATGTCAGGGTGAATGGGGGGCTATCAAATAGATTCCAGCTGGGCAGAGGCACCCGGCAAGGGTGCCCTCTTCTCCCCTCCTATTTGCCCTTTATATTGAGCCCCTGGCTGAAGCCGTGAGGAGAGTGGAGGAGATAACAGGAATCGAGGTGGGTGGTATACAGAAAAAAATCCTGCTGTATGCAGATGTTCTGCTGAGCCTCTCCCAACCACATAGGTCCATAGGACAGATATGGCCCATATTGGAAGAATTCGGGAGACACTCTGGATACTCCCTAAATAAATCAAAAATGGAAGCCTTAAGCTTCTTTTTTAGCCCTCCTGAGGACATACGCCGGCTCCTGCCCCTAAACTGGTCCACTGACGGGATGAAATATCTGGGGGTTCATATGACTAAACACTTCTCCAAACTATTTAAAGCAAACTACTCCCCCCTTACTGTTTTCCTCAAGAAAGATATGGAAAGATGGTCTCTGACCAATATGCCCATGCACTCTAGAATCCAGGCCATAACAATGAATGTTCTACCCAAATTCTTGTACTTGTTTCAATGTATACCCTTACACATACACAAGTCAAACTTCCAGCTGTGGCACAAAATGATCTCCAGATTTATCTGGGCCAATAAGAGACCCAGAATAAAACTCAGAATCCTACAGGCTCACCGAGAGGATGGGGGGGGGCAGATCCCTTCCAGACCTGTAGGATTATTTCCTGGTGGTACAACTGAAAAATGCGCTCCGGTGGGTTGGTCCCAGCTCCACCTCCAGTTGGAGAGAAATGCAGAGGGGGGAGGAGGAGGAGAGAGAGGGTAGGATACCTCTCGGAGACTGTATAGTGATCCCCCTACTGTCCCACAACCACCCGATGCCCAAGCTACATTCTGTGGGGGAAGCTCTCCGCTCGGTCCATAGACTCTGGCAAAAATATAAATTGCAACTTTCTCTATGGCCACTAAAAAGCCTGGCCTGGGCCGAAGATGTCCCTCCTAACTGCCTAGACCTTGCATACAAACAGTGGGTGAAGCAAGATTGGAATACTTGGGCCAGTTTACTCAGGGGGGCCTGATCCAGGATTTTGATTCCCTTAAAAACAAGTTCAGTCTCAAAAATTTCTGACCACTTTAGGTTCCTTCAAGTAAGAGCATATATAATATCAATTCAAAGGAGAGAGACAGACCCCGTCAGGGCTGCTTCCCTTTTGGAAGCCATTCAAAAGATAAAATCTACTATGGGCTAAAAAGGCCCGATCCCTCTCCTTTACAGGACTCTTAGAACTATAAGGGCAGACCCTCTTTCTAGGATCAAAAACAAGGCAAGAGGAAATCGGCCCTGACTCCCCGATCCCTGACTGGAAATCTATTTCTAACATTGTCAGAAAAACGACCAGATCTCCTCTTTGGCAAGAGTTTGCTTGGAAGGTAAGGGTCCATTTCTTCCTCACTTCCATAACACTAAATAAGAGAAACCCAAAATACTTAGCTAGTTATTGGAGGGGTTGTGGGGAAGAGAAAGCGGGATATCTCCATATTTTCTGGGCATGCCCAAAGTTGCAAGGATTCTGGGCTGAGACCACAACAGCTATAAGAGAAATCCTTACACTTGCCCAACCTCTGGACTGGACGGAAATGATCCTGGGAATTCCTCAACCAGACGTTACGGGACCCGACCCCCTGTATTTATGGGCAATCTTAATTACAGCTGCTCATAAGGCCATAACCAGAGCATGGCTCAGTCCCTCGCCGCCCAAGAGACAGGACTGGATATCGGCTGTCAGGAGCCTAGCCGAATTAGAGGAACTTACCTTTAAAATTAATCATAAGACTTCACTTTATGTCCGGAGATGGACGAGGTGGGAAACTTGGCAACAAGCAGAAGGAGAAACATAACTTGGATGGCCGATTGGGGTAATCCTCCTCCTCCTGAATGGTGGCAATTCGAAGTAAATTACAATCACATTAAATTAACTCTGTAGTAAGTAAGGTGACAAAGTCTAATGGATTTTTCAATGTTGAGTTAGAAAAAAATACCTTATGCACCGAGAGATTGTATACTGCACACTCTTATAATGTATTGTGTCTGTAATGATGACTCAGATGAATGTACTTAATTGTCCAGCAAAGCTCTAATAAAATTAAAGTTTAAAAAGACTTGAAGTGGACTTGGGCATAAGGCCAAGCAATGCTTTTTTTTTTCCTGATGAGACAAGCCTGGTATTTGATTCTGCTATGGAGTGGGAACCATCCGGTCTCTGTATACAAGGTGCAAGTATGCATTAGGTAGTCTGCACCAAGGACCAGGTGGCAGGCCTTGTTGAGGAGGGTTTTGATCCTGTACAGGGCAGTGTCAGAGCCAGCACCATAAATCACCAGACCATAGTCAATGGTAGATAACACAGAGCTGCTAGTAACCAGTTTCAGAGCATCTAGGGGCATAGGTTAAAAAAAAAAAAAAAAAGACCTCGGGGGACGGTTTTCTTTTTTACAGCTGAAATAGTATGAAAAATAAATTTTGGCACACTAGGGTGGGCTCCCAGTGTCCCGGACTAGTGGGGGGGAATCAATGCCGACCTGTGGATTGGGCACCCCGGGGTTGGCTGAAAAAAGGGGGCATTCCAGTGTTGGAAAAAGATAAAGAATTACTTTGGCACACTGGGGTGGGCTCCCAGTGTGCCACCAGTAGTGGGGGTGGGGGGGCATGCTGACACGGGGATTAGGCACCCCATTGTCGGCAAAAGATATGTTTGGGCTTGAGAGGCATGCCAACATGGGGATTAGGCACTCCGTTGTCAGCAAAAGATATGTTAGGGCTTGGAGGGGGAGTCATCTGACACCAGGAGTGGGCATCTCACTGTCGGAAATATAATTAGTTTGGCACACTGGGGTGGGCACCCAGTGTGCCACATTAATGGGGGGGAGGGAGGATACATGCCGACATGGGGATTGGGTACCTCAATGTTGGCTTTGTGGGGGAGTGTGTGGTGGTCAGCAGGAGCCGCCAATTATGAAAAGCCGTGGCGCAGCTCATTTATTTATTTATTAATATGTTTCACCGGGAAAGGCACACCGACTGAACAAGTTGCTCTTAAGTCCAGCCATGTGCATTACTGTGCATTGTAATGCACATAGTTGGAATGTAACTGGTTGCCGGGAAAAGGGGGGGTGAGAGATCTGCTGTTGCAATGACGAAACTGTCCCTGATTGGAGTGGCAGATTTCTTTCAAATGCGGCGCTCACTCCAAAACTGCTATCATCAGCAGCTTCCCTGTTGATTGGTGGCTGAGGGACATGCCCCTGAAAACGTTCGCTGGATTGGCCACAACACTGCCACACCTCTGCAATGCTCTACTACCTCAGTGTGTTTCTTGGGTGCTGTTCGCGCAAGCAAACATAAAAAGTGAGTTCTGTTCCTCCCACTACATCAACACTGAGACCACACTGACTATGACATCACTAGTAACCAATGAGAACCATTTCTCAGTGCCAGGTTTCACTTTCACATGAAGCAGCAGGGACTGACTCTCCCTGGTTACTAGTAATGTCACTATTTCCTGCATTTTGATTGGCAGCTTGTGAGTCACTGCTCAGGCTGCAAGGATTGTGGTGCCTCAAGGTGTTTGTTCTAATTTCTGACGATGTAGTGGGAGGAACAGAGCTGACTTTTTTTTTTTTCCTCCAGACAGAGTGCTGTTCCACACATCACCCCAGTACTGCCAGGTGGAAAAATCTTCTAATTAATAAACAGAAAAGAAAAAATACTTGAGATATAAGAATTGATAACTGACTGTATCTGAAAATTACTATTAATTCCAGGTAGTATACTACCTCTTTAACACACACTTCACTAATCCCACAACAGTGGGCCACTGGCAACAGTAATACTATTTTTAATAGGCTACCACTGCTTGCTGCACTTATCTGCCTAAAAATTCCTTTACTTTTTATACAAACTATTATACACACTAACACACTTTTAATATGTAGCTGCACATTATTCACCCTCCAAACAGCAGTCTACTCTAATATCCTAAACTACAAAGTACAATTTATAACATTTCTATCTCTATACTATATTTATCTAACATTCTTATCAGCACTGCAGTGCTCTGTTCAGTACATGGGTGTCAATGTCCAAGTCTGTTAAGAGTCCTCTCCTTGGACCAAGACCTTGTCGTGGTGGAGAGGCTTGTGTAATTCCAGTGACCCTTAGGGCTATGTCGTCTGGAGTCTCATACTCCTGGCAGGGTCACCTGTGGCGAACAGGCCTGAGGCGAGTTTCCAGACTAAGTGCGGTCCAACCTCCAAAGTCCTCAATGGTGGATCAGGCGGAAGAAGATGTTAGGATCTCAATGGCTGTGAAGGCGGATGAAGGCTGCAACAAGATGGAGATCTCCAGTCGTCTTGGACTTTCCTTGCCACTGGGTGTTAGATCTCCTGCTTGTCAAGTTTGTGTGGTTGCTGTAGGCGCACCAGCTTCCCCACACTAAAAGAAGTCATGCGCAGGCTTCTACCATGGGAAACAACATCCCCGCAACCAACCTTCCAAGCCCTGCAGTGACAGACTAGTGGTGATGGAGACAGGAAAAGTGAATCCGGCAGTCTCTAGCCATGAATCTGCATGTAGGCAGCAGTAGTTTGATGGTCGTCTGGCACCTGGACTGGGACAGGGGTGCAATTCAGCAGCTGCTACTGTGGCTGAGCAGTCCTCTTTAGGATCCCCTCTGCTCACCCCACATGGGGAAGGGGCTAGAAAAGGTGCCTTAAACCTAGGCTGTATCACCTTCTCCTGGGTGGAGGGCCGCTCCCAGCAGGATCACTCTCTCTGTGGTCGAAACAAGAAACAGACAATGATTTTTGCGACATGGAACATTCGTACTCTGATGGACAACCAGTATAGCGAACAACCAGAATGAAGAACTGCTATTATTGCCAGGGAACTTGCAAGATGTAACATCAATATTGCTGCCCTAAGCGAGACAAGACGACCAGATGAAGCCCAGTTGAGAGAAGAGGGTGGAGGTTTCACCTTCTTCTGAAAAGGGAAGCCTGCTGAAGACAGACTCATTCACGGCGCTGGCCTTGCCATCAAGAACAAGCTCATCAACCAGCTTACAGAGCTTCCAATTGGTATCAGCGAATGCCTCATGACCCTTCCTCTTAAGCTCAGCAACAATCAGCATGCCACTGTCATCAGTGCATACGCCTCGACATTTAATGCTGATGAGGATGTCGAGGAACAGTTCTACTCCAACCTTGACAGAGTCCTGACCAACACCCTTAAGGAAGACGTGATCATTCTACTTGGTGACTTCAACACCAGAGTCGGGCGTGATTCGGATCTCTGGAATGGTAACAGGAAGGAGGAGGTAGGAAAGACGAAATCCAGTGGCATCCTACTCCTGAACAAATGTGAGGAGCATGGCCTGGTCATCACGAACACCATCTTCAGACAGAGCGACAAGTATAAGACTACTTGGAGACACCCTCGATCCAAGCACTGGCACCTCCTTGACTACATCACTGTCAGAACCATGATCGAAAGGATGTCTACATCACGAGGGCCATGTGAGGAGTCGATGACTACTGGACAGACCATTGTCTTGTCAGATCTGTCATGAACATCCGGCTCACTCAGAAACATCGAAGGCAGCCAAAATCAATGCAAAGGAAATTCAACAGCAAGTCCCTTCAATACCCAGTGGTTCAAGAGGACTTCAAGCATTGTCTCCAAGCAAGGCTCTCTAACAGTGAGAGATAATGGAAGGAGTTCAAGACCGCCATCCACTCGGCATGTGCTGAATCTATCGGCTATGTCACCCAGCATTACCAGGACTGGTTTGATGAAAATGATACCAAGATTCAAGACCTGCTTAACCAGAAAAGAGCTCACTGCACATGGCAAGATGACATCTCATGCCAGCAAAAGAAAGAGTCATACCAGCAGCTCAAAGCAGAAGCTCAAAGGAAGATCTGCGACATCAAAAACAAATGGTGGCAAGACAAGGCTAAGGAGATCCAGCTCTATATTGACAAACATGCCATGCGTAGCTTCTTCCAGGCTACAGGGGCCATTTATGGTCCAAGCTCCCATGGTCCCACTCCCTTGTGATCTCAAGATGGCTTGACGCTCCTAAAGGGAAACGAAGACCTTCAAGCTAGATGGAAGGAGTATTTTGAGACACTTCTGAACCTCGAGTCATCTGTGACAGATGCCACTATCAATTCTGTCCCTCAACACCCTGAAAGAGAATCTCTCACTAACCCTCCTACCATCGAAGAAGTAAGACATGCCATCAAGCTAGCCAAAAACAACAAAGCTGCGGGATCAGATGGCATACTGGCTGAAGTCTACAAGGCTGGGGGAGAGGAACTAGTACTAAAGCTTCATGAACTCACTCTCCAAATTTGGAACAATGAGGAGATTCCAGAGGACTTGAGGAATGCCAACATTGTTACCATCTTCAAGAAGGGAGACAAGTCGGTGTGTGGAAATTATCAAGGCATTGCTTTACTCTCCACCACAGGGAAAATCCTCACCTGTATTCTTCTGAGCCATCTCCTTCCCATCGCCAAAGAAGTCGTGCCAGAATCTCAGTGTGGGGGATGTCTCATTCCACCATGATATCTTCATATTTAGGATTTCTGCCTAACTCCTACAGTGTATATAAATGTATTTTTTGTTGTGTAAAGCGAGTCAATGACCAGTCCCTTGCACATCATCATTAACCTCCAAGCTGCAGTTTTAATGAACACAGTTCTGTTTCCTGTCACTCACTGGAACAGGCAAGGAGGTGAGCTGCCGTTTTAGTGAATGCAGTTCTGTTCGCAGTTGCTCATTAGCACAAGCAGGGGGGCAGCCACAGTGCAGCTTAACTCTTACCTCTACATTTCAAGCTGCTCTGGCTCTTTGTCAAGTAGTACTGTGGGTGTACGTTTAGAGTGTTTTTACTGTGTGCATAAGTTCAACATGAATAAATGGCCTATCTGAAGAAGAATTTTTACTTGGTTTGTTTTTGGGAAAGTGTTCAAGACCAGCTCCTGCATCACTGATTGAATTATACACTGTGGATCCACTTGTCTAACTCTGTGCGGTCTTTCTGTCTTACACAAACAGTAAATCATGACCTGTTAACACTTGCAAACGTTTTTATTGATCACACTGTTTTGTTATTTTATCGAACTTCAGTGTCATCCCAAAAATTGTTATGATTCAAAAATTGTATCCTATTTTTTCAACAAACCATATACCGGGACACCCTTGGCACAGGCCCCACCATGTCTGGAAAATTCATGAAGAAATTCCATACCATCTAGGCTCTAGGTGAGAACAAAATTACCCTATGTCAAGTATAGGGAAAAGAATGTATGTTTTTTTTTTTTCCCCACTTTATTGACCCTCCCTATCTTGAAAATCGTACAAGATGCCATCAAGAAACTGTTCACATCTTGAGACTCTGACAGTGCATACCAGTTTTTGTGCTATTTTGTCAAATGATGGGAAAGTTATTTAAAGGAGAAAGTGTCGTTTGCAGGGGCTCCCACCCCTGCAAACGTTACCCTCCGGTTAAGCTTCTTTGAAAAAAAGCTCCTTTTTTCATGCGGCGCAAAGTAATGTATTTTAATTTCTAAAAGTCTGCTACCCGGAAGTGTAGCGGATGTTGGAGCGGTGCCATTAAGTGTAATGGTGCGCATCGCACGGTGTGCTTCCATGCATTTGTATAGGAGCGCATGGTGTGGTGCCACACCAGTACACTTAATGGCGCCACTCCATCGTCCACTACACTTCTGGGTAGTAGACTTTTAGAAATTAAATGTATTACTTTTATGCTTGCATTAAAAAGGAGCTTTTTTCAAAAGCTTAACCAGAGGGTAACCGCTCTGCAAATGACAGTTTCCTTTAAGGTACAAAAATTGGGTTTAACATTGAACTGCTAACTCAACCCTAACTACAGGGGAGCCACTGCTATTTTATATATTTTAATTAATTTTAAAAATGAAACATACAGCAGTGTGTTTACAGTCACTAGGATTATATCACCCCTATAAAATACAATAGCTTGGCCCTCATGTTAGCATATAGTAAAATATACTTTCAGTAAACTGTGATACTTCTGGTGGGGTACTATCCAGTGTCCATGTATCTCAAAATAAATACTCAATGTTTTAGGCTACTAGCCATGCCAAGACCTGTGGAATAACATCTAAAAGGTAGATAGAGACAAACAAGTAAACGTGGCTTTCTAGAGCCACTGTTCCTACATAGAAAATTATAGCATCTCTTAATACATTTATGTCCCCTAAACAAGCTCTTCAGGGCTAGTGCTATGCAGAACAGTGAATTTTCAAGTGATCTGCAACAAATACAAACATGAAAATATCTGAACTTGTAATCATTAGTAAAAGGAAAACTGAAAACGTTATATCAGTAGCATTGCCATAAATTTGGCAGTGGGAGATGATTTACCAAATTGGGTTATAGCTTACCCGGAAAAAGCCAGTTCTTTAGCCCAGGTGCTTATTCATACATAGACACAGGGTTCAAAGTTTGTGTAGAACAAACAGGCAGAGCGTGCCAAAATAGGGCTGTAAAGATTAAAGCAATGGGTGTAGAGTTTAGGTTTTCCCGGGGTCGGGGGGCGGGAGCTCTTAGGCTCAAAACTATTGTCCTAGACAGTGAACCTATTTTTAGACTACACTATCCGAGGGAGAGGGTCTTGAGCCTGGAAGCTCCCCAAACTCTACACCTATGATTAAAATGCCTTGTGGCTGGTGTCATATTTAATGATCACGTATCCTGTTGCCATTGAATAAAAAGTACAAACTGGTTACTGCTGAAACCTTATGAACTGTCATAATGCATTGGGAGTATTGGGCAGCTAGGATTAAATGCACTGCACCATCAAAAATAAAGAAGTAAACAGAATAATCCCCCCCCCACCATTCAATAAAACTGGTAAAGAAAACTTTCACTATTAAGTTTGAAAAGTCACTTGTGAAATTTAAATGGGTTCAGTCACCATCCTTTGACTCCTCTTCTCTTGCCTGCTTCACTCCCTTGCCCCTCCAGAACTCCACCACGATTTTATCAACCCGCTTGCTAGCTTCTACCAGATCAGAGGATTGTAAATTGCAGCCCCCATAAGTATTCCTGAGTCTGGCAGGAGCCAGAAGTGAATGCACCTCTCCTAAGCCCCTTAGTTGTTGGCATATGGGGTCAAGCTGTTTCCTCCAGGTCCTGGTCGCATTATGTGTACCACCAGTATGGAAACATTTTGATCTCCTGGTCCACTATACAAACTGGGAAATTCACTTCCACTCCATCTATGGGCATTTCTATTATTTATTTATTTATTTTATTGAAATCTAGGATTACTAATACCTTTGAGCAGGGCCTGCTCGTTTACAAAGGTTCCACGTCGAAGGAATGGGGGTATACATACATACAAAGGTCAACATAGTAATGCATAGTTACACAATAAAAAGTAGTAAGAAACTGAGGCTTAGGAAATTCCAGTAATTCAAAATGTGCCAAATGTTAGGTAGCATGACATACCAGCCAAGGGCAATCTTAGAAATAAGTGCTGCAGGTGGGGGTATGCAGGCAGGAAAGCCATTGTCGGAGGAAGAGGGTGAGGTAGAGCTCTAAAGGGAGGAGAGGAGGGATAAAAGTCAGGAAATGCCTGGGGGAGGAAGGAGAGGGGCAAGGGGTAGGCAGGTAGGAGGGGCAAGGTGGGGAGAGGTAGCTGTCAAGACTGAAGTGGAGGGCAGTGGCGGTGGGCCCCTGATTAAGGAGGCAGTCACAATGACTAGTTGAAATGAGATGAAGTCAGGTTGTCTCTTAAAAGGACCAAGAGCAGAAGCAGTAAGAGTTTCTTTGTTGAGAGTATTGTACCACTGTGGTGCTCTGTGGTGCTTTTGTTGAGAGTATTGTACCACTGTGGTGCTCTGTGGGCAAAGGCCCTCTGGCCCATGGTAGTCCAGCATCTGGGGACAAGGAAGGTTAGTTGTTGTGAATTTCTAGTTCGCTGGGTGCTGTGGTGGTCAATAAGGAGCTTTTCAATGCCCGGTGGCATTACCCTGAGGAGGACTTTTTTGGCTAAGAGGCAGGTTTGATACTGTATCCGGCTGATGAGAGGAAGCCATCCTGCCCGAGTGTACAGGTCACAAGTGTGTGTAAGTCTGTCAGCCCCAGTTAGCAGCCTGCATGCTTTCTTGAGTGCAGCTGTAATTCGGCGGAGGGCAGAAGCGGAGGCAGAGCCATAAATTGCTAGCCAGTAATCGATGATGGAGGTGACAGAGCTGTTGATAGCCAACCAGAGAGTATCAGGAGTCATGCAGTGTTTGTGCCTGTAGAGCAGGCCTATACGGATGTTGGTGGCTTTGGCGACAGAATCTATGTGCCGATGGTAGGAGAGTGAGCTGTCCAATGTGACACCTAGGTGTTTAAAATCAGGAACGTGTTCAAGTAAGGTCCCTGTTTGGTTTAGGATGGTGAGGTCACGGGATTTGTACTTGCTCCTGTCATTGTAGAAGGTCATAACCTT
The DNA here is from genome assembly GCA_016271365.2 of Neoceratodus forsteri. Lineage (NCBI taxonomy): Eukaryota > Metazoa > Chordata > Ceratodontiformes > Ceratodontidae > Neoceratodus > Neoceratodus forsteri. Next base: position 818,417,912 of record CM057453.1, on the reverse strand, counting down.
TGTTTTGCTGTAGTTTATGACCAGTTTGTGTGACTTGAACCATTCATTGATGCTCATGAATTCAAGCAGTAATTGTTTCTCAAGGAGCTCTGCATTTTGGTGGTTGGTGAACATGACTGCGTCATCAGCGTAGAGCAGTAATTTCTGGTGGCAGACACTGGGAAGGTCATTGAGGAAGAGGCTGAAGAGTAGTGGCCCCAGGATGGACCCCTGTGGGACCCCTGAAAGGACTGGCTTTTCTTCCGAGGTGACACCGGCAACCCTAACCCGCTGGACCCCCTCCTTAAGCAGCTTACTTAAAGTTGCCCCTCATGAACTAGTGCTCCATTTTCTCTGAGCTCTACAAAACACTTCTAGCAGGAGTGGATCCACAAATATCCTGGCGACCACCTTTGAGGGACAGCTCTCCACTCTCCTTGATATGCCATCTGGTCCTTGTTTTCTCTGGGGTCCTCGAGGCCTTCATAGGAGACCCATCCTCCTGGTGCCCACTGGTTTTGCTCCAGAGACCAGGAAAGAGACTAGCACCACTCAAACCCAGGGACCTTGCCACCATCACTGGGCCCACGGGCCCCTTCCTGGGCTGCAGACGGAGGCTGGACTCCTTCCTCTTGCTGTTGCTGAACCAAAATGAAACCACTCCTTGCTGCTTGTCCCCCTTCTTATAGACAATCGGGGAAGGAAGAACTTTGAATACTCATGACAGTTTCCTACTTCTGGCTGAGTCAGAACACTCTGTACCACAAACATCCAGATAGCCTGTCAGCAAGCAGGCAAGGGGCCCCTCTAGAGAACAACTTTCAGGGTCAAACTTAACCCTTCAAGATCATTCTAGTAACCGACCTCGAGCTGAGTGAAGAGGAGGGGCTGGTTACATGTAAAATATGCAACTGAACTTATCAGAAAGCTTTGCAGCTTTCTTCGATTGCAATCTTGCATTTTTTTTACAAGGCAACCCTTTCAATGGAGTCTTACAGGATTAGATCAGGTGCCACCAAGTGGTAGACCTCCACAATTACAGCTTGTATATAACCCCCTCACTTTTTCTTTGCCAGAATAGTTTTATCAATACTAATAATACCTTTTAGATAATGGCTAGACTGAAACTCGCATCCGGATTGGCTGAAACAGCCTGCTACCCGGGCCATTATTTCTTAACAACGGCCCGCTTGAAAACAAGTGCCAGTTCAGTCGTTTGGCACCCGAAACTTGCCAGCTGCCATTTTTTTCCACACTTACTGACACAACAGCCCCTACCCGGGCCCCGCCATTCTGTTGAACAGAAATTCCAGCAACAGCCTGATACGGCCTCCCAAACTGCTTGCTGCTCCTTCTCAGCACTGCTAAAATAAACAAAAAATTTTTTTTAAATACCTGCAATGCCAACTCGCTCCACCTCCTGACCTTCCATGCTCCATTTTCACCTCCGAACCTACTCTCGCTACCAGTAATGTGTCTCCTCACTTTTAAACTGAGCTGCACAGTCGTGCCATCCCACATTAAAAGCCAAGTACCTCTCTCTAAACACTAACAGGCTACATTTCTGCCATTGTCACAGTGTTATTCAAGCGCTGTGTGTGTGTGTGTGTGTGTGTGTGTGTGTGTGTGTGTGCCAGACTCATAAACCAGAATGACAAGCTAATCACAAACAGCATAAATAAATACACTGCAACGACCTCTAGTGGTAATTCCAGCACATAACATTATGCACTACTTTACAGCAAACAATATTTCTACTTGCTTTTTACTTATTTTTTTATATGTGCATTTTTTTTCTTCTGTATTTTGTTAAATGATCACATCTGGAACCCATTATCTAAGTGTAATAATACCCTCCAGGGTGGGTGTTATGGGATATAACGGAACTTCCAGGGGCTATAAGGCCCTCCTCCTGCAGCGTCAGGCCTCATTACACCCCTGGGCGGTCCATTATATCCCAATAATGCCCACCCTGTCGGGTATTATTACTTACTTATTAGACTAACCAAAAGGCTATTTCTTTGAGATAAGTACATTAACACCAGGGCAACAAATTATGTTTCTGATTCATTAATGATTTTTTTAACTGAGTAGTTCTGGCTGTACAAACCTCAAGAGGTGAGTCTCTTATCACAAGAAACAACCCATGAAGGTCCTATTAATGTACTATAAATGACTCAAATTGGCTAGAGTGAGTTAAAATCAGTTTTAAGTAATTGTTTTTTACATGTCAAAAGTTTCTTTAACTGTCTTCCCCAGTTCTGTAGTGCAGCACTCCACTTATAGTGCTCCTACATGAGAGACAGCTGTAAGAAGGGTGAGAGGTACAGTGTCTCTGTGTGCTGATTGGTTGAAATCACTTCAGCAGTTTGTTTATTTTAAAAGCGTTTCACCAAGTAGACATACAGAGATATACAAACAGTCTCGTTCACAGATGCATTTATAATTTTCATTGCGTGTGCATCCAGTGCTTGGGAGAGGGGTCCACTGAACTACCGGGATGATATTGAGGAACAGACTAGTGCAAGCAGGCCAAAGATACAGGTTGGTTAGGAGGGGGAGGCAGATTTTTGATGGACCAGACCTTTCATTTAGGTGCAAATCACCGCACCATGCACACACATGCATGGACTGGTATTGTAAACCATTACCGTGCACTAAGCACATTTGCACACAGTAACAACTGGATCCCTTGATTTGCATTTTTTAATCTGTGCCAGGGCAGATAACCCTTTCTCAGCATAGCACATTTAAGAAGCATCACAGTGAGGCCCACTTTCCATCCCCTTTCCCTGCAGAGAAATTTGTGGCTGAAAACTGGGACACTTAATAAAACTATTAAGGGACGTGGTCAGTGGACTTCCTTTAGCAACTCATATCACAAGTTGGGTGCTATGACTGAGAATGGCGAGCCACGAGCTGATTTGTTGAAAAAGGTACACTCAAAAGCTACCAGCCTGTAGAGCAAGTAACATTCCCCAGTACATAGAGGGTAAGGAAATTGTGGAGACAAGAGTCGGGCCAGTCCATTTAATGCTTTATATGTCATTAAAGGAGACATGTATTTGATGCTCTTCCTTACAGGCAGCCAGCACAGAACTTGTAACGAGTGGGTATTATGGTTGGTCATTCTGACAGAAGTCAGAAACCTCACCATCGCATTGTGTTAGAGCTGTAGACAATGGATATGACCACAAGGTAAGCCCTTGTGCAGTGCACTGAAATAGCACAAGTATGACGAGATAAAAGCTTGTACCACAGTTTCCAGATCATCATTTGCCCAAAGTGGGCAGAGTATGGCGATATTTTAAGATGATCAAAGCAGCTACTGCTAGGCATACAGTCCTTTTTTTTTTTTTTATTTTAGTCTTTGGTAACTGGGTAAAGCCTACTAGGCACACGTGCCTGTTTTCAGGGGTGACCTGGGAGCACTGGGCGGTTAAGTGACTTGCTCAGAGTCGCACAGTATGCAAGTGGAGGTTATGAGAATCAAACCAAGGTCTGGTCTGCTGGATGTACCAAGCTCATTCACACCTTGTTCCTCTAACCTCTAGGCTATACTGTGAACAGTGCAAGATGGAGGCCACCACTCCTCTAGACTACCATATCTAGCCAGCAGTGATTTCAAATTAGTGCTGTGGAGTCTGCTTGCAGTATCACAGAGTTTAGTCCCTTATGTTCTACAGTAGGTATTTTAAGGAATAGTCCACATGTAGAAGGTAATCAGCATTGCTGAATTAAGATCATCACCTGCTCTATCCCATGGTCTGCCAGGTATCTCATGCGCTAACAGATTAGTGTTCATGTTTCTCTGTGCAATTTAGGTTTCAAGTTAGGATTAGATTCCTGCTATTGGCTTGCCGTTCCATGGCAATACAATATACTGCATGTTTTATTTTTGCAATGCACAGTGCTATGGTAAGCTTCATGTGTTTTTGGTGCCTGTCATTGGTTGAAGGAAGCTCCCAGCAGGATTAGTCCTTGGAGCCCACACCCATTCTGTCCCTCTGCTTTTGATTGGTTGGGTTGCACCTTGGCAAGTAACCTCATGGCCTGAAGCTATATTTGGGAATTTCTGCTCTGCCCAGTGATGACCCTTGTGTTATTTAACAGAATACAGTGGGGGAACTAAAGTAATATAAATACAATATAATTAGCACAATCTCTTGGCCAGCTCCCCCCACCACCACCACTCAAGTAGAGACGAGGTATGTAAGGTGGCTGTACACATTTAGACAGAGGGTGACTAAAGTGGCTATATATACTTTCTGAACTGTAACCCCCCTACAAATGGGGGTTCCCAAAAGACTTCCGTGAGTTTGCCTCGAATGCTCGTTGCCAGGATGGTGTCCTGTGTTTAGCATCTGAATATATTGCCAGTGAGTGCCTATGTGGCCTCCGTGTACTGTCCCTTTAAGGGCTGCCTGTTTTGCAGTCATAATTAATCGGAAGGGGGTGACTGTGTGTTTCCATGCTCAAGCCCCACCCGGGCTGCTGGATATTCACTCCGTTTCTGCCATCGCTACTTGTGCAGAGGGAGCCCTGCTGAAAGATGTAATTATTTGCTGTAAAGCTTGTAGAGTAGTAATGAAAATGTGGTTTGTTCTAACTTGCCTTCTTTGCAGTGAGGACTGTTCTGTTTAGCTCCACCATTTTGGTCCCAAACTGCCGAACTGGACCAAGCAGTACTCTGGGACTCTAAAATAGAGCCTGCTAAAGTGGGACTGTATGGATTACCCATTGGGATTTGTAGTTTTGAACTGTTGGTGCCTTTTGCACCTAAAGGGGGAGCTCTTACTGTGATTGACAGCTGGACCAGCGAATCGGACCTTTTGGATCAATGGGAAATACCACGAGCTGTCTGCTGGCAAGTCAGATTCGAGGTGGATGTTGAAAGAGAAGGATCTTGCATAATTCGAGCAGTCGTGCTGCAGAGTAGTTCCCGCGGGAGAATCATGTACGGACTGAATCTCGGCCTGCTTGCCGTTTTCTGCCTGAGGAGAAGTGAATCTGACTGAATCTGATCTAGTGTTGTGCAGCAAACCAACGATTTGGAACCAGGTTTAACCTGAAGAAGACCAAAGATTTTGCTAGGTGCGATCAGCCTGTCAGGACTTTAGCTACCTTTACGCTCCCGGGTTTAGCAGTGACTTTGCGATAGGGGCGAGGAGCTGTATGCCTGGTACAGTAATTTTTCATTGCATGTAAATGTGCTGTGAACTGGAGGGGGTCGCAATCTAGTATCCCCATGAGTTGAATGTGTGCTGACGGCTGGATGTGTACCCAGCTTGAATCGGACTGAATCCACGGCTACCCTATGCCATTGGGCCCTGTCATGAGGGCTTTGTCTCCCTACCATGCTTCATCTGGCCATCCAGAACAACCAGTGATAGCCTCGACCATAGTTCATCCTGAGTTCAGCTTTGGGTATTGTGAGTAACAAACGGGGTAGCTCCCTGCAACATATCCTTTAAATCACCAGTGTGCCATCTGATTTTTTTTGTTGTGGCGTTTTTCATGAACTGAGCCCTCCAGCTCCAGATTACAGTCAGTGAGTGTGCATGTTATTTCTTTTCCTCACAGAGCCCCTACCAGCTGCAACGCCGGCCTACCCCAGGCAACGTTCCTGGCTAGCCCCTTCTCCATCCTGGGTACCCAGAGAGTGTGACTGATAGGGACACTGACTGCATGCACAACTGTGATATTTATAGTGTGTTTAAGCCAACTAACCTGATTGCCCCCCCATCCTTGTCATAGCCCCCTAAGTAAATCAGATCTACTTTTTTTTTTTTTCCTGCAATTTACATTGACTGTGGTGTCCGTTTATGCCTAAGGTATTGCATAGTTGCTTTTTGTCTTGCATCACTTTGTTTTACAGGGGGTCCCCAGAGCCAAGCTGAAGGAACCAGTCCTCGGGGCAAGTGCCAAATCTAGGTGTATGTGTGAAACCTATCAGGGGTATTGGGAAGGTAAACATTGTGTACTGTGCGGGCCACTAGCAGGAGACAAGGGGGGGTCACAGTGTCCCAGAGGCCTGTGGCCTGGTTAGTCAGACTAATATCAACCCTGACCTTTGGGTGGAGGCACCCATCACTGAACCTAGGCCCCTTAACCTGCTACTAGCCAAGCAGGCAGGGGTAGTGTCCCTTGGGATAGCGCCACCTAGGGGTTACATCTTGGAGGCACCACTGGGATTAGCATCCTCTAGTGGCCAAGGGAAGAAGTTACCCTGATATGTTTTGTTTTGGGGAGAAAATGGAGGACCGCGCTACGCCCAAGCTGAAAATTGCCCCTCATAAACTGTTAGTGCACCGAATGATGGGGTGGAGTGAGGCTGAGCAGTTAAACCCCCGACAGGCTCTCCTATTACTGGATGTCCCATTAGGGATTGTTAATGCTGATATTGTAGCCACTGTGGAGCATGTTAAGGATTTGGGCAAAGTAGAGGTGAAAGGGAGAGATGTAGATTTGTTTGAACAGACTATGATAGTGTTGCTCTCCTGTAGCTCCCCAATAGATCCAGAGAAAGTACCCCCTGTTGTTCTGCCTGACAACTACCCAGAAGGGGTGGAGGGTCATTCACCTGCACAGTGGTCCGACTACCCCGGGTGGGTGTCCCCCACCCCCGTATAGAAAGGTTTAAGGATAAGTTGCTCAAATTATTATCATCTGAAGGACGAACCGCCGAAGAGCTCATAAAGGTGTTAGACCTTTCAGAGGAACACATGCCCCTGTATTCCCCAGCCACCTCCCCAGCTTCTCCAAAGAGTTCTCCTGTAACCCCTCCCCCATAGTAATTCCCTCGATACAATTGGATTCTTACCGAAAGCTCCGACTCTTTTCAGGCACAGTCCCAGTGCCCACGGGGAAGGATGACCTGGAAACATGGATGGACTATGCCACTCCTTTAGTACAAGAATGGCAATGTTCAGAGGGGGAAAAGAGAAAGAGGCTGATGGAGAGTTTGAGGGGCCCTGCTCTGGAGGCCATCTGTTTCTTGCGAGCAACTAGTCCAGAGGCTACGGCAGCTGAATACCTGTCTGCACTGGAAGGAGTGTTTTGGTAGTACTGAGTCAGGGGACGACTTGTTGTGGAAGTTCAAGTCTGTCAAGCAGTGGAAAAACAAGAAATTGTCCACATTTGTTACCAGGATTGAGAGGGCTCTGCAGAGAGCCCACAGAAAAGGGGGAGTGCCCTCGAAGAACTGAACCAGGTCAGATTGGACCATATCCTAAAGTCAGCCAGACATTCTAGTGTGATATTGAAACTCAAGTTACAAGACAAGAAGGCTAACCCTCGTGAATACTGTCATATTATGAAGGAAATTCATGAGATCGAGACTGTTGAAGAGGGTTGGGAGCCCTATCCGGGGATGGTTGGTACCTGCCCGACCCCTGAGAGGAGTAACTCTGATGAGGCCCAGCAGCTGACAGAGTTGATTAAAGAGTTGACTGATACAGCCAGAGAACCTGACCTGTATCAGGCATCCCCAGAGGCCAAAGGTGGAGTGGGAGTGCATGTTGTTTCTTTGGAGCCCCAAGCTGAGGGTAACCTACTGGAAGAAGTGCGAGAACTGAGAGCATTAGTGGGAGACTTGCTATAGATCACACCAACTCCTCGCCCTGGTGGAAGTCCTGAGGATCAAGGATCCAAAGCACGGGCTAAAGATAAGCCCTCCAATACCCCTGTGGTACGCAAGTCAGGAGATGGCCCGCGAACCCCACAAGATCCCCAAGAGCCTACTTTTTGCTATCAGTGTGGAGAGGATTGACACACCCGTTTCTTCTGCCATTCACCGGAGAATTTGAGCAGGGTCACTGCCCAGTTATTAGCTGTGATTTGACAAAATAATAACTCACCACCAGGAGGAGCTGTGCGGAAAAGTTATGCTACCAAAGCCCATGCCAGATCCACATCGACTTCAGTGCCACTGGAATGGTCCGACATGGTGGGTCCCTCCATGGAGACAACAGTGAAGGTTAATGGAGTGTCTACCAGGGCTGTGCTTGACAGTGGCTCCAAAGTAACTACAATGTTTCAAGACTGGTATCGGAAGCGCTTGTCTGATGTGCCCCTACAGCCATTGGAAGGAATGCATGTCTGGAGGTTGAGCGAAAAGGCCTACCCCTACACCGGGTATATCAGGATTTGGTTGTCTTTCCCTGCTTCAGTGGCCGGAGTGGCGGAGCAAGTGGAGACCTTAGCTTTGGTGTGTCCCCCTACTGGACTGTACAATGGGGTCCCTCTATTAATCAGGACGAATGCTCGTATGTTCGGGAGATTGGCGCAGCTATGCTATGAGAAGCAGGGGTAACGAACTGGTAGGGCTCTGACGATTTCTGCATGGATTAAGAGAGTGTATGAGTCGTGGCAGAATGCTGAAGAGGTGGCTCAAGATGAACCAGTCAGGGTGGTATGGAAGAAGGATCCTGACTCGATGGTCCTGGGCCCCAACACCCAGTGCACCCTACAAGGAGAGGTCCGCTTACGGAAAGATGTCAAGAATAAGATACTCATGCTGGATGCATCAGGCGATGGGGAAATTGACCGAAGGGTTGCTGATTAAGCCCAGCATCTTACCCGCTTGTGCTCATGCCTATGTCCCGATGGGTCATGGTCCAGGTCCCCAATGTGTCAGATTGAGAAATTCGGGTTAATAGAGGCTGCACCCTAGCTACCATACACTGTGAAGACACTGCAGTGTTGCCTAGTAACAAGCCCTCTGGAGTAAGTGACCAAGTGACACCCGACTTGTTTGACTTTGGTGACTCCCCGTTGCCAGTGGAATGGAAGACTAGAATCAGCCAGAGGCTTGCTCAGAGAGATAAGGTGTTTTCGCTGAAGGAATGGGATGTGTCTGAGGAGCGGAGCATCACATACACCTGCAAGATGAACGACCATTCCGTGAGAGGTCTTGGCACCTAGCACCAGCAGATATAGATGATGTAGGAAGACACCTGCAGGAAATGCTTGCAGCTGATGTGATACAAGAATACAGAAGCCCTTATGCTTCACCTGTTGTGATGGTGAGGAAAAGAATGGGACAGTAAGAATGTGTGTGGACTACAGGACCCTTAACAGGCGGACCATCCCCAATCAATGCACCATGCCTCGTATTCAGGATGCTTTGGACTGTCTGAATGGAAGCAAGTGTTTCTCGGTGTTGGATCTTCACAGAGGGTACTACCAGATCCTCATGGCCCCAGAAGACCGTGAGAAAACAGCCTTCATCTGTCCGAGGAGGGGTGTTTAACCAGGAAAGGCACACTAAGCCGAGCTTGTTTCAGGTGCGACCTGGGAGCACAAAGGAAGTTAAATAACCACTCAGGGTAACAAAGTATGCAAGTGGGGGCTGTGGGATACAAACCCAGGTCTCCAGGTTTGCAGTGCAGAGCCTTAATCCACTGCGCTATACTCTCCACTTGGGTTCTATGAGTTTATGAGGATGCCTCAGGAGATCTCGGGCGCCCCCGCCACTTTTTAGCGACTGATGGAACGTGCAGTGGGGATATGAACTTGTTGGAGTGCCTGGTATACTTAGACAACGTTATTGTGTTTGGAAGTTCATTGGAGGGACATGAGAGCCGACTTTTTAACGTGTTGGACCAACTGGAAGACTTCGGCCTTAAGCTGTCCATCGACAAATGCCAGTTCTTTCAGACATCTGTAAAGTATGTGGGGCACATAGTGTCCACTGAGGGGATAGAGACTGATCCTAGCAAAGTTGAGGCCTTGACCACCTGGCCCCAGCCTCACAATTTAAAAGAATTACAACGATTCCTAGGCTTTTGTGGTTATTACCGCCTGTTTATAAACAACTATTCAAGAATGATTCGCTTATTGTTGAATCTGACCCAGGGTTACCCTCCCATGAACAAAAAATACAAGAGAATCACCCCCACTGAAGCAGAGAGAGTGTACTTCCACCCGGGTGAACTTTTTGGGTCTTGATGGACACCCAACTGTGAGGCCGCTTTCCACGAAATCATATATCGATTCACCCATGCTCCTATCCTTGCATATGCCGATCCTGCTAAACCCTATGTGTTACACACCGATGCTAGCCTACAAGGTTTGGGGGCTGTGTTGTACAAGGAGCATGAAAATGGCCTTAGACCGGTGGCCTTTGCCAGTAGGAATCTGACCCCATCGGAAAAAAACTATCCTGCACATAAATTGGAGTTCTTGGCATTGAAGTGGGCCATTGTCGACCAGTTTCATGACTATTTGTATGGAGCAAAGATACTGGTAAAGACAGATAATAATCCGCTGATCTATGTGCAGACTTCAGCTAAATTGGATGCTACTGGGCATCGGTGGCTTTCTGCATTGTCCACTTATGATTATGCTGTTGAATACAGATTGGGCCTGAATCACATAGATGCTGATGCCCTTTTCCGGAGGCCTACTTCCAGAGGTGATTGGGTCAGGTTGTCCGAGCCTGATATTCGAGCCCTGTGCCAAAAGTTTGACAAAGATGAACCGATGTCCACAGACCCCGTGGACTGCCTGGTAGACTGCTTGGGCCCCTCGGACACTTGTATACCAGCTGCGTATTGCCACTTTTCCACACTAGATATTGGTGCCTTGTCCCAGTTTGATAATGACAGCCTTCAGCAAGCTCAGTCTAGAGACCCAATGATCCAATCATCCCTCAAAGCCCTCTACACAGGGAAAGATGTGTCCAAGTTGCGCTCCTCTGATTTGAGAACTGCACTATTGTACAAAGAGGGTACTAAATTGAAGTTAATAAATCGGTAGCTGTACAGAGAGACAGTAGATGGGGGGGGGGTCAAGTAGACAAACAGTTGGTCTTGCCCACTGATTTCAGAGACTTGGTGCTGAGGTCCCTACAAAACCACATGGGCTACCTTGGTATCGACAGAATTCTTGGCTTGGTACGGTCTCGATTCTACTGGCCTAAGATGGGGGCCGATGCTGAACATCATGTACGAACTTGCAGCCGCTGCCTACAGAGAAAGGCCTTGCCACAGAGGGCTGCCCCCCTTGTTAACATCACCACCAGCACACCCATGGAGTTAGTTTGTATCGACTTTCTAAGTTTGGAGCCCCATCAGCGGAATATCAGTAACGTGTTGGTGGTTACAGATCATTTTACCAGATATGCCCAAGCCTTCCCCACCAAAGATCAAAAGGCATCCACCATGGCCAAGGTGTTGATAGAGAATTTCTTTGTTCGCCATGGGGCCCCCCAAAGAATTCATTCTGACCAAGGCAGAGACTTTGAGAGTCACTTAATCAAAGAAATGCTCTCTCTGTCGGGGGTGCGGAAGTCAAGAACCACTCCCTATCACCTGCAGGGAGGCCCACAGCCAGAGCGCTTCAATCGCACCCTGCTTGACATACTGGGTACTCTCCACCCGGAAGACAAGCCCAAATGGAGCCAGCAGATTAGCACCTTGGTCCACGCCTATAATTATTTAAAAAAAAAAAAAAAAAAGATGCTACTGGGTTCTCTCCCTATCGCCTCATGTTTGGGAGGAAGGCTTGGCTACCAGTGGACATTTGTTTTGGGGTTTCTCCTGGTGGAGTCAGAGCTGAGAATTGCCTACAGTACGTGCAAAAACTAAAAGCTCAATTGAACAATGCATACCAACTAGCTCAGACAATGGCTGCAAAGAAAAACTTGGCTAACAAATAAAGATATGATAGAAAAGTAATGGCCCAAGAGCCTCAAGCTGGAGATCGTGTGTTGCTGCGAAATCTGGGATTGCATGGCAAACACAAAATTGCTGATCAGTGGCACCACCTTCCCCATATAGTAGTAGGCAAATTGAATGACTTACCTGTGTATAAAGTGCAGCCTGAAAACAATTCAAAGAATGTCAAGACCATGCACCGTAACCATTTGTTGCCCATTGGCCAAGTCCTGATTGAAGCAGAGCCCCCAGAGGTTAACCCCCCAGGACCAGTGACTCTGGCTGCTGCAAAACGATGGCAAATTAAGCCTGCCCCGGTGGTCACTGACTTGAGGCCCTCTCCATGGACAATCCAAACTGATCATGCTTGTCAGTCAATGTCTGATGAAAGTGAGTGCAACTATGCTTAATACCCCTCTTATGAACTGAGTCAGCTATTTCAGGGCAACCCCATGGTCAGTTGTGGAGATGAAGCTGGGCCTTCCGGACTGCCTAACCCCCCCAGCTTTGTCCCCTGGAGCCAATGCTTCCTGTGAGTGAAGTTCAAAGTGTCAGGTCTGAACAGGTTGAGTCACTGTGTATGGTGGAACTGTGTGATTTACCTGGGGAAGAGACGGATGATTCGAGACAGACTGGTGACATGCCAGAACCCGAAGAGTACTTTGAGTGTGATGATGACCCCTTTTTAGTGCCAGAGTGCCTTTTCAGTGAGTAGTGTGGTAGAACCTGAATTCAAGGAGCCAGGGGCTGACAGTGCTCCAAGACCAAATTCTCCCACTCTGACAGAAGCCCTCCTTGCCAGTGAGGAATGTACAGAGATTGAGGTGAAAGGTACTGAGACTGTGGCTGTTCCCTCCCCCCCCAGGAAGAATGGATGAGCTGTCAAACCTGTAGTACGCCTCGGCTATAATTCCCCTGGGAGGCCAGTGGATTTGCCTCTCAAGGTAGTCCACAAGGGAGTTTATGTGTCCCAGAGTTCACTGCCCAAACTGAGTTTACATGCTAATTCCCAGCTGATTGTTCTGCCCTCTAGGTATGGTACCCCTGCCCCATCAAGCCCCAGGGTAGCTGATAGGAAAGGGTCCACATTCTCATTGTTCCATGTGCAGGAAGTAACAATCTGATTCCATACTGCAGTGTGTATATGAGTAGTCTGTGTAAAAATGTGTGTACTGTAATGTGATTTAGGAAAAGTAGTGTACTGTGAAATGCAGAGAATGTATATGGTAAAAGTCTAATATGTTGATTAATGATTTAGAAGTTATAGGCGCTATCTGTTAGTGATATAGATGTGTAAGGTACTTTGCATTTGAAATTATTGTGATGGTACCCACTTGACGCGCACGCCAAGTTTTTCTAGGCAAGGAAGGGTGTAACCCCCCTACAAATGGGGGTTCCCAAAAGGCTTCCTCGAGCTTGCCCCAAATGCTCGTTGCCAGGCTGGTGTCCTGGGCTTAGCGTCTGAATGTATTGCCAGTGAGTGCCTATGTGGCCTCCATGTACTGTCCCTTTAAGGTCTGCCTGTTTTGCAGTCATAATTAATTGGAAGGGGGGACTGTGTTTCCATGCCCGAGTCCCACTCGGGCTGCTGGATACTCTCTCCGTTTCTGCCATTGCTAATTGTGCAGAGGGAGCCCTGCTGAAAGATGTAACTATTTGCTGTAAATCATGTAGAGCAGTAATGAAAATGTGGTTTATTCTAACCTGCCTTCTTTGCAGTGAAGACTGTTCTGTTTAGCTCCACCATTTGGTCCCAAACTGCCGAACTGGACCAATCAGTACTCTAGGACTCCAAAATGGAGCCTGCTAAAGTGAGACTGTATGGATTACCAGTTGGGATTTGTAGTTTTGAACTGTTGGCACCTTTTGCACCTAAAGGGGGAGCTCTTACTGTGATTGACAGCTGGACCGTCGAATCGGACCTTTTGGATCAATGGGAAATACCACGAGCTGTCTGCTGGCAAGCCAGGGTCGAGGTGGATGTTGAAAGAAAAGGAGCTCGTGTAATTTGAGCAGTCGTGCTGTGGAGTAGTTCGCACAGTAGAATCACGTACGGCCTGAATCTCGGCCTGCTTGCCGTTTTCCACCTGAGGAAAAGTGAATCAGACTGAATCCGATATAGTGTTGTGAAGCAAACCAACAATTTGGGGCCAGGTTTAACTTGAAGAAGACCGAAGAGTTTGCTAAGTGCGATTGGCCTGTCAGGACTTTAGCTACCTTTGCGCTCCCGGGTTTAACAGTGACTTTTCGATCGGGGCAGGGAGCTGTATGCCTGGTACAGTAATTTTCCGTTGCATGTAAATGTGCTGTGAACTGGAGGGGGGTCGCAATCTAGTATCCCCACGAGTTGAATGTGTGCTGAGGGCTGGATGTGTACCCAGCTTGAATCAGACTGAATCCGCGGCTACCCTATGCCATTGGGCTCTGCCACGAGGGTTTTGTCTCCCTACCATGCTTTGTCTGGCCATCCAGAACAACCAGTGATAGCCTCGACTATCGTTCATCCTGTGTTCAGCTTTGGGTATCGTGAGCAACAAACAGGGTAGCTCCCTGCAACATATCCTTTAAATCATCAGTGTGCCATCTGATTGTTTTGTTGTGGTGTTTTCATGAACTGAGCCCTCCAACTCCGGATTACAATCCGTGAGTGTGCATGTTATTTCTTTTCTTCACAGGGCCCCTACCAGCTGCAACACCAGCCTACATCGGGCAACGGTCCTGGCTAGCCCCTTCTCCATCCTGGATACTCTGGGAATGTGACTGATAGGGACACTGACTGCATGCACGACTGTGATATTTATAGTGTGTTTAAGCCAATTAACCTGATTGCCCCCCGTCCTTGTTATAGCCCCCCTGAATAAATCAGATCTACTTTTTTTCTGCAATTTACATTGACTATGGTGTCCATTTATGCCTAAGGTATTGCATAGTTGCTTTTTGTCTTACATCATCTTGTTTTACAGGGGTTCCCCAGAGCCAAGCTGAAGGAACCAGTCCTGGGGGTAAGTGCTAAATCTAGGTGTATGTGTGAAGCCTATCAGGGGTATTGGGAAGGTAAACATTGTGTACTGTGTGGGCCACTAGTAGGAGACGAGGGGGTCACAGTGTCCCAGAGGGCTGTGGCCTGGTTAGTCAGACTAATATCAACCCTGACCTTTGGGTGGAGGCACCCGTCACTGAACCTAGGCCGCTTAACCTACTACTAGCCAAGCAGGCAGGGGTAGTAGCCCTTGGGATAGCGCCACCTTGGGGTTACAGAAGCATTTCAGTACTCATCTGTTTCAGACCATTGAACAGTGGCTGGTCAAGGAATGTAAATTAATTACCTACAGAATGAATAATGTACAGCTGTAAATTACAGGGTGTAATTCAATCAAGGGGCTCTGGTGACATTACAAACCACGAGAGCGAAGCCATTAGAATCCTGAGATTAAACTATCCTTGTAATTCAGAGATTTATGTTGTTTAATATATGATTGATTTGACAGTGCTGGTTTCTAGTATAAAACCTGCGGTATGGCACTTTCATTTTTACTTCTGCTAGCCTGCCCCATCTTTCACACAGGAAGCCATTTCTTAATGAAAGCCTCAGAGTGGAAATTATTCTGTGACCCTGTCATTTCTGTGTACTCACTCAGTCTCTCACACTGCCAGTGCCATGTTTCCCTTGGAGCCATTGCTCCATCCCTTGTTTGTTTGCAGCTCATTGTTTTTTTAATCTGTAATTGTGTGGCTGACCCAGTGGCGTGAAGGACTGAGGCACTGGGTGCCTCACCTCCTGCCATGCTGACAACCCGGGTTCAGAAAGTGACACAGGTTGCTTGGGGGCAGGCCGAGGAGGGAGGGTCAAGCATTCCTAGGACTGGGGGGCTTCTGTGGCTCACTGCTTGACTGTCACTTGGAGGTGTCCAGGTGGCAGCACAACCAAACTACCCAAGCAAGGGGATGGTGCCCACGTTCAGGGCACCACTGGCATGCAAACTGCACCCACTGCATGTCCTGTGGGCTTAGGGAGAAAATTGGAGGAAAAACACCCTCGGCTGCATGATGGCGGCTGACCTTCACAGGCCCCTTTTGGCAGCCGCACCCCCACAGTCCTGTGGCAGAGGACAACAGAGGATCATAAGCCCCAGAGAAGGCAGGTGATGGGGCTGGGGGGGGCAGTTGGGGGGGGCATCCGGGGCAACATAGGCGTATACAGCCTCTATAGAAAAAATAATATCTGCAATTGTACATAATGTTTGCGACTTCAAAATGACAGAAGCGTGATTTGTGTTAGTGGGCAGCTAAGACGGGTTTCCTTGACTTGAGCCATGGGTTGTAATTCACAGTTGTGATGTCATACTAATGAGTTACAGCGAGTATGACATTACAAGTGTTAATTACGAGCCTGGACACTAGGGCCTAAATTGAATTAAAGGCTTTAACCATATATTTTAAAAATTCCCTCTAATTTCCCATTGGTATCCAGTTTTGGTTGGTAGCTGTTTAGTACAACCTTTTTAAGCTGCTGAAGGTCAGAATCTTGAACTGTGGCTACTTGGAAGTCTAGCAGTTTCTCAGATGATACTGGCAGCTGTGACATCAGCAAGTATAACACCTGCCCTTCATCAAGCAGTTCTTCCAGCTCCTACAGATGTGCTCTGCTCAACACATCTACAAAATGCATTTGATTCCCAGTCTGGTAAATAACGTCTAAGCTGCATACCTCTGAAGTCACATGAGCATCCTCTAAGGCTTGATGGTCCTTGGTAGGGTGTTTTTAAATCTATCCACTAGAGGGTGATGGTTGGTTTCCACCTGTACAATTTTCCCATATACAGATTGATGGGGAGTTTTCACTTCCATAGACAATGGCTAGCAATGCCTTTTGAGCTGCAGTTACTTTTCTGACATTCACTGAGTGCTCTGGAGCCCAAAGATTAATGGGTTACCACCTTGCAGAATTACTACACCAACTCCCTCAGAACATGCACCTACAGAGAATGGTACAGTCTGTGACATACTGTATCATAAAGACTGCGCATGGTAAACTAGTTTTTTTTTTTTTTTTTTAAGCTGCTCAAAGCTATTCTGCTGTTCCCAGCCCCACTGGATTTTATTCTCCAAACAGTAGCTGTTCACCAGACAGAAATAAATCCCCCGGCAAAGATCTACTCTTGAAATGTCAGTTTACCTTTTTCTGCTGTTGGTAGCCTGTTTACAAATTGACCTTGTGTTGCACCCTGGCTTGGTTTGAGTCGTGTGTGTGTGTGTGTGTGTGTGTGTGTGGTAACACACAGCACTAGCACAGAAATGACAGAACACTATGCCCAAATACAGAAATTATAAAAAGTATTACCTTAGCACAGAAATGATAAAACCTGTCTACCACAGGTGCCGACTCCATGGGTGCTTGGGTGCTCAAACACTGACAAAGTTGACTTAAGCACCCTCAACATTTTGACAGTGGCATGCAAACAAAAAATTATTCCTAGGGATTCCTAGGGAACCTGGCCATAGGAAAAATATTTCCTACTAGCAGTGAGCACCCGCTAAGACAAAAAAGATGACATCACTGCTGTCTACCCCGAGACAAATATTGCCAATTCTACGCCCATGTACAGGAACTGTAACACTTACTACCCTAGTACACAAATTGTAAAACTTACTGCCCTAGCCCAGAAATGATAAAAATGTATTGCCCTAGCACAGAATTTGTAACTCCACACCCTAGTACAGAAATGAACTAAGTGTACAAGTACAGATATCTCAAAACTCAATGCTTTTATTCAGAATTTGTAAAATGTATTTTCCAAGCATAGATACTGCAAACTTTTTGCCTTTCTACAGAAATTAGAAATCGTATTTTCCTGGTACAGACATTGTAAAACTTTGTCTTCATACAAAATTTGTAAAACATATTGCCCTTGTACAGGAACTATAAAACTTGAGTCATGTGAAGACAGCGACATCAGCAGCAGCACTCTTAATAGCTTAATCGGGTGCTCCCAATTAAACTCTTAAAAATACATTTATTACCGAATTTTTAGAATCTAGCTAGCAGACCTCAGCAAAAAGTAATGGATTCAGTTCAGAACAACCCACATCAACCACTTGCAACTAAGATGATCCCTTCCTCTGATAAAGGACAGCACCAGTTCTCATCAATAATGGAGGCCTACCAGGAACTACCTAAATTGTTCCCGAACCTAACCGACCCCCAGTGACCCCAGCTTGCTCTTGAACTCCGTTCGCTGATGTGGTGGCAGGTGTGATATCTGATGCCTCGACGCTCCGTGCCACTAGGCTGGCCAGAATTTATTATAGTCTCACCCCTAAGTCTCGCTTTGCAACTGCACAAGGAGTCCTGCTGCTTAGCCAAAACAATGTTCTGCTGTCCTCTGTTAATACTTCTAAAAGGAACCTGGCCACGTGAGACATCACCTATAAAATATCTGTTGCTTTTCCCTTGCAACTAATTGTCTCACTCATCACTGTCTTTTATACTCTGGATTGGACTGGCTTTGCCCTGCCGCTAAGCACTCTTTTAACCTTGGTTGCTTTATAGACAATTTTCTAAGATCACGAGTACCTGTTTCCTTGTCTGATCTCCTTCAGTTTCCTTGAGTGCCTGCCCTCTCTGATCCAGTGAGAAATATTGCTAGTTATTCCAAAAGTGCTCCACTAATATGAGGCTATCTGCCTTTTCCTCCGTTGTTCCCACTTATTGAGAATTCTCTTCCTCTGAGACTATGTAATGCCTCCTCTCATCTGCTCTTCAAGATTAAAGTAAGAAAATATCTGTAACACTGGTTTCTTACAGTACTAGCCTGCCTTGCTGCTGACACCTCCCCCCGATAGGGATTGCTCCACAGCACTTGGCTCTCAAGGGGGTGTTACACAAACAATTTATATTTAACCTGGGAACTGGGGTGGGTCATGACACTGGGAACCTGCACAATCATGGTGGGGCACCAGTAGACTTCAACAGCAGATAATGACCACCTGGCTCATCCAGTCTGCCCATTTTTCCCCACCAACAGTATAACCACTGACTATGCTTGATCTCTGGCTCTTTCTTTCTGCCTCCTTCCTTTCCACTAAGATTCCCCTATGCTTATCCCATGCATTCTTGACCCCACCAATGTTTCTACCCTCACCACCTCCGCTGGAAGGCTGTTCCAAGAATCTACCACTCTTTCTGTGAAGGTACTTCCTCGCATCTCTCCTGAATCTTTCCCCTACTGAATCTTTCCCCTCCAGCTTCATAGCTTGTCCATTTGTTACGGAGCACATTTTTTCTGAAAAATACTTCCCTCTTGTACTTTATTTACCCCTGTGAGATAATTAAAAGTCTCTATCATATTCTCCCTGTCCCTCCTCTGTTCCAGGATGTACATACTGAGGTCCTTTAATCTCTCCTCACAGGGCTTTTGATGCAGACTTTGCACTATTTTCGTTGCCCTCTTCTGGACTGCCTCCATTTTGTCTATCTCCTTTCAGAGATGTGGTCTGCAGAACTGGACATAGTTCTTTAGGTGGGGTCTTACCAGTGATCTATACACAAGGCCCCTGGAATTCTGCAGTTGCAGAATTTTCCGCAGAATTTGCATCGTGCCGCAGAATTCATAGTTTTTTTGTTTGTTTTTTTGTGTGAATTGTCATTGAAATATACAGTTTTTGAATAGTGCCAGGCTCCCATACCCATCTTATTTATCTTGAAGCCCCTCCTCTATGCTTGGTAGGTGATGTCATCAATGACATCACACCATAATTTAGCCAGTGGCAGGATTGCATTCTGCCACAGAAATGAATAAATCATGTCGCAGAAATCAAAAAATGCTGCCGCAGAAGCCTAGGAGCCCTGCCACAGAAATCAGAAAATGCTGCTGCAGAGCACTAGGGGCCTTGTCTATACAGGGGCAATACAATATCCCACTCTCTCTGCTGGTGATGCTCTTCCCTATGCACCCCAACATTCCACTAGCCATCCCAACTGCCTCATCGCACTACCTGGTCACTTTTAGGTCAACGGATATTACTTTAGGGCTATTTCCTGCTTGGTAGTTGTCAGTACCACTCCTCCATTTTTGTACTCCGCCCCTGGGTTTTTGTGCCCGAAGTGCAGCTGTGAAACTGGTTGTTTTGCACTTTTTTGCACTGAAACCCAGCTGCCATACCCTTGACCACTCCTTAAGGCAAGTCTTCTTAGATCTCTGCTCATACTTTTCACCCCCAAGTGTCCATCCTATTGTAGATGTTGGTGTCTTCTGAAATGCAGGGTTCAGTACTGGGTCCAGTCCTTTTTAATGTCTTTATAAGTGACACTGCAGAGGGACTAGAAGGAAAAGTATGCCTCCTTGCAGATGACACAAAGATCTGCAGCAGGGTCGATACACAAGAAGGCGTGAAAAGGATAAGAAGGGACTTGGCAAGGTTGGAGGAATGGTCAGAAGTTATGGCAGCTTGGATTCAATGCAAAGAAATGCAAAATAATGCACCTGCGAAACAAAAACCCAGGGGAAGATTACACAATGGGGGGAGGTAGTAACAACAACAAAAATGGAAAGGGACCTGGGAGTAATCGTATTAGATGACCTTAAGGTTGGCAAGCAATGTGAGAAGGCAGTAGGGAGCGCTGGGGGGGATACTGGGACGTATAGGGAGAGGCATCACCAGCAGACAACAGGAAGTTGTCATCCCTCTGTACAGACAGTTAGTGAGACCCCATCTGGAGTACTGCGTCCAGCTCTGGAGATCCCATCTTTGCAAGGACATAGACAGGATGGAGGCGGTCCAGAGGAGAACAGCTAAAATGGTGCAGGGTCTGCAAGAGAAGCCATATGAGGAGAGACTAAAGGAGCTTAATATGTATACCCTTGAGGAAAGGGGGGGGCATGATAGAAACTCTAAGTACCTCAGTGGAATCAACAAAGTCCAAGAGGGTAGCATCTTTCAGAAAAAGAGATGTGCAAGAACAAGGGGCCACAATTTGAAGATAGAGAGGGGACGGCTCAGGAACAATGTGAGGAAGTATTTTTTCACAGAGAGGGTGGTGGACGCATGGAAAAGCCTTCCTGAGGAGGTTGTGGGGTCTAAAACTGTGGGAGAAATCAAGGATGCATGGGACAGACATTAAGGCAATTCTTGTGGGGGTAGGAAGAAATGGGCTGTTGGTTAACTAGGATCTGCAGCTTATCCTCTAGGTAGGGAAATGGGCAGACTAGGTGGGCCAAGCAGTCTTTATCTGCTGTCAAAGTCCATGTTTCTCTTTCTAAAGTCAGACCTTCCTTTCTAGCCCCTCTGCAATGTCACTTATAAAGACATTAAACAGGACTGGTCCCAGTACTGATCCCTAAGGTGCCCCGCCACTCATCCTTCCATCCTTGGAGTGAACGCCGTTTAACCCTTTGTCACCTATCCCTAACCAATTTCTTACACAGTTTACCACCTTTGGAACCACTTTAAGCTATCAGGTTGCTCTATTCTCCTGTGTGGAACAGTGTTGAAAGCCTTACTGAAACCTAGGTAGGTGACATCCACTGCTCCACCCAGAGTTAACTCCTTTGTCACCCAGTCAAAGAAATCTATCAGATTCCTTTGACATGTCTCCCTCACCCCCCATGAATCCAAGCTGCCTTGGGTCTGGTAACCCACTGGATTCAAGATATTCCACAGTCCTTTCCTTGAGTAGTGATTCCATTAACTTTCCCATCACTAGTGTCAGACTGACAGAGCCTCAGGGAATGGGCACCGTAAAAATAAAATTTGCCTTGCCTATATTTGCCAGCCTCCTCCTTGCTAGCACTTTTGTGAAGTGGGACTACATCTCCCTTCCTCCAGTCTTCCAGAAGCACACCTGTTTCCAGCAAGCTGTTAAACAGGACTATCAGAGGTACGGCCAGTATCTCCCTGAGTTCTTTCAATACCCTAGGATTCATCCTGTCTGGACCCATTGCTTTGTACACTTTCAGGTTAGCAAGTCCCTTCAGGACTCTCGCCTCGGAAAAAGGACTAGTGTCCCCCTCCCTGCCTCTAAAGCTCCTGTTACTTTTTTGTGGCCCTTCCCCTTCTCCTCCTCCTTCTGTGAACACTGAACAAAAGTATTTGTTCAGGATTTCTGCCTTTTCCTGGATCCCTCAGCACTGTCCACCCCTTCTCTTTTTAACCTTACAATCCCCATCCTGAACGTATGCTGCCTTTAAAGGTCATGTGGGGGCAATCTGCCTGTTCCAACTGTCCTCAGAACACTAATATGGATTGACTGGGATGAGACATGGTGTCTGACCCTAGAATGGACTGGCTTCAAATGTGTACTCTCCTTCTGGTCCGCAAGATGCCACTAGCTGAGAGATGCTCTAAGCATCTAGGGGCATGTCTCTGTGAGACTGGGTTCCTCGCAGGGAGGAATGCCTTTTCCATCTTAGCACTGCCAGGGGCTCTAGAATATTTTCCAATTCCGTTTACCTTGTTGGAAGTCGACTGCATGTTGATAGTTTACACTGTTAATCTGTTTTATGTTTATTGGCTAGTTACCATGATTACATATGTTTCTATGGTTTTGTTTTATGACTGCAGCTGCATGGGTGCAGGGACCTTGCACTGTCCCAAGCATGAGCAGGTTGGATGGGTGACATGAAGGGGGAGACAGGACGGCTGCATCCGGGGACACAGTCCGGGTTTTTTCACATTGCACGGGTAAGAAGCTGTACTGTATTCTAGCTACTTGACAGCACCAGAAGATGTAAAATGTTACTTGATAACGGTTATCTTTCTGTCAGGTTTATATTTATAGGTGTTTGGCTTCTGGGATTGCTCAGGTAAATGGATCTAATCGTACTTCATGAGGATGGTAGAAAGTTAACACTTTATTTTGGAGACCAATTTAACTGTAACATTAGTAACCTTAATGGAGCGCAGTCTTATGATGTCTCTAAAGCTCACTTCTTATAATGTAAAGGTAACCCTATGCAGAGAACCTGAATACCCTCCCAACTGAAAAAACTGGAAACTGAGATTGCACTAATTCAAGAATCCCACCTAATGCCAGCAGAGAACAAAAAGCTTTGCAGACAACGAGTGGGGAAGGTTTATGTTTCCTCTCACTCTAATGGTAAGGTCAGTGGTGTCATCATTTTAATTAAAAATAACTTTGTTTATACCGGAACAACACTGGGAGGACCCTCAGGGGAGGTGGGTATTAGTGAATTGATCTTACTGGAACATACAGGTGTCTGTTATGAACATATACACCCCTAACCTTGCCTCTCACACTTTTTTCAGGAAGTGTTTCAAGTTATCATAGGGTGGGCATGGGAGCTTTGTGTAAGAGTGCAGTGTCAGTGGCTCAATAGGTAGCACACTTGCCTCTGAAGCTGGGAGATCAGAGGGCTGTGGGTTCAGTTCCCACATCTGGCACTTGAGTTAATATCCCAGTACTGACACTGTAGTGTAGCATGAGGGGGGTGCTGCACTTCTGAGGTGCCGTCTTTTGGATGAGACATTAAACCGAGGTCCCATCTGCCTGGATTGGTGGTAGTTCAGGTGGATGTTAAAGATCCCAAGGCACTTATCGAAAAGAGTAGGGGAATTTCCCGTGTCCTGGCCAAATTTCCCTCATTCACTAAAAATACCACCAACTGCTTGGTCTGGTTCAAGGTCAGTTGGCATTCATCTGTATCCCCCTCCCCCGGGTCGTGCCTGAAATTAGGCAGGATTTGTCTAGTGCACTTACTCGGGCAAAAAATAAATAAAAGAGGGGGACTTTAACTGTATAACAGATCCAAGGATGGACTCCTCTAGGATACCAACAGACCTCCCCCAAGAAAAACACTGACAGCTAATGTTTTGGGTGCCTTGGTGCAAGAGGCAGGCTTTCAAGACATGTGGAGGTGGCACCACCCCACAGAATGCGGCTGCACTTTTTACTCTAACCCACACAAAACTTGTAGCCATATAGATAGGTGGTGGTACATATACATATCAATCTATACTGAGCTACAGTGACTAAGATCCATGTGGTCAGTCTTTGGGATCATGCCCCGATTTCTGCAGAACTTGAATTAGGTTCCTAGCCTCAAAAAGGCCTATGGGATTTAAAAGTGGGGGTCTGAACTAACGAGCCATTCCAAAAACTGATTAAAGATGCCCTGAACAACTATTTCCTTCTGAATACTGATAACTCTCTCACCCCTACTACTATTTGGAATGCCATGAAACCAGTTCTCAGTGGAAAAATTATGTACTTAATGCATCAGAAGAAGGAAAGAGTTAAAAAATGACTGGAATTGGATGGGCAACTGGGAGAACTAGAAAGAAAACATAAGCTAGAAGGAAGGTCAGACCAGCTCACCAAAATCCAGGACATTAGGTGACAGATTTTAAAACTGTCAGCGGAGAAAATACTTCAACACACGAGATTTACTTATTATTCTCAGGGTGGTAAAGTGGGTTGGCTTTTTGCCTTACAGTTGAGAAAAGAACAAACATCAAGGGTAGTTTGTAGAGTCCATGCAGAGGATTAGTATGCACACAGCCTCATCTTGCCATGCGATAGTGCATTCTAATTTAGCAAATTTTATTGAAAACTATATACGCCAGAACAACCCAAGAAAGATAGGGATAGAATTAAGAGGTTCCTTCAGCACCTGAATCTTCCCACTTTAACAAAGGCAGAACAAAACCAGTTGCAAAGGCATGTAGACAGGGAGGAAATTAGGCTGGTAATCAAGAACCTTAAAATTAAAAAAGCAGCAGGGGAGGATGGGTTCCCTGTGGAACTTTATAAACAATTTATAGACACCTTAGAAGTACTGCTGCAGAATGTAGTGTCCTACTGCACATAAAACCATACCTTTCCACAAGAATTGAAATCCGCTTTAGCAAGTATTTCCTAAAGCAGGGAAAACCCCCAAACATTGCTCGTTTTATCGCCAGATATCCTTAATAAATACTGATATTAAAATATACACTAAAATTATGGCTAATAGACTCCAACAATTCATTCCAAAGTTAGTACATCATAATCAGACAGGCTTCATACCAAAGTTCTGTATTCTGCTCCCAATATCAACAGATCTTCCCCTTAACACAGCATAACATCTGCACCTATCATGACTATCCTAGCTGACTCACTAGATGTGGTTGACCGATTCAGATACTTAGGTGTATGGATTGACAGCAAACTCTCTTTCATCATACACATCAACCACCTTTCTAGCAAGCTGAAAGCTAGACTTGGCTTTTATTTTAGGAACAGAATGCTCTTTCCCCTTGACATTAGACGTAGACTAGTCCAGACCACTTTCCTCCCACTCCTGGACTACGGTGACATTATCTATAATTGTGCCACCGCCTCCAACCTTTGCAAGCTTGGTATACTGTTCCATCATGCTCTGCGCTTCATTACCAAAGCACCTTTCCGGACGCACCACCGCGACTTGTATAGAGAAGTTGGCTAGCGACCACTTGCCACGAGGCGGCTACTCCACTTAGGTACTGTATCTGGACCCTCAAATGTCTATCAAATAAATTACCTAACTTATCTCATCACTAGTTAAAATTTCCCACTGCTTCTACTCCCATAGAAAATCCGACTATATCCTCCTTGATGTACCTAGGATGCATACCTCTCTCGGTAAGGATACCATTATCTATGTCATCCCATCAGTGTGGAATCCTATCCAGACCTCTCTTGGGTTCAACAGCATTGTCTCGACTAACATCTGCAAACTGCTGACCTGCAAACTCTTCCCTGTGGTCTGTCATTGCCAAAGGTCCTCATACCCATGCCACTTTCCTTGCCACTGCCAGAATTCCTTCCAACCCCTCATCCCTGTTCTCTGCCCAAATCTTCCCCCATTTCTCTTCCGTCTTCTCATAACCTTCTTGCACCTTTCTACTGCCACCATACCCACAGTAATCATCCCATGCTTTCCCTCAGTCACCCTCTTTCCTCCAGAACATATTTATGTATTCATCTTGCCCCCTTTCTTCACGCTTTCTCAGCTCACCCTTGGAACTTGCCTAAATTTGTATAAACTATTGCTGACATTGTACACTGTCCTTCGCTTGCTACATGGTTTGATTCCTGTATTGTTATCTAATGTTTTACGGACCTTGTATGTACTTCTCCTGTACCAATTATTGCATTTGTATGGTATATCTCCACTGTATATTGTATTCTGTTGTATAACATTGTCCTCACAGGACCTCCTTGTAAATGAGCGTGCTCAATGGAGTCTTCCTGCCAATAAACTTGAACTTCATACTGCATCAGAATTTATATAATAATGTCAGGTGCCTATTAAACAGCATTACTCATGCAAAAGTTAGTAAATCTAAAATATTGGCAACCACAATAGACACCAAAAAGGCCTTTGACAGGCTTAAGTGACAATATTTAGCGGAAGTGCTAGCCACTTTTAGTTTTGGTCAAGATTTCATTGCAAACTTACTGGCCTTATATGAAGGTTTGACAGCTAGGGTGGGGGTAAATGGGTCTTTCTCTCCATCTCTTCCTTTGAGAAGAGGGACATGTCAGGGATGCCCCATGTCAGCTTTACTTTTTGCTTTGGGTATGGAGCCTTTGGCAGCCCATATCAGAAATTACACTAACATTAAAGGTATACAAATTGGACCTACAACACACAACGTTTTCCTATATGCCAACGATACCCTATTGTTCATAGAGGATCCCAAAGCTTCGCTCCACCAGCTCCTAAAGACACTAGCAGAATTTTGGCCTCTTTCTCATTTAAAAATTAATTTTGACAAAACTTAAGCATTATTTTTAATTGGCTTGTTTATCCCACAGGAAGATAGATGGCACTTTCCCTATTCAATGGGTGTCCAAAGGCTTTAGATACTTGGAGTTAAATATCAGAAAGAATGTAAACCAATTCTATGAAAAAAATTATAAAGTAATTTTAGCAGAATCTAAAAAAGAAATGGAAAGATGAAATGCCTTCCCGCTTTCCCTAGGGACAGGATAGAATCTGTAATGATTTACATATTATCCAGGTTCTTACATGTTTTTCGCATGCTTCTGGTTCTGCCTCCTAACACCTTTTGGAAGCAGGTTAATCAGGCAGTCTCTAAATTCATCTGGAGTGGTAAACACCCACAAATCAAAAAAGGCATACTCCAGAAGAGTAAATCTAGAGGAGGTCTGGCCCTCCCTAACTTACAAGAGCATTATATCTCTGCCCAACTCTTACTGGTTCTAGCGATTTTAAAATTCAAGACAGATACTGGCAGGTTTGAGGGTGAAATTGAACAACTTGTAGGTATTTTCACTGCATTTTGCCCCTTTAGTACCCTTGACTCAGCTTAAACTGATTTAAACTTGATAACCCATGGATGATGCACTCTCTGCAGGCATGGAGTAGGTTTCGGAGTCTGGTGGAAGAGGCAGAACGCTTGGGGCAATCAACCCCTTTTTTGGGATATGTGAAATTTGGACCAGGGATCACAGACCTTGGCTTTCTACAATGGGATCAAAGAGGCATCCACACCATGAGTGACTTACTTGAGCAGGGCTCTTTAATGAGCTTTGAGCAAGTCGGAACTAAGTTTTGCCTTTCCAGTAAAAAACACTACAGATTTTTGCAATTAAGAAATCACATACCTTCCCCCCCCCCACCCCACATGCTGTGAGAAATCTGTAAAACCCCCACACCCTTGGAGCAATATATCACTGGGGAAAGAGAAGTGGCAATAGAATTGCATACAGTTTCCCACTTATACGTTCTCCTGCAAAACAAGAGGCATCTGGACATTCATTCAGTATGGGACAAATGGGAGAAAGCCTGTCATGGGGAACTAGAGCCCCAGATAAGTAATAAGGCTTGAGTGGTGGTCCATAAAACAACATACTCCCAGCAGTGGAGAGAGTTTCGCTGGAAGGTTGTGGGCAACTTCTTTAGGACACCCAAAATAAAATATTATACCTATTATACCCATGGGAGCTCTGACGGATGCTGGAGGAACTGTGGGGACATGGGAGATCACCTCCATATATTTTGGTCCTGCCCCAGGTTACAAGGTTTTTGGAGGGAGACCGCACATACTATATTAGGAATTTTGGAAGCCAAAATTCCTCAAACCTTTGAAAACTTGTTCTTGGGGATACTGCCTAGGACTGCAAGGTTGTCACAAAATAATTTTTTTGTTTTATAATATTTTTATTTTCCAGATTTTCAAATTACATACAAAGAAAAGGCCTGCATGTATGAATGACGGTCTCCAGTCCAATACATGTGGGAGAGACACGATTGATAATTTATACAAACATAAAATTAATTCCTTCTGAACAGCTTGCACAGTTTTAATTGATTAATGCAGGCCTATATTTCTTTTAATATCTAATCATCCCACTCATATTCAAAAATTAAGACATTTTCAAATAATATATAGGGGAAACACCTCTTTAAATCTGGAAAATCCAAAAATACTGCATTAACTCTAGACACACAGAGGAAAAAAACAATAATGAAAGGACACTCATTAAAGCATTTTAAAGTCTCTCAACCCTTTTCTTCCATTATCACTTGGGCAATAGCACAGAATTCTTTGTCAGATGATGCTGGAGATTCCCCTTCCTTATTTGAGTCTGGTTCATACTGAGACTGAATAAACAAAATTAATTGATCTACCTCAAAAAACATATATTTTTTTCTTTGTGGTTGATACAAACTTTTGCAGGAACAATCATTTGAAATGTCCTTCCAAGCTCAAGGATTTCCTGCTTGTAGTTTAAAAACTTACTGAGCCTCTGTTGTGTTTGGTATGAGAAATCTGGGAAAAATGAAAAAACGATGTGCTTTGTAAGTGAGTGTTCCCTTTAATCGTGAAAGTTTAGTCAGCAAATCCCTATCAGAATCGAAAGTGAAACTGATTAGCACTGTACTTTTCATTTCTTTCTCTAGTGACTTCTTGTTGTTTATCCTATAAGCTTTAGTAATAAATAAATTCTCCACAGGCAAATCAAACACTTTAACAAAAATGCCCTTAACAAGATCGCGGAGATTTTCAAAATCTGAATCCAAGCTATTTGGAAGTCCCACCAATTTCAGATTTTTATAACATACCTGGTTCTCCAAAAGTTCTATTTTCCTGTGAAAATTGTATGTATCTTTAAGCTAAGCTGCATTTATAGCTTCGAGGGTGAGCAATTTATTTTCTGCTTTATTAATTTCTCGGTATTTTGTGCAGTTTGCTTTGTATTTTCTACAATTCTTACTTTGTTGATTTTAACCTCCTTCTGCAGAAATTCCATCTTTTCATTGAAGGCATCTTGTTTCCATTCCTGGCGTTCTAAAACTGCGAAGACTCGCTTTATTGATCTCCCGAGTGTCTCCAACGTGTATTTTGCAGTGCTTTCTTCCTGGTAGATGCCTTGTAATGCCACCATGGATGGAAGAATACCTGGCTGATCTGAATCTGGAACTAACTTTGTTTGTTGCACAGCAATTCCCGAGTCAGGGTAAGTCGATAATTCCTTCTCTGACACCATTTGAGAGTCTGGATATTTTAACTTTCTAATTATGGTCGACAGTGATAGATTCTCCCTCTTTCTAATCTGAGACAGGGTTAACTCCGAAGTGGCAATGGCAAAATGCTCGCCACTTCTTAGAGTGTGATCTGGCTGCAAAAATCATTTCTCTAGTGGTCGCACATTTGGTGAGGCAAACTCCTCACTAGAAGAAGATGTAGCTCTGAGCTTCCTCTTGTCCATCATGAGTTTTATGATCTATGAAGCACTATACAGATTGTAATAGTTTAGCAATACATAGGAGCTCCTCAAAGTGTGTCCGCTCACACAGCCACCATATTGCTCCGTCATAAAACAATTATTTGTTTCAAATTTTTGTGGTAACTGCTTTGAAAGCTATCATGAGGAAAGGGCTTATTCTGGCTGTTCCCATGATTAATGATTGGACCTACCTGGTGAAAGAAATCCATGCCATGGAAGAGATGTACAGTAGATTAAACTTTTAAATATGATGGGGAGATTATTACCTAATTACTGAAGTGGGTCAAATGCGATAAGTATTGCATGCAAACTAATAACACTGGATCCCTGAGAAAGGTAGTCAGAACTGGGGTAAAAACTCTATATTAATGCTACTATGTCTGAGGGTATAATCTGTGATCTCATTTCACCATCCCTGGTTGATTTGGTTGTTTTTGTAGTTTCCAGTACCTGCAATATGTGACTGCTTCCTGTAATGTGATGTAAGATACCGGTAATCTTTTTTTTTTTTTTTTTATACTTTCTTTATTTGTATTTTGGGTTAACATCAGCAACATCAGGTTTGTACAGACATATCAAATAGCATGGTTCAATAAGTCCATGTTCTTATTTCAAATGAGTCTTACTCATATACATGGTATAGATACAGATATATAAGGGCTATAACAAATAAGGGAAAACTAACAAACAAAGGAATACCAAATGCTTCTGTACTTCTTAAGCTCTACTAATATGTACTCTCTGTATAATGTTTCTATATTTTAAAGTTTTCATTTAGAAACAAAGCTTCATTTCTATGGTGGAACAATTATATCTACTATTGTGTATCCTATTATTGTTTACCCCATCTCTTGGGGTTTAATCCGTTGTTTCCCTCATTTCATTAACATATAATCCTTGATTTTTCACTGCCCAGTTCGCTTTCCCCACTACCCTCCAACCCATAATCAGTTCTCTTCCCCCCCATCCAGAATTTATTATCCATCTGGACCATCTCTCTGTAAACTTGGGTGTTCTGTCTTGTAGCTGGTAGGTCAATTGTTCCATGTCCTGGATTTCCCCCACAACTACCTCCCATTCACCAATCGTAGGGGGGTCTTCCTTTAACCATTTCCGTGTTTTTACTTTCCCTAGTGCTGCTATACGTATATGTTCCACAAGTAATGCGTATTGCTGCCCTTCACTCCTTTAGGGGGCAGCTTCCATACTAAGTGGCTTATCTTTAAAGTTTCTGCTATTTGGAAGATACCCTCTAATTTATGTTTTATATTACTAATGAATTCTTCTAACTTGGGGCAGATATAAAATATGTGTATATGGGTTGCAGCTGTCCCTCCACATTGCCTCCAGCATTTAGGTGTCTTAGTTTTATCCCACTTGGCTTGTTTCTTGGGGGTCAAGAAATAAGGAACCCTTATCCTCCAGACAAATTCTTGCCACTTAGGGGTGGAGGTAGTTTTAAAAGTTCCTTTCCAAATTTGTAGTCCGTCCCTCTCACTTAATTTGCAGTCTGCTTTCGTTTCCCACCTTATTATTAGGTAATTAGCATTGTTTGTTTTATGTCCCTGTAGCGCATTATAGATCTCAGAAATCGAACCTTTTGCTGTCATTTTATTTAGTAGTTCCCCCAATGTGGGTGCTTTCAGCTGCGTTATTTGGTCTGTCCCCTCTCCTCTGATTTGCTGTTGTATATATTTACTTACTTGTAGATATCTGAGTGTATCGGAGGTCTTCCACCCAAATACCTTCTGACATTCTTGAAAGGTATAAATGTTGTTCCCTCTAAGCATCTGGGTTGGGTATTTCAGTCCCTGGTAATACTGTTTCTTAAACCAAGGGTCAATTTGTCCTGGTTGGAATTCTGCATTTTTCCAAAATCTCCTATGTCTCCAAATCTCTCTCCTAATTTTAGGGTATGTTATAAACTTTTCCCAAGCTCTC
The DNA here is from genome assembly GCA_016271365.2 of Neoceratodus forsteri. Taxonomy (NCBI): domain Eukaryota; kingdom Metazoa; phylum Chordata; order Ceratodontiformes; family Ceratodontidae; genus Neoceratodus; species Neoceratodus forsteri. The sequence goes on along the minus strand of CM057453.1, from coordinate 818,386,595 downwards.
ATAGCGACTTCTACTCTGGGGAACCTCAGGTCTTTGCCTATGACCCAAAAATAGATTATCAAATAGTTCTGTTCCCTCGGACTGTGCTATTTCCATCTCCCTCCAGTAAGCCTCTATTTGGTTTGTACCCCACAAAAAGGCCCATTTAACCTGTGAGGCAAGCCAATATTCTGGTAGGTTGGGTATGGCCTATCCCCCCCCTCCCCACACTGTTTCTTGGTCTCTAACATCAATCTGCGAATTCTGGGTTTTCTCCCTGCCCAAATGAATTTGCTGATTATTTTTTGTATGCTGGCCAACCATTGTATAGGGGATCAACTGCAATACTCCGGAATATGAATAGAAAATGGGGCAGAAGATTCATCTTAACTGCTTGTATTCTGGAATACATTGGTAGTGAAAGCAGAGGCCATCTCTCCATGTCCATCCTCATCTGCCTACCTATAGGTATATAGTTATTAGGGAAAAGTGACTCTCTTGTGTTCCTGAGGTAGATTCCCAGATATTTTATCACTGGCTTCTTCCAAATCTTAGGATATCTGTCCTGTAAATTGTCAGGGGGGTTGAAATTAAGTCTGAGTATCTCCATTTTTGTGGAGTTCAGGGTGTCCCCCGAAAACTTAGAGTACCTCTGGATTAGCTGCATTAGTCTCTTCAGGGACTTCTCTGGATCCCTCCTATAAATTAACACAACGTCCGCATAAAAAGCTAACTTATGTTCTCATTTGGCTATGAGGACTCCTTTTATCTCTTGATCCTCGCAGATTCATTGGGCTAGGTGCTCTATATACATCAAGAATAGAAGTGGTGACAGTGGGCACCCTTGTCTGGTACCCCTACCCAACTTAAACTCTTTAGAGAGGTGCACGTTGGTCTGAACATATGCTTTTGGGTTGGTGTATAGTCTCTGCATAGCACCAATATAATCCTCCGAAAAGCCAGACCTTGCAAGGACCCCATATAGGAACCTCCAATCTACCTGATCAAATGCTTTTTCTGTGTCCAGGCTTAATAGTAGGGCTGGATCTTTAGCTTTATTTAGGTGATCTGTAATATTCAGGGTATGACGTATGTTATACGCTGCTTGTCTTCCCACCACAAACCCTGTCTGATCCAGGACTATTATCAGGGGGAGTATCTGTTCCATTCTTTTGGCCAAAATGGAAGCAATCATTTTATAGTCCACATCTAATATGGAAATTGGGCGATATGCTGCACACTGGGTGGGGTCCTTGCTGGGCTTGGGGATCACAGAGATCACTGCATATGACCAGGATGGAGGGATACTTCCCCCTTCCTTTGTTACCCCCATATATACTCTTTGTAAGATAGGTACTATTTTACCTTTAAATTTCTTATAAAATTCAGATGGAAGCCCATCCGACCCTGGACATTTCCCAGTCTTGCTGTTACTGATTACTAATTCAATTTCTTGTGTGCTAATGGGGCTGTTCAGATTCAGGTTGTGTTCTGGTGTCAGTTGCGGCAATTTCAAATGTCCCAGGAAAGCTTTAATTTGTTCTGGGGTGGCACTCTCTTTAGCAGTATATAATTTTTCATAATATGTTCTAAAGGCCTCCACAGTTCCCTTTCCAGTATGTGTCCACTGATTTGTGCTTGGGATGTTAATCTTTGCTATGTGTGCCTTAGCTCTTCTGGCCCTTAAACGGCAGGCCAGCAACTTTAGTGCCCTCATGCCCCCCTCATAGTACTTCTGTTTTTAGGAATATGAGATTCTGTTCCACTTTCCAGTCTAGAAATTTATTTAGTTCCTTCTTCAAGTCTGCTAATTCTTTCCCCCTTTGTCTATCTAATTTGTGTTGTTGTGCTGTTTCTAATTCTGCTATTTTTTTTTCTAATTCTTGTTGTATTTGTAGTCTCTGTTTTTTCCTTACACTACTTATGGCTATTAACTTCCCCCTTATCATAGCTTTCACTGTGTCCCATATTATCCCTATCTCTACTTCCCGAGTATCATTATCTTGTAATGCTTGTTCTATTAACCTGGGAATTTCATCTAAAACCCCTTTATCCCAAAGCAGCGAGAGGTTTAGTTTCCAAAAATTATGTTTGTACTGGAGGTTAATGGTGATCTCTAAGGTGAGTGGTGCATGATCTAAAATAACTCTTGTACCCACTGTACACCTTTTCAAGTCTGCCAGGTGGTCTTTGTTTACTAAAAAATGGTCTGTTCTGGAATATATCCGGTGCACATGGGGGGACAAAAAAGGTATATCCTGGTGTGGGGCCTTCTATATGTCTCCAGGCATCGCATAGGCCAAGCTGTTCTATTAGTATCTTCACCTGTTTTGCTACTGTGTGTTCCTTTCTAGGAATTTTGGCAGTGGTGTCATTGTATGGGTCCAGGGTTAAATTCCAGTCCCCTCCTAGAATTATCATTCCCTCTGCCATTTCCATCATTCTAACCAATAAGGTCTTAAAAAACTAAAATGGGGACCCTGGTGGAGCATAGATGGATGCTAAATTCATAGACTTACCATCTAATTGTCCTTTAAGGATCACGTACCTTCCCTATTTATGTATAATTTTCTCTTTTAATACAAATGGGACCCCTCTTGGAATTAAAATAACTGAGCTCCTTCTCCTCCCCCCTTTATATGACAATGCATATACTTCCCTGAACCCACATTGCTTTAGTTTCTGGTGCTCTAATTCTGATAAGTGGGTTTCCTGCAACAGTACAAAGGACACATTAGATTGCCTTGTGAATGTTAGAATCTTTTTCCTATTAACTGGGTTAGTCAATCCGTTTACATTATATGAGAGGATCTTTAGTTCTGGACTATCCATTTTTTTATATATTGATTCCCTTCTCTGTTCCTTCTAGACTGGGTGTCTTATGCCACTTACACGATCTCTGCTCCACCATATGTGTATTTGGATTTTCCTTATCAAACCTACAAATACTTAACATTTCGAAATTACTGCCACCCAGGCTAGATAACAACAACAACAAATAGTACAAAATATTTAACAATAACCTTCCAAGGTAAAGGGAGTTAATTCTAACTCCCCTTGCTTTGAGCCAGGGCAACCTTCGCCACCTAGCATCCTGCGTCAAAACCGCAGTAGGTGTCAAATCCCTTTCTGGTGGGGCCACTGCCACTATTCTCCCTTTCAAAGCCTCCATATCTATAGGTAACCAATTGAGCAGGAGGGTTAAAAATAAGTTTTGCCACAGCCCCCATAGCAAACCACCAAAAAAAATCATTGTTCTGTCTCAGCCACCACCCCCAACCCGGAGACATTATTTCTCAGTCACATTCAGTTCAGAAGCCTTTCAAAAGTGTTGGATCTTGTTTATTGTCCCCGTTTGTTCTTGTCCCTTCCTCATTATTATAGGGTCCCCCATAGTTCTATTCCACTTGTCTGTGTCAGACATGGGTCCGTAAGGCCTTCACAGTTGATGCTCACTCAGAAAGGAAAAAGCACAGGGGGAGCAGGGGAAGAGCCCCTCTCACCTTCCCCACTCATATTGCTTAAAAGGGCCAAGGGCCAGATCTCATTAACAAAAACACAGACAGAGGGGGAAATTATTTAAACAGAGCTCCCCTCATCACATTCTCCCCCCTTCCCTCAACACTCAGGGTATAGCTTGGGACCTTTGCTGTTGTTAGGCAAAGATATAAAAGTAAAGTATCACTAGTTAAAAGTTTCAGATACTTGCTATCTCAGGTATTCCCAGCGTGTTCTTTTCTCCATTTGGCCTAGTGCATTTTATTGAGGATGCCCTTGATCTCTGCGAGTGTCCTCGGGGCAGAAGCCCATTCAGCCAGCCACTTAAGTATACCTCCTGGAAACTGTCTCCCACTCTCCTGCCATTCCTCTTGCTTTCTGGTGCCTCTGTGCCCGTGGTCATGGCTGTACTACAATGTCATGCTGTCGAAGGGCCTCTGCTGCCTCCCCCTACTGTCTGGTATAGCTGTGTGCCATTGTCCCAGAAAATTCTCATTTGGGAGGGGAAAGGAGTCTGAAGTTTTATCTTTTTTGCCCGTAGAGCCTTAATCACTTCAAGGTACTTCATCCTATCTTTTTGTATTTCTGGGGGGTTGTCGTGATCGACAAACTAGCCCCATTGTAGCGTATCTCTCCCTTCTGCCATGCCATTCTAAGTAAGTCCTCTTTAGCTCTGTAACTTGATATTTTAAGAACTATAGAGCGTGGCCTTGCTGTTGTGTCTTGTGGTTTTGGTACGAGGGCTTTGAGTGCCTGTTCTATTTGAAATTTGAAAGTTTGTGGGACTCCAAGGACATCGGTAAGTAAGTCCTGCATAAAGTCGCACATGTTGCTAACCTCAGTCCCTTCTAGTAGCCCTGACACTTTCAAATTTTTCTCTTCTCAATCTGGCTTCAAGGTCAAGACATTTATCTTGTAGTGCCTCTGCACATTCTAACATTGTGCTCATAGTGGTTCACATATGTGAGGCCTCATCTTCCAAGGTGGCAGTATGGGTTTCATTTTCGTCCATTCGCTGCTCCATCTAGGTGAAGCGGGCATGCATCTTCTCGAAATCTGCCTGATTCTCTGTTCTGGATCTCCTTATTTCTTGAAGAAGCATTTCAAATCAATTCCATGTTAATCATTCTTCCTCTAGATCGGTGTCTTCTGCATTGCTTCCTCGGGTGACTAGTGAGGGACTTCTACTACCCTCAGAGTTCAAGGCATGGAATCGGGCTCCATCTTCCCTGATTTTCTTCACTTCTGCATGTGAACGTGTCCATCTGAGTTCACCTTTTACTCCTGATGCAATTTTTAGCTTTATTTAATATGAAAATTGCAATTAGTGAACTATTTACCTCCAGGGAGGGAGAGAGCTATTGACTAGGGCTGCTAACTGGGCCATGACTTCACTAGAAGTCGACCAAGATACCTGAAATCTTAATAAGTTATGCCAGTTATAGGTATTGCTTTTGTTACTCTGGATAACCATGTTCTTGTGTCCATGTAGATGTTTGTTGTATGTTGGAAAAAAAAATGTAATAACATTTTGGTTATTTTAAAAGAAAAAAAAACTTACACTCCCTCCTCTGGTCTTCCTCTTTTCTCTTACATACCTAAAAAATATCTTTGTCCCCTTTCGTCTCCATCTGGGCTACTCTGTCTTCAGTTTGTGCCTTCGCATGCCTTACTGCTTCCCATAATTTCCCCTGATACACCTCCCTATCCTCCTCCCTCTGTGTCTCCTTTATGCCTTCTCAATGCCACCATTTTAGCCTTTACCTGTTCAGCCACCTCTTTTAGGAACTATAGTGGTTTCTTTTCCTCCTGTTTTTGCTCACTTGATGCAGAGGTTTATTGCCTTCACTATGCCCCTTTTACCTTCACTCACTGTTCCTCCACCCCACCCAGGTCATCCTTCCTGCCAGGTCATCCCTGAGGCATTTACTCATCTTTATAAAATGTGCCCTCCTGAAGCCCAGGACTCTCACCTTTGTGTGATTTGATTCCATAGGCTGTTCTTGTATTGATCCACACTGCACAGTGATCACTGGTCCCCAGGTGACCTTCCACCATGATGCCTACAACACCGTCCCTGTTTGTAAGTATCAGATCCAGTGTTGCTCCATCACGAATGCATTCACTGACTAGTTGCCTGAGGAACACCCCCTACAGGGAGTCCAGGATGTCCCTGCTTCTAGCTGAAGCCACAGCTGGGAGGCTCCAGTCTACATCTGGCAGACGGACGTTCCCCACCAGTAGCACCTCCCCTTTTTCTGCCATCTTGCCAGTGGCTTCCACCAGTACCTTATCTAACTCCTCCCCTTATGCTGGAATCTGCTTGTCACCCCTTTTTTTCCTTTTTTCCTCCCTCCTCCCCCTCTCTTTTTAATGCTTCAATTATCATCCCTGTCATTTCTACCACCTTGCTTCCTTTATTAATTTGCACCCTGGAGGATTCCTTTCCCCGCAGGTTCTCCCTGCTGTCTACTTCAGCCAGTGGAGGGGCAGTTTCTGCCTCCTGGATTTCTTCCACCACTCTTCTCCGCTAGTTTAAATGTTCATCAAAGTAACATTTAAACAGTCCACTGAGAACTGCAGTTCCTCTTCCAGATGGATGCAGACCATCACCTCTATTTACAACAGAAAAAAAAGTTGCACACGCTGAACAGGATAAATATTAAATAACTAGAAATTTAATATGGGCAGAGAAACATCAAAAAGTGCCACCCCTTCATCAGGGGGAGGACCGTGGCACTATGTAGGGGTGTTCCGGCATTTGTTTTTATGTTTCTCTACCTGTAATAAATTTCTAGTTATTCAACATTTATCCTGCTTGATGTGTGCATCTTTTTATCTGTTGCAATCAGTTATTTGTTGATCTGAGTGAAGGCAGCACCTTTGGCTGCATTGGTGTGCGTAATTTTTGTTTCGTTTACATCACCCGTATAGTCCCTTATTCCTCTAGGTAGGTCCCCAGTCCCAATGTAGTCGAACTCCTCCTGTCTGTGCCATTCCTTCAACCATGAGTTGAAGCTCCTAGTGTGGAGATCCCTCTCCTCCCCCTGTTGTAGACTGGCTGCACCCCAGCAAAAGCCACTGAGTGCATAACCTGTGTAAGACCCCTCCCCAGCTCCATAAACTCCCCCCTGCACTATCTCGGGTCCATCCCTAGCCAGGTCATTAGTACCCAACTATACAATGACATATAGCTCTCCTGTCTTGTTGCACTAGCAATCCTCAGGGTACGCTTCCCATCCCTCCAGACCATGGTGCCACCTAGGCGCCTAACCTCCCTCTCCCTCTGAATTCCCAACTCTATTCCCCTCACAATGGAGTCTCCAACCAGAAGGTGCTTTCTTCTCCTCTGTGGTCCTCTATCAACCTCCTTGGAGTCTGCACTACGGAGGACCCTCGCATCTCCCTGGTTACTACCATGGGTGCCCCCTCCTGGCAGTCCTGCACTGCCAAAGTGGCATAAGAATTATGTAATGGTTCCAGTTGAGGAATGAGCCTCTGACCCACCACCCCCACCCTTCATGAGCCCACCATAGTCCAGCCGCTCCTCCTCCCTGGCATCCTCTGAGGTAACTGTGGCAGACTTCGTGGCCCTTCGGTGGGGGAAAGGTCCCCTGAATCCTAGCCAACTTGGCCTAGAGTCTAGTGACCTCCTTCCTCATTGCAAAGAGATGTGTGCAGACGGGGCAGCATTGCAGTCTCCAGAAGGTCTGTCAGAAAACTGCCGCCCCACAGCCACTGCACTACTCCCAGCATTCTCAATATCTCCTCTCGCTGTGTTATCTGGAAATACTTTTGTACCCCTACCCCTGAAAGGGTGTTTCTAGTTTTCCCGTTTATGTCCCTTTGTACCTTTAACCTAGATAGGGGTTTTCCTTTCTACCACTCTAGACAATCAGTTTACTTTTGTCTGAAGAGTTTGTGTCCGTTGTTTACCTCCTAACCTTTCTCTGCTTTTTCCTATTGTGGTAGCAGCACTTTCACCTTCCCCTAACCCCTTGCTCCCTGACTCTAGATAGACTGCTATTAGTGCTCCTCATACCATATTACAATTTTTCTATGGTGGTAGTAGAACTTTCACCTTCCCCTAACCCCTTGCTACCAGACCCTAGATAGGCTGCTATTAGTGTTTCCCCCACACCCTGTTTGAATCTCTGTATACTCCTACCCTAGAGAGGGTGTTGTTCCTATTCCCAGTTTTGGCCTACCTTTGATCTTCCACCCTTCCCAGTAGAGAATGTTACACAGTAGTGAACAGGTACCTTATCTTAGTCAACTGGCAGAGTCCCCCGCTTCCTGCTGCAGATGCCTGCCTACGCCTAAGATGCCAATCTTACACATTTTCTACTCCTGTGCTGTTCCACTACTTAGGAGTGGCTGCCTTTTATCCTTTCTGTGCAGCCTCCCTAAGGCGGTACTTCCAGTTGAGCTATGGAGTCCCTGATCGGGCCCTTGGCTGCCATGTCACCCTGGTCTTGCATAACAAGCCACAACTAATGTGTAGTCAGAAATCTGAGTCTGACTCACCAGTAAAACACAATAACAAAGGAATGTCCTCTCCTTTAGCTAGGGTCAAGTAGTAGGTTTATTCTGTACACAAGATGGAAAAACAACAACGTTCTGCCTGCTGGAGGCTTCAGGTGCAGAAGGAACAAAGGGTACACAGTCCATTGTACTGTACACAACGTCCAAGAAGGTCTCTGAATTAGGGAAAGTAAAAGTCTCTTTGTCCATCCCTCTTCTAGAATCAGAGTCGGACCCAGGACGGAGCATGTCCTCACATGATTTTAACAATCTTGAATTCGCAAAGCAGTTTTTCCACACAGACAGAAACACTACTGAAGGCAGCTGGCACTCATACTGAAAACACATTTTGCTGGAAACTAGTAAAAAAGAAACTCTGGGAACACCTGGTGTCCTGTTTTGTAAACACTTGTCAGATGCTGCACAATTTGGGACAGATCTTGTCCTTACTGAAAACATATTAGAAACATAAACATAAGATGTGATGGCAGATAAGGACCACTAGGCCCACCTAGTCTGCCCATTTCCCCACGTAATAGATAAGCTGTAGATCCTAGTTAACCAACGGCTTACTTCCACCTGCCCCCCACTAGAATTGCCTTATGTCTGTCCCATGCATTCTTGGATTCCCCCACTGATTTTGACTGCATGACCTCCTCAGGAAGGCTGTTCCATGCATCCACAACCCTCTCCATGAAAAAATAGTCCCTCACATTACCTCTGAGCCATCCTCCCTCTATCTTCAAATTGTGCCCCCTTGTTCTTGCACATCTCTTTTTCTGAAAGATGCTACCTTCTTGGACTTTGTTGATTCCCTTGAGGTACTTGAAAGTTTCTGTCATGTCCCCCCTCTCCCTCCTTTCCTCGGGGGTATACATATTAAGCTCCTTTTAGTCTCTCTTTGTATGTCTTCTGGTGCAGAGCCTGCACCATTTTGGTTGCCCTCCTCTGGACAGCCTCCACCCTGTCTATGTCTTTGCGGAGATGTGGTCTCCAGAACTGCATGCAGTACTCCAGATGGGGTCTCACCAACTGTCTGTACAGAGGGATAACAACTTCCTGTTTTCTACTGGTGATGCTGCTCCCTATACATCCCAGTATCCCCCCAATCCTTACTGCCTTCTCGCATTACTTGCCCACCTTTAGGTCATCTGATATAACTACCTCCAGGTCCCTTTCCATTTTTGTTGTTGTCAGTATCTCACCCCCCATTGTGTTCTCTTCCCCTGGGTTTTTGTTTCCGAGGTGTTACTTTGCACTTCTTTGTGTTGAATCTAAGCTGCCATTCATTTGACCATTCCTCCAGCCTTCCAAGTCCCTTCTTATCCTTTCCAACCCACCTTGTGTATCAACCCTGTTTGTAGATCTTTCTGTCATCTGCAAAGAAACATACTTTTCCTTCTGGTCCCTCCGCAATGTCACTTTTATAAAAGCATTAAAAAGGACCAGACCCAGTACTGAATCCTGCGGTACCCCACTAGTAACCCCCCCTTTCTTCACTGTGGACTCTTACTATTACCCTCTGTGTCCTGTTGTCCAGCCAATGTTTTACCCAGGATACCACCCTGGGACCCACTCCCAGGCTGGCTAATTTGTTTATTAATATTTTGTGCGCGACTGTGTCAAATACCTTGCTAAAGTCTAGGTAGGCCATGTTCACAGCCCCTCCCTGGTTTACTACTTTAGTCATCCAGTCAAAGAAATCGATTAGATTTGTCTGACATGACATTCCCACTGTGAATCCATGCTGCCTTAGGTCCTGTGCCCCACTGGCCTCTAGGTACTCAACAATTCTTCCCTTCAGAAGTGGTTCCATCATTTTCCCTACCACTGAGGTCAAACTGACAGGTCTGTAGTTTCCTGCCTCTGTCTTGCTCCCACTTTTGTGAAGGGAAATCACATCCGCCCTCCTCCAGTCCTCGGGTACCACACCATCCTCCCATGATTTGTTAAAAAGGGTAGTCAATGGTGTCACTAGTTCTCCCCTTAATTCTTTAAGAATTTGGGGGTGAATTCCATTAGGCCCCATTGCTTTGTCCACCTTCAGTTTTAGGATTTTTTTTCAGAACCCTTTCTTCTGTGAAAGGACTGATATCGACTCCCCCTATCCGGAGTGCTTCTATTGACTGGATTAGGTACCTCCCTCTCCTCTTTCTTTGTGAATAATGAGCAGAAGTATTCATTCAGTATCTCTGCTTTTTCACTGTCCCTCTCTGTCCACCCACCCTCCTCTTTATTCAGCCTTAGTATCCCTTCCTTTGTCTTTCTTTGCTCCCTAATGTACCTATAAAAGGTTTTATCCCCCTTCTTAACCGAGTTGGCTATCTTTTCCTCAGTTTGGGCCTTTGCTATTCTGACTGCCTTTCCCGTTTCCTTCTGCTTTAACTGGTACAGTTCTCTGTCCTGCTCCTTATGTGTTTCCTTATAGTTCCTGAATGCTATTTTTTTCTCTCCCTAACCTTCCCCCACCTCTTTTGAGAACCATAGTGTTTGTTTTTTTTTCCATTTTGATTTGTTTATTTGCTTCACACAAAGGCTTGTTGCCTCTGTGATGGCAGTTTTGATGTTTCCCCATTGTTGCTCCACCCCTCCTTCTTGCCTGTTTGCTAGTGCCTTTCTGAGGCACTCTCCCATTTTGACAAAATCAGCCCTTCTGAAGTCCAGTACCTTCACTTTTGTATGGCTTGACTCTACAGCTGAGTTTATCGTGAACTACACTGCTTGGTGGTCACTTGTTACCAGATGGCTATCCACTTCTAGATCTGAGATCCTCTCTCTGTCCCCATTTGAGAGTACCAGGTCTAAGATTGCTGCCTCCCAAGTGGGTTCCAACACTAGTTGTCTGAGGCATGCCCCCTGTAGGGCATCGAGAATGGCCCTGCTCTTGGATGTGGCTGCAGCAAAAGTGCTCCAGTTAACATCTGTCATATTCAGGTCCCCCATCAGCAATATCTCCCCTTTCTCTGCCATCCTAAGGATGCCTTCTATCATTATGTTGTCCATTTCCTCCCTCAGAGACGGGGGTCTGTATACAACCCCTGTGCGGATTGTGGTGCCATTTCCAGTCTCCAGGGTGACCCACATTGCCTCCTCTCCTCCCTGTTTACCCTTTAGTTCTATTGCTTTGATCCCTTCCCTTACATAGAGAGCTAATCCTCCACCTCTTCTACCCTCCCTGTCCCTCCTGTACATTGTGTACCCTGGTATGTTGACATCCCAGTCATGGTTCTGTGTGTACCATGTTTGGTGACTACACAATATTCAGGCATCCCTCTTCCATCAAGGCCACCAGTTCAGGGAGCTTGTTACCTAGACTACAGGCATTGGTACTCATTACCCTCCATTTTTGATGGCCTTACCCTTTTGCCCCATCCCTGTCCTTATTGCCTTTGTCTTTTCTCCATTTACCCCTGCCCTTCTCCCTATCGACTTCTCTATTTTGGTGTTTACCTCACTAACTACCCTGATTTTTGTGGGGGGGGGCTAGGATTTCCTGTCTCCTTTGCAGTGCCCCCCCCTTGGCTAGTTTCAATGCTTGCCAATGAAGCATTTAAACCTATCACCTAGGATCCTGGTTTCCCTCCTGGACAGATGCAGACCATCGCGCCACTATAGGCCTGCATCCCTCCAGGTGGATCCCCAGTCCCTAATGAAGCCAAAACTCTGAGCTCTGCACCAGTTTTTCAACCACTGATTAAATCCCATGGTGATGTGTACAACTTGGTTCATAGCATGTGAGCTTTTCCCCACCTTCTGGTCAGAGAGACTAGTGTCCCATTTTCCAGTCAGGGTAATCTACTCCATCCACTACAGAAACTGTGCCAGTGAGGCACAATGTGGGCTGTTATCTTTCAAACTTCTTGTCAGACATATTGGAGTTTAGTCCCTCCAAACCCTCACAGGCATTCCCATTGGGGCCATCCTGGAGGAGCCTGCTCTGGGCTGCCAGGCAAAGAAAACGTCTCTCACAGCTCAGGGATGTTTTCCACATTTTACTCATGGTTCCCACAACCAGGTGTGTTAAAAGTCCTTCACCCCAGTCTGGGGTATGTTACTGGAGAAGGGCAGCATCATGACTTGATGCCCAGCTACTCTGGGACTGAACTAAGGACCAAAAATCAGGACAGGAGAGGGTTGGAGAGCTCTCACTGCAGCTCCCTCTCTGACTGGTGACTTTACAGCTCAGCTCTCTGTGAGCAACTGCCTCCTACTGAAACATTCCATTGTGGCTTATGCTGCTGCGAGGCCCTTCCCACTTGGATCCTCTGTCTAGATGACTGTCATGGGTTTCAGAGAAGACCTGGAAGTATAACCATTTGCTGCCCAAAGTGCTTAAACAAAAAGAAACCCATTACACTACATAGGATTCTAGTACACTGCTAAACACTTTGAAGACTGCTGTAGAAAACTGTAAGCGCACTGTAAAAAAAATACTACTAGTACGCACTCTAGTAAAACAGTTTAGTAACTCTGGGACATTGGGGTTACATATCTATACACATTAAATGCCTGTTTGCACATGTAGCCCCCCCAGGAGCTATGTATTGTTAAGAGTTTCTATCAACTTCTAGATTGTGCCAGTTTCTATACCCTTGGAGGACTGACTCAGCTGGTCTGACTTTGCATTCCAAAGTGGAGGAGTCAGTGGTCTTTGCTGAAGGGCAGAGGCTAGTGAGTCAGAGATGGTGAGGACGTGCATCTGGCACCCTGTGCCAGCTCCCACTGTGCTGAAGTTTCCTCTTACAGCCTGGCATTGAGAAAAAATACTCATTCGTGGCAGCTGCTGTCATATATGCAACACCCTTTTACCCCACTTTTTTATGTCTAGGGGTCCTGACGGTAAGCAAAAAGGGAGGTTACAGACTGAAAACTTTCCAGGGAGGTAAAGCCAGAAGGTAGAAAAAACAAGGCCTTACCTCAAACTTGGTACTGTCAGCACAGGGCAGGGTTCAGCTCCTCCACCAACCCACCTCTCACCACTTGCTGCCACATCAGGCTGAGCCGGAGGAAGGAAGAATACAAATCTAAAACAGCATGCTTCACCCAAGGAAGAAATCGATTGGTTAAGTCAATAATTTCAGCATGACGTGGAGTAGAAACAAGAAAAGAAGTGTAATTCTAATCTTCATTTTTAAATGAATAAATAATTTGCTCCGCTCCATGGAGCCTGGAGACCAGAACATATGTAGGGTAACAGTTGAGGGGCATTAGCAGTATTAATTGATAAACCGTGCTTACACAGCCTAAGATGGTTAGACCAGGCGCAGACTCCACACAGGTACCCAGAGCCATTTCAAAGCTCAGGACCTTACACGGTGCAAAATACAAGCCATACAGTTCCTGGGGGAGTGCCTTACTGACCCACCCTGGATTAACTAACACCAGAGTTGCGGCCCAGTTACCTTTTTGTGGCTGCCCTGCACACAATCCCATAACCACCAGCTCACTACCCTCTTTTCTGCCAGGGAGAATAATGCTGATTTGTATCTGGAGTGGGTGAACTCCTTCCCAGTTACAAGTATTGTGCATTCCGTTAATGGGTCTAACATGAGTCCTGCCCCAGACACGGGCACGGCAGGCTCGATAAAGGCGAATCCCTGAAATGCACCCTTCAGTCATCCTGAAGCCGTGTGCCACACTGGGTACTGGCCCCCTGGAGATGCCACCCTGCCATGGCCCTGGGACCACCATGGTGGCCCCACTGCCATATGTTACTTGTTGAAGCACCAGACCTCCCAAACTCAACCACATCCTGACCTTTCTCCAGTTGCTGTCCTTTCCTCTGCTGAGCTCCCAGATCCTGGACCCAGAGCAACGCACCCCCCTCCCGGTGGGGCGGGACACACAGATGCCCCAAGTCAGGACCCTAGCCTATAAGGGAGAGCAAAATGGATTAGTAAGCCAGCCCTGTAAGGGGTGGCTTACATATAAGAGCCTTGAAGGGGGTTGTCCCCTCTTCAGCAGGAGATAGAGAAGTGAAGAGTGAAGCCGAGGTCGGTCTGAAAGAAAGATGGTCCAGGGGAGTCCTGTGAGCAAAGGATCCGAGGTGATGTTCACTCCATTTATTATTAAAAGTGACTCGGTCTGGCATCCAGTGATGTCTTCCCTTCCCAAGTGAGGAACAGTGACTGTGAAGTGGCAGAATTCCTGTCAGAAAGCAGGAATATGCCTCAGCGTTTAGAGTGTGGGCTAGTATTGCTAGTATTATGTAGTGTCAGTATATTGCCCCAAAAAGTTGGATAGTGCTAGTAAAACCAGACAGGATGCTCTGGTAGGTGAAGTGTCAATGTTTCAGAAGGAAACTCTGTAAGGAAAAATGTACAGGGATAGACTCTGTCAGAAGTCAGGGTCTATCCATGAGTCCATGACAGGATCTAGTAGTGCTGCTCGGTTGTGTGACATGGAATACAGGAGGTTACCAACAGTTTTGTGAGCTCACAATAGAAGGAATAAATAATCCTGTTTTGTTTTATAACCCCCGTGACAGGAAATGTGATTAGATTCATTTATTTTTTTTCTGTTAGTAAATATTCATCTGTTAAAGGTTCTGTTTAGTATGGACACAGTATTGCTGCCAGGTCACATGTACAGGCAGCTAAAGAGAGCTGGTCACCCACTGTATAGGTGCTGACGTTCTTGTGGGTAGGTTAGCAGTAACTGTTAATAAGATAAGCATGGAGGAGACAATTAAGCCATAATCCCAGTGGGGAGTTCTTTGTAGGATATGTTGCCATGTCAGGCAATGAACCCAGGTGCATGTCATAAAACTTCTAGAGATAGCCAGGAAGGGCTAAGGGGAGATGAGGGGACACACACACACACACACACACACACACACACACATATATATATATATATATATATATATATATATATGGGTGGGGATAGTGGGGGAACTGTCACTCAAGGAAGAGGTCACTCCCCCACAGCCCTGAGAACATAAACTGGGGAACAGGGCACCCAGCTCTCGCTCTCTCTTGGACATTTGACACCTGAAGAAGGGGGACCTGCTGCAAGCTAGCTTGGTGAGGAAGAACAGCCTAGAGTGGATGTCTTCTGTAGCTAGAGGCAGGTAAAGAGACTTTAGGTGAGACTAAAGTTTGAGGTTTTTCTGACAAATCATCTGTTTAACTCACTTTATTTTTTGTTTGCAGTAAATGTGTAAGCCGACTGTCATACTGTAAATATATCACGTTTGTAAATACCCGTCGTATCTTCTAGTAAAGAATCTATTTTTGATAGAACCAGTGACTGTCTCAAAATCGACAAGGTATTTTTATTATTTCTGCTGGACCCTGTTTGCAATCTGTCTCCGAAGTGCACTGTACCAATAGTTACTGTGTTGACCTTCCTGGGCCTGAGCAGAGGGCAAAAGTCGTTTCCAGATGAAATCGGGTAGTGGCAGAGAATTAAAGTCCCTGACAAAATTACCCTGTAAGTTGGGATGGCCCAAAGAGGCAGTTGTTGCCACAACTGGTGGCAGAGTGGTGTGGATCAGCGCACAGATTTAAAGCCAGAATTTGTGTGCAACATGCCTTCCTGTAGAGGCAGAAACTCTGGGAGAGAGGTAAAAGCCTTACCTAGCACATGGGGTGACAGAGTGCCAGCAGAAATATACCTTAACAGTCACAAAACAAGATACAAAAGGTTACACTGTTTACTCCTTTTTCTTTATTTCTAGAAAAACAGCTTAGTACAGCATAGTTAGAAAAGATGAGCTCCTCAATCTATGGCAGATTTAATGTGCAGCAGCTTCATGAACTGTGCGCAAACAGGGGAACTGTCTATGGGGGCTTGATAAAAAATGGACTCATAGAGCTCTGTCAGTGCAGGACTGAATGCGGGGGGCAGACGGTCTCAGAGGTGCATGACCCAATACCTATGCAGCAGGTGGTCGCTGAGGAAGGTGACCAAGGTAATGAGACTGAGGTCACAGTGGTCGAGTCAGAGGGGCATCTCGAGCCACAAGCTGGTGGAGCTGTACAGTCCAAACCTGCATTAAGAGCTGGTGCAGCAGAGGCTCAGAATCAGCTTGAGATTTTGAGATTGGAGCTTGCACTGAAAGAGGCTGACCTGTGGAGGGAAAGGCTTGAGGCTGAAAGGGAGAGAGTAAGGCTGGAAGATGAGGAAAGAGAGAAGGCTCAGCAGCATGAAATCCTGATGCAGGAGGAAAGAGAGAAGGAATAAGCAGAATGAGAGAAAGAGCGACTGCAAGATCCAGATGTTGAAACTGCACCAGCAAACACCACAGCAAACCGTAAGTAACGACGTACAGGCTCCAACCCACAAAGCCACAATTAATTCTAAAATAGTTCCTCCGTTTCAGGAAGGGGATGATCTTGGTTTGTTTTTAAAATCATTTGAGAGGATATGTGTGCAATTTAAATTGGATAGGGCTTCATGGATGACCCATGTGACACCATTGCTTACTGGCCAAGCTTTGCATGCATTTGCCAGAATGGATGATCAGGACTATATGAACTATGATAAAGTTAGAAGGGTGTTACTGAAATGTTTTGAACTGACTCCTGAGGATTATAGGTGAAAATTCAGAGAATTAAGAAAAAGCCCAGGAGATGGCTATGTAGAATTAAATGTCCAAATGTGTGTCTATCTAGACTGCTGGGTGGATGGGGCTAGAGCTAGGACTGTAGAGCAAATATAATATTTCTTTTTAATGGAACAATTTCTTAAAATTTTACCTGAGGACCTGCATGTATGGCTACTGGGCCAGGCATGCAACTCCGCGAAGGAGGTAGCAGAAAGTGCTGATTTGTATGTGGCCAGCAGACCACATGCACAGCATAGGAACACTGTGGGTGAGGCAGAACATGGTTTTAAGAGGACCCAGGGCGGGCAGCCTTAAGCAAACCAGCCTGTACCTAAGCTCAAAATGGAACCCACCAGTCCTAAGGGGAACAAGGAGCCGGGGGCAAAGAAATGCTGGATTTGCCAGAAAGTGGAGCATCTGCCTTATGACTGCCCTAAAATCATGAGCAAAGGGCAAAAGCTTGGGGAGGGGGTGATCAAGACAGTACCCAGCAGATAGCAGCCTGCGTACATACTGTAGTGCCACCAAACTCCTCTATGCATATGCACCCTATCCTAGTTTTTTTTTTTTTTTTTGTTAAATATTTTTATTGAAATATAAACAGGAACAATATACTGTAAACAACCAAACATACTGGTTACTTTAACAGAATTAAGAGTACAACTAGAAACCAGACTGAAACTAGCAATTTACAGTAATGCGTGATACACCAAAAGAACCTACATTTAGAACTAAAACAAGACAGTGCAGTTAATGAACCCTCAAGAAGCCCTGCCAGCTGAACTCCTTTAGGGAAGACACACCCCTGATGTCTAGGGGACATCAGTCATGAGTAAAATTCTCAAGCTAATGAGTGGGAAATAGGGGACTAAATTCACGACAAGAAAAAGTCCCCTTTCAGGGAATCCAACAAGGGTAGCCACATACGCAAAAAGGAATCGTAGGCCCCATTCACTGTCAACTGTATTTTTTCCAGGACTATACAATGTTTCGGGTTGTTAGCCCATTGCTGGATAGTGGGGGCAGTGGAAGACATACATGTTTGGGCAATGGTTTTCTTGGCCGTGACTAATGCAAGAGACCAAAGAGGCACTATTACTCTGCTTTGAGGGTGACAGGGGTCAGCTCCCAGCAAGAGTTTCAAGGGAAACTCGGTGGGTATGTATCCCAGAACTTCACTCAGAAGAACATAAAAGTGTTGGCAGAAGGGGAATGTGTGGTCCATCTAGTCTGCCCAAGGTGGCTATCTCCCCATTATATTTTTTTTCCTAAGTTGCCCACATTGCCTGTCCCAAGCGAGTTTGAATTTCCATACTGTCTTTGATGCCACCAGTTCTGGTAGCAGGCTGTTCCATGAGTCTATCATTCTCGGTGAAAAAATAATTTTCTAGAGTTGCTTTTAAATGTGCCTCCCATCAGACGCAAGTTGTGCCCTCTTGTACACACCACCCTGTTTTCCTGGAAGAGGTTTTCCTTCTGAGTTGTGTTAATTCCCTTGACGTACTTAAATGTTTCTATCCTGTCCCCCCCTGTTTCTTCTCTGTTCCAGAGAAAATAAATTAAACTCTTTTGAGTCTTGTCCCATATGGCTCATGATGCAGCCCCTGCACCATCTTTATGGCCCTTCTCTGCACCATCTCCAGACTGTTGATATCCTTTTTTAGGTGAGGCCTCCAGAACTGGACACAGTACTCGAGGAGTGGCCTCACCAAGGATCTGTAGAGGGGCATGATAACTTCCTGCTTTCTGCTTGTAATACCCCTTCCTATGTGTCCGAGGATACCACTTGCTTTCTGCACTGCTTTTTTGCATTGTTATCCTACCTTTTAGTCCTTGGTAATGATCACGCCAAGATCTGTTCCATCTTTGTCTCCTCTATTTGATGCCCTTCTAGTATGTACTTTTTTCCAGGGTTCCGCTTCCCCAGGTACATTACCTTACACTTCTTGGAGTTAAATTGTAACTGCCAATTTCTGGACCATTCTTCCAGTCTCCTTAGGTCAGTTTCCATACCTAATGCCCCCTCTTGTGTATACACCCTGTTGCAGAGCTTTATATAATCTGCGAACAGGCAAATCTTCCCCTCCAGTTCATCAGTGATGTCACTGATGATTAAGTTGAAGAGGACTGGACCCAGCACCGATCCCTGTGAACGCCACTGGTCACACCTAACTCCCTTGATGATGCCCTATTGACCAAAACTCTCTGGGTCCTGTTCTGCAGCCAGTTTCTAACTAAGTTTACTATTTTCTGTCTGACTCCTGTGTGTTCTAGTTTGTTAGCAAGTCTCCTGTGGGTAACGGTGTCAAAAGTCTTGCTGAAGTCTAGGTACACCATGTCCATCACCCCACCCTGGTCCACTGTTCTGGTAATCCACCCGAAGCAATCATGTTTTGTTTGGCATGAGCACCCTGCTGTGAAGTCATGTTGTTTGGGGTTGAGTTTTCCAGTTTCTTTTAGGTAGTCAACTATTCTTTCACTTAGTAATGTCTCCGTAATTTTTCCCACTGTAGAGGTCTGGCTCAGTGGGCGGTAGTTTCCTGCCTCTTCCTTGCTTCCACTTTTGTGCAAGGGAAGAACTGTTGCTCTTTTCCAGTCTTGAGGCACTCTGCCACTTCCAGAGATAGACTGAATAGCTCAGCTAGTGGTGCAGCTATTTCTTCCCGAAGCTCTTTTAGTATTCTAGGGTGGATACCACCTGGCCCCATGACTTTATCCACCTTAAGTCTGCTTAGCTCATCTAAGATCCTCCCTTTTGTGAAGGGGCTTGTCTGCTCCTCCACTGTCCTGCTCTGTCTTACTTAGTGTAGGTCCTTTGCCAATATCTTCTGTTGTGCAGACTGAGCAGAAGAATTTGTTTAACAACTCTGCTTAGTCTTCATCTTTCTCTAACAGCTGGCCCTCCCTTGTTGCTAGTCAGACTATTCCCCCCTTTACTCTTCCTTTTTTCTTTTATGTATCTATAGAAAGTTTTATCTCCCTTCCTAACCACCTGTGCTATTCTTTCCTCTGTTTGGGCTTTGGCTATCTGCATTGCTTTTCCTGCTCCCTTGAGCTTGTTCCTATACTCCTCCCTGTTTGTTTCTCCTTTTGTTTCCTTGTACTGCTTAAAAGTCCTCTTTTTTTTTCCCCCTTGATTTTGGTTGTTGCCTCTTTGGAGAACCAAAGAGGGTCCTTCTTTCTTTTGGCTTTTTTGATTTTGTCTTGCACATTGCTCAGTGACTGTATTTAAGGCATTCTTTAAGTTCTTCCAGCAGTGTTCTGCACCCTCCTTGTTACTGGTGTCAAGCATGGTCTTGATCCTGGATTTCATTTCGGGAAAGTTTGCTTTCCTGAAATAAAGTATCTTGATTTTTTGTGTGACTTTTACCTTCCTCTTTATTTACTGATAACCAAACTGACCTGTGGTCGCTGGTCCCCAGATTGATCCCCACATGAACATCTGAAATCATGTGGCTGTTTGTGAGCACCAGGTCCAGGGTTGCTTTATCCCTGGTGGGTGAGTCTACCAGCTGATTTAGACCTGCCCTCCTCAGCATGAACAGGAATTGTCTGCTCTGCTCTGTGGCTGCTGTATATGAGTTCCAATCCACATCTGGCAGATTTAAGTCCCTGACAAGCAACAACTCACCCCTGTCCACCATCACTGAGATGGCTTCCAGGAACTCTTTGTTGATTTCACTTTCCTGGGTTGGGGGTCTATAGATAACTCCCACCCAGAGGGGGGGCCTTTTCCCCTGCTCCCAGGGTGACCCGTAGGGTCTCTGCTTTACTGTGCTTCCCCTGGATCTCCGTTGCACAGATTCCCTCCCTTACATTCAAAGCCACTCCCCCCCTTATTTCCCTCCCAATCTTTTCTGAAGAGTGTGTAACCTAGGATAGTAGCATCCCAGGTGTGGTTGGTGGTGAACCAAGTTTCTGTAACCATGACCCAGTCCAGTTGTGCCTCTGCCACCAAGGCTGTGAATTCAAGGATTTTGTTCGGTAAACTACAAGCATTAATGCACATAGCCTTCCACCCCTGGTAGTCCTTTTGCTATGTACCATTTCCTTGTTCTGATCTGAATTTTTTGTGTCTTAATCATTTTATACCGCTCCCTAGTGGATTGGGCTGGGCAGTGCCTTTACTAACGGTAGATGTATCAGCTCTGTACACTAGCATACAGCATAATTTAGGAATACAGGCAGTTATAGAAATGCTACAAAAATCAAGTATTAAATATCCAATAGAATTCATTTCTGCAACCTTGGAGTTCATTTTGAGATCAAATTTTTTCTTGTTGATGGGCATTACTACTGGCAGGAATGGGGTACTGTGATAGGTCTTCTATTGCCCCCTCCTATGTGAACCTATTTATGGGTTGGAGCGAGGGGGGCTATAGAGGATCTCATCCAAAATTTATTTTTTTCAAATATTGTGAAATACAAACATTTTGTAGATGACTTAATAATTTGGTAGGGAACAGAAGAATCCATTCAGGATTTCATGTTATACTTGAATAACAAGCATCTGGGATTGCATTTTACTGCACAAATGGATTAAAAAAAAACTGTTTCCTGGATTTGGAACTTACTGGAGAAATAGGCAATACCGTAACGACCAAAGGTTTCAGAAAGCAGACAGCAGGTAACAGTGTACTACGTGCTAAAAGTTCCCACCCAGGCATAGTATAAATAATCTACCATATGGTCAGCTTATACAGCTAAAGAGAAATTGCTCAAATAATGAAGACTTTGACTTAGCAAAAAAAGACTTGTTTTCAAGGTTAAAAAATAGGGGCTATGGAGATACAGAATTACAAAAAGCATCAGAGAAGGTTAATTTAGTAGAAAGATCTAACCTAATGCAGTACACATCATGAGAAGATCCTAAAGAGCAAGTAACTCTTGTGTCAACATATGGCCCAAACTCTTTACATATGGTATCCATAATGAGAAAACACTGGCATGTCCTGGGTATTAATAGAGATCTTAAAAGAGTACAAATAGCAGGACCTTTGGTTACATTTAGAAAGGGTAGGAGTTTAAAAGATTTATTAACATGCAGTGAGTACAAAGACCCGTTTAAAAAAACGCCTGGTTAGGAGATGAGCCATGTGGATTTTATTCATGCAAGAGGTGCATTACCTGTAAAAACGCTGTACAACATAATAGCTTTTCAAATCCAGGTAGGCTAGGCATGAGGGAAATACAAATACAGGAATTTATAACTTGCAACACAAAGTATGTGGTTTATGCAATATGGTGTACTTGTGGTAAAGTGTGTATATAGGCCAAACCACTCGGACACTGAAAGAACATATTCAGGAACACTTTAGAGCCATTAAAAAATTAGATCGGGGTGGCGCTGTGGAGCCCAAGCAAAATGGCCACTCCAAAGAGCACTGCAGAAGATCTGAACAAATTGATTAAAAAGTTCGGGGAAAAAAGAAAATTTCCAACATATGCCATAGGACAGTGAAAGCTTGCTGAAGAACATGGGGAACATTAAAAAGGAAAAGGTAACAAGCGATGGAGCTAAAGCCAAAACACCCTCTGGAGCTCCTGCCACAAGGCCAAAACATAGAGCTACTGGAACAGTCAGGAGAGGAAACTTTGCAAACTGTAGGACTAAAGCTAAATAAATTCATTTCATTGATCACCAGAGTCTCCAATAAAATTGATTCTTTAACCAATTGGGTGGTCAGTATTGAAACTACATGGAAGCAGTCCAGGGAACAGCTGTGGAGGCAACTAAGAGAGCCAGTGTGGCATTGGGAGCCATTACAGTGGTCCTGAAGGAAAATAATCATCTCAAGTCACGGCTGGAAACCCTCGAGAACCAGGTGAGGGCAGCTAACATTCACATACTGGGGCTCCCAGAAGGGTGCGTGGGTGACCACTGACTTTTGTTTATTCAGGATTGGTTGTTGCAGTGGCTCTGAGAAGAGGTCAAATCCCAGACCCAGTGTATTGAGAAAGCTTATCGGGTGAAACCATGGGGCCGTCCAGATAACCCGGACACTCCCCGTCAGTAGTAGTAGTAGTAGTAGTAATGGATGGTATGGGTTCCAGGGACTTTGTACTTGCTGTTGCCAGGCAGAAGAGGACCTGTCTCCAAGATGGGGAGCAGGTGAAACTGTTCCCCAACATAGCTTATGCCACGCACCAGAAGAGGAAGAAATTCAATGGCACAAGAGCCATGTTGCTCGAGGCCAACATCACCCATGGCCTCATCTTCCCGGCTCACCTTAGAATAATACATTATGGATGGATTTACATCTTTTCAGAGCCGCAGGAAGCCCAGAAATGGGCTCGAAAGCATGTTGCAACCAGACCAAGGGCTGAAGACAGAGATGATTCGTCTGGAGAGGATGAGGTCACTTGAAGGCTTGTATTATTAATGTTCCTATCTGGGTAATTCGGGGTGGTAGACTCTCCTTGGTATGTTAGTTTACCTTGGAACTTTTGATTAAGGGATCACCTACAGTCCTTATCAAGAGAAAAGTATACCCTGTCAAGAACTGCCGGAAATGTGATAAAATAGTTGATAATTAAACCGACTAAAAGTTCTGTTTTGTTAAAGGTCACAAGTTGGTAACCATCAGAAATAATTTAATTTAGAGAGCACCACAGTAACTGCTTTTTGAATTTTATAGTCCTTTACAGAATAAATATTTTGATAATACTGTGGAACAAAATGTTATGTAAAGTCTGAAATAACATTGTCTCAACATATTGAAATAGCACTTTTGATAATTGAATATATAGAGATGGAGCTTGCTTGGGGGCAAGTCAATTTAATTGATCTTGCACAGAAGTGCTCTATATTTTAGGTAAATGCATGGTAGATGCCCTTAATCCTCTGGTTGGAGGAGAAGGACTGGAAGTGGTACTAATATGCAATTTTTATAAAGGTTTAAATCCACGCAGCTTATGAACTCCTTAAAGCAGTTTAATAATGCAATTAAAAATAAACACATTATTTTACTCCCTCTATAAAGTATCTTTTTTCCCCCGTAGGCAGTTTGTAAATTTTTTCGCTTTTTGTTCCCTGACCCCATGCATCCCAGAGGCACATGCGCGTGTGGAGGCAAACGTACGCCACACTATACAGGACGCCCCACCCTACCTGTCATGCTGTTACTGCCTGTGCCTGTCACTGGACCTCCATCCAGTGATGGCGGGCCAATGGGCAGGTGACCTCTCCCTCCTGGGAGAGGAGAGCCAGTGCTCAATCCTGCTCCCACCTTCCCCCCCCATGCCAGCACCCCGATGACCCAAGGTCATTCCCGAACCTGGGTCACCGGTGTAGCATGAGGCAAGGCGTCCAGCGCCTCAGCCCTACCAGACCAGCTATGCCTCTACGATGTATCTTAAAGCATTAGACAATTGTATAAAAAAGAGGATCTGCGTCCTCATTGTGAAATGATGTACTACACAGATCAATGCTTATATCACAACTGTATGTTTATCATGAAAATAATAAAGTTTAAAAAAAAATAGATCTGTCTTACCCTATGGGAAGGCATTTAAGGGATGTACAAAATCTGGAAATGTATTCCATTTTATATTGCGGTACTGAGTATGTCCCCTTTAAGGTCTAGGGGGTGGAGGGGATCGAGATCTGGAACTACATCAAAAGGAATCAATGTAGATTTTTAAAATGAGGACCTTAAAGCCTCATGGCTTTAATGACATAATGGACTGGCAACCATATATATGCAATTGAATGCACAACTTGAGATGTCAGAGTGAAAAATTAAGGTTTACAAACATAATACAAAATTAGACATTTTATTCCGGTGGGTGATGGCATTAATATGAAACAGAGCAAAGTTGTTGATCCTCTGAATATAAGAATTGATGCATTAAAAAAATATTTATGTACTGTCCAAATACTATGGCACAATAGTACTCATGTTTTTAAATGTATGTTTTCTTTGTGGAGGACCTTAAGACTACCTCATAGCACTCAGTGCATGCCAGCAGTGCTGAATACAGTCAACTGGAAAATTAGTCTTCAAATTTAGTGCTGAACTGGCACTAAATAGAGCTGACATGCAGGGAACACTCTGATTGGCTGAGGCCAAGAAAAGCACAATATTTATATTTAAAGCACTTTAATGATGTAATTAATTTGTTTACATAGCAAAGTTAAAAGTATATATTGCACATGATGAGTACACAAGCTACGCCTCCTGAAGAAGGGGTAGCAGACCCTGAAGTGAAGAGGCTGGAAAGGATGTGGGAGCATTAAATGTTGCACTATACACTTTTGTGAAAAAGGTTTTTTCTGTGTCTGTAAGTAAGACTTAAAGTTCATTAAAAAATCTCTCACTTGAACTGAGTTGTCTGGAGTGCTGGTTCTTTACTTGCAGTGCCTTTACTATCACTGCTGTTGGTATCTTTGTGGTATCTAGGCACTGCGGTAGCTGATGCTGGGGAAGGGGTAGTTGGCGACCCTTGCAATGTGAGAGTTGCCTGCGGCTCCTTCCCCTCCACTAGTTAACTGATCGATATGGATGTCGAATTTCTGTCCAAGCGCTCGAGTCCTCTCCTTAGTGATGTGCAGGCTGTCAAATTTAAAGAAGTCCCTTTCCCAGAAGGTCTGCAAGTTTCCTAAAAAGTGATGCTTTCTTTCTTTGCACCAGTCTTCTAGCCAGCAGTTACATTCGGTGATGTCCTTCTCTCTGATCTTCTGCCTGCTGTCCTCTTTTCCCCAGACAGGCAGAATCTCCGAAAAAGAGATGGTGGATGAAAGAGAAGTTAGTTTGTTGCCTAGCCTGGTAAGATTTTGTTTTGCTTCTTCCACAGATTGACTGGCTAGGTCATTTGCACCTATTTGAAGAATGACCTGCGTGTCCTGTTCCACACTGCGTACAGTTTTCACCATGCTGATATGCCAGGGAGGCACCAGACCGCAACTTTGGCCTGGTCATAATGCTGAAGTTGAAACTCTACTTCCCTTATTATGGAGTATCCGACTATCAGTACTGGATTTTTAATGTCTTTTTTAGTGATCTTTTTGGTGGAGCGCACATCCCTGTGCTGTGTTGGGCTCCTACTGCCCTCCACACCTGCTGCTTTAGTAGTCCTAAAGGAAAGTGGCATGTATTTTTTGATATGTGTATATAAGTGTGCTTCTCTCTTTCATTATGAGTTTAGGATTTGTTCTATGAGTTCCAACTATTTGCCATCCCCCCGGCCGGTTTGTCCTTTGGGATAGGGGTAGCTGTGAGAGTGGTTTTCCAATTGTTAATGTTGTATTATTGCCCTTTGAGGACTGACAGAGTTTTTGGCAGAGGTCGTGCATCTCAGTCCATGCTGCCTGGAGCTGAGACCTTAGGTCCTTGAGGACAAAGCATGTAGGACAGTGTCCCACCCTCAGGAGAAATGCTCTGGCAAAGAGTATTCCACAGTTGTTGTAGTTTACAAGGTCCATAGCTGGTAGGAGTTTACCTTAAATTTTGTGGAGACTTTTAGCTGAGCAACGTGCGGATGAAAGTCAGTGAAGAACAAAGATCAATGTTTTTTTTTTTTCTGAGATGTGCAGTAAGTTCTGACCCTTCCTTACTTCCGCAGGAAGGATATGAGGGGGTCAGGGGCTATATTCAGGGGTTAAATTGGGCAGGTTCCCACAGAAACTTAGTTCCACCACTTCTGGAAAAAATATATGACAGCTCCACCACCTCTGTAATCTTTCCTTATTGACTTCTATAGGAGAGCCCCACCACCTAGAAATGACAGTTCCCCCACCTAGACATTTCCAATTTAACCACTGGCTATATTAGAGGATAGGCATGGGGTGGGCGAGAATAGGGCAGGGTGGGTGGGTACTCCCTGCAGAGAAAATCAGTAGAGGTCCCTGTAGAGAAAAACTATCAACTTTTGGCAGTGGCTCCAACAAACACCACCAACCACAGCACCCTCGGACGAAAGTGAAGGTAACCTGACCTTTTAAATCTTCCTTCTGTTAGAAGGTACTAAGCCTTTGTCCGCTCCACCCCCCAGTTACACTCCTAATCCCCTTGAAGAGCTGTGGAAGAAAAACAGTTAGCTCCTTCAATGTGAGAAAGAGACTACAAAACCTTTAAGCACAACATACAATAGTAACAAAATAGTAACTCTGCTTAGCCTAAAGATAGATCAAACTGTAAAACCTGTAAGCACAAAACAGTAACACAACCTGTAAGCAGAAAACAAAATGGTAACAAGACAGTAACTCTGCTTAGCCAAAAGAAGCCTTAATGTTTCACTTCGCTCTGTTACTGTTGCTCCTTGCTTTGTCTTTTTAAGCAAACTTAGAAGACAGAAAGCTCAGGTAAAGCTAGGTACTTTCTGTCAGCAAACCTTAGTCTTCTTTATACTATGCATTTCATACCAAAAAGCTGTAATCTTGGGGCATGTTAGGGCAAGGTGCAGAGTATCTGCATCATTTGCTGAGCACTTAGGGTACTAGGATTCTCTAGGTTCCTGCCTTTTAGGAGTGATGTATGCCCTGTACATAAAATTTAAGTGTACCTGTCTACGTTTATTGCTATGTGAACAGGTCAGGAAATGTTACCCTATCCTAGTTAATGGGACAGTAACATTATGATTGAGGGACACTGGTGCCTCCATCTCCATGGTGATGCAGGATCTGATCCAGGTGAAGCAGATTCTGCCAGGGCAGTTTTCCAAGATTCGGAGAGTCACGAGTCCAGTGGTCCAAGTGCTGATGACTCGGGTCTTCTGAGCTGGGAAGATGGCCACGGGGTATGGGAGGTGGAAGTCATAACTGATCTCTGTGGATGTGATTATGGGGAATGATTCTGATCACAGGGAAAACCTAGTATGTGTTCCTACCCATAGTTAGGCAAAAGGGCAAGCTTCTGAGGGCGAGGAAGGGGAAACAAGAGCCTATGCTAACTCCTCCTTCAGCAGCTGAGAAAGCAGCTAGTGTAGGTGAGGGGCTAGCTAGGAGTAGCAGCCCTGAGCCCCAGCTGCAAACTGAGGAAGCATAAGCCAGGGGCAGCTTTCCTTCTGATGGGGAGTTGGGGAGGGTCTGACAGGAGGAGCTGGGCATAGCTCAGCTGGCTGATCCTACCCTCCAGAAACTGAGAAAGATAGCAGATGGTGCTGAGGACTCTCAGGGGAGCAACATTTAGTTTACTAGGAGAATGGGCTGTTGTACAGGGAGTGTATACCACAGAGGGTGCTAGAGGGAGAGGTACTCTGGCAGCTGGTAGTCCCACGGGACTACCACAAGCAGCTTTTGGCCCTGGCCCTTGACATCCCTTTTTTAGGCCACCTGGGTATTAATCGCACAATAAGGCGGCTCGCCAACAACTGCTTTTGGCTGAGTATGTACATAGATGTGGCAAATTACTGTTGGACTTGTCCGCAGTACCAGAGGCTGGGAAAGGTAGGGAACAAGGCTAAGGTGACTTTGGTGCCCCGCCTATTATTGAGGAACCCTCTAAGAGGGTAGCCGTGGACATAGTGGAGCTCTTGAGCACCCAAGTTGCATGGGCAAATGATACATACTGTTTGTTCTGGACTGCACAACCAGGTACCCCAAGACGGTGGCCATGCCCTCCATTGAGGCGGAAAAAATTGCTGATTATCTCCTGGGAATCTTTAGCCAAGTGGGATTTCCCCAGGCAGTTTTGTCAGACCAGAGGACAAATTTCATGTCATCGTTAATGACTAGTCTGTGGGAGAAGTGCAGGGTGAAACAGCTCTGTGCCTCACCCTGAGACAAATGGCCTGGTCGGGTGGTCCAATGGGACCCTCAAAACTATGCCCAATACATTTGCTGACCAGCACAAGAGGGATTGGGATTAGGACAGATATTTGCCCGACCTTCTGTTTGCATACAGGGAAGTCCCACAGGAGTTCACAGGATTCTCCCCCTTTGAGTGCCTGTTTGGTCACAGGGTGAGGGGGCCCCTAGATTTAGTCAGGGATGAATGGGAGGGTGATCTTGCCTGCCTGACAGAAGGGGCAGGCAGAGGGTATATCATGTTAACGAGATGAAGCCCTACTATGATAGGGAGGAAGTTGTTATCCCTCTGTACAGACAGCTGGTCAGACCCCATCTGGAGTACTGCATGCAGTTCTGGAGGCCCAATCTCTGCAAAGACATAAACGGGATGGAGGCAGTCCAGAGGAGGGCAACTAAAATGGTGCAGGGTCTGCACCAGAAGTCATATGAAGAAAGACTTAAAGTGCTTAATATGTATAGCCTCGAGGAAAGGAGGGAGAGGGAGGACATGAGAGAAACTTTCAAGTACCTCAAGGGAATCAACAACATCCAAGAGGGTAGCATCTTTCAGAAAAAGAGGTGTGCAAGAACAAGGGGGCACAATTTGAAGATAATGGGGGTGGCTCAGAGGTAATGTAAGGAAGTATTTTTTCACAGAGAGCGTTCTGGATGCATGGAACAGCCTTCTGGAGGAGGTTGTGGAGTCAAAAACAGTGGTGGAATTCAAGAATGCATGGGACAGTCATAAGGCAATTCCAGGGGGTGGGGGTAGGAAGAAGTAGGCTGTTGGGTAACTAAGATCTGCAGCTTATCCATTAGGTAGGGAAATGGGCAGACTGGGTGGGCCAAGCGGTCCTTATCTGCCATCAAATTCTGTGTTTCTATGTTTCTATAAGGGGAATCTGTTGTGAAGTACATCCTGAATTTCAGGACCCAGCTTAAGCAGCTCATGGGACTTGCCCAGGAACACTTAGCCACTGTACAACAGCAACAGAAAACCTGGTACGATTGTGGGGCCAGAGCCCAGGAGTACGAAGTTGGACAGCAAGTGATGGTACTTGTCCCAGTCCAACACAATAAACTGCAGGCAACATGGGATGGCCCATTCTCCATAATCAGGAAGGTGAGTGAGGTCAATAATGTAGTAGGACTGCCTGACAGAAGGGGCAGGCAGAGGGTATATCATGTTAACAAGATGAAGCCCTACTATGATAGGGAGGAAATGGTCCTCGCTGTGTGCAGTGCACCAGAAGAGGAAAATGAGACTAATCCCCTGGTAGCCCTCCTTGGGGAGGTGCAGGCGGGATCCTCGTTGGATAACCTCATCCTCTCAGGGTAGCTGACACCGACCCAGGCAGAGATGGGGGGGTGCTGCAAGCATTTGGGGACATGTTCACGGGGAAACTGGGGTACACCATGATGCCTGAACATCACATGAGCACTGGGACCCAAGTGTCACTGAGGCAGTCCCCCTACAGGGTACCAGATGGGGTGAAGCAGACCCTGCAAGAGGAACTCAGGAACTCAGGGAAAAGCTGCCCCATGGAGTGATCCAGGAGTCCAGTAGCCTCTGGGCCTCACCCATGGTCCTGATCCCTAAGAATGACAGTATCACATGGTTCTGTGTTGACTACCAGAGGCTCAACAGCTGCACGGAGTCGAATGCCTACCCCATGCCCATAATAGATGAGACCTGCAGCCAGGAAAAGGTCTGTTTTTGTCACTTTATTTTATTAGAATTCTGAGTAATGCCATTTGGTTTGATGAATGCACCTGCAACCTTCCAGCGACTTGTGGATTGCATTCTGTCTGGGGCAGGTGAATGTGCATTGGTGTACAAGGATGACATAGCCATTTACAGCCAGACATGGGAGGATCACATCAGGCATGTGAGAGAGGTGTTCTGCCAACTGAAGGCTGCTGGGCTGACAGTTAAGGCAAAAGGATGCCAAGTAGGCATGGCCAAAGTGTCCTGCCTTGGGCATTGGGTGGGCAGTGGGTGCATCTGTCCAGAGCCAGCAAAGGTAGATGCCATCCAGGCTTGGCCCACCCATGCCATGAAGAAACAGGTAAGAGCATTTCTGGGGACATCCAGGTACTACAGGATGTTTGTCCCTCACTACAGTGATGTGGCCAAGCCCCTGAAAGACCTGACGAAAAAGAAAAAGCCAGAGGAAGTTCTCTGGACAGAGGACTGTGAATCTGCATTCTGACAGCTGAAGGAGGAATTATGTGGGTCACCCATGTTCGCTAGCCCCAGTTATGACCTCAGGGTTCATAGTGCATGTGGATGCCTTGGACCAGGGGCTGGGTGCTGTTCTGAGACAGGATACACTACAAGGGGAGGAGCACACCCTAGTGTATCTGAGCCGGAAGCTTCTGCCCAGGGAGGTGGCATACACCATAATTGAGAGGGAGTGTCTGGGGATAGTGTGGGCCCTTCAGAAGCTGCAGCAGTATTTGTACAGGCAGGAGTTTACTGTGATCACAGATCATAATTCCCTGACATGGCTCCATAGGACTAGTGGGCAAAATACAAAATGATCATGCTAGAGTTTGACAATACAGTCATAACATGACCATCCAGCACTGGAGTGGTGTGCAGAATGCCAATGCGGATGGACTGTCGAGACAGGGTTAAGTGCATGACATGTTCTTTTAAGCGCTCCCATCCCTACATGAACGGCAGTGTATCTTGGGGGTCGCCCAAAGGAGATGTGCCTTTATTTTCTGGGAGAGGGGAAGATGTGACCATATTCATTTATTATGTTTCCTTGCGCTTGCACAAGAAACATCTTGGGACAGTACCACATTTGAGAGGTATGTCGGGGATGAGTCCAATGCAGAGCACTGTACCGTGGGCTTTGACCCTGATACACCAATGACCACTGAAGCAGAGTGTGATGGCCGCCGGAATTTCACAGTGGGGAGCCGGCCGCACTTGAGAGAAATGAACTGCACCAATGAGAGAGTGCGCTTCATTCCTCTCATTTGCATAGCCGGCACTGCAACTCTGCAGACCATCTCGCTCCCTCCCACTGCTGCAGTCCACCCTGCACCCTCTATTTCCCCATTGACCCGGCATCTTTCATTAAACCATCCCGTTACCTCCCACTGCCGTTGTCCTCCCTGCTCCCGTCCCAGCCCCGAGCATCTAATCAAACCCTCCCGCTCCCTCCCACTGTGTGCTGTCTGCCCCACACCCTCCGCTCCTCGTTCACTTGCTGACATCAGGGTGCCCAATCCCCATGTCGGCATCATGTACCCCCCTCCAACTCATGTGGCATACTGGGAGCCCACCCCAGTGTGCCCAAATTAATTTTTTTGGTATCTGTAAATAAAGAAAATTGTCCTGACCTCTTTTTTTTTTTTTTTTTTTACCTGTAAAAATGAAAAATGTCCCTCATTGTCTCACCATTCCTGCTGAGCACCCACCTCCCCTTAACCCCCCCTTACCCCATACTTATCTCTGGAGGGCAGCGCTGTCATCTTCTGAGGACTGGGGCATGTCTGCACTCTTCAAAGCCGACCGGCAAACTGAAGAATCAAAGGTAAGCAAAGTATAATGGCAGTCAATGGGGTTTTCAACTTGGGTTGATATCTCAATCCTTTTTAGGAAGTTTGGCCCCAAATTTTCAACATGGGGTTCTTGGGACCCCACCTCATGAACACTGTCACTGTAATTTCGTTACTCAGTCCTGAAAGGTGATTTTGTGGTCACAGTGCGGAATCACCTATCAGCACTGATTAACGAAATAACAGTGCCACTGTTCATGAGATGGGGTACCAAAAAGCCCATGGTGCAAATCTGGTGAAACAATTCCAAAAAATTACTGTGTTACGAGCGTGTGTTGCACAGTTTCTATGCATGCTCCTAACTTCGACAATTTTTAATATTTTCACTACATATTTTCAACTTTGTCATTTTTTCACACCTCTCCTTATGAACAGTACAGCTGCCATTTTTCACATCCTGCCCAAAATGTGTTTTCACACCTGTGGCACAGAATGGTGCGGTCACTCTGTGAAATCACCTTTCAGTATGAGTGAACAAAATGACAATGGCACTCTTCATGAGGTGGGGTCCCAAAAAGACCATGTTGAAAACTTGGTAAAACAACTCCAAAAAATGGCCGAGTTACACCTGGTCATTAAAAATTTTATACGCATGCATGTAACTTTGGTCATTTTCAATATTTTCACTCCAAATTTTCAGTATAGCCTTATCACACCACCTCATGATCAGTACAGCTGTCATTTTTTCACATCCTGCCCATAATGTGTTTTCGCACCCGTGGCAGGGAATGCCGTTTTCTCACGGATTTGAAAATTTTCACCTACAGGGTTCATGAGGTGGGGTGATAAAAAGACTATATTCAACATTTAGAGTAAAAATATAAAAAAATGACACAGTTATGCCCACTTGTTGCAATCTCAGTACGCATACTCAAGTACAGATAATTAAAAAAAAAAAAATGTGGAGGGAGCGGGAGGGTTTGATTAGATGCTCGGGGCTGGGACGGGAGCAGGGAGGACAACGGCAGTGGGAGGTAACGGGATGGTTTAATGAAAGATGCCGGGTCAATGGGGAAATAGAGGGTGCAGGGTGGACTGCAGCAGTGGGAGGGAACTGCGGAAATCTTAAATATTTGCACCCATTTTTTGTTGTAAATTATTTGTACTCCTGCTCCACAGCCCTCTATATGAGGAGGGAGCCTCAGCACTGCCCCCGATGTCCGACGCCGACCAGCTACCTCCAGGGCTTACCCCCTCCGGCAGGGTCAGCGGGGTCGGCTTGGGGCCCACCCACCCCCACCAAGACCGGATCCAATACAAGGGTTGGTGCTGTTACTGTTCGAGAGTGGGGCCTGCAAGCTCCCTCCATCATCCACTGTGAGCTTCTTTCCTCCTGGTTTCTCCCCTTCAGGGGCAGAGTGTAAAAGGACGCCGGCGGCCCGATGTCTGCAGCATCGGTGTGCCGGTCACCAGCCGCCACTAGGGGCCAAGCATGCACCGACAAATGGTCGCCCCTGTCCCTGGAACAGGAGAGCTGTCCCTGGGATGCTCAATCCTTCTCTTCCCCTGCCACCCCCCAGCAGCCTGCACTCACTCCCAAACATGGGTCACCAGCATGGCGCGAGGTGTGGCATCTAGCGCCTCAACCCTCAGTGCCACCAGGCTAGCGATGCACCCCAAATTTTCAACATAGCCTTCTTATTACCTGACCTTCTGTATCAAATGCTGTCCTAAATGTGACAGCTTGTCAAAACATAGTTCAGGCAGGCTTTTCCTCCCACCAGACAAAGTTATGCCCACTTGTTGCAATTTCCGTACGCATGCTAGTAACTGTGGAAATCTTAAATATTTGCACTCCACATTTTTTTTTTTTTAATTATCTGTACTTCTGCTCCATGGCCCTCTCTATCTGGAGGGAGCCCCAGCCCTGCCTCCAATGTCCACCAGCTGATGCCGACCAGCTACCCCGAGGACATACCTCCCCTGGCGGGGTTTGGTGGGGGAGTCCACCCCACCAAGACCGGATCCAGTACAGGGGTTGGTGCCCTGACTATTCAGGGGTGGGACCTGCAAGCTCCCTCCATCATCCGCCATGAGCTTTTTTCCTCCTGGTTTCTCCCCTTCAGGGACGGAGAGTACAAGGATGCCAGTGACGGTACTGCGCACGCTTCCATGCATGCACTCCATCAGTCATCTGCCCCACCTCTGACCCGATGTCTGCAGTGTTGGTGTGCCAGCCCCCAGCTGCCACTAGGGGCCAGGCATACACTGACAATTGGTTGCTCCTCTCCTCAGAGAAGGAGAGCTGTCCCTGGGATGCTTGGTCCTTCTCCTCCCCTGCTGACCCCCAGCGGCATGTGCTTGAACCTGAACATGGGTTGCTGGCATGGCGTGAGGTGTGGCGTCCAGTGCCTCAACCCTCAGCGCCACCAGCCCGGCGATGCACCCCACATTTTCAACATAGCCTTCTTATTACCCAAGCTTCTATATTCAAATGCTGTCCAAAATATGACAGCTTGTCAAAACATATTTCAGGCAGGCTTTTCCTCCCACCAGAAGTTCAACTAACACAATACACACCTGCCACATAAACCATGCAAGGAAACATTCGGCATTGACAAATGCTTGTTCTTTTTCTGTTAGTAAATATTCATCTGTTACAGGTTCTGTTTGGTATGGACACAGTATGGCTACCACTAGGTTACATGTACAGGCAGCTAAGGAGAGCTGGTCACCCACTGTGTAGGTGCTGGCAATCTTGTGGGAAGGTTAGCGGTAATTACTGACAGGATGAGCAGGGAGGAGACAGTTAAGCCATAATCCCAGTGGGGAGTCCTTCCTGGGATATGTTCCCATGTCAGGCAATGGATACAGGTGCATGTCGTAAAATTTCTAGAGATAGCCAGGAAAGGCTAAAGATAGATGAGGTCACACAAACGCATACACACTCACTCACATGGGTGGGGATACAGAGGGAACTGTCACTCAAGGAAGAAGTCACTACCCCACAGCCCTGAGCACATAAATTGGGCAACGGAGCATCCGGCTCTCGCTCTGTCTTGGACATTCACCATCTGAAGAAGGGGGCCCCGCTGTGAGCTAGCTTGTTAAGGAAGCACAGCCTAGGGTGAATGTCTTCTGCAGCTAGCAGCAGGTAAAGAGACTTTAGGTGAGGCTAAAGTTTGAGGTTAATCTGACAAACCATCTGTCTAATTCACTTTATTTTCTGTTCTCAGTAAACGTGTAAACCTTTTGTCATACTGTAAATATATTGTGTTTGTAAATACCTGCAGTATCTTCTAGTAAAGAATCTATTTTTGATAGAACCAGTGACTACCTCATTACTGACGAAGTAATTTTATTATTTCTGCTGGGCCCAGTTTGCAGTCTTCTCTGAAGTGCACTCTACCAATAGTTATTGTGTTGATCTTCCTGACCTGAGCAGAGGGTAAAAGTTGTTTCCTGATGAAATCAGGTGGTGGCAGAGAATTAGAAGTCCCTGACAAAACTGCCCTGTAAGCTGTGACAGCCCAAAGGGGCAGTTTTTGTCACACTCCCGTTTGGACATTTGCATTTGTTCTGCATCCAGGTTCTGCTAATCCCTTCCTTTGCCACTCCTACTGCCCTGCCATGTGCCAGTGCAGCTCTGGAGATCACCTCAGACTTGAGAGGTCAAGTAAGTACTGCAATTTAGGTTTCTATGTGAGCCCTATTCCTGAAAACGTAATCCATCTCCTATACCCCAGACCAGGGAGGTGTGTTTATTCAGATACTTTTATCCTGGGGAAACTCTTTCAAATAAAAAATAAATAATTCCTGCTTTACAATGCACAAAGCATATACATTGGTATTATATTGGTTTTATCTTTGCTGCAATTTGATACATATCCTTATAGGTCTGTTTTTTTTGGTTTTTGTTTTTCTTTCTGCGCTGCCCTTCATGTAAATTTACAATCCTGTATTTGTCTTTGTAGTTTAGTACTCTCCCTGGTCATGCCTGAAAATAGACATGGTATGTTTACAGCACTTACCAAGAAAATAAAACCCTAAATAAATATGTGGCCGCCCCGGACACCATATTCGGGTTCATACCCCTGCCTAGTGACTGTACAGGGCCCACTTGGTTGAGGGGGTTGGGCTTGTTCTTTCTTCTGTGGTAGTCAGGTTCATCCTAAAACAAATAATAAATAGTGCAGAACCTCCACCCAGAGAGAGTAAGTGGGCCAGATGTTGTGTATGGTATCACCCCCCGGGATGCAGTACCTACCTACTTCCCTACACAAGATTCTCCCATCATTTTCTTTAGCTCAGTCGAGTATGAACTTTGTCCAGTGAGACTGCATTTAAGGCTAGCGTTCCAGTGCTTGAGGCAGCAGACACAACAGTACTTGGTACAGGTGTGCTGGCAGTTAAGGGTTCATACTCTCCGGGGGTGGGGATGGGGGCTGATCATGCCAGGTCAGACTGTCACGCTTTTCATTTCTGAATCTGTCTCTGGAGCTCAGTGACATCAAGGGAGCTCCTGCTGTCTGACACTTGAGCACTGGTAGTGGAAGCAGATGGGGGTCACCACTGTTCATCCTGTTCCTCAGCCTCTCTAAACTCCGTAGCAGGACTCAGTGGGAGGGTGAATCAGCCATTCTCTCTTTTAGGGCAACTTTAATAGCAGTAACTCTGAAAATTGGACAGCCTTCAGCACTTGCTCCAGTCACACCTTTTTCAGGTCATTGGCTCTGTTCCACCTGTGGTAGACTTCCTGAAAGGCTCTCTCAAGTCAGTGCAGATAGGCAGAGAGAGGCTCCCCCCACCATTGTTTGGTGGTCTTGAGTGTCCAGTATAAGTCATCATAGGATTCTATACTTCCCTGTTTCCACAATTAGGTTTCCAAACCGGGTACCTGGTTCTGTAGTCACTCTCTAAATTTTCATGTTCCAACAGTCTTTCAAGGTATCCTCCAACACTTCCAAGATGGATCCCTTGTCCCACTCCTCAGCCACATTCTTTACCAGGCGTACTTTGTGAGGGTCCAAACCCTCAAACACACCAGTCCTCCACCTCTCCTCACAGATGCTTATTAGGCAAAGTCTCTGAGTCTACAGGAGGAACCCTGGTGAGGGCTTGAAGTATGGTTGGCCTGGCTAGGCCTCTCACTTGGTCCCATCGGCAACTGGTCTGAACATTTCAGTGTCTGTCTCAGACTGCTACGATCTCCTTGTGAGCCCAGAAACTGCTTTCCCTCTATTCAGTCTCTCACTGGACAAGCAGGGTTGTCCATCAGTCCTTCTGCCCTGTCCTGCTCTCTGACTGGCCCTCACAGCCCACCAGTCCATATGGGAGGGCCCCAATTACATCATCCTCCCACAATCCTTTTCAGTCCCACACTGGGCTTCCCAGCCCTCTGACTGGTTGACTGGTGAGGTTAGGGGTCATCAAGATGGCTGCCCACGTTTTTTTAGGAGCCCTGTGCTCCAGAGTCATTATTTTCATCACTTCCTTGGCTCCAATAAGTGTGCCAGTTCCCCCAGATGTGTAGCAGCCCCTTAAGGCTGTCATCTGGTCTGTCTTCCCTCAGTGGTGGGGTTGAGGGTTTGGAGTTGGGCAAGCTGGGGCTGGGAGGAAAGGGAAAGAGTGCACTGGGGAGGAGCCCCTTGCAGCATGCGCGCTCTCTCTGGTACCATCAATGGCAGTCTATGGTGGGGTGTGGGTGGCACTGGAAAGAAGACTGTCCCCAAAGTCTCTGGTCCCCACTGCCAGAATCGGGGGACTGAAGCAGAAGACACTGCGGCCCGGTGGCACTGAAGGTTGAGGTGCTGGACGCCACACCTTGCACCACGCTGGTGACCCAAGTTTGGGAGCAAGCCTGGGCCATTGGGGGTCGGCAGGGGAGGGAGAGGACTGAGCATCGGGAGGACAGCTCTCCTCTCCTGGGAGGGAGGGGGGTCCGTGCTCAGTGCTTGACTGGCCTCTGGTGGAGGCCAGTGGCCCGGCAAGCGCAGCGCAGACATAAAGGTACAGGAGAGTGGTGATGCCGGCAGTGATGCCTTAGTGTAGGGTGCGTGCCACTCCCCCAAACAGAAAAAGCCTGCAGTTCCCAGGAAGAATGAGCACCCGGAGCGTGCCTCCAATATGCCCTCGCCTGCTCGACTACCTCTGGTCTGACAAAATATGAGTATCAGGATGTTTGCCCGCCCCGCCTCAGCCCACTTGGGGGGGGGGAGGGATGCCACAGCTTCATGGGGACAAGAGAGGTAAGTCTGGGTAGGGCGAGTGAGGCAGGAGGATGACTCCTTGGCGGTCCCGAAGGGCCGGGTCTGCAGGATGTAGGGGGGACAAAAAGTGATTTCAAAAAAAAAAAAGACACTGCAGCTGCAATGACAAAGGGCACAGAAGGCGCCAAGAACATCCATGTGGCCTTGCGCTCTCTCTCCCCCCCCCACCACCACATATGCAGTTGAGTGGGAGAAAGCTAGCAGAGAGTACAGAGCTCCAGGGACCTCAGGATGATGACAGGAAAGCAGTCGGGTAAGCCTGCTCCAGAAGAGGGGGTTGTAAACGATATTAGTAATCGAGGGCATAGCTACTGATACACCAAGTATGCCACAACGTACATAGTCGATGGAAGGGGTAACAAACTGATGCCGCCTGCAGCAGACAGAGCCTGCGAGCTGGTGGCCGCACAGCATCTTGACTAAAGTACTGGCTGTTGGTATGTAATTCAAGACTGGAGTTACATTATGACAGCCAGCATGTCTGACAACTGGGAGATGAGGTGGTGCCAGGGGTGGGAAGCTGAAGCAAGAGTAGTGGAGCTCTTGGGACTGCAGCAGTTACGACTGGCTGCCGTGCAGGTGAGGGGGGTGACTAACTGAGCCACAGTGGTGAGTTTGTGTTAAGAGGCTACTCGGGGGTACTTACCCATTGTGCAGATAGCAGGAACATGAAAGAGCTGAACTCACAAAGACTCGCTAGAGGAAGAAGAATCAGTAGCGTACTGGCAGTGGCACTGATCTGATTGTGGCAGCACGACTCAGAGAAGTGCCTGTACAACTTTCAGGGAGTAGCCAAGCACATGATGTGCTGAGTGGAAAAAAAAAAACCAAACCTCCAGGCTTTTCTCTCTGCATGCTGTGCACAGTGCACAGACTCAAAGACTGGAATGCTATGCAAAGCCTTCCATCCCCCTCACTCAAGAGTGCTGCGGGTTGGGTTGTTTACATAAATTACTTAGCAAAAAGATCAATGCTGTATGTACTCTGAACACACACCCATACACACACACACACACAAACACACACACACACACTGAAGCGTGTTGCCTGGCACCCCTTTGTTTTGTAATTACTAAATTGTAAATTGTAAAGACTGAGGGTTTGCAGGAGGAACTAAGACAGGCAAGGCAGATTGGGGGTGGGTTTAGCCCAATCCTGGAGGGAGGAAGAAGGGGAGATGAGGAAGGGCGATTTAAGTCAACAGTGGTGAGAAGAGGGTCAGAAGAAGGGAAGCAGAGACAAAGGGGCCCAGGCCAGGAAGAACGATTGATGGGGAAACCAGGTCAGGAGACAAAACAAATGGAAGGAGGAGATAGGGACTTGTGAGGGAGGTGAAGAAGTGGCAAAAAGTCATGGAGTGGAAAGGAGAGAACAGGTTACTATGAAGAGAGAGGAAGCGGCATTTGTGAAGGCCCTTCAGAAAATAGCTAGCGCTGCTAGAGAGGAAGAAGGTGGAGGAAATGATGAAATTAGAGGAGTAATTGATAAATGCCTGGACCAAACTGGAGCAGGGGAAGTTCTGCTGGGAGAATTGCAATAGGGGCAAGGGGAAATTATGTGCAGGAGGAAGAAGAGGAGCTGGAAATGAGAGAGGAGATGAATGGAAGCAAGCAGGGAGTAAGAGGGGTGGAATCTTAGTGCTGGGGGACTCAATACTAAGAGGAGTTAGGTGGGGTAGCAAGGGGGAGAGACATAGTCGCATTTGGGTGGAGGCCATGCCAGGAATGACAGTGGAAAGGGTGGGACAGTCTGTCCTGAAATATGCTAGAAAGGGTAGGGACAAGCCTCATTTAATTATACATCGTGGGACAAACGACCTGGCTGACAAGACAGTAGATACAGTTCAGAGGAGGTTTGAGGAACTAGCACAATTATGTGAGGTGGCAGGAAGATCAGTAACTTTTTCAGAGATACTTCCTGTGCCAAAGGCTGAGAATAGAGGAATTTAACAGATGGCTAAGAACCTGGTGTTGTGCTAAAGGGTATGGGCTGTTTGGGGGGGGTAGGGAGGGACCTGGGAGGACAGTAGTCTCTATGCCAAGGACAGACTACACTTGAGTGAGGAGGGAAAGAAAGTGTTGAAACAAGAGGATGGAGGAGTACATAGAGGAAGTTGGGAATTTAAACTAGGAGTGGGGGTGGCAGTTGGGGAAGAGATATGCAGAGACCACAGGTTGGGAAACGATATGAGCTTACCCCCCATAACAGTGACAAAGGACAAATGGCAAGTACTGTTGGTGATGCTAGGAAAGGAGGGCAGGATGGGGGGAGGGAAGGGTGGAAGGTGGTTACCCTTAATGCTAGGAGCCTTGGGAGGAACACTGCAGAGTTACAGGTTCTCATGGCAGAGGGAGAGGTGGACATTGCAGTCATCACGGAAACATGGGCCACCCAATACAATGACTGGGACCTGTCTGTACCAGGGTACAGATTATTTAAGTAGGGACAGAGTGATTGGGGAAAGGAGGGTGGCACTATATGTGAAGGAAGGACTGAAGTGTGTAAGGGAGGAAGGAGGAGGGGTAATGGAGTCACTTTGGATGCAAATCCAGGATTCCAGGAATAGGATTCTTAGAATGGGAGGGTACAGGCCACCATCTCAGATGGAGGAGTTAGACAGAGAACTAGTGGGACAGATCAGGAGGACCTAGTAGAAGGGTAGTGTGGTGATTGTGGGGACTTCAACATGCCAGGAGTGGACTGGAGCACCCCAACAACCAGGAACAGAAGGGAGCAGGTACTGCTGGATGCCTTCCAGGACAGCTTCCTGCTGCAAATGGTCAGTGAACCAACCAGGTTAGGAAATATCCTTGACCTTGTGCTGGAAAATGGGGACTTTGTGAGAGAACTTACAGTGTTGGAACCGCTGTCAGGGAGTGACCACCGCTCAGTATGGCTCACATTGGATATGGTCAAGAAAGGAGTGGAATCTGGCTCAATAGTGCTGGACTTCAGGAGGGCCGACTTTGGGAGGATGGGGGAAGTGGTAAAAGGGTACCTGGCCAGAATTCAATCTAGTATGGACACTAACCAGAGGTGGGAGCTCATAAAGGTGGGGATAGTGGAGACAACCAAAACCTGATGCAAAGCCCAGAGCAAGAAGGCTAGGGCCAAGAAACTGATCTGGTTGAGCAAGGAGGTCATGGAAAAGGTAAGGAGGAAAAGAGCTGCCTTTAGGAAGTACAAGAAAACAGGGAGGGGGAGGACAGGGAGGAGTACTTGACAGAATCGAAGGAGGTGACAAGGGCAGTAAGGGGAGCCAAAGCATCTACGGAACTCAGGCTGGCACAAGGCATTAAGAAGGGGGAGAAGGACTTCTTTAGGTACATCAGGGAGAAAAGGAGCTGTAAGGACCACATAGTAGGATTAGGAAGGAGGGGGGTTG
Organism: Neoceratodus forsteri; assembly: GCA_016271365.2. Lineage (NCBI taxonomy): Eukaryota > Metazoa > Chordata > Ceratodontiformes > Ceratodontidae > Neoceratodus > Neoceratodus forsteri. The sequence continues at coordinate 818,345,145 of CM057453.1, read as the reverse complement.
GGTGGAAGCAGGGTGCGATAAGGCAGAAGCACTAAATGATACTTCTGCTCAGTATTTACTAAAGAGAAGAGGGGTGACACCCAAGGTGGGAGAAATGGCAGAAGCAGGGAGGAAGCGGTGACAGATGGGAAATCATGGAGAGCAGAGTTCGAGAGGGTTTGAAGGCACTGAGGGTGGACAGGCGCCAGGCCCAGATGGCATCCACCCAGGGTACTGAAGGAGCTGGCAGAAGTCCTTGCAGGACCTTTGGCAGATCTATTTAATGCCTCACTACATTCAGGTGTGTACCCCAGGACTGGAGGATGGCTCATGTGGTGCCCTCCACAAGAGTGGCCTCAGGATGAACCGGAAACTACAGACCAGTGAGCCTCACATCCACCGTGGGGTAGCTAATGGAGACTATCCTGAAGGAGAGCTGGTGGCCTCCTAGAGGCCAAGGACTACAGGACAGCAGACAGCATGGCTTCACACGTGGCAGATCCTGTCAAACCAACCTGGTTGAGTTCTATGACTGGGTAACTAGGCAACTGGACAGGGCCCATGCAGTGGATGTCCTGTATCTGGACTTCAGTAAGGCATTCGACTCAGTGCCACATGGAAGGTTGGGAAGGAAGTTAGTAGGCACAGGGGCGGGTGCAAAGCTGGTGAGATGGGTGGAAACTGGCTGCAGGGAAGGCAACAGAGGGTGGTGGTGGGTGGGGAGCTCTCACACCCAAGGGCAGTGACGAGCGGTGTTCCACAGGGCTCGGTGTTGGGACCAGTGTTGTTTGGGATATTCATTGCAGACATATCATGGGACATCAAGAGCAAGATCAGTCTGTTTGCTGATGATACCAAGGTAGGCGGTGGATGACCTGGGGGGATGGCAGGGGTTGCAGGATGATCTGGCAAAGCTTGAAACCTGGTCAGACACCTGGCAACTGGGCTTTAATGCCAAAACGTGCAAGGTGCTGCATTTTGGGATGAAGAACCCAAGGAGGAGTTACCAGCTAGGGGGAGTGCAGCTAGCCCAGACAGAGGAGGAGAAGGATCTGGGTGTGCTCATTACAGGGTCAATGAACAACTCGCACAATGTGGAAGGCAGCTGCAAAGGCCAACAAATGCTGGGTTGTGTTGCAAGGGTATATCCTCGAGGAGGGAGGAGGTGATTCTGCCACTGTATAGGTCATTAGTTAGACCACACCTGGAGTACTGCGTGCAGTACTGGCGTCCGTGTCTGAAGAAAGACATTAAGTTACTGGAGGGCGTGCAGCACAGAGCGACAAAGATGATCAAGGGGCTGGGGGACTTATCATACGAGAGGAGGTTGAAGGAGTTGAACATGTACTCACTGGAAGAGAGGAGAGGAGAGACAGGGGTGACATGATTGAAACCTTTAAATACATGAAAGGAATAAACAAGACGGGTACAGAGGGGCTGTTCAAAGTAAGGGAGGGGAGGGCCACCAGGGGCCATGTAATGAGACTGGAGCGAGGAAGGTTCAGGAGGGAGATAAGGAGACACTTTTTTACAGAGAGGGTGGTGGCTGGGTGGAATGCGTTACCTGCTGAAGTGGTATGCAGTAGAACAGTGGACTGCTTCAAACGAGGATGGGACAGGACAAGGGGGAGGGTTAATGAAGGGGAAGGGTGAAAGGGAGGGGCAGCTGCAGAATAAGGGGTGCTAGCTGCACATTCGAGCAGACTTGATAGACCTCTAGGCCTTTATCTGCTGGCAAATTTTGTATGTTTGTACTTAGACTTAGGAAGAGAAAAGAATGCTTTGTAATAGAAACATCGAAAAGAGTAGGGGAATTTCCCCGGTGTCCTGGCCAAATTTCCCTCATTCACTAAAAATACCACCAACAGCTTAATCTGGTTCAAGGTCAGTTGGCATTCATCTGTATCCCCTTCCCCCGGGTCGTGCCTGAAAATAGGCAGGATTTGTCTAGTGCACTTACCCGGTCAACAAAAGCTAAATAAATAAAATAAAATAAATCTGTTATCACTCCACTTCCTCACTCAAGAGTGCTGTCACTTTTTTTAATATAGCTTTTTTTATAGGCTTTTCTGTAGGTTTCTCCTGTATCTCCCCCCCCCCCCGAGGCCCCAGCACACGGCCATATGTGCCTGTAGAGGCGCGCATGCACACTGGAAGCCAGCTCAGCCCCTTCCGCCCACTAATACTGCCACCTCGCCCACCTATGTTACTCCACTGGACCTTCTCCGGTGGGGACAGGACTATGGGAAGGATGACAACCCCGGCAGAAGAGAGTCGCCCAAGGCTCTCAATCCGCTCCTCCCCAGGCGACACCGATGACTGCTCCCTCGAATTGGGTTGCTTAGGCACGAGGTAAGGTGTCCAGCACCTCAACCTCAGCACCACCGGCCGGCTAGAGAGTGCTGCCCTTTTAATGCAGGCAGAAGAGAAGAATCTGGGAACTGAATGCAGTGTACCTCACCCCAACCCAGCACCCGCCCAACTCACTGAAGAGTACATCACATATTTACCTATGTAAGCCCCCCTCCCTGGTGTCTAGGGGTATGCCAGGTGTAAAATTGGTGGGGAGGGGGCACTCACAGCAGAAATCTTGGAATTCCTTACCAGGACAGCAGACATTGATGGAGTTAGAAGCTGCAGGGGGTACAGGCTTCTTCTGGTGCCGGGCTGCAATAAACTTTGTTTAGTAGCCACACACAGTTCATTAAAAATGACTGACGTCCATGCAGAAGTAAAACAGAGGGTTTCATTTAATTGAAAGCAGAGCATTCCAAGGAGGTAATACACTTGAACAACTGATTTTTAATCCTGACCGCAGGGTCATGCAAGTTGCTAGTGTCCATTGTGGCTGTTAAGACTCCAGTAACTTCGGGTGGCCTTACTTGGGTTAGGTATCCACTGAAAATACAGGCAGCTTTAAACCCGGGCTACAATGGCCATCGATCCTTTATGCAGCAGGCAGCATTTTCTTTTCTCTTATCCCAGCTCCAGTCTCAACTCTGTCTCCCTTGACTCAACAGCAGCAGACCCTTTAACATAGGCTACCACTCCTCTCTCAGACTTCAGCCAAACATTAGGCAGTGGCAGGTGACTCCACCCTTAGCGTCAGGGTGAATGACCCCACCACAGCTGCCACAAACTGGGTTGGCATCTCTAACTTTGGGGCTGTCTCCCTCTGTCTCTCTCTCACTACATGCTTCCTCTCAAACAGAACTTGGGGCCCTGGTAAGTGACTTCACCCACAGACTCATGGGAAAATGTCACCACCATACCACCAGAGCTGCCACAACTGGCTTGGCATCTTGGACTCCGGGGCTACTGCTCTACTTCTGGGCTCCAAAACTCTCCTCTCTGGTCTCTCTCTTGCCACAAGATGTCACCGGGCTGCACATTTGGTCAGGGCTCACACTCATGGCTCCCATTTCTTTCTGGCCACGGCTCTCTCTCTGCACCACTGGGGGAGGGAAGGCATTTCAGAGGACTCATACTGCAGACCACCATGTGGACCAGGCTGACGGCCACCGCCATGTCAACACACTGATCTATCCAGTCACACACACACACACACACACACACACACACACACACACACACACACACACAGAAAACCACTGGACACCCTGAGAGCAGGCAATCAGCCCCACTCTCCTGTAGCTCTCCCACCAGATGCCTTCTTAGTTCCCCTGGGCTCTCTTGTCTTTCCCCCCTTTGGAGCCAAACCCCCCAAATTTATAATCCCACACACCTACAGTGACCTCTGACCTGCAGAAGCTCCCACTGGTGTGACACAGAAGGAGTTAACCATTTGATTACTGGACCAAAAAGGACCTGCAGTGCACAGAACATGTACACACCCCACGGGGGGGGCTTATACCTAGACTAGAATGGAAAATCCATGCTCAATCAAAAGGGAAATGTTATATACAGTAAAAAAGTTCTCTCCCCCCCACTGAAGAATACTGCATGACTTTTTCATTGTTTTGTTATAAAGTGCCGCCTCTGTTGCTGCTACTAGCGCCTAAATTACACACACACACACACCCCTCCCCTCTGCACAGCTTGTGTCAAGGCTGGGGGCTTTATATGAGTAAGAAACGCACTGTATGTCTAGATGATGCATCAGACTGTGTCTGTTTAAGGTCTGGAATAACAGATTCTGAGGCTGTAAAGGAAAGATGTATTTGGAAAATGGAAACGGTCATAAAAAAAGCCGGGATCAGTTATAATTATTCAGAGATGGATTTGGAGGCATGTGAGACATGCTTTGGTACAGTTTACTTTGTTTTGCAGTAAGCAAATATGCAAATTGTTTCTGTTTCTTTGTATTGGGTATGGACTTGGAGAATCCAGCACCATAAACAGTACAGATGGCAGGCACCACTGAACTATGATGTCTGTTTGGAGGATGGAGATGTAGGCATATTTTCCTTTGTCCAGTGGCCTGCAGCTTTAGTGTTTATCCATGTGCGCCATCAGATACCGGGATATTGGGCATGGATTAAGTATTGGCAGCCAACCAATGAGAAAATCCTATTTTTTCTTTAAATGTTCCCACCAGCAGAAAACCTTCAGAGAGACAGGCCCCACTGAACTAGGAGGTCGATGGGGGGAGGAGGGGCAATAAAATTGGGGTTCTTCTCTCCTTCTCACCTACAATCTTATATGGAGGACAACAGAGATGCTGGCTGCCACTTCTGCCCTCACAGAGAATCATCGGACTGGGACACTGCCCTATTGTAGGGAAAACTGCACTGAGCTGTGCATATCTGAGATCTGTAACAGGTCTTCAAGAACAGGCAAAGGTAAGAATAAACATTTTAAAGTACAGTACTATGTGCACCTGCATGTTGTGTCCTGCTCCCAGGCAGCTACAGCAGGTTGGGACTTGGTAAAATCCAGTCCGCTGGACCTGAACCAGATGAAAACATTAAAAGTCAGACCAGCTGGTCTGGGCACAGCTTGCACAGTCCAGCTGTTCCGGCTGGAGCAGTTGGTCCAGTTTTTACCATTTTTGTCCATCCTATCCAGCTGGTCTGGATTTAATCTATGTGAGGGTATGGGTGAAATCCAGATCTCAGGACATGAATTGGACCCCTTACAGTTTTGGTCCAGTCTGAGTCTGGCAGTCTGGATTTCACCCAGACCTTCATCGAGATGAAATCTGGAGCTACCAGAATGGATGTACCTAAACAGAAAAACCAGGACCAACTGGTCTGGCTGGATCAGTCAGACCTCATACGTTGCACCCAGTCTGGTTGTCCAACTGGAACAGCCAGTCCGATTTTTACTGTTTTTGTCTTGTCAGGGTCCAGCAGTCCAGATTTTATCCATAGTTTGTTGTTGTTTTGGTGGGGGGTGGGGTTCTGCTGTTTGTTTGTTTTTTTTTTTCTGATTTCAATAGGGTGTAACTTCATCAGCTGAAGAGAGTAATAGATATTGTAATTAAATGAATAGTAAAATGGAGGTTGATCTCAGTTGAAAGAATATTAAAAAAAAAGATAATCTCAAACTAACTGGTTAAAAATAAAAACACCAGGGGAATCTATGTACGTTTAGCAAAAGAATTTTTGTCCTTCTCTGGCTTAAAATAAAAAGGAAAGCAGATCTGTCTGCACTCCGCAGATGGGGCTACCTATCTGATGCATTTATAATATTTTTAAGGGGCCATTTCTTACTCATTCGTGAAGCATAATGACATTATAGGAAATGTATTTTTTTACCAACTGGGGAACAATGTGTGGAGGAGGAGATCTGCAACAGTTCTACAGTGTATAAGAAATTATGGGAATGCAATGGATCTACCTCACTTTGATAGCTTGCTTTGATTGCTGCGGTGGATGTAATTACCCTTACAGCTGATATATTTTAGCCTGTATGTAACTATTCCTGCTGCATTACATTGACTGCTGCCTTCTTCCCTGGAGACCCCATAAAATGAGATGCTGCATGGCCTTATCTTGGATGGAGTCATTTTAAGGAAATAAAATTAATGAAAATATGAAATTTGTTTATTATAGTAAAGAGCACATGGGGTTGTGGATTTCGGTGTTAGGCCAGCTTTTGCACGTTATTGTGTTCTTTACTGTAATAAATATATTTTCATTGATAGTGATTGTAATTTTTGGAAGTTTTAGTGTGTGTCCCTCCCCTACACTTATTTTTTTTGTTCACTGATGATTGGGGAAGGCAAGGGACTGCACCTTACAACCTGCACCTGTGTGTTCTCCCTTTTTGTTTTGTTGTGAAGTTTAGTAGACCCTAGTTATAGAAATTGTGTATTTCTGTAACATTTTAAAGGACAAACAAATTATTTGTGTTTGTGTAAGGTTTTAAATGACTGTGTTTTTCTGTGCGTTGTTTTAAAGGCTAAAAAATTGTGTGTTGTGAGGTTTTAAAACAGTATTTTTTTTTAGTGGAAAAAATGTCGTCATTCATTATTTTTAGTAATAATAACGTATTTCTGACAAAACCATCAATCTATTCTTTTTTCACTGTGTTTCACTCTTGAACTTACATGTTGGGTTTGTAAGTTTACAAAGTTACTGCTCTTCTGCCACACACCCTGTGAATAAATTAAACATTTTGGTGTGGTGCTATGCTGTTTATCACTAAAAATGTGTGGCAGCACCCTCCTAAGATATATCCACAGCATAAACCTAGTATGTAGAGTAAAAAGAAAAAATGATAAGGGAAGGGATTTTTAGCACTGTTAGTGGCGCTCGTCTGTAATGACTTAAGCCATTAATTATAAAATTAGCAATGAGTGATTTTAAAAACATCTGTTTTTATATTGTGTAAAAATGCATATTGCTACATCATACTGTTTTATTAGTAATATACTATATAAACAATAAGAACTTACTTCTGTCTATCATTTTTTGCTTTGCACAAAGTGCTGCACTTACACAGAAGTCTTCCACCCACCGAGTGTTAGAAATTAGAGAGAGAACATTGAACGCAACCCCCATGCTGCTGGGAAAACATGTTAACTATGGTTACTCAGGCTAGATCATAAGAATGACTTGCATTTCATTTGAAATTTAGCATGTCCCCTAAAAGAAAAATCAGGAGTCGGCAAATCCCACAAAAACTACACGTTACACTCTCTTTTACTATTACAGGCAGATGATCCCCTTCCCCCAACACACAGATTTGCACACTGCACAAAACATGCCTGTTGCAAGGCAGTTAGGGTATTCCTAGTTTAAAAAATATCTAAGAGAACTTTGACCAAAATCAAAAAAAAAATGTATGGTTTTCAGAGTACTCGCTCTTAATATTTGCTGATGATTGGATGTTTCTGGTACAGTATTAGCCACTGCTTAGCAATTAAATCATAAAGAGTAGTGAGAAAGAAATAATATGACCTACTGGGAATTGAACCTGGACCCCCAGAATACCATCCAGCCAGGATGGTATTCCAGGGACCTGGTTTCAATTCTCAACAGTTCATATTATTTCGCTCTCACTACTGTTTGTATCTGCTAATAACTGTAAATAAAAACTGGGAGAAATCCAAGCAGGTTTTGCCTGTTCTGTGGTTTTTAGCCGAGTGTGCCTGTCCTCCCTCAGGTTGAAACTTAGGCAAAAACCACCAATTTCCTGATGAAGCACAGCCGAGCCTTCCAACTGGGGTACGGAGGAACACGGAGGCCCACATCTGAGCAAGGTTTGGGGTTACTGCAATTTAATATTTGTGATGGGAACTACATAGTGTTAAAAATGGCCTGATGTTCCACTTTCAGAGTAGCAAAGGCAGCCAAAGGGTTAACTGAGAGTTCACCTTGAAGGTATGCAGTTCAAGCCTCAGTTGTTTATTTAAAAGTGGTAATCTGGAGAAGCACACTGAGCCAATGCTCGTTTCCAGGTTCAACCCGGGGTAAGTTTACCTGGGTGTTTGAATGACCACAGCTCAGCTGTATTTCAGGCCTGGTCTGGTGAGGGTGGGCATCACTTGGTCAGAATCGTAGAAAGAGAATAAAAGTGTTGCCTTAAATTAATGGCCACGGGCAATTTGTAGAGCTGTTTTCCTGTAGATGACACTGCTTCCTATGAAAGCCAAATTGCTCAGTTTTCCTATATAACCAACGCAAGTTTATTGGAAATACCTTTACTCTTGTCCTTTATTTATTTAACGCTTATGAAATAACCTTTGAGCTAGGTGCTCTTTTACAAGGGTTCCAGGCAAGAGACAATACAAAAGTTACAATGGCACAATTCACATAGCCAGAAATACACATGTAACCCCCCTACAAATGGGAGTTCCCGAAAAGTCTTCCTTGGGCTTTCCTAAATGCCTATGGCCAGGCTGGTATCCTGTGTCTTAGCATTTAAAAGTGTTTGTGTGAGAGTGCCTTAATGCCTCTGTGCCTCTTTAAGAGCTGCCTATAACGTGGTGCTTAGTTAATCTGGTAGGGGGCTGAGTGTTTCTATGCTCGAGTCCCGCCCGGGCTGCCAGATAATCGCTCCGTTCTGCCATCGCTATTTGCGCAGAGGGAGTCCTGTTAGAAGCTGTACTTATTTGCTGAGTATCTATTAGAATAGTAATGTTATGGAAGTTTGTCTAACCTGCCTTTTTTGCAGCATGGACATTTTTGATATTGCACCACCGTCTTGGTTCTGAACTGCTATTGTGGACCAATCAGTACCTTTGGGCATCCTAAAATGGTGTCTGTCCCCAGGGGTCTTGTGGGAGTAAAATTCTGTAGGAATTGTATCTTTGAGACTTTGGCGCCCAAATGGACCTGGAGGGGGAACCCTTGAATTGACTGATGGATGGATCAGTGAACCAAACCTTTTGGATTCTGGGGAAAGTCCCAGGCTGCTTGCAGAGAGTCAGTCTGAGCTGGGGAGCGAAAAGAGTGAACAGCTCGAGAGACTCAAGCGGTAGCTGCTGCGTAGTTTGCGCGGGAGAACTGTGGAAGGGCCGAGTCTTGGCCTGCCTTCTGCTGTCCCTTGCGAGGGAGCTCTCTAAAGAACTGGACAGCTTCCGAAGTTTGTGAGAGATTTAAGCCACTGACTTGGTGACCAGGCTGGAAACCTGAAGAAGACCGAAGATTTGCTGAATGCAATCGGCCTGTCAGGACCTGCATTTACTGCTGAACTCCCGGTTTTATGCAGAGAAGCTGTGATTGCAACCGGACTGTCATTTGTCTGGTATAGGGGTGATTGCTTTACTATAAATGTGCTGTGTGCTGCTAGGGGGTCGTGATTTTGTTCCCCACTGTGTGCTCAACCGTGCCTTGCTTGCTGGAGGCTGCATCCAGCTTTCTCGGACTCACATCTGAACTGTTCCTTGGTCAGGGCCTTGTCACACTGGCCCAGCCAGATTACTCACGCCACAGAGAGAACCATCGACGAGAGACCTGCCTGGGGATCAGTCCCCTGCTCAATGCCTTGAACAAGAATGACGCCTCTGTGATTCGGGTGGGCCCTGCTTCTCCTGGCACTCCAACTCATCAACCTGCAGTCTCAATTTCATCTCTCCTGTGTCCTGTATTGGGTACAATGAGTAAACACCAGGGTAGCTCCCTGCAACATCAGCTAAATCAAAAGTGTTGTCATCTAATTCACTTGTTTTCTGGTCAGAACTGAGCCATCTGGCTCCGGATTACAAATTGTGTGTGGTTGTGCATGTTTCTTTCTTCCATCACAGGGCCCCAACCAGCTGCAATACTGGCCTATCCCGTTACAGGCTAGCCCACCTTACTCCAACCTGGGTACCCAGAGTGTATGACTGTGTAGGGACTCTGTAGTGCATGCTTGACTGCCTGATTGGCTTAAAGGCTAAATCAGTCAACCTGATTACGCCCCTCCCCTGTTCAAGTCCCATAAATAAATCTGATCTAACTCTTTTTGCATTTAACGTGACTGTGGTTCCAGTTTGGGATACAAGCACTGTACTGTTGTTATTTGCTGTGCATAACCTTGTTTAATGGGGGTCTCCAGGGTCCAGTCAGAGGAACCAGCCCTTGTGATCAGTGCAAGCAGAGTGGGGATTTGTGTGGTGAACAAGGGTTATTGTGAAAGTGTTTACTGTACCTTGTCCAGGCCACTAGAAGGGAAAGGGGGGTGGGGTTACAGTGTCCCAGAGGGCTGTACCCATGTTAGCCACCTGTTGCAATACCCAGGCCCCTTAACCTGCAACTAGCCACGCAGGCAGGGGTAGTAGCCCTTGGGATAGCACCACCTAGTGGTTATGCACAGGTTATCTAACATAGGAATAGTGGCTTGACAAGGGCAAATTGTTTAACCTGGAAAGGTACGCTAAGCGGGAGCTTGTTTCCCGGTGCGACCTATGAGCACATGGAAGTTGAGACTTGCTCAGGGTCACACAGTATGCAAATGGAGGCTGATGGAATTCAAACCCAGGTCTTCAGGGTTGCAGCTCAGTGTCCTCAACCACTGTGCTATAAAACAGTAGCTATCAGGTAGTTAGAACTACCTGATGGACAAAACAGCTGTCAGGTAGTTAGAACACCAAAAATTGACATGCAGGGCCCAGAATGTCTGTCCCCCCAGTAAGACATGACATATGTGCTTTTACACCAAATATTAATATTTTATTTCAGTAGGACAGTTATAAATCTCAGTTTTGTATCTTTCTCATCTCGCTCATTTTAAGTGATCAGCTACGTGAAGCCTATTAAAACTGTTCAACTAGTACCCTTCCAAGGTCAACCTGAAGTTAACGGTTACGCAATATTTGTGTTCTGCATTATTTCATGCACATCTCAGAGCACCACACCCATTCGTCGCTATTCTTTCTGTCTTCTGTTGTTAGGCGGAAGGAGTAGTTTGCCCCTCGGAGCGTCCCGTAGTCTGTTCCCTTTGCCCCGGAAAGGTCGCGTACCGGTAAAAGTATGGATTCCGAGTCGTCCGTTCAGAGGCTTCGCCGCGTCCCGGCTCATCCCGACAGGACCGGCTCCGCTGAAGGTGACAGGGCTCGGGTGCAGCTGCGGGACGCCGGGAAGGACAAGAGCAGTAGGAGAGCGGCGCCGGCCCTTTTGGAGGGGGGAGGTACGGCACTAGTGCTGTTGCTGTACCTGCTGGCGCTCTGGGCGGCGGTTCTGGTGTCTGTGCAGAACCTGCTAGTCAGTGACCCGTCCCCGGATTTCAACGCGACACGAGCCAGGTGAGTGCGGGCTCCCCCGGCCCACCCCCCGAAGCACTCGTGTAGGAATTTCAGTTGCACGTCTTGGCTTTCGAGCTATTGCCAGGACAGCGTTTAGGAACTACTTCAGATATAATAACTGTGCTGTAAGGTGGGTGTGATGATGACCGTCACTTAGCGGCTGTTTGTGGCAGAGGGCCAAGAGGCGATGGATAGTGGGGGAGCGGGCGGGTGAGGTTGTGCGTAGGGCTACCACCTGTCCTCATTTGGGCAGCTGTGTCCTGCAAAAAAGTGAAAATTACTACATGTCCTGATATTTTAGTAGAAAAAAATATTTTCTGACTTTTCTCTAAATGTTGCAAACAACTATAATACCTTAAAGAGCAGATGACGCCTTTGGGAACACTTTTGAAAACAACACAATATTTAGGCACAGTTCAGCTTGTATTTCGTATATCTTTTATAGATTTTTTCCTCTGCATTATTTATTACTGAAGAAATTCCCACAAAAAATAATATCTTTATTCCTTAGACTTACTCTGCGTCAATAGTATATTATGCCCTACTTGAAATAATAATGCCCTGTTGTGATGTCAGTCTGCTGCCATGGTGATGTCATAAGCAGAGTATCGTGACTTCTGGTTGGGAAGAAGCAGTAGGAGCTGATGAACCCTCCGGGAACAACAGTCCTGTTTTCATGCATATGACCTCAGTAATAAATAATGGGGATAAGAAATACAGAGCTAGTGTGAAATATAAGCTGCAGTGTCCAAATATTATGTTTTTCAAAGTTGTACTTGAGGTGTCTGTGGCTGTGTAACTAAAATACCTTAAAATGCTAACACTAGAAACAAACTACAACACTTTTTCTTAATTTGGATTTTTTAGAGAAAACAAGTCTGTTGCATTGGTTGAGATTATGTATTGTCCTGCACAAAATCATGTTTTGGTAAGAAATGTCCCACTTTGGGCTTCTTAAAAGGTGGTAACTCTAGTTGTGGGGGAGAGGGTACTGTGCACTCCTATAACTGGACAAGGGATGGCCTTGGGTCCTGACACGCGCCTTGGCAAACTTGGTATCAATGCCCCTGTCCACCCTTATTGGTGGGTCATAACAGATAAAAAAGAGAAACAAATAATTTATTGGTGCCTCCCCATGATTGGCATTCCTATGTATCTGCCTGATTTGTCTGCCCTTAAGGGAGATCCTGAGTGGGACACTCTATAAAGTATATGGGCACACACACAGCAGGTTTTGCATCATCCTTGCCACACACAGGAGTAAGTATATCTCACAATGAATGCAGTAATCCTGGAGTGTGTTATTGCACTTATAAAATATCTTGGTAATTAAAGAGCACCTATTTTGGTACTCTAGAAAAGCCACTGGAGTTGGGTTACCTTTCTGGGAATCCATTAGTAATGTTCCTGAATTTTGTTGATCAGCAGTTTGAAGGGGAAGGGACTAATTTTGGTTCCATAGAACCAGACACCCAATCCCATCCCCATGCTTCGACTTTGTGATGTCCCACAGGACCCCTTCTTCCGGGGAGGGAGAGTGTTGCAACCTGCTACACTTACGCCACCTGGGTGACCACGGGTGGCGGTGCAGGGTCTCCTCAACTAATAGGGAGGGACCCTTGGACCGAGCGCACGGACTGGCTGTGTCGGGCTCTGCTGTCAATCGGTCACATTGCACGCTCCTAGAGGGGTGGGCAGAACACAGAAAATGGGAAAACAGAGGTGCAGGCCTGAGAGGATGAAGCCTCAACCTGCCCACCATGTCCACCAATGGAACCGAGCTTCTTCCGTTAGGGGAACCCAGTCTTCTCCGTCATGGGTGGCCAGACGGATTGTGGGGAAGAACTGCTGAAGGCGTACCCGGCCCTGGAGAGTAAGCCAGGGGGGCAGCACAGTGGTGTGTCGCAGGTGGACTGACGGTCCTGACTGGATAAGTGGCAGGTTCTTGGTAGGATGGTACATGGGCATTGGCTGAGGTGGAAGGAGGATACTGCCTGGTCCGGAGTGGTGGATAAAATATGTTTCCAAAAACAGAACAAAACCCTGAATATATAAATTCTGAAACAAGGACTGTTTTAAGTCCACAATAGGTAGGCTTATTGGTTTGGGGGGGTTGAGGATTGCACCTATACTGGTGCCCTTTAACAAAACAGATAAAAAAAAAAAAAAAAAGATGTTGCAGTGAGCATTAAGTAATATTCCCACCCTGTCATATGATGAGTCTCAGCCATTCAAAGCTCCCTATTTTAGCCACTTATTTTACAAATACAAGCAAGAGAGGCCGTATTATAGTGGTCAAATACCCTAGAACCTCCCTGATACCAAGTCCCACCAGTACAGATCAGATGAGTGGCATTCTGATCTAGTGCTTGTGCACTGAAACATGACACAGGAAATCCCAGGATCTACCCCCCCCCGTCACAACTTGTGTGACCTTGGGCAGATCCCTTGACCTTCCTGTGTAGCAGTCTCATTATGATTTATCTTTAGAGACTGTATGTCATTTAAACAGTGACTAGAAATGGAGCGTTTGATTGGCAGACTGTATTTTGAAGGGGTTAGTTTTATGTTAACCGTTGCAGGGCTGCGGACTGGTGCATCTGTCCAGAAGTCCAATACGTTCTACTTCTTTCAGTAGTCTAGCTGCCGAGAATACTTTTACAGTTGTAAGAATGATCTCACATTCATTCTTAGGGTATGAGAACTGCAAACGGAAGGTGAATGGTTTTGATACCCTAAGGATGTGAGACCACTCTTAACTGTAAGAGTGGTCTCAGCGGCAGTATTATTATATTATTGATCGAGATTGATCAATACTGTATATAAACTTTAAAAAAACTTGCCTCTAATGGGCCTATTTCTTTTCTATTTACATTGTATGCTCCTTGCTGCCCCCTTTAGACCAACCCCCCCCCCAGCCCCATCACACCGGTGTCACCAGGTCTTACCTCTGCCTGGTCGCCGGGTGCGGAGCCTGAGGGAGGTCGGTCGTCATCCACAGCCGGAGATGTTTTTCCTCCTTTTTCTCCCATCCCCTGTGCTGGGGCGTGCACGCATGATGTGCGCACGTAGAGGCATATGCTTGTCTGCAGTCCCACAGCTCCCTCCCTATGTCTGGCCCCACTGGCCCGCACTACCCTCTGGCCTCCACCTGGGGGTAGTCATTCGGCTGGAATGCCAGTTCTCCCTCCCCGGGAGAGGAGAGCTGTCCTCCGGATGCTCAATCCTATCCCTCCCCTGCCGACCCCTGATGGCCTGTGCTCGTTCCTGAACACGGGTTGCCAGCGTGGCGTGAGGTGTGGCTTCCAGCACCTCAACCCTCAGCACCACCGGGCCGACTAATGGGCCTATTTCCAGGGCAGCTGTGCGTGAGACACTCTCCACAGAATAAGAGTGTCTCACATGCAGAAGAAAGGAGTGCTTCAATTACCAAGAGAACTCCCTCGAACTATAATAAGATACAGTAGAAAAGATTAGAATTTAAACTAAAACGAAATTTCTAAAAATACAAATGGCATAGCTGTAATAGCATTAAGGCATGACCAAGGGTTGGGCTGGTTACCTTTGTTTGTTGTTTTAGGGCACAAGGCACTCGTCCTTGTCTTGCACCTTATAATTCTGCAAGGGTTAGATGACTGATTTTATAACACTTTTGACGATTTTACAAATGTTATAAGTGTAATAATCCACGCTGGGTCTGTGTCAAGGCTGTAATAACCACACCTTCTGGGTGGTTGAAGTCCCTCAGCTGTGCCTCGGGCAGCACAACCTACCAAGGTCGTTCGGTTATTACAATATTGCTGCACAACTGAGTGTAGAATATTCCATACATAATCTAACCCTTGGCTGTGCCTTGATGCTTAATACTGTGCTGCATTCTTAATAGAAATTACAGAGGAATGGAACATTGAAATTAAAACAATGTGCTTGCATAGAAAAGTCGCACCTATTTACTGGGCATGATCTAAAGGACTGTTCTGTTAGTTGCCACACCTCTCAACACACCTTGTAAGTTGGGGGACAGATTACTCTAATTCCCTCCCAGTAACCCAATTTTTAAATAAAAATCGGGGCTGTATCTTAAAAAATGGTAATATTCAGAAAAATGCTGGGCTGGTGATGCAGATTTGATAAGACTCAGGAGCTAGCTGGGTGGCCTTGGGGTAGGGGCAGGGTACACTTCCAACTGGGTAGAGCTGGCGCTGTGATCTCAGTTGTTGGTCAGGGAGCTTGTTTCCGCTTGGAGGATGCTGTGTGCTTGTGATGCCTATCTGATTACCATGTGGAAGGTGAGCAGGACTGATGGAGAAAACCAGAAAATGCCATGTATTATCAGCAGTATGGTGGTCCCTAGCATTCTTGACCCCTGACCTGTGTGGATCCTTGCTGGTCCTGACAGGTGGGGGGGGGGGGGTTGGATGCCTGGTACATTGCTTGCATAAAGCCTGACAAGCAGGAAGTACATTGGTTCTGGAGCTAACAGCTATGTGAAAAAAATGGTAATATTATTGGCCCAGTAGTAACTCGGCCTGCTGCTATGCGGGTGACCCCAATTCAGGAGCAAACTTGAGTCTCTGCATATTTGGTGATCCATGGTTAGGGCTGCTGCTGCCAATGGCAGCACTTCCTGCTGGGGTGGTGCCATCCTTCCACTCCCATAACAACCCCTGTAGTGATACAGTGAGGGCTTGGGACGCATGTACCTGCCTCCTCCCTCTATAGGGTTGCTGTGGCCCTAAGAGTGGGCTGCAGTGACTGGGGGGAGAGGGAGAAGGAAAAGAAGGCTGAACACAGGCAAGAAGATATGTACCGTCATGAGAACGATACACATCCTGAGGCTCCTCAGCCCGCTCCACCAGCTAAAGCTGTGTTTGGTTGTCAGGGTGGAGAGGGTGTGGATCTGAAGGGGAACAGTAATGACACCAGGAGGGTACAGATTTCTAGAACAAACTAGTATCGGCTCAAGAAACTGTTCCAACTTGGCTTAGTGTGAAAAGCATTTTCTGAAGGAAGAACTGAGTTGTAACAGTAAGGCCAGTCATTATTATAGGAGTCCTGTCACTAAATTATGGAAATGCCTAATTTAGCAGACAGCAAGGACAGTTTTTGTTTCCTAAGAAACTTTTTCTCTCTGTGGTGTCATGTGGCTGTAAGCCCCATTCCTTCTGCCTCTCGATTGGCCACCACCTCCCATGGTCCTTACCTGCCAACAGATTTCCCACAGATTGCCCCCCATGGTGGGGCTAGGAGGGGGGGGGCCATGCCCCCCCAACCAGAGTCCAAATCCATATATGGCGGGGTTGAGGTGATGGTGCGGGTAGGAGGTGAGCGGGCAGGGTGTCATTAAGTCTGCACCCTTTTTTTTTTTTTTTTTTTTTCTGTTTTCTGCCTACACCTCCCCCCGCCCCATGGTTCTCAACTTGTCACTGGGGTCCCTGCAGAGGAGCCTACTCCCTGGCCCACCACGGTGATTGCTGGTGCGGGGGAACCCTGCGCCATTCCTCTCCAGGCCTGGCACGCTGCTGTGCAGCAGCGCCACCCCAGGTTGCCCAGTCTGCTCCCCAAGCTCCTTCCAAAACCTGGGTCGCCTGCATGGGAGCACAGTGCACTATCCGTTGGACTACCTGGTGGCCCTTCAAGGAAGTGTTTGACGCAGAATTGAGGAAGATGAGAGAAGTTTTAATGACATAGGAGTGTTAATCACAGACTTGCCCACATTCCTGCTTTACCAACTAGGAATCGGACACTGATGGTGGAAAAGTGGGCTGAGCGCTGACTGTACTATTTAAATCTGTGCTAATGTTAATGCAGCTCTCGGGCACAATGAGATTTCAACAACCAGAAAATGGAGACCCTCACGCTAGTTATAGGGGTTGATGTGAACAGTGAAAACAAACTAAAGCAAACATATATGTATATCCCCAACAGCTACAAGAAAGAGTTGTCTGTGGACAAAGAAACAGATAATATTTACAAGATAGGAGGGTGTACTACTCCTTAAGAGCTCTCATAGCCTGATTGACTGATTACCACCACCCTTCCCAGGAGCTGTGTCTTTTCCCCTCTTCTGCCTCTGAGTATTAGTTTTCCCTTACACCCCATCACAGATTTGGCTTCAGTCACCTCTTGGGGCAGTTTGTTGCTTTGAAGCACCATGTAGTCTGTGAAGAACTGTCTTGCATCTTTCCTGACTCACACCCACCAGTCATCACTCATGACGTGTAGCCACTGTGCTCTCATTCCTCATGAAGAAGTCCTTACAATGCGCACTATTGAGTCCTCTCAAGAACTTGTGTATCTTGGTCATATCCACCTTTCCTTCCTGGCTTCCAATGTATACTATACAGTAGGGCTTGCAATAACTCCCTACTGAAGTCCCCAAATGGGATTTTTTGAGGATTTTGAAGCACAAAAATAAAAGCAGTGCTTTAGCACT
This sequence comes from Neoceratodus forsteri, assembly GCA_016271365.2. Taxonomy (NCBI): domain Eukaryota; kingdom Metazoa; phylum Chordata; order Ceratodontiformes; family Ceratodontidae; genus Neoceratodus; species Neoceratodus forsteri. The sequence goes on along the minus strand of CM057453.1, from coordinate 818,327,596 downwards.
GACCCTGTATATTGAAAGGTTTGCACCAATATCGTTAGCAGTAGAAACCTCGGATGATGTTGCACAGATCCACTCCAGAAATTTGTGACCCCAAGATTTTCTGGTCTGACTCCCAACATTTGAAGCAGAGAGTCAAACTGACTCCCACTTTACTAGTGCTAATGCAAGCCCTGACTATACATGTTAAAGTCTGCCAACGTTTTCTCATATGACCACCCCTGCTGCCACTGGATCATTTTTTTACCCTTTGTTGTATGGTCTCTATGCGGCCTTTGTCTTTCTTGAGGTGTGGACTCTGGAACTGTGTACATTATTCCAGGTATGCCCTCACCAGGGACCTGTACAGGGGCAACGTCTTCTCCTTCCTCCTACTGTCACACCGCCTTCTTATGCATCCCAGCATTCTGTTTGCCTTCCGTTTATGTTGTTGCGCAGAGCAGTGTACATGAGGCTGCCACTAATGATGGCCATCCGGTCTCTTACCTCAGTTGTCTGCACCACTCTTACTTCCCCATCCTGTAGTCTGTTTTAGGGTTCTTTCTAACAGTGTGCATCACTTTGCACTTCTTTGCATTAAACTACATTTGCTATAATCTGGACCACTTTCTCAACTTTCCAGATCTCTCTTCATTTCCTTAACTTCCTTCTCAGTGTCCACTCTGAGATCTTTGTGTCATCATCAAAAAGGTTGCACTTTATTATGGCTTCCCTCTCATATATTGCATATGATGATACTGAAGAGTACTGGTCCCAAAACTGATTTTTTTTATATACCCAGTTCATTACTCCCCTGGCCTTGCAGTGTGCCCCATTGACAATCATCCTACGCATCTCACCAGCCCCTTTTCTGTCCACCTGGTTAGTTTGTCTCCTACTCCAGGTTGCGCAGCTTTTTTATTAGCTTTCTGTGTGAAATGGAATCAAAGGCCTTACTAAAGTCGAGGTACTATAGCAGAATAAGTTTTCAAGGAACCTGTGGTCCTTTTGGTAGTTAAACAGCAACTGCTGGGCACAGCCTAGCTGTCCCGAAATATTCAAACAAAGAAATAATGCAAAACCAGACTGGAAAGCTTTTTCCGATTTCAGTTTTTTTTTTTTTTTTTCCTTTGCTACATCAGTTCAATATCACCAATGTTTCGAGACTCTGTCTCATCTCTTGGTCAGGGTTAATGGCTAAAAGTAGTTTGAATTACAAAATTAGTAGTGACTGAACATTTTGAGGAATGCATGCATGTGTATAATCTTGAAAATGATGTTAAAAACTGAAGCGGATCATTGCTTCATAATAATCTCCAAACTCGTTTCCAAATGAGCAAAGTGAACTGACAGCTCTTCACTGTTTTGTATCTTTGAATATCTGTATAAAAATAATACAAAATTGTCCGTATATTGTCGTTCCCAATCAGTTTATAGCACATCATCATTAGCTATCAGGTTGATTTTAAAAATAGTTTAATCCAGGTTCATATCCACCCAGCATTAATTAGTAGTTTCTATTCTTTTTCATTCATTCAATGTAATTTTCTTTTCTAGCCTAATAAAAAATTCTCCTTTACAGCCCTTTACAGTAATGGCAGAAACAACGCCAAAAGTTATCTGCTTGTCTTCTTTGTAAGTAAGAGAGGACTGCCACTAGATTTGTAATTATATAATACTCAGTGTGGTACTCTAAGAAGCATCTGAAACAAATCAAATATTACGTGAAGATTTGTAACAAACTGTTTTATTTTAATTTTAACAACAAGCAACAATTTAAAGGGGTATTGACTTCAGAGATTAGAATTAAAATAATTGAATTTAAAAGTCATACTGAAAGAGCTTGAATAATAAGATACAATTTGTTCACATGGTTTAATTTTGACAGGGAAAAACAAACACAAATTTTGTAAAACTGGAGAAATTAAGAAACATACTTGCAAAGTTGATGAATAATATTTGATGGTAATGTTACATTTATTGGTCGCATGTTTGACGTGGAAGGTTTTGAAAGGAATTATTAAAATATGGCTTTTTTTCCAATTAGGTTGGAACAGCAAATTATATTGAATGAAAAATAGAAACTACTAATTAGTACTGGGTGGATATGAACCTGGATAAGTATTTTTAAATCAGCCTGATGGTCGATAATGATGTGCTACAAATTGATTGAGAATTGCAATGTATTAAAGAGCATATTTCTTTGTGCTAAAAGGTAAAAGCATGGCGATCCCTTGCCTCAATGGAGCTCCACCACGATGTGTGTTTTTAAAAATAAAAAAAAAAAAAAAAATTTCTGTTAGCCTCCAAAGGAAGGGAAGGGCACTGTAATTAGCCGTCCCCCCCGAGCTGGTAGTGTAATCACTTTCCACTTCCTGACTGTGATCTGCGCTCCGATGTTTTGTGATCTCTGTATAGGGAGATTGTGGCTCCATTTACTTCAGTGGATTGTCTTTTCATACCTGATTCCTTGATTTCTGATCGGGTTGTGGCACCGATTGATGCCGGGGTTCATAAGCTTTGAGAAAGATGTTCCACTCAAGGGAAAGGAGAACGCCCCCACGCTCTCCTGATAGAGGTGTCGCAAAATGTGGGCGCACAGGGGCAGAGCACAGAGTCGGAAAGGGGAAAGGGATCATGCTGCCAGCCCCTCGGGGGGCAAATTAAAGTCCCTTCCCTTCCTGTGGGGGCTAATGGGGGGGGGTTTAAACATTGTGGTGGAGCTCTCATTGAGGTTGGTCCGCTTCATTCTTTAACTTTGTTTTGAATACTGTACACATGTATGCATTTAGCAAAATGTTTGGTCATTAATTTTGCAGTTCAAATTATTTTTTGCCATTAACCCTGAAGAAGAGACAAGATAGTCTTGAAACGTTGGTGATAGTGAACTGAGGTGGCAAGAAAGTAAACTGAAGTCAGAAAAAGCTTTCCAGTATGGTTTTGCATTATTGCTAAAGCTGAGGTGCAGTACAGCCTTTGCTTTGCCCTTGTCCACTGTCTCTGTGACTCAGTCGAAGATGTGGATCATGTTAGTTTGACAAGCTCTCCCTACTGCAAACTCGTGCTTTCCCTTGTCTTGGAACCTAATTGCCTTCAAGAATTCCACTATCTGTTCCTTAATGATGGTTTCCAGCAGCTTGTCAGCAATCCAGGTTAGACTCTGACCAGTCTGTAATTTCCTGGGTCATCTCTGCCCCTGCTGTTCTAAAATGGCACTGCATTAACTACCCTGCAGTCTGCTGTAACCACCCTATCTCTAGGGAACAAAGAATTAAGTAGATTTGCCAGTGATACGGTCCGTGTCTGTTCCACTTCCAGGACCAGGCCGTTTGACCACCTTCAGGGTGTTGGAGTCGCAGGATCTAAACCTGATGGCAAATCACAATACAGGAGACAGGTGTGTAGAATAATGGTTTATTATACTAAACATGAATAAGAGGACAGCGATAATACCTGCTGGGAGTCCAGAACAGTCAAACACCATGGGCCAGATATTCAAACTGCGCCATTCTGTGGCGCAAGCCCTTGCGCTGCTCAAAAAAGTTGCGCAGGGGTGTGGCCAGGGCGATATTCAACGGAGTTAGCTGTTGAGCAACTCCTGAATATCTCCCGACCACAACCACTGTGCGTAGGCGCGAGTGGAACTTGCGCCACACGAAGTGGTCAGAGGGGCATTCGGGCGGTGGCGCCGTTCCATTGCGCCATCTCGCCAAATCTCGATATTCAAAGGTGACATGCAAATGGGGCCATAATTTATGCAAGGCACACGGGGACCATTTGCATCTAATTACGGCCCCATTTGCATGCCATTGGCATGCAGGTCGCCGATCCGGCGACTTGCGCCTGGCGCCTGCCAGGAGCAGCCGTTGGACCAGCGCGCGCCTGCAGCCAATCGCGGGCATAAAGTAAATCAACCCCCACCCCTGACTAGCCCGATCGCGGGCACCACGTGTCAAGCCCCCACGACTAGCCCGATCGCGAGGCAGAACTTCGCTCCCCATTACGCCCGATGCGGGCACATCCGTAATGTAAACCCTCCCGATCGGCGGGCAGAACTCCACTCCCCCGACTAGCCCGATCCACGGGCAGAACTCACTTCCCCACCCCTGACTAGCCCGATCGCGGGCATCGTAAAACCCCAAAGACCAATAACCCTGGTGGTCCAGTGGGCTACGAAGCCCGATCGAGCACGCAAGTCAAACCCACCCCCAAAGTCAATATCCCTGGTGATCTGAGTGGCCCCCACCCACGAGCCCCACCACCTCACCCCATCAGCTGGTGGGTGGCAGCACCCACCCACCTGCAGCCCCGCGCCTGACAGCTCACTAGGGCTGCCGTCCATTAGTTCAGAGCAAGAGCCAATGGGCGTGCAGCCCACTCTGTCTAAGGCAGCCCAGATATGTGAATGAATGTCATGATCTGGACTGCCTTAGTGAGATGGCTGCACGCCACTGCTCTTGCCTGAACCAATGGGCATGCAGCCCTACTGAGCCGTCGGTCAGCGGCGGGCCAGGCAGCAGGCGGGTGGGTGCTGCTGCCCGCTGGCTGGCGAGGGGTAGGGTGGTGGGCTTCGTGGGTGGGTGGGGTGGGGGCCACTAGATCACCGGGGATATTGGACTTTGGGGGTGGGTTTGACCTTATGCCTGATCGAGCCCAGCTGATCACTGGACCACCAGGGTTATTGGTCTTTGGGGAGGGGTTGAACTACTATGCCTCGATCGGGCTAGTTGGTGTGGGGGTGGGGAGTGAGATTTTGCCGCGATCGGGCTAGTCGAGAGGTTGTTTCACTTCATGCCTACGATCGGGCTGCTGTGGGGGATACTTGCTGCCATGATCGGGCTCACGGTGGGGGGGTTACTATGATGCCCGTGATCGGGCTCTGGGGGCACGGGGAACAAGTGGAGGGCCACCCACAGGTGGCAGCTGCTGTGTTCCGCCCTGCAATGCGGCAGCTCACCTGTGGTGGCCCTGCTGATCCTTTTGGCTTAAAGTTGTGCAGGGGCGCGGTAGGGGTTGCGCCTGCATAACTCTGCAGCCCGGCTGAATATCGGGCTGTGCAGTTTATCATAGTTCCTCCCCTCGGGTTGAGCATGTCTTCATTAGCATTGCGCTGTTGCTCAGCATGATTTGGGGGGGGCACAACTGCCTCCTGCTGAATATCGCAGAATGGCGCAATTTTGGACTTGGGCAGGCGCAACCCTATTGCGCATGGCTCAGCTCTTTTGAATATCTGTGCCCATGTGTCATATTCATCATAAACAGAACTAACCAACCAGCTCAAAGAGCGGAGCTCTTATACAAAGTTATATATGGAAGTTAAGAAAGTCCGGTTACCTGGTAACTGGCTCATGTGTAGTACAGATGCTAGGCAAAACATTCTCATTGGTACAGAGAGGAGCATCTCGCACTCAAGGCCGTTATATGTTGCACTTGCACAGTGATAGCTATTTCGCTGACTACCGCTATATTTTAGAACAATGAAACAAATGATAAAACATGCTGATGGTGACATTATGCCTAACGGCTGTAGGTGGTGCTCTAAGACCACAAATATATTGTAAACATAACTAAGTATACTAATCACAGTAATATATGCTAAGCATAACTAATAACAATAGGTGGTGCGCCAAGGCTACAAATATATCATAGCTAAATGGTAGTCTGTCAGTACATTATACTAAAGATTAGTACATTCTGTTGTATCTAATGTATGTGATAGAAAATGATAGTCCACATTAGGGACGGCAGGTCTGGTTGGTCTACATATTGCCACCTTTGTTGCCCGAGTATAGAGGCAACACTGATAGGGTAAGTATGGCAGGTTACTGTCGGGCTGAATGAGTTTCATAGAGAAATTTTAATTGAGCATGCGTCTGAGACAGCATAAGGTAGTAATAATAATAATAAGGAAAACAATTAAGAACACTTGAATAACAACAAACCCTTTGAATGCGAGTTTCAGCCGTGTGTTGGACAGTGCGGTGCTAAGATCACTGTCATGAAATAGAGCATTTAAAGAATTACCTGCCTTAGTGATAATATTACTAATATGAATGAGATGTGTGTTCTTTATTTTTAATAAGGATTTAAAGATTCAGGGTGAGGTGGGTTGATATGCACCTTAAAAACTGGTAAATACTGTGCTGTAGAATTCAGATAGTAAGGGTCACTCAATGTAATCACATTCGGGGGTAAGACTGGGGTGATTAACCATATAGTAATGATAGAGTGTTCTTTTTTTTTTTTTTTAATTTTTTCTCTTTATCCTCCTCTACTTGCAGCCCCTCCTCTTGGGAGACACCTATGGGCTTATCAGGCCTTAGCTCACCTACCTGGAGCAGTGCAGTCCATGCCCCATGGAGCCGTGGCTATACCCCCAGGCGGAGTGCAGAGGACACCCTTCCACCCGGCGTTCCGCTAATCTTTGTCGGCATGCTGTCTCCGGGCAGGTGGGGGCATTGAAGGTCGGGCCCTGGTGCTCCGTCTACCAGGAGGCTGCAGGGTTTCCTGGTGTTTCTCGGCGTGCCAGGTCCGATGGCGTCAAAGGCGCGAGCGCCCGGCGTCTGGCATTCGCTCCCCTCTGTTTGGAGCAGCCGAGCTTGCTGCCTCAGGTCTCCACCTGGGGTCAGACAAACACCGAGCTCAAGTACCCCTCCCCGGAGGGCAGGCAGTCCTTGGGGCAGCTCAAGTCCTCCCCTCCCGGCTTGACCCTCCAGCTCCCGGGCTGGTTCCCGAACCGGGTCGCTGGCGTCATAGCCAAATCCAACCGCTGCGCCGGCGGGCCGGCGATAGAGTGTTCTTGAGGTACAAAACAGAAGTTGGGCATACTGACGCCACATACAAGAGGTCCATAGATGAAGATCTTGTACTTGGTTACAACACATTATTGTCCATCAGAGTTGTAGGTTACACGAACTTGAAGAAATCAGCACTTTGTGAGCTGGACAGGGCAGGTGATGGAAGCATTCTGTCTGCTGGTTGGTGAAGTGTTTGGCGTCTTCTTGGGCGGCATCTCTGGAAACATTGACATTAGGCTTGTCAACAGGAACAGTGAAATTTTTTTTAAGAGCCTCATTAGCAGATAGGTCATCATCAAATGCTGATGACCAGTCCATAGAGCAGGGCTTGCCAAATCCAATAGCCCGATGTGCGGACAAATATATATATATATATATATATATATATATATATATATATATATATATATTTTTATGTGGGGACAAGCAGATGCCAAAGTTCTGCTTGTCCCATAGCTTCATGCTGCAGTTTAAAAATTGCAGGTGTTTACCTGCTTTTCCCTCGCTGGCCACTAGATGTCCTTCCCAGGTCCCGAAGGTGGGAGCCAAGCTAGACTCCAGAGTTACCTGATATATATTTTTTGTGCGGTCACATGGCGCAGCAATGTTGAATATTGCGCCGCAGAGCCCTATACGCTCACCATGCCCGACTTGACTGTGCAGTCGGGCACGGAGATCGGCACCAACAGACACTCAGGGAAGCGCAAGAAGAAACGCCTCACGACTGGCCAAATACAGCCAGACTGACAGGCTAGGCAGCCTATAGCTGATGGTACAGAGCCTGTCAGTCCTGGCTATTGGACATCATGCTTGGGGGTGGAGCTCAGTGTCAGTAGCTCAGTTGGCAAAAGCGCCATTTTGCTACTGACACTCAGAGAGCACAGCATTTCTGTTTGAGCAGCATTTGGTGGCGGGTCCTGTTCACAGTCACACTGTGTATTTAAGGCCGGCGCCATGAGTTACAATCACAAAATATATATCTTGTTTGGCTAGCAACAGTAGAGATACTAGAGAGAGAACTTAAAAAAAGAAATATAGAAATATATTGGAGCGCCAAGCGAACGGGAGAGTAAGAGGATCTGAAGTCAGGGGGGAGGGGGGATGTGAGAAATCATATGTGAGAGATCGTTTTGTGAAAAGGAGCATTACCAAAGGCGTTTGCCAGTTGTGGAGAGAGCAGCGTCTCTGTCTAATCAAACAATCTGCTGATTCTTACAAAAAATATATAAAAATATAAACCAAAAACAAAAAGTTTATTTAGAGAAAATAGAGAACAAAGCAAAAGCACTACACACTGAATTCAGGGGGCTGTGTGTGTTGTCTGACTGTGTGGACTCGTGAAGTGAAGAAAAATAGAAAAGGATACAGCTCTTAAGTAAATAAATAAAAACTTGAGACTCTTAAGTGGGGGAAGTGATTGTGTGTTGAACTTGTGAGACTACTAAGGGTTTCTTCAGTAAATAATTAATCGTGTGGTAATGTGAAGGGTGTGTGTGAGACTAAGCCTGCCCTCCCTGAGAGAGCAGAGATCAGGGACCTGACTGATAATAATGGATACATAAAGAAAAAGTATTTTTTTCTCTCTCCCCCCAAAAAAACAACAAACAAACAAACACAAAACTAACAGGTGGAAGCAGGGATATGTGTGTGTGTGCCTGTGGGTGCAAGACCACTAGATAGAGCCTGCCCAGTGTATAGAAAATAACGTGTGATGTGAAGTTCACAACAACAACTAAGAAAGCTAATAAACCTCCTTAACCTAGCCCTCCTTACCTAACCTTATATACACCACACCTATTCCTAGCTAGCCTAGACTGTTCCCACTGTCCTGAGACTGTCGCAGTGTTGGAAGTGGAAGGGGGACAGGGTGGGGGGGTGTCTTGACTGTAGTGAGACCCTGGAGACGGCAGAGCCTCACCTAAGACTCTGGGTAGGGTAGAGGAACTTGGGGAATGACTGAAATTATAGGAATAAAAGGTAAACTAAAGGGGGAAAACTAAAAGCATTTTTCTGAGCTACAGGAAAAAAAACCCTGAATTAACCTAGCTGCTACTGCAGTCTGCTACATACATTGGTGGAGGAGGTGTGTTGTGTGTGGCAGGGGCCGTCAGTGTAAGACCACCGAACCTGCCCTGAGAGCCTGAGGGTAGAGTAGAGGAACCTGTGGAAGGGAACAACTGAATGCTTATTATAAATAAGGTAAACAGTAGCAGTATAAAAACTGAAAAAGCATTTTCAGAGATTGATACCCCCAAAAAAAAGATAGCTACATTCAAATAAACCAAGCTTAGTACTTTGTTTGTCTAACACTGGTGGAGGTGTGTGGCTGTGAGACCTAACCTGCCCTGAGAGGAGAGGTAGAGGAATTTGGGAACAACTGCGGACTTCTTAGAAATAAACTATAGGAAGGGGAAAAACATTTTTTGTGTGACACTACGCAGAAAAAAATAATAAACCCTAGCTACCCAGTACTTTGGTGGAGAGGTAGGTGTGTGTGTGTTGTGTGTGTGGCTGTGAGACCAAACCTGACCTGAGAAGGGAAAATGCACTTTTGGGGCCACAGAAAAAATAAAATAAACCTACCAGTACCTAGCTACACTGGTGGAGGTGTTTGTGTGTGGCTGTGAGACCGAACCTGCCCTGAGAAGGGAAAAAGCATTTTCCTGTCGTACTACTGCTAGTACTCCGTCCGGCTCTGGACCCAGCCCCCTCCCACCTACCCTGTCCTGCCCTCTTGTGGTGCTGCATAAGCACAGCAACTTAAGGTAAAAAAATTACAGTAACACAACACACACAAAGATAACACAAAATAGAATTTTATTGTGTACAATAATACACTACAACAATCTTTGTTTGAATATTTCACACTTGCAGCATAGAAGACAGTTAAAAAATACAACGAAATAAGCCAAAGCAAGCTACTCTGTTTTCCCTTTGGACTGGGAAAAAAATCCTCATCTTCTTCATTGGGAACAAAAAGTAAAGAGCCTGAGCCTTCTTCACAGTCTGAAAACCCGCCCCAACCAGCCCCCCCTGGCCTTACTAGTAGTCAGGAAGAAAATGACCAAGGTTCTCGGTCTGGGTCTGTGTTTGTAGACATAACAGGTGAGCAATCTAACTTGACCGTACCAATTTCTGAAACGAGTGAGCATAACGGTAGCAGCAGTTCAGTGCCATCACATTCTGGTTCAGTACAGCTAAAGTGACTTTCCATTTTAGATGAGGAAATAACAAACACTGAGAAAAGAAGCAAAGATAAAAAATATGACATAGAAAAAAGGGCTTGAGCATTTCAGCATCACTGGTTAAATCACTTTACCTGGTTAAGGTATGATGACAAAAAAATGTCATGTACTATGTCTGTGAGAAATATCCCACTCTTGCGACTCCTGCTTATTAAAAAAACCTAACGTGTTTGCCACTGGTTCAAATAATTTCAGAATTGAGTCCGTGAGAGCCCATGAGAAACCAAATCCACATATAATTTGTGCAAACCAGCATAGTCACGAAACTGGTCAACATGTAGTCAATTTTAACATATCTGAAACTGCAATATATCACGCATTTTCTCAGATGGAGGAAGTTACCAAAAATAAAATGAGGCATTTATTTAACACCGCATATTCCTTGGCTAAAAAGTTACATCCTTTCTCAGATATGGAGTGGCTTTGCACATTGCAAGAAAAAAATGGGGTTAAACTCAGCAGCAATTATGCAAATGGTAAACTGCCCAGAGATTTCTGTAACACAATATCAGCTGTCATGTCTAAAACACAGATTCAGACTGTCAAAAATACAAAATTCGTTACTGTTCTTGCAGATGGCAGTACAGATGCAAGCATTACAGAGTGGGAAAATGTCTTCCTTCATTTTGTTGATGGCGCAGGAAAAAAAGTTACAACTATGTTAATTAAAGCTGTACCTCTTGAACATTCTCATGCAGATGGAGTTTTTAAAGCAATAAGCTCTGCACTTGAGTCTGTAGATCTTTCTTTTGCGGACCTTAATGATGTGAGCAGACCTGGACCAGTTCTCGTATCTGCCAACTTTGATGGTGCCAGTGTGATGATGTGCCATACAGGTGGCACCACAGCAAAAATCCAAGAACATGTCCCCACTGTTATACCCATGCATTGCTTAGCCCACAAACTGGAGTTAGCAGTTCTCGACATCATGAAAAAAAATCCCTTTGTTCAAAACATATAAAACACCTTGAAAGGAATTTTAAAAATTTTTCCACTACAGCCCCAAGAAACTGAGGGAACTGCAGAAAATAGCAGATGTCATACACACTGAGTTGGCTCATTTCAGTGCAATAAAACAAGTTAGTTGGCTTGCAAGTAAGACACGTTCGGTTCATGCTGTTCAAGTCAACCTGCCCACAGTAGTTCGACATCTTGAACACGTCTCCAACTCTGCTGGTGATGATGGGGCCAAAGCAAAGGCACTTCTAAGAGATGCGCACTGAGTACAGTTTGTAAAATCACTGTTTATTCTTCAAGATTTTCTGCCAATATTGAAAAATCTATCACTTGAATTTCAAAGAGATGACCTACTAATATTAGAAGTCCCCCAACTCGTCAAGACATGCTTATTCCAGTTGATTGAGCTAAAAACAAGACCTGGAAAGTTTGACATTTCTAAACCAATATAATCCTAGTAGAGAAATGCATGAACCATCTCGTTTGAAAACGTGGCAGTGAAGACAAGATTGTTCTTTTTACTTTCAAAGGGAACTGTCCAGAAGTAAATTTTTATGACTGATACACAGCTGCACAGTTCAATAGATGCAGCATTATCTTACATTGATCAGCGTTTTCTGAATTTCTCGGAGGAGCCTCTAAAATGGTTCAGTTGCTTAGATTTCAAAAATTTCGATCTACCACGAGAACTTGCACAATTTGGCACAACTGATTTAAGTAATTTATTAGACTACTTTCACAACTTTTTTCTGAAGATCACATAACTACTATAAAAAGGGAGTATTTTGCATTAAAAGCAATGTTTAAGTCTGCAGTTGATAAGCCATATCTGTAAGTGTAGTCACGACTACTACAAGAGAAACCAGCCCAGCTTGCTCACATCCTTGACCTAATAGAAATGTTACTGGCTATGGGTGTGTCTACAGCTAAATGTGAGAGAGTATTCTCCATTCAGAATCTTATAAAAACAAAAGTAAGAACAAGTTTGACTGATGACACACTCCAGTCACTTCTGCATACAGCAGTTGAAGGCACTGCATTAGACAGTTTGCTACTATCTGGTCCTGGCACACGCCACGTTCATGGTCATCATGGCCATGCTAGTTCAACTATTAGTTCTGCTGATTCATGCGAAAATGTCCCTGAGGTTGTCGCTAGTCTTGATGATGACAGAATATGATGCTCCGGCTGGAGCAAGCTCAGGCTTCCTGTAGCTTTTCCTGATGCCGATGCTGTAATGTCTGCTACTCTACTGTAATGATGTTCTTACTGTGCTGCTGGCGCTTTGCGCTAGTCTGCTGCTGCAAGTACACTTGCTGTCAGTTCCTCGCTGCTGAGGTAATTCTGTCACAATCCTTATGCTCGCCATGCTGCTGACAAAAATAAAATCATATTATTCTCCTTATTGTCTCTTTCAACACTAAATAACTAATACTACAATAAATCTGTTGAGTTTTCTGTAGTTTGATATTTTCCATTAAAAATATGCCATTTCATACTGGGACTACCAACTCAAGCACCGGGACAAGTACTTTTGGACAAGTACCTAATTTTAAAATTTGTCAAGTCCTGCCATAGAGGCCGGTGAGTAGCCACAAACTGGCTCGGTCACATCAAACACATCACATCTGCACAGATAGTGGTAACCCCTTTTGGCACAACAGTCTGTATGTGGGGCCACCCAGGCATCAGGTCGAGGATGAAACACCAGCAAAGGAGGCAAGTTGATCTGTTCTTGGTAGATGCAGCACTCTGGATATCCCACTGAGTGGTTGGTTGCAAGCTTGTCAAAGACTGCAGAATCTTTGTCAAAAACTGGAAGAGAATCCGTGAATATAACATATGTAGTGTCCCTAATACTACATTGATTTGTAGTGTAGCAGGGTCCTTGATTCAGGTGTGGGGTCACATATCCCAAGCTCCGTGCAGTGGCAGTTGAAAAGGACACAGTCCTATCTATGCAGTTGGTAGTACATGACAGGGTTTTACAATGGGGGCAATGCCATTTGGCCATACGTCTATCCTGGATCAAATCTGGGATCCTTCTGGATTCCAGATCCTGGAAGAGATTGGTGATAGTGTTTAATAGCAAAATTGCCATATGCAGAACGGATGACCTCCCTGCCTATGTGTTGCTCTCTGATCTCTTTATTGTTTAGAGAAAACAATTAAGTTTTTCGAGTCTCATCAAATAAACGTGCACTGTCGTGTATGTTATACACAGTGAGTCTTTCCTCTTGGGAAATACCCTCTTCTGTGTAGCATGGGCTCAGCCACATCATTGGCTAATTTGGAGTTGAAAATCTTAATTTTTTGAATATGGGCCAAATTGACTTGGTTTCAAATTGATATTCCAGTGCCAAACATTCCTGTAACAGTACCTGCTAGGCCTGCTACTCTAGCCACACCTATCATCCTTTTCTGATATTTAGGCCTGAACACCCCTTGGTGTTCAGTTGTGTGATGCCCAGCAACATGGTCCTGCGCTTGTGCTTGATATGTTGCCATTAAACCTAACAACATTACAGTATGGAATCTGGACACATTGTTTGACGAACAATGACTGAAATCAGCCATGTTCCAATGGGTCAGATTCATAACAGGAACATGCAAAAATTGTACATTATGAATCGGAGTCCCAGGGATGGATGTTGCTGCTAGGATGCTGTCTGGGCCTAGCTCCATAGTGGAGCATTGTAGAGGTTTCATTTTTTGATACTGGCATGACTGTAAGAAAAAGTGCAGCTGTTGCAATTGTGTGGTTAAAACAAAGTTTACGCATGGTGGTGTTATGGAATCGTGTGCAAAAGTCTTTATTCATGTGTGTGGTTATAGAGGCCATTGTTTTGTGGGTTAACTTGGTGCATGCACAAAGTTCCATTAGTGCAAATACGTGTGTTGGGCCAACTTTGGAAAGTCCCTTTTGCAAGTTGGGCTACTCAAAGTTGCTGTCCAGCAAGATCATCAGTTTTCCACTCAATCTGCAGAGTGAAGTGATCTGGTACCCTCACCATGGCAGTCATTTAGGCATTGCTTCCTTCACGGACAGTCACATGAGTAGATTGGACGTTGATTGTTACACCTGTGCCTCGAGGAGGTGTGACAGGGGTAAGGGGTGAGTAGGCTGGATCCGAAGGATTCATGGCATGAAGAAAGGCACGGAGATGTGCCTGGTGCTCCTTGTTCTTCAGGATGGGGTCTTTTGTCTGACACGTGTACACGGGTCAGGTCACCTGGGTAGAGGTCAAGGAGAAGTGTCATCAAAATTAATCTTTGTCTGATTGCCATTTTGCTGGAATGAAAGAAAACAAAAAGGAAAACATACAGTTCTCCCTCCCACAGCCTGGGGAAGGAGCATTTTAGAGAACATGTAAACACCTTTGGTACAACTTTAACTGGTTAGCATGGTACCATTTCTCTATGGGTTTCTTGCGTTCTGTGATATGCGCTTGGTGCACTGCAGGGCTCAATTTGTTGACAGTGTCATATGGGCCTGCCCATTTATTTGCAAATGGATGTGCATGTGTGGAAAATGTTAGTGCCATGACTTGGTCTCCTACTTGCCAGTCGACTTCTTTAACGTTTATATCAAAGTGCATTTTGGACTGTTGTTGGACATGGCCCAAGTTTTTGGCGGCAGACAGGTAGGTCTGGACCAAGTGGTCTCTCAGTTGCATGACATAAGTTTCTGCTGAAACTCTTATCCATAGTGGGGGTGTTGAAGTCAGTCCAGAGGTATTCTGGTAATCTTATTTGTCTGCCAGTTATCACCTCAAAGGATGTACACCGGGTCGATGCTGATGGGGTAGCCCTAATTGCCATTAGGAGTAAGGGCAACAAGGTATCCCAACTTTTCCCATTCGCTTCTGCAGATTTACTCAACATCAGTTTTATGTGTCTGTTAACTCTCTCTACCTGTCCTGATGACTGAGGATGGTATGCTATGTGAAACTTTTGGCTAACTCCCAATAACTCCAAACATTCCTGCGTTAGTTCTCTTGTGAAAGTAGTTCCTTTGTCATAGACACCTTAAGAGGTAGGCCCCAGCTGGTGAATACTTGCTCCACCAGGATTCTGGCAGTGGCATTTGCCATGGCAGCCTTACATGGGAAGTCTTCTACCCATTTTGAAAATAGATCAGTGATCATAAGTGCATACTTGTTGTTTCTACTTGTTCTGGGCAAAGGTCTGATGAAATCGATCTGTATTGCATTCCAGGAGCCTGATTGCCTCTGAGGAAGCACTTTTTCATTTTTCTTGCCAGGAATAGGGTTATTTTGTGCACACGTAATGCAGTTGTCCACGTAGTGCTGGATGTCTGTCATTCCAGGCCACTAGCTCACGGTCTTCAGTCTATGACGGGTCTTATCCACCCCTTGGTGTCCACCTGTAGGAGTGTCGTGGACCTGATGGATGAATTCTGATCAGAGAGCTTGAGGTATCACCCAGAGTTTTTGATCACCTGATGTAGGGCCAATTTCTGATCCTGGGCAAGATGGAGGTTGTCAGACTGTCTTTTGAATGGGTTGTTCAGACATTTCTTTCTCTGTTTCCTTGGAGTGGTATTCATATACCTCTTTTATTTCTGGATCTGCTAGTTGGACAGTTAGATCCAGGGGACCACTGTGTTTTTTTTTTTTTTGGGTGGCAGCTATGTGTTTTGCAGTGGAAGGGGGCATTATCCATATCTCTTTTCCCCCCCCCCACCCTGAGCACCATTGGCTAAGGTGTCTGCTCGATTGCTGTGGCTCATGGAAAGGTTCTGTTTTGGAGTGGGTCTTAACTTTATGGATGTACATCCTAAAAATGAATTGCTCACCAAGGCTAACAATGTGAATGAACAGGTCTTTGTATTTCACGGAGGTTCCCTCTGAAGAGGCAAAATTATGGGCCTTCCAGAAAGGAAGGAATTCTGTCAAGGAACTGCACACTCATGAAGCATCAGAGAAGAGGATGGGATCTTCTCCCTGGCCATGGATGATTTCCAAGGCACAGGCAACTGCAGCAAGTTCTGCGTACTGTGAGGATTTGACAGTGCGCTTCCTGGACACCTCATGGGTGTCTCCTGCTGGAAGAAGTACCAAAACCCCAAAACCTGCGATTTGTTCTCCTTCATGGTAGGAGGAGGCTCCCTCTGTAAAGATGCAATGCAGTACAGGCAGGGACCCTGGTTTTCCATTTTTACTGGTAACAATCACGGAATCCTGCTTGGTTTGTGGATTTTGAATTCTTGTACCGATGCCTCATGGAAATTGCATGTCCCTGCACAGAATCTCTAAGATTTCAGTATCTTTTAAAATTTTTTTTTATTTTCTCTTTCTATGTCCCCTTCTCACAGCATCAGTCTCCACTTTTCAGAAATCCCTAGGCTGGGTATCCCCTAGCTTCACCCCCAGGTAATGCTCAGGAGCTCCTGTGGGCCTGCCCCTATCCTGCCTGGATTGTACCCACTCCAGGTGGGAAGGGAGGGTACCCCAGGTCACCACTCCACACTCCCTTAGTGTGTGTTGAGCAACTCAGTGGGTCCCTCATGGAGCCTGGTTATGAAGTCTGGGGCACCTGGGTCCTTTCTGCCAGTGGCCGATGTGGCGTGATTGTTCCTGGTTTTCTGGTCTCTGTCCCTGAGGGCACCGGCACTAGAGATCCAAGGACGTAGGTCACATAGAGACATGCCACTGCTCCAGATCTTGGCTAGCGTCCTCACCTCCTGATCACTCTGCAGCACCATTGCACCACCACCCATGGTAACACAGGTGGTGGTAAAGAAGCAGGACCTGCAGCCCACCCTCTCCAGAGGAGGAGAGCAGTCCCCCAGGTGCTCAATCCTACTCCCCTGGCCAGACCTCCAGCAACCCGAGTTTGCTTCTGACCCGGGGTCGCTGGCACTGCAAGCAATAGTGCTACCGCAGCCCCAGCGGGCCGACTCAGATTTCAGTATCTTAAAATGAATGCTGCTGTGCTTTGCATTCTTTCTGCTTTGCTGCATATAGAGTCAGTAAGGAAATCACCCGCACTGCTTTGTTGTAATCCGCCATTCAGTTTAAGCACCCATGCCTAGCGGTTAGAGTAACAAATAGTGATTGAACTGGGTACATCCAGCAGACTTTGGTTTGAGTCCCACAACCTCCTCATGCATACTGTGTGACTCCAAGCAAGTCACTTAACCCCCCCAGTGCTTCTAGGTCACTCCTTAAAACAGACAGTTCTGCCTAGTGGGCCTTACCTGCTTTACAAAGAACAGAAAAAAAATATCAACATAGGTTTACTACATCATAGAATAGTAGTCAGGGTAAAATGTAATTTACCTACATTTCACTTGGGCTGCAATTCTTTTATATAGGTAAAGATAAATGTTCAGATACATTTTATCTGTTTTATAAGCTTGTTTTTAGATTTTAGTCAGGTTTTTATTGCATTCTTTGCATATAAGCATCTAGGTTGTAGATTGCTAAATGCAGGATTACTGTTACCAATTAATTTATTCAAGTTTATAATCAGGGCCATCCAAAATCCTCAGTTGTTTGAATGAAAACTAGTCTGAATGAAATTATTTTCACAAAGAAGAAACTGCCTTACTACTTATGAAAAGACTTCACAGTTAGCACCCCATTTAGGTGTAATGGATCATTTGCACCTTTTCTCCCACCTGCTGTTTCAGTCTCTGTGACAACAAAAAGTTTTCTGATAGACTGCTTCAAAAAGCAGATGTAAAGTATTTAAGAGTACTTAGGTTTGGCGAGTGGATTTTCAAAGCACAGTCAATAATATACAGAAGGTAAGACCCCAGGGGCTGTATGATGCTGGTGGGAAGAGTAGTGCTCAATTCACATCTGAACAAAGACATGAAAACTGGGTTACACCCTTTTCATGGACACCAAGTGTTTTAAAAAAAAAAAAAGCATCCACATGTCTGGGAGATGCATGAATCCATTTGAAGGCCCTCCACTAATCACTTGTGGATTTTTTAGGTGAAGACACTTTATTTCAAAGAAGCAAATTCAAGCAGTTTTTTTTTTTTTTTGCTCCTCCTACCCCCTGGCCATCCACTCCTTCAGGCCTGCCAAGGCCCCCTACCACTGCTGCTGAGTCCGACCACCATCCACTGCCTCTTACTACTGTGCTGCCAGGTAACCCAAAGTAACCCTTCACTGAGTGGGCCCCTACCCCATGGCAGGCTACCAGGGGAGAAAAATTGCCCCAAAGAGCTTCCTGTGTATCCTGGGCATGGCAGGGGTCAGAACGGACACATGTCTGGGGCTTCCAGCTTATGGAGGGACCAACAGCCATCCTTTGGTCACATGATGTCAAGGCACAAGCCAACATCCATCACGCTCCTTCCTGCAGTGAGGGCTGATATGTTGTCGTGCCTCTGGCCTCAACCAGGAGCCAGCAAATGCTGAGCCATGAATCCACCCTCCCTCCAAGGAGAAGGTGAGTGGTCGTTGGACACTCAAGCCTTCACCCACCAGCTGGCCCTCCAACACCCAAGTCTGTTCCCTAACCCTGGTCAGCGGTGTCACAGGCAGAAATCCAATTCAGGCAGTTAAATTATAGATAGGAAAAAACAAAGGTAGTCCACCTTAGCGGTGATGGTTCAGATGAATTCACATCTGAGTTCTAACAAGCAAAGAGACCAAGTCATTTGTAACTTGTGCATGTGGGGTGTGGGTGTTGAAGAAAGGGGATCATAGTGCTGTCACTACTGCCATAACCTTGAGGGATGTGGTCTGCATTGTTGCTACTGCCATCACACTGAAGGGGTGGGGGCTGTAGTGCTTCTGCCATCACCACTGGTGGATGGGGAATGTAGTACTGCTGCCGTCCCACCTGTGGGATGGGGGTCTTAGTGCTGATACTGCCATCACACATGAGGAACAGTGAATGTAGTACTGCTGCCATCATACCTAAAGGATGGGGCCACAGTGCTGCCTCTTCTGTCACACCTGAGGGAGGGAGGTCGTAGTGCTGTTGCTGCTGCCATCACACCAGAGGGATGGGGGCTGTAGTACTGCTTCCATCACACCTTAGGGATGGGGGCTGTAGTGTTGCTGCTGCCATCACATCTTGTACCTAAAATAACTTTAAATTGGTACAAGGGTGGAAGGATGTGTAATAGTGGAGGTCAAAATTGTTAAAATGCATGTTAACAGAGTTAAAAATTGTTAAATAAAGTACACAAAACCAAACAATGGTAAAACTGGATTTTGTCTTGGCAGACACTGGTGACATTACCATTTTTTACAATGTGCAAAACGGAATATGCCCTTTCTCAATCCCGGTAAACCAGTGTCCCTGAGTACATGGTCTTTTAGGTTGCTCTCTGTTGCAGGGAGGAATGGGTCTGTTTCTGGCAGGGTGGGTGGCTCTATGCCACACTCATGTGTATCTCCTTGGTATAGGAGACCATGTGCCAAAAGGGAGGGCATTTTGACGGGAAGTACAGCCATGTCTCTGTCCTGTAGAAGGAGAGACCAATAAGCGAGTCTGGTGTTAGACACGTTGCCATCCGTGATCCTGTCTGTTAACAGGAAGTTGGTAGGGTGTGTTTGATGTGCAGTATAATAGGGCAGAGCCCTGTTATGTAGGTGAAGTGTTTGACAGCCCAGAAGGTTGCCAAGAAGTTCCTCTCACCCAGGGAGTACTTCTGCTCTACTTGTGAGAGCATTTGGGAAGCATAGGCAGTAGGCCTCAGGGTGCCAATTGCCTGTTGTGCCAGAACTGCTGACATGCCCACCTCAGAGGTGGCAGTTTCCAAGTGAAATGGGAGTTCTGGGTTTGGGTTGAGCAACATTGGAGCAGAGGCCAGAGCCTTTTTCAGGGAAGTGACAGCAGCTGAGTGTTCTGGTCCCCACTGCCACAGGACATCTTTCTTTAGCAGCTCATACAGAGTGCAGATATCTGTGCAAAATTACAACCGAAGTCCCTGGAATAGTTGACCATTCCCAGGAAATGCCTCAAGGTAGCCACACTGGTGGGTGTAGTGGCACATCCAGGATACCTTGAACTTTGTTCAGGGTGGGTCTCCTGCCCTCTCCAGTTATGCACAGGCCTAGAAAGGAAACTTCTTGCTGGCATAGCTGTACCTTTGCAGGGTTGCATTTGAGGCCTGCCATTTGTAGGAGGGTCAAGAGTTCATCTAGGAGCCCTAGATGTTTCTCCAAGCCAGTTGTGGCCAAAAGAAGGTCATCCACATATTGCAAGAAGCATTTTGGGGCAGAGAAGCCATGTATGGCATCTCTCATGTGAATGTGGAACAGGGATGGACTGTTGTGGAATCTCTGTGGGAGACAATTCCACGTGTATGATATCCTACAAAGGTGAAGGCAAATCTGTATTGGCTCTCTGGGGCCAGTTGGGGTGACCAGAAACCACTGGGAATGTCTAATGTGCTGAACCACTTGTGTTCAGGCTTCAGAAGTTTAAACACATTCGGGACTGAGGCCGCAGTTGGTGCACAGCTAGGGGTGACTTGGTTAAGTCTTCTTCTGTAATCAGTGGTGAGCCTCCAACTATTGGGCTTTTTTACAGGCCATATGGGAGAGTTGACTGTGGACACACAGGACCTGATGACCCCTTGTCTCAAATGGGAGTCAGTGGTGGCCCTCAAAGAGGGCACTGCTTCCACTGGAAATGGGTATTGCCTCTGTCAAGATGATTCATCGCCAGTAACTTGTATGAGGGTGTCCATCCTTCCACAGTCATGTCTGTGTTTGGAAAAGGCATCACTGTGCCTTTCCAGTATTGGCCTTAGTTGGGGAAGCTTGTGGTACTGGAAAAGGAGGATGACGTCATATTCCATGTCATTGATCTTTACTGCTGCTGCTACATGCAAGTCAGGAATGAGAAGCATGTGGTATTGGTCAGGTATCTGAAGCCAAAGTCTGTTGGCTAAATCCAGGATGCATCCATGACGTGCGAGAAAATCAATTCCCAGGATGCTTTGATGGTGACTTAAGACCATGAGGTCAAAATGATGTCATTTCCAAAGTACTGGTAATGATTGGTATGGGTTTGGACAGGTATGTTGTAACCATGGTCCCCTTGAAGGTCTGGGCAGAAGTGGGCTTCTCCATAGACCAGTGAAATAGCTGCAGATCATCTTGATGCAGCACTGAAACTGTGGCGCCCATATCTAGAAGTAAAGCAAGCTGGTGGCCCCCAATCAGCACTTCTATGCATGGGTGGCTGGAATCATCAATCACCAGTGGTGGTGATGTGAATTGGGGCCTGACACAGTCAGTCTGATCCATCTTGTTCCGAAGGAGGGGTGGGGGTCTACTTCTTGGAGCATCCATGTGCACTGCAAGTATGAGGGCTTTGATTGATTGTTCTCCCCCATTAGGCTTATCCTGCATTGGAGGTGCAGACGGGATAGCCGCTATGGGCTTGTGTGGAAGGGCTGCAGAACGTGACTGGCCTTTGGCTTTAAAACTCCTGGAGCCAATTGTTTCCTTGGCCAATTCTTTGTATGAAGGGCCGGGCTGCTGTTTCTGCCTGTTGTCCCCCTTGTCTTTCTGTTGCTGGTAGTATTGCTGACGCTGCTCCCGGCGTCGGTTCTTACCAGTACCTCCTTTGTTTTGGTAGGAGGATTTGTCTGTTTGGAAATCCTTTGATTTCCCTTCCACCATGTACTGCGTGGAATGCTTGATGCTGCTCCTCTGCACCGCGGCCACTTTGGCCTTTGAGCCTGCAGCTTGGTCATGCGTGTAGATTTGGTACACGCATTCCACTTTTATCCATGATGGTGTGGAAGTGTTCCTTTTTCGGGAACACATTTGCCTTTAACTTCTCGCGAAGGCCCGGCAACATGTTTTTGAAGAACAGGCTTTTGTACTTAATTGAGTCTCGCTCAGCAGCCTCCTTGTCCAGCTCCTTGTCTGATTGATAGGCAAGCCACAAGCAACTGTCATACTGGGCTGGGGTTTCTTTGGCATATTGCTTCACTGGGTGAACTAGCATCACGCCAACAAGGTTGGGATTGTGTGCTGACAGGAGGCTGTCTGCGAGAACATCAAACCGGGCCTCAGCGTCATGATGCACTGCTTCTGGCATTTTGGCCCTCAACGTGGGATCCACAGTCTGTTTCAAAACCCGTACTCTATCCTTTGGTGGAAGGCTGAGCTATCTGACTGATTTAGAACCTTCTCCAGATGGCAACTTAAATTGTTGCCAGGGGCCATCCAGCCCGCTTTGTCTGCAATGGTCTGGATAGCCTATGCGGACTGCAGCATATTTGGGGCGTTCCTAGATTGCACTTGAATGGACTTGACCACTGCCTCGGCTGTAGTGGCGGCCACGTCCTGCACTAGGATATGTTACTTTACTTCCCTTTTTAACAGTTCGGTCAAGGCCTGATGGACTGTAGGCGATTGTGCCTCGGCAACTCCTGCCTTGGTGACTGCCTGTTTGATCACGCCTCAACCTCAGTCTTGTCAAACTTACTCAAGACAGTGAATGGAGGTGGGCGAGGCCTACACCCTCCAGTGTCCCAAGGTGCGCCATCTTGGAAATCTGTCATCGTCTTCATCTGTCAGTGATGCCAGGTCAGTGGGCGGGGCACACGGCAAAGCTTTCTCATGACCCTTTAGGATTGTCAGTTGCTGACATAATCTCACCAGTTTTGCCCTACACCTAGAATGATCTGCTCTGCCTTCTTTCTGTCCTTAGCTAACATAGTTTTGCAAAACTGTATACGTGGCGCACACTCTACAGTTTTCCCTGCTCTCCCTGTCCAGTGCCATCTGACATTTCTGCATTTCATCATACAACTCATTTTCACTTCGCAACGTTTCATTCAAATCAGCCAACACATCATTCAGCTGTAATGCCTGCTTTTTATCCTGCTGTAACTTTTTACAATCCTCTCTCAACCTAGCCAGTTTTCTCTCTCTCTCTCTCTCATACAGTACAATGCATTTAATTCTGTGTCTCATTAAGGAGACTTTCAATCTCTTGTTCCTGCTCTCTCCACTGCTCACCCATTTCTCAGGATTTGGAGCCCAGCTCTTTTTTTAAAGCCAGGACCTCTGTTTCAACTGCCTGCAAGGCAGCGTACAGGGCGGCAACCATCATTCCTTTTTGGTCATGCTTTTTGACTGTAGGTGTGGTCTCCGAATACAGCGTGCATACATACTGTATCAGGTGGGCTTGTGACTTTGCGTCCAAAGCGAAATTGCACCAACCTCCATGGGAGGCTTAAAAAGTTTGAGACTTCTAACTTGAGCTCAGCGCTAATGGCCATTGTGAGATTTCTGTCTCTTCCTGCACTAGCTTGAAATCCGAGGCATATTGATCCACCTTGTATTTCACAGCTGGACAGTTACATGTTTAGGGTACAGAGTCCCCCAGACCAATGCCGCTGTAGAATGCGCATCATAGGCTCTAACAGCTTCATTTGTTCTGACACATTCAGGCATGGAGGGCCTGAAAGATGGTCTATATTGGTTGAATAGGTGGGCATAGGTTTGCATCCCTTTGTGATTCCCTTGCCCGTTCCCTTTCCCTAAGCACTTTTTCCTGAACTGTATTGGATCTGACCAATCTGATCCAGCAGCATGGTCGCCATTTGCTGGATTGGCAGGATCTAAACCGGATGGCAAATCACGACACAGGAGACAGGTGTGTAGAATAAAGGTTTATTATATTAAATGAGTAAGAGAACAGCAGTAATGCCTGCTGGGAGTCAAACACCAGGTGTTATATTTGTCATAAACAGAGCTAACCAACTTGAAGAGTGGAGCTCTTACACAAAGTTTTATATGGAAGATAAGAAAGTCCCATTACCTGGTAACGTGCTCATATGCGTAGTACAGATGCTAGATAAAACATTCTCCTTGGTACAGAGAGAGGCATCTCACTCCTAAGTTTGTTATATGTTGCACTTGCACAGTGATAGCTGTTTCGCTGACTACAACAGCTATCTATTAGAACAATGAAACAAGTGATAAAACATGCTGATGGTGGCAGTGTGCCCAACAGCTGTAGGTGGCACTCCGAGATCACAAATATATCGTAAGCATAACTAAGTATACTAATCACAGTAATATATGCTTAGCATACCTAATAACAGTAGGTTGCGCACTAAGGCCACAAATATATCATAGCTAGATGGTAGTCTGTCAGTACATTATACCAAACATTAGTGCATTGTGTTATGCTTTATGTATATGATAGAAAATGGTAGTCCACATTAGGGATGGTAGGTCTACAAGGGTTTTAGGCCCCTTAGCATCCTTTCTTCTGAGACTAGTCCTAAGTTCAGTTCTTTCACCCCCCTTATCTTTGGCGTGCACTGGCCTCCCCCACAGCGATGAAGACTGAACATAAATAATTCAGTAAATCAGCCTTTTCCCCATCCTCCTCCCCCTCAATGTCCCTTCCTTCCTTTAATCTGATAAAACCCTCTTTAGTTTTCCTTCTTTACCCTACTGTACCTAAAGAAGGGTTTCACTCCCCTACTGCTCATCCTGTGTTCTCAGCTCCATCTCTGCTTTTACTTTTTCTTACGATTAATCTGGCTTCTTTCAGTTTTTGCAGATAATGCTACCAGCTGGCCTCGCTCAGTTTTTCTTGAATTTTTTGGAATGCTGCCTTTTTTACATTTACTCCCTCTCCTCTAGAAAACCAAATTAGCTTTTTGTGCTTATCGACCTGTCTCATACATGATGCTGTCACCTCCGTTACAATCCCTCTTTACAACATCTAATTTGGCTTTTGCCCCTTCCCCTCTCTCTACTGCTACTAGTCGAGTCAAGTCACATTTATTTATAAAGCACTTTTCTATAACCAAAGTGCTAATACAATATAAAAACACAAAATTTAAACAATATCTATAAACTATACACACAGGTTAAAATAACCATAAAATAAACTGCAGCAGTTCCGGAGCTAACCATGTTCCCCCAAAGGCCTTTTCAAATAAATAAGTCTTCAGGAGTGATTTGAAGGCCTCGATGGACAGGCACTCTCTAATCCGACGAGGTAGAATGTTCCAAAGGGTTGGGGCTACAAAGGAAAAAGCCCTAGCTCCCGATGTCTGCAAACGGACCCTTGGAACCTCTAGCAGTCCCTCATCGGCAGAATGGAGAGAGCAGAGGGGGCAGTATGGCTGAACGAGGTATTGCAGGTAACCCAGTCCCTGTCCGTGTAGGGTCTTATAGGTCAGCAACGCGACCTTGAAGATGATCCTCCATTGCACCGGCAGCCAGTGCAGTTCGCATAGTACAGGTGTGACATGGCTAGTTCTTGACAACCCTGTCAGCAACCTGGCTGCCGCGTTCTGCACCAGCTGCAGGCGACAGAGATCCACCCCTGGTAACCCTAGGTGCAGGGCATTGCAGTAGTCCAGACGAGAGGACACGAAGGCGTGAATCAATGTAGGCAGGTCCTCAGGTGGAACTAGGTGTTTTATCCGGGCGATGTTCCTCAGATGATAAAATGAGGACTTGACAACTGATGACACCTGTGCTTTCAATGTCAGTTTGTTGTCAAGTACAACGCCCAGATTCCGCACCTGTTCAGAGGGTCTCAGCTGGTTACCACCTAGCTCAAGGCCAGATGGTTGGCCAGGAGTCGACTTCTCTACCCGCTGACCTGGATCAATCACCAACTCCTCAGTCTTATCCGGATTTAGTTTCAGCCAGTTAGCACTCATCCAGTCTTGGATTTCAGCGAGGCAGTTGTTAAAGACTGATATTGCACTATCCTGTTTGGGCACAAGGGACATCTAGAGCTGAGTATCATCTGCATAACAGTGAAAACCCAGCCCATACCACCTTATAATGTCTCCTAATGGCAGCATATACACTGTGAACAATATGGGGGACAACACTGAACCCTGCGGAACCCCAAAAGACTGAGAAGGAGGCCGAGGAAAAATTCCCTGATACCACCCTCTGGGTCCTGCCCATGAGGAAAGATTTAAACCGCCTGAGGACTGTACCTGACAGTCGGCAGAGGAGCCTCAGGCGTTCTAGCAGCACCCCATGGCCACGGTGTCAAATGCTGCAGAGAGATCAAGGAGGACCAAGATCGAATGACTCCTCTGATCTCTCGCTGTCAGGAGATTAAGAACTCGAACTAGTACTGTCTTGGTACTATGCTTCTTTCTGAAACCAGACTGGAGAGGGTTGTGGACTTTGTGGGTGGTAAGAAAGTTCTCGAGCTGCAACGCGACTACCTCCTCAATAACCTTCCTCAGAAAGGGAAGGTTAGAGACTGGTCTGTAGTTTGCAAGACAGTCTGGGTCACAGGAAGATTTCTTTAAGAGGGGTGTCACCAGGGCCTCCTTCAGGATGTCCGGAAACACCCCCTGGTCCAGCGAACACCAGACTATCTCTGCAAGGATCAGTCCGATGACATCCAAACACCCCACAAGGAGGTGTGTTGGACCAGGATCCAAACTACAGTAAGTCGGTCGCAAGCTCTGAACAATCTTCACAATATCCATGATCGCTGGCTGATCGAAATCCGTCCAGACAGACCGGGTGTCTGTGCCCTCCCATCGACCACTGCTCTGCTCATTTGAACGAGTCAACTGGATGTCCGACCTGATGGAGGGCACCTTATCTCCAAAGAATTGAGCAAACGCCTCACACTTTAATTGTGAAAAAGCTCTCCAGTCCTGAAGACAGGCTGGATTGCACAGCCTTTCCAAGGTCCGATAGAGCTGAGCCGGTCAATTCTTTGCTGCAGCAATCTCCTTGGACAGGAACTTTACCTTCTTACGGGAGATTGCTGATTGATAGTCCAAATAATGGGCCATCAATCTAAACCTGTCCTCCTCCCTGCCGGATTTCTGCCAATAACGTTCCAACCTTCGATCTGCTGTCCTCAACTCCCTCAAAGTCCCATCAAACCAAGGGGACCGAGGGCGGAGAGGGAGCGGGTGAACTTGGACAGGAGCTATGGAATCCAGGGCCCTCAGCACCACACTATTATAGTGTACTACTAGGTCTCCTGGATCCAAGTTTTCCAGTGGCCTACTCGATAGGTCCAGCACCACCATCAGACCCTCTGTGGTAACTCCCCTCAAAGGGCAGTACCGGACCATCTCCAAAGGGGCAGGTCTCACAGGGGGAGCCCTGAAACTGAACCTTACAGGGTAATGGTCTGACCATCCGACCGGTTCCACCACCATGTCGGCGGCCTCCATATCCAGGAGGAACACCAGGTCCAAAGAGTGACCTCACAAATGGGTCGCAGAGGTAACTACTTGTGTGAAGCCCAACGAGATCATCAGTTGGAGGAAGTTCTGACCAAAAAGTGAGAGGTTGTCGTTGACCCAGGCATTGAAATCCCCCAGGACCAACCACCTGGGAGATTCCAGTATCACGTCGACCATGAAGTCTGCAACTTCCTGCAGGGAAAACTTTCCCATCTCCGGACGGACGGTAGATGAGAAGAATCCTGCCGCCCACACCTGCTCCCATGATACACTCAAAGGATCTGGTGATTCCCCACTAGAACCTCTACAAGACCCAGTTCTGTCTTAAAACAGATGGCTACACCCCCGCCCCTACGATCCAATCTTGGGGCGGTGTATCACCGAGTACCCGGCTGGTACTGCAGATTCCAGTACCGGGCCGGCATTCTCATCCAGCTAGGTCTCGGTGATGCAAGCCAAGTCGGATGTCTCAACAAGATCAGCAATAATTGCTGTCTTATTTTTTATTGATCTGGCATTGTATAACACCGCCCGAGTTGGATGAATGGCGATGGAAGAGCAGGTCACTTGCCCACTGCTCGTGGAGCCCTCGGGTATGGGAACTAGACAGGGAGGTCCCCTCTCCAGGCCCCATTTCGCCCCGAGGTGCCTCCTTGAAACCCACTACCCCAGTCTGCCCACCCCACCAGACCCGAGGGACCAATTTTTCCAACCCTTCTGCACAATCCCCTAGCTTATCTTTTAGCATTTCCCCCATCTTGCCAAAATCTGCCCTTCTGAAGTCCAGGACCACAGGTTTTAAACTGGAGTGGTGTCCTGTGGCTGCGCTAAGCCAAACTGTATTGTGGTCACTAGACCCCAGTGGTTGCCTTACCACTACTTCTCTGACTGTCTCTGTGTTTTGAGAAAACTAGATCAAGGGTGGCCCTCTCTTTATTCTAGTCCCTTAAGTCTTGCATCACATCCACCAGCAACTGATGCCTTGCACTGATGGCTGCCAGGGTTTACCAGTCCACATCTTGCATATTTAGGTCACCCACAGGCACCACCTCCTCTCTGGCGGATACCTTCCTGATCTCCTCCTATAATTCTCTGTCTCCATCCTCCTTCTGGTTCAGCCACATGGCTTGAAATAACCATCTGTTCACCCGTCCTAAACAGACGGTTTTCACTGACAGCCATTTTGTTTTCTTTTCCTGTACCTTGGACAAGGAGGCAGCTGTTACCAAGAATTGGCACTGGGACCATGCCTGTTTTGGCAGACATATAGCCATCTGAAGGGTAAGTGAGCCAAAAGTTCAGGAGGACTTGCAACTGTGCACATACAAACATTGTTGTCCCACGTGCATACTTGCCGGTCCTTGCCTGCTTTTACTGCATACCTCATTGTGGCTGAGACAGTCTGCGGGGAGGTAGCAGTTTTAGGCAGTCTCTTTTAAAAGTCCTTTTTAGGGCTCGGGGGAGCAGTTATTAAAAAGCCCTTTTAAGAGCTAAACTGCAACTGGTATAAAGGAGGGGAAAAAAAACAGGGAGGGGGTAGGCAGGTTGAAAGAGGAGGAGGGGGAATAAATTAAAAAAAAAACCGTCGGGGTTAAATAACAGCAGCACCAAATATATAATTAGATAATTAAATTTAAATGTCAGACTAATGATTAATTTGAAATCCCTTGTCAGAGCTAAGGAGGAAGGTCAACAATTAAAAGCCATTTTCATGGCTGATTCATCAGGCAAGTTGAAGGGAGGCAGAGTCGGGCACTGTATGTCTAGGAACACCAGTGTGTAAAAAATCAGCAGGACAGTTACACATCTTGTGGGTCAGGCAAGATTTTCATTCTGCCCGTCCGTTGGAGAGCAGTCCCCCCACAAAATTATTTGTAGGCCTATTTGGCGGTTAATACACCACTCTGACTTTGATCTTTTAACCACCTTCTGTTGTCAGTTGCACCCAGACTGCTTTTATTCCATTTCCCCCCCCCCCAGTTCCTTCCCTAGCATACAGTGCCACCCCCTGCCTTTTTGTCTGGCTCTTCTATAGAGCGAGTAGCCCTGTGCTGCAAGGTCCCAGTCATTGTTTCCTGTTGCCCATGTTTATTATGGCTAACGGGTCCATCTGAGCCTCTGCCACCTTTGCCTGGCGCTCTCTCATTTTGCTTCTGAGGCGTCTGGCAGTTTAGTAGATCCCACCATTCATGATCGCTGTCTCCTACTGTTACCGTTTTTGCCAGTCAGACCTGCAGTGAAAAGCTGGAGGCTGAGATGTAGTCTGGAACCTAATGATCTTGTATGTAAATGTCCTCAGTAATATAGAAAGCGGGTCATATCTTGGATCGCAGGATGGTCTCACATGATTGCAACGTGGAGGACTTCCAGGCCAGACTTACTGTGAATCCCAGGCATCTTTGGCGGTCTCTGAGGTGAAAGAGGCTTCAGGAATGGCTTAAGGCAGTCTACGTGTGAGCAACTTGGTAAGAGACGACAAGCTTTTAAGATTCTGGCTTGGAGTTTGAAAATGCAATTTGGGCTACAGATCTCAGAATGGTGGGCTTTCCTGAATCCTTAGAGACTATTAGAAAATAGGCAAAACTATTTGAGCCATCTGATTGGCTTAGACACTTCTCTAGGTGGGCATCTATCAGACAATAGATGCCCACCTATTAAAAAGGCCAGCCTAGCCTGCCCCATCACCAGGATCTTGGTGCCCAGCCTGCTGTCCAGTTGGATAAACCCTCTTGCTTGCATTCCAAATGTCCACCATTTGTTTCTGTTGCTTAGCGGGCGACAAACTGAGCGGCTGACATATCATAAAGTAAAAATCTTAAAATGCAGTGTAAAGAAAACGTAACGTTTTTCACACAAAATTCACTTTTCCCCAAAAGACGGCTTCTCTGAGTCTAAATTGAGTACCATCTTGTCCCATGCCTCTTGAGTGTCCACAGCGGTACTCTGAGAGCTGAACCCGAGTGCTTTCTCTCGTTCCTCCATCAGATGGCAACCAACTAGCTCCCGAAACAGACTGAGTTCTACATCTAGCACAAATTTCCCTGACATGACTCAAGTCTTCTTTCCTTACCGTGATACCTCCATCCCGAGGCGAGAGCAGAAGAAAAAAAAAAAAAAAAAGCCAGCTCCGGATACACATAATGACTCATTCCCTACCAGACTTGTGTTACCTCCCCCTTCCAACTGTCCCATCCGCAATGTCGATGACTGATCCACACAGCGTGGCACCTCCCAACACCGAGCTGCATCCGACCAACTGAAGTTACTACCAATTCCAAAAAAAAAAGGCAACTAAACATTTTTCTGAAGCCTATTCCTTGTGGCTGAGCGAGTCTGGCAGATACTTTTTTTTTTTTTGCTGTCAGTGCCCCCACGTTTTACGCTACAGGGCACACAGAAAACCCACAATTCACTCTCACGACGAAACTGTCACATTTTAAAATAAATAACTTTCTTTTAGTTTGTCTGTAGTTGCTAGAAAAGTCATCAACTTCTTCCTTGTTCCCTGAGCACGGTGACGCTGAGTTAAGGAAAATGACTTTACGTGGCTTTCCTGACCATGTTCAATCATACCTAATGGAGTGCCATTCCCCAAGTCTGCAAGTCACAGAATGTAAGACCCGGAGATGTGGTAAATGGGGGACCAAAATAGAAAACCATTGAGACTGTAGCCGTGTACCTCAAATTTCTCCAACTCTACTTCCTGCTTTAATTACATAGTTGCGCGCATAAATGCCACATCTTATGAAATAAAAAAATAAAATAAAATTACAGGAAGGGCAGTGAACTTCATCAAAATGATGGCGAAAGAGTACTCAGGAAAAATTTTGTAGAAGCTACATGTCTTGTGCACGCTGTGATGGGGGATAAGTTAGAGAATGGCTCTTTGTGTTGGGGTGAGAGAACAGGAGATGGAACAGCACAACAGTAGAGGGACTACTTTGCAAGATAAAGACTGAAACTGCATTATTCTATTTTTTTTTTTTATTCTTATACAATACTTGTACAAATGCCACAGCGCCATTTTCTAAGCGCAGTAATACCCTCCAGGGTGGGCAGTATTGGGCAATACTGGACCTTCCAGGAGCTATAAGACCCTCCGCCTGTGGTGTCGGGCCTCATTACGCCCCTGGGCAGTCCAGTATTGCCCAATACCGCCCACTCTGTTGGGTATTATTGCTTGCATAATCCTTGGTATTCTGTAAATGTATTGATGAACCTATTACTTTAAGAGCCTTCTTCTGGGATTCTTCCCCCCCCCCCTTCCTCCAAGATAATTTTTGTTCCCCACCCATGCTGTTCTAACAGGGATGTAGCCTGTTGTCAGAGATGTACCCTGTTCAGTCTACTAGTGCCATCATGTAGACAGCAGGGAGATTTTCTCCTCGTTCTTCGTCCTCCCCTAGTGTGAGCAGTGCCACTCGTAGCCACGAATGCACAGAATACCTCTGTGGGAGGAGTAAGCTCCCTGGCCCACCCACATGGGTCACTAGTATGCTGTATCCTGGTACCAGCCCTTCTCGACTGAGGCACACTGCTGTTTGGCAGCTGCCTGTTGCCTGGCCTGCCTGCCAACACAGTGAGTGTTGTCTACTGCTGAACTCCGCTAGCTGCATCAGTGTGCTGCTGCTGGGGTATTGGGGTGACTTGATCTCCTGTGATTCTGAAGGCGTATTGGGTGACTCCACAGAATCGTAAGGAGGATTCAAATGTGGCTCATACTTTTTTTTTCTTCTTTGTTTGTTCAAGGCCGTCATTAGTGAGATTGGATTTTGATGTGGTCCATTGCTGTGGCCTACTGACATTGCCAGTTGAAATTTAGATCTCGCTTTATCCAGACTTAAGTTTACAACACAAGATAGATGAAAGGCTTCTGATGCTATGCGTGCTGCCTTTTGTGCATTGGGGATTGCACCAGGACCAGAATGGGTCGTGAAGGACAGTGTCCTGAACTAAGCCAGCACTCCCCAACGAATGCTGCTCCTCCTGGGCTGGTTTCTCAACTCTGCACGGCATCTGGAGAGAAAGCTTTAGGTGTGCCCCCTCCTCTACCCTTCACTAGTTGGGAAATGGCTTTTGTGGATGGAAGCGGAGCTACATCTGGCTCATGGAATTGAATTCACCCCTGTCCTGTTCCAGTTAGCCTCCTTTAGATATGATATATCAAGTTGATCTGCATCGTGTACCGTGTGTTAAAAATGTTGAAAATTGATAGGAAGCTTATTTGATTGAACTCCATGAAAATGTTCTTAGAGCCATGAAGAAACTAAGATACCACTAGACGGATTGGACTGTCACAGTAGAAATACAGTACATTGCTGACACCCATCATTTTTGTGGTTTGCTCATGGCTACTAAAAATTGTTTTTTTGGTATTGAATTAAGTTTCATGAGCCATGTGTTTTGAAAGTAGTGTTGTATATTTGTGATGTAATTTTCTGGTTTACAGGTGTGCACAAGTGGTAAATTTTGCACTTTTTATAGGAATTAAGTTCTGCACTTTACTTTCATGCACTTTGTTGCTTGGTGTACTAGTTTCTGTTTTTGTGTTCTGTGTGCTGTTTTAATGATTGACGTAATTTGTTGGCGTCACGAGCTGCTCCTCGTTACGTGTAATGAATTGTCTATTTAAACAGGAGCAGCAGGGGGACCGCTAGTAGTGAACAGTGGAGGAGTAGCACCAGAGATGGAATTAATGGCTCTGTCCCTCCTGTCTTGAAGTTTGCTAACACTGCCCGTCCCCCAACAAATGCCGCTCCTGCTTTGGCACTGCACAATGTCGGGAGAGAAAGCTGTAGCTGCGCCCCTTTCACTACCCTCAACCAGTTGGAGGTGGCTTTTGCAGACAGAGGTGGAGCTATCATCCTTCTTCTGGACTGCTCCTCGAGCAGGCCACTGCACTGCAGTCCATAGCGCTAAGGGCCGGAGGGCAAAGGGTGTCACACTGTGGGTGTCTGCTGTGGAATCAAGTCATTGGCTGGCCGTTCTGCCCCAACAAATGTGCACCCTTATCACCATAGTGCTCCTGGGGCTCACTGATGTTTGCACTTGTGTGACAGCACACCCATCTAAATTCTTTGTTTTAAGTACTCCCAAGCTATTACATGTGTTGCTAGGCTGCTATAGGACTTGCCTACAGACTGTATGCACCTGACAGAGTTGAAATAGACATTGTGGCTCTAGGCTGAGTCCCATAGTGCATATAGGAGTCAAAATGTTCTATGTTTAACCCAGTTCAGAAGAGCTGTGGCAGGCTGAGTAAGATGGTCCATGTTCACTAACAGGCCTGCACCACACAGTTGTTGTACTAGGTGTTGGCTTATATGTCTTGTCATAACATCTAACTTCTAGTTTAATTAGCCTGCTGTTTCTGACTCTGTTGGTTTTACTGTGATACTGAAACCCTTCAGCTCCCTGTCTGGGGCCCATTCACAGTTAAGTTTTTGGGAGTCACTACCTGTTTGCTTGTGTCTGTGGTGCTACCCCCAAAGTACTGCTTAATTTAGTCCTTCAGTACACCTAAAGTTTTTGCGTCTTAGTAGCTGAGTGGTGTTGAGGTATGAGCTAGTTGGCAGCCCCTCTCTCTGCTCTCTGACTGCTTTCTGTGCGCTGGTGAACTTGTGTTGTGAGGCACTCCCTCAGGTCAGCTGCAGCGTGTACATACTTGTGGGTGACGGATGGGGAGAAAATTGGAGGAAAATGTCGCACTGGTATGCTGGATGATGGCTGCGTGGTTTCTCCTACACCAACTGACCCCCAGAATGACAGTAATCACTCTCCCCAGCGTCCACCCAAGCATGTTAGTTCCTCCTCTAAATGGCGGGGAGGCCCCTGGCAGGAACAGGCCGGCAAATTAGATGGTAGGTGGTGGCTGCAGGTGTCTTTCCCCTTCATGACTGTCAGAGGAGGCCTCTGGTGGGGACAAGCCGGCCCAGGGGACAGATGGCTGTAGATGGACCTGCTATAGAAGCGAGGGTAAGTCTGGCAGGTAGGGAGTGCTGTATCAGCGGCCTGAAGGAGTAGGATGCTAGTGGGTATGGATGTGCAAAAAAAAAAAGGAAATTTACATCAGTGAGCAAATGGCTAAAGAAATGTTTGCCCACTGGTTTGTGGTCCAAAACAGGGATCGCCTAGTGGTGAGAGGACACGGCATAAAATAAATGGGTTCATATCACTATTGGCTAGCCATAAAATGGTATTGGCTAGTTAAGTGCAGCCTTAGGAGATGCTGTTTTTTAATTGATCTGCTGCGTTGCATTATAAATTTTCTGAATTGCAGTGTTTCCTGCATTTGTGGTAGAACATACAGAACTGTGTTAATTTTTTTTTTCATAGCTTTCCCCCATGCATTTTTCTGGACTGTGTCATGTAGATCAAAAAAGCCATTTAGTGCTATTACTCCTGAGACCTGGCTGGTTGCTAATCAAAATGTTGTTGATTAGCAAAGACTGCTAATCAAGTGTCCGAAAGTAATTTATGCCTTGTGAGCACAGAGATCATTAAGTTCACTAAGTTCTGGAGGAGCAAAAAAGGCATAGCCCGTAATAGCTCCTATTAGGACACGTTGTAATATTTCATAATCCCCTGTGTAGAGATCTATTTATCAAAATTTGTTTCAAAGTTTACTTTAGTGATACATGAAACAACTTCGATAGGTAGTCTATTCCAAAGGGATGGTGTTCGTAGTGATTTTTTTTTTTTTTTTTTTTTTTTAATTTCTATTTTTCGCTTTGAATCTCTCAAGCTTAACTTGTAGTGGTTGTCCCCTGACGTTAAGTTGGTCATTCCGATATTCAATATCCAAATCCAGCATCAATAAAGGATTGTTTAGTATATCGAAGAAGAATAGGATATCCCTCTCTCTTGTCTTCTGACCTCCAAGCTATGGAGTCCTAGATTATCTAGTCTGTCTATGTAAGAATATTATTTTTAGAGAGGTTATTGATTTGGTGCATCTTCTTTGTGCTTTTTCCAGTTTATTGATTTCAGTTTTTTTATATGGGGCTTGTATTTGAGTTTCATAATCTAAGATAGGCCTCACATATGAAAGATACAATGGCATTAGTACCTCAGCTTTTCTGCTCCTGTTATTTCTTTTAATCACCATTATTACTCCATTTGCTTTGGCAATGATGAAACTTTGTTGTTCTTTGAAGTTTAATTTGTTGTTGATTAATATCCCTAAATCTTTTCCAGTGGTTTTATTTTGGACTGGTACCCCATCTAGATAATAAACATAATGTGGGTTGGTGTCGTCCAGTATGTAAAACAGCATTTCTTGGTGTTGAGTCGCATCCGCCATCTGTTTACCCATATGCTTAATGAACTGAGATCATTTTGTATGGTCTCAGATTGTTCAGTGTTGTTGCAGGGACCGCAGATTTTGTTATCGTCCACATATTTCATTATATTATTACTTTATTATCCATATACGCCATAAAAATCTGAAAAATTAAGGGTCCGATTACTGATCTATGTGGTACTCCACTTGTTACCTAGCCTTCAGTTGATTGATGGCCTTGTACTGATACTATCTGAGATCTATTCTGAAGCCAGCCATCTATTCACCTTGTGATGTAATTATTGATTTTATACTTTTGCAGTTTTTGATGGATTGCCCAATGTGGGACTTGATCAAAAGCCTTACTCAGATCAAACAACAGTACGTCTACAGGGGTACCGTTGTCCACCATCTTGTTTACATGATTGTAGAAACTAACCAAATTGGTAGCACAAGAGTATCCCTTTTTAAAGCCACGCTGGTTTTGATCAAACAATGGATCTTTATTAATATGTTGATTTAATTCTGTTTTTTATTAATGTTTCCAATATTTTACACGGAATTGATGTAAGGCTTACAGGCCTGTATTTGGAGATAGAGATTTTACTTCCACCTTTGTGGCTTGGTGTAAACCTAGATTTTTTTCCATTCTTTGGGTAAACTCCCGGTGTTGAATGATTTTTCATAAAGTAATTTTAATGGTAGCCAGATGTTTATTCTTCATAATTTTGAGCATGGTGGAAGTTATGTTATCTAATCTGGGGCACTGTGATCGTTTGTGTTTTCAATTCCCGTTATAATTTCTTCTTTAGAGATGTTTATGATTCCCTTCAGTCATCATAAAGTCGGTTTTAATGTTTTGTACAGTTTGTTTTGCGTATATGGAACAGAAATAATTATTAAATGGATTTGCAATTTCAACAGGATCTGAAATGGATTAACTGTAATTGTAGTTAATACTCTTACTCTTTTTCAGAGAATTGATATAACTAAAGAACTGCTTACCATTAGACTTTGAGGCATTTTTTGAGAAGTATAATTCATATTCTTTTTGCTTTATTTTATTTATTTTATTTTTGCATTTTTTTCAGTTTCTTTACAGTTTAACCAGTTGGATTCTATTTTATTTTTGATATATTGTTCATATATTTTGTTTTTCTTTTTTATTAACTTAATGAGTTTTTTATGTAACCACTTAGGTTTCCTTCCATGTTTATTATATTTATTGATTTGTTTAACATGAGCTTTCATAATATTATGTATTGTGGTTTTAATGTATGCCCACGACTCCTTTACAGTTTTCATTGTTAATTCTTCCACCCATTCTATCTTACGTAGGTCTCTGTGTATTCCCTCTACATTTGCAGTTTTGTGTAAATGGTATTAACTCTAGTTGGTTCTTTTACAAACTGTGTTAGGTAATTTTCATTACAGAAATATAGGAATTCTTTACTCTGATTATTCACAGCACTGTTTTTTTTCCCAGTTTATATCAGGAAAATTAAAGTCGCCTGCCAGGACTACTTTCCCAGACTCCACGGCTTTTGTAATTTCATCCATGATTTTCAATGTTTTGGTCAATTTAGTATTTGGTGGTCTATAGCATAGATCCAATATGAATTCAGGTGTATTTCCTTTAAGCATTTTTATCCATAGTGTTTAAATGTCACCACTTTCATCACTCCTAATTTTGTCTGTGATATCTATATACTTCAGTTCTGTTGATAGGTAGACAGAATTCCTCCACCCTTTTTCCCCTTTCTATCTTTCCTTATTATAACCCTGTATATTATTGATCCAAATATCATTATCATCAAGCCATGTTTCGGAATTCATAGCCACATCAATTTCTTCCGTTTGTAGTACTGGTTGCAATTCATCAACTTTATTGTGCATACTTCTAATGTTACTAAGCAGACATTCGATTTTGTATGTTTTCTTTGTAGGGTTTGATGAAAATGCCGGACTTGGTTGAATGAGTGACTTGATTCCAGATCCCCCTTTCAGTTAGTTTAAACATGCTGACTCCATTTGTCTGTTGGTGATTGAGCCCAGAAGATTTGCACCTTCGTTATTTAAGTGCAACCCATCTTTACTGTACAATTGTCGTTTGCCCAGGAAGTTAGTTCATGAATTAATAAATCCTATACCTTCATTCTGACACCAGTTTTCTAATCTGATACTTATTTGTGTGCCTCATCGGCCTGCTTACACGTCACCAGCGCAGATGGATCCTCACTACCCATAGTGAGCTCCATCAAATATCTGGGGGTAACACTTGACCCCCAACTTGACATGGGTAATCATATCCTTAACATCTGCAGGGCGGCAAACTGCAAACTGGGTCTGGCCTGTAGGGCCAAGTATAACCCTACAGCGGCAGCCAGGCTTGCCCTAGTGAAGGGTGTGCTCCTTCCCTCCCTCAGCTATGGGCTGCACCTATTTTCTCGCTCTCCAAAGACACATCTCACCCGGTGGTACACTGCTTACGATAACATTTGTCGTTTTGCCTTGGCTGCCCCCCGATTCACCCACCATTGTGAGCTATATGAGAAACTCTGCTGGCTCTCACCAGCTAGATACCTTGATTTTGGTTTGGGATGCCTCTCTGGGAAAGTGATCAGAACTAGCACCCCAGGGGCTGGCCCGGCTTCTGCCTAAACTGAATCCCACCCCTACCAACCCAGGTCTCTCACATCAGGGATGCTCAAAGTCCCTCCTACCCGGACCCTCATGGGGGATCGGGACTTTATCATAAGTGCGCCCAGACTCTGGAATTCGCTGCCTGTGTATCAGGCTGCCTCCTCCTATCTGAGTTTGAAATTCCTGTGGGTTTCCTAAAACTAGCATCAAGTCGACTGCCCCAAACCTCCCTAGAGTAAAGTGTCAAATTGTTTTGTCTGAACCTCCCAGGGTGTCTCCATTGAATTCCTGGAGATATTTTCCCCACTGTATCAATGACTTCTGACTACTCCTGCCTAAAAAGCCTTGGGCATTTTACACCCATTATTGCTCCAGGTCATAGGCTAACCATGACATATTGCAC
Source organism: Neoceratodus forsteri (assembly GCA_016271365.2). NCBI lineage: Eukaryota > Metazoa > Chordata > Ceratodontiformes > Ceratodontidae > Neoceratodus > Neoceratodus forsteri. The sequence goes on along the minus strand of CM057453.1, from coordinate 818,289,129 downwards.
CTTGGTCACTTGGTAGAAACTTGTACTACCAAGTGTTTCTGTTCTGTCTAACATGTGCATATTTAGAAAAATGTGATAAGCTGTATATACCTGTCCGCGATCCAACTAGCCTAGGGGGTGTATACGACAATGTTATAAGTTATATTATGACCAATCTAGTCCTTGAGCTATGCTCCACTCCTATGTATGATGACCTGTATATATCTGTCAGTTGAACTAGCTAGTCTAGAGTGTATAATCTGAAATGTGCTTACTACTGTATGTTTCCCGTAGCGTCAAATAAAGGAATAATACCCGACAGGGTGGGTGTTATGCTGGGATAACATCCCACCTTGGGTGGTTGGGCCCGAGCCAATGGCGGACGTTTAACACCAGGCGGATATTATCCCAGCATAACACCCACCTTGAGGGCATTATTCTATTATACAATGGCTCGAATGTGTTAATAAGGAGAAAGATTACAAATAGTAACTTTTAAATAATTTTTATTGATTAAAAATGTGAAATATCCTTCCACTGAATTAAATAGTTCTGTTTTGTAAGTTGTAAATGTGTTATAAATATGTCAATAACTTAACTGTTTGAAATATGTGAAATGTTTACAACATTTGTAAAATTAATAACGTTTATGCTAGTTCATTTAAGCTTTGTAAATGTTAAATACACACATGCTGTTGCCTTGGATGTTAAATTGGTTGCTGTTGCTAGTGTTTTGCGGGGCAGTATTGCTGTTTTCTCCGATGCAGTCTACTGGGCTGTTTTTCTTGCTGGGATGTTTATTGTTGCCATGGTGTGTGGTGGGGTAGCTGTCGCTAGTCGTTCCGGCGGCATGATGTTTCCTGGGTCAGAGGTTCGAGGCGTAGATGCGGTGCTTCCTGTTCCTGATAAAATGGCACTCCATTGCGATCTCTGCTGCAGCGTCGGGCCCCAGTAGCTTTTGAGGGAGGATTCCTGCTTGTGCCCAGTAACACTGATTATGTGGCGGCTTTCTAGTCCGGCGTTACTCAGTAGTTGGATGGCAGTCGCTCGCAAGGAGTGGTTCGGTAGGTGTGTGGGAGCCCTGCAGCGCGGCACATTTTAGGCAGCATGGAAGACAGGTAATTTTTTCCTAGGGGCTCTAAAGTGTACCACACTTTTCTGTTTCCAGGGACTGGCAGGGTGTTTCCTAGGGTGCAAGAAGAGGCATGGGCTATTCAGCGGGAGTTTCGAAATGTATTTTTTTAACAGAGCAACTGGGCATTGAGGATGGCCTTCTATTGAAAACATTGTGCCTCTGTAGCGATCGCGGTCTTTTTCTAGTGGATTGGAGTGATTTTTTGTTTTCTCGTTGAAGGTTAGTGTGGCATATTGAAGTCCGCTTTCTGTTGTAAGGAATTGGAAACTGGAGGGTTTTAGCTGTCTTTGTCCCTCGCAACCTCGTCTGGCGAAATGTAACTGTACTTCTAGCCAGACTCGCCGTAGAAGGCCTTCGGGGGTGTCTGTGTTCAGTGCTCCGGATTGTCTGAGCAATGACAGTTCGCTGTCTGTGAGGGGAGCGTGGTGTTGGGCCTTGTCCTTTCCCTCCCATCTGAGGGCTTTTATTTGGGCTGTAAATACATTGTTTGCCGTTTGAAACTCTGTGTGGCTAATTATATTGATGTTTCTTGACAGCGGGGGCTCGTTTAGGTAACGGTTTATGCCAGATCTCAAACCGATAAAACTACTTATTCCGTACTGGTCTCCGTTGCTGGTTCTCACTGAGGCATAGAATTTTCTTAGGATTTGATTTAATTCCGTTTCCGTCACTGTTGTTAAGTTTACTTCGGTACCAGTTTCTTTTAACCAGTCATTTAACACGTTAATGGCCCACACTGTTTGCCTCCTTGTCGATGGTTCATTTCTCTCACATTCAATTTGATCTAGCTGGTTGTCCTGGTTTCTACATGTCTTCGTTTTCTTTTTTTCTTTTAGGGTCAGTATTTTCTTGGTCTTCTGAAAACAATTTCTGTATTGTTGCCATTTCAAATAAATTGAAATTTAACTTTGGAAATGATGACATGAGTCTGCTTTCTTTGCTTTAGTATTTCTGTCACAGTAGTCGTTTGACAGCTGCTGTGTAGTGATCTGTCTTTTGATGTTTAGTAATGAGGTTGACAGCTGGCTGGCACTACAGCTGGGATGTTATGCCAGGATAACATCCCTGCTGTGGTGGACAGCTGACCAATCAGAAGCCAGGATTTTTTCTTGCCATTGTATAATGATGTATTTCCCATATGTTTGTTTACTGTGACAAAAAACTGTACTCTGTTTGCCATGTCTCCTTGACTGTTGTTCCTCGTGTTGTACTCTCCTGGGTCGTTCCTGAAAATAGGCATAATACTTGTCTAGTGTACTTACCCGGTAAACAAAAGCTAAATAGATAAATAAATAAAGTTTTTATTTTTTTTCATCTGGTGCTCTAGGAACTGGTAATATACCCGATATAATCACATGTGCCCCCAAGTTTTTAATTTGATTTGCAGTCTCTGTTAAGTCTGTGCATATGTCCTTCTCGTGACTGTGTTTCACGTCATTCACTCCAACATGAATAGTTACTGTTTTCTTGGTATCCGAATCTTTAATTACCTTTGGAATCTCATTTTTAATATCATTTATTTTTGCACCCGGATAGCAAAGTACCATCCTATTTTCTTTGTCTGCTTTACAAATATGGGTATCACATTTTCGAATGATTGAGTCACCAAGTACTATTAACTTAGTGTTGCTTTAATGATCCTGTGTATGTTCTGATTCAGTCAGATTTTCATTCACTAAAGTACTGTACCTGTTTTGTGTAATTCTATCATTACTAGCTAATGTTCGTCGCCCCTTTCTCCTCCCCTTTCCACTTTGTACAAGACACCATTCATTATTCTGTTTAAAGTCATGTTGCTTTTGTTTCTTTGCCATATTTTGGTTTGCTGTATCATTTTCATTATGTTTATGTAGGTTCTCTTCTTTAACCCTTTTTCTGGATGATGAACTACAGTTTGTATAGTGTGTGTGGTGGTGGTGGTGGTGGTGGTGGTTGTGGTGGTTGTTGTTTTATTTCCCTGATTAGCAAACTTCAGATTGGTTAAAAAAGGTCCACTCACCAAAAGAGTTTTTGTTAAATATATAATTTTTACTGAATGTCACAGTAACAGATACAGTATACAGAATCCCCGCACAATCTGCAGAGTTCCACAGGTATACGTTTCGGAAAAACCTTCATCAGTACAGTACCATATCTAGTAAAAATCAAGAAATCAAATATTCTTATGTGGTGTTAGAATACGTATTGCAAAAAGATAACTATCTACCCATATATATTAAGGCACCACGAATCAAATTCTGCTCACCAATTAATGACTGTATGGCTTGCCATAATTCCATCAGCTTAATCATTGTAAGTAAATGCTAGAAAAATGTTATAAATACCATTAGGATTTCTTATTATCCAAAGGACCTTATTGTCTATTGCCAAACCTCATATCCATGAATACACTTGTCCCTTTTTTTAGCCAATCTGAAGTTTGCTGTTTCATTGTACTTGATTGGTTCTGTCTCTTCCCTTAATGAAGTGTAACCCCTAGATGGTGCTATCCCAGGGGCTACAACCCCTGCCTGATTTGCCACTAACAGGTTGAGGGGCCTGGATCCAATGGCGGGTGCCTCCACCCAGAGGTCAGGGTTTGCAATAGTTAAACTTACTTGGTCACAGCCCTCTGGGACACTGCAACCCCCCTTTCTTCCCACTAGTGGCCCACACAATATATCAGAATTACCTTCACAGTATACACTTACCCCCAGGACTAGTTCCGGCACTGGGACCTCCTGTGAAATAAGATACAGTGCAACAATCACAGTACAGTACTTTAACATAGACAAATACCTCAGGAAATATAACTTTGCTGAAACGAGCAGCTCTGATTTATTTAGGGGGATATAACAAGGACAGGGGGAAATCAGGTTAATTAGCTTATCACTTTACTATCTACCTATGGCTCTGTGCACAGGCCTATCCCTACCAGTTACTGTCCTGGGTACCCAAGCCCTAGTGGCTAGTCCAAACCGTGGCAGCTGGTAGGGGCCCTTTTCACAGTGAAAAGAAAAATTAGTTTAAACAGTCAGCAGTACAGTGATTCCATTTGGATTTAATGTGGCAATTCAACAGGAGCGACCCTGAATTAGTACTCACGACCTCCAAACAAGATAGGGTCCTTCAGCGTCAGCAGGGCTACTCTTGAGCTCCACGGACTCTTCACACATTTATATGGTAAAAGAAAGTACTATACCAGGCAGGCTGCTTCTCTATCCCGATGTAATTACTGCACAATACCGGGAGAACACACAGCAGATTCAGTTCCTGACAGACCGAGTGCAATTCAACAATTTCTCCAGTCTTCTACAGGGTGAGCCTGGTTTCTACTCTTCAGAGATCCTTTGATTCTTTTCACAGGGACGATTCAGTCTAACAAGCAGTTACACAAGCTGCAGACTGGAACTCTGGGCCTTACACCGTTTTTGACTGAAACTGTGCACTGAAGGAGCACAGGGTTTCTTTCCCCTTCACTGCCAGATCTAAACTGAAACTCCAACAGACAAAACTGGCACTTCCTTTGAGTTCCTCCCAGTTCTTGACTGGATTGGCTGTCACTCACAATAGACTGCTGCTGTTGGTCCAAAAAGGCGCCGAAGTCTAAACTACATCTCCTAGAGTCACTGCCCATACAATCCTCTTGTGGCTGGCTCAGATTATGAGTCCAAGTTCTGATTTGTCCAAGGCACCATTTTAGAGCTAGCTTAGCCCACACTGATTGGTCCAGTTCAGCAGTTCAAAACCAGAATGGGGAACTAGCAGACACAGTTCTGACTGCAAAGAAAGCAGGTTAGACAAACTGTAATTTCATTATTACTGTAAATGATTTATGGCAAACAGTTACATCTTTCAGATAGGTTCCCTTTGCACTCCTAGTGACTGCAAAAATGGAGTGAATTGGCAGCAGCTCGAGTGGTACTCAGAGAAGCACACAGTCCCCCCATACAAACTAATTATGTCTGCAAGCAGACAGCTCTTAAGGAGACAGTACCAGAGGCTCTAAAAAAACACTCACTGATAAATGGCTTAAACGCCAAACACCATTCAGGCTTGGAGCATTCAAGCAAGCTCCTGGAAGTCTTTTGGGAACCCCCATTTGCAGGGGGGTTACAGAAGTATTATCTTTTTAATTGAGGTTGGCTGGGCTGGGCCATTACCTTTTATTTCCCTGATTAAGTAATAGTGGAACAGGTGCTATGGAATTTGTACTTTGGTCTAATCCTCCACTTCCATAGACTGTCTGAGAGCGTTCTAGTCCATATAATTCCCCTGGGACACCGCTTATATTACCATTTAGTGGTAGTTGGTGTATTGAAGCATTGTTTGGGAAAGTGGGGGCTGTAGTTGCTATTCCATTTTCGAGCTCTAAATTCATTATTTCTTTAAGATTCTTTAGTTCTAACATGGTGTTATTTAGTTTGTACATGGTAACCCCCAGTTTAATACATTTTTCACACTCTTGCCCAGTAAGGAGTTCTTTATTAGCAGCACAGTACATATGACATTTATCACACTGTGTTAACTTCCCTTCTTTACATGAACGGACCATTAGCATATTGATGTCCTCATTGTTCTCCATTTTAGCTTATGTATATTTGTTTTACAAAATTTTTATAATGCTTTGCTTACTGGATAGTTCTGCTCCTGCCCTCGGACCTTGCCAGACATGCGAGTCTCAGCATGCTTCTCTCTGCCGCCTCGCCGCCAAGCTCGCTACTCGTCGTGGAGCGTGATTTTATCTGTCTGGACCAGGAAGTGAACAGGTCACGTGACCCTCGTTCACTCGGTCCACAAACTACAGAATTTGCCCCCAAAAGAAGAGAAATATGCAGAATGTCTACACCTCCCAGCTAAACTAGCTGAATTAAGTGGAACGCACATTTTTTTTAGTAGCCTCCTGCAGGTATAGGACTAATGGGATTGCAGTTCCTCAAAGAGCATATACTACATTACCCGCTGTCCCCTGCAACACATGTAGCTCAATCCCACAGACTGTTTCGTAAAAATGAAGATAGAAGTTTAAAAATGAATGGCTGCGTTTCATACACCTAGAGTCGCTGCCTACAGTCCCTTCATGCAGGGATGCTGCTTGAGCTTAGAGCTGTGAACTGAGAGCTGAACCTAAACTGCGGGATCTTTTCAAGAGCCCGGCTAAAGTCACTTTTAGAAGGGTATGTAATATCAAGGATACACTTATACATAGTGTGCAACCTATAGAGGTCAAATCTTCTTCTTTTCCACCACCGAGCCACGGTTGCACTAGGTGTGGCCGGTGCAAATACTGTAGTGTAGTGACAAAAGCAGTCTCTTTTCTTGGTCGCAGAGATGGTTATGAATATCAAATCTGTAATTTTTTTTTACATGTGCTACAAGGAATGTAATTTACTTGGCTGTGTGCTGCTGTGGAGTATTTTATGTAGGAAGAACCAAACATAAACTTAAGGAACGCATTGGTGAACATATGTTTGCAATAATAAATAAAAATGAAAAAATATGCATTATGCTGTCCCCCTTTGCCCCCAACCCGTTCGGCCCCATCACCTAATCCCCAGGACCTAGCTGTCTCTGATCCTCCATGGAGTGCATCTCATGGCAGGGCCAGGAGAGGGAGGGCTGTCCTCTGCACCCCTGTTGTCCAAATCCAGGTTGGAGCCAGGGTTCTGTGGGTGGTTTGGGGCTTACGAGTGCTCAAGGGGGTCATCCTGCCAGCAGGGATTTTCCTTGTTTCTCCCTTCGCTGACCCCTCCCACCTCCCCCACGTTGGACCTTGTCCTGTCAGAACTTATGGAACAGGCAGGCTTCCTGACTTACTGCAGGGGGCGCTAGTGCAGCTGGATCCAATGCCATCCCTTCCTGGGCCTGGGACGCTGCTGCCTTTGCCCCGGGCCACCCAGCCATCTTCTTGAGTTCGGTCCCGGACCTGGTTTGCCAGTATGGGGGCATATAGAACTACCCATTGGGCCATCGAGTGCCCCCCCCCCCCAAAAGAGTGGAACTCTTAACAGATTGGTGAATAGCTTCTTTGCAGTGCAGACGGTATAAAATGTTATTGTTTTGGTCAGGCGCTCCTTGGGCTTGCCTAGAAGGGTGCTGTGGTGCTGTATCAGTGAAACTGATGATGGGGACATGACATATGCTTATTTATTAATATAAATCATTTCTGTTACAGGACACATCTTGAGCATATAACAGGGATTGGTCCAAGACCAGTTGGAAGTCCAGCAAATGAAATTCTTACAGTAAACTACCTCTTAGAACAGATAAGGGCGATAGAAGCGAAAAGCAATGAAGCTCACAGAATTTCAGTTGATGTACAGAGACCAACTGGAACCTTTAGGATCGACTTTCTGACAAGTTTCAAAGGTTTCTGCAGTTACTATGACAATATAACCAATGTTGTTGTAAAGTTGGAGCCTCAGAAGGGTGCAGAACATGCTGTATTGGCAAATTGCCATTTTGACTCGGTGGCCAATACTCCAGGTATGCATATCAGCTTTTCTCTTTTTCCCCTCACCCTCCTTTCTTGTAATTTCTTTCCCAAATGTCACAAGTTCCAAAAGATTGCCAGTACCAAAGGCCTCAATGGAGAAAAAAATGAAGCTCACAGAGGTTAATGACTGGCTCAGGAAGTGGGGTGAAGAGAGTGGGTTGGGGGTGTTAGGGAACTGGAATGGAGTTTGGGAGGATAAGGGACTATATGCCAAGGACAGGTTTCATCTTGCCCCATTAGGGAAGGAAGTCCTTAAAAGGGATGGCTGACTACATACAAGAAAGGTGGGGTTTAAACTTGTGAGGGGAAGGGATAAGGGAGGCTGACCAGAAGCCCTCTGCTCCAGATGAGGAGTAGCCTTCACGCCCACGAGGGGAAACAGATTGGGATGGAGGTTTCAGGAGGAGCAGAGGGAGGATGGAGTATAAAGGAATCTGGGTGGGGTTCAACAAAGAGAATCAGGGATAAGGGGTGGGGGTTGGTGTTAGTAAATGCCAGGAGCTTGGGAAACAAGTTGCCAGAGTTCAGAGCCATGCTGTTCGGAGGGTGGTAGCGGTCACAGAAGCGTGGGCCAACAAAACCATGTCTGGGACCTAAGCGTGCGGGGTACACTATGCTCAGGAAGGATAGAAAGGAGGGCAGAGGGGTGGAGTGGCTGTGTTCATTAGAGATGACATAGAAATTGCTAGGGTAGAAGAGGCAGAGGAAGCGTGGAGGCCTTATGGGTCACCTACGATCCTCAGCAGGAAATAAGGTCAAGCTGGGTGTAGCATATAGGCCCCGGGATGAGTGAGGTTCTGGAGGATGGTTTGCTGGACAACATCATTGCCTAGTGTGGACCAAAAGGGGAAGGAGTGGTGTTGATGGGGGACCTTAATATGCCAGGTACAAACTGGGGAACCATGTCCTCTAAGGTGGCCAAGGAGCAGAGGCTGCTGGATGGCTTCCAGGATGTGTTAAGTAACACAGCATGTGATGGAGCCCACAAGGGAGGGCATGTCCTGGATGTGGTTCTGGCAGATGGGGATCTGGTAAGGGACATGGTTGTACAAGACCCCTGACTGGGAGCGACCACAATACTGTCTGGTTTCAAATAAGCATTGGGGGTGAGATCTAGGACACTGGCAGTGGACTTCAGAGGCAGACTTCATGGGCATGGAAATATTCTCAAGGATCACTTGAAGGGGATTACCTCAATGACAAGTGTGGAAAGGAGATGGGAGGTCATAAAGAGGGGACTTCATGAGGCAGTCAGGATCTGCGCTAAGTTGAAGCGTAAGGGAGCAAGGTCACATAAACCATGCTGGTGGTCCAGTGAGGTACAGGTAGCAGTCAGAGAAAAGAAGCCGGCCTACAAAAAATATAAAACAACAAGAGGGGATAGGGATAAGGAAATGTACCAGCTTACATCTAGAAAAATCACCCGTATGGTGAGAGGAGCAAAGTCCAGTAAGGAGCAGCGGCTGGCACAGGGGATACATGGAGGGGAAAAGGGGTTCTTCTGGTACATTGGGGAGCGGAGAAGTACTAAGGGCCATCTCAGCAGATTGAGATTAGAAGGAGGGTGGGTGGAAGAGGCGAGGGACCAGGCAGAGGTATTTAACGAGTACTTTGCCTCTGTGTTCACTAGGGAGGGGGATGGGATATCTACAAAGCAAGGCACGAAGGGGATAGAAACATCAGTAAGTGGGATCAGGGGAGCAACAAAAATGGAGCAAGAGGGAGAGGTACCCCAGGGGTGTCACATCTGGGTAAAGATAAAAAGGCCAGTAAGGTGGAGGGGACGGATGATGCTATCTCCACCAAAAGGGTGTGGTTAGCCCTCAAGGCCCTAAAGAAAGACAAATCTCCTGGGCCGGATGGCATTCATCCGAGAGTACTATGGGAATTGGCGGACATACTGGCTGCACCACTGGCGGAGCTTTTCAGCAGGTCACTTGAGACAGGGAGGGTACCTAGGGATTGGCGAGAGGCACATGTGGTACCAATCCATAAAGGGGGTGAGGGAAGTACCAGGTAACTATAGACCCATCAGTTTGACCTCGGTGGTGGAAAATTAATGGAGAGTATACTAAAGGAACGATTGGGGGTGTACTTGGAGGAGGTGGGAGGTCTGGATAGTCGGCAACATGGGTTTGTGCCAGGTAGATCATGTCAAACCAACCTTGTGGAGTTCTATGAATGGGTAACATCAGAACTGGACAGGGTAAGCCTGTGGATGTATTATTCTTGGACTTCAGCAAGGCGTTTGACTCTGTCCCCCACAATGGTCTGGTGGAGAAACTGATGGGGTTAGGAGTAGGCCCTTTGATGGTCAGATGGATTGAAAACTGGCTAGCTGGGCGCACTCAGAGTGTAGTGGTCTGTGGGAGCTCGAACCCTAGAGAGGTTGGTAGTGGGTACCAGAGGGCTTAGTCCTGGGTCCGATCCTGTTTAATGCATACATATCGGACATCAGGGAGGGTATAGGTGTGAAATGAGTCTCTTCGTGGATGACTCCAAGATGGGAGCAGTAGTTGAGGGGAAGAGGAGGTTGGCCCTGCAAGGGACCTGGACACCCTGGAAAGCTTGGCACACACATGGAAATTAAATTTCAATATCACCAAGTGCAAGGTGTTGCATCTTGGTGAGAAACCCTAAACACAGGTACACCCTGGGAGGGCGCTGGAGGCCTCAATAGGGAAAAAGACCTAGGGGTCATGGTGGATGCATGTATGAATAACTCTGAGCAGTGCAGGAAGCGGCTAGCAGGCAAACAGGATGTTGGGATGCATCATAAGAGGGATCACCTCTAGGAGCAAGGAAGTGATTCTGCAGCTGTACAATGGACTGGTTAGACCACACCTTGAGTACTGTGTACAGTACTGGAGACCACATTGAAAGGGACATACAGCTCCTAGAGAGGGTACAGAGGAGGCAACAAAAAGATGATACGAGGGCTGAGGGATTTGACATATGAGGACAGACTTAAGGAGCTCTGCCTGTTTTCATTGGAGGAGAGGAGAGACAGGGGACATGATTGAGGTCTTCAAGTACCTCAAGGGAATAAATAGGGTAAACATGGAGGGATCTTTAGACTAAAGCAGGGAGGTATCACCAGAGGCATGGTTTGAAGTTGGAAGGTGGAAGGGTGAGGGGGGAAAAGAGGAGGAGGTTTTTCACTGAGAGGGTGGTGGACCCTTGGAATGCACTGCCTGGTGAGCTAGTTCAGAGATCCACAGTGGAGGACTTCAAGAGAGGATGGGACAGACACAGAAAGTGGATGTATCAGATGATGGCCTGGTGGGGATGGATGATATGTGTTTCTGGAGCACAAGGGATGGGAGGGTCTTGGCACCCAACTAAGGATCTAAAGTTCGAGCAGACTCGATAGACCGTAAGGCCTAATCTGCTGGCAAATAGTATGTTAGTATAATGGCCTGTACTTCCTGCTTCTTCAGTCTGCAGTGAGCTGTGTGAACCAATGGTTACGGTTTGGCTTTGTTCCTTGAGCACTGAAAAATTTGCATTGCAGTTTGGTGTCATGGAATTCTCACTGTGGATCATGTGGCAAAAGCAAATATCACTGCCGTTTTTAAGCATATTTATTTACTAAATGTTTTCACCAGGAACAGCATATTAAATTGAGCACAGCTTATTTCCAGATGCCATCTGAGGAAAGGGAAAGTGACAATAATTAACATGTAAATACACCAGAAAAACATGAGGTGCGGGTACAGAAAGCAATCAAATATAAGGCCATGTAAAGACGGTAAAATAACATGCAGTATGGAACAGTGCAATTAGTACAAAATATATGTGTGGATTCCTGTATGTACTATATATGTATATTAGGTACAAGGTGCAGGTGGTATATACACCCACAGTCACTGCATAATAAGCAAATATTGACTAAACTTTAGGGATCTAGTTGGAAAATATTACCCTGAGGGATGAACTATTAACCGGCAGTGGTTATTCTTTTGCTTCAGGCAGTACGACAACTGGAAGTCAATAGGTCATCCCAAGGCATTTATATTTTTCCCATGCATTTTAATTACAGCATAGTTATGGAACTGCAGCACGGATGCAGGACTGGAAAGGAGGTTACAGTGGACACCAGGGAATTAGTTATGGCTGACAGAGTGGTATACTCTTCCAATGTGGTGAGTGAAAATGGGAGGGGGAGAGCATCATGCAAGGCAAGAAAAGAGCAAGGTACAGTGGAATTAAAAGGCGTAGAAAGAAAACTTTCACCTTAACGTGTACTGTTGCTTTAATATGCCTACTGCACCAAATGGTAGTATTGTGATAAACATCCTGGGCTGGATTCACAAAAGAAAATGGGATCGAGTCCCACACTGCAACTCGAGTTGCGGACCAAAATCCCTGCAGCTGCGGAGATTGCTATGCTCAGCACAGCATGTGCAGCTTCTTTTACGGCTGGTCCCACCAGCTGTAACAGTTTTCCGTAGCTGTGGGGATTTCCGGGGCAGTACCACCTTCAAGGGTCTATAAATAATGGAGCTGGTCGTAATCTGGCTCCACCTTTGTGCATACCCTCAGCTGTGGGAAAACTGCGGCAGCTTGTGTATCTGCAAGTGGCAACCTACTTGCGCCGCCTTTGTTCCACAGCTGTGAGTATCTCGGCCGTTTCGTGAATCCTGCCTCATGTCTCCCAAGTGTATAAAAATAAATAAATAAATGATTGGTTGCAAGTTTCCATTAAGCGACAAGGAGCTTGATTTGCAGTCCATGCTGCTATAGCTCATTGTGTGTGATGTAGTACCAGTTATGTCTGTCTCTGCATATCCTCACCGTGCACGCACTCTGCTGCTGCTGGTGTTATCTAATGACAAACCCCAGTGGCGATCACATTTGTGCTTTAATAACTGTGCTGCATGTGAATCGTGTTGGCTAGGTCCAAGGCTGTAGGCCAGCTTTGAGTTTGCAGTCGATTACTAGATCCACTTGTCAGGTTTTACAGCGGTACATTTCTTGCCATTTTTAAAGCCCATGTGATAACAAGCCTACTCTCCTAGCTCGTACTATCCATTGGATCTTTATCTAAACTTTCTTTGATTCCATTTTGTTTTGAAGGGGCCAGTGATGATGCCGTCAGTTGTTCAGTTATGCTGGAAATTCTGCGTTCACTCTCCAGTTCATCTGATTCTCTCCAGCATGCTGTCATATTCCTTTTTAATGGGACGGAGGAAAATCTTATGCAGGTGAGGTCACCGTAATTCAAGATGCATGACATAGAAGTGATGGGAGTAAGCTGGACTAGGTTTGGGTGGATGCAAATGTAGATAATGGTGACAAGGGAAGATCTGGTGGTACATGAACCCAGTGAGTTAGTATGTTGTTGTCAAAGACGGACCAAGTTGTCTCGCATTTTATAGAATTTTGCGAATTTTACAAGGTTTTTGCAAAGCAAATTGGCCTGCAGGAAAAAAATCCACGAAGTAGGTTTTTTCCACAGTTTTTTGACAGGTTTTTAATAAATAAATAAAAGGAAAAACCCTTATCCACCCTCATATCACCGACTCCCACCCTCCTTCCCCACCCAAAGTAAAACTAAACTCCCTCTTTCCCATAACCCATGCAGCACTCACAACCTTCTTATACTGTAAGAGAAGTAAAGTTCTCGTTATTTAGGAAGAACATGCAGTGCCAGTGACTCAGTCTGTCTGTCTGTATTTTCCTATCACACTCCTTTCTTTCAGATGATGGCTTGCTGATATGGTGTGTAGAAGGTTGTGCTGGTCATTTTCCAACTTCTTTTTTTTTTTTCTGCTCCTTACTCCAGTAGAAAAACATTCACACCGGCACTTTGAGTTGCTGAGGCTGCTGGTCAAACAGGATTGACTACAGTGTTCTTACCTCTGTGAGCTGCCGGTCCCCCCCCCACCCATAGAGCCCTGCGTTCAAGATATATGGTTCTGCTAAGTGTCCCCAGCACCAGGTTACAATTATCGGGGGACAGGGTATTCTCTGTGATGGCCATGATCCTTTGGAATTCCCTCCTGCCTCATGTCAGAGTTTCCACCTCGAAGAGCCACTTCAAGGCAGAGGTCAAGAAGTGGCTCATCAGTCAGGCCTGCTCTGGCCTGATTACGTAACTTTTTTTTTTTTGAAATATTGTTTTTGATGTGTTTATTTTTGTTCTGTCACTGTTTATATGCAGCACAGTGGTTTGAGATTTTTTAAAGTTGCTTTACAGATAAAATTCCAGTCCACTATAAAGTAGCTTTCCTGCCTCTGCACCCTTCACGGTTTGCACCCATGGCGGGGCCTGGTGGTTTAGGTGCCCCCCCCCACTTAATTTTTAGTGGGATGAGGCTCACTGGATGTGATTCTCTATCCCCACCCCGTGGTCACATCCTTACAGGATGAGGTGCACATGTGTGCTGTTGTCCCTGGTACGATCAGTGATGTGGGTGACCACATGCTACTGCTTACTCTGCTCTCCAGGATGCCACAACCTCTGCGTGCAGCAAGTAAGGCAGGGAGGGACCGAAAACGTGAAAGCCCTGCTACACAACAGGATGACTGCCTCACAGTGGGGCCCCGCTCCCTGCCACACCACTCCCCCAAGGGTTTTGCCCACCAGTGAAGCAGCCACAGGGGTAAATAGTGAGGCTGAGCACTGGAGATAAGTACTGGAGATGTGTGTGTGGGGGGGCTGAGCACATGCTGCAGGGAGGGGATAATGCCAGAGAAGGGGGGAAAATAATAAATTGGTTAAAAAGAAAGTGTTGGAAATGAGCAGTACAAAATGAACACAATACAGGTACAGTAGGTGTACAGTGGTAACAGTAAATAAACACAGTGTATTACTTGCTGGTGATTGTGCATTGCAGATTCAAATAAGTATGGGAAAAGCAGCTGCAGCAGCAAACTGTAGAGATTTAATCACCAGGGTACAAGGTTTGTACGGATTGTAAAAGGGGACGAGTGAAAAATGTCCGTAAGTACAGTGAGCCCGGTAATGGGAATTCAAAATGCAAAACTGTAAAGGTTCAGAGACTAGTAGTGATAAAGAGACTAGCCAAGGGGACAATAGAGGCAGGGGGAGGAAGAAAAGTGAATTTTGAGGAGTAGTTTGAGAAAGAGGGAAGTGAACGGTAGTGAAATGTATATTTGCCTGCTACCGTTCCTGCTAGGACAGTTGCCAAACACAATTAGTTAAAACAATGAATAAGCTTGATGGTAAAATGATGTGGGCAGTAACAGGGTGTGTGTGTTCATCATGCGATATGCTGTAGGCACTCCTCCGGTTTGTGCTAAAGCACAAGGCCACAGACTGAGTGCTGCTCCACACACACACACCAGAAAAGTGTCTTTATCTTACAGTCAGTGCACCACCCTGGACTGTATTATTGCTCTCATAAAATGGCCTGATATCAAAAGTTTTGACTTTGAAAATGTAGCACTGGACTTTTGTTTGTATGGGCACAGCAGGTGAGCTGGTTTATCCAAACGGTGAGCAGAATTTTTTGGAGGCCATCTTGATGCATTTTATAAAGTGACCTTTCCTTTGTGTTTGTTTTTTCCAAGGCTAGTCATGGCTTCATTACACAACACCCGTGGGCCAGTTTGGTTCGAGCCTTCATTAACCTGGAGGCTGCTGGAGTTGGAGGGAAAGAGCTCGTTTTTCAAACAGGTACCATCTTGTTCTGTGTATTCTTCAGTTCTGTGCTTCTCTGTCATTGTATGTGCATGTTAAAAGGATCCCCCTTATGGCCCAGTGGCACGGAGGGTTGAGGCGCTGACACATTACCTGCTGCCTCGCTGGCAACTCTGGTATAGGAATGGATTGGGGTCGGGGGGGGGGGGACTAGGACCGAGCGTCCCCCAGGATGCTGTCCTCCTCCGGGAAGGGAGGATGATGATGGACTCCGCTGTGACACTGCCACATGGGTCACCACAGGTGGTAGTGCAAGTGGAGCCATATGGAGAGAGGGGGCACCTCCTGGCTGGGACATGCATCTTATGTGTGTCTGCTCAGTTCATGCCATGAGGTGCCCGAGAGAGGGGGGAAAATGGTGGAAAATAACGAGGCCACGCAGAATGACGCTGCCCTCTGCCGCAGATTCTGCACTGTCCATTGGGCCACCTCCCACTGCTACCCATCCATTGCTGAGCCTCCTCCCGAGCTTGGGGAACCTGTGAGGCCTCACCACAGAGGGCAGTCTGTGGGGCATTGAACGGCAGCAGGAGATGAGTCCCAGAGATGACTGGTGACAGGGTAATGGGGGGTGCCAGGTAGAGCAGGGCTGGCCGGGGGGGGGAGAAAAGGATCCCCATTATAAATTTAGGCTTTGTTTATATGAGAACAGATCAATTTCTATAAAAAAACAGCTGTTGTTTATGTTTGTGCTACCGTTTACTTGAACAGATGTTCAGATTTTTATTTTCTTTTTATTTTCTGGTGTCCTCTGTTTTCACTCGATCGTTTTCACAGTTTTCCTATTCATGATCTCATGCGGTCACTATTCTGTTCCTCACTGCATCAGAACATTATCCTTTTCAGGTACCATAACTTCCAGAACAGAAATTATGTGATACTGTCCCCGTTTACATTTATTCAGGTGTCTAGTCAGAGGCTCAGGTCAGTTTTAAGACTGGGATTTATTTACTCCTAGCTTCATCAACCTGCTAGTATTTTCATTTAAATGGTAGTAATGCCATCCGCAGACCCAAATATTCCCAGCCACCTCTAAACCAAGCCTCAAACGCACAGGGCTCCTGCATCCATGAGCTCTCATATGTGAAACTATTGTGGAGTCCTGTGATACTGCCCCACTACTATGTAGTGCTGCACTAGCCCTTCCGGCCAGCCAGTGCGTAACTTCTGAAACTGTGTCTTGCACTGTACACAGCTGATACCAACTTCTGCTTCCACTCAGCAACTGTGTTGTGCCATGGCTGCTAGCATCACATAGTACTGCCAGTTGTGTGCATGGGTACCAACAAATAGTTTTGCAGGGTAGGAGACAGTGGGAGCAATATTCTTCCTTACTCCCTTTATCTTCTGTCCTGCATGTAGTACTGATGTTATAAAATACCAGTTTGTGAGCTTTAGGCCTCACATTAAGCCAAATTAGTAGTAAGATTTTAATTATATCAGCACTGCTTTATAGTCTTGCGTCACAGTGATGGGTGGGAAGATGGACTTCTGGACCCCTAAAGGATGTAATTTTCTGTTGGGTGCTGATGTCTTTTCAGTCTTTGGGGGGAGGGGGGGGTTTGGATATTCAAGCCTAACTCTTCAGCCAGTCAGAGTCCATCTATTAGAAGACTGGCATGGCTGTTATTGATTAGCAGCGGTGCCTGACATCATAATGGAAATATTTTCTTAAGTAGTCCACTACATTTAGATTATAAGTGAATTTTTATTTTGTTTTTAAATCCTGTTCTTTCCTGATGTTTTTTTTTTTTTTTTTTTTTCTCTTGAGGTAGTGGGTTACATGTTACAACTTAGCCCAGCTGTGAATGAACAGAATGGTGCTGACTTGCCTTTTTGAGGTCTGTAATAATGCTTATTATAGGATTGTGATCTGACAATGTAGATCATTGGTCAAACTAATTCAGCTTAGAGTAGAAGGACTAGAGTACTATCCTCAGTCATTGTATTTCTGTTAAAGTGACAGTGAGAGTTAACATGCTGGAGTAGTGAGCTGATTTTGGGACAATTAGCTAAGAGTTGAGAATGCAGAAGAGGAATATGAGACACTTATCTGTTGTTCCCTTACAGGCCCGGAGAATCCATGGTTGGTGCAAGCATATGTTCTTGCGGCAAAACATCCCTTTGCATCTGTTGTTGGCCAGGAGGTATTTCAGAGTGGAGTAATACCATCGGACACTGATTTCCGCATTTACAGGGACTTTGGCAACATCCCAGGTACGTTCTCTTGTTACTGGCACCAAGTCCTTAAGACTCTACAAGCTTCCAAGCCAAATCTTGATGACTTTGCTTGGTTTTGTGCTAGGTCTGTCATTTAAATTAACACCCCAGGCTGGCCCGTCGGCACAGTAGGGCAGCTGCTTGCGACACCGACTCTTTGGGTTTAGGAATGGATCCGAGGTCAGAGGGCGGCCAGGAAAGGAGGATTGAGCGTCCCATGGACTGCTCTCCTCCTTCGGGGTGGTGGGTGGGTGAGTGTCTGGCATGTGATCGACCCCTAACGGAGGCCGGGGGAGCAGCTGCCGGAGCTGAAATGTAGGGGAGGTGTGCCGGAAGTCAACGCTTTGCCGCACTATGTCATTGCACGCCACACCTCCCAGGGGATCAAAGCACCAAAAATGTCGACCTCATTGATGATGCCCTGCTCCTCTGGTCTCACTGCACCCACCTGGAACACTTGGTGGATGACCAAGTACAGTCCTTCGGAAATGTCTTGACCCTGCGGCCCTGCCCTGGGAGGTAAGCCAGGGAAGAACACTGGTAGTTGGGGGTCTGACAGGAACCTCTTTCAGTCTCCGTTGGGGGCACGCCTACTTGGCGGCCCCACCCAGAGGAGCAAGACTGGGAAGACTATTGCTGAAGTAAGTCGGGGGGGGGGGTCAGTGAAGGTCAGAGGGAGCTGGGGCAGAGCTACCGGGGACAAGGCACCAAAAATGGCAGGAAAAAATAAACACCCCAGTGTATGTCACCACTGAAACCGTATTATACAGAAGTTTAAGTGTTGCATAGTTGTAGACTATATAGATCTTCATCGAGGAAAACTCTTGCAGAAGGAATATCCCAGCCACAGGCATCGTTTCCAGCCAGAAGATTTTGTTAGTAGTCGAACTGGGACTGCCCACAGTGATGCCAAATGTTGTGTTCTGGTACGTATAAAAATGGGCAGTCCCAGATGCTCCTCAGTTCTTTTCCCACCATGACCTGCAAGCTACACATCCTGTGTTCGGAGTATAGCTTCAGTTGATGAAGAAAAAGAAACCCGAAATTAGGTTTTCTGCATGGCATTCCCAGTTTCATTGTGCCTTTCACCCATGTCGTCTTCGGTCCCTTTATTTTGCAAGTACCCCTGTGGCCAGAAGATTGCTGCAGAGGACTTCCATGAAGTTTGTGTCAGGTGCTTGGGCCCAACTCACAGTACCTGTGTTTGTGTCCTGTGTCAGCGCTTCGATAAAGCCACTGAGAGATGGAGAGTCCAGCATCTTAGGGAGCACCTTATGGAGCAAAAGATTGCCCTCCTGGAGCGGGAACATTATTCCAAGACACTCCGTGAGTCTTCGTCATCATCTTCTAGTTCCCACCGTTCTGGTAGGGAACGCTTGTCGATGGAGAGAACAGGCAAAGCAAAGGAGAAACACAAACACACTAGTAGGAATAGCATTCTCCTCCCCATCGACATAATCACCACCTGCTACAACAGTTTTGCAGGCAGTACTCAATATTAGAGCTGTTTTGGCTGCTCTTTCAGAGGCTATGGCTAAGTTGACTAATACTATATTGACGACCCCTGGCCCTACTTCCATTTGTTCATCGACTACCTCTCTGGGTATGACTAACCTGCAGCTTCCGCCGCTGCCGCTTCTGTCGCAGGGTTCTCTTTATCGCCCCTTGAAGAGCCTCTCTGGGTTGTCTACAGCCCTAAACACTGGGACAGGACAACATACTGTGCGGTGCGCTGTCTCTCGCTCTTGTCTATGTCCTGTCCATAGACGGTGAGGACATCATTTTATTTTATATATTTTTTTTTTTTATTTTATTATTGTCTCGGATTACATCCTTTGAGCTAAAAGCTCATTTACAAAGGTTTCATGTCACAGTGAGAACAAAACAACAGGTAGAGCAATAACAGTGAATGGAACAGTAACGTGGGAATTTTGTTTTACGTAGGAACAGCAGTAAAGTAGAATATAAAACATACCAGGATCAGATGTCAGTTAAACAATAATACAAGACAGCAAATTATGCTAAGCAAAAAGTTTTAATAGACAGGCAATGCCGGGAGAAAGGTGAGAAGGGGATTAATATGCCAAAGGGACAGGAGGGCAGTAGAGAGAACTTGTGGGGGAGGCGGTGGGGAGTCAGGATAGAGATGGGGAAGAGGAGAGGTGAGGAATCATTCTACAGTCCTGGTTTGACCAGCAGGTTGGGGGGGGGAGTAGGAAGGGGTGGGTGGAAGTGGAATGGGAGGAGGTAGCTGAAGATGAGTAGTATGGGTGTAGCAGAGTAGAGAGTAGGACAGTGGATGGAGTTTGGATACGGGAAAGGGAGGGGAGGATGTAATGGGGGAGGCAAGTGAGTAAAAAAAAAAAAAAAAACAGCATAAGTGCTAGGTTGATTGGAAGGGCTGGTTAGGAAGAGGAGGTTAAAAAAAAAAAAAGGTATGGGGTGGAATAAGAGGCAGGGAGTGGAGCAGGATAGTGGAAGTGGATAATCCATACCATGCTACTGGGTGGAGGAAGCGAGAGGAGTGAGAACCGGGCGGGGGGGGGGTAGTCAGAGCAGTTGCATCTCCCTCAGTAAAGGTGGTGTTTTGGATCTCTTTCGTATGGTCCAAGTTTGGAGTTGTTTACGATATTGGCCGTGATCTCTTTGAGCCAGAGTGGGGCCTTGTAGGAGAAAGTCCTTTGGGCCAGAGCAGTTCGGCGAAACTGGGCATGCAGTGGGTTTCTAACCTTGCCTGTGGTCAGATGAGAATTGTGTGCCGGTTTGAGTAATTTTTGGATGGTTTTTGGGGTCAGACCTAGTAGGGCTTTTTTCCCCCAAGGAGGCAGACTTGATACTGTACTCTACCTTGTAGGTTGAGCAACTTTGTTTGGGCGTAGAGGTCATATGTATGTATGTGTGCGTGCGGACACCTGCACTTAGCACCGGTCTGCAGGCCTTGTTTAATGCGGTTCTAACACGTTTCATTGTGGTGTTCGTGACTGTGCTGTACACCACAAGGCTGTAGTCTACAGTGGAAAGAATGGAGCTGTTTACTGCTAGTGAGATGGCCTCATCAGTCAAGTAGGAGCGGTGCCTGTATAGCCGTCCTAACTTGGTGTTGACTTTTTACAATTTGGTCAGTGTGCTGTGTGTAAAAGAGGGAACTGTCTAGTGTGGCACCCAAGTATTTAAAGGTGTTCACTTGTTACAGTGGCTCAAGCCTGTTGTTGTTGATAGTAAGATAGCTAGATTTTTTTCTTGCTCTGGTGAATATAGAACAAAACATTTTTTGTTTGTTTTGTAGTTTAGGAGAAGTTTATTCTGAGTGAACCACTTCTTAACCCTAGATAAACTCTCTTTGTAATTTGTTAGTTAAGGCCATTAGGTGGGGGCCACTGGCAAAAACGACAGCATCATCCATGTAGAGGAGAAGCTTGGCTGAGCAGATCTTGGAAAGGGAATTGAGAAAGAGGCTAAACAGTAGCGGTCCAAGAATGGATCCCTGGGGTACCCCTAACAATACCTTCCTTTCATCAGAGAGTATTTTTGTACTTTTACCTGCTGTGTTCTTTGGGCTAGGTAGCTCTGGAACCATGAGGCTGTCTCGGTGGATAAACCTAGGCCAAGTAATGTTTTTAGGAGGACGCTGTGGTTGACTGATTCAGAGGCCTTTGTGAGATCAGTATATATTGACCCCACACAGTTCCCTTTGTCCAGGGCCTCATTAATATATTCTGTAAATTCTAAGAGGGCAGTAGTGGTGCTGTGGGATTTATAAACCCATGCTGTTGTGGGCACTGGAAATTGTATCTTTCCAGATAGTCTACCAACTGGTCTGAGACTATCCGCTCAAGGGCCTTGGATATCGGGGTTAAGAATGAGATCGGACGGTAGTTTGGGTGGAGTGCATGGCCCCCACTTTTATGAACTGGGGTTACTATGGCTGATTTCCATTTTGTGGGGAATTGCGCCAGTTTGAGGGAGAGGTTGATGATTTTTGTGATTGGATGGACTACTTCTAGTGTGAGCGCTATCATTGATCAAGGTTGTCATTGCTGTGCCGTGATTTACCGAGGATTCTACTGCAGTATTTTTTTTGCATCGGAAGCGGAGATTTCCTTGAAGTAAAAAGGAGATGGTGTGGGGGCAGGCAGCACATGAGTGGTCGGTTTGTTGTTGATGCTATCCATATTAAAATCTAGAAAATCTGGTGGGAGTACTGAGCTAAGGTCCTTGAAAGCTAAGTTAAGTGTCTGCAATAATTTTAGGATCTTGTGTAACGTCACCATTGACCAAAAGCATTGAGGGGGAGGACTTGCTGACTTTTCCCCGTGACGTCCTTGAGATTATTCCAAAATCTTTTCCCATCACCCCAGGTTTTGTTTAGACAGTCTTTGTAGTGCTGTGCTTTTGCGTGCCTGATTTTGTGGGTGTGGGCATTTCTGGCTGCTCTGTATTTCTGCCAGTCTGCAGGTTTCCCAGTCGCCTTGGCTTTGTGCCATAGTTGATCCCTGTCTCTCATAAGTTCAAGGAGGGATTGGGTGACCATCCATTGTTAGGGGTTTTATCTTAATGTTTTTTTGCTGGTGCAAAAATATCACAGGCTACATTGAAGGTGCTAATGAAGTACTCCAGTGCCTAGTCAACATCACACAGGGTGTTGAGGTAGGTCCAATCAAGCTGCTAGAGGTGGATTTTGAAAGCTTTTAGCTGCTTTTTTTTAGCACTCTGCTAGCAGTAAAACAAGGGGTGGATTTCTGAGTTTTATTAGACCAAAGACAGGTGATGGGTGAATGGTCACTGAGTGAGTGTGGGAGTACTGAGACCTCATTTATTCTTTCCTGTTGATTTGTTAGGACCCAGTCAGTCAGAGTGTGGGTACCAGTGCGGTAGTTGTCTGACGTTCACTCACCATTTGGGTGAGACAGAGAGATTCTTCCCCCTTGTTGACAGGTCGATTGGTGCCCTAACCAACACCAGTTTCCTCCATTATACCTATATAATCTGTTTAAAGGAACCTTGTGACCACTTCGTCCTCTCAATTAGCTGGTCGATACCATTCTTGACTTGACTTGACTAAGGGCAACTCTTTTCATACAGGAATGACTTCTGCCCCTATTTCAGTACTTTCTAGGCACTCTTCTGTCTCTAGAACAGCCAGTACTTTGCCGGCATCCCCTGATCCCTCACCAGACATTGAAATGAAGGATCCATTTTTGCAGGAGTGGGAACAGGAGGACCAAGAGGAGGATATTGAGCAAGGTAATCTTTCCTCCTTCTCGGGTTCCTCTGCCTCCTCTGTGACTGAGGAACCTGCTCCATATCTTCCATGTTCCCCTCCTGATGATCCAAGTTTCTCAGATATTATGCAACACCTCCAGAAAACTTTTGGTTTCCAGGAGACCGAATAGGATGCATCTAGGCATAAGATGGCTAGCTACTTAGGCTTACCTGACGGTCCTACACTGTCATCCCTCCCTTACCAGATGCCTATGAAGATGCAATTTTGGCTGCATGACAGCAGCCTTTTTCTATCCTCCTGCACCTAGGAAGGCTGACAGAACTTATCAGGCCCCGGCAGAACACCCTTACTTCATTTCTCCACCACATGCGGATTCTGTGGTGATTAATGCGGCCTATGATAGGTCGATTAGACCTAAGCATCTTAGTGTTCAGCCTCCAGATAAGGAGTCCCGTAAGCTTGACGCTATGGGGATACAGAACGCATTCACAGGTTACTAAAAAAGCAAGGTAGATGCGCAGGCGTTTTTCATCCATGTAGGTACAAACGATCTGGCAAATCAGACACTGAGAAGACCAAACACATATCTCACTTAGGTGAGACATTAACCTCTCACTTCTCAACGTTTGCCTTTTCCAAAATCCTCCCAGTATGGG
The DNA here is from genome assembly GCA_016271365.2 of Neoceratodus forsteri. NCBI lineage: Eukaryota > Metazoa > Chordata > Ceratodontiformes > Ceratodontidae > Neoceratodus > Neoceratodus forsteri. Next base: position 818,265,771 of record CM057453.1, on the reverse strand, counting down.
GGAAGGAGGCAGTATCCAAGGGATACGCAAGGATCAAATAGAGGAACGTAACATTTGGCTCCAGGGCTGGTGCCAAGACAGGGGACACCTCTTCATAGGGAACTGGTGGGACTTCTGGGACAGGAGTCTCTTCAGATACGATGGTGTACACCTGACTAAGGAAGGTGTGCGAGCTGTAGGGCAGAAACTGAATGTATGCGTTGGACATTTAAACTGAACAGTGAAGAGGGGACAGCAGTGACAAAAGGACCTGCAACCTCTTCCCCAAAACACCATCAAATCAGGGTTACAAGCAAAAACAAAACTCATCAAATGGGTGAGGAAACTGATGCAAATAATGAAAAGAGGATTCGCCAATTGGGCGAAGGGACGGATAACATAAAAAAGCAGTCACAAATAAAGCGGGACACAGGAAAAGATAGGGTGTGAAGACTGGAAAGCTATATTAACTAACACATAGAGCCTATCAAATAAAATAGCTGACCTCACAGCCATCATTGCCGAAGTGGATCTGGACTGGGTCCGCCATCACCGAAACCTGGTTGAACAATAACCACGACTGGGAAATGACTATCCCAGGATACTGTCTCCTCCGGAAGGACAGAACTGGGCGAAAAGGGGGGGAGGAGTGGCTATGCAAATTAAGGAAGGCATAGAAACACTATAATCCAAAATAACAACACAGAAACTGAGTCACTTTGGGTCACTCTGAAGGCTGGAAATGGAGCAGTAACTGGAGTAGGAGTGTATTACCGACCAACTGTCGACAACAGAGGTGGAGGGGGATAAAGAAATACTAAAACCCGTTCAAAATATGAGTGATAAAGGGGAAGTAATAGTGCTGAGGGACTTCAATTTACCCGACATAAGTTGGGGTACCCATACAGCAAGTTCAGCCAGAAGCAAAGACTTTCTGGAGGTTCTACGCTTATCGGGCCTGAAACAACTGGTAAAGGACCCAACAAGGGGGGATGCTGTCCTTGACTTGCTGCTAACGAATGGGGACAGTGTTGCAGAAGTAGAGGTGGGAAGCCACCTAGGGTCCCGCGATCACTGCATGGTGCAGTTTCATGTCAGGACAAAAACAGAAACCAAACACTTTAAAACTAAAGTCACAGACTTTAGAAGACCAGATTTTGCGCCAATGAAGGGAGGTCTTAAAGAGAGACTCGCAAATATAGTTTGATGGACGGTCGTTGAAGAGTACTGGGCACATCTCAAGGGAGCTATACTTCAGACTGCAAACCATTGCATAAAGAAGTTGAGCAAAGCAAAAAAGAAGAGAAAACCATTGTGGTTTACTAAGGAAGTTGCCACCAGGGTTAGGGGAAAAAAGAGCTGCTTTCAGGAAATACAAGAAAACAGGATCTGACAAGGATCAGGAAGACTACAAAGAAAAACAAAGGGTTGCAAGCAAGGAAATTGGAACAGCAAATGCAACAACAGAGAGGACAGCAAGAGAAGTCAAAAAGGGAGACAAAACTTTCTGTAGATATATTGGTGAAAAAGGAAAGACCACAGGGGTATTGTCAAACTCACGAAGGAAGATGGAGGGACCACTGAGGATAACAAGGACAAAGCGGAAATCCTTAACAGATATTTCTGCTTTGTATTCACAAAGGAGCAGGATGGCTGCAGACCCACCATTGCAGGAGACAATAAAGGTGGCAACGGAGTAAACTCAGGACCTTTTACAAAAGAGGATGTCCTAAAGGAACTGGAGAAGCTTAATACAAACAAAGCCATGGGACCAGACGAAATGCACCCTAGACTACTAAGAGAGGAAATGGCGGCTCCACTGACTGATCTTTTTAACTTATCATTTGAGTTGGGCGAGGTCCCACAAGATTGGAAAATAGCCACAGTTATCCCTCTACACAGAAGCGGTAGCAGAGTGAGTGTGGGCAACTATAGACTGGTAAGTCTCACATCAGTTGTAGGCAAAACAATGGAAACCCTTCTCAAGGAGAGGTTTATATCCTTTCTCAAGGACAACAAATTAGACACTAAACAGCATGGCTTTACCACAGGGAAGTCATGTCAAACCAATTTACTTGACTGGTCAGTGCTTGGCCCAATCCTATTCAGCATCTTTATTAGTGACATTTATGTTGGACTGGAGGACAAGGTGAGTTTATTTGCAAATGACACAAAGATAGGAAACGGGTTGGACACCCCGGGAGGATTGGAGAAGATGAGGGCTGACCTGGAGTCTCTAGAAAAGTGGTCAAGAACATGGCAACTAAACTTCAGTATTAAAAAATGCAAAATCATGCACCTCAGAAGGACTAACCCAGGAGTGGATTACTACCTAGGGAGTGAAAAAACTGGAAGCCTCTAAACAGGAAAAGGATCTGGGAATAATTATAACAGATGACTTAAAAATGACCAAGCAGTGTGAGAAAGCAGCACTGAGGGCAAATGGTATGTTGGGATGCATAAGCAGGGGGATTACCAGCAGGAAAAAGGAGGTCATCCTTCCATTCTGCAGATCAATGGTGAGGCAACACCTGGAGTACAGTGTACAATTCTGGAGAACGCACCTCTAGAAGGATATTACCAGACTGGAAACTGTGCAGAGGAGGGCTACTAAAATGATCCATGGATTGCACGACAAATCATATGAGGAGAGGCTGCATGAATTAAACATACTCCCTGGAGCAGCTGCGGGGACAGAGGAGACATGATTGAGACCTTCAGATTCCTAAAAGGAATAAACAAGGTGCAGATCCAGGACCTGTTCCATATCAAAAATCACTCAAGAACCAGAGGGCACAACATGAAGCTAGAGGGGGGAAGATTCAGAGGTAACACACGGAAGTTCTTCACAGAGAGTGGTTGATCCATGGAACTGCCTTTCACAGGATGCAGTGGAGGCAAAAAACGGTGGAAACTTTCAAGAAGGCGTAGGATAGATACAAGGGCACCATAACACTGAAAAGCAGTTAAGGGAAGGGGTAGGATTATGGGCAGACTGGATGGACCACATGGCCCCCTTCTGCTGTGACTTTCTATGTTTCTAAGAGAATATTTTCATCCTCCACGATGACGCTTAGAATTATGAACTATATGGGTCACCTCCTCAAATGCCAGGAAGAGTCGTGGAAGGGGGAACAGGCCTCAGTACAAATCCGCCCTGATGTCACCCCTAAGGAGGAGCTTATCTCCACTTTAGAAACAGCTTTGGTGGTAGGTCACCATCTTTTACGTGCAGCCTATGATGCAGTTGACTCCACGGCCCATGCTTCCACTGCTGGAATCTGTCTTGGACGTCATTCCTGGCTCTGGGTGTCTGCTCCAGATGTTCAGTATTCTATCCTAAAGCTTTTTGGCCCTCAGACTCTGGACATCTTTACGTCCCTGCAGACTTCAGGTCATACTCTACAATCGGTACGCTTCCTATACAACACAATCGAAACCCTACTATAAAGGGAATTTTTTTAGACCTATCAATAGATGGCAGTCTGTTAACGAGCAACCTGACAAGCAAAAAGCTCCGGTCTCCTTGCCAAACCCTCATCCTAACCCCAAGACCTCTTGTTACAACCCCCCTGCCCCCCAACAGGGACACCCTACTGCCCGAGGGTCCCTCTGAGCCTGTGAGATTAGAGGCCCTTCCCATGGCAGTAGGGGCTGATTCTCCCTATACCTAAAGGACTGGCAAAGTATAACAGATGCATTGGCGCTTCAACTGATACAATCAGGGCACACTCTAGAATTGCCGGCAGTGCCACCCGATATGCCCCAAGGGCCTCTTACTACCCCCCTATCATAAATCGGTATTGGCAACAGAGATGCAAGCCCTTGTACTAAAAAACAAAATAGAACCAGTCCCCCTTCTTCAACAGAGCCAGAGATTTTACTACCAATTTTTTCTGTTCCCAGAATGGATGGGTGATCTGTGACCTATTCTAGATCTCAGGAAACTGAATCTCTTTATAGAATACAAGAAATTCAGGATGGTGACTCTTCAAATGCTCCTACCCCTTCTAAACAAGGGGTACTATTTCTGTTCGCTGGGTATGAAGGATGCATACCTACACACAATCCACCCCACCAACAGATAGTGTATCTGCTTCTGTCTCCAAAACAATCATTACCAGTTCAGGGCCCTGCATTTTGGTTTGGATTCTGCACCCCAGGTGTTCATGAAATGCCTTGCAGTGGTAGTGGCTGCCCTCAGGAGAGCAGGCCACTACGTCTTTCCTCACCTGGATGACTTGCTTCTCAAGGCTTCGTCAAAACAACAGTTAGCAACCACTCTATCCCGAACACTCCAGATGTTTGCTTCTTTGGGAATAACAGTCAACATACCAAAATCCAAATTGGATTACACTCAGTATCTTCAGTACATTGGGCCGTACTGGATACCTCGGTGGGATCGGCCTTTCTCCTTCGCGATTGGGTGGAGAAACTGATCGCACTGGCATCCCAGTTCGGCGACAGCAGGTTCATCCCTGCCCAGGATTACCTAAGGTTACTAGGGCATATGGAAGCGGCCATCCCGACTGTGCCTCGTGCTCAGTTACACATGAATATTACAGTGGACCCTAAGAGACCAATGGGACAAAAGAACAAATGATTTCGAGGTAGAAGTTATGATCTCCAAACCTGCACTTCAAGAACTTCAATGGTGGCTGTCTCTGGACAACCTATTACGAGGTGTCCCGTTTCAGGCTTCCATCCCTCTCCACACCCTGACCACTGATGCCTCTTCCCACGGTTGGGGAGCCCATCTAGACAATCTTCAAACCCTGGGGGTGTGGAATCAAAGAGAAGCATGTCTCCATATCAATATTTTGGAGATTTGAGTGGTCCTATATGCCCTACAGGCTTTCAAGGACCTACCGCTGACAGGTTGTCTTCAGATTCACATGGACAACTCCATGGTTTTACATTATCTCAACAAACAAGGAGGGACACATTCCTACCCTTGTGCCGGGAAGTGATGAGAATGTGTTTTTGGGCAATCCAACATGAAGTACACTTAATAGCGGTACATGTCCTGGGCAACAAGAACACCCTAGCAGACGTGCTCAGCTGACCCAGGGTTGAGAAACATGAATGGGAGATCCTCCAGAAGGTGGTCGAAGACATCTTCTTTCAATGGGGTCGACCTGATGTAGACCTCTTCGCTTCCCCGCACAACGCCAGACTGCCTCACTATTGCTCGCTAGAGCCAGGTCCTGGAACTGTGTGGCTGGACACATTATATTTTTCCTGGACAGGCAGATTTCTTTACACCTTTCCTCCCCTCCCTCTCATACAGAGGATTCTACTCAAACTAATCAGGGACCAGGCCTCCATAATTCTCATTACACCCCTATGGCCGAGACAAGTATGGTTTCCACTGTTGCAGTGACTAACCCCTTCCTATTTGCCCCACCCTTCTCCATCCCAGCCTTTGCTCCCTGCATCTGCATGCTTGACTCTTGAGGACATAGTCCTTTCCAAGTTCCAAGTCTACCCTCGAGTAGGGGAGATATAGTGAGCAGCTCGTAACCCTTCCACCAGGGCAAGTTATTCTATGAAGTGGAAACGTTTTAATACCTGGGCCACGGATCAAAGGTTGGACCCATACACATGTCCACCTCAACGCATCCTAGACTATTTACTCTCTCTGTCAGATGGTGGACTAAAATGCACTTCAATAAAAGTACATTTGTCGGTGATGTCTGCTTTTCATGTCCTAGTAGGTGACAAACCTTTTTTTTTTTTTTTAAATTCTTTGATAACCGGGTAAGGCCCACTAGGCACAGGTGCGACCCAAGAGCACTGGGGAGGTTAAGTGACTTGCTCAGAGTCACACCATATGCAAATGGAGGTTGTGAGAATCAAACCCGTGTCTGCTGGATGTACTAAGCTCATTCACAGTTCATTGCTCTAACCTCTAGGCTATAATGCCAGCCCCAGTATTTAACTCAATTGGAGATTGTGAAGACCTTATTGAGAGGTATCCTTCACTTTAAGCCTCCTATATGGAAACCCCCTACCTTCGTGGGACATAAATTTTGTTCTAGAAAAACTCATTTGCCCTCCTTTGAACCTGCAGTCACATGTCCTTGTCCCAGTGTGCCCTATCTGTTTGGTAGATGGCACATGTTATACCCTTGTTTAAGTCCGGTAACAGGAGCAACTTAAATAATTATCGTCCTGTTTCGCTGCTTCCCCTTTTATCCAAGTTACTGGAAAAAGTGGTCAATGCACAGATTAGGAGTTTTCTTGAAAGCAGTAACCTCTATTCCTCAATCCGATTTAATCAGGGTTTAGGCCCCGACATAGTACAATCTCAGCACTGGTCAAAGTCTCCACTGAACGGTTAACATCCTTGAATGTGATGATGCATGTCTGCACTTTGCTCTTAGATTTGAGGAAAGTGTTTGACACAGTTGACCATGACCTATTCCTCACCACTCTCGTGAACCTTGGGTTAGACCGTTTGGCTGTGTCTTGGTTTACAAGCTATCTCACGGATCGACAGCAGAGCATCAAGGTGGGTGGGGACCTTTCCCTTCCAAAACCTCTGCTAAGGGGAGTACGAAAAGGTCAGTCCTAGGCCCCTTGTTATTTGCGATCTATATAAACAACATTGATGTAGGGATCAAATTGCCTAATATACATTTCTTTGCCGATGATACGGTGCTGTACTTAGAAAGGCCCACCCCTGAATTATCAAACACAGACCTGCAAACTGACTTTGATACGTTACCGAATAACCTCTTGTCCTTAAAGTTATTATTGAATGCTAAGAAGGCTACCAAGGCAATGCTATTTTTGCCTCCAGCCAGTGTGCCAAAAGCGCGTATCCCCACAGCGGCCCCTCAGATCTCCACCTTACTAGGAGAATCATTAGAATTTGTGACAAAATGCAAGTACCTGGGCATGTGGTTCTACCCACAAACCTTATTTTCAGGAGCATTTGGAAGAACTGTCAGAGAAACTGAAACAGAGACTTGGCCTATTCTTTAGAATTAAGAACCTACTTAAGCAAGAAGCAAAGGTTAGGCTAGTCCAGACAACATTCTTACCTCTTTTGGATTATGCAGACTTTATTTATGGACATTGCCCTAATTCAACACTATTGAAATTGGACACACTGTATCATCGGGCAATCGGATTCATCATAGGAGCACCATACCGCACCCACCAATGCACACTTTATGCTGTTGTTGGCTGGCCCTCAGACGTCACAAGAATGCAGTCCTTTGGACATACAAGGCCATAATCAAAAAACTCCCACAATACATTTCCAACTGCTTGCCTGTCTCCCCAGTGGGCTGCTATGTGCTGAGGAGTCTTTCTTACATTTCCCCTGGCCGTCCCAAAAGTCAGGACACGATTTGGTGCTCCAGCTATAACTCATGCTCTTCCAGTAATTTGGAACAATATACAAAAAACACTAAAACTTGTAACACCAGTAAGCGTGGCATTTTTCAGGACATTGCTCCATCATAAGCTCTCTGAATCATGTGATTGCCATATTTAAGTGATCATCCACTGCGAACCCTGAAGGCTCTTCTCAGAGGGGCCTTACCCACAGTAGCTCTTGTCTTTCTTCCTTACTAGTCATTCCAGTGTCCCCCCTTCATTAGTCCCCTCCCTATCCCCAGTCGCCCCACTTCCCGTTCCTTCTTCAGTTACCCCTGGTCCTTCTCCTCTTGCACACTCTGTCACATCAGCATCCCTAATCCCCCTATAATACTCGTTGCAAGTGTAATCTGCTATATTGTCTTGTAATTTTTGTAATTAGTAATTGTCCTGATCAAGTAGATGTTGAGGATCACTGTACTTGCTTAGTGTTACCTATGCCGCCTGCTATTGTATTACCCATCCGATTTCCTTTTGTATTATATTTGCTGTTCTTGTTGACCAATCCAGTTCCACCTTGTAAATGAGCCTGTCTCAGTGGTGCTTTGCCTGGTAAAATAAAGATGATTGATTGATTTAAGCTGCAGTTCCTCTCCTGGAAAGCCTTTTTTTTTTTTTTTTGTGGTTGCGATTGTCAGTCAGATCTGTTTCTGAGTTACAAGCACTTATGTGCAAGGAACACTAACTGAATTTTCCCAAGGATAGGGTATCATTACGCACCAGTCCTAATTTTTTGCTGAAAGTGGTGTCAGAATTCAGTTTGAATCAATCTATACACTTAAACCAGTGTACTTTGTAGAGCCTACTAATCCAGGAGAAGCTTTGCTCCACATGCTAGATGTACATTGCGTTACTATCTTCTACGTACCAAAGCACAGCGCAAATCAGTGCAAGTTTTTGTTTCTTTCACCCTAGGAAAAGAGGGCAAATCTGTTTCTAAGCAGTGCTTTTCCACATGGTTGGCCAACTGCATTACTTTTTGTTATAAAAAATAAAATGAGCCACTTCCAGGCGTGGTGAAACCTCACTCCTCACGGGGAATGGCCGCCTCAGCGGCAAGTTTTAGAGGTGTTTCAGCAATTGAAATTTGTGAAGCAGCAACATGATCAAAGGTCCATACCTTTACCAAGCATTATAGTTCGGACATTAAATCCAAAAAAAGGACCAGTGTTGGTCGGGTGAGCCTACAAGGCCTGCTGTCTTGATTTCTTACCCCAAGTGCTGGGGACTCATTCCTGTTGGTGTGACCTGCTGCTAGAGATTTCCTCGATGAAGATAGTATAGTTGTGTAAGAACTTAACCATAACCGTGAATCTTGAGAGAATCTCTTTTTAACAGAATCATGCTAACCCCTCGGCCCCTTGCTTCCTGCTCTAGAAGGGAGACTTGCTCCTGCTCTCTGGAAAACATCAGGGTACTCCTGCTTTCTCCTCGGTTCCCCTCGGAGGCCTCATAAGACATACAATCATACAAGGTCGCTGGGGCGGGAAGAACCAAGGAGTATCTGGGACCACCCACTTTTATACATACCAGGACACAACACATGGTCTCGTCGTGGGCAGTCCCAGTTCGACTGCTAACAAAATCCTCCATCTGGAAATGACGCCTTCAGCTGGGATATTCATATTGGTGTGACCTGCTGCAAGAGATTCTCTCGAATATCTACTGTTGCGGTAAGTTCTTGCGCAACTTTACTTTTCTGTATTGCTCCACGTTGTCAGTGGGGAATTAATACATATGGGTAGATTGGTACAACCCAAAGCTGTCATTCAGCATAGAACTCTGGGCACATGAGGATTCTGAAGGTGGCAACTATCCAGTCTTTGCTGTGCCACTGAAAAGGGATAGAAGTATAGATAGAACACTGTCTGGAAAATTTGGATTTTGTACTTCTGTTTGTTGTTTTTGCTTTGAAATTGTGTGGCTCTGAGGCAGGTTGGGGCTGCCTGGTGACAGGTGGCATCCTAAAATTTAGAAATCCGTGTCTGTTAAGCCACAGAGGCTTTCAAATTGGCTAACCTGCTGGCTAAAATTATCATCGGGCCTAGACGAGAGCCACTTGCCTTTACCAGAGTGTTTATTGTGTTGGTCTGGTGTTTACAGTTGTGGGTCTGTCACAAAACATGTCTGCAGCCTGGTGCCTCAGGTTAGTAAAGTAATTGTTCTAGGGACATGGATATGTTGTTCATCCACACTTATTGGCAGGTTCCTTGCCGCTTTAAATCTTGCCGGAAGGTCTTCAAGCTAGCTCCTCCCACCCACCCGGGTGGTAAAACTCTCGGCTCCGCCCCATGATGCCAGATCTTCCTTACCGCTTGGAAGCTCAGGTTCCCTCCTTAACGCTCCGCGCTTAAGCTTGGGCCCAAAAATCCTTGATTGGAAACTTTGAAAAAATTTCTAAACTTACCCTTGGTCTTCATCCCTCGCGGCTCACGATGGACAAATCGACTCGGTTGGAGATGTCCTGGGCAGAAGATGTCGCTGACGGACCCGCCTCCGCGTCGTTCTGCCTTGGCCGGGAGCCACGACCGCGGGCTTGCGACCTGTGTTCCTCCCTTCTCGGTCGTCCTCGGGGACCGCGCTGCCCGTCTGCAGTTAGGCGTCCCGAAGAAGATTTCCTCGGTTAAATCAAAGGAGGCCCGACTGGCGGTTTCCGCGGCTGCGGGATCTGCCGAGCAACTAGAGAGAATGGTCGCCTTCGAAGAGCAGGCGGCTCAGGCCGCGGCTTCATCTTCTGTGGCCTTCGTCCCTCTTTCGCTCGGGACCTCATATTCAGCCTCCTTTAAGGAGCTTTGCCTGACCCTCTCGACTAAGGGCGAGGGTCCTTCTTCTTCGAGCCCGTTTCATCGGTCGAAGAAGTCTAAAGGTAAGTCTCATAGTTGACGTTCTTGGGAGCGGGAAAGATCCCCCTCCCCTCGTCGACAATCGGCCTCGGTCGATTTCTCGGCTTCGGCCACTGGCTTCACGGTGCCCCCGTCAGGCCAGGTTTCTGAGACTCCCGCCGACGTGGTCGAGATTTTTCTCGACCCGTTAGACGGGTTGTCGGCTGGAGAAGCCGAGAACCCCTCCTCTCCGGTTCCCCCGGTGAGGACTGGGGATGTCGTCGGCTCTGCCGTACCAGTGCCCCTTGAGCGCGGTATTGCCGACCGAACCGAAGGGTTGCGATTCCGGCTCCCGCCTCACCGACCTCGGCCTAGCGAGATTCTCGATCTCCGGACATCTTCGGCGGTCCAGCCACTCCCGTCGGCGTGAGCGGTCTCGGTCTCGGCACGCGGCAAGTGTCATCGACCTCTTCCTCTTCTTCCTCCTCCGGATGAGGAAGGAAGGCTTCAGTAGCTACGCCGCCGTCACGAGGACCTCATGTGGCAGCAATTCTTTCTGGCCAATAAGCGGTCAGGCGCTTCTCCGGCCATTAAGTGGTTGCCACGGAGAGTGGTCGAAGAGCCTGTTTCCAGGCCAATCGTCCGACCCATTCCAGCTACCCACCCGATCGTGGTGGAACCGCCTCCACCTCAACCCGATAGCTGGGGCTCCGGCGAAGAGGCGTGGGTCGGCCCAAGGCCTTCCCCGTGGGCTGTCGGTCCTCTCACGCCGGACAAGCCTCGGCAAGTGGAGGTAGCTCAGGCTGCAGGCAGCCGTTCGACAACTCCTCGGTCGGACGACTCCTCCCTGTTCTCCAGGCGTTATGACTTGGGAGTCCTCTGGGGCAGTCTGTGGCGATAGCCCTTACGTCCTTCCTAGGACTTCTTAGGCTCATCTCCAGAATCCACTGGGATGAAGCTTGAACCCGTATCCAAACGGGCCAGATATCCCCTCACCGAGATTCTGGACCGAGGGGATTCTCCCACGGAGGCCTTTCCAGTGGCCGAAGCCATTGTCGGCCCGGCCCTGGAACTTTGGCAGCGTCCGGCTTCCTGTCCTGCGCCTTTGGCCAGGAAGTATGCTGTCCCTACTGGCTCTCTGTCCGGGTTTTCTGAACACCCCTCAGCTGAAGGGCTGGTCACGGACAGTGTTTTCCGGCGTGCCGGTGACGCCAGGGACGTGGACAAACCGCCCGACAAAGAATCCAAGAAATTGGACTACTCGGGACGGAAAGTGTATGCTGCCTCTTCTCTCGGCCTTCGCCAGGCCAGTTCGGCTGTCCTCATGGCACATTTCTCCCATGCCCTGTTGGGCTCCCTGGATGAGGCTGTTCCCCATCTTCCAGCGGACCTGCAGACTACGGTCAAGCAGGTGCGGGACCAAAACGAGGCAGTGGCCAAGCAGCAGCTCAGACTGCTCTGGATATTGGAGATTCATGTGCTCGATCAGTGGCGACGCTGTGCATCTTGGCGGCGTGGCTGCGAATATCCACCTTTACCTCGGATACCCAGCACAAGCTTGCGGACGTTCCTTTCCTGGAAAAGACCTGTTCGGCCCTGGGTGGAAGGTCACCTCAGAGGATCGAAAATCCAATGCCACCTTGGATTCGGTCTGCGTCCAGCGCAGAGGGACAGGGGTCATAAGCCCAGCCTAGGCCCTTTCGTCCCTCTACTCCCGCCGCATGTCCGGCCCAACAACAGCGTCAGGGCCAGCAGGCTAGACCTTGGTATTCAAGCCCAAGCCATCAGCCTCCTCTAATAGGAAGCAAGGAGGTAAAGGCCCTGGTGGTCCCCAGGCGGCCCTTCCTCCAAGCCTGCTAAGTGGCGGGCTGAGGGGTGTCACCCCCGTCACCTCGTCCCTGGTTCCCCCAGTGGGGGGACGGCTCCGTCACTTCCTTTCTGCCTGGTCCGCTGTTAAAACGGACAGGTGGGTTTTGGAGGTGGTGGGAAGAGGCCTGCCTCTGGAATTCGAGCAGGGCCCGCCCTTCAGAGCCGTCGCCCCGCGAGGGGCTTTGGAGTCCCCAGAATCTCTACAGGCTCGTCGGGCCGACATCGCCCTCCTCCTTCGGAAAGGGGTGATAAAAGAGATAGAGGACCCTCCACCAGAACCAGGGTTCGTGTCCAGGTACTTCCTGGTCCCGAAACGGACGGGGGGCTGGCGCCCCATCTTAGACCTCCACGACCTGAACAAGTTCCTAAGGTCTCGAACCTTCAGAATGGTCACTCTGGCTCAGATAATACCATCTCTGGAACACGGCGTGTGGTTCTGTTCTCTGGACTTCCAGGATGTGTTCTTTCCGTCCCTATCCGTCCGTCTCATCAGAGATTCCTCCGCTTCAGGGCGGAGGATCCCTCTTCAGTTCAGGCCATGCCCTTGACCTTTCCTCAGCTCCCAGGGTCTTCACCAAATGCATCCAGCGGTGACAGCTTTCCTGCAGCGCCCGAGGTTCAGGTGTACCCTTACCTGGGCGATTGGCGTGATAGGCCCCTCCAGGTTGGAGGTGGAGGGTCAGGGATCTGGCCCTCCAGGTTTGCTCTCAACTTGGCCTCCTGGTCAGCGAGGCCAAGTCGGAACTCGAGCCGAAGCAGGTGATATCTTTCATCGGGGCAGAGCTCGACTCTCTTCGAGCCAGAGCACGGCTCCCGGCGGACAGGGCCGAGGTTCTTTCCTCCTTTGCCCAATCATTTCTGGTTGGCAATCGCGCCCTGCCCGGGACTTCCTGCGACTCCTGGGTCTCATGGCGGCCTGTACCAGCGTAGTCCATTGGGCACGCTGGCACATGCGCCCCCAGTGGGGCCTGGCCAGTCAGTGGTCTGGCGTTGCGATCCTCTGGACCAGCGTGTGTGGGCGACCCAGGAGATGTGGAGCAGCTCTCCAGTGGTGGACGTTCCATCTCATCTGCAGGAGGGTATCCTGTTTGTCCGCCCGAGCCGGCGGTCTCTCTAACGACCGGCGCCTCTTTGATGGGTTGGGGTGCCCATCTGGGGGAACACCAGCGCCGGCCTCTGGTCCCAGCGGGTCCGATGCCATATCAACCTGCTGGAGCTCCGTGTGGTCGCCCTAGCTCTCACCGCCTTTGCTCAGTTTCTTGGGGTCAAGTGGTCGAGTCCAGATGGACAGTACCACGACCATGTACTATCTAAACCGCCAAGGCGGGGCAGCTCCTTGCCTCTATGCAAGGAAGCTCTCGCATCTGGTCACTAGTCTGCCAGCCTGGGCCGCGGATCTCCTGGCCATTTCATGTGGCAGGAGCCTCCAACACCCTGGCCGATGCCTGAGCCGGATGGGGGCTGCATCGCGCAGTGGTCTCTCCTGCGGAGAATAGTACAAGATCTGTTCTCCGCTGGGGCACACCTCTGGTGGATCTGTTTGCCTCCAGGAGAACACGAAGCTGAGCTGTTTCATGCCCGCCCCCTCAGCAGGGCTCGCTGCAGGGGATGCCTTCTCGAGGCCGTGGACCCCGGGCCTCTTTTATGCCTTTCCCCGTTCCCCTGATTCACAGGGTCCTGCTGAAGCGAGGAGGACAAGGCACAGGTGATTCTGATAGCCCCAGACTGGCCTCGCCAGTTCTGGTACCAGATCTCCTCAGTCTCGGCTCCAGGACTCCAGGCAGCTTCCAGCTCGCCTGGACCTGCTCTCAGTCAATCAGGGAAGGTGTTCCATCCGGACCTTCAATCTCTGCACCTGACGGCCTGGTTCCTGAGCGGCTAGGTTCCAGGCCTTGGGTCTTTCCGGCCGAGGGTCCTCAGCGTCGTTGAGGCGTCCCGTGAGGAGTCGACCAGAAAATGCTATGCCTTCAAATGGAAGAGGTTCTCCATTTGGTGTCGGGGAAAAAGGGTTGGACCCTTTCTCGTGTCCTATGGCGAGCATTTTGGACTATCTATGGTCCCTATCTAGTCAAGGGCTTAGGTCGACGACCCTTAAGGTGCACCTGGCAGCCATTTCTGCTTACCGGGCGCGGGCCGGTCAGCAGTCAGTGGCGCAGGAAAAAGTGGTCGGGCGCTTTTCCAAAGGCCTTGATCACATTTCCCCTCCAGTGCGGGAACCCCCACCTCCGTGGGATTTACTGCTGGTACTGGCAAAGCTCATGGGCAAGCCATTCGAACCAATGCACAGGTGTGGTCTCCCCCACCTGTCGTGGAAGACCGCCTTCTTGGTGGCTATCACGTCAGCCAGAAGGATGGGAGAACTCCAGGCGCTAAGCATACGAGTCTCGCCTGGTCTTCCACAGGACAGGATATCTCCTTCCCACCGAAATTCCTTCCAAAGGTGGTGTGGGAGTTTCACCTTAATCAGGTACTGACTCTGCGGTGTTCTACCCCAATCACCTCGGAGGCCGAATATAGGCTCCATACTCTGGACCCTAGAAGGGTGCTCGCTTATTATAAGGAGCGCACGGCTGAAATTCGGGGAGAGGTTCGCCAGCTGTTTGTCACGTACGCTGAAGCCGCACCTGGCAGACCTGCAGCCAAGCGGACGATAGGCAGATGGGTCGCCTCCTGCATAAATCTCTGCTATGAGTTGGCGGGCATGGAGCCTCCCAGAGGATAAGAGCTCATTCTACCAGTCATACTGCTGCATCGGTGGCTGCTTCCAGGGATGTCCCTATCCAGGAAATCTGCAGGGCTGCTACCTGAAGTCAGCACACACCTTTATTTCCACTACATCGACCTTGAGTCACGCCGGGATGCTGGTTTTGGGGCCTCGGTTCTCAATCTTTTGCTCCAAGTAAGTATGTGAGGGGTGTTTTGCTTGCCTCCTCCTCCTGGAGAACTGCTAGGGTCTGTAATAGTGTGGATGAACAACATATCCATGTCCCTAGAAATACAGGTTACTCACCTGTAACAGGAGTTCTATGGTACATGTTGTTCATCCACCACAATTTCCTGATCTCCCGGCCGGCGCTCAACCTGAGCTTCCAGCGGGCCAGATCTGGCGTCATGGGGCGGAGCCGAGTGTTTTACCACCCGGGTGGGTGGGAGGAGCTAGCTTGAAGACCTTCCGGCAAGATTTAAAGCGGCAAGGAACCTGCCAATAAGTGTGGATGAACAACATATACCATTCCTAGAACTCCTGTTACAGGTGAGTAACCTGTATTTATCTCTATTTTTATGGGGGCTTAGTCAGGCAAGGAAGGTGAATGTCTCTAGTTTTGCCGTTTTGTTCTCCCTCCCTACAGTGTTGCGTAGTGCGGTCTGTTGCTCCCCTTCTTTCTTTTTCCTGTGTAGCTGGTGGTTAGGCATGCCTGTGTAATTATATTGTGGCTCATTTCTCAGAAGGACTTGTCATAAAAAATTAAAAAAATAAAAATAACATTTGACAGACTGGTTTGCCAGTCCTGCACTGTGGGGCTGTGTGTATGGTAGCAGTTTAGGGTCCCTCTGTGTCGTGGGGGACCTCTGGCTGTGGTCCTCACAGTGTTTTGAAAAGAAGGACTTGGCAGCATAAAGTTGTGATGATAGAAAAAATTGTCAGGAAGAGTTTCCTCCTGCGCTATGGGCTGTATGTAAGGGTGTATAAAAGGGAAGCCTAGTGTCCCACTGTGTGGTGGAGGACTGTAATAGTCTTGTAGTTCTCAATGTTTTTTGGTCACAGTGTTTAGGGAGGCTACTTTCTTTTTTTTTTTTTTTTGTGGTGTGGCTGGGCATTGTTTGGACCAGGGTCCGTTGACTGCTAAGCAGTTTTTTGCACCTTTTTCTCTGACTAGGATTTGCTCACTGGCTGACGGCCAGCTGTTCCACACTAGTGGCTTAGTCACCACACCTTTAAGAAGCAAGGGGGTACAGGATTTCTATGCCCACGTACCTTCAGAAGAAAGGGGGCGCATGCACAGGGTTTAGGCGTGTACATGGATGTGATGACATCATTATCACATATGCGTGATGTTAGCACTCGCACACATCTACGCTCTCGCCAGCCTCAGGGCACGATCCTGAAAGCAGTGCAGCACTGCAGTAGCATCTCAATGTTGAAAAAAGGAGCAGGGCTGCTGTTGTTTCTGAGTTGCTAAAAGTGGAGCAGAGCTGCTGTGGCATTTTGAGCCTCTTCCTTGGGACAAGTGGCAGAACACAACGAGTCAGTGCTGAGGCAGACTTGGTCCTTCCTTGGAGCTCATTAACCGCGTGGTGCAGGCTGTTTCTGGTTTCACAGACCCCTACTGGTTTGCTGTGATGTATGAGCTCTGTTACTTGGCAGTGGATGGTTTTCCAGATCCTGCTGTTTTACTTTGGTACAGGGCTACATTTGTTTTTGAAGTGCAGTGCAAGACATGGCTTGGAGAACAGTTCACTTAGGGATTCTATCTAGGCTGGCATTGTCTCCTGTCCTCTAGTAGTGGAGAAAGCGAGGTAAAGTTATCATTATTGCAACTGTTCTGGGGGTCAGGTAGGTAGTTTTCTGCCTAGGTGGTCTAGTTCTCCTTATGGGGGCTTAGTCCTAATAGGGAGGAGTGGATTAGGGGAATTCTCTTCGGGACAGCAATGTTTCCCTGTGTGTCTGATTTCTTTCTGGCCTCGCATGTATTCGCTATTTCTGCCACCATGGCTCATCACAGACCAGTATGTAAGATCTTTTTCGGAGACTTCTCTTTCAGCAGGTTACACCTTTGGAACTATAGCCATCAGGAACCAGGCCTGCATGAAAACATTTTTGCTAGCAATCTTCCTGGGGCCACCCATAGTGATGTCATCATGACAGCATTCTTGCTATATAGCTGTGGGTGGTCTTGCGCCCTCCTCAGTTCTTCTCCCTCCATCAACCATTGCACTTCGGACTTCATGGAGACACTGTGCTTCAGTTGATTGCCTTTTGAGAACTTAGTTTTGCTATCACTTGATTTTCTAAAATGATATTTGTTTTTCATTTATGCCAGCTGATTCTGAATCTTTATTCCTATGCTGCGGATGTGGCAAGAAAATTTAGGATAAAGATGACCATGAGACCTATGTCCGCTGCCTTGGCACCGACCATGATGTTAAGGCCTGCAAGATTTGTCACAACTTCAACCAGGCTACTCAGCATTGTTGTCAGAAGACCCTCAACTTCTTCCTGATGGAACAGAAAGTTGCCCAAATGGAGAAGGAGCTCCAGGCCAGAAGCTCCTCCATGTCCCCAGCCTGTACATGAGCTCTCATGCTTCTAAGGCCGGGGACAAATCAGCTGGGAAACACAAGCACCAGGATAAAGACAGATCCTCCCGGGTGCATTCTCTGTCGCTGCTTCCTGCGCCAACTGCTTTGGGATTGTTGGCTGGTTTGGCGGGGACCCCTGCTGCCACCCACACCCTCACCTCTACGTGGTGGGCTTGGCAGCTTTGCCCACTAGTCCTCCTTTGGCTAGTGTTGATCTGTCATCAGTAAGCTTTCCTAACCCCCCCCACTGATGATCCCTGCTGCCTCCCTCACCCTGTCTTTTATGGGGGCGGGGGGGGGGCTCTGGCAGTTCAACCCATCAGGTCTGCCAGCGCTGCTCAGTGTTGTTGGGTCTTCCCTCGCCCCTGCCGACACTGAAGCCCCTGCCCTTTTTCTCCCTCTTGGGCCACAGTCAGGGAGCTCAGCTGGCAGTGGCCTCTCGATGTTGTGCTTTAGGCCTCTCCAATCGACGCCTTTGGCTGCTCTTCCGACATCTGGCACACAACCAACGCCAGAGCCTCCACCCTTGGGACCTTCCCATCAGCCTCCTTTGCGGACGCCAGGGCCACAATACCCCCTGCCGTTCCCACAAGGTTCTTCTCTGATGCCGAGGACCATTGATACCCAGACCATGCTTTCCTCTTTCTGGGAATTTATGCATTGAATTGTCCCTTCACGAGGCTGCCACCGACGGGACCCACTAAGGTAGCTTCTGCGCCCACTCCTTCCACATCATCGTGACCCACTCCCTCCAGGTCGTCGGCGTCCTTGATACCCATTTCTAAACCAGGGGAAGAAGAAGAGAGCCATCCTAATATTCTCTCTCTTGAGGAGGAGGAGGATTCTGTCTCAGCTGTATCCTCCAGGGTGAGGACTTTACTAGTTATATTCCGTGGTCCCACCCAATGACTCTTCCTTCATCTCAGTGATGAAGCAGCTGCAGACCGCTTTGGGGTTTGATACTGCAGAGCAGGATATTACTCTGAGGAACCTGACTCGGTACCTGAAATTGCCAGATTCTCTTCCCACAATTAGTCCTCCTCTCCTGAATGCCTTTGAAGATGCCACCAGGGCCGCTTGGGGCCAGCCGAATACATTTCCTACTATGCCTAGAAAAGCGGACAAATTGAGAAGCAAGGAGCGCAGCTATGTAGCACACCGTCATGCATGCGTGTTCATGATGCTGCAGCGTGGGAGAAAACGGGAAGAAAAAAGGGCTACCATAGGCTCCATGAAACCCTGCCTGCCAGCCTGTGCCTCACTCTGTCGCCGGATCCCCGATCTGGATTGTGAATCTTGGGCATGGGGAGGATGGCCATCCCCTTCCCGGCCTCACCAAAGTGGGAAATCTGTGTGAGAAGTGGGGCTCCATGGTTCCGGAGGAATGGCGGATGGAAATGGGTGGCAGGGACAGGGCAGAGCTAGCTGCCTATGGTGTGCACCGGAGGGGATAAAATGTGTGTGTACAGAAAATGCATCAGGCCTCCTTGGAGAAGCTGTACTTTGCAGCACCACTTCAGGCTAACTCTGTGGTTTTCAATGCAGCCCACGATTTGTCTTAAGAGGCCTCAGCACCTCAGCTCTCTGCCCCCTGGACAAGAAGTCCAAAAAGCTGCATCTTATGGGCAAGAGAGTCTTTGCCTCTTCTACTTTGGCTATCAGAATTACTAATCGTTTGGCCCATATGGTCAAATAACAGAATACACTCTGGAAAAAGGCCAGGAGCTGCAGCCCAGGCGCTTCCGGATTTTTTTCAGAGACAGGAGAGTCTTAAAGTCCTTCAGACCAGGGCTGATGTGGGTAACCATCTCTTGAAAGTGGTCTATGATATGGATGCCTCTGCTGTGGGAATCTGCCAAAGGAGACATTCCTGGCTGTGAGTCTCTGGTTTTGCTACTTGACATACAGCAGTCCATCTTGAATGCCCCATTCAGAGGTAACAGGATCTTTGGTGTAGACGTACAGAGGAGATCCTCAACAACCTCTGAGCCTCCGGGAGGACTCTGCGTTCTGTCCATTCTCTTTGCCGTACTCATCTGAAACGTGGGCAGCGAGTCCACTTTCGGCGTGCCACTCACAGAACCAAGTCTGGGGGGCAGACAGCTGTGCAAATGGAAAGCAGCAACTGCCCTGTCTACTCCTTCCTTCACAATGGAAAAAGCTCCAAGAAGTGTAGGAGTGGCCCCTGCCGCAGGCTCGGCTTCAGCCTGATTACTTGCTTGACCCCACCCCCAATAACCCAGGATGAAGCGGTAGGGGGTCGCCTTTCTCTTCACCTGGACAGGTGAAACGAGATTACTACAGATGCCTGGGTCCTGCAACTGACTGAAAAAGGACATACTCTAGAATATTTGGAGCTGCCTCCAGACATTCCACCGCATCCCTCGACCTACCGTCCAAGCCACGTTCCAGTGTTGTTAGAGGAGGTTCTTACTCTTTTGCAGAAAAGAGCCATAGACCCAGTTCACAAGACCCAAAGGAACACTGGGTTCTAGTACCACTTCTTCCTCATCCCCAAATCCACAGGGGACTTGCGACTGATACTGGACTTAAGAAATCTAAATTTCCCTATCCAGTACAAAATGTTCAGGATGGTCACTTTGCAGATCCTCCTGCCTCCGCTACAGAGGGGAGACTGGATATGCTCCCTGGATATGCAGGACGCCTACCTGCACATCAAGATTTTCCTTTCCCACAGGAAGTACCTCAGGTTCTTGTTTCAGGGGGATCACTACCAGTTCAGAGTATTGCCCTTCGGCTTGTCTTCTGCACCATGGGTCTTCACTAGATGTTTAGCGGTGGTGGCAGCAGCCCTCAGGAGGAAGGGAGGGACTTTACGTCTTCCCTTGTCTGGATGATTGGTTGCTGAAAGCCCAGACCAAATAAGTTGTTTCTGCTCTAATGCATACTAGACAGTTGTTCAGTGCTTTGGTGAGAAGTCAACACCTCCAAGTCGGTCTTGACCCTGTGTCAGCATCTCCAGTGTATGTGTATGCGTGTATATATCAATCTGTATCTACTGTATATCTATATCTATATTTATATTTATATCTATATCTATCTCTGAGTTTTACCAGGAAGGCATGCTGAGTTTCGTCCACTTGATTCCAGATGCGTCCTGGGGAAGGGGAAGCAGGAGAATATACAATACAATAGACAGCAGGAATACAGTACAGTAAAACAAATACACAAGGCAGCTACATTACATTAGGCTATATAGGGGCAATGCAGGATACCGCCCGGGGTTCAGTTTTCCTGCCTCAGGACAGAGCAGAGCACCTGATTGCTCAGGCCCAGGAGCTTTACAACAGGAGGTATGTCACAGCCAGGACATTCCTGAGAATGCTGGGCCTGATGGTAGCAGCAGTTGTCATGGTCCCCCTAGTGAGGCTGCATATACGGATTCTCCAGTGGACTTTGAGGGTCCAGTGGGACCAGCATATCGACGACCTAAAACAGATGGTTCTACTAACCTCGCCTTTGAAGAAAGTACTCCTGTGGAGGCTGAAACCCAGCAATTTGCTCAGGGGGATCCTTTCCTCATTTTCTCCCCTCATCGAATCCTTACCATGGATGCCTCGGGGACGGGCTGGGGTGAGGGTGCACCTGGGACCTTGCCAGACCCAGGGAACATGGAATACGGTAGAGATTTCTCTCCACATCAAGGTCCTGGAGATGAAGGTTGCCCTTTACAACCTACAGGCCTCTCAGAGTTGCCTCTCTCTGGACCCTCTGCTAGTGCAGACAGACAATATCAGTGTGGAACACTACATTAGCAAGCGGGGGATCTCATTCTTACCCCCTATGCAAAGAAGTGATGAGGGTTTGGTACAGGGCTTTGGAACACAGTCTAGTACTGTCGACTGTTCATGTTTCCAGTGTACAAAATGTTCTGGCAGACAGTTTAAGCAGGTCACAGTCCAGAATGCATGAATGGGAACTGCTGACCTCCGTGGTAGAAGGCCTATTCTACAGGTGGGGTCGCCCAGAGTTGGACCTTTTTGCATCCCCACACAGTGCAAAACTGTCGCTTTTCTTCTCATTCGATCCAGTCTCTGGATTTTTCTGGCGAGACTCATTGTCCCTCTCTTGGAAAGGGACGTCTCTACACTTTCCCCTCCCTTCCCTCTGATCCAGAGGGTACTAATCAAGCTCCAGATAGAGGGATCCACTCTAATTCTGGTGATGCCTTTTTGGCCTCATCAGATATGGTTTCCATTGCTGCAACAATTAGCAGTGGAACCTTCAGTGCTCCTGCCCCTGTGCCGGGGCTTATTTCTGGATAGGTCTGTCTGGACCTCCGGTCTCTTCTTCTTCATGCCTGGCTACTGAAGGCATAGCCATTGCCCAGTTCGGGGTTTCTCCTAAAGTAGCTGATGTCATGGTGGTTGCCCGGAAGCCTTCCACCAGAGCTACTTATTCAATGAAATGGAAGGGTTTTGCTCTGTAGGCTGCATCACACTATATGGACCCCTTCAGTTGTCCAGTGAACCAGATTCTAGAGTATTTGCTGTCCTTGTTAGATTCAGGCCTGCAGTGCTCCCCTATTAAGGTGCACTTATCGGCCATTTCAGCCTTCCATGTACCCGTTGAGGGCCATACAGTGGCTAAGTTAGATGTGACACATATGTTTTTATGGGGCATTCTTCACGTGAAGCCTCCAATCCGCAATCCAGTCCTGGCTTGAGATCTGAAATTTGTTTAGAGAAGCTTACTTTGACTACTTCTGCTTGAAGGATTTCAGAGCTACAGGCTCTCGTGTGAGCAACCTTATTTGATTTTCAACAGACATTGTGCAGCCGGCCTGGTGGCGCTGAGGGTTGTGGCGCTGGACACCACACCTCGCACCACGCTGGTGACCTGGATTCGGGAACGAGCCTGGGTCATAGACGGTTGGTGGGGGGGGGGGGAGGATGTGAGAAGATGCTGGCTGGCAGTGCTCTGCCTCAGGAGGAGGGATTCAGCTCTCTCGGAGCTCGGCTGCCCTCTGGTGGAGGCTGGAGGAACGGTGCCTTGAGAGAGCTCAGACAAAGGTCGACTGGGAGGGTTGAGGGGACCCGGTCCGGAGCTGCGGTGCGCATGTGCGCCTCCACGCGCATGCGCCACTGCTTCTGGGGGTCCTGGGGTAGCTCAGGGAGAAAATGGAGGAAATCGTGGGGGCCGACGTGGATGATGCCTCCGGACTGACTCGAGGGATCTGCCGGGGCGTGCATGGCACTACAAGACCCCGAGATCAGTAGGCTCGTCGGACACAGAAGTCGACCCACCACAGGAAGATAAAAATAGTCAACAAAACAAAAAAAAAACAAAGGCAGGGTGTGTTTGCGTGCCAAGCCTTAGTTTTTACCAAAGGTGGTGTCTGAGTTTACATTAAATCAATCCATCCACCTGCCTGTTTATTACTCGGAGTATGCTAGTCAAGGGAAAGCATTGCTCCATATTTTAGATGGTCACAGAATACTTCAATATTACGTACACCGTATGAGGGACTATAGGGAGTCCTCGCAGTTATTTGTTTCACTCCCCCCTGAAAAAGAGGGCGTCCCAGTTTCTAAACAATGCTTGTCCAAAATGTTGGCTAACTGCAGGGTGCGAAATTCCTATTCCTTAGGTGCCCCGGGGGGCAGGCACTTTTGCATCAGGCCACCTACTGATCTTCAGTGCCTGCCCTGCAGGGCACCTAAGGTATTCCTGCTTTCTCCATTTTTTTTTTTTTTTTGTTGCGCCTGTGGCTTTAAATTGCACTGTTGCCTTTTTTTTTTCCCCCGGAGTGGAGACTCGGCAAGTGCAGCGCAGGGAGCGGACACTGGGACACAATCATGAGCTACACTAAACTGCTCGTCCCAGTGTCAGCTGACATGTTAAGATGCTGGCTAAGGAGAGGAGGGCATTATTTGTCCTACAGCCAACCGCGATGTAGCTGGGGTCCTTCTGTCACTGCTGGCGGCGGGTCTCACCATCGGATGCCAATCACGGATTGCAGTTTGCATAGCATGCCCGCCCCCTTCTTCAGTGTGATGCCAGGACCCTGTTGCAAAGCGTGGCAGTCTGTGCTATAGTGCTGAGCTGTTGGGTCGTTCCTGTGTGTGTGTGTGTGAGTGAGAACGAACCTCAGAGAAATGCCCACACAGCAATCGTGATCGCAGATTGCGATCAGACTGATAGGTTAGTGACCAACTGTTCTGTGTTTGAAAAAAAAATTGAAAGCTCTCTTAAGAGCTACACACTGCCCATATACCATTTAATTGCTGTACTTTGAATTGGGGGGACTTAGATTTAGGTGGGAAAGGCGAGTGAGACCATGAGGTTCTGTGGGAGCACTGAGAGGAAAATCGGGAATCGTGACCTTCACTAGATGAAGAAAATATCAAACAATATAGAAAAAACAGTTACTTTATTAAGATCAAGACAGGGCTACTGTATATTATGGTAGTAAGAGGGAACAACTCGGGAGTGCAGTCATTGAAAGGAGTAGTCAGCGTAACTCATTATTACAACAGTTTAAGAGCTGAAGGTAATTAGCTGGTCTAAAGCAAGCCGTTTATGGTGCGTCTGGATCTGATTGTACTGCAACAGGCATACAACTGCTGGAAGAACAAGCATTTGTCAATGCCGAATGTTTTTATTTTATTTATTTATTTATTTTTTTGTTTTTGTTGACCGGGTACTTGCACTAGACAAATCCTGCCTATTTTCAGACATGACCCGGGAAGGGCGATACAGATGAATGCCAACTGACCTTGAACCAGATTAAGCTGTTGGTGGTATTTTTAGTGAATGAGGGAAATTTGGCCAGGACACCGGGGAAATTCTCCTACTCTTTTTCGAGAAGTGCCATGGGATCTTTAACATCCACCTGAACTACCACCAATCCAGATAGATAGGACCTCGGTTTAACGTCTCATCCGAAAGACGGCACCTCAGATGTGCAGCACCCCTCTCATGCTGCACTACAGTGTCAGTACTGGGATATTAACCCAAGTGCCAGATGTAGGAACTGAACCCACAGCCGTCTGATCTCCCGGCCTCAGAGGTGAGTGTGCTACCTACTGAGCCACTGTCACTGTTTGCTTGCTGGCATTGGTAGTGTAGAAGTTACAGAGCTGCATAATAGAAATGGCAGTGAAGTATTGAACTGAAGCCAACCCCACCACCACCCTGCAGAGAGTGACAGGCATTGGGGTGTGCCTTTGGGTCGTCAGGCATAACGGCCATGTCATTTCACCACACCCCACCCTGCAGACACTGACAAGTGTCACGGTGTGCCTTGGGGTCTTTGGCCCTTATGCGCACCCCTTTCCATCAGGAAGTACGGTGAGATGGGTGCGGTACAGGAGAATGGGGTGAACTTTGGGGCCCAAGAGTCCAAGACATACCTCGATGCCTCTCACTGGCTGCAGGATGTGGAATGGTATGAGCATTACAGGCAAGAATCCCAAGTCACACCCCGATGCCTGTCATTCTCTACAGGATGGGGCATTATGGTTGGAAACCCTAACACCTCAGGCATTCATTAGTATTTTCACTCCGAATTTTCAACATGTTTTTTTTTGTGACCCCCACCTCATGAACAGCGGCAATATCAGTTTGTTAGCCAAAAGCTGCTTATGCACAGCGACTATGACATTTAGCACCACAGGTGCAAAAACACATTCTGAACAGGTTGTGAAAAATGACAGCTGTACTGTTCATGGGGAGGTGTAAAAAATGGCAATGTTGCAAATCTGCAGTAAAAATATTAAAAAAAACTGGTGAAGTCATGAGCGTGCATAGAAACTGTGCAGTGCACACCTGTAATGTAATTAGGTTGGGGATTTTTACAGCATATTGTCAACACAGGCATTTTGGGACCTCCGATCATGAACAGTGTCACTGTGATTTTCTTTTTCTGTCCCGAACAATGATTTTCCACAGCGACCACACTTCTCTGCGCTGAAAGTGTGAAAACACATTTCGGCCATGTTGTGAAAAATGACAGCTGTACTGTTCATAAGGAAGTGTGGAAAAATGCCACTGGTGAAAATCTGGACTGAAAATATTACAAAGCCATGAACTTACGAGGGTGTGTGGAAACTGCACAGTGCTCACTCGTAACGGTCATTTTATGGACTTTTGTCACCAAATTTTCAACATAGCCATTTTAAGACCTCTGCTCATGAACAGTGTAACTTTGATTTTCTTAATCTGTCCCAAACATTGCTTTCGCACACCGACTGCACCATTGTGCGCTATATGTGCGGAAACACATTTGGGGCGACATGTGATAAATGACAGCTGTACTTTTCATAAGGGAAGTGTAATAAAATGGCAATGTGGAAAATCTGGAGTGAAAGTATAGAAAATTCGCAAACTTACGAGCGTGTGTAGGAACTGCGCAACGCACGCTCGTAAAACAGTAATTTTTAGGAATTTTTCCACCAAATTTTCAACATAGGCTTTTTGAGAGCCCACCTTATGAACAGTGGCAGTGTCGTTTCGTTACTCTGTCCCGAAAGGTGATTTCGTGCAGTGACTGCGAAATCACCTTCGAACTTGACTAATGCCATGACAGTGAGAGCATTCATGAGAATGGGTCCCAAAACCCCATGTTGAAAATTTGGTGCAAATCAAAAATAGCTGAGATATGCAGCAAAGTTGAAAAACCCTATCTATCCCATTATACAGCTTACGGCATTTCCTCAGTTCGCGGTCGGCTTTGAAGAGTGCAGGCGTGCTCCTGGTCCACGAAGATCGTCGCGCGAGTCCAGAGGTAAGTATGGGGTGAGGGGTGTGGGGAGGTGGGAGGTGCAAGTGGGTGGGGGCAGGAGACAACAAGGGACTGTTTTAAGTTTCAGGGTTTTTTTTTTAAATGGCGATGCGGGGACGTTTGCTGCCGCTGGGGTGGGCTCTAGCGTGGCACACTGTACTGGGGGGGAGATCCCCATCGGCTATATAGCGTGCAGCCACGCTGGGGTGGGCACCCAGTGTGGCATATATAACTCTGCTTTGGGGCGCAGCAGGCGAGGATTGGGCACCCCGTCGGCTGCCACAGTGTGTGCGTGGGGGGCGAGCACGCGGTATGCATGCGTGTGTGTGTGTGTGTGTGTGTAGAAGTGCGCATGAGCAGGTGATATCTTATCGCTGCTCACTGAAGTGTAGCTCCCCCTTTCAACTGTACGCCACTGCATTTTGGAGCTGTCATAGACAGTTCCAGCAGGCATTGGAGAACTGCGGCTGCGCCTGCAAACACACTGACTGAATTGGAAGAGGGCTGCCACACCTCCGAAAACTCGGATGATGGCACTATGTTTTTTGCACATGCATGCATGCAAGCAAACATAAAAATCTTCTAAACAGACTACTAGTCTGACTAGACCTTAGTAAATATAATGTCTTGGTGTAGTAGGGGCCATTCATATACGTTTTTCAGGCTGCAGCAAGTTGGCAACAGAGTCTGTTTTTTTTTCCCTCAGTTGATTACTTACAGCTTCTTGGGGGAACTTTGCTATGTATAATTCACATCACAGACAGTAAAATCTGTTTATCAATAAAATCTGAGCCTGTGTGGTAGTAACTGCCAGTTACTGAGGCATAACATAAAATAAAAAAGCTTCTTGTAGTAGAGGCCTGGTAAGGAGCTTGGCTAATAGAGCTATTGCTTTGGACCTAGTTGTACAATAAAGTACCACCTAGCTAAGCTAACCTAGATAAAGGTTGAGGTTGAAACTTCAGACTGAGAGGGGGTGTTGCTGCCAATCTCTAAAGTTAAACAGCTTTTTACAAGCTCCTCTGACCTCTGTCTGTAAATACAGGGTGGGGTCTAAAATAAAACATCTTAAAGTTTGAACAAGTTTTTTCTACAACTTAAGCTACTGTTGAATTTTATTACCTAAAATCTGAATACTGTTTAAAAAAAAAAAAAAAAAAAATTCTGTTTAAAACACATTTTATCTAACTTAAAATCTGAATACTAATATAAAACTCTGGTTAGGTTTGTTTTACAAGCTACTCTGTGGACTATCTCTCATCTGACTACTGAGTGATGTAAAAATCTCTTAAGCTTCTTTTATAAGCTAGACTTTACGTCTCTGTGGTGGACTACCTTCTGAGTAAAAAAAAAAAAAAAAACACTTAAATAATCAGACACACACAGTCAGTTTTAAGTTGCTACATTTATTATACTGACAAAGACAACACACAGTTTTTCTTTGTTGCTTTTAATGACAATTACAAGACAGACAATTTAAAGTTCACTTTAACAAATTAAACATTTTCTGAGTGCGTAAAGCATTAGCTAAGTCAGATACCATGAGTCTTTTTATATTTGGATTTAAGAGAAAGCGTATTGATGAGTCTGTGGGATGATGTTGATGATGAGAACGAAAATGCTTGATCCAGTGAAGATGACTTTTAAAATTATGTAAACTAAGGGGCGGCATGTAAATATGTTTTTCGGCATGTACTTTTGCTGACTACATGTCCAAGTGGGCATGTACTTTTTTTTCATGAATTTCATACCCTGGCTAACTGTATTGCTTCTTGTTAACGGGAAGTATGGTACGGAACTTTCAGGAGTTTTCAGGGGCCATTCCACTAGGGGCATGGCCACTTCTGTTACCTGTTTCAGAGGCATGTCACAAGCTGAGATATGTGCTGCCACAACTTGGAATACTGTCCACGCTTTCACGAAGCACTACAGTCTGGACATTGCCTCCAGAAGATGGGCGGGCTTTGGCCTAGATGTGCTTCAGGGCCTTCTTTCTTAGGCCTCTAGCCTCCTGCCTCCCAGATTGTCTTATGCTTAGTACTGCTTGGGACTCGTTCCATAGGTGTGACCTGATGACAGAGATATTCCCGAAGAAGATAGAACAGTTACGTAAGAACTTAACCATAACAGTAGATCTTTGAGGGAATCTCTGTCATCAGATCATGCTGCTCCTCCCTCCTTCCCCCTTTTCTCTCTACAGCTTTGCTGTCCTGTTGCTCCAGCCTTTTTCTTAGCTGGGCACCATCTCTCTCTCCCCCCCGCCCCCACCTTGGTTCCCTGGTGGGACTCATAGCCTCCAGCTAGGAAAGAACTCAGAAGGGGCGGGTCACTGCTCTATGGGGCTGTGACATCCGATCCTGACATCGATGTGGGCGGCCCCTACTAGACTGCTGCAGAAAAGCTTCTATGGGATCCAAGTGCCTGATGGCTAAGTTTCATAGGTGTGAGCTGATGGCAGATATTGCCTTGAAGATCTACCACTAGGGTAAGTTCTTGTGTAACTATTCTTTTCCCCATTGCATCATGGGTGTGGCAGTCCCCATAGTGCAGAAAGTATGGCAGAAAGGCGAGTGACAGAGCCCAGATAAAGTACTAAAGTTTTGAAGGATAGCCTTTATAATAAGAAAAGCTGAATGGGGGTGTCGGAATTGGGACTCTATAGCTTTTTTCCTTTCAGTAGATTGTCCCTTTGAAAGAATAACTGACAAAAGAATAATCTTGTTGAACTGATAAATATGCTGGGCACTGAAGCTGTCCATTTAGCAGGTTTCCTCTGTATTCCAAACTGGGCTTTATTCTGTGATGATGTCCGGTGTGAAGGCTCATGCGTTTAGTAGCAAGAGTTGGCTAGATCCAGCAATGGCTGCTTCTGCACGTGTAAGGTTTTGTTTGATATGTTGCCTTACTGTGATGTAATTGTGGGATTATACCTAGTCACTCCCATACTACTAACTTAAATATTCATTCTAGGGACATGGATATGTTGTTCATACACACTGTCTGGCAGGTTCCTTGCCACTTTAAATCTTGCCGGAAGGTCTTCAAGCTGGCTCCTCCCACCCACCCAGGTGGTAAAACTCTCTGCTCCGCCCCATGATGCCAGATCTTCCTTACCACTTGGAAGCTCAGGTTCCCTCCTTAACGCTCTGCGTATAGACTGGATCCTAATTCTTCGGTTCGTCCGAAACTAATTCTTAAGTTTTCAAGACTTCGGTCAAATTACTCCCTCGCGGCTGCGATGGACAAATCAACTCCGGTTTTCGGCGGTGCCATGAGGGCAGAAAATGTCCAGGACAGATCCGCGCTCACGTGTGTCTACTGCCTCAGCTAGATCATGACCCGCGGGCCTGCGGAGGTTATGTCGTTCGTTTTAATAGCGATCCTGGAAGGCGGCTGCCCGGTTACAACTAGGGCGAGAATCGCTACCGCCGATGAAGTCAAAGGGAGACCCTGCCATGGTGTCCGTGGCGGCTGGCTCGGCTGACCAACTCGAGCAGATGATCACCCTCGAGGAGGAGGCGACCCAGGCCGCATCTTTATCTTCCTCGGTCGCGGCATTTATCCCGCTCTCTCTGGGATCCTCCTACACAGCTTCTTTTAAGGACCTTTGCCAGTCCCTCTCCACGAAGGGAGAGGGGCCAGTGGGGCATTCTTCTTGGTCCAATAAGAAGGACTTGAAAGGCAAGTCCCACCATTGGCGTACGTGGGACCGGGAGAGGTCCCCTTTTCCAGACAGTTGACACTCGACTTCGGTTGAGGTTACAGCTAAGGCCGCTGACTTCACAGTGCCCCCGTCAGGTCAGTCGGCCGAGACACCTGTCAACGTGGTCGAGATTTTTCTCGACCCGTCGGACGGGCTGTCGACTGGTGAAGCAGACAGCCCTTCTTCACCGGTTTCCCCCGGTGGAGACCGAGGACTTTCCTGCACCTCCCGTGCCGGAGTCCCCGGTCAAGGCTTCCGAGCTGAGGAAGAGCAGGTGTCCCCGCCCTTCCAGACCCGTCCTCTGAAACACCGAGGGTCTCAGTCTCTGACCTCCTCTCGGTCCAGCTGATCCCGATGACATCGGCGGTCTCGGTCTTGGCACCGGAGTAAGCGGTGGCGCCGCTTGTCCTCGTCTTCCTCCTCGGAAGAGGAGAGGCTTCAGCGCAAATTGTGTCGACACTATGAGAACCTAATGTGGCAGCAGTTACTCCTGTCCAGGAATAAGCCGACGCCTTCCCCGGCCATCAAGTGGCTGTCACCCGAACGGCCGAAACAACCCCTCGCTGTAGTCGAGGTGCTCAAGCCTGGGCCAGTTGTTCGGCCCAAACCAGCTGCCCCACCGATTGTGGTGGAACCTCCGCCTCCACAACCGAAATTGGGGGCACTGACCAAGGACTCTCGGTCGGGTCAGGGTCTGCCCCATAGGTTGTCGGTCACCCTCACTCCCGACCATCCTCTGCAGGTGGAGGGTGGCTTAGGCTCCAGGCAGCTTTATGACTCCTCGGAGTCTGACGGTGACTCCTCCTGTTTTCCAGGCCCCTTGACCTGGAGTCCTCCGGGGGGCAGTTGATGGATGAGAGCCCATCGTCCTTTATGGGTCTGCTTCGGCTCATCTCGGAGTCCACCAGGATGCAGCTCGAGCCCGTATCCAGGCGGGCCAAGTATCCCCTGACGGAGATACTGGACTGAGGGGATTCACCCACGGAGGCCTTTCCGGTGGCTGAAGCCATTGTTGGCCCAGCCTTGGAGCTTTGGCAGCGGCCAGCCTCCTGTCCTGCACCTTCGGCCAGGACGGCCAGGAAGTATCGGGCCTACCGGCTCTTTGTCCGTTTTTTCGGAACACCCCTCCGCTGAGGGGTTGGTCACCAATAGCGTTTTCCGGCGTTCCGGGAACGCTAGGGATGTGGATAAGCCCCCCGACAAGGAGTCCAAAAAGCTGGACTATGCTGGGCGCAGGGTGTACGCTGCGTCCTCCCTTGGCCTCCGCCATGCCAGCTCTGCCGTGCTGATGGCACACTTCTCCCACGCCCTCATGGGCTCACTAGATGAGGTGATCCCTCATCTCCCGGCCGACCTGCAGACCACGGTCAAGCAGGTACGGGACCAGGGAAGGGCGGTGGCAAAACAGCAGCTCTAAACGGCTCTGGACATTGGAGACTCCTGTGCCAGATCAGTTATGGCCGCAGTGGCCATGCGCCGCAGAGCATGGCTGAGGATATCCACCTTCACGGCGGATACCCAGCATAAACTGGTGGATGTCCCCTTCCTGGGGACTGACCTGTTCGGCCCTGGAGTGGAAGGTCACCTCCAGTGGATCGAAAGTTCAGTGCTACTCTGGACTCGGTCACCTCCGCCCAGAAGGACAAGGGCTGTCGCCAACAACATAAGTCCTTTCGCTTCTTTCCTGCAGTGCACGTCCGGCCCAACAGCACCAGCATCAGGCCAGTAGTCTCGCACTTGGCACCCCAAAGTCAAGCCTGCGGCTTCCTCCAACAGGAAGCAGGGAGGAAAAGGCCCAGGAGGTCCCTTGGCCGGTCCCTCCTCCAAGCCTGCCCAGTGACGGGTTGAGGGGGGTCGCCCCCAGCCTCGTCACTCCCCCCCCCTGCATTCCCCCCATGGGGGGACAGCTCCACCACTTCCTTTCCGCCTGGTCCGCTATCACCACGGACTGCTGGGTGTTGGAGGTGGTAGGAAAGGGCCTGCCCTTGGAGTTCGAGCAGGCCCCGCCCTTCCAAGCCGTCGGTATGGGGTCCGGAGCCTCTCTGTCGGCTCACCGGGCCGACATTGCCCTGCTCTTCGAAAAAGAGGTGATCAGGAAGGTGGCGGATCCTCCACCAGACCCGGGGTTTGTGTCCAGGTACTTTCTGGTCTCGAAACGGACGGGGGGCTGGCACCCCATTCTAGACCTGCATGACCTGAACAAGTTCCTAAGGTCTCGGACCTTCAGGATGGTCACTCTGGCTCAGATAATCCCATCCTTGGAACGAGGCGTGTGTTTCTGTTCTCTGTACCTCCATGACGCGTTCTTTCACATCCCAATCCGTCCGTCCTACCAGAGATTCCTCCGCTTCAGGGCAGAGGGATCCCTCTCCGAGTTCCGGGCCATGCCCTTCGGCCTTTCCCTAGCTCCCAGGGTCTTCACCAAATGCATGACAGTGGTGATAGCATTCCTGCGGCGCCGAAGGGTCCGGGTGTACCCCTACCTGGACGACTGGCTGATTGCAGCCTCCTCCAGAATGGAGGTGGAGTGGTCCAGAGATTTGGCCCTCCAGGTTTGCTCTCAGGTTGGCCTCCTCATCAATGAGGCCAAGTCGGAACTCGTGCCAAAGCAGGTGATACAATTCATCGGGGCAGAGCTCGACTGTCTACGAGCCAGAGCACGGCTCCCGGCGGACAGGGCCGAGGTTCTTTCTTCCTTTGCCCAGTCATTTCGGGTTGGGCAATTGCGCCCTGCCCGGGACTTCCTGTGCCTCCTGGGCCTCATGGCGGCCTGCTGGCGTGGTCCGTTGGGCCTGTTGGTACATCGTCCCCTTCAATGGGGCTAGCCAGCCAATGGTCACAGCACTTGATCCCGGATCAGCTAGTGACAGTGACCCAGGGGATGTGGAACACTCTCAGTGGTGGACCATTCCAGCACATCTGCAGGAGGGCATCCCGTTTGTCCGCCCCGAGCTGACGGTCTCTCTATCGACCGATGCCTCTCTGATGGGTTGGGGTGCCCATCTGGGGGAGCACAGAGCGCACGGCCTCTGGTCCCCTTGGGAGTCCCGATGCCACATCAACCTGCCGGAGCTTTGAGCGGTTCGTCTAGCCCTCACCGCCTTCGCTCTGTTTCTACGGGGTCAAGTGGTTCAGGTCCAGACAGACAATACCACGACCATGTACTACCGAAACCGCCAGGGCGGGACGTGCTTCATGCCTCTGTGCAGGGAAGCTCTCCGCATTTGGTCACTCGTGCGCAACCTGGTTCGGATCTCCTTGCCATCCACGTGGCAGGAGCCTCCAACATTCTGGCCGATGCCCTAAGCTGGATAGGGACTGCGTCTCACGAGTGGTCTCTCCTGCCGGAGTCAGTACAAGATCTGTTCTCCCACTGGAGCATGCCTCAGGTGGACCTGTTTGCCTCCAGGGAGAATGCGAAGCTGAGACTGTTTAATGCCCGTCCCCCTCAGCAGGGCTCGCTGCAGAGGGATACCTTCTCGAGGCCGTGGACCCCGGGCCTCTTCTGCGCCTTTCCCCCATTTCTCTTGATCCACAAGGTGCTTCTCAAGGCGAGGAGGGACAAGGCGCAGGTGATTCTGGTGACCCCAGACTGGCCCCGCCAGTTCTGGTATCCAGATCTCCTCAGTCTCAGCTCCAGGCTCCCAAGGCGGTTTCCAGCCCGCCCGGACCTGATCTCAGTCAATCAGGGAAGGGTATTCCATCCGGACCTTCAATCCCTGCACCTGATAGCCTGGTTCCTGAGCGGCTAGAGCTCCAGGCCTTGGGTCTTTCCGATGAGGTCCTCAACATTGTTGAGGCGTCCCATAAGGAGTCGACCAGAAAATGCTACGCCTTCAAATGGAAGAGATTCTCCATTTGGTGTCAGGGCAAGGGCCTGGACCCTTTCTCCTGTTCCTTGGCAAGCATTCTGGACTACCTGTGGTCCCTTTCTCAGGCAAGGGCTTTGGTCGACGACCCTTAAGGTGCACCTGGCAGCCATCTCTGCTTACCGGGCGCGGGCCGGGAAGCAGTTGGTGGTGCAGGAGAAGGTGGTCGGGCGCTTTTTCAAAGGTTTTGATCACATATCCCCTCCGGTGCAAGAACCTCCACCTCTGTGGGATCTACTGCTGGTATTGGCTAAGCTCATGGGCAAGCCATTCGAACTGATGCACAGGTGTGACATCTGTCACCTGTCGTGGAAGACCGCCTTCTTTGGTGGCTATCACGTCAGCCAGAAGGATGGAAGAGCTCCAGGTGCTTTCCATCAAGTCTCCTTATCTGGTCTTCCACAGGGACAAGGTTGTCCTGCACCCCCACCCGAACTTCCTTCCGTAGGTGGCGTCTGAGTTTCACCTTAACCGGGTGTTGACTCTGCCGGTGTTCTACCCTAATCACACCTCGGAGGCCGAATATAGGCTGCATACTTTGGACCCTAGAAGAGCGCTCGTGTACTATAAGGAGCGGATGGCTGAAGTTGGGGGAGAGGTTCGCCAGCTGTTTGTGACCTATGCTGAAGCCGCACCTGGCAGACCTGCAGCCAAGCGGACGATAGGCAGGTGGGTCACCTCCTGCATAGATCTCTGCTATAGGTTGGTGGGCATGGAGCCTCCCAGAGGGATAAGAGCTCATTCTACCCGCCATACCGCTGCATTGGTGGTTGCTTCCAGAGATGTCCCTATCCAGGAAATCTGCAGGGCTGCTACCTGGAAGTCAGCACACACCTTCATCACCCACTACCACATCAACCTTGAGTCACGCCGGGATGCTCATTTTGGGGCCTCGGTTCTCCAGTCTTTATTTCCTAAATAGGAGGTGTGCGCCTTGCCTCCCTCCTCGTGGAGAACTGCTAGGAGTCTGCCAGACAGTGTGGATGAACAACATATCCATGTTCCTAGAAATACAGGTTACTCACCTGTAACAGGAGTTCTAGGAATGGTATATGTTGTTCATCCACACGACCCACCCGGCCTCCCCGGCTTTGACGCACAACCTGGCTTCCAGCGGGCTAGATCTGGCGTCATGGGGCGGAGCCGAGAGTTTTACCACCCGGGTGGGTGGAAGGAGCCAGCTTGAAGACCTGCCAGACAGTGTGGATGAACAACATATACCATTCCTAGAACTCCTGTTACAGGTGAGTAACCTGTATTTATTGTATCCAGACTGTATGAAATTGTA
The DNA here is from genome assembly GCA_016271365.2 of Neoceratodus forsteri. NCBI lineage: Eukaryota > Metazoa > Chordata > Ceratodontiformes > Ceratodontidae > Neoceratodus > Neoceratodus forsteri. The sequence continues at coordinate 818,230,805 of CM057453.1, read as the reverse complement.
CATTAATGCAGCTGGAGAAGGTGGTGTGGCTTTTTGCAGCTGCGACTCCCAGTTGTGGGCCAGGGAGCGGGGTGCGTGCTGCAACCACACAAGGCAACTGCTTGGCTGTGCACACTCAGTACCTTTGGGAGATGGGTGGAAGATTGAAAAAAAAAAAACCCAGGGAGAAAACTCTGACACCGTCTCTTGTGCCCCACGCAGCAGAGAAACCGTGCTGCGTCATGGTTGCTGAGGCAGGAAGGATGCCGAAAAAGGACTGATGGCTGGGAGGGCAGAGGTGTCAGCAAAACGAACTGCTATTCATGGCTCACAACCAAGGCCCAATTACAGATTTGTTAGTGAATAGGGATATCGCAGTGTGTTGCTCAGGAATGCAATTGTCAATAAAAAGGTGAACAGGGAGACAGCAGAGGTAACTCTGGGATTTGAATGTACTGTAGGGAGTTCTTACGGTCGGTTCGTGGTGTGTTTAAGGGTGTCTGTCTAGGTCTCCCAATGAAATGTGGGGCAAACATCTTAGTGTTTAGGATAACATTTAGGTAATTAAGTGTGCATTTCAAGGTGTTAAAGTTGACAAGCACCAAAGGAAAAAAAAACATTATGGTCCTTTAGTACTGGTGTAATGAGTGAATTTATCCCACACTAGGGATGGGAAAAGCTGCTGTGACCAGATTCAGTTTGCCGCCCAGATTTCTAGGAAGTTGAATCTGAAACGGTTTGCGCATCAGTGTCTGTATTGCTCTCAAGCTCCTGTACGCCATAAGTACACCCCAGACACACACACACAGCCAGCCACTCTTTTGTCTCCGCCTTTGTGGCCCTGGGCCTTGTCAACTCCAATTCTGCAACCGAAGGTTTTGTTTTCTCTACCACTGTGGCCCAGTACTGATCTCGCCACACTACTGTTGCTCAGCACCCTGCTGTCTTCACTGTGGCCGGTGCCATCCAAGTTTTCCTGGCTGTAGTATTGTTGTCTTCACTGCTGTGTCCGAGCACCCTTTCCCTCCACCGCTGAGACCTGGCAGCCAGCCTTCTCCACTGCTCAGTCTGCTGCCCTGCCCTTTCCATCACTGTGACCTTTCACCCAGCTTTCCACTACTACATACAGACACCCTGTCCTCTTTCTTGCTGCAACTTGGAGCGCTGTCACCTCCGCTGATGTGATGCAGGACCTTTGTGATGCCACAGCTGCTACCCGGTGCCTGCATTATTTATTGTTGCAGCATGTCGCTCTGTTCCTTCCATGATCATTGCCCTGCACTTTACCCTCTCCACCACTATGGCCTGTCACTCTACTCTATTACTGCGGCCTGTCACCCTGCCCTCTCCACCACTGCGGCCTGTCGCCCTGCCTTCTCCACTGCTGCTTTCCAGGGTCCTGTTAACTCCGTTACTGTGGTCAGATGCCCTTCCGTGTCCTCCTGTAACCCAGCACCCAATATTCTCACCACTAGTGGGCACCATGGGAGGGTTTTGGTGGTAAGCACAAGCAGTGTCACCACGCCAAAGTCTTTTCCAGTTGGCTCTGGTTAAAGAAAGAAAATGAATGGCCTTTTTGTTTTCCATATTGTCTTTAACCCCCTACCTGCCCTCTCTGGATGGCCATCCCCAGGCAATTCACCCATCATCTCTGGGACTTATCCTTTGTGCCCCCACGACTTGCCTGTCTTGGTGTGGTCGGGGGAACCCCCAGCAGGATCCTGTGTGGTGCCTAGTGCATGGTGCCAGGCTTGCAGGAGGGCCGTCCTTTATCCTGCCCATCTAGGACGTTTTTCCTCCTCCTTTTCTCCCCTTGAGGACATTGGTGCTCAGTGACATCCATCTGGACCTTCTGATTGCCATGGCACTTAGTCTCTGCAAGGTGTCAGGCGCATTACGGGAATCGCAATCCTGCCTCTTCAGAAAAGGAGAGCAGTCCTCTGGACACACAGTCCTCTTTGCCCCCTGTTTGACCTCTGGCAGACTTGAGTTCACTCCTGAACCCGTTTGTCAAAGTGGCAGACAGTAGCACGACCACCATGCCAGTTTAGGTCGGCTTGGATTGACTTTTTTGGAAACAAATTGAAGTACTTACTTGTTGTCGAGGAGGAGGCTCTCAAGCTACCTGGGCATTCCTTTGTCTTTGGGTGGCTGTGCTTCCTGGTCTCGGTGGACTGATGAGCCAGGTAACTTTAAGCCAGATTCTCATGAAGAGCACACCCTCTACTAGATGCATGCGCACATGCACCACCTTGGCGCTCACACACATTCCACACAGACCTAATAGAGATAGACATGTATGCAGTCATCCTCGGTCGATGCAGACACGCGACCTGAAACAAAAAATGCACACACATCCAATCTTTCAATTATTTTACCTTCTTGCTCCAAGTTTGACTGCTGGTTAGGTGGCACATTGACCACAAAATCCGATTAATAATGGTGAAAGGTTTTGAACGATCTGGGTTCTCGATATCTCCACAAGTTGCTGACTCTCTAAGCCCCAACTAGGGCTTTGAGGTCCATGGGGTGGAGGCTTTCAGGGTGCAGCCATCGTGATTGAAGCCAGTTGTGATTGGGCTTTTGTGGTGGCCACCCTGCTCAATGGAACTCACTCCTGTGGAGATCTGCTCCACTTGCTCCATTTATTAACAGATGTTCTGTTGATGTGTCATGATGTTATCTATTGGATGTGATCCAAGCTATGGAGGAGTGCTTAAAATAGAAGAAACTCCACTACTGCTAAACTCTGATACGTACACACACCCTTCTAGAGAAATACGCACACATATCCTCACACAGTAAATATGTTCCTAGTTGCCCCTTCCATTACAGTAAGAACATTCTTAACCCCTCTCCCATTTGGTAATAGTACTGGAGAAGAGATGCACAGAGTACTGGAGAAGAGATGCACAGACCCCTGGACTGTCATTCATGGACCCCAGAACAGACCAACACGCATTTAGGAACAGACACACATAACACATACATTCTTGAGCAGACATGCATGGATTCTCAAACAGACAAACGTGGAGCCCCAGACGAACACAAAAATATTTTCCAACAGATGCACACAAGCCATAGGACAAATGCACATGGAATCCATGGACCAAAACCCACAGGCTCTGTCTGCACTGGCATTACAAAAATAAAACTGTTTTAAAATTGTTGAAGTCCTTACTGTGTCTGTTCATTCACACTGCTCTGAACTGAGTTCTAGTATGGTAGCCACTCAACCATATTACCACATTTATAATGCATGTTGATCACTGTGCTGCACACCACACTTGCTCCTTTCCCGCAATGCTTTGCTGGACATAGTGACTGCAGATGTAGGTTTCCCATGAAGCACTTTGGGTTGCCATGTAAACAAATGTAATGTAATGTAAAGTTTATTTCTATAAGGCGCCCTTCCCAAGCTCAGGGCGCCTTTACAAAATTCCATAAACAGCATTAAAACCATAATAATAGATAACGTTTTCTCCATAACACATTTAACATAATTTACATCACTGAAAATGTTGGATTAAAAAAGGAAAGTCTTTAGGGCTTTTTTAGAACCCTCCACAGTCAGACTATTTCGTATCTGGCAAGATAGAAAATTCCACGGGGTAGGAGCCATAAAGGCAAAGGTTTTTCCACCAGATGTTTTTAAGGTTACCCTGGGAATCTCTAGCAATCCCTCGCCAGAGGATCTGAGGAAGTGGGAGGGGCAGTAAGAAGTCAGGAGTTCTTCCAGGTAGTGGGTCCCAACCCGTGTCGGGCATTATAGGTCATCAACATGACCTTGAAAGTGATCCGCCACTGTACAGGCAGCCAGTGCAACTCGCGAAGCACAGGTGTTATGTGGTTGGACCTTGGGCTTCCAGTCAACAATCTAGCCGCCGCATTTTGCACCAGCTGCAAGAGGCGAATATCCACTCCCGGCAGCCCTAGATAGAGGACATTGCAGTAATCAAGACGACTGGCAACAAAGGCATGGACCAGGGTAGGAAGATCCTCTGATGGAACCAGGTGTTTCACCCGTGCTATATTCCTTAGATGGAAAAAGGATGATTTGACCACGGCCGACACCTGCGCCTTCAGGGTCAGACCCTCATCAAATATAACACCAAGGTTACGTACCTGGCCAGATACCATAAACGGCGTCCCCCCAGAAATAAACCTGAGGGTTTTCTCGCCTATGAACTTGACCTCCTCACCCCCGGTTCCACCACCAATACCTCTGTTTTCCCCGGGTTCAGCTTCAGCCAATTGGTACTCATCCAATTCTGTATCTACAGGAGGCAGTTGTTAAACAGTGTACTTGACTCAGACTCCTGCTCGGGCACAAAAGACATATAGAGTTGAGAATCATCGGCATAGCATTGAAACTTCAACCCATATTGTCTTATAATGTCCCCCAATGGGAGCATGTACACCACAAATAACATGGGGGACAGCACCGAACCCTGTGGCACCCCACAGTGTAGGCAGTGAGAGGCCGAAGAATAAACCCCCGACACTACTCTCTGGGTCCTACCCTGCAGGAATGATTTAAACCAACTGTGGACCACCCCCTTAGTCCACAGAGAAACCACAGGCGTTCCAGCAGCACCTCATGATTCACGGGTGTCAAACGCTGCTGAGAGATCAAGGAGAACCATGATAGAATGAGTTCTCCGATCTCTCGCAATCAGGAGATCATTTAGTACCTGCACAAGAGCCGTCTCAGTACTATGCCGTTTCCTGAAGCCTGATTTGGAGAGGGTCATAGATACTGTGGATGGTTAAATGGTCCTCCAGCTGCAAGGCAACCACCTTCTCGATAATACTTTCCCAAAAAGGGAAGATTTGAAACTGGTCTGTAGTTTTCTGGGCAGTCGGTATCAAGGGAGGTTTTTTCAGAAGGGGGCGTACTATTGCCTCTTTCAAGGGATCAGGAAAGATCCCTCTCTCCAATGACACTGCAACTATCCCAGTAAGGATCGGGCCAATAACCTCTACACACCCCACAAGTAGGTGAGTAGGTCCTGGATCCAATCTACAGCAGGTTGGACGCAAAGTCTGGATGATCCTCATTATATCCATGACTGCCGGTTGACTGAAGGTGAACCAAGTTAGTTGGGTATTTGTGTCCCTCGATTGATCACTGCAAGACCCAATGGGGAGGTGCTGGCTGATCTCATCCCTGATAGTGGACACCTTATCGGCGAAGAACATCGTGAATTCCTCACACTGTAATTGTGACAACGCTTGACCAGCTTGAAGACCGACTGGATTGCACAGTCTGTCCACAGTCTGGAAGAGCTGGGACGGTCTATTCCTCGCTGTAGCAATTTCCCTGGACAGGAACTCTGCCTTCTTATGGGAAATTGCTAACTGATGGATCTTATACTGATCTAACAGTCTAAGCTTGTCCACTTCCAGGTGAGTTTTCCGCCAGCGTCTCTCCAATCTTCGGCCCTGTCCCTTCTACCCACGGATCTCCGTGGTAAACCATGGGGCCCACGGGTGGAGAGTACAGAGACGAACACGGACTGGAGCAATGACATCCAGGGCCCTCACAACTTCCCTATTATAGGTTAGCACTAAGGATCCTGAGTCAGTGCTATCCATTGGAAATCCCGAGAAGTCCAGCTCCGTCATTGGGCCTTCTGAGGTAACTCCTCCCAAAGGACGGAACTGTACTATCTCCTTAGGGGAAGGCCTCTTCCGGGGGGCTGCAAAACTGAACCTCAGGGCATAATGGTCTTACCAACTGATGAGCTCCACCTCCACACCAGAGACTTCTATCCCCAGATGGAATATCAAATCCAATGAGTGTCCCCCTGATGGGTTGCAGAGGTAATAACCCGTGTCGGGCCCAATGAATCCATCAATTGGAGGAGGTTTTGTCCAAAAGGCACGAGTTCATCGTTGACCCAGGCATTGAAATCCCCCAGAATTAACCATCAGGGTTGGGGGTGGGAATTCCAATACCCTCTCAGCGATGAAATCCACAACCTCCCTCAGGAATTCCCTCCCATCACCTGGTGGACGATAAATGAGAAGTATCCTGAAGCCTGCACCTGCACCCACAATACACTCAAAGGAGTTGGTATATCCAACTGGTATCTCCCTGAGGTCCAGTTCCTGTCTAAAACAGACAGCAACTCCCCTGCCCCTACGGTCCACTCTCGGGCAGTGAATCACCGAAAACCCATCCGGAACCGCGGACTCAAATGGGGCCCGCATTTTTATCAAGCCAGGTCTCAGTGATGCAAGCTAAGTCCACAGATATAACAAGATCTGCCACCAAAGCAGTGTTGTTTCTGATAGACCTAGCATTGCTTAACATCACCCGAAAGTGATGAGACTCCAAGGATGACTCCACCTCCTGCCTGATCAAGTCAGTGCCCTTGGGTATGGGTACAAGACATGATGGACCGCGCTCCTGTACCGATTTCGCCCCAGGGCACCTCCTGGTTCTAAACGTCCCTATCCACCCACTCTTTTCCCATCCTCCCACAAGAGTTCCAGGATCTCCTGTTCCCCCCCCCCCCACTCCTTTGTCTCGCAATGCCGAATATTCGGCATTTCCTATAAACTTCCGAAGGAAGTGCGGGACATTCAAATGGTCGGAGATCCTTCAGTCTTGAGGGGGAGTACCGCCTGACTGTGTTCTCAACCAACCCAGCACATTCAGACCCTAACAGTAATACTAAATTATAAAAAACCCTCTAAATCAACACTTTTATTTAATCCTAATATACCCCTTAATAAAAACCACTCCACACTCTACTTTTAAATCAAAAACATAAAATAAACAACTATTAACAAAATAAAACCAAACCACTCTCAGATGGCAACTCCTCCACTCTCTCTCACAAAGTGGGGGAAAAGAAGGAAGGTTTACAAATCCCACCCACTGTCTCTCACACAGAAAGGGAGAGTAACACAAATTACCACATTTATACCTACTTAAGCTAACATAAAATAAATGAAATAAAATAAACTTCGACAAAAAGAGGATACAAAAGTTCACCCGAAGTCCATAAAAAAAAGTCACTGCCTTGGAGGTTCTCTCACAGCTTCCCACATCAGATGAAGGCCAGCTAGGACTCTCACTCCCCGCTTGGAAAATGAACAAAAGACTAGTATAGGAGACTGTAGGTGTTCTCTCACAACCTTTCTCCAAAAGTTAATCCATCAGCCCAGAAAAGTTTTGACCGAACCAAAAGTACTTGGGGAAGGGCTCCAGGGCAACCACTCACCAAACTGTTCTGTCCCAGACGAGTTTATCCAACAGTGACTCTAGATAGTGCAATTTTCTTCATGCAGTCAACACAGCACCATAAAGTCAGACTCTGACATCCTGCACAACGAAAAAAAGGGGGGGGGGGGACAGGCGGCCTATGATACCCTCCACAAACACAAACTACCCCACCGTCCTCCGACCGCCAGGCAAACCATGCCCCACACCGCCACAATCCCAATCCTCCGACTGAGTTTAGGAGGCAGGGTCCAAAGGGCACCAAAAAGACCCCCCCCCCCACAAACTCCAAACGCAGATTCAGCAGTAGGTCTGCACGCAAATTGTTACTCACGGCCCACCAAAATTAGATTGTAGATTCTGTCAGTCCAAGTAGATAAAGAGGTCGTTTAGCACTCCTTCTGAACCTCCACGAGCCCTCCAAACCCCTTCAGACCATGAACATTTTGGTTGCCCAGCTCCTTCTTAAACTTCAGTAGGTCCACGAACATTCATGCTGAAACCCGGCAGAATAAAACAGCCAGGCAAATCAAGTCTTCCGATGCTTAATCCACAGACTAAGGCATCGGGTTATTGCGTCCTCCTGAACTGAGATAGATACAGTGGGGAAATACAAACGCCATCCTAAGACATCCCAGCGGCAAGTAAAATAAAACAATCAGACTTTGGGATGTAAGAAACAGCGTAAGGGGGGAACGCAGCCCGAGAGGAACAAAACAAAACGCAAAAGATTATCACTATCTCACTTTTTCAGCCCTAAGCTCAAAAACAAACAAAAATGACGAAGCAAAATAAAACTATAAAACAATAAAAATGCTTAAAATAAATAAAAAATAAAATGACTAAAACAGAGCCAGAAACGCTAGCAGGTTCACAGCAGCTGCCACCTTGCTAGTACAAAGGCAACAACATGGCAGCGCCCGTGCTTCGGTACTTGTTCTGTTGGCAGCTTGTTTTCTGATGACTAAAGTTGAGCAACAGATCAGATTTAAAAAGAGGTGAGAGATTAGGCATTCAGAGCTCATTGACTTAATCAGATGAAGCTAAAGATTTTAGAAAGTCGCAGTATATTGCACAACACGATCGCCAGGGCATATGTTATGAGGACAGTCCACAGGGCTGTGTGGTGTTGAGAATGCACATCTAAATTGTCGAACAGCATAGTACTACATTCCTGGAATGATAACCAGTGGCTTGCCAACTTTCGATTGTCTAGAATGACATTCAGAATGAAGGCCATACTGGCACACTGATCATTGTAAAGGTGAAGCAAATCACCGCAACTAATGAAATTAAAATGCTCAGACATGCTGCCTGTGTTCCACAGTACTGTTCTGGAGTACCGAATACTTCACAGCTTGTTTGCTCACTGTCCGCTTTAATATACCTTTTTTATAGGTAACTTTCAAGTTTCCTGTGCCTCTCTATAATCACTTAAGACAGACCACGTAATGCTGTACAGTAATTGTTGTTGTTCAATACAAAACCGCTGACAACTGGCAGAGTTCAGCATTTTTAAATCATTTTCTATTCACTTTCTAAACACTTCTTGCTGTCTTCCAATTTGGTACTCTCTGCCCATGAGTGGCTGCAGTCGCAGCATCATGAGACAGCTGTGAACTGCATCCGGGGCCATAGGAGGACAATGAAGAGGAAGCGCACAGTGGCAGCTCCCATCTGCACAGATAATTGTACCATGCTGGATTTAAAACCATTTTCAAAACTGGGCTAAAATCCTGGTTTCATCAGATTTTAAACTCGCTTGAAATACAGTTTAAAAAGTTTGCCAATGTGGACATGAATTGTGCTTGGCAGTCTTAAAATGATTTAAGCTGGCAGTTACATTTTAAAACTGCCAGTATGGTTAGGGCCACAGTCTGAAGCAAACAGACATGAACCCTCGAGCAGGTGCACATGAGAAACCTTGATACTGCAGGGTTTGAAATTGGCACCCGCCCGCCAAATGCAGGTAGATTTCGCCTCGGCAGGTAAACCTAGTGTTGTAGAGCACCTGCCGAGCGCCTTGTGGTAATTGTGCAAAAATTGACCGTTAGCATGATATACTGCATGGCGCATTAGCGTGATAGCTATTGAATAATATGTATTGAGCTACTGTACTACCATGCATACCGCACCACGTAGTATATCTGGCTAATGGTCAACTTTTGCGCTACTACCACTGGTGGAGGAGGAAGAAGAAGAGTTATTTATATAGCGCTTTTCATACACAATGTATCCCAAAGCAATGCTACACTTGTAGTGAAGTGACTGAATGTGTAGTGGCAGCCATATCACACATCAGCACCCACACACAGCCTGGACAATTGCATGAACTGGTTTTATTGGAAGGGAAATGTTGGCCAGGACACCGGGAATGTCCCCTACTCTTTGCGAGGAATGCCCTTGGTTCTTTTACTTCCACTGGGACACCCAACAGGACTACACCAGGATGGGTAGAAGGCACCTCGGTTTAATGTCTCATCTGAAGGACGGCACACCCCAACAGTACAGCAATACTGCACTCGGGTGCCAGCATTTTAGGTACGAGTCCAGTCCCGGTGTGGGACGAGAACCCACGACCTTCTGGTCCAGAGGCGGATGTGCTACCAACTGAGCCACACTGACACCTCATATAGACAATGAAGTTGCAGGCTTGGCCGCTAGGTGTGGTCGACGGAAATTGCCAGTGGGAGCTCCAGAATGCTACGAGGACAAGGATAACAATGACTGCAAGCTGGAAAAGAGTCCGCGTATTCTCAGTGCCTTATCCTGGCTGAGTATGTTGTGCTGCTGCATCCTAGCTGGGTCTGAGCTGTGCACTTCTAGCTGTGTCACAACTGCCCTTTCCTGGCTAATGATGTCCCTCCTGGATGGGTCTGGGCCATTTGTTCTGGATAGGTTTGTACTGCCCCATACTCTCCTTAAACACTAACTTTATTTTCATGTTGCAGTCCCTTGCCAGTAAAAAAAAAAAAAAAGACAAATACTTCTTTTACATTAAAAGTTTAATACTTATTGTTAAAAACTGCAATAAAACTTGTTTTTGGGGACCCCCCCTGAAATTTCTGGTAATTATTGTATTGGGCTAGTGAAAATTCTGTCGGGCCAGTGGATTTTGTCAGTCACTAACCCTGCTGGCTAGTAGCTGAAAAAGTTAGTTTTATCCCCTGTACTGTATGACACACATGGGCAACATGGACTGACTTACACATGGACACCCAAAGTGACACAGGTGGTCTTTCCGTCAGTCAAACAAGGACTGTTGTAGTGACAAACAGACCACCACCACACACACACACACACACACACACACACACAGACCTATAGATGGCTAAATGGGGCCTCGATTAATACACAAATGGCACCTGAAGTGATGCACATACGTGGTCATCCAGAGATGCATACATGGACAGCTGGCAAGTGGCACACACACACTCACACTCTTGACACCCGCACAGGACACACGCACGCTGTCACCTGAACTTCACAGTGTCACAGTGCAATAACACAACTCATTTAAAGGGGCATTGTCAACACCCTTAGGCCTTAAGTTGTCCCTGGTTTGAAAACCCCGTTTTATGATTGCTCACTTTCTATAGAATGTGCCTCTGCAGCTGGTAGTTTTATTTTGATTCCTTTTATTGACTGCCCGCCATGATGATTCTCACCATCTTTGACTATGGAGACGTAGTCTACAGTGCTGCCCCCAAGTCCTCCCTAGCCAGACTGGACCCCCTCTTCCATTCCTTCTGTTGCTTTGCCCTCGACTGTCCTCCAAACACTCATCACTGTGTCCTATACCATAACCTTGATTTCCCCTCGTTGCAGGACCAGCGTCACTCTCACTGTGCCAGTTTCAAGGCCAAATATTGGACGCAGTTCCTCCCTCCCTCCCTATGTATCCTCTATCCTCTCGGTCCCTACCCTCCAGATTTACGCACTGAGGTAAAACAACTCAGGCTTACTGTCTGTTCCTTTCAAGTCAGCCTTCACATATTGTTTGCCTAAACTTTGGAATTCACTCCCCCCGGATATCCGGCACACCTCCCCTGGCCTACACCTTAACTCCCTTCTCTAATTACATTTCTCCCCCATCTGCTCATGCACCCATGCATGGTCTTGACTCTGCAACCACAACCCCCTGAAATAGGGTTGCATATGTACCATGTACTGCTCCTCATCTTAGTTGTCTTATGTCTCGCCACTGTAATCTAACCTGTAATATAGCTTATTGTCTTACGACTTGCATATCTGCCTGTAGTACTGCACTTTACCTTGTCTGTTATCTTGCACGATTATCTTATAATGGGTTTGTACTATCTACTATGTTCTGTACTGTACTGTACTCTACTCTATCGCCCCTACCCCCAGGGCGCATCTGGAATCGAGCCGTAGTCTGCTCAGCATGCCTTCCTGGTAAAACCTTTAAATAAATAAAATACTGCTGTTACCACACAAAAACGTGTTTGTTTATATTCCTTGATCAACTCTCACTGCATATTTTCTGAATTTTGAAAAAAAAAACGCAAGCAAATTTAGGCCCTCAAGATGCATTAGGAGTCGAGGAGAGGAGACATCATGAGTGGCTGCACTGCGTGGGGCTGTTCTTAATGTTCAGGAAGTATGCAGTATGAGTAGCTGAAGGACGTGAAATAAAACATGATTTGGTATAATTACACCATAAACATGCATTTCAGTCCTGCTAGGAAAGGAAGCAGATAAAATAACCAGAAACATCAGTGCATTTTAGAGAAGGTAATTAATTAAAAATCTGAGTTTTCAACTAGAAATGATATATGATGCAAAAAGGGTCTACAGTGTCCCTCCCTTTAATACAGAAGCATAGAATTTGTCAGCAGGTAAGGACTGCTTGGCTCACCCAGTCTTCCCAGATGGTCCATTTATTTTTCAGGTTCCAGATTCTTATATAAAAACATTTGAACTTTCTAGTCAGTTTAGTGTGTCATTACAGTAGATTATACCACATTAATTCAGTAAAAACAAAAATACATTTCGAACTCTCAGTAGGTACTGCTTTTGATACTGGAGACTAGTGTCCCAATTAGGCCATCATATTCACCTGGTCTGGCTTTAGAAATGGAATGGGAACATAAATCGGCCATGTGACACAAAAGTATAAAGTGCAAAATTGTACATACCTCAATAATGCAAAAGCATCATGAAAGTACATGGAAATCACTGTGAAAGAACTGAGCTCATTCCACTTTAAGCAGGAGTATATGGTGTCAAATGGCCCATCTGCAAAGGCTCCAAACAGAAGACAGACAGACACGTTTTGACCTTGATAGGAGTGTGTGCCTTATCTGAATCTTAGCACAGGGTGAAGGGAGAACCAGTCCTAGGATCATCTTACGGATTGGGGTCATGGTGAGCCCAAAAATCAAAGAAATACACAATTACACATACTCTAACAATGCAGAACTTTATGGGAAGTAGAAGTTTTTTTCTCCGAGTGCTACCAAAATACAGATACATTAGATGCAGGGTTCAAGAAATGTGTCTTCTCTCTGACATTGACAGTGCTGTTATTGGCTACTTCTGATTCCTACAGTACCTCTATATTCTTTCCAGATACCTTTGTTCTGTTACATCTTGCAGATGGTGTTACACACCTCTGAGATAGTTTATAGCTTCAAATAATTGTTTGTTTTACTTAAGCTGCCTTGAGTTGTCTTTGAAAATGGGCACTTGTTCAGCATCCTTTCTGTACATAAATAAATGTCCTGGTTTCCTGGTTATATGGAGAAAGTGGCTGAAGTGTTGTAGTGTCCTGTTCCTTTTTATTGGCCACTAACACCAGATGTTTGCTCTGTCCCAGACCTGCACTTGCAGCCCTGTCCAGCATCACATCACATGGACCCTGGCCCCCTGGGATCTGGTATTCTGCACCTTGTTTGACTATTGCAGTCCTTCGCCACACCATGTAGACACTCGCTCTCCAGGATCCAATATCTCACCCCTTATTTGGCTGTCCTATCACAGTCCTTCATTTCCTTGGGGGAGAGCACCTCCTTCACCACCAAACCATGGACTGCGCTCTCTGTGGGGGGTGGAGGGGTTACTTGTAGACTCCATTGACTGCTGCAGTGGGACAGGGAACATGTGTACAGCTTAGGATCAGGGACAGGTGGTGGAAGAGGTAGCACTAGATCAGTGAGATGCTAACAAATTTTCAACAACCCCCCCCACGACTGTAGTTTCAGTAAGCAAGTTTGTGGAGGGACTGTTACACCTGCATCTCATCAGATGATTCAAAACTGATCACAGCTAACTTGTATGAATCCTGCCTCCTCCTTTGTCGGGGAATATGTTCACTCCATTCTCACATCTAGCAGCGTAAACGGATCGGATTTCAGTCTACTCCACAGTCGTCATTTGCTGACACTGGCCACCTCTGTATCATGGGGCCAAACCACATGACAGGACAGGCATGAAGCAAGGCTCATTCACTCTTGTCTGTCATCTTTCAGTCTCTGACTTTGAGCATGGAGGAGTGACTTTCAGTTTTAGTTTAAACTCTGTTGTCATTCTGCTGCTTTAAACATGAACAACGTCACTGCTGCTGAAAACAGCGCTTGGTGCTAACCTGCCAATGTTGCAGTTGCATTGGGCCCCTGAACATTGTGACAGTTGGGGATCAGGATCATGAGACATCAGCTGTCACTCAGTGCTTGCTGCCAGTTAAACTGAGAGATCCAGAATCCACTGTTGGCATGTCCAACCAACCTGCCATTACTTAGACATGCTTCTGCCTTAATGTGTGCATAAACTAGTGCCAAACATTTGCCCCATAAAATATGTAAATCCCCCCCATCCCCATGTGTTTTTGTAAGACCCTCCTCTCCCCCCACATCTATCTGAACTGCCAGTCTGCTTGCTACTACCAGTCACGTAACGTATTGAGCGAGCTGGCTCCAGCTCATGACTGCAGGACGCCAGAGACTGCTGTAACAGACTGGAGAGAATGAGGGGTGTACTGCTGGAAACCAGAGGCTGTGTAACAGACTGGAGGGACGGATGGATGTACTGCTAGATACCAGAGACTGCTGTAACAAACTGGGAAGAGGGAGGGGTGTACCAGTAGACACCAGAGGCTGCTGTAACAAACTGGGGAGAGGAAGGGATATACTAGTAGACAACAGAGGCTGTTTGAATAGACTTGGGAGAGGGAGGGGGTGTACCACTAGACACCAGAGACTGCTGGAACAGAGTGGGTAGAAGGAGGTGTGTACCTCCAGACAACAGAGACTGCTGTAACAGACTGGGTAGATGGAGGGGTGTACTGCTAGACACCAGAGACTGCTGTAAAAGACAGAGAGGGCAAGATCTACCAGTAGACACCAGAAAGTGCTGTAACAGACTGGGTTGAGGAAGGGATGTATCAGTAGACACCCGAGACTGGAGTAAGAGACTGGGGAGAGGAAGGGGTTACCAGTAAACACCAAAGACTGCAGTAACAGACTGGGCAGAGGGAGGGGTGTATCATTAGACACCAGAGACTGCAGTAACAGGCTGGGGAGAGGGAGGGGGTACCACTAGACACCAGAGACTGCTGAAACAGACTGGGAATAGAGAGGAGTCGTGTGTACCGCCAGACAACAGAGACTGCTGTAACAGACTGGGGAAGAGGGAGGTTGTATCACTAGACCCCAGAGACTGCTGTAACAGACTGGGGATAGGGAGGGGTGTACTGCTAGACACCAGAGACTGCTGTAACAGACTGGGGAAGAGGGAGGTTGTATCACTAGACCCCAGAGACTGCTGTAACAGACTGGGGAGAGGTAAGGGTGTACTGCTAGACATCAAAACTTCTGTAACAGACATAGGCAGCAACAGAGTATGTCCCTCATCTAGTTTGGGTCCTCCTGTCCTAAACGACAGGAATAAGTTGTCTTGTTATACAAGCTGCCTTAAAAAGGAATTTTGAGGGTCTTTAATTGCTACTGGTAAAAACAGAAAGGCAGTATCTGGAATTTGCTAGTCTGTTGATAACATTTAATTCCAGTTTTATGGTATTCAGTGTTGTTATTTTTCTTCCTTTTTTTTTTTTAAAATAGGAATAGACCTTGCCTTTATCGAGAATGGCTACCTTTACCACACCAAGTATGACACGCCAGATAGAATTTTAACAGGTTCTATTCAAAGAGCAGGTCAGTATTACAAATGAAAGCTTCTCTGATCTGAATTCTGGGGCTTTGTGGCTGAATGCCCATCTGGAACTCACCAGAAGCAACCTGCCATTTGAAAGTATCATCTTAAAATGTTGATGTTGTTTCCACTCGGTATTGCACGGTGCGTGAGCAGCCACCAACTTCAAGACTGGGTTGGGTTGATAGGTCCGTTCTTTTTGAAGTCTGCTGTTGAGTCCCTGAAGATCACCATGGGGTTTACTGGTTTTTAAGCAGCAGTACCATCGTAGTGTGCTTGGTGTATCGAATATGTGATAATATTCTGGGATGATGAACCATCAGACCACAGGCTGAGGTGTTAATGACTAGTAGGATATGGTAGCCACCGAATTCAGTCCAAAACATTCACAATATCCATGCTGTCTTGTACTGAAATGGATCCGAGTTTTGATTTTCTAACAGAGTAAGAATTTGTCTCGTTAGTCATGAAGTTAAATTTTTTAGAGTCATTTTGAAAATAATCAAATTGCAGGAATTTGTTTACTCTGCAGTGTTGATCAGCTTCCGTTTTACATTTGTTGGAGGAGTGTAACATCAATTTAGTAAATGTGCATTTTGATTGGCTTAGAGCTTTATTTTAGTAAGGGTTCATTAGGCATTTAGTTGTTAAAGGAAAACTGTGCAACAGAAAGAGCCCTTCCAAGCTGGTACATAATCCCCTGACTAACATTTTAAGCCAGTATATGTAAAATTCTAGTTTTTAGTGTTTATAGTACTGCACATGCCACAACTTCTGTTAAAGGCTACCCGCCACCATCTGAGACATCTGGCCCTCACTGCAAAACTTCCATAGGTCATCTGCTTTCTATAACCATCTCCTGAATCTCTGGAGTAGTCATTCTCTTCCTACAGTAGAGGTCTCTTCTCCTTTATCTTCTCCCCTGAAGCCTAATTCTTGGCACTCATTTCTCCCCCACTTGTTCCTGTAGCTAGCATCCTTCTTTCCTCAGTTGCCTTTCCTCTTTCCATGCCTTTTCCAGCTCCTCCTGCCACCTTTGGATCATTTCATGTGTTTCTTAGCCCTTCATGCTTGCTGGTACCTGGCCTGTACTACACCTATTGCCGTATCCTGCCTGATTGACTGTTTTCATATTTTGCTCTTATGCTTATGTTTCTGTCACCATCGGTATAACTCAACAGTACCAGTGCAGTATCTGGTATTTTGCTCTTCATTTTTCTTTTACTCTGTAATTTTTGCTCTGCATAATTATTGTATTTGCTAGTGGCCTTTTTCACTGTGCCGCCCCCTCCCCAAAGGTCGCGCCTAGGGACTAGCCTTAGCTCCGCATACCTCTCCTGGTCACCAAATTCTAAATTAATCTTGTGACGACTACTCGCATCTGCAGCTCACTTTATGCTAATGTGCCCAGCTGACGTCTGTCATTAGCAGGCAGGGTACAGTAGCTTAAAGTGAGTTATGTGAGCAGTTGCACGCAAGGCAGCCTTTAAAAACAGAAGCTGTGGTGCTGTATTGTAAACACTAAAAGCTAGAATGTAAGGTAATTTAAACATTTTATTTAATGACTTAAAACACTAGTTGGGCTGGGAGGGCTTTTTCATTTGTGTGGTTTTCCTTTAAAGCAGCAGTATCTGTTAGTTAGCAAAAAATGTCATCATACAGTGTTCTTTTAGGCAAGATGTATTTTTGGGCACGCTAACATTTATCATCAGAATATCCTAAATTCCTTCCCATATGTTTAAAACCGCTTTTATTATTACTGTAACATTATAATTAATGTCTCATCAATAAAGATGGCCACCACAATCTATTTTTAAAGAATCTCTTCCACTTAAGTTAGCATTTGACTCTACAGAGTAGACTTGTACTGTGTATGTTTTTGGGTGGTACTAACACTTGTTTCTGATGGTGAACAGCACAGCATCATGCCAAGATGTTTCATTTATTCACAATAGGCATGGCAGGCAAGCCGGGGACATTTGAAATCCTCAAAACCACATATCCCAGCTCAGGAATGAAATTAAAAATTAAAAGAAAAATGGACATAGTTTTGGTTTTGCCAGGCACACATTATTACTAAACAAAACTACAATTTTTTTTTTTTGCACTAACAAGTAGTGCTTCCTTAAATCACAATTTTTGCCTACTTATTTTCTGCCTTGGGAACTGAAAGTTGGTGTGAGGCAGGATCTCCAGACCCTCCAAATGGTTTGGACAGTGGCTCAGTAATTTTAAAGGTATGAGGTTAAAAAAAAAAAAAAAAAGATCATCGACCCACTGGCATGGAGAGCTAAGGTGTTGAGCGCTTTACCTCCTGCCATGCCGGAGATCAGTGTTCTGGAACAAGTATGGTAAGCCGGGTGGGAGGGTATCAAGCATCACATGTACTGCTGTCCTCTTCTGCGGAGGGATGGCCAGCTATCTCGGCCTCTGACTACCACTGGGTGGAGGCCTGGTGGTAGTGCAGGTTAGCAAACAGCTCAAAGAGCAGGGCTGCGGCTCTGCAGGATGTGCATGGCTTCATGCATTCATACAGATGTGTTGCCGCAGCAGGGATACATTGGAGAACATAGGAACATTTGGGAAGGCAGACTTCATGAAGTTTTGCCCGCTACCCCCATGGCCCATGCCACCACTCAGGTACGGGAGGATCTGGATTGTTGACCGTGGGGGGTGGGCAGCCTTTCTTCTCCTGGACCTGCCATGGGGGAAATTCATGGGAGACGTGGCTCCCAGTAAGTCAAGAGAGGCGAGCATCGGTTGCGGGGGTGGAGGAGCAGACTGGACTGAGAGCCTGCCCACGTACCCTGGAGGAAAAAGGCTATATGGGGGATTATAGAAATGGAAAATTTTCTAACCCCAGTAATACTCTGGTATTAAGACAGAAACTGTCCGGAGAGATGGAATGCTGTGCAAATGATGGAATCTTTATATGTGCTATTTTTCAAATGCTGCCTTGAACTAACTGCCCTGGTTCTAAACCCTCAGATTTCACTCTCCACCTGTCAAGACCAGAAGCTCGGAGATCCTCTCCTCGCATACTAGTCCTGAAGCGATAAAACTTATAAAAATACAGAAGTATTATTTGTCCTTTTTCTTTTGCTGCCTTTTGATAGTGTTTTTGTTTTGGTAAACCGTTGTTTTAGTGTTAAAATAATTATTTCTCGGTTTCTCCTGGTGCGGTTTAACCGGTGGGGAACCGGGGCTTTTCTTAGTGATTTTTGGAGTTCCCTGACTAAGGAACTCCTTAATGTTATTTAAAATGTAAGTTTTTATATTTAAATTGGGAACCACTAATCCCGGTTCTTGAACCACTAACTCTGGTTAATTGTTCAGTTCCCGGTTCCGAAAGGTTTTTCTCGGTTCAGGAACCGACTGCAAGCACTAAATAAGGTTTTAAAATCCTTCTTATTTAGCGGTTACTGATTTTAATAATTTTTTTCATTCTGAATGTCTGAGAAACCAAAAAGAAGAACTGGTGAACCTGGTTTCAAACCTTGTATTGATTGTAGTGAGATTTTTGCCAAAGCAGGCAATAATCTTTGTGCTGTCTGTCTGTGCTTTGAACATTTAAAAACAGACTGTGATATTTGTAAAACGTTCTGGAAAAAAACAGTGGAAAAGCACCTTGAAAGGCTCAAGAAAAAGATGTCTGTTTCCAAGGGTCCCTCGAGCTTTGACCACCCGACACCTTCTGTTCCTGTGGGTGAAACCACTTTGATCTCACATCTGTAACTGCCACCCCTGAGACGAGTATACAAGCAGTTTCAAAGAGGCTTGCTGAAACGGCTGACTCTCCGGTTCCCTCTAAAAAATCTAAAAAGACAAAACACACAGAACCCACAGCTGAGAAGCAATTGGGGACTTCTGTGCCTGCACTAAAAATGCCAAGTGCAGATTAGATTGCACAGGCCTTTTGTGTTATCCAGGCTTTACAAGGGCTGACTGCTCCTCTGCCTCAGATTCCAGCCAAACAGACTGGCAGTTCTTCTCTTCCTTCACTTTATGAACAAGAAGAGTATCTGGATATTGATGTGGAGGAGGAAGGGGACCACATTGAGCCGGAGGTTTCCCCTGAACAAGAATTTGGCTCGCCTCCTAGGGCATCAGAGGATTTTTCCTCTCGCTTTACGTTTGTAAGAAGGATGGTGGATGCATTAGACATCCCCACAAGTGAAGTTATTGAGGATGAAGAAGAAGCTGAATATATGGAAATGATGGGGTTAACACCCACTAAAAAGCTCCTTCTTCCCATTAACAAATTCTTCAAAAACAGATGCCTTAAAGATACTGCAAACACCAAATACTGTTCCACCTCTGGATAAGAGGTCGGATAAAAAGTATGTTAGAAAGGCAAGGTGCTGAATTTTTGTTCTCTCACCCTGACCACCTGGGGGTGGTGCAAGTGGCAGCCTGTGACAAGGCAAGGGTTCCACTAGCTTCCCATCCTCCAGACAAAGACTCAAGGAAAATTGACAGCATGGCCTAAAAGAGTTACCGTTCAGCCTCTTTGGCTGTCAGGCAGGCCAATTTCCAGGCCTATGCAGCACAATACCAGAAATATCTCTGGCAATCAGTCCTTGCTATGTCCGATAAGGTGCAGTCTCCTATTTCAGCTGTCTTGGCTGAAACAGCTAGATTTGTCCTGGAAGTAGCCAAATATAAATTTCAAATGGTTGCTGATTTGAATGACACAGCTGCCAGGTGGATGGCAAACACTGTGGCTCAGAGAAGGTTTGCTTGGTTAAGGGCCACAAACCTTACCCAGGATACACAGACCAAGGCATTAGATTTCCCATCAGAGGAAAATTCCCTCTTTGTGCAAAAGACAGAGGCTTACATGAAAAATGTAGATGAATATAAGGCCACCTACAGAAGCAACTCTGCAAAAGAGAGAGCTTCCCCATCCACTAGACCCTGTGGAAGGGGAGGCAGGGGTAGATCATTTAAAAGCAGGCCCTTTTTCCAGGCCATGGCTATGACCCCATACCAGCAGTATCCACAGCAGGGATACTTTAGAGGTAGGGACAGAAGGGGTTCCAGGCGTGGTTCCAAGCCCCAAGCAAAGCAGGCCCCCTGATGTGTCTGCACAGGCCGCCTCCCTACTCCCTGTAGAAGGCAGAATGGCTCACTTTTCACATCTCTGGGAAAACATCACCACAGACAAGTGGGTTCTGGAAGTAGTGAGCCAGGAACTGTCTCTAACTTTCAAATCCCTTCCACCCTTAAGAACTTGAGTTTTCAAGTCATCCTCAGATGTAGAAAGAGAACTCCTGGAAGCAGAGGTTCAAAAACTACTACTGTCTCAAGTAGTGGAACCAGTGGCAACCAACTTAAAGGAAAGGGATTTTATTCAAGATACTTTATTACCACAAAGAAAAATGTCTTAAACAGATACCTAACAAAACAAAAGTTCAAAATGGTAGCTTTGGCATTGATCTTGCCAACCCTCCAAAAAGGAGACCGGTTGGCTTCACTGGACCTTCAACATGCCCATTTCCACATCCCCATAAGGGAATCTCACAGAAAATACCTCAGGTTCAGACTCCCTTCAGGTCACTATCAGTTCTCAACCCTGCCGTTTGGTCTCACTTCAGCACCAAGGGTGTTTGCAAAGTGTTTGGCAGTGGTGGTGGCACACCTTCGAAAGCAAGGTGTCACAGTCTTCCCGTACCTAGACGACTGGCTGGTGGTAGGAAAATCACCTCAGCATGTCAGGGAGCAGCTGCAACTCACTCAGGAGCTCTTGGAGTCTCTAGGATTCCTGATGAATCTAAAAAAGTTGGTCCTTCAGCCTGCTTGGGTATTGCAGTTCATAGGAGCCAAGTTAAATACCTTGCAGGGCGGGGCATACCTGCCCTTGGACAGGGTAAGGAGCATCCAGCAGTTAGCACGTTCATTTGTCAACAAATCAAAAACTGCAAGACAGTTTCTTCAGCTGCCACTGGCACAGTACTGGGATCCAGATTCCAGATGAGGGACATCCAGTTTCATCTCAGAGCTCACTGGTGCCAGAAATGCAACCCTCTTTCAAAACTGATTTCAGTATCAGGAACTCTGTTACATGCTCTTGAATGGTGGAAAGAGGAAAACAATCTTTTTTTTTTTTTTATAATATCATCTTTATTTGGATTTTACAACACATATACAGACAAGTCATCCAGATCAGAATGATAAACTTCATTTAGACAAATTTTAACAAACTCAGCTTAGGTATAATAAGGCTTAGGCCGATTATTACCAAGCTTCTCTTACCTCCTCCTGTGGGAACCCTAGGTCCTTCTGGGACAATGTCAAGCAGCTAACTGGTGGAGCACGACCCCCCCCCCCATCGCTTCTTGACATTGATGGGACTACCTCCACTGACCCTGCCCTCATTGCATCACACCTCAATAACTCCTTCACTGACCTTAGTGCAGTGCTCCCATGCAATTTCTTCAATCCTCCTCCCCCCGTGTCTGCCCCTCCCATCTCCCGGGCCCCCCTTTCCACCTTCGCTCCGTCACCACTCATGAAGTCAGGCCCTACTTGCTAAAAGCCCTAAAGTGCAATTCTATTGGCAATGACTCCCTTGATCCCTGTCTCCTACGTCAGGTCCTGGATCAGGTCATCTCGCCCATCACTTGCCTCTTTAATAAGTCCCTCTGCCTAGGGCAATTCCCCTCTGTCTGGAGGGTTGCCACTGTTGCCTATCCACAAGGGTGGTGACAGGACGCCTCAGGCAACTACCGCCTATCTCTATCTCTCCCTCTCTAAAGCCTTAGAGAAAATTGTTGCTAGCCAAATTTCAGATTACCTCAAATATGATGTCCTTGCCATGAACAACAGCATGGTTTCAGAGTCGGTCATAGCACCAATGCTGCTCTCCTGGAGTTTGCTAACTTCCTTCATAACTCACTTGATGCTGGCTCCCTCGCTGGTGCGGTATTTATAGACCTATCAAAAGCCTTTGATACCGTCTCGCACCCTCTTCTGTTAGCTACCCTTGCCAGTGTGGGCTTTGCCACTGGTCCAGTCTCTTGGTGCGCCAGCTACTTGACCAACCGCTCTCAACATGTGAGGATCGGTGGCACTCTTTCCAGTACCTGCCCAATCTGGCCAGGAGTTCCCCAGGGCCCATACCGGCCCTTACTCTTTCCCTCTTCTCGTCTCCCTGCCCAACGCATGTGCAGGAAATGTCCTACTCTCATGCTGATGACGCAGTACTCTTTGCTTCCAACAGTAACCCCGCCTCACCCAGAACTCCTTCATTGCCTACAACTCTGCTGAAACCTGGTTCTCTGAACACCGTCTCATCATCAACCTAAGAAAACTAAAACTATGCTCTTTACACCCTCAAAATAAGTCCAGCAACTTTCCTCTCTCTGTCCACTCCGCCCATAATCACCCTATAGAACTTGTACACTCCTAAATACCTTGGCATAATCTTCGACTCTGCTCTCTCTTTTCATTACCATATCTCTGCCCTGACCTCTGCCTCCAATGCACGGCTGGGCATCTTCTACCGGTACAAAAAAAGCCTCCCCACAAAACTCACTCAGCTTGGCTGTCACCTCCTCGGTTCTATCCCTAATTGACTCACACTCCTGTATGTGCGGCAGACCAGGCAGGCCCTCCAAGAGGCACCTAACACTCAACAAAGCATGTCGACTTATTACCGGTGCCCATAGACTCACCCATACTTGCCTTCTTTACCCCATGTCCTCCCTGTTCAACCTTGATGAGTGCCTCATGTTCCAAACCTGCCAAGTTATCTATAAAGCTCTTCATGGTCTATCCCCTCCTGGCCTTGCTAACTCTATTCACTGAACTAACTCCACGGTGCGTACTCGTGCCTCCTGCAAAGCTGCTCTGGTCGTTTCAAGGGCACGGACCACCCAGGGCCAAAGGGCATTCCCCTATAGAGCCCCCCTCCTGATACAACTTCCTCCCCGCTTGGCATCACTGATGCTCCCTCACTTGCTTGCTTCAAATACAGCCTGAAAACTCACTTGCTCAACTCACACTCCTGCCACTGCCCCTGACCTCCCACCTCCTCCCCTGTGACAAAGCTCACTGAGCTGCACCTCTCTCCCCCCGCAGGGCCTCTTTCAACTCTGCTACCCTACCTCCTAATCATTGATCCTTATTTTGCGGGTAACAGTGTTATGTCCCGCATTACTTGAAACTTGACTGTGCCTTATTGTTGAACTGTATTGCTGATTGTCTCTTGTATGTATGTCTTTGTCCTCCTTGTGGCGAGGTACCTTTGTAAATGAGCCTCCGGCTCAAAGGTTGTTAAACTGATGTTAAAATAAGTAAATAATACTTTAAGTCCCTACAATGGAGGGCAATATATCTATGCTTAGCAGTGTCTGTAGGGGGTAGGTAGTCCAGAGGGTTGTTCTTCCTGACAGTGAATCAAAGAAGCAGAGAAAAATCTCCTGGACCAATGAACTCTTTAGATTATTACAGAGAAAAGGATCCGACGAGTACCAAGGTACCGTACTCTTTGTGCTTCAGGCCTGTCTCTGGTGTAATTGAGTCCTGCGTTTAATGAGTAAGAATTTCTTGAGGGTATACTCCCAAATGACAGACTCCGGGCTCCCAAGTTGGAAGTCCCCCAAACTGCTCCCACCTGGTTCACTGGGGGGGGGGAGGGGGCTGCCCAGAGGCACACCACATACTGATGGTTCCCCTCCCTAAGGCGTAAAAGTGGGGAGGAAAACGATCTGAGAGAAGGGGTTCCTTTCCAGCAGGAGCCTCCATCAGTAATTTTCACAACGGATGCATCACTGCTGGGATGGGGTGCCCATCTAGGAGATCACACTACCCAAGACACATGCTCAAGTGCAGAGTCACTCCTGCACATAAACCTGCTGGAGTTCAGAGCAGTATTGTTAGCACTGAAGGCCTTCACACCTATGCTACAGGAAAAGGTGGTACAGATCAGATCAGAACAGACAATACCACTACCATGTACTATATAAACAAGCAGGGAGGGACAAGGTCAAACCCTCTCTGCACACAGACTATGAAAATATGAAGTCTGGCATACTTTCTGTACAGGCCATTCATCTGCCTGGCAAGGACAGTACCTTGGCAGACACCTTGAGTCGGATCAGTCAGGCCCATCACGAATGGACTTTGAACAGACAAGTGGTGCAAGTAGTTTTCAGGAGGTGGGGCACTCTGGAGGTAGACTTGTTCGCATCCCACCAGAACTACCACCTGCCAAAATATTATTGCAGACCACTGGAGTAAGGAACAGTCCCCCCTGGATGCTCTAATTCTGGATTGGTCAGGGAAACATCTGTATGCTTTTTCTCTCTTCTCCCCCCCCCCCGGCGTACAGGGTTTTACTCAAGCTCAGGTCCCAGTCAGCATCCTTGATCTTTGTAGCCCTTGATTGGCCCAGGCAGCCATGATACCCTCTACTGCTCACCATGTCTGTGGCTGAACCAGTACACCTTCCCAGGAGGCACAATGTGTTAACCTCCAGTTAGGGGGAGGCTCCTGTACCCTAGCCTCAGATCCCTTAGGCTCAAGGCCTGGCTCTTGAGGACCTAGAATACGCAGGCCTAAACCTTCCTGAAGGTGTCCTGGACATTTTAAAGGGTTACAGGAAGCCCTCCACTAAGAAAACCTGTGCTGCAAAATAGAAAAGGTTTTCTATCTGGTGTTCCACCCAGAATGTTGAGCCAACACAGGCAGGGGTTCCAGCCATGCTGGATTATCTTTCTTACTTGCATTCTTTGGGTCTTCAGACCAGTACGCTGAAGGTACGTTTGGCTGCAGCTTCTGCTTACATTTCAGCCTGGCGAAGGTTTTCCTTAGTGTCAGACCCTATTTTTAAGATGTTCTTCAAGGGCATTTCCCATTTGCACCCCCCTCACAGGGAGCCAGTGCCAGCATGGGACCTCAATGTGTGTGTATAGCCAAACTCATGGGGGCACCTTCTGAGCCCATGTCTTCAGTTCATCTAAAATATGTCACATGGAAAACAGTTTTTCTAGTGGCAGTTACTTCAGCTAGAAGGATCAGCGAGCTCCACGCTTTTTGCATAGACCAGGACTATATCGCCTTCCACAAGGACAAAGTGGTCCTGAGAACAAACAGGAAATTTCTCCCTAAAGTGGTTTCTGATTTCCACTTGAACCAAACCATTACCCTGCCTGTCTTTTACGCTGAGCACTCCACTTATGGTGAAAGGAGGCTCCACAGTTTGGATGTTGAGAGCTCTTAGTTACTACATGACAGCCACTAAGGACCATAGGCAGGACAGAAAACAGCTGTTCCTGACTTGTGGGGACATGGGAAAGGGTAACCCAGCATGTAAAAGGTCCATTTCTTGCTGTCTAGTACAGTGCATCCCGTTTTGCTATTCTAAAGCTGGAAGGGAACCCCCAACAGGGTTGAGGGCCTATTCCTCAAGGTACACAGCTGACACCTTAGCAGCTGCCAGAAATGTTCCATTAGTGGGCATCTGTAAAGCAGCTACGTGGAAAGCAGTACACACCTTTACAAAGCATTACATTTTAGACATCCTGTCCGGGAGTGATGGCAGGTTTGGCAAAGCAGTCCTGCAGAGTCTGTATTCAAAGTAGGTTCTATGCCCACCTGCAAAGGTACTGCTTCGTAGTCTACAGAAGTTATGAATACCTGAGTATTACTGGGGTTAGAAGAAAAAATTACTTACCATAGTAATCTTGTTTCTTCCCAGTGATACTCAGGTATTCGTAACTTCCCACCCTGCCTCCCCTTCAAGAACCAGTAGCGTCTGCATTCCTGGGGATGTTTTTCTGACCTACTATATAGGTGCTACAATCAGGCACTATTGTTTGTAATTTCGGTGGTTCTTGTTTTTCTTCCCCTTCAGGTGATTTCTGACATTCGGGGGTCCAGTTTTGGGGTTTTTGTCCTCCTCTTGGGGGCTTTTGGGTGTTATTTTATTATCATTATAATTCCAATTATTACAGTCGTAATATATATGTGTGTAGTTTTTGAGGCCTGTCTTTCCAGGCTCCAAGGAAATCTGAGTGTTTAGAACCAGGGCACTTAATTCAAGGCAGCATTTGAAAAATAGCACACGCAAAGATTCCATCATTTGCATAGCGTTCCATCTCTCCGGGCAGTTTTGTCTTAAAGGGACACTGCAGAAGTTATGAATACCTGAGTATCACTGGGAAGGAGCAAGATTACAATGGTAAGTAATTTTTTCTATTTTTGCTTATATTTTATTGCATTTTCAAATAAGTCAAATGCAAACTTAGCCATCTGAGATCTCATCACATATTAATCAATAGATTTAATAGTACATATACAACATATCACAGAGGAATTCCCCTGTACCTCAGATTAAGTTACAACAGTGGGGGATGTCCACTATAGTGTTATAGAATACCCATAGTATTTGTAAGAATTGCCACTGTTGCCAAGAATGAGAACATAAACAGAATACTCTTAAAACGAAAGATCATAACATTCCCATTAGTGTGGGATTAATGTTTTCTAAATCTAAGTCGTATAAGAAGGCAGGGATCCCAGGGAGATTAAGCTGTTAAACTGCCAGTGTATTAAACCCCCCCTTGATAGGAACGATTAAACATACAGCAACCTCAGTGAAGAGTGATAATTTCTGGAACACTTTAAAGCAGTAACATCTAACATGAAAACAAAATGGCTGGTGTGACAAAATGTAAAACTAAGTTGTAAATGTTGAAAAATAAAGTAGAAGAATTTTTAGAATATATTGTGAAGAATTTTGAAAAAAAAAAACAGAACAGAAAAGTGGCATGTTTGTATTTTCATTGAGGATATCTTTTCCATTAGGCCAGACCTTTGGAACTGTAAGCTTTCAGCATCAGGACTACACGGAAACTTTTTGCTAGCATGTGGCCACCCACAATGGCATGCACCATTGATACGTATATAATGTAGCCGGCTCCATGACTCTTCAGTTCTTTCTTCCGCCATCGATCATCCTTGTTGGACCTGCTGAAGGAAACATAGTCAACAAAGCCATTGCCATTTTTCTTTTTATTTTCTAAGTTTACTCTCTTTGTCTCGGTATGCTACAAAGATCTAAATAATCTTTATTTAGATATTGCATATGCGGCTACGAAATCTACAAGGATGACACACCCTATATGTGTGTGCTGTTTGGGCCTTTTTCACAACGTGAGGACTTGTGAGCTTTGCCATAGTTTCAGCCAGGCTACAAGGCTGTAGAAAATCTCCTTGCCCAAAAAACGTTGAAAGCCATTGAGAATGAAAAAGGCTCAAAGCCTGCTTGTTTCTCATTGCTGTGTGAGGAATGGTTGATAAAACCGAAAGATAAGGACTAGGACAGGGTGTCATCTTGGGGCTCCTCATCGTCTGGCCATAAGCACAGACATAAAAGAAAAGACAAGTCTGCCTCGCTAGCAAGGTCCCAATCGCCATTGAAAACCAGAAAGTCCTTATCAGTGCCAGCTCTGGCGGTGTTGACTAAAGCCCCCATACCATCTTTGAGACACCGAGGTTGGGGTCTGGCTCGGGCACTGCCGTACCTACTATGGATGGTACGATGCCATCGTTGTCAGGCTCTGGCCCTTTGCAGGTAATCCTGGACCCTTTTCAGGGTGCCGTCAGCTCCCAGGCTGTGCTGGCGTCATTGTCCAATATGATTCGACACATTCTGCCAGGGTTACCCTTACAGGCAGTCTTGCCGCTGATGGGCCTACTGGTTGGAGTCCAGTAGCACATTGCAAATTCCTGCCTCTCAGCTGGCATCACCAGCTCCTTCTGTGGCTCCCATCATTGTTTGTGATGGCGAGGAAATGGAATATAATATGATGTTATGGATTTTTTGTAACGTTTTTTCCTGTTTTTCTCCCTGTAAACCCATCTCCATACCTCAGATGTGCGTGTGCATGTGGAGGCATGCACACGCCGCGTCTCGAGGTGTCCTCCCACTACATGTCGCCCCCTTCGCCTATGCTAAGCACTGGACCTCTACCTGGTAGCAGCGGGACTATGGTGGGGGGAGGCGGCGGCAACCACCCCGAGAGAGGAGAGGAGAGCTGCCTTCTGGCTGCTCAGTCCTGCCTCCACCCCCCCCACCGTGCCGGCTTCCTGATGACCAGAGTCTGTTCCCAAACCTGGGTCGCTGGCGTGGCGTGAGGTAAGGCATCCAGCGCCTCAGCTCTCTGCACCACCAGGCTGGCAACGTCATGGATTTTAAGGTGGATTTAGAGTAGGAATTTGAGGGTGAGGAGCAGTTTGAATAAAGGAATCTGCTGTCTAGTCAGGGGTTCAGTACATTTATTTTTAATGGCGGTCTAAAACTCCCATGAGTTGAAATCTGGAACTCATGCCAGTTTTTTTTGAAGTCCAGATACTTCGAGGAGCTCACTTTTGGAAGCCAGTATTCTAGGAAGGACCAATGTATGGATCTTAATATATGAGTGGTAAAATGCAATTTCTTTCTTAAAAAGCCATCATTTCTGACTTCCTTGCCTGAAAATTTGGAAGTCATCTAATTTTTGGTTTTATACCTGGAAGTCGGTAACTTATCCCCCTTTTATTTTGGAAGTTTTTGCCTTATTTTTGGAAGTCAGATACTCCAGAAATCGAGTTAACTGAATCCCTGCTTCTAGTTCTCTCTCTTGTCCTGCAGTGAAAACTTTGTGGTTTATACCCCAAGGTCTCTTCCTAAGGACCCATCTTTCCAGGCCATGATGCAGCAGATGTAGGCTGCCATGGGTTTTGCTGTGGAAGAGGAAGATTCCATGCACATTCTCCATTATTATTCCACCAGTGTATCCTGCCTTAGAAGATGCTACTTTTGCTGCATGGCATAGACCAAATTCTCTGGCTGTGGTCCCCAGAAAGGCTGATAGGCACTACCCTGCTGCGTCTCCTTAGCCATATTATGCATACCAGCCTGAAACTGACTCTGTAGTCGTTATGGCTGCTCGTGAGAGGTCTAAAGGCCTAGACGCACAAGCACTTTGCCTCCAGATATAGAATCTAGGAGACTGAATGTAGTGGGCAAGCGTACATACACCTCTGCCTCGCTGGGCCTTAGAATTGCTAATTACCAGGCCCACATGATTGAATACCAGAACAGCATGTGGAGAGAGTCTTGTGATGCTGCCCAGGCTTTGCCTGATGGTTCTGCCAAGACTGCTTTACATAAAACATTATCTGCTGGAGCTGAGGTTGGCAAACATTTGCTGCGCTGAGCTTATGACATCTCTGATGCTTCTGCTGGGATGTTTTTCCTGGCTTAGAGTAACTGGCATTGCTACTGATGTGCAACAGGGAGTTTTGAATGCTCCCATTGAAGGCTTCAAACTGTTTTATGGCAGGCAAACTTTGCACAATATCAGAAGATCAGTGGACATTATAGAACACCTGCAAGTTTCAGGCACCCCAGCATACATAATGAGTCTCGATGCCAAAAAGGCTTTTGATCAGGTCTCATGGACTTTTCTATGAGGTACTCTGGCCGGTTTGAGTTTCCTGGCACCCTTTCTAAACTGTATAACCAAGTTATATTCTCACCCAACAGCTTACATAGGAGCTAATGGCCATGTTTCTGGTTCCTTTGGTTTGGAAAGGGCACCAGTCAGGGATGTCCCCTGTCTCCTCTATTATTTGCTTTGTATATTGAGCCTTTAGCTCCGAGCATAAGGTTAAATGAGCAAATAACTGGGGTAACCTTGGGGAACATTGTCCACAAATTGGCTCTGTATGCGGACGGTGTCCTTCTTTATCTGACAGATCCTACTAATTCCTTGCCCGAGGTTTTTAAGCAGATCAGGCTATTCTCAGCTACCGTATTTCTGGTTATACCCTAAACTGGTCTTAGTTTTGCCAGATGAGGTCCCTGAAAATATAAAATTAAACTATCCCATGAGGTGGGACTGTGACTCCATTAAATACCTTGGAGTATACGTGGGTAAATCTCCAACCACGCTTTATAGTAATAATATTCCTCCATTAGTTAAACAAATAAGAGCGGACTTACAAAGATGGTACTGCATGCCTTTTCCATTGTATTCATGGCTACAAATGATTAAAACCAACATCATGCCGAGGTTACTCTACTTATTCCAAATGGTCCCATGCATGATTACACCAAGGGAACTAAACACATAGCAGGGGTGGGTTATGTCTTTTCTCTGGCGAAATAAATGTTCTAGGGTAGCTAAGAAAACTTTATTCTTGCCAAAGCGTGAGGGAGGCAGGGCCTGCCCGCATATAGCAGACTACTGGACTGCTACCCAAATAAAAGTCTCTCTGCTCTGGGCTCACCCAGGCTTTAAGGCCCACTGGCAACAGATTGAACTACACCACCATAGATCAAATCATTTAAAAACTTAGATGTTTAGCCCTCAGGGACACCCCAATGACTTTGAACTAGCACTTTCTTCTGTTCGAGCAACATTATTGGGATGGTATCAAGGTATTAAAAGGGAACATACAGCTACATACCTGTGGAAATATGCTTGGTGGTGCGAAGATAAAGGTTTTATTCCAGCCAAGTTTTCCCAATGGTATCAAAAACAGGCTAATATTTATTTATTGAAGAGAATCGGAATTACAGTCCTTTGAGTCATAGACTCCTTTGCAAAGGCTCCACGTCAGTACAGAAAGCACAAACATAACATTTACTAGTATTATACATAGGTCACATAGCACAGTGTATAAACATTACGTCAAGGATCCTAAAGTAGACCTTTGGTCTTAGCTGTGACACAAAGTAGATTACAGATTCAGAGGGTCCTAACTGAACCGTGAGTCAGAGTTTATATACAGTATGATTGTGGGACCTGAGGATGCTGAGATAGGGGTATTTATGTTTCCTGGCAGCTGCTCCGTGGGGTGGGGTGGGGGGTATGATCTTAACTTTTGAGACAGTCAGGGGGATCTTTGCTTGGACGGAAGCGGATCGTATGTACTGCTACCGACTTAGAGATTATATGAGTGGCAGGATAGAGAGGGCTGTCCAACATGAGGATCTTAAGACCATACCCCAATGCTTTTGAACTTATATGGGGATCGATGCATGTTAAAGCAGCAATAACAGAGTTGTACTGGAATTTGATAGCTGACCACGCACATAATGTGAGGTCAGTTCAAACAAAGAAAATGGCCGGCCCACCGGTGCAGCGGTAGCGCTACCGCTAGCGACACCAGCGACCTGGGTTCGGAAATGAGCCCAGGAAGCTGGAGGGCCAGCTGGCGAGGGGAAGCTGGAGCGTCCTATGTACAGCTCACTTCCCCTGGGAGGGAAGGGGGCTATAGGCCGGTGCTGGACTGACACAGCTCAGATACCTCACATAGGGGGGAGCGTCGTGGGGCGCTGGCGACGCACCCGACGTCATGGCGCAACTATGGCTCCAGGAGAAAAGGGAAAATTGAGCTGACTGAGCTCCTTCTGCAGAAGTGGCGCCCTTCACCACTCGATCTGTGAGCCACAGCGGGGGCTTACGGCGCAGCAGAAAGATTTGGGGTCCCTCCACCCCAACCCGCCCCGCGCCTGGGCCTTCTGACCAAGGCTACATGGGAGTGCCTGACTGGTGGATCGAACTGAGGTTAGTCGAGGTAGCTGGTCGGATCCAGGGGTGAAAACAAAAACTTCAAAGAAAATGGGAGCAGGAATTGGGAACAGAGTTAAATAAAGTAAAATGGAGTATGGTACTTGGGAGCTGCTGGAGAACCACTTCATCCCTGAACTAGCAGGAGTATGCCTGGAAGATCAGGATGCGGTATTTCCTGACCCCAGGAAGGCAGGCCAGAATGGGTATTAGGGACAGCTCGAATTGTTGGAGAGGGTGTGGATGCGTAGAAGCTGAATTAGCCCACACCCTATGGTTTTGTCATAATATCCAAGTATATTGGGGGAATGTCCGGCAGCATCTGATGGGAATGTTTGGGTTAAGTGTCACGGTAGGCCCAGAGAATATATTATTGGGGCTTTTCCCCTCGGAGATTAGAGGGAAGGAAGGGCAATATTTATGGGCCATCCTGTGTATTGCTGCCTTAAAAGCTATTACGAAAAAATGGCTTCAACAGATGTCACCAGGGACCAGCGGAGTGGGTAATGGTAGTCAATCAAATCCAAACAATGGAAAGACTTACTTTTGCTGCTAATCATAGTTAAGACCTACATATAAATAGATGGACCCTTTGGGAACTGTATAAGGATGAGGTGCAATAGGAGGAACAATGTTCGTGCCCCCCCATGATATCCCCCCCTTTTCCCTTCCCTTCCTTTTATCTATGCCTACAGTGGATCTCCTAGCTCTTCAGCTGATCTAATAGTACCCTATATAGTTATATAAACTTGTAATTTAATTTTTTTCTAAAATATTGGATGTTTGTTATCCTCTTAATCATTTAGTAATGAGGAAAGAGAAATGTTCAATTGATTGAAGTGTATTGTGTAACAAGATTGTAGTTATGGTTAACTAGCTGTTACAATATGTAAACATGAGCAGATGTGACCATTTGAGTATGTTAAGGTAGCATGATTTCAATAAATTAAGTGTAAAAAGGCAAACAAACTGATTTATGATGTGGAAGGGGCCGTGTATTTCCTTCAGTCTTCCAAAATGACTTCACGGTCTGTTAAGTCCACGTACCCCACTCCCACTAGAGGGCATGGTAGAGGGGCTCTTTTGATAGGCCTGCTGCTAGATAATCATGCATACCGTCAGCAGGGCCGTAATGGGGTGGTCCCCTCCCAGGTGCTGCCCCCCCATGCCCATGCACCAAAAGAAATCTGTTCCGGTGCCCCTGCCACCCCTAGTTCCGTGTCTCCCCCCCCTTCAGCTGTTACCTCCAGGGGTGAGCATGGGGGGCAGGATCTCCCTGCATCTGAAGGAGTGCCAGGAGAGCACCATGAATGGCTGGGTTCTGGTGATATTGGCAAGGGGACATGCTCTGGATATATTAGAAATCCCTCCTGATCATCCTCTACCTTCTTCTTTATATCTGCCAGGCCACTTGTCCCTTCTAAAGGAGGCGATTCAGACCCTATTTTATAAG
Organism: Neoceratodus forsteri; assembly: GCA_016271365.2. Lineage (NCBI taxonomy): Eukaryota > Metazoa > Chordata > Ceratodontiformes > Ceratodontidae > Neoceratodus > Neoceratodus forsteri. Next base: position 818,197,402 of record CM057453.1, on the reverse strand, counting down.
CGTGCCATAGAACCTGTTCTTCCCCAAGACAGGAACACAGGGTTCATTCCACATACTTTCTAGTCCCAAAGTGGACAGGGGATCTGTGGCCTATACTAGATCTTGGATAATTAAACCTGTGCATCGAATACAAAAAGTTTCAAATGGTATCTCTGCAAACCCTGATTCCCGTACTATAAGTAGGGGACTGGCTTTGTTTACTAGACGTGAAGGATGCATACCTTGATATAAAGATCAGGAAGTCCCACAGACAGTACCTTCACATTATGCCGGAGGGCAGGCACTATCACATCAAGGTATTGCCTTTTGGCTTATCCTCTGTCTCACAGATCTTTACAGAATGTTTGGCAGTAGTTGCCGCTGCCCTTCGAAGGGAAGGCCTGTATGTTTTCCTTTATCTGGATGACTGGCTGCTGAAGGCGAGCTCCAGGGACGCTCTGCTTCACACCCTATCCTGAACATGTCTGTTGTTCGACTTGGGGGTCACAGTGAATGTGCCAAAGTCTGTGTTGACTCCATGCCAATGACTGCAGTACATTGGGGTAGTCTTGGACACAGAAGAGGGACGTGCCTTCCTGCCCCAGGACAGGGCAAGCACTTTGATTGCTCAGGCACACTTGGTGCACGGGAGTCACTATGTTTCTGCATGAACAGTGTTACATCTCTTGGGCCTCATGGTTTTGGCCATAGTCACTGTGTCACTAGTCCCCCTTCATATGTGGCTACCACATTTGACGCTCTGGGTCCAGTGGGATCAGTTGATGGATGAGTTGGAACAGATGGTTCTCATCATGTCTCTACTGTGCAAAGTGCTGTTATGGTGGATGGACCATGAAAATTTACTAAACGGCATTCCATTCCATGTACCAGCTCCTGTACAGATCCTCACCACGGATGCCTTGGGCTCTGACTGGGGTGCTCATTTTGGCCCTTACCAGACACAAGGGTCATGGACCATAGTGGAGGCTGAACTGCATAAAAATGTCCTGGAAATAAGGGATGTCTTGTACAGCATCCAGGCTTTTCAGAATTATCTCTATCCAGGTCCTCTGCTAATCCAGACAGACAATGTCAAAGTGATGCATTACATCAACAAACAGGGGGCACTCACTCCTATCCCCTATGCAGGGAAGCGATGAGAGTATGGTACCGGGCTCTGTCTCACAACTGTCACCTGTCAGTCATGTTTTTCCCAGGTCTTCAAATTGTCTTTGCAGACAGGTTAAGCAGGTCCCAGTTAATGGTTCTTGAATGGGACCTGCTGACCTCCATGGTAAACGAACTCTTCACAAGAGGGGGGTCATCCAGAGTTGCACCTTTTTGCATCCTCACACAACGCAAAACTGATACATTTCTGCTCACTCGCTCCAGGGCCTGGAGTTTTTGGCAAGACACGTTGTCCCTCTCTTGGAAAGGGAAATTCCTATAAACATTTCCTCCCATTTCTCTAATACAGAGAGTTCTTGAGTTACAGATAGGGAGAGCCCCCTCATCCTCATTGCTCAATTCTGACCTTGTCCGATATGGTTTCCACTCCTTCAGCATCTGGCAGTGGAGCATCCTGGTCCTCTACCTCTGTTGTCGGGGTCTGTAGACACAGGACAAGGGGTCACTGACCCATGTAGATCTGAAGTCCTTACAGCTGCATGCATGGCTCCTGAAAACTTAGCCATTGCATAACTTGGGGAATCCCATAAGGTTGCTGATGTCCTGCTTGTGGCTAAGAAGTCTTCTACCAGACATACTTATTGTATGAAATGGGAGCATTTCACTCTGTGGTTTGCTTACCAGAATATAGACCCGTTTATATGTCCTGTAACTTTGGTGTTGGAATACTTGCTTTCTAGGGATGTGGATATGATGTCTTATCCACACTTCAGGCAACGTTCCTTTCCCTTCCCTTTAAGACTCCTCTGGAATGTCTTCAAGCTGGCTCCTCCTACCCACCTGGGTGATAACTCCCCTAGCACCGCCCTGTATGCCCTTTCTGCTGGATGAAGAAAGTTCCCTCCTTATCACTTATGTGCCGAATAGGCCTTTTGCTGTTAAAACTTTCAAATTGTTAAAATGCTTGTCTTCAGGTGACTTTCTTTCCTCCGGTATGGATGATGCAAAGTTGGCACCGGGTTTTTCGGAAATGTGCCTGTGGGCAGAATATGTCTGTGACTGATCCCCACACCATGTGTGTTTACTGCCTGTACCATGATTACGATCCCCAGGCTTGTGGCCTGTGCCACATGTTTCACCAGACAACTTTAGAAGATCAGCATGCCGATCTTCTACTGGGTTATCCGGACGACCAGGATCCTCCCGTTAAGTCAAAGGACGCCTGTTGGGTAGTCTCCACAGCTGGGGGTCTGACAAACAACTTGTGGCATTAGAGGAAGCTGTGCCCAGGCTGCAGCACATGCTTCCTCAGCTTCTGCCTTTTCACTTCTCTCTTTAGACTGTTCCTTCATGGGGGTGTTCAAGGAATTGTGCCAGGCCCATCCCACCCATGGGCAGGGTCCCTTGGGCACCAAATCCAAGTCTAAAAAAAAAAAAGAGACCAAAAAATGGTCTCATCGGTCATGGGATCAGGAGCGCTCTCAGCCCTCCGATTCCCACGCTTCTCCGGAGGTTCTGACTTAGGTTGATTTCTTGGCCCAGGCCCCTGTCCGTACGGTCTCCCCATTGGGTCAGTTGGTCGAGGTGCAGGTCGATCTTCCGGCCGAGATTTTTCTCAAGCTGGTCATCTCGTTGTAGCAAGATGAGGCCAACACCTCCTTATCTAGTACTCCAGTTTTACCACTCACTTCTCAGGGACGGACGGACCATTCTGCTGATCCGCCGCGTCTCACTCAGGAGCTCCAGGACCAGGAGGAGGCTCTGCTCTCGCTGGCCTCCTCTGAGACCTACTGTCAGTGGCCCCGACAGTCGAGATCGCAGTCCTGAGTCGGCAACTCGTGTTGACATAGACATTGACGTTCTTGCTCCCGCCAGTCGGGTAAGCGATATCACCGCTATTCCTCATCCTCTTTGTCCTCTGGTGAGGAGAGACTCTGGTGCAAGTTGCATAAGCGTTATGAGGATTTAATGTGGCAACAGCTTTTGTTCACGGGGGTGAAGCGTGATCTGGCTCCGACCCCGGCCATTACATGACTGTTGCCACAGAGGCCAAAGTCTTCAAGTCCTCGGCAGGAACTGACCTGTAAGGTCCCGGCTCAGCCTCCCTCGACTTTTCCACCAGTTTTGGTGGAGCCGCCTCCCAAACAGCTGAAGTCTGGCCCTCTGACTAAGGAGGCCTGCCAGGCATCAGGACTTCCTTGTTGGCTCTCGGTTACCATCACCCCCGACTGACCCTGTAGGGTCAGCGAGGATTCTGGCGGTTGACCTTTATTTAATGATTCCTTGGAATCTGAGAGTTCCTCCTAGCACTTCCGTCTGGTGGACGTGGAGTTGGCCGAGAATTTGTAAGCGGAGCAAGGCCCCACTTCCTTTATGGGTCTTCTCCGCCTGATCTCTGAGTCCACTGGTCTCCTGATGGAGCCTGTTTAGAAGCGGGCTCATTATCCACTCACCGAGATCCTCGACTGGGGCGACTCCCCTTGCAAAGCCTTCCCAGTCGCGGAGGCCATTCTTGGGCCTGCCTTGGAGCTGTGGCAGCATCTGGCCTCTTGTCCTGCGCCCTTGGCCCAGACGGCATGCAAGTATGCAGTCCCTAACAGTTCTTTTGGGTTTCACTGAGCACCCCTTGGCTGAGGGTGTGGTGGCCGACTCTGTATTCTGGCGCACGGGCAACGTGGGCTATGTTGACAAGGAGTCCAAAAAACTAGACCACATGGCAAAAAAGGTCTATGCTGCCTCATCTCTTGGCCTCTAGCAAGCGAGTTCGGCCCCTTAATGGCCCATTTTTCCCATGCCCTTTTGGGCACGCTTGATGAGGTGCCTCCTCATCTCCCAGCAGACCTACAGACCACAGCGAAGCAGGTCTGGGATCAGGGCCGAGTGGTGGTTAAGCAACAGCTCCAGACTGCCATGGACATCATTGACTCTTGTGCCAGATCTGTGGTGGCCATGCGCTGCAGGGCTTGGCTGAGAATCTCAACCTTCACGGCAGATACCCAGCACAAACTGGTGGATGTCTCCTTTCTGGGTACCAGCTTGTTCGGACACGGGGTTGAGGGGCACCTCATCCGCATTGAAAAGTCCAGTGCCACATTAGACTCTGACTTCTGCCCAGATGGATCCCAAGGGCTCTAAGCAGCAGAAGACTAAGCTCTTTCAGCCCCTCTCTGCCCTTGTGGCCAAACTGGCCCAGCTTCAGGCTGGACACCAGGCTCAGGCTTGGCATCCCTGGCCAAAGTCAGTGGCCACGGTCGTTCAAAAGCCAGGAGGTTGGGGTCCTGGCGGCTCCTCAGCCGGTCCTCCCTCTGCCTCTAAGCCTGCCCAGTGACAGAATGGGGGGCCTCCCCATGCCTATCCTGATTCCCCTGGGTCCTCCCATGAGGGTCCGGCTCCACCACTTCCTTTCCGCCTGGTCTGCTGTTAGTATGGACAGGTGGGTCCTTGAGGTGGTAGGTCAGGATCTACCTGTAGAGTTCGAGGCTTGCCCACCTTGCCGAGCCTGTGCCCCATGGGAGGACACGGTGTTAGCCGACATTCTGTCAGCCATTCAGGAAGACCTTGCCCAGCTCCTCCAGAAGGAGGTGGTGGCTCCTGTCTCCGACCCTCCAGTACACCCAGGGTTTGTCTCCAGGTACTTACTGGTGCCAAAACGAATGGGGCAGGGGTGGAGCTGGTGCCCCATCTTAGATCTGCACAACCTAAACAAATTTCTTCGGTCGCGCACCTTCAGGATGGCCACTCTGTCCCAGATCACACCGTGTCTTGAGCAGGACATGTGGTTCTGCTCTCTGGATCTTCAAGACACATTCTTCCATGTCCCAATCTGTCCATCCCACTGCCAGTTCCTTCGGTTCCACGTGGAGGGAATCCTCTACGAGTTTGAGGCCATGCCATTCGGCCTCTCCTCAGCCCCCAGGGTCTTCACCAAATGCATTGCCATGGTGGCTGCTTAACTGAGGTGCCAATGGGTCTGGGTATACCTCTACCTGGATGACTGGCTAATTGCAGGTCCCTCAAGGCAGGAGGTGGAGAGGTCAAGAGATCTGGCCCTCCAGACCTGCGTCTCTCTTGGCCTCTTGGTCAACGAGGCCAAATCGGAACTCATGCCCTTGCAGGTGATTCACTTCATCGGGGCGGAGCTGGACTCTTGCAGAGCCAGGGCTCTGCTCCCAGCGGACATGGCAGTGGCTCTCTTCTCCTTTCCCTGATCACTTCTGGTTGAGCAGTTGCGCCCTGCTGGGGACTTCCTGCGCTTCCTGGGATATATGGCGGCTTGCACCAGCATGGTCCATTGGGCCCACTGGAGAATGCATTCTCTCCAATGTGAGCTGGTCCACCAACGGTCTCGGCGCAAGGACCACTTTTGACCAGTCGGTCACTGTTACCCAGCCGATGTGGGATGCCCTCCAATGGTGGTTAATCACGGAACATCTGCAGGAGGGGATCCCATTTATCCTCCCAGAGCTGACAGTCATCCTGACGACCAATGCCCCTCTCGTTGGCTTGGGGGCCCACCTGGGGAACACAGAATCCATGGGCTGTGGACCCCTGAGGAGTCCCGGTGCCACATCAACCTGATTGAGTTTCGGGCAGTTCCGCTGGCACTGACGGCCTTTGCTCCACACATTCAGGGTCAGGTCGTTTAGGTCCAGACGGACGACACCGCGACCATGTGCTACCTCAGCAAACAGGGTGGGATGCACTCTCTTTCTCTGTGCAGGGAAGCTCTCCATGTTTGGACCCTCGTGCACAGCATGGAGGCTGATCTCCTGGCCATCCATATGGCCAGTGCCTCCAGCCAGCTGGCAGACGCTCTCAGCTGCATGGGTGAGGCGTCTCATGAGTGGTCTCTCCACCCAGAGGTAATATACAGCCTGGTCTCACAGTGGGGCACCCCTCTGGTGAACCTGTTTGCTTCCAGGGAGAATGCAAAGCTGAGGCTGTACTGTGCCCACACCCCTCAGCAGGAAATGCTACAGGGGGATGCCTTCTCGAGGCCCTGGATCCTGGGCATTCTCTGTTCCTTCCCTCAATTTCCCTTGATCCGCAAGGTGTTGCTCAAGGCAAGGAGGGACAAGGTTCAGATGATCCTGGTGGCTCTGGACTGGCTTTGCCAGGTCTGGTACCTGGATCTCCTCAGTCTCTGCTGCAGTCTCCCAAGGTGTCTCCCTCTATGCCCGGAGTGGCTCTCGTGCAGTCAGGGGAAGGTACTCCACACGGACCTTCAATCCTTGCACCTTACAACCTGGTTCCTGAGTGGCTAGAGTTCCTGGCTTTGGGTCTCTCCGAAGATGTCCTCAATGTGGTCAAGGCTTCTTGGAAGGAGTTGACCCGAAAAATGCTATGCCTTCAAATGGAAGAGGTTCTCCATTTGGTGACCGGGTAAGGGGCTGAACCCCTTACCTTTTCCAGTGGCTAGCATTCTCGACTACCTTTGGTCCCTCTCTCAGGTGGGCCTTTGGCCGATGACTCTTAAGGAGCACCTGGCAACCATCTCTGCCTACCAGGCATGGGCTGGTAGGCAGTCGGTGGCGCAGAAGGTGGTCTGGCGCTTTTCCAAAGGCCTTGACCACATTTCCCCTATGGTGCGTGAACCACCACCATGTTGGGACCTGTTGCTGGTATTGGCCGTGCTCATGGGCAAGCCATTTGAACCGATGCACAGGTGTGAGGTGTCACACCTGTCATGGAAGACTGCCTTCCTGGTGGCTGTCATCTCAGCCAGAAGGATCAGTGAGCTCCAGGCTCTTTCGGTGGAGTCTCCTTACATGGTCTTCCACAGGGACATGGTTGTCCTTTGCCCCAACCTGAAGTTCCTCCTGAAGGTTGTATTGGATTTCCACCTTAACTAGGTGATTAATCTCCTGGTGTACTTCACCAGCCTCGCCTCGGAGGCTGAGCACAAACTCCATACATTGGACCTGTGGGAAGCGCTAACCTACTATAAGGAGTGTACGGCTGGAGTTCGGGGAGAGGTTCGCCAGCTATTTGTCACCTACGCTGAAACCGCACCAGGCAGACCGGCAGCTAAACAGATGATTGGCAGGTGGATTGTTTCCTGCCTAGACCTCTGCTGTAGGTTGGTGGGTAGAGAGCCTCCCGTTGGGCTAAGGGCTCATTCCACCCACCATACTGCTGCCTCTGTGGCTGCTTCAAGGGATGTCCCTATCCAGGAGATCTGCAGGGCTGCTACCTGGAAGTCGGCACACACTACCACGTCGACCTTGAGTCACGCCAGGATGCTGATTTTGGGGCCTCAGTTCTCCAATCTTTGTTCCCTAAATAGGGTGGGTGTGCCTTGCCCTCTCCTCCTGGAGAACTGCTAGGAGTCTGCGTGAAGTGTGGATGAACATCATATACCACTCTTAGAACTACTTACTGTTGCTGCCTTACCTCACGTCACGCCAGCGACCCATGTTCGGGAACGAGCATGAGCCGCCGGGGTTTGGCAGGGGGAGAAGGATTGAGTGTCCTCAGGACTGCTCTCTTTCTCTGGGGAGGGGGGTTAGCAGCGCGCGGCAATTGCCTGCCCCCTGGATGAGGCTGGGAGGTGGCACGTCAGCGCTAGAGACTGAGGGCGAATGACTGTGGCAGGCGCTTGGCGTGGGTGTGCACAGGAGCGTGCATGCTACCACCACTGGTGCTGTTGCATGCACAGTCCTTGGGGGGGAGCCAGGAAAAAATGAGAGTCCTCTGCAGAATGACTGTGGTCCCCCAGGGCAAAGGCCTGCGATGGCACCTCCCCGAATACTCATCCGGTCTGGTGGGTCAAGTCGCTCCCCACCCCCTGCCATCAAGGGTAAGTCGTGGGGTTCAGGGAAGGGGGTCTCATACCCGGTGTCCATGCGGGGGGACGTCAGAGGGGCAGCAGAGGACTCCGAGGGGGGAAAAAATAAGTAACTACAAAAAGAACCACTGTTGCAGGTGAGTAACATGTTTTTCCCTGTTTAACTCAGGCCAGCAGTATTCCTCTCTTAAGGTGCATTTGGCTGCTATATCAGCTTTTCATGCCCTGATTGATAGTTGTATGGTTGCCTAATTACAGGTGTCCTGTATTTTTCTGAGAGGTGTACTTCATATGAAACCTCCCATCTGTAATCCAGTCCCTCACTGGGACTTGAATTTCATATGTGAGAAACTGATGCTTGCTCCCTTTGAGTATGCCGCAAGTTGTGGCCTACATTTCCTGTCATGGAAACCATTGTTTTTAGTTGCTATGACTTTGCCCGGAGGATTTCTGAGGTGGAGTCTCTAATGTGTGAGCCTCCTTATGTGGTTTTTCACAAAGATAGTCTCTACAGAAGGTGATATCAGAATGTACACTGACCCAAACGATAACACCTTCCTGTTTATTATCCTGCGCATGCCAACCAGGCTGAGATGCTTCTCCCACATTTTAGATATATATATGTGTGTATGTATGCATGTGTGTGTGTGTGTGTGTGTGTGTGTGTATATGTATATATGTGTGTGTGTGTGTGTGTATATGTATATATATGTATATATGTGTGTGTGTGTGTGTGTGTGTATATATATATATATGTATGTATATATATATATATATATATATAATATACACACACATACACACTATGTTAGTCATACTAAGGACTGCAGAAAGTCCTCTCAGCTTTTAGTTTCATTTACTTTTGGAAAAAGAGGGCACTGCTGTGTCTAAACAATGCCTGATCAAATGGCTGGTGAATTATTTTACGTTTTGTTATAGGAAGTACAGCAAGGAACTTCCTGGTGCTGTGTGTGGTCAATCCACAAGTGGTAGGGCCACTTCTGTTGCTTGTTTCAAGAATGTCCCTGCTACTGACATATGCGCTACGTAAGCAATAAGACACGACAGGGTGTGTGTTGAACAGATATTACCGCACGCCCAGGGGCGTAGTAAGGCACGAGGCCCTGCCGAGTGCCTTCAGCCCCTGGAAGTGCGGTAATATCTGTTCAACACACACCCTGGAGTGTTTTATTGCGCTTATAAAATGGGAAACTTTTTTAAATTATTTTTGTCCCTACAAAATAACACATCTGTAAGCAGCAAAAGGCATTTTTTATCAGAACTTCTGATAAAATAGTTCTTCCGCCAACAAGAAAATGACATCATTGTTTTGGTAGGTTGTTGGCAGCCCCTGCCGCGGCGCATACAGACACACACACACACACACACTCTCTCTCTCTCTCTCTCTCTCTCTCTCGGATTGGGGCTATGCTCTGTCACAAGGCCTGCCCACCCAGGAAAGCATTTGAGCCGTGAGAGCACGAGGACAGATAAGAGGTGTGCGATAAGTATTTCATTGTTGTGGAGCTCGACTAAGGTCGTCGGGTGGGGTGGGGGTGTCTGCTGTCGTGAAGGTTCAAGACCGTTCCCATACAAACTGTTGTTCACTGGTGCGGAAAGAAACCATGTCCATGTTTATACGAGGTAAGGAAGACAACTGTTGTTAAGAGGATGTATGAGTAGCTCCGTCGACGCAGCATGCCTTTGAACTTGTTCCTGTTAGTTTCCCAGTTCTGTCAGACTCTGTTGTGACACTTCTCTCCATCTGTCTAGACTCTGACTTTGACCTAGAGCCCATTGTTTGCGCCTCCTTAGTGCAGATATTTTTTCTCTCATTCAACGAGAGCGGGCGGTTGGGAGTGGGATTGTCAGCAATACATTCATTCCCTCGCTTACAGAGAGTAAAAACAATGTCGGCTTTTAAAAAGCGAACGTTCCATGCCTAGCTGTGAACATTCCATTTAGGGGCATTGGTTTCTTTGCCTGTACCTTTTTTTATTCTATGTGTAATACAGATATTACACTGGTTTTCTAGCCAATCACTGAGCTTATTTTTTCATGCCCATTTTATAAAGCCACATAGAGCATTGTACACAGTTTCACTAAACTTTACAGTACGGACATCATGTCTCGTAGACATGCTGGTTTTGGTCTTGCTGTACTGCAAGGCCTGTTGTCTTAATCACATATCAGACTGTGCCAGCCTCCCGGTTTACTTTGTACTGCTTGGGAATCATTCTTAAGGTGTGGCCTAATGGTGGCGATATTCTTGATGATGATAAAACAGTTATGTAAGAACTTATCTTAACAGTAGATCTTCGAGAGAATCTCCTTCATTAGGCCATGCTGTAACCTCCCTCCTTACCCCTTTTGATATCCTGAGAGTTATAGCAGGTGCTGTGCCTAAAGCCTTACTCCATGCATCATATTTCCAGCCCCATGCCTTCCCTTGTTACCTGGCACTGGCATAATCTTGTTCTTCACTGTTAGAGGCCCTCCGAGGCTAATCTCCAGTGGAGAACTGTGGAGCAATGGGGCCACCCATGTTTTATGTGTCAACACTGCACGTCATTGTTTATTTTTATTTTTTTATTTAATTCTTGGATTACAATATCTTTGCGCTAGAAGCTAGTTTACAAAAGGTTCCACATCAAGGATGTTTCTGTGTGGTCCTGACACTGACTGCTTACAGTTCCAAAGGTGTGACCTAATGGAGGATACTCTCTCAGAGATCTACTGTAATGTTAAGTTCTTGTGTAACTGTTCTTTCTAAGGGCGTGGACCTGGTGTACTATCCACACTCCTGGCAGAATTCCTTTCCCCTTTAAATCTGGCTGGAAGGTCTTTAAGCTGGGTCCTCCCACTCATCCACCCAGGTGGTATCCTCCTCGGCACCGCCCTGTGATGTCAAATCTTCCTTTCTGCCGGAAGAGACAGGTTCCCTCCATAGCACTCTGTGTTCATGTAGGTCCTATCTTTCGTTCACAAATTAAAACACTTTGGTCTTCAGGTTGCTCTGTGGTTTCACCGTTTTGGCATCATGGATTCAATGACTTCTAAGTCGGTGCCTGGTTTTGAACTTTGTCCATGCAGTCAGAAGATGTCGGGCACAGACCCTCACATCACGTGCGTTTACTGCCTGGGCCAGGATCATGATTCCTAGGCTTGTGGCCTGTGCTACACACTACATCCCTCCATTTTGGAGGACCAGTATGTGCAACTTTTACCTGGACATCCAGATAAGCAGGATCCTCCCATTTGATCCAAGGATGCCCAGCAGGTGGGCTCCACAGCTATGGGCTCTGCTGAGTAGTTGGCAGCTTTTGAGAAAGCTGCAGCCTAGGCTGCAGCAAGCTCTTCTTTGGTGTCTGTACCCGTCCTGCTGGGCTTTAGTGCCTGTTTTACCTGGGTGTTTCAGGACTTATACCAGTCTCTTCCTGTCCTCTGGGAGTACCCTTCCCGTAGGTCTAAATCCTCTAAAAAGGACTCCAAGGTGAAAGCTAAAAGGTCCTGTCGCAGGTCATGGCACCACGAGTGCTCTTGGGCCTCGGATTCCCGCGCTCCTGCTTCATCAACCTTCATTGATGAGTCGGCTTTGGCCGTTGCTTTGGTCCAGGCTGCTGGCCCCATGGTGTTCCCGTCGGCACGATGCAGGCCAACCAGGCTGTCAAGGTCTTTTTCAACCTGATCAACCCATTGTTGCAGGACAAAGGGAATACTTCCCTTTCCAGGACTCCAGTCCTGACTCTTCAGTCCCAGGGTGGGTTGGATCAGCCCCTCCCGGTCCCTAACCCTTGGGACACCCAAGCTTTCCGCGGGACCCTAAGCGTCCCTTGCCAGTTCGTGCCTCTCCCCAACATCTGGTCCACTAGTGGTCGAGGTCAAGCAGCCCTCACTGGAGTCACCTGTATCGCTCTTGACACTCGGGGAAAGTGGTGTCGCTGCTATTCGTCCTCTTCCTCTTCGGGGGATGATCAGCTCTGCTGCAAGTTGCGATGGCTCTACGAGGAGCTTATGTGGCAGCAGCTCCTTTTGGGTGCTGTACCTAAGCCAGTGCCGGCTCCCTACCCGGTGCTCCCTTGGCTGTTGCCACCCTGGCTGGAGCCTGTTCCAGCTCGGCCGCTCCCGACCTCTCCGCCCATTTGAGTGGAGCCCCCACCGCTTCAGCAAAAGGACGGTCCTTGTACTAAGGACACCCTCTTCTGCCAGAGGCTTCCTCGACAGCTGTCGGTTATGATCATTCAGGCTGACGAGCCCCACAGAGTAAGGGAGGATTTGGGAGGTCGTCCAGTCTTCGATGAATCCTCGATGGCCATGCTCCACCTGATTTCAGAGACCATGGGGATACAGTTAGAGCCCATCCAGAAACTGGCTAAGTATCCCCTCACCAAAGTCCTCGACTGGGATGACTCCCGTGAGATCGCCTTTCCCGGTGGCAGAAGCCATTCTTGGCCCCACATTGGAGCTCTGGCAACGTCCAGCCTCCTGCCCCATGCAGTCGGCCTGTATGGCCAACAAGTACGTGGTGCCTACAGATTCCCAATCTGGGTTTACTGACCACCCTTAGGGTGAGGACTTGGTTGTCGTCTCAATGTTCTGATGGACAGGTAATGTCGGGGATGTCGACAAACCTCTCAACAAAGAATCTTAAGATATTGGATCACGCAGCCAAGAAGATTTATGCAGTTTTGTCACACTGGCTTAGGTAGGCTAGTTTGACCCTAATGATGGCCCACTTTACCCATTCCTTTTTGGGCACCCTTAACCATGTGTTCCCTTAGCTCCCGGATGACCTTCAGATGATGGTCAAGCAAGTCTGGGCCAAGGTCATGCTGTGTGGCTAAGCAGCAGCTTCAGACTGCCATGGACATTGGTGACTCCTGTGCCAGGTCCATGGCTGCTGCCGTCGCTATTCGCTGCAGGGCTTGGCTGAGGATCTCTTAACTTCACGGCGGATATGCAACACAAATTGGCGTATGTCCCTTTCCTGGGCACTGACTTGTTCGGGCCGGTGGTGGATGGTCATCTCAACCAGATTAAGAAATCCAGTGCCTCTTTGGACTCCCCTCACCTCGGCCCAAAGGGATGTCAAGGGCTCCAAACCCCAGAAGAAGTCCTTTTGGCCCCACCCAGCCCCTGCAGCCAAGCCAAGCCACTCCACACTCCAGCTGGGTACCAGCAGTCCTGGCGGTCAAGGCCAAGCCACGTCCTCTGCTGGCCTGCCTCCGCCTTTAAGCCTGCCTAGTGATGGGATGGGGGGTGCCCTCTCCCTGCCTGTCTTGCCTCCCCTAGATTCTCCCATGAGGGGTTGGCTCCACCACTTCCTTTACGCCTGCTCCAGTGTTACCATAGAAAAGTGGTATTGGAAGTGGTTGGTCAGAGCTTGCCTCTGGAGTTCAAGCTGTCCCACCCAGTTGAGCCTGCACCCCTTGGGAGGATGTGGTGTCCGCAGACATGTTGGATGCCTTTCGGGAGGACATCACCTAGCTCCTCTGGAAGGAGGTGGTGGTTCGTATCCCAGGCCCACCAGCTGATACAGGGTTTGTCTCCAGATATTTTCTGGTTCCAAAACAGATGGGGGACTAGTGCACCATCTTGGATCTGCATGACCTGAACAAGTTTCTGCGGTCATGCACCTTCAGAATGGTCACTTTGAACTAGATCATTCCTTTCCTGGAGCAGGACATGTGGTTCAGGGCACCTTCTTTCACGTCCCCATGTGTCCCTTCCATTGGTGGCTCCTTCGGTTCTGCGTGGAAGGAACCCTCTACGAGTTCCAGGCTGTGCTCTTCAGCCTTTCCCCAGCCCCCAGGCTCTTCACCAAATGCATAATAGTGGTGGCAGTCTTCTTGAGGCACCGAGAGCTCTGGGTGTACCCATACCTGGACGAACGGCTGATTACAGGTCCCCCTAGGCTGGAGGTGGAGCAGTCCAGGGTTCTGGTGTCTAGATCTGCTTGAACCTAGGCCTCCTGGTCAATGAGACAAGTTGGAACTTGTCCCCTCACAGGTGATTCACTTCATTGGGGCAGAGCTTGACTCTTGCCGAGCCTGAGTTAAGCTCCTGGCGGACCGAGTGAAGGATCTTTCCTCTTTTGCCGGATAATTTCAGGTTGGGCAGTTGCACCCTGCCAGGGACTTCCTGCACCTCCTGGTCTACATGGCAGCCTGCACCAGCATGGTCTGTTGGACCCGCTGGAGAATGTCCCCCTGCAGTGGGGGTTGGTACGTCAGTGGTCTCAGCGTCAGGGCCACCTCCACCAGCCGGTCACAGTGATCCAGCAAATGTGGGATGACATCTAGTAGTGGTTGGTCCTGGAACATCTACAGGAAAAAAGTCCCATTTGTCCGCCTGGAGCCTACAGTCACTCTCACGACCCAACGTCTCCCTGATGGGCTGGGGTGGCCATCTGGGGGAACACAGTATCCACGGCCTCTGGTGCCCCATGGAGTCTGGATGTCACATCAGCCTGCTGGAGCTTCGAGCTGTTCGCCTGGTCTTGACAGCCTTCGCTCTGCATCTCTGGGGTCAGGTTGTCCAGGTCCAGACGGACAACATGATGACCATGTGCTACCTTAACAAGCAGGGTAGGATGCATTCCCTACCTCTGTGCAGGGGAAGCTCCCTGCATCTGGACCCTCATGCACTGCCTCGGAGCTGATCTTCTGGCCATTCATGTGGCTGGAGTGTCCAGTCAGTTGGTGGATGCCCTCAGCCGAGTGGGCAAGGCATCTCATGAGTGGCCCCTGCATCAGGAGGTAGTGGACCATTTGGTCTCCTAGTGTGGCACCCCTCAGGTGGATCTGTTTGCCTCCTGGGATTCTGCCAAGCTGAGTCTGTTTTGTGCCTGCCCCCCTCAGTGGGGAACGCTGCAGGGGGATGCCTTCACGATTCCTTGGACCCCGGGCCTCCTCTCTTCCTTCTCTCCCTTTCCTCTGATCCACAAGGTCCTGATCAAAGCTCGGAGGGACAAGGCACAGATGATCCTGGTGGCTCTGGACTGGTGGTTCTGATGCCACAATCTCCTTGGCCTCAGCAGCAGGCCTCCGTGGTGTCTGCCACTTCGCAGGACTTGCTCTTGTGCTCTCGGGGGAAGGTCCTCCACCCTGACCTTCAAGTCCCTGCTCCTGACAACCTGGTTCCTGAGTGGCCAGAGTTCCAGGCTCTGGGTCTCTCTGACAAGGTCCTTGATGTGGTTGAGGCCTCTTGGAAGGAGTCAAAGCGTCGATGCTATGCCTTCAAATGGAAGCTATTCTCCATTTGGTGCCAGGGCAAGGGGCTTTACCCCCTGTCCTGTCCCATGGCTAGCATCCTCAATTATTTGTGGTCCCTCTCTCAGTTGGGCCGTCAGTCGACTACCTTTAGGGGCACCTGGCATCCATCTCTGCATACCAGGTACGGGCTGGTATGCTGATGGTGGCACAGAAGAAGGCGGTTGGGTGCTCCTTTAAGGGCCTTGATCATATTTCCCATCCGGTGTGTGACCCACCACCACCTTGGGACATGTTGCTGGTATTGGCACTGTTAATGGACAAGTCATTTAAACCAGTGCACAGGTGTGAGATGTCACACCTGTCGTGGAAGACTGCCTTCTTGGTAGTCATCACATCCACCAGAAGGATCAGTGACCTCCAGGTGCTCTTGGTGGAGTCTTCTTACCTGTTCTTCCACAGGGACAAGGTTGTCCTTAGCCCCAACCCGAAGTTCCTTCCAAAGGTTGTCTTGGAGTTGCACCTTACCAGGTGATCAATCTCCCAGTGTATTTCACCAACCACACCTCGGAGGCTGAGCACAGGCTTCATACTCTGGACCTGAGGCCAGTGCTTGCCTACTAGTCTGCTTGCAGACTGATAGTTCTGGGCGACTTCAATGCTTGGGTCAACGACGAATTCTCTGCCTTTGGTCAGCACTTCCTCCAGTTGATGACATCACTGGGCCTTACACAGATTGTTTCCTCAGCCACACATAATCACGGTCACTCCTTGGATTTAGTTTTTCTCCTGGGGATTGAGGCTTCTGATTTGGTGGTGGAACCTGTCAGTTGGTCCAATCACTACACCGTGAGCTTCAATTTTCGTGCTCCCCTTCGTAGGTCTGCCTCTGTGGAGATGGTTTGATACCGCCCTTTACAGGATGTGGACCCTGAAGACCTGATGGCGGTGTTGAACCTCTCAGAGTTTCCGACTGCCAGCTTGGTTCCAGAGGCTATGGTTGTGGCTTATAATCAGGCCATTTCCTCGGTCCTGGACTCAATTGCTCCTGTCCGTGTTCGTCCCCTCTCTCTTCGCCCTTGGGCCCCATGGTTTAATGGGTCCTTGAGGGAGTTGCGACGTGTGGGACGACGGTTAGAGCGTCGTTGGAGGAAATCTGCTCTGGATGCCGACCACCTTAGCTTGGAGGAGCATTACTGGCTCTACCAATCAGAGATCTCCCATAAGAAGGCAGAATTCCTGTCAAGGGAGATCTCTGTCGCTCAGAATCGACCAGCTCAGCTCTTCAGAACTTTGGACAAGCTGTGCAACCCAGCCTGTCTCCAGCTCCGTCGAGCCTTTTCACAAAAAGAGTGTGATGAGATCGCTCAGTTCTTTGCGAGTAAGGTTGCCGACATCAGATCCGAGATCCGTCCAGCACACTCTAAGGGAGAAGCTTCTGGTCGGCATTTGGTCGCGGAATCCTCTGTCTCTTGGCGTTCCTTTGACCTGCCAACTTTCAATGATGATATGTGGATCGTCCAGGTGATGCGCCCTACGTGCTGTAGTTTAGATCCGGGCCCTACCTCCCTAATCCTGGGTTGTGTTGAGATCATTGGCCCGTTTCTGGTTCAGATAATCTGGTGCTCCCTTGAATTGGGTGAGTTCCCGAGCTCCCTAAAGGAAGCTGTGGTGACTCCCCTTTTGAAGAAGTCTTCCTTGGACTTGGATGTTTTTTACAACTACAGACCGATCTCTAACCTTCCCTTTTTGGGAAGGTTATTGAGAAGGTAGTGGCAAACCAGCTGGAGGACCATTTGACCATCCATAATATCTATGAACCTCTCCAGTCTGGTTTCCGTAAGAGGCATAGTACCGAGACTGCTCTGGTTCGGGTGCTCAATGATCTCTTGATGGCAAGAGATCAGAGGAACCACTCTATCTTGGTCCTCCTTGATCTCTCTTCAGCCTTTGACACTGTAGACCATGGGGTTTTACTCAAACGTCTGGAGTCCATCTGTGGCCTGTCTTGTACAGTGCTCAGATGGTTTTCATCTTTTTTATCTGGGAGAACGCAGAGAGTGGTGTCGGGGATTTTTTCCTCTGACCCTTTCCCTCTGCAGTGTGGTGTCCCCAGGGTTCAATGCTCTCCCCATGTTGTTTGCAGTGTATATGCCTCAGGAACATTGTAAGAAGGTATGGGCTGGTTTCACTGCTATGCCGATGATACCCAGCTCTACCTTTCTTTCGCCCCGACCAGGTTAGTGCTCTCTTGGTATTTAATAACTGCCTCGCTGAAATCCAGGACTGGATGAATTTGAGCTAGTTAAAGTTGAGCATGAGTAAGACTGAGGTTATGGTTGTGGACCCGGGTCGTGGGTCAGGGGGGTTGGGGTCTAACCAGCCCTCTGGCATACTGCTGGGGGGGGATCTGATCCTTACCTCTGAACGGGTGCGTAACATTGGAGTGGTACTTGATGATGGGCTGACTCTTACGTCATCAGGTGTCAGCAGTCATCAAGTCCGCATTCTATCATCTTAGGAATATGGCAGGGTGAAACACCTTGTTCGTCCAGCAATTTACCGTGTTGGTCCATGCCTCAGTGACATCCTCGCTTGACTACTGCAACCCCTTTACTTTGGGGCTTTCTGGGGTTGATATCCGCTGCAGCTAGTGCAGAACGCTGCAGCAAGATTAATGACAGGGTGACTAGAAGGACACATATTACCCCTGTGCTGCGCGATCTGCACTGGCTGCCTATACAGTGGCAGATCACCTTTAAAGTAGGTCTTTTGACCTATAAAGCCCTGCATGGACTCGGTCCTGACTACTTGAAAGAGCTTCTGATTCCTTACCACCGCGTGCGAGAGCTCCGTTCAGCCGACTAGGGGTTGCTAGAGGTTCCAAGGGTTATATTGAAGTCTTCTGGGGCTAGGGCCTTTGGGTTCGCGGCCCCAACCCTCTGGAACTCTCTGCCTCGCCGGCTTAGAGAATGCACGACCGTGGAGGCCTTTAAGCGGGATTTTAAGACTCTTTTATGGAACAAGGTTTTTGTGGATTGATATTGTTATTAACTGTTGTTTTCATATGTATATTTTGATTTTATGATTCATTTGTACAGCGCCTTGGCATTTGAAAGGCGCTAAATAAATAAAGTTTATTATTATTATTACTATAAGGAGCACACGGCTGGAGTTTGAGGAGAGTTTCGGCAACTGTTTGTCACCTATGCTGAAGCTGCACTGGGCAGACTGACAGCAAAGCAGACGATTGGCAGGTGGATAGTCTCCTGCATCGACCTCTGCTATAGGTTGGCTGGTAGGGAGCCTCCTGCTGGGCTCAGGGCTCATTCCACCAGACATACTGCTGCCTTGGTGGCTTCTTCCAGGGATGTCCCTATCCAGGAAATCTGCAGGGCTGCTACCTGGAAATCAGCACACACCTTTATCTCCCATTACCACATCGACCTTGAGTCATGCCGGGATGCGGATGTTGGGTCCTCTGTTCTCCAGTCTCTCTTCCCCTAAATAGGGGGTGTGCACCTTGCCCCTCCTCCCAGGAGAACTGCTAGGAATCTGCCAGAAGTGTGGATAGTACACCATATCCACGCCCTTAGAAAAACAGGTTCTAGGGACATGGATATGTTGTTCTGTCCACACTTACTGGCAGGTTCCTTGCCGGAAGGTCTTCAAGCTGACTCCTCCCACCCACCCGGGTGGTAAAACTCTCGGCTTCGCCCCATGACGCCAGATCTTTCTTACTGCTTGGAAGCTCAGATTCCCTCCTTTGCGCCCTGCGTTTTAGGCCTGGATCCAAACTCGTTGGTTAAACCGAAACTCTTTACTTAAATTTACTAGACTTCGGTCTTTTTCTTCCTTCGCGGCTGCGATGGACAAATCGACTCCTGGATTTCGGCGGTGCCCTTGTGGGCAGATGTCTCAGACCGATTCGCACTCCACGTACATTTACTGCCTTGGGCTCGACCACGATCCGCAGGCCTGGGAATTGTGCAAGTCCTTCTCGGTCAACGTTCTTGAAGACCGTGCTGCCAGACTTCAACCTGGGCACCCTGAGGGACGTATTCCTCCGGTAAAGTCGAAGGAGGCCCATTGGACGGTGTTCGGCGGCGGGCTCGGCTGAGCAGCTTGAGCAAATGATCGCCCTCGAGAAGGAGGCGGCCCATTCCGCATCTTCTTCTTCCTCGGTCGTGGCATTTATCCCGCTGTCCTTGGGCTCCTCCTACACGGCTTCATTCAAGGAGCTTTGTCAGTCCCTCTCTACTAAGGGAGAGGAGCCATCGGGACATTCCTCTCTGTCAAAGAAAAAGGTCTCAAAGGGTAAGTCCCACCATGACGTTCGTGGGAGCGGGAGAAGTCCCTTCCCGGATGAGTCGACCTTGACTTTGGTCGAGGTTTGCGGCTAAGGCCGCTGGCTTCACGGTGTCCCCGTCAGGTCGGCCGGCCGAGACACCCTTCGACGCAGTCGAGATTTTTCTCAACCCGTCGGACGGGCTGTTGACTGGAGAAGCCGACAACCCTTCTTCACTGGTTCCCCCATTGGAAACGGAGAACTTGCCTGTGCCTCCTGTGCTGGAGTCCCCATTTAAGGTTCCAGAGCCAAGGGAGGAACGGGTTTCCCCAGACCCACCCTCGGAAAACACCGAAGGTTTCAGTCTTGGACCTCTTCTCTGTCCAGCCGATCCCGCCATCGGTGGTCTCGGCATCGAGGGAAGTGGCGGCTATCCTCGGAGGATAGGCTCCGGCACAAATTGCGTCGGTGCTACAAGGATCTGATGTGGCAGCAGCTCCTTTTGACCGGGAACAAGCCGACTCTGTCGCCTTCCCCGGCCATTCAGTGGCTGTCACCTGAGCGGCCGAAACAACCCCTCATTGTCATCGAGGAGCCAAAGCCGGCCCCAGTTGTTCGGCCAAAACCAGCTGCACCACCCATGGTGGTGGAACCCCCGCGTCCACAACCAAAAACTGGGGCTCCGACCAAGGATTCTCGGTCGGGTCTGGGGTTGCCCCATCGGTTGTCGGTCACCCTCACTCCCGATCGTCCTCGGCAGGTGGAGGGTGGCTCAGGCCCTCGGCAGCTGTTTGCAGACTCCTCGGAGTCTGACGATGACTCTTCCCTGTTCTCCAGGCCTCTCGACCTGGAGTCCACTGGGGGACAGTCGGTGGACAAGAGCCCATCCTCGTTCATGGGATTGCTTCGGCTCATCTCAGAATCTACTGGGATGAAGCTCAAACCCGTGTCAAAGCGGGCCAAGTATCCCCTCACGGAGATACTGGACCGAGGGGATTCTCCTTTGGAGGCCTTTCCTGTGGCCGAAGCCATTGTTGGCCCGGCCCTGGAGCTATGGCAGTGACCAGCTTCTTGTCCAGCTCCCTCGGCCAGGATGGCCAGGAAGTATGCCGTTCCCACCGACTCACTCTCCGGATTCTCGGAGCACCCCTCTGCGGAGGGGTTGGTGACTGACGGTGTTTTCTGGCACTCCGGAAACGCTCGGGACGTGGACAAGCCACCCGATAAAGAGTCCCAAGAAACTGGACTACTCCGGGCATAAAGTCTACGCTGCGTCCTCCTTAGGCCTTCGTCAGGCCAGTTCGGCCGTACTGATGGCACACTTTTCCTACGCCCTTTTGGGCTCCTGGGATGAGGTGATTCCTCATCTCCCGGCTGACCTCCAGACTACGATCAAGCAGGTGCGGGATCAGGGAAGGGTGGTGGCAAAGCAACAGCTCCAAACTGCTCTTGACATTGGAGACTCTCGTGCCCGGTCAGTAGCGGCCGCAGTGGCCATGCGCCACAGAGCTTGGCTGCGGATGTCCACCTTCACGGCAAATACCCAGCACAAGCTGGCAGACGTTCTCTTCCTGGGTACTGACTTGTTCGATCCCGGGGTGGAGGGTCATTTGCAAAGGATCGAGAAGTCCAGTGCCACCTTGGACTCGGTCATGTCTGCCCAGAAGGACAAAGGCCGCCAGCAGCAGCGTAAGCCCTTTCGGCCTTCTGTCCCTACGGCACATCCGGCCCAGCAACAACAGCATCGGGGCCAGC
This sequence comes from Neoceratodus forsteri, assembly GCA_016271365.2. Classification (NCBI taxonomy): domain Eukaryota; kingdom Metazoa; phylum Chordata; order Ceratodontiformes; family Ceratodontidae; genus Neoceratodus; species Neoceratodus forsteri. The sequence continues at coordinate 818,176,254 of CM057453.1, read as the reverse complement.
AGGCTCACATTTGGCACCCCAAAGCCAAGCCTGCAGGTTCCTCCAGCAGGAAGCTGGGAGAGAAAGGCCCAGGAGGTCCGTCGGCCGGACCTTCCTCTAAGGATGCCCAGTGACGGGTTGAGGGGTGTCGCCCCCAGCCTCGTCACCTCCCCCACCCGGGTTCCACCCGTGGGAGCACTGCTCCGCCTCTTCCTTTCCGCGTGGTCTGCTATCACCGCGGACCGCTGGGTGTTTGGAAGTGGTAGGGAAGGGTCTGTTACTGGGATTCGAGCAGTCCCCACCCTATCGAGCCGTCGCCCCATTGCTCCGCTCCTCCAGAAGGAGGGGACGATCCTCCACCAGACCTAGGGTTTGTGTCCGGTATTTCCTGGTCCCTAAACGGACGGGGGGGGGCTGGCACCCCATTCTAGACCTACACGACCTGAACAAGTTCCTAAGGTCTCGAAACTTTAGGATGGTCACTCTGGCACAGGATCATTCCATCCTTGGAACGAGGCATGTGGTTCTGTTCTCTGGACCTCCAGGATGCGTTCTTTCACGTCCCAATCCGTCTGTCCTGCCAGCGATTCCTCCGCTTCAGAGCGGAGGGGTCCCTTTACGAGTTCCGGCCATGCTCTTTGGCCTCTCTCCAGCTTCCAGGGTCCTCACCAAATGCATGGCAGTGGTGACAGCATTCCTGCGGCGCCGAAGGGTCCGGGTGTACCCTTACCTGGACGACTGGCTGATTGCAGCCCCCTCCAGACCGGAGGTGGAGCGGTCTAGGGATCTGGCCCTCCAGGTCTGCTCTCACATTGGCCTCCTCATCAACGAGGCCAAGTTGGAACTTGTGCCAGCGCAGGTGATTCAATTCATAGGGGCAGAGCTCGACTCTCTTTCGAGCCAGAGCATGGCTTCTGGCGGACAGGGCCGAGGTTCTTTCCTCCTTTGCCCAATCATTTCTGGTTGGGCAATTGCGCCCTGCCCGGGACTTCCTGCACCTCCTGGGCCTCATGGGGGCCTGCACCAGCGTGGTCCGTTGGGCCCGTTGGTACATGTGTTCCCTACAATGGGGACTGGCCTGCCAATGGTCACAGCGCTCCGGTCCTCTGGATCAGCCAGTGGTGATGACCCAGGAGATGTAGAACGCTCTCCAGTGGTGGATCGTTCCAGCTCATCTGCAGGAGGGCATCCCATTTGTCTGCCCCGAGCCAACGGTCACTCTAACGACTGACGCCTCTCTGATGGGTTGGGGTGCCCATCTGGAGGAGCACAGAGCGCATGGCCTCTGGTCCCCTCAGGAGTCTCGATGCCACATCAACCTGCAGGAGCTTCGAGCAGTCCGACTAGCCCTCACCACCTTTGCTCTATTTGTATGGGGTCAAGTGGTCCAGGTCCAGACGGACAATGCCATGACCATGTACTACCTAAACTGCCAGGGCGGCACGCACTCCTTGCCCTTGTGCAAGGAAGCTCTCCGCACCTGGTCCCTCATGAGCAGACTGGAGGCGGATCTCCTAGCCATCCATGTGGCGGGAGCCTCCAACACTCTGGCTGACGCCCTAAGCCGGATAGGTGCTGCATCTTACGAGTGGTCTCTCCTGCCGGAGGTAGTACACGATCTGTTCTCCCACTGGGGCACACCTCAGGTGGATCTGTTTGCCTCCAGGGAGAATGCGAAGCTGAGGCTGTTTCATGCCGGCCCCCCTCAGCAGGGCTCGCTGCAGGGGGATACCTTCTTGAGGCCGTGGACCCTGGGCCTCTTCTTCGCTTTTCCCCCATTTCCCTTGATCCACAAGGTGCTTCTCAAGGCGAAGAGGGACAAGGCGCAGGTGATTCTGGTAGCTCCAGACTGCCACGCCAGTTCTGGTATCCAGATCTCCTCAGCCTCAGCTCCAGGCTCCCGAGGCGGCTTCCAGCCCACCCGGACCTGATCTCAGTCAACCAGGGGAAAGTTCTCCACCCGGACCTTTAATCCCTGAACCTGATAGCCTGGTTCCTGAGCGGCTAGAGTTCCAGGCCTTGGGTCTTTCCGACAAGGTCCTCAACATTGTTGAGGTATCCCGAAAGGAGTCAACCAGAAAATGCTACGCTTTCAAATGGAAGAGATTCTCCATTTGGTGTCGGGATAAGGGGTTGGATCCTTCCTCCTGTTCCTTGGCCAGCGTTTTGGACTACCTGTAGTCCCTCTCTCAGCTAGGGCTTCGGTCGACGACCCTTAAGGTGCACCTGGCAGCCATCTCCGCTTACCGGGTGCGGGCCAGGAAACACTTGGTGATGCAGGAGAAAGTGGTCGGGCGCTTTTTCAAAGGTCTTGATCACATATCCCCTCCGGTGCGAGAACTTCCACCTCCATGGGATCTACTGCTGGTATTGGCTAAGCTCATGGGCAAGCCATTCGAACCGATGCACAGGTGCGATATCTCCCACCTGTCGTAGGAAGACCGCCTTCTTGGTGGCTATCACGTCAGCCAGAAGCATGGGAGAGCTCCAGGCGCTTTCCATAGAGTCTCCTTATCTGGTCTTCCACAGGGACAAGGTTGTCCTGTGCCCCCACCCGAAATTCCTTCCGAAGGTGGTGTCGGAGTTTCACCTTAACCAGGTGTTGACTCTGCTGGTGTTCTACCCCAATCACACCTCGGAGGCCAAATATAGGCTCCATACTTTGGACCCTAGAAGAGCACTCTCTTATTACAAGGAGCGGACGGCTGAAGTTCGGGGAGAGGTTCACCAGCTGTTTGTTACCTACGCTGAAGCTGCACCTGGCAGACCTGCAGCCAAGCGGACGATGGGCAGGTGGGTCACTTTCTGCATAGATCTCTGCTACAGGCTGGCAGGTATAGAGCCTCCCAAAGGGTTAAGAGCTCGTTCTACCCCCCATACCGCTGCTTCGGTGGCTCCTTCCAGGGACGTCCCTATTCAGGAAATCTGCAGGGCTGCTACCTGCAAGTCAGCACATACCTTCATTACCCACCACCACATTGACCTAGAGTCATGCCGAGATGCTGGTTTTGGGACCTCGGTTCTCCAGTCCTTATTTCTCAAGTAGGGGTGTGCGCCTTGCCTCCCTCCTACCGGAGAACTGCTAGGAGTCTGTCAGTAAGTGTGGATAGAACAACATATCCATGTCAGTCAAGTTAGCCAGCCTGGGAGTGGGTCCCAGGGTGGTAGCCTGGGTAGCAAACTGGCTGCACAACAGGACACAGAAGGTAATAGTGAATGGAACACATTCTGAAGAAAGGGGGGTTACTAGTGGAGTACCTCAGGGCTCAGTACTGGGTCCAGTCCTCTTTAACGTCTTTATAGGTGACATTGCAGAGGGTCTGGAAGGAAACGTATGCCTCTTTGTGGATGACACAAGATCTGTAACAGAGTTGATACACGGGGGTAGAAAGGATGAGAAGGGACTTGGCAGGTTGGAGGAATGGTCAGACATATGGCAACTTAGATTCAGTGCAAAGTAATGCACCTGGGGAATAAAATCCAGGAGAAGAGTACACAATAGCAGGAAGTACTAACGACAACAGTAGCGAAAGGGATCTGGGTGTAGTCATATCAGATGACCTAAAGGTGGGTAAGCAATGTGAGGAAGTCAGTAAGGAGAGCCAGGGGATACTGGGATGCGGAGGAGGGGCATCACCAAGTAGAAAAAGGGAAGTGGTTATCCCTCTATACAGACAGTTGGTGAGACCCCATCTGGAGTACTGCGTGCAGTTTTGGAGACCTCATCTTCGCAAGGACATAGACAGGATGGAAGCAGTCCAGAGGAGGGCAACTAAAATGGTGCAGGGTCTACATCAGAAACCATATGAAGAGAGACTGAGAGAGCTTAATATGTATACCCTTGATGAAAGGAGGGATGGTGGGACATGATAGAAACTTTTAAGTACCTCAAGGGAATCAACAAAGTCCAGGAGGGTAGCATCTTTCAGAAAAAGAGATGTGTAAGAACAAGGGGGCACAATTTAAAGTTAGAGGGGGACGGCTCAGGGGTAATGTGAGGAAATTCTTTTTCACGGAGAGAGTGGTGGACGCATGGAACCGCCTTCCTGGAGAGGTTTTGGGGTCTAAAACAGTGGGGGAATTCAAACATGCATGGGACAGACATAAGGCAATTATAGTGAGGGGTTGCAGGAAGTAGGCTGTTGGTTAACTAGAATCTGCAGCTTATCCAGTAGGTAGGGAAATGGGCAGACTGGGTGAGCCAAGTGGTCCTTATTTGCCGTCAAAGTCTGTTTCTTTGTCCCTAGAAATACAGGTTACTCACCTGTAACAGGAGTTCTAGGAATGGTATATGTTGTTCATCCACACAACCCGCCCGACCTCCCTGGCTTCGACGCACAACCTGGCTTCCAGTGGGCTAGATCCGGCATCATGGGGCAGAGTCGAGAGTTTTACCATTCGGGTGGGTGGGAGGAACCAGCTTGAAGACCTTCCGGCAAAATTTAAAGCGGCAAGGAACCTGCCAGTAAGTGTGGATGAACAACATATACCATTCCTAGAACTCCTGTTACAGGTGAGTAACCTGTATTTACTCGCCTGTAACAGTTCTAGGAGTGGTATGTAGTGTACTTCCACACAACCTACCCGACCTTCCCTGACAAGTGGTACACTAGTCTAGTTTCCAGCGGGTCAGATCTGACGTCATGAGGCAGTGCCAAGGCAGATACCACCCGAGTGGGTGGGAGGAGCCAGCTTGAAGACGTTCTGGCCAGATTTAAAGGGGAAAGGAATTCTGCCTGAAGTGTGGATATACACAGTATACCACTCCTAAAACTACAGTTACAGGTAACTTGTTTTTACTGACTGCCTATAGCCGTGAGCCATGGACTGCTATCCCTGTCCTGCATTTCTAATAAAATTCTAAATCTACTTGCAGCCAGTATAAAGGAAGCAGTGCTGTGTGTGAGTTTGAGAGTGGCAGTAAACTTTAAAAGGATAATTCATGTAGTTCAAGGGAGTACTATATTATCATTATTGAAGAACCTTCTGATGTCTTGCATGGTGGAATGGTGTCTAACTGTATGTGGAATAAAGTATAGACAGCCATACACAACAAGGCTGTTTCCCCATTGAGGGGTTATCAGGATTTAAGCTGGATGTTTTAACTTTGTAGTTTTTTTTGGTGAGTTGTCAACAAATATTTGCAGCTGAATCACAGTCTGTAGCCAAACCAGAAAATTTCATTTAACTTCAGAATTGTAGCAGCTTATTGCTTGCTGGCTGCTGCAGGCACATTGAAAAGCAGGGCAGGCTGTGACATAGCTGTGAGAGAGTCAAGGGCTTAGCAGTTACTTAGGGTAGTAGCAGTTGGCGGGGGGGGGGGCACTAGGATAAAACCCCATCTACACAGTAGGGCTTGAGGTAGGATAGGGTATGACTGGGGAGACTGGATGCACCAGTGGTGTTTGTCTGCTGACATGTGTTCTCTTACTGTGTTTCTGTATTACACATGGGGGCAAAATGTAACCTCCCTTGTCGCTTTCTTTCTTGCTTAATGGGGCAAAAAGATCTTCATAGCACTGTATGGCTACTATTAAGAATGATCCATTTTGTGAATGCATATCATTGATTGCATTAATTTCAGCTCTCAGTTGCAAGTTTTTTTTTTTTTTTTATTATTTTACAGTATCGGTCCCAATCCCAGCGCTTGGCCCTGCAATTCATCACCCTTCCCCCTTTGTGTGTCCTTGCAGCTAGCTCTGTTGCACTCACCCAGTTCCTGGTCATAATCCTTATTAGTGTGGTGGTTAGCATCTCTGCATGTAGTGTCAGTGGCTCAGTAGGTAGCACACTTGCCTCTGAGGCCGAGAGATCAGAGAGCTGTGGGTATAGTTCCCACATCTGGCACTTGGGTTAATATCCCAGTACTGACACTGTAGTGCAGCATGAGAGGGGTGCTGCACTTCTGAGGTGCCGTCTTTCGGATGAGACGTTAAACCGAGGTCCCATCTGCCTGGGTTGGGGGTAGTTCAGGTGGATGTTAAAGATCCCATGGCACTTATGGAAAAGAGTAGGGGAATTTCCCCGGTGTCCTGGCCAAATTTCCCTCATTCACTAAAAATACCACCAACAGCTTAATCTGGTTCAAGATCAGTTGGCATTCTTCTGTATCCCCTTCCCCTGGGTCGTGCCTGAAAGTAGGCAGGATTTGTCTAGTGCACTTACCCGGTCAACAAAAACTAAATAAAAAAAAATAAAAAAAAAAAAAATGTCGCACAGGAGGCTGGGGTTCAGTTCTCTGATGGGGAGAAGTTCTTTAGTCTGTCTGTGTGCCACTATCCTGAGTAATAAGTTCTACCAAATCAAGTTCATTTACAGGAGGAAGAGAGGGATCTCTGCACCAGGAACTTCAACTCATGGTTGAAGAAATGGTGCAGAGAGGAGGGGTTTGACTACATTGTGGACTAGGGATCCATTTGGATGGATAAAGGCTTATACAGAGGTGATGGCTGCATCTGTCCAGGAGGGGAACCGCATTCCTCAGTGGATGGCTTAAATGTTACTTTGATGAACATTTAAACTAGCTGAGGGGGTGGTGGAAGAAATTGGGGAGGCAGAAACTGACACCCCTCACCCACAAGCTGAAGTAGAGAGTAGGGAAAACCTAGGGGGAGAGGAACCCCTCCAGGGTGCAGTTCAGTAAAGGAAGCAGAGAGAAATGAAGGTTGATGGGAACAGGAGCATTATGGGGGGCGAAAAGGAGTAATGAGCAGAGTGCTAACAAAATCTGGAAGGGTGTGTGTGAATGCTAGAAGTCTAGACCTAGAGGCTGACTTTGATATTATGGCCATTAATGAGTCATGATATACTGAAAACCATGACTGGGACGTCGCCACACCAGGCTTTACTCTGTTCAGGAAAGACTGGGTAGGAAGGAAAGAAGTGGGTGTGGTGCTTTTATGTGAGGGAAGGTATAAAAGCAACAGATGCAGGGAATACAGTGGGTGGGGAGCAGAGGTACTGTTGGTCACTCTGGAGATGAGGAATAGAGCCACTGTTTGCATTAGCGTGATCTGCAGACCTCTGGCACAGGTGGAGGAGTTAAAGTACTGACTGAAGCCACTGGCAAAATGGCAGAAAAGGGAGAAGTGCTGTTGGTGGGGGACATTAGTCTGCAGGATGTAGATTGGAGCCTACCAGCTGTGGCTTCAGCTAGAAGCAGGGACATTCTGGACTTGATATAGGGGGCCTTCCTGAGGCAACTAGTCAGTGAACACATGCGTGATGGGGCAGTACGTGACCTGGTACTAACAGAAGCAGTGTTGCAGATGTCAAGGTGGGAGGCCACCTAGGGAGAAGTGATCACCCTACACTGTGGTTCAGTACAAGGACAGCTGTAGAATCGAACCACACAAGGGTGAGGGTCCTGGACTTCAGGAGGGCAGATTTTATGATGATGGGTGGAAGGATGACCTGGCAGTGAGGATGACTTGGAGGGTGGAGGAACAGTGGGTGAAGCTAAAAGGGGGCATAGTTAAGGCAACAGACCTCTGCGTCAAGCAAGTGAGCAAAAGCAAGAGGAACTAGAGACCACTATGGTTCTTAAAAGAGGTGGCGGAAAAGATTAAGGCCAAAAGAGTAGCTTTCAGAAGGTATAAGGAGATGCAGAGGGAAGAGGATAGGGAGGTGTGTCAGGGAAAGAAAGGAAGCAGGGAAAGCAGTAAGAAGAGCACAAAGGCGCAAACTACAGAGAGAATAGCCCAGTTGATAACAAAAGGGGACAAGACATTTTTTAGGTATGTGAGCGAAAAGTGGAAGACTTGGGTAGTAATTTTAAGGTTAAAAAAGGAAGGGGAGTGGTGCAGAGGGGATCAGTAAAAAGCAGGCATCCTGAACAAATACTTCTGTTCATTGTTCACAGTGGAAGGAGAAGGGGAGAGGCCATAAAAAGTACCAGGAGCTTTTTGGGGTGCGCATGCAGGTGGACACTAGTCCTTTTTGGAGAGAGTCCTAAAGAGGGACTTGCTAATCTGAAAGTGGACAGAACACTGGAGCCAAACGGGGTGCATCCAAGTGTATTGAGGGGGCTCAGGGAGCTACTGGCTGCACGTCTGACAGTCCTGTTTAACAGCTCACTGGAAACGAGTGGTTCTGGAGAACTGAAGGAGGGTGGATGTAGTCCCATTACACAAAAGTGGTAGCAGGGAGGAGGCTAGCAATTATAAGCCAGTCAGTCTGACATCAGTGGTGGGAAAGTTAATGAAATCACTGCTGAAAGGAAAGGATAGTGGAATATCTTGAATCCAATGGGTTACAAGACCTGAGACATCATGGATTCACGGGGTAGGTCATGTCAAGCAAATCTGATAGATTTTTTTAGGGGGGAACCAAGGAGGTACATCAAGGTGGAGCAGTGAACATGGCCTACCTAGATTTCAGTAATGCTTTTGGCACTGTTCCACATAGAAGGCTAGTAAGCAAGCTGGGTAGCTTTGGAGTGGGTCCATAGGTGGTAAACTGAGTAAGAAATTGGTTGGGGAATAGGCAACGGAGGGTGGTGGTAAATGGAGATCTTACTTCGAGGGTATCTCTTGCATCAGGCCACACCTGTGGAACTATAGCTGTCAGGCACTAGGACCACACGGAAACTTTCTTGCTAGCAGTCTTCTAGGGGCCACCCACTACGACTTCAGATGTCATCATCGCCCCTCCCATATAAACATGGGCGGACTCATGCCCTCCTTAGTTCTTTTCCCACCATTGACCATCGCATATCGGATTCCACGGAGACTACGCTGCTTCAGTTGACCGCCAAATTCTTCTTAACTTTATTTTTTTCATATGCTTTATTTTCATTACTTTCCATAGTACAGGCATACAAGAAAGTCTATCCTTGGATCTGAGTACAGAAAACTGAATTACAAATAACTAGGATAACATACTCATCATCCATAGTTACATCAAATGAGGGCAGATTTCTTCATTATTTGGAAAAACAGTATAATATTAAATAGCCTTGCAGCAAGAACATGGACATCCAGTGCAAGTAAGTCCATCCAATAACTGAGTCCTTGCGCTTTAAATAGCACTTATTAATGCTGCAAAATGCAGCGTTATGGTCCATGTGCCATGGTAATTTATTTCCATATTCCCAGCAGAAGCCCAGTGAGAGTCTTCTCCCCCATTTACCCTCAGACAAATCCCATGCATGGGTCTAATTAAACTTAATTAAGGAAACATCAACTTTTAACGTTCTTTGGTAACCATAACCAGCTTTGTTCTGTTTGATAGCTGCTCTGAAAGTAGTAGTAATACAACTTTTCCTAAAACAAACTGTCAATCTTAACAGAACTGTGATGCAGTTAACTTTGTCAATACTCCACGTGGACTAGCTTATAAAACTTTTCAATGTTATTGTTATTTTTTCAGTCCCCATCATTAGGCTCATTACTGGTTTCTTGTTGTGCAAAGTCTTTTTGGATCAGAGTTCCCCATTTCCCTGCTTCAGTAGGATCAGAATAAAGATGACTTTTACTTGCATACTGGATCCTGAGTTGTGCTGGAACTTGTAGGGCACGAGTAACCCCCAAAACTTGAAGCCCAGATCGAACTGCATCAAACGCCTTGCGGCGTTGGCGAGTGGAAAAACTCAGGTCTGGGAAACGGTGCACTCTTTCACCAGATTGTAAAGTCACAGACCCTTTACTCTTAGCTGCAACCACAACTTCGTCCCGAGTATGCTGTCCAGTAGTAACAGCCATTATAGTATGAGGCAAGTTTTCCGATGGTTGACGACGTCTGGGAGTGATGCGATAGGCCTTCACAATGTTCCTGGTGATTACGAGGCCCCATATTTTGAATGTTAAAGTTTCCACGTACCCCACCAGGTCCTGTCCTTCCAACTGCTCAGGGACACCCAGAATATGCAGATTTGTCAAGTGAACGGCATTTTCAAGCTGTTCCATCTGAAGCCTCAGCACTTTATTTTCTGCCAATACTCTGGTAACCACATGGTGGTGGTATTTGCTGTTTCCACTGCTCCATCAGTGGTTGCTGAAGCTTTTGCTATTTTTGTATCCATCGTGGCAATGCGGTCAGATAGATGATCAACTTTTTTATCAGAAGTTGTATTGCTTGTAGGAGCGCTCCGTTGGTCGGTTCTGAGGTGCCCACGTCATGACTAGAAACCGTCTCTCCTCCCTGATCTCCTGACTTATTCTGATTCGGACCACCACCGTCCTGAGAAGACTTCTTTTTCGGGTTTCCCATAGTCAAAATGGACAGAAAATTATACCAATCTGTGCTGTTTGAAGAGCTTATAAGCAGATATAGAAATTGAGTGCCTTAATGAATTTTGTTATAAGTTTTTAAACTGATTTGTCGTCAGATATGAAGAGCTGTCTCATAGCTGTCTGTTCCCTTCGGCTGCTGGCTCTGTCCCCATAAAGTTATTTCTTCGTTAGTTTATGCCGTATGATGCCAAGAAACTCTTCAGATTCTGCGAATGTGGTAACAAAATCTACAACACCGACAACCGCGACACCTGTGTTTGCTGTCTAGGCCCCGAGCATGATGTTAAGGCCTGCGAGGTTTGCCATGGATTCAACCAGGCTACCTGATGGTGTCGAGTGAAGACCCTACTTCCTCCTGAAACTGAAGGTCGCCACCATAGAGAAGGAGCCCCAGGCCAGAAGCTTCTCTGTCTCACCTACTATGTCCTTGGGCTCCCATTCCTCCGAGGCCCATGACAAGTTGTTAGGGAAAGACAAACACTGGGAGAAGGAAAGGAGCAAGGAGAAATCCTTCCCGGTATGCTGTCTGTTGCCTCGCCGCACTACGACCGAGGCTGGGTCGTCTGCTGCCTCAGTGGTGGCCCCCACTTCCCCCTACACCCCTTCTTCCTCAAGGCTGGCCTTGGCAACATTTGCCACTGGTCACTCTGGCGATGCATCGTTGGTGTAGGGCCTACTGATGCCCCCGCCGTTGCGGCAGCTCTTGTCATTTTGGCCTATCTCTATCCAGGGGCAACAGACAGGTCTCTGCCTGCCTGTCTTCGGCTGGCGCTGGCTCATAGACATTGGGACTTTCCTCTTCCCAGTCAGCGTCTTTGGTCATCTTATCAGTGCTGGGCCTCCATCACCCCCCCTGTTGATGCCTCGGGACCCCCTTGCCATCACGCCCCTTTCAGGAACATGGGCTCCAGACAGGGGTTTCCGCAGGCTCTGCATCAGCAGGCACTGGCCCTTCCCCTTGGGCCTTGTCCTCAACATCTGGGATCCTATCTCCCCCATCGCTGTTGTGCAGTCCTCTGCTGATGCCGGGGCCTCAGCCTGTTTTGCTGGAGCCCATGCCATCGCTGCTTGCAGCTCTTGGGAGACCGATGTCCAGATCGTGCTCGCCTCATTTTGGGAGTTGATACATCGGGTCCCCCTTCCCAGCCAGGCCCGATGATGCTGGCTTCTTCTAGGCTGCCCCCTCCACCACAGCCCACCATGTCGTCACACAACCCGCGATCCAGGATGTCAGTGTCTTCTGTACCTATTTCAGAACCTGGGCTGAGGATGAGTACCATTCAGACAACGTCATGGTGGTGGTGACTGGACTAGGGAACCCCCTCTAGCTCCATGTCTGCGGTTTCCTCAGGTAGTGAGGACTCCTCTAAGTACACCTCCAGGTTCCGTTCGATGCTGAGGAGCAGGATGTTACCAGGCAAAATCTGACAAAATATTTAGAGGTGCCAGATTATCCCCCCCCCTCTGCAGGCTGCCTTTGAGGGTGCCACCATGGCTGCCTGGTACCAGCCAAATATGTTTCCCTGCAATGCCCAGGAAGGCTGACACATTGTACCAGACTCCTGCAGGGAAACTCATTTTTGCTGAGCAGCCCTGGGTGAATTCAGTTGTGATAAATGCTGCTCATGATAGAACCTAAAAACCCCTGCACCTCAGCTGTCTCCCTCCAGGTGAGGAGTCCAGAAAGTTGGATCTTTTTGGCAAGTGGATCTATGCCTTGTTCACTCTGATCGTCAGGTTCGCTAACTATATGTCCCATATGGTCAAGTGTCAGAGTACCTTTTTGAAGAAGGGCAAAGCTGCAGCTCAAGCTGTTCCAGAGGGTCCACAAAAGCGGGAGCTGCACAAAGCCCTCCAGTCTGGCACAGATGTAGGCAAGCACCTCTTGAGGGCTGCCTATGATGCGGCGGATGTCTCAGCTAGGTCAGCTGCAGCAGAAATCTGTCTCAGAAGACATTCCTGGCTCAGGGCGTCTGGCTTCGCTATCGATGTGCAGCATTCCATCCTGACTGCCCTCTTCCAAGGCTGTAAGCTCTTTGGGGTGGATGTCCAGGACATCCTTTCTGACCTGCAGGCCTCCAGCAGGACTCTGGTCTGTCCACTCCTATCATACACAGCCAAGAAGTAGACAAAAGGTGCCATTTTGTCGGGCCTCCTACAGACACAAACCGAGTGCCCGACAGCCTGGCAAATGCTGAGTGGCTTCAGCCCTGCCTGCCCCCACCTCCACCACCATGAAGGTCTGTAGAGGTGGTGGTGCCATCCCTGCCCCAGACCTTGCTTCAGCCTGACTGCTTGCTGACCCCCCAAAGCCACCAGCGCTGCAGGAAACGGTGCTGGAGGCCGCTTTTCCCTTCATCTGGATGGGTAGAGGGAAAGCACCACAGATGCTTGGGTCCTGCAGCTCACAGAGCAAGGCTACTCTCTAGAGCTCTTGGAGTGGCCTCCAGATCTACTTTCAGTCCATTCCAGCTGTCCTCCAAACTACGTCCCAGTACTGCTGGAGGAAATTCACATACTGCTACAAAAGAGGGCTATGGAACCTGTTCCCGTGGATCAGAAGGACAGAGGGTTCTATTCCCACTTCTTCCTGGTCCCTAAATCCACAGGAGATCTACGGCCCATTCTGTACCTGCCCAACCTGAACTTCTTCATCCAGTACAAGAAATTCAGGATGGTAACCTTATAAGGCCCGTTGCATCTGTTAAGCAAGGGGGAATGGCTATGCTCCCTCGACATGCAGGATGCATACCTGCATATAAAGGTTTGCATCCCCCACAGGAAATACCTCAGGTTCCTGTTTCAGGGGGAGCACTACCAATTCAGGGCCTTAGCCTTTGGCTTGTCTGCTGCGCCCCGGGTCATTATCAAATGCTTAGCGGTAGTAGCCATAGCCCTCACGAGCGTGGCACTGTACGTCTTCCCCTACCTGGATGATTGGCTGCTCAAGGCCCATACAGGGAATAACTAACCCACACCTTAGTATGTACCAGACAATTGTTCCACGCACTGGGGATTACGGTCAGTCTGTCCAGGTTGGTCTTGACTCCCTGCCAACATCTCCAGTACATCAGGGCTATCCTGGACACAGCTCAGGGAGCGGCCTTCCTGCCTCAGGAATGTGTGGAGCGTCAGATGGCCCAGGCCTGGCAGCTTTACAGCTGTCTATACACCATGGCCAGATAACTTCTGTGCCTGCTAGGCTTGATGGCGGCGGCCATCGTCGCAGTACCTTTGGAACAGCTGCACATGAGGATTCCCCAGTGGACTTTAAGGGGCCAATGAGATCAGGTACCGATGACCTAGATCAGGGGGTTTTACTCTCCTTAACAGTCAGGAAGGTGCTGCAGTGGTGGATGGAACCCAGAAAATTATTCAAGGGAGTTCTCCTCCTGATCCCGTCCCCTCTTCAGATCCTCACCACAAGTGCATCAGGGATGGGTTGGGGAGCTCATCTGGGGCCTCATCAGACCCAAGGTACTTTTGGACTGCTGTGTAGGGTTGTCTCCACATAAATGTCCTAGTGATGCGGGCCATCATGTATGGCCTCCAATCCTTCCAGAGCTGCATATCCCTGGGTCCTCTGCTGATGCAGATGGACAATGTCAGCATAGTGCACTACGTAAACAAGCAAGGGGGCTCATTCATACCCCCTGTGCAGGAAAGCGATGAGGGTCTGGTATTGGACTGTAGAGCATGGTCTGGAACTGTCAGCCATCCATGTTCCCAGCATCCAAAATGTCCTGGCAGACAAGTTAAGCAGTTCGCAGTCCAGATCGCATGAGTGGGAGCTGCTGACCTCTGGTTGAAGACCTGTTCAACAGGTGGGGTCGTACAGAGTTGGACCATTTTGCGTCCCGTCACAATGTAAAACTCCTGCTTTTCTGCTCGCCTGATCCAGGGCCTGGTGTTCTCTGGTGAGACATGTTGTGCCTGTCCTAGAAGGGGAGTTTTCTCTATGCTTTCCCTCCCTTCCCAATAATTCGGAGGGTGTCGATCAATCTCCAGATGGATGGAGCAATGACGATCCTTATGACTGCCTTCTGGCCTCGTCAGATCTGGTTCACTTTACTGCAGCAGTTGGTGGTGGAACCTCCTCTGCTCCTTCCTTTGTGCAGAAGCTTGCTATCACAGGAACAGGTACCCTGTTCCATCCGGACCTAAAGTCACTTCATCTGCATGCCTGGCTCCTGAAGATATAGCCATGGCTCGATCTGGAGTGTCCCCAAAGGTGGCTGATGTCCTGTTGGCCGCTAGAATACCTTCCACCAGTGCCACTTATTCTGTGCTATAAAAGCACTTTGCTCTGTGGGCTGCTTCCCATCGGATGCTGGAGTATAATACTCTTCCATTGAGATACACCTGTCTGCCATTTCAGCTTTATGGATGTACAGTGTCCCAAGTGGACATATCCTGTAGGTTTCTGAGGGGCATTCTTCACTTGAGGTCACCTATCTGCAATCCAGTCCCCACCATGGGACTTGAATTTTGTTCTAGACTCGAGAAACTTGCTTTGGGTCCTTTAGAGCCGGCCATGACATGCAGGCTATGCTTTGTGTCATGGAAAGTGGTGTTTTTAATTGCCATTACTTCTGCCCGGAGGATTTGTGAGTTTCAGGCTCTAATGTGTGAGTCTCCTTATTTGTTTTTCATAGTCAGGTGTCTTTGCGTATGAATCTTACCTTCTTATCAGAGGTGGTGTCTGAGTTTACCCTGAATCAGTCCATCCACCTGCCTGTTTATTACCTGTATGTCAGTCCAGGGAAAGTGTTGCTGTATAATTTGGATGTGCATAGAATACGCAGATATTATGTTCATTGTACAAAGGACGGTAGGAAGTACAAACAGCTTTTTGTTTCATTCACCCCAAGGAAAGGGGGTGTATTAGTTTTCTAAACAGTGCATATCCAAATGGTTGGCTAACTGTATTACTTTTTGTTATAGGAAGTACAGTAGGGAACTTCCTGGGGTTGTGCGTGCTCACTCTGCAAGAGGGATGGCCACTTCAGTTTCCTGTTTTGGGAATGTGTCAAACACTGACATCTGTGCAGCTGCCATTTGGAGTTCTGTCAACACTTTCACCAAGCACTACAGTCTGGACATTGCTTCTAGGAGACGGGCATCTTTCCGCCTGGTTGTGCTTCAAGGCCTCCTGTCTTAGGCCGATTGCCTCCAGCCACCCTGTCTCTCTGTTAGTATTGTTTGTGGCTCGTTCCATAGGTGTGACCTGATGCAAGAGATGCCCTCAAAGTAAGACAGTAGTTACATAACAACTTACCGTAGCAGTAGATCTTCAAGAGGATCTCTTGCATCAGGCCATGCCGTCCCACCTCCCATCCTCCTTAGTCTTATGGCTTTTCTGTGCCTGCCTATCTCTCTTTCTCCAGAACAGTGTCCCTTCTCTTTCACTTCTCTGAGTGGCGGGAACCCTTAGCCCTCACGTGGTTCCTCAGGAGGAGATTCTCTGCTTATGGTACTGGTGGGGGGGGGGACTGAGGAGGGCGTGGGGTTGCCCACATTTATATGGGAGGAGCGACGTCGGCATCTGATATTATCGTGGGCAGCCCCTAGAAGAATGCTAGCAAAAAAGAGTCTGTGTGGTCTTAGTGCCTGATAGCTATAGTTCCATAGGTGTGGCCTGATGCAAGAGAGCCTCTCATAGATCTAGTTATGGTAAGTTCTTATGTAACTACTTTCACTCTGAGGAAGGGAGGGAGGGTAACTGGCGGGGTGCCTCAGGGATCATTGCTGAGACTGGTCCTCTTTAATGTCTTTATAAGTGACATTGCAGAGGAGCTGGAAAGGAAGGTCTTACCGCTTTGTGGATGACACCAACATCTGGAGCAGGGTGGGTACTGAGGGGGCAGAGACCTGAGGAAACTTGAGGAGTGGTAATGGGTATGTCAGCTGGGTTTCAGTGCAAAAAAGTGTAAAATAACGCTCTTAGGGCATACAAACATGGGGGGGCAGAGTACAAAATGAGTGAAGTGGTATTGAAGACCCACAGGTGGGAAAGAGACCTGGGGGTAATCATATCGAATGTCCTAAAGGTGGCCAGACAGTGCAGCCAGACAGTTAGGAGGCCTAGTGGGATGCTGGGGTGCATAAGGAGGGGTGTTACCAACAGAAAGAGGGAGGTAGTGTTGCCTCTGAGTAGATTGCTGGTAGGACCCCACCTTAGAGTACTGTGTCCAGTTCTGGAGACCACACCTCCAGAAGGACGTAGTGTGGAGGCATTTCAGAGGAGGGCAATTCAAGTGGTCCATGGTCTGCACCAAAAGACCTACGATAAGAGACTAAAAGACTTCAATATGTACACCCGGGGGGGGGGGTATGATTGAGACCTTTTAAATACCTCAAAGGAGTAAATAAGATGCAACATAGAAACATCGAATTTGACAGCAGATAAGGACCACTTGGCCCACCTAGTCTGCCCATTTTCCTACCTAACGGATAAGCTGCAGATCCTAGTTAACCAACAGCCTACTTCCTCCTACTCCCCACTAGAATTTCCTTATGTCTGTCCCATGCATTCTTGAATTCCCCCACTGGTTTTGACTCTACAACCTCCTCAGGAAGGCTGTTCCATGTATCCACAACCCTCTCTGTGAAGAAATACTTCCTCACATTACCTCTGAGCCGTTCCCCCCTGTATCTTCAAATTGTGCCCCCTTGTTTTTGCACATCTCTTTTTCTGAAAGATGCTACCCTCTTGGACTTTGTTGATTCCCTTGAGGTATTTGAAAGTTTCTATCATGTCCCCCCTCTCCCTCATTTTCTTGAGGCTATACATCTTTAGTTCCTTACTCTTTCTTCATATGTCTTCTGATGCAGACCCTGCATCATTTTGGTTGCCCTCCTCTGGACAGCCTCCACCCTGTCTATGTCTTTGCGGAGATGGGGTCTCCAGAACTGCACACAGTACTCCAGATGTCTTACCAACTGACTGTACAGAAGGCCAACAACTTCCTGTTTTCTACTGGTGATGCCTCTCCCTATGCATCCCAGTATCCCCCCAGCACTCCTTACTGCCTTCTCACATTGCTGGCCCACCTTTAGGTCGTCTGATATGACTACCCCCAGGTCCCTTTCCATTTTTGTTGTTGTCATTATCTCACCCCCATTGTGTACTCTTCCCCTGGGTTTTTGTTTCCCAGGTGCATTACTTTGCACTTCTTTGCATTGAATCTAAGCTGCCATACATTTGACCATTCTTCCAACCTTGCCAAGTCCCTTTTCATCCTTTCCACCCCATCTTGTGTATCAACCCTGTTGCAGATCTTTGTGTCATCTGCAAAGAGACATACTTTCCCTTCCAGTCCCTCTGCAATGTCACTTATAAAGACATTAAAAAGGACCGGCCCAAGTACTGAACCCACGGTACCCCACTAGTAACCCTCCTTTCTTTACTGTGGACTCCATTTACTATTACCCGCTGTGTCCTGTTGTCCAACCAGTGTGTTACCTAGGCTACCACCCTAGGACCCACTCCCAGGCTGGCTAATTTGTTTATTAATCTTTTGTGCAGGACTGTGTCAAATGCCTTCCTTAAGTCTAGGTAGGCCATGTCCACAGCCCCTCCCTGGTCTACTACTCTGGTCACCCAGTCAAAGAAATCAATTAGATTTGTCTGACATGACCTTCCTGCTGTGAATCCATGCTGCCTTGGGTCCTGTGCCCCACTGGCCTCTAGGTACTCAACAGTTCTTTCCTTCAGAAGTGATTCCATCATTTTCCCTACCACTGAGGTCAAACTGACAGGTCTGTAGTTTCTTGCCTCTGTCTTGCTCCCACTTTTGTGAAGGGGAATCACATCCGCCCTCCTCCAGTCCTCAGGTACCACCCCATCCTCCCATGCTTTATTAAAAAGGGTAGTCAGTGGTGTTACTAGTTCTTCCCTTAGTTCTTTTAAAATTCTGGGTGAATCCATCAGGCCCCATTGCTTTATCCACCTTCAGTTTTAAGAGTTCTTTCAGAACCCTTTCTTCTGTGAAAGGACTAATATCAACCCCTATCCAGAGTGCTTCTTGTTGACCGGATTAGGTATTTTCCCTGCTTTTCCATTGTGAATACTGAGCAGAAGTATTCGTTCAGTATCCTTGCTTTTCACTGTCACTCTCTGCCCAACCACCTTCCTCTTTGTTCAGCCTCAGTATCCCTACCTTAGTCTTTCTTTGCTCCCTAATATACCTATACTGAGTTGGCTATCTTTTCCTTGGTTTGGGCCTTTGCTATTCTGACTGCCTTACCCGCTTCCTTCTGCTTTAACTGGTACAGTTCTCTGTCCTGCTCCTTCTGTGTTTCCTTATACTTCCTGAATGCTGTCTTTTTTTCCCTTCCCTGCCACTTCTTTTGAGAACCATAGTGTTTTTGTCTTTCGTTTTGATTTGTTTATTTGCTTCACACAAAGACTTGTTGCTTCTGTGATGGCAGTTTTTATGTTTCCCCGTTGTTGCTCCACTACACCTTCTTGCCTGTTTGCTAGTGCTTTTCTGAGGTTCTCTCCTATTTTGTCAAAATCAGCCCTCCTGAAGTCCAGTACCTTCACTTTTGTGTGGTTTGACTCTGCAGCTAAGTTTATCGTGAACCACACTATTTGGTGGTCGCTTGTTCCCAGATGGCTACCCACTTCAAGATCAGAGATCCTCTCTCCATCCCCATTTGAGAGTACCAGGTCTAAGAGTGCTCTCTCCCGAATGGGTTCCAAAACTAGCTGTCTGAGGCATGCCCCCTGTAGGGCATCGAGAATGGCTCTGCTCTTGGATGTGGCTGCAGCAAAGGTGCTCCAGTCAACATCTGACATATTCAGGTCCCCCATCAACAATATCTCCCCTTTGTCTGCCATACCAAGGATGCCTTCTATCATTTCCTTGTCTATTTCCTCCCCTGAGACTGGGGTCTGTATACAACCCCTGTGCAGATTGTGGAGCCATTTCCAGTCTCCAGGGTGACCCACAGTGCCTCCTCTCCTCCCTGTTTACCCTTTAGTTCTGTTGCTTTTATCCCTTCCTTTACATAGAGAGCTACTCCTCCTCCTTTTCTTCCCTCCCTGTCCCTCCTGTAGATTGTGTACCCTGGTATGTTGACATCCCAGTCATGGTTCTCTGTGTACCATGTTTCTGTGACTGCCACAATATCCAGGCATCCCTCTTCCATCAAGGCCACTATTTCAGGGAGCTTTTTACCTAGACTACGGGCATTGGTACTCATTGCCCTCCATTTTTTATGGCTTTATTTCTTTTTGCCCCATCCCTGTCCCTACTGCCTTTGTCTTTTTCTCCATTTACCCCTGCCCTTCTCTTCTCCCTATTGACTGCTCTATTTTGGTGTTTACCTCAATAATTACCTGGATTTTTTTTTTGGGGGGGGGGCTAGGATTTCCCTTCTCCTCCTCGGTGCCTCCCCCCTTGACTAGTTTGAATGCTTGCCACTGAAGCATTTAAACCTATCACCTAGGGTCCTGGTTCCCCTTCATAGGCCTGCATCCCTCCAGGTGGAGCCCCAGTCTCCAATGAAGCCAAATCCCTGAGCTCTGCACCAGCTTTTCAACCAGTCATTGAATCCCATGGTGCGGTGTGCCCTGGCCTCATCCATACCATAGACAGGTAGCACTTCTGAGAAAGTTACCTTTTGTGCTACTTGTCTAAGGCCCCTCCCCAACTCCACAAACTCCTGTTGCACTGCTCTGATCCCATTCTCAGCTAGGTCATTCGTCCCTAGGTGGATAATGACATCCAGCTTCCTCCCCTTGCCGCTGCTCCCACGATCCCTGAGTTCGTTTCTGTCCCTCAAGCCTTGGCGCCGGGCAGGCACCTTACCTCCCTTTCCCCTCCCTCCCCCAGTTCTACCCCCAAACATCGAGTCCCCCACCAGGAGTTGTTTCTTCCCTGTGGGGTCCTGGGCCACCCTCCTGTGGGTCTCCATTGTGGAGGTTCCCAGCATCCTCCTTGGTCTCCACTGCAGGTGCCTCCATAGAGGAACCATGCTTTGCCAGAGTGGCGAATGAATTGTGGAGAGGCACAGCTGGAGGGATGTGCCTCTGTTCCACCACCCTCACCCTCCTTGAGCCCACCGTGGTCCAACCACTCCTCTTTCTTGGCAACCTCTGAAGTAGTGGCGGTGGCCTGGGTGGGGGAGCAGGTTTTCCGAATCCTGGATTTCCCGGAGGGAAGTATTGAAAAGAAGCTGAACAACAAGGGGATATGCTATGAAGATGGAAGCAAGGGGTAGATTTAGGAGCGAAGTGAGGAAGTACTTCTTCACAGAAGAAGTGGTGGGTTCTTGGAACAGCCTTCCTGCAGAGGTGGTGGGGACGAAAACAGTGGTGGGCTTCAAGAATGCATGGGATAAGCACAAAGGAATCATTAGAAAGGAAGCGGGAGGGAGAAGGGGCCGGATTTCAATTAGGGTCTATGGTGATACTACAGGCAGGGGAAAAATGGGGAGACTGGGTGGGCCAAGTGGTCTCTACCTGCTGTCAACTTCTGTGTTACTGTATTACTGTTCTCAGCCTGTCATAACAGTATAATTTTTTCTCTCTCCTATTTTTCTTTAGAACTTATTCTCCCTGGCCATGTATGTCTTATTAGAGAGATACCCTGTTAAGGCCTGCATCCCCGATTCCCCTCCGGCATCCGCTGGCTGCAAATTCAGCTTTTGCCCTCCATGGAAGTGGCTCCTAGGGGAGGGCCCCCCTCTCCCGAGACAGTCCACTATGTGGACTAGATTTAAGTGCCTGCAGGCATTAAATCACAGGGGAACACAGGACCAAGACTTGTCATTTAGATGGCCAGGGGATTTTTCCCTGTTTTCTTGTCCGTCCTACCTCCCCTGACATGAGCGCAGCCTGTGCCAGCATTGCATGCACGTAGCACATTCCCTGCGGCAGGAGCAAGCTCCTTGGCCCAGCTGCAGGGGTCGCTGCGGTGCCGGTGCTTGCCGTTGACCTTCCCTGGCTGAGGCAAGCCGCCATGTGGCAGCCACCTCTGCCTGGTGGGCTGCTCTCTAATGCAGCACTGAACCTGGCTGACCTGCATGGCAACACAATAATTTTTTTTAATTCTAATAGTCTTCAGCTTTAGTTCCCCACAGGCGTTGTGTTCTGTGCTGATGTAGGTCCTCTTAAGGTGCCCTGCCGAGCCGGGAGGACATGTCTGTGTGTGGTTGTTGACCTCAAGAATGCTGGGCTGCTGCTATGGTAAAATGATGACCAAAATGGTCTCCGAAATGTGCCAGTGCTGACAGTGTATTCAGGACTGGCCACCAGAGGAGGGAGGGCGGGGGTGGGGGGTGACTGACTAGTGACAATCTACTGCTGGCCTGTTTTCTCCTCAAACCTCAGTGCTTTCTTCTATCTGGTGCACTGGTGAGTCTCCGTAATTCCTCCCTCTAGCCTTGCTATCTCCTGGGGAAAAAAAACAAAAAACACCCTGCTTGGAAACCCGTGCATTGAGATTTGTACAAAAACAACAACAACAAAATCAAACCTGCCTGGAAAGCAGCCTCATTTTTTTGGGCAAATCCAGAAATGCCGGAATTTGTGTCAAAATGTGATTTGGCGAGCAGCAGCTTAAACACTGGGTTGTGATTACGTCAGTCTTCAATTGACGGTCACTGATGCCATTACACCCGAGATTGAAAGTTGTACATTATTTTTCACGGGTTTTGTTTTACTTTGTTTATCCCTTGGTTGCTGATGATGCCTTTTGCTACCAGGCAACCTCCCAGCCCCATCCACATTCCATTCTGTCACTTACCTGGCCTTAGGGGATCTGCTGGGGGTATTTCATCAACCAAGGACAGTTTCCCTTAGTGGTGGGCTCCCTTGGTAGAGTTGACAGCCGTGGCCTTCCTCAGGCCCATCATATGTGGGGACCAGGCGGCAGTCTGGAGTGGTGGTGCTTGAGAGTGCCAGCACCATTCTGACGCACTTCAGGGTTTTCCTCTTCACTTTACTCCCCAGGGATGCTGCCAGTTGGGACTCCAAGGCATGCATGTGTATGTGCGTATATGCATACTTGACTGCATGCCAGAGCCTAGTTGTGTCCTCCTCACATCACTCCCCAGCTGCACCACCACCTCTGGCTGCCCAAGGGGAAGTGTGGTAGTGGGCAGTGAAGTCCTCCCTCCACACAAGAGGCTGGCATTCACTGAGATTCTTAATCCTCTTCTCTTCATGGCTAGTGAACGGTGCCTTGAGCGGTAGCACTATTGCTGTGCCAGGGGGATGGAATGGTTTAAACAAACAAAAGAGAGGACCCTCCCAGAGCAGAAACTTGCTGTTTATATGTAGCTTTTTCTGCCTCCCCCTGCTGTGTCCCAGGGATATACCCTGTATTCAGGGATATACCCTGTTTAGGCATTTTTACCATTTTTCGGATGACAGGGGGCTTACTTCTTCAGTTTTCTCCCTTGCCCTCCCTCCTCCTTGTGGTGTGGGCAGTGCCTCTATCGGTCACACATGCACATAATGCCCCTGTGACGAGAGCAAGTTCCCTGGCCCGGTTGCAGTGGTTGCTGTGGTGCAGGAACCTGTGCCAACCCTCCCTGACTAAAGCATGCTTCCCGAACGTGAGTCGTCAGCATGGCAGCGCAGTGCGCTGTGGCTGGACCATCAGGGTGGTGTAGACTTGCTGTTTCTTTAACCTACCTGTTTAGTACCCACCATGTTGTGTATTTTTTTTAACTCTGCTTTATTTCAAATTCATTAAGGATTTCTTGTTTTAAATGTAATAATAAATATAATTACTTTTCAAAAACATTCAGTGCTGGGTGGTGATCCTGAGTGTAAATATGTGTAAAATGAAAAAACATTCTAATTTAGAAATATATTTAAGTAAATATTATTTGTGGCTCTGGGTGGGTGGATTGGTGGATACTAAGCAGCTTGGTGCAGGGTAGTTTTTTATTTTTATTTTTTTTTTTTTTTTTTAGTAATCAAAATGGAAAATGTTTCCAAATAGTAGCAACCTAGAATCAGAATGAGCCCATGACACAGAAGGGCTGGTAGGGGAAGAGGTTTGAGCACCAAGAGGACACTCACTTTCCCCATGAGGGAGGCCAACTATTCCCTTCATCAGCAGGGACATCTAGCAGCCTCCTGTGCATTACAGGCAGATCTGGGAAAGCAGTTGGAGGGATAGGTCAGCTGGCTGAACTGAAGTGCTGTACATGCCCATTGCATGCCTATGTCATGTGTTAATGCTGATGTCCTGGGATGGGGAAGAGCAGGAGGAAGCAGGCTGCCCTGACAGGACAGTGCCAGCACCCTGCACCGCTGACCTTGATCTCCCACCACAGGCTGCATTTAGTTACTGAAAGGGGGTTGGGTGCACCACTGATGACTTTACCATACATGACAAGCTCTAACCATGTACTATAACACAGTGGTAACTGTAAGTTGTCTCCTTTCTGCAGTGCAAGTTTTTGTATACCGTTCATCAGATGTGCAGTATTCCCCATTACAGTAACTTGTACCCCCCAGTAAGGAGGCATCCACAGAGACAGAACAGATGCAGAGGTTTCTGAATCTTATTATAGTGACATAGGAGGTCAGATAAAGCGATCCAGTTTCAAAGGAATAATACAGAAAACCATCATAATGAAAATGTAGCCTGGAGGAATTTCAGAACCCTGTTTAATTAGGTGTTGCGTAAGAAGCATTTTTTTTAAATCAATGGTAGTTACTTTGATTTAATCTGAAATGTGAAAGTGTGTGACCTTTCTACTCTTTATAATTTATTGTGTCTGAGCAGGCACCTCCCTGCATTTGTTGTTTAAATTCTCCATTGGGAAAATTGGCATACTGGAATTCTCATGTTTCTACTTCCAAGCGGAGACAAATTTAGGAAATGAAATAAATTGGTTTAGTTTTGTTCCTAGTTGTGGAACATTGGTAGTTCACATGCCCAGTCTGTGTTCACTGAGGACTGTAGTATGTTTTACTAGGACATGCCTGAAGCTTTTCCAGCTGAAGTAGGGTGGCTTTCCTGACAGTACAAAAGGAAAAAAGTTATCACTCTGCAGCCATATAGAGTGAATAAACCGTGCTAGACGTGTCTGTTGAAATTCAAATAATCTGTATTAGTGCAAAAATAAGACCTGGTGCATTGTAGCCTTCACAAATAATGCTCAGTCGACGTGTTTTGAATCAAAAACCTTTTCAGGAGCATGTTTTACCTGCTTCAGACACTTCCTATATTTCCCCCAGCCTCATATTTTACTTCTTGGAATAGAATGCCTCGCAAGATTTGTTTTGGGCAGACCATAAACCTTGCATTAGGTGGTCCGTCTTTCAACTTACCAAAGATAAAGAAGGCCTGAATCTCCCTAATATACTCCAGTATGCCTACGCAGTGGTGGTGGAGGTGATTTTGAATTGGTTGAACCCAATCTGTAAGGTAATATGGACGCAAATAGAATGCACAATTAATGGGATACAAGATATGATACAGTTAATATTTGCCCCCCTTACAGCACTGCCTAGGCTAGGTGAATATTATATGGGGATGGGACACGTTACAGACTTTGTATAGAATTAGTGCTCTCCCCTCATTGTCCCTGATTTTCTATTTTTTACGATTACTAAGTTCAGAGGCAGAATCCCTACTGGCCAGAATTGACTTTACGTTTCAATGGTGGCATCAGAGGGGCCTCTCCTTTATTTTTAAGTTTTTAGATGCCGGTGGTACTGTTCCATTTACTCAGCTACAGACTAAGTTTGGTCTGACTAATACATAGTACTTTAGATACATGCAGGTCAGACGTTTCTGATCCATAAAGGCCCCATCTTCCAGAACCCTTACCACTCTTATTAGACATGTTCACGACTTCCCTCAGGGGATTGGTTTTGCAACATGTAATTAGTCGTTTATACAAGGGGCTTGGGGAATATTGGTCAGACTCATCCAGAGAAATACTAGAGGCCTGGAATAGAGAATTACCAGACCCAGTGTCCTACGAGAGCTGGCTGAAGTATGCCCGTAGAGCTGTGGGAATATCACTAGCACCATACTGGAGGGAATTCGCCTGGAAGGCCTGTTCCAGATACTTAATACACCGGCAAAATTGGCAAAGTTCCTCCCCCCTCCGATAGGTAATTGTTGGAGAGACTGTGGGGAGAGGTGGCCTTACACTTCCATGTTTTCTGGGCATGCCCGTACTGAGACCATTCTGGCAGGACATGGTCAACGCCCTGACTGAATTGCTGGGACCGGAGATGGTGCTTACCCGGAGCTGGTCCTACTAGCGGTTCCACCAGAGGGATTACGGTCCACAAAGGGTTATCTCTTGTTTACATATTTATTGGCTGCCAAGAAGGCAATTACCTGTCTTTGGAGAAATAATACCCCCCCTCCCCACTATTCAAGATTGGACAAAAATAATGATAGAATTGTATTATATGGAGTGGTTGATAACTAGATGTAACAATAGCTTTACACGATTTGAACTGAAATGGCACCCTTGTTTTTTTTTTTTCATTTCGGAAAGAGACCCCGCTTTTGTCCCATGGGGGAATTGCAAGGGCAATGGATTATGGAAGGGTTATCTGAAAGAAAGAAAATACTGTCCATGTATCACCAAACCAACAGTGACTGTGTCTCTGGTAGTTTTGTCATTCTAACAATAACGTTTTTCTACTTTGGTCTAATAGAAATACAAATAATGTATCCCATCAGTGATGAAATGATTTATAAAATATTGTACCCCTTAAAAGTTTTCTGTTGGGAAGATGTATGATATAACTGAAAAACTCAATAAAATAAATATTTAAAAAAAAAAGCCTTTTCAGGGGCGAAGCTAGTGCCTTATGGTGTTCATACACTTGCTTTAAAGCACAGTAACTCAGAATTAGGAGCTCTCTCTCCCAAGTCTCCAATGTGCAACATTTGTGCAGTCCAGTATAACACTCCGTAATCTTATAGAACATTTAAACTTGGGGGTTCAGTAACATGAATACTATCATGATGAGTGTCCAGATGGCAAAATATTTTCTTGGCTATCTGAAAAAAATCATAACCCTTGTTATTCATTGAAACTTGGAAAATGAGGGCAGATAAAGGTTTAGCAGCCCATTCAGTCTGCCCAGTCCTGTCTAATTTTGGGACTGTGCTCTTGTCGGTCCTTCCTGCCTCCCCCTAGTCGGCCCCCTTTTACACTCTTCCTATGTGCCTGTCCCCATCCCCTTGTTCTAGTCTGGCACCACTCTTTCTGTAAACAAAACAAACATACTTTCATAAGATATATGCTGCACACTATGTTATATTTTTGTACTAATAAAGATAGTTTATTTACACTTATTAAGTTTGAGACAATGCAGCGTTTTCCTTTTGTACTGTGTTATAGTCTGAGCACCACCAGTTCCCGGAGACGGCACTGTTTCCTTACCACAGCCTGACTTTGTGAACAGTATTCATCTAGTATGTCTGCACGGGGACGGTTGAGAATTGTTAGCTGCAGATAGTTACAGAACTGTACTGTAGTCTTGTCCTGTTGGATCACTCTCAGCTTCTAGCAATGCCTATTCCTGTCCTTTGCTAAGCAGTTGGTTTTGTTCTTTAAACAGGTGATAATATCCTGGCTGTGTTGAAGTATCTAGCAACATCTGATAAATTGGCAGATTCGTCCGACTATCGCCATGGCAACATGGTCTTCTTTGACGTGTGCGGCTTGTTTGTTGTGGCCTATCCAGCCCGAGTTGGGATCATATTGAACAGCATGATAGTGACCGTTGCTGCTCTCTACCTGGGGAAAAAGTGTTTACAGCCTAATTCTGCTGGTAAGTCCGCTGTAGTCCAGTCTTATCCTCTTAATGCAAGTATTTGGTATGACAGATTCTGCTGTCAAGAGGCAGCAGTCAGTACGTATGAGATGGTTCAGTGCCACCTCATTGGTGAGATGCTGTAGACCTTAAGGGCTAAGAGTCTGTCCATTTAGTATGATAGTTGCTCGTATCAGAAACTCGGGGAGGAGTAAGTAAGTAAATAAATAAAGAGGGTATGAAATGTATGGTGATGGAGTAACATATTTGTTCCCATTAGTGAGGGTTAAACCCCATAAAAAAGGTCTTGCCTCTTTTGTGATATTATATGTTATTTGACCCAGCTGGATACATATTTGTGTGTGTGTGTGTGTGTGTGTATATGTATATCATTTTATATATATACACACACACGTACGTACGTACATACATACAAACAATAGGGGTGACGTGATAATGGTATCACATAAAAAGCCATATCACAACCGCAGTGCGAGAACCAGATTGTGATGTGTACACCGCGAAGATATCAACCACAGTGTACACGTCATCACTGGTTATCAACATAGTGTACACGTCACTTCCCTCCCCCTCCTCATGCCGCTAAACAAAAAAAAAAAAAAAAAAATAACAAAAACTGGAGCCCTGCTGTATAAAACAGACATGTGGTGCCCCGTTGTGCGATATCTGTGTATCACAACTCATGGACAGTGACCTCGGAATCCTCACTCGTGAGCTAAGGTCACTGTCCACTCGTTATGATACATAATAGAGATCACCTGTGTGTTATGGATATCCTTTGTAGTTACCCAGCTGCCTTTGTGTCAGGATCCTGCCTGACGCAACACACACACGCACAGACCATGTGAGGGCTCATGGGGATCCAAAACCTTTGCTGGCATTGGCTAGCATGAAGTCATGGCCACAGCACTGAGTCCAAGGTGACAGCCATAATTGTGATTCATGGGAAAGCCTGCACCACAGCCAGCAAAGATAATAGTTAACTGTACCAGCAGAACTAGGATAAAAGGGGCACAACAGATGGTCCAGCACTTCTGTTCACTAGCATTCTTCACTGATAGCCAGTACTGCAGTTGGCTCAGCCGACAAAGCTTGGAGGCCTTGGCCATCTCTTGCTTTGTGTTTTACATGTCAACAGTTTAGAGTTTCTGTCTGTTTTTCTTTCTCATAGAATCCCTCAGTCCTTTACTTACATTGTATATTGCCTGATGTGGTAAAGCCAGGCTCCCTGTCAACCCATTCTTCAGTCTTCCTTCATGACTTTGGATGCCACCAGTCCAAAGTACCCACCAATCCTTTTCTGCCCCAGACATTTCCTTCTTGGCAGTGGTGACAGTCGGAACCATCCAAATAGGGTTGAGAAGTGGTTAGAACCAGCAGTTTGAGTGTCATAGTTGCACAGGAGATTGCAGCAGCAGCCTTTCTGTCTCAGAACTCTGCCCAGTTTCTGTTTTCTCATTCCAAAGGCCTCCTCCACTGTGACCTGTGGCAGGGGTCTGCTGGCTACTCAGCGTGGCCTGCGACCAAGCCAGCCCACCTCTCATGCTCTCTGCCTCTCTCTCTGCCTGATGTCAGATTGGACATATTGACGCCGTTACATCAGGGTCAGCATCCTGCATCTTGACTGTGACTGCCACACTCCTGCAGAGGGATGCCTGCATGACTCCCAGCCCCCCCTACTCGGGGGCAGTTGTGTAGTAGCAGGACCCTTCCCCTAAGATGAGGAGCATCCAAACTGGTCACCTGCTGAGGTTGGGGCGTTACCTGGGTTCTCAGTTTTTCCTTTTTTAATAGTTATCATTATTCTGTTTTGACTGTTCTCCCGAACCTATTCACCTCTGGGTTTCTCAATTTTAGGTGAAAATTGTGTGTCCTATGCAGCATATGTTCTAATTATACTGACATGTTACTAAGTACTGTTATTTCTTCACCCAGTATATTCACCACTGCTGTGTAAAACACTCAAATTAATTTAAGCTTGAAAGGTGCTACCTTTGCTGTCGTCATGGGTAGAATTAGAATTTCTTAAAAAATAATCTTTAATGGGAAAAGGTGACAAGGAATCCTTAAAAGTTCAGCAAGAGGAGCACCTGAACCTGGTGTAATATTGCCAGTAATCAGTAATATTTTTTTATTGAGTTTGTTACTGGAGTATAGTACGAATACAAATACATTATTTGTAAAGTGTATTGCATATAAAGGGGGCAGGGCAGGGAATAGCTTCTGCCCCCTCTAACAGTTCAGACAAACAGTATTGGAACAGAGTGCCTTCCCTCAAAACTTGGAAACTGAGAATCCAAAGAAATATAAATAATCATATATATTTTAATTGTCTAAATAAGAACTTTTTAACTCTAGCTGACCACATAATTCGTTTTGTCTAGAATCGAGGGACCTATTTTAAACCTTCATTGTAATGGTGTGCTCAGAAGCAAAATTAAAGAGTGGACTTTTTTAGATCACTTATTTTAACAGTTCCAAATGTAAATTGAATATTTGTACTTGTGTTCTGTAAAACATCACAGATTATAACAGCAAATACCACAAAGCTATATCTAGCTGCAGCTGTAAATTGTGTTTTGTTTGCAGGTGCTAGCTATTTGAAGGACCTTGCATTTGCCATCGGTATCACCTTGGTGAGCTTCTTTAGCACCCTGGTGACAGTTCTGATAATAGCAGCATTGATCACCCTCGTTGGGCAGTCCCTGTCTTGGTTTAACCACTTTGGAGTCGCAGTGTGTCTTTATGGAACAGCAGCCCTGGCTAAACTAACACTCATCCATACACTGGCCAGAAAACACTATTATGTAGTAAGTATGTTTATGGTTTGTCCAACTTTCAGAAGGTTATGGAATATGCAGTATAAATACTGACTTAAGAATTGTATTAAGCATTTAAGTGCCATAATAGAACAGCCTCTGGAGATGAAATATTCGGGCAAGCAGTGTATCATGTGCCGGCAGAAGATGTCTCACACAGACCCACATATGTCATGCCTGTACTGTCTGGGAACAACACACGACATTGCCAGTTGCAGCCTCTGCCAAGCAGTAACCCGTCCTTGCTTGAAGATATGAAGGCTAGCCTTCTCCTCAGCCAGCTGGCCAATCAAGATCTGAAATTGTGGGCCACTGTTTGTTGCAAGGCGGCCTCAGCTGCATCGGGGTCCATGGCTCAAATAGCAACAGTAGAAGAGGTGGCAGCTAAGGCCACGGCAGGCACCTCATCGGCCTCAGTATTGCTGCTGGCTGGGGCCAATATGGAGCGTCCTTCAGGGAGATGTTACATGATATATGTTGGGCGCTCGAGACCTTCGGGGAGAGCCCTGCCTGCCACGGTAAGAAGCAGAAGAACAAGAAACACTGCCATTGGTACTGGGACTGGGAGAGGATATGCTCCTCCTGCTCCCTCGACTGTCCCAGCCACTCAGTGGTTGTCGAACGCTCGGCTTTGGCTGAGCCCCATTGGTTGAGGGGTGAGTCACTAGTTCCACAGTACCCCATCGGACTTGCTGACCTCAACACCATTTGATCAGGTGGGCGAGATTTTTCTTAACCTTGTTGACCCATTGTCTGAGGGGTTCACTTTGAGTTGATCTCAAAGACCCTGGTCATCACTCAGGATGACCACCCTATCTGTCTTCTCTCAGTGCTGTGGTGGGGCTTTTTACAAGCTCACTAGAAGTTGGAAAAACAATATTCTGCCTGTTGATTAACAGCAGACACAATATAAAACTGGCCACTGTTGCTCCGTAGAGAACAGTTATTTGGCAGCCACCTGGAGCACATCACATACCTTGTTTACAACTTTTGAAAAGGTCAAACCTGAGGTCAGAACAGTCTGTGCTCTCCTAAACTCTCCTGCAGGGTCATATTACCTCACGCTGTCTGCTGCAAAATATATCTTAGAAGGGGGCTGCTAACATCTAGAAAAAGCAGACAAGTTTTTGCTATTCTTATATTAAGACTGCCCTCTCATTTTGTAACTGCACTCTGTTTTGTTTTTAGGTTAATATGCACAGAAAGCTTTATAAGCACTTCAGCACTTACTTTATAACCAGCATGTTGGACATTATACAAAACATATAAACTGCTTGAGGAAGGGGTTTCAATTTATTCCAGGGGTGTCCACTATGACAGGGGTTACCCTGTCACAGGAATCCTAGCCTGTTTCCTAGCTGTACTGGCACGGGTCATTAAAAAATACCACCAACAGCTTAATCTGATTCAATGTCAGTTGGCATCCATCTGTATCCCCTTCCCCCGGGACAAGAAAATATGCAGAATTGTCTAGTCCTCCTTTCCTGGTCAACAAAAACTAAATAAATAAGTCAGGGGTTCTCTTTACAATCTGAACCAGTTTCTAAGGAAGCGCAAAGTCCAGGATGGTCACACTGAACTAGACTGTACGATATCTTGAGCAGGGCATGTGGTTGTGCTCCTTGGACTTCCAGGACACCTTCCTCCACATCCCAGTCTGTCTGTCCGTCTGGCAGTACTTCCGGATCTTCTTCGGGGGTGTCTCATTCATCAGGTCACATCATAGGAACTTTACTGTCGGTGAAGCAGGATCCACGTGGAAGATTTTCAGCAGTAGAACTGGGGCCGCCCACACCGATGTCGTCTGCCAACATCAGCGCTATAAAGACGTGAGCGGTCCTGCTCTCTTCTCTGTTCTTTCTCGCTGTTGACTTGTTCACGTGGATCTCTGCAGAAGCTCCGACGGAGTTTCATGCCATTTTTTGCCTGACTTTTTTCAGCCTAATACTTTAGAATCTCTTTTTCAAAAGAGATTCCTTTATTTTATGTAGAGAGTTAATCCTTTGTCTTCTCTCTTCTGTTGCTGCTGCTGCAGAAAGAAGATTGCCTCAATTGACGAACACACTCTCTGTCTGCTGTGTTGGGCCTGACCACAAAGTCTCCAGTTGTGAGCTCTGCCAGAAGTTTAATCAAACAACCCTAAGGCTCTTAAAAAGTTCCTCATGGGACAACAGGTAGCCAGTTCTGGGCGGGGTCCTCGGGATCCCGCCTCCCAGTCTCCTGCAGGGTCACAAACTCACAGACCACTATGGCTCACATAAGTCCTCTTTGGGAGTCGAAAAGACTGAGATTAGGATAGCTCCCCCTGGCAGTGGCCCTGCTCCCTGATGGGCTCTCCTTCCTCATCTAGGGGTTCTTCATCAACTGCAGCTGCACCGATGCATAAATCCGCTGTCCAGGTCTCTGTGCCTACCAGACCCATACTGATAGCACCTCTGTTTCATATTCAGGGCGCCTGGTCATTGACCTCCGGGTCGTTGGCCCCTACTTTGTTGATGACGGGATCGTCACCGACAGCCCTCTTGTTGAGGCTTGATCCTGCTCTAGCCCCTCAGACTGCAGGCCCTTCGTGTGCTCAGGGCTATGTGGTGGGTTGTCGCTCCTGGCACTGTTGTCACCCCCGCCATTGTCGTAGTCTTCGACTCTCGTCGACCTCAATGAGATTTTAACCAAATTCACTACAGTGATTGCACACCAGTTAGGCACTTGTAGGCCCACATTGCCTGTGCCGTTGACAGAAGCATCATCGTCGACACCTCCTTGTCGGCTGTGGGCTGCCCCTCGTGGGCCGTTGGTGCCCCAAATGTTGGACCTTGAAATGAAAGAGATCGACGTTGAGGAGTAGGAGTACCATCCTGACCTTATTCTTCCTGATGAGGAGGTGGAGGAGGAGGAAGAACCCCTCACATCAGACAGGTCCACAGCTTCCTCTGTTAGTGAGGATTCTGTCAAGCATACTCCTAGGTCTCCTTCAGAAGACCCAACTTTCTTTAAAGGGGAAGAAAACATTGCAGGGATCTCTCAAATTGTGAAAGTCCATAACAAGATATTTCAAACAAGGTATGGAACTTCCTTGTAGGTGTCAAGAGCCCTGAGATATGAATATTTAAATACTCTGTAAATCAAAACAAGGCGGCAGCCATATCATGGGATCCTGAGAAAGAAAGTGATGTCACTGAGGGTCAAGTTGTAATTAACAACATAGAGCTAGCCCCTCAGTGACATCACTTCCTGTCTTAGGATTACATGAAATGGCTGCAGCTTTGTTTTCATTTGCAGATAATTTGGTATTCATATCTCAGGACTCCTGAAACCTATAGCTAAGCCTAGTACCTCGCTTGAATGGTCTTGTCTTGTACTTTTACAATTTGAGTGAGCCCTGCAATGTTATTTTCCCTTTAATATTATGAAACAGTTATCCTCAGCCATGGGTCTGCATTCTGAGGAAGAGGATACCATCAGAAAGTGTCTGGTGGATTTTCTGGAGTCCTGACTCTCCCCCTAAGATCATTCCTCCTATTTTGCATGCTTTGAAGAATTCTACTACTGCTGCCTGGCATAGGTCTGATATAGTGCCAGCTGTGGCCATCAGACTTTACCATGCTCCTCAGGGATTCCCACACTATGCTGTCCATTCTGAAACACACTCGGTGGTCATAAAGGCAGCTTACGTCAGGTCTGGGATGCCCAAGTACCTTAGCCCCCCCCCCCCCAAAAGAGTCCTGCAGGATTGATCTGTGGGACAAGAGGGTTTTTGTCTCCTTTTCCCTTGGGTTGAGGATTGCCAGTTACCTGCCTCCTATTGTAAAGTTTTGGAATACCAACTGAAAGAAGGGCAAGGCCATTGCCCAGGCCCTCTCAGAAGGTGCACAGAATCAGGAGGTTCTCAAAAGCTTGCAGACTGCTGAAGACATTAGCAAGCACCTCCTGTGGGCTCTCTATGACATTGCGGACACCATTGCCAGGGCTGCTGCCACCGGCATTTGCCTCCATAGGCACTCCTGGCTGAAGATCCCTGGCATTGTTGCTGATGTTCAGCAGAAAGTGCTTGATGCCTCTTTCAGTGGCTCTAAGCTTTATGGTCCATATGTCCAGGACATCATTAATGACCTGCAGGCATCTGGTAGGGTTATCAAATCTGTTCACTTTTTCTACCATACGCAACCTAAGAGCAGACACTACCCTCCCTTTTGTAAAGTGTCCAACAGGCCAGGTGCAGCCTCTTGGCCCCAAGGCAAACACAGCCTCTGCAGCCTTGCCCATACCCTCCAGTGTTGGAGCCACGGCCAAGAGTCTTAGAAGTGATGGACCAGCTCCAGTGGCTGGATCCACCTCAGCTGGACTCCTGGCCAGACCCCCTTTCCGGTCCCCGATCAAGAAGTGGTGGTCGGAGGTCAGTTCTCCCTCCATCTCAATTAATGGAGAACCATAACATCGGATGCCAGGATTCTTCAAATCATAGAAACGGGTCACACTCTGGAGCTCATTGAGCATCCCCCAGAGACCCCTCCCCTGCCCTCCAACTACCTCCCTGACCCACCTGTCTTTTATCAGGGAGGAGGTGCAGTCCCTTCTGTGCAAACAGGCCATCGAGCCAGTGCCCAGGCACCAGAGAAACAAGGGTTTTTTTTCCAGGTTCTTCCTGGTCCCCAAAAAGACCAGAGAGCTGAGGCCCATTCTAGACCTCAGGGACCTCAATCTGTATGTCCAGTACAAAAAGTTCCGAATGGTAACTTTGACAGGTCTTATGCCCCTTCTCAAGAAGAAAGTTGACTGGTTATGTTCTCTGGACATGCAGGATGTTTACCTGCACATCTCAGTGTTTTCTTCTCAGAGGAGGTTTCTCCAGTTTCTTTTCTAGGGCGAGCATTACCAGTTCTTTTTTTTTTTTTTTTAACTTACCCAATATTTTTTATTCATTTTTGTTAAAAATATACAGTACATTTATCTGTGTTCAGTCTTCCAAATATAGAGAGAGCATATACCAAGGTTAGATTGACATTACATACATAGTATATGTTGCAGCATGTTAGGGTGGTTTGTTGCATACAAGTCTATCATAGCCATGTGCTGTTTTCACAGAGAAAAGTTCCCTGTTTCAGTTAGTTAATTGTCTTTCCACATGAATCAGTTTTGTTCAAGAGAATGTCCACCTTTAACTCCCACTGTGTTCCTGCTTGAATGAGCTGGTATTATGCCCAGTAGTTCAGTTAACCTTCAGGTAATGTACTCATTTCAGACAATATAATTATCTTATCCATTGAACAATAAAAAAGAGTAATAAAAATAACTGCATAACCTGTTTTGTGCAAAGTTATGATCATGCGACCTTTAAATTACATTTTCTAGGGTCTTTTAGAAATTAATTCCCTGTTAGTCTATTCCCATTTCAACTTATAGGAGGCTGGCATCCTGGTTGATCTAGTTGTGCTATTTTCAATCGACAGCACCCGACGCTGCCACATTGGGGGGGGGGGGGAGGCGGTGGCGGTCCCCCTCATCCTCTTCACCACGGAAGTATATACTGCTCTAGCACTGGAGTGCCAGTACGGTTTTCTGTAAAATCATAATAAGGTAACCATCTGGAATTAAACTTGTCAGTGATCAACCTCAAACGTATTGTGGCTCCTTCAGACTCTTTAATATGATTTACATTAGTTACCCATTGAGACAATGTTGGGGGTTAAGTGGTAAGCCAATGCTGTGTGATAGTCTTTGAGGCTGCTGTTATCAAGATGTAAAATAAGTACTTTTGGGCGCCCAACCTCATCTCAGGTGGTGGGAGGCCCAGTACCATATTCTCTGGACCCAGATTTCCCTCCAAATGAAATATGTCCTTAATGGCCTGAGTTATTTCATTCCAATAATTAGTGAGTTGTGGGCATCTCCAAAGTATATGGGTGGTCGTGCCCCTTGCCCCACAATTCCTCCAACAGCTATCAGAGGGGGGGGTGTTGTATAATATTGGGAAATTATTAGGGTTATAAAAAATCTACTCACCACCTTCCAATGGTGTTCCCTCCATATTGAGGAGTTGAATGTTTTGCTCACCCCTAGCCAAATCCCTCCCCACTCCTTCTCTGACAATTTTATGTCTAGTTCTTCTTCCCACTTCTGTTCTATGCATTGAATCTGTAAGGTGCCCTCACCCTCCTGTAACGTCTTGTAGATATAAGAAGTGAACCCTCTCATCTCCCTGGTTTGTGCTTTGTGGTATGTTCCTACCAGGGACGGTGTTATGGGGCTGGATAAGGCCGTCAGGCCTACCCTCGTCTCGATATAGTGTCTGCATTGCAAGTATTTATAAAAATCTTGCCTGGGAAGGTTAAATTCCTGTTGCAGGTCTGTGAAACTTTTCAAGACATTTCCATGTAGGAATTGGGTGAGATGGGTTAGCCCCTGTCTTTTCCAGTTTAAGAAACTATTGTCTTTGTTATTTAAAGGGAAGTGGGGCAGATAGGCCAAAGGTATATAAGGCCACACTGGTGTCTGGGTCTCCATCTCTGTTGTGTCTGGAGCGAGAATTCTAGGGTGCGCTTGGTCCATCTATTTTTAATTTTATTTATGTCTGGTCTGAGGGCTATCCATACCAAATATTTGAGAGGCATCTCTGGAAATGCGTTTTGCTCCATCTCAACCCAGCTAACCTTGTGGCCCGGGGATATCATGTGCAGTATTGGTAGGGTCTGAGCCGCCAAGTAATAATTATAAAAATGTGGGACCGCCAGGCCCCCCTTCTCCCTGGCCTCTGACAAGAACTCCCATCTCTTTCTGGGACGCTGTCCGGCCCAAATAAATTTGCTCAGTCTCTGTCTCAATTCCTTCCAATCTCCTCGTTTAAACGGGATCGGCAGATTCATAAACAGAAACAAATATCTGGGCAGTATGTTCATCTTAACTGTTTCGACTCTGTTATAAAGGGTCAGCGGCATGTCTTGCCAGCAGTTCAAGTCCGCAAAGACTTGTCGTTTAAGTGTCTCATAGTTAAACAAGTATAACTTTGATAGTTTGGTGGGTATCTGTATGCCCAGGTATCTTATCCTGTCTTTGGCCACGGAGAAGGGCGAGCTCAGATTTACATTCTGAAATCCCTCTCCACCCTTCCTAATCATCAGCATTTCAGACTTACTCTCATTCCCCTTAAATCCTGACATTCTCCCAAATCTGTTCAGGAGCTGTAAGAGTGAGGGGAGAGAAGTCCTTGGGCTATTTATATAAATTAGGGTGTCGTCCACGTACATAGAGACTTTATTCATCACACCATTTACTTTAATCCCCTCTATATTATTATCTTGCCTTATGGCTTGAGCCAAGGGCTCTATACTTAATGCAAATAACAGCGGGGACGGGACAGCCCTGCCTTGTACCGCGTCTAACCTTTAGGGCCTCTGAAACTGTCCCATTCACTCTGATCCTGGTGGATGGATTTTGGTAAGCTAGCATGGTCCATTTTAGAAAATTTCCCCCTATTCCCATATGTGATAGTATTTTTCTCATATATGTCCAATTGATATGATCGAATGCTTTCTTTGCGTCAAGAAAAAGCGCTACCTGGGGTATATTTGTTTCTACCTGGGCTGTTGTTATGTTTAATAATCTTATATTGTTGGAGAGGTGGCAGTGTGGTATGAAGCCAACATAGTCTGGGTGGACAAGGTGTTCAATGCATTGCTGTAGTCTATTGACCATTATTTTAGTTAAAAATTTAAAATCCTGGTTCAATAACGATATTGGCCTGTAAGAGTCGCATGAATCTACCGGTTTCCCCGCTTTGGGAATAACTGAAATCAGAGTCTCTGTCCAGGATTGTGGAAGCTGCTCCTCTTCTAGGATAGAGTTCATGATCAATTTCAACTTAGGCACTAGTAGTTTCTTAAAGGTCCTGTAGAACTCCACTGGGTACCCGTCAGGGCCCGGGGATTTACCAGCTGGCAGTCTATTTAACACCGAGTAAAGCTCTTGTTCAGTAATGGGTACAGAGAGGGTGTTTTGATCTTCTATGGGGAGCTTGGGGAGGGTCAACATCTGGAGGAACTCTTCCGTTTCCTGTAATACCTCGTGTGGTTGTTTATTTTCACTATGTAATTTCTCATAATACTGCCGAAATTGCGCTGCGATGTCTAGGGGCGCTGTCCATTTTTGGCTAGGGTGGTCCCTATTTCTGATACTTCATATGCATCTATTGGCTTGCGCCTTTTTAAGCCGAGTAGCTAACAGCTTCGATGCCCTGGCCCACCCTTCATAGTACTTTTGGTTGGAAAACCTTAGAATGCCTTCCGCCTTTTTATTATCAAAAAACCTGCAGAGCTTCTCGGGCCTTGGTTAATTCACCTAGCACCCTTGAGTTTGTCGGGTTGGCCTTATGCTTCTCCTCCCATGTCTCTATTGCCTGTGTTAACTCTATCCTTTTTTTATTGCTGCATCTCTTCTTGTTCGAGGCATAGCTTATTATTTGTCCCCTTACCACCGCCTTCATCATGTCCCACCAAATCAAAGGTGATGTGTCCTCTATGGAAGAGTCAGATTCTAAGTCTTTCAGTGTACGAGAAATATGTTGCTGAAATACTTTATCATTTAACAAGGAGGTATTCGGCCTCCATACTGTTTTCCTACCTGAACTACCCCAGGATACCTGCATACCCACTGGCGCATGATCAGACAATGTTATGGGGTATATGGTGGAGGCGGTAAACCGGAAAAGGTCTGATTTCAGCATCCAAATCATGTCTATCCATGAGTATGACCTCTGGGCTGGAGAATAATATGTATAGTCACGTTCTGATCCATGTATTGATCTC
Organism: Neoceratodus forsteri; assembly: GCA_016271365.2. Taxonomy (NCBI): domain Eukaryota; kingdom Metazoa; phylum Chordata; order Ceratodontiformes; family Ceratodontidae; genus Neoceratodus; species Neoceratodus forsteri. The sequence continues at coordinate 818,137,646 of CM057453.1, read as the reverse complement.
CACACATCAGATAAACTCCCATCCTCCAACAATAGCTTCAGTTTTCTAGTAGCTATTCTATTAGTGGATGTCTGCCCAGATGAACGGTCCAGGGTGGGACAAAGCACAGTATTGAAGTCCCCCCCCCCAGGACTATCTGTCCCCTCACAGCCCCCTATTTTGATATGTATCTCGTCCAAAAACTTATCTGTACCTATATTGGGAGCATATACATTTATTAAGTGGATCAGTTGGTCCTGAATGCTACCAGTTACCCTGATAAATCTACCTGAGACAGCCGCTTCCACTTCTTGAATCTGAAATGGGCAATCCTTCCTGAAGAGGACCGCCACCCCAGCCTTTTTTGCTGTTTTGTGTGATGCCACCTCCACCCGACCCACCCATGCTCGCCGGAGTTTGTTATGCTCCACTGCGCTTAAGTGCATTTCTTGTAATAAAGCTATGTCGCACTTTTAAGTGTTTTAACTCGGCCAACAATCTAGTGCGTTTAATTGGCGAGTTAATGCCCTTGACATTATAAGATATGTTTAGCTGTGTCATCTTAAAAGCATTCGTCGTACTACTGTACCCTTGACACGGTGCCCATTAAGTTCCCTCCCACTGACCAGTCCAAGGCGCCAGCCCTCCTTTACATTAAGTTTTGGCTCACAAGACTTTGCACTTTTATGAAGTTTTATAAAGTAATAAATAAAAAACAGTGTGGCATATTGCCCAACAACATATGGATGAATACCAACAATTACTTGTTCCCTGATAACCCGGGAACTATTATAAAACACCTCTATTAACTTTATTCCAACTTCCAAGGAAGTACTAGCCTTTTATGGCTAGCTGCGAATCTTGACCACCTCCCGGTTGTTTAGTGGAGGTTGTGGCTGTTCACGCCCACCGTGCATGGACTTTGCCACTAGGAACTGACATCACCCTATCTAGCTGCACACCCGTTGCCCCCCTCTCCCGGCCCCTTATTCCGTGGAGCTGCGGTTATCCTCTTCTTCTTTTTTTTTTTTTTTTTTTTTTATTATTTGAATTCCCATTTGCACTTTACCTCTCCTCTTGTTCCATCAGTTACAAAATCAGCCCCCCTCTTCCCACCTATAGACTCCATGGCTGTTTTCCTCATTGGTCATCGCCCTCTCATCTGCCCCCTGCGGTCATAACTATGACCTCCCCAGAGCCCCCATAGATCTCTCCAATACCATGGGGCCTGGAATCTCCCCTATGTAGAGCCAGTCGTTTGAGACCATCTTTAATGTGTATAAATCCTTCCTCCCCAACCCTGGCCATCTTAATAAGTGAAACGGCATGCTTCCCTGGCTCCACTGCATTCGCATCTCAGCCGCAGTTTCCTATAGCCACACGGCTAATCACCTTGATAGCGCCAGCATTCCCTCTCACCCCGCCCCGCCTCCCAGTGCCTTTAGGATCCATATTTTTAAAAATGGCAGTCTCCCCCTCCCTTCCCCCTCTCCCACTTTCAGTTTGTTACCCAGTGTGAATCTGTGGTCAGTACCCATCCCACCAACAAACCCCTGTTCATCCGCCCGCAAGGAGCTGAATGCAATCGCAAGGCCAGGACAACATGCGGACACTTGTGTCTAAGACGTCTAGTGAAGGTTACAGAATTCAAATTAAGCACCCTGCTATGTTCCGAAGGCTTCCCATACGTCCCACGTGTGGCGGGATGCGGCCCAAACAGTGTCGAAAGGCCTTGGCTTCCCAGATCCCTTGCATGTCTTTGCTTTAAACTACCAGTCGCCATTGCCAGGCCATTTCATGTAAGGCGAGCAAAAGTGAGAAAGACAGCTCCCCCCAACCCCCGATACATTAGGCTCCTTCTTTTCAATCCCAAACTCCGCCAACTAAGCTCCTCGAATACAGCCCCTCCTGCCCTTAACCCACTCTGGAGGAGGGAGGGAGGAAGACAGAACCATTGGAAAAAATTAATTTAATCCCAGCATAATAAAGTTCATGACTTATCTCCTCTGTGAACGATCTTTTGTGAGTTCATATTGCCTTCTTGTTCTCTTCTGTCTGCTCGCTTCAACAATTTGCCAACATCTCAAGCAGCTTCCGGCGGGATGGTTCCTGGCAAACCTCTTTTCCTGTTGGTTCCTCTCGATCGGACAGACCACGTTTCAGCTCAAAGTTTTTTCTCTAAGATTTCCACGTCCAAATCTGGCACTGGAATATCTAATTCCTTCAAAAGTGGGATCGCTTTGACCAGGAAGGGGAAAGTTCTTATTCCTGATTCTAAATGTATTTTCAACCTGGCCGGGTAGAGGATCTTGGCTCGTATGTCTTTTCGGGCCTTCAGTTCCTTCAGAACGCCTCTAGCCCTCTGCCTCTCCGCTTGTAGTTCGCTCGAAGTCCTGATCAAAAAATATAGGTGTGTCATGGTACTTTAAGTTTCAAAGTCTCCATGCTTCTTTCAGCAGCCAATCTTTGCTTTGGTAGTACACCATCCTTATAATCAAAGAGCGTGGTTTCGCTGCAGGATCCGAAGGTTTGGCGGCCAGTGATGGGTGGGCCCTGTCAATGTCTAAATTTAGATCCGGGGGAATCGAGAGCACTGATCGAAGCAACTGTTGCACAAAGTCCTCCATGGTAGCAAACCCCTCTTCTTGCCCCTCCGGGACCCCGTGTATCCTGAAATTGTTACAGCGGGACCTATTTTCCAGGTCCTCCATTCTTTGCTGGTTTTCCCGATCCCGTTGCAGGAGATAGAGGAGGAGGCGTTCACTAGTGTCCTGGACCTCTGTAAGCTCTACTACTTTAGCCGCGTTCTGCGAAACTTTACGATCCAGGACTCGCACATCATTTTTAAGGTCAGTCAGGGAAGTGTTTATCTTTGTGACTGTTTTCAAAATTTGTTGCAGGGTATCCGCTGTGTTTTTTTTCCGAGGATGACAACTCTTCCTCTGATTCCACCGTCAATTCAGAGGCCTGGCGCCTACGCGGCGGTAGTGCTGTTAGACCCTCCAAGGCCTCTCCAAGTACCAGCTGCTTCATTTTACTAACTGCTGCATTTGCTTTTGAATTTTTCAGTTTCGATGATTTCCTCGCCATGTCAGGATGTTGAGGGGACCTTCAAAATTACCGATGAACCGCGGAATATAACTTATATCTTTCTCCTTTCCTGGGGCTGTGGAGGAGCACCTCAGGCTAGCGTGCAGTCATGTTCATGACGTCACCGGAAGCCGAGCATTACCAGTTCAAAGTGCTGCCCTTTGGCTTGTCCTCTACGCTGTGTGTCGTTACCAAGTGCTTAATTAGCAACAGTAGCTGCGGCCCTCAGAAGGGAGGGACTGTGCGTTTTCCCTTATCTGGACAATTGGCTCCTAAAGGCCATGTCCAGGGAATAGCTTCTGCAGACTTTAGAGAGGACTCTTCAGTTCTAGGGATGTGGATTTGATGTTCTGTCCACACTTTGTGGCAATTGCCTTTCCCTTTTGAGAATGCCCAGAACATTTTCAAGCTGGCTTCTCATACCCACTTGAGTGGTAACAACTTCAGCTCCACCTCATGATGTCAGATCTTCCTTTCCGCTGGAAGAAACCGGTTCCCTCCATATCGCTCTGAGTAGGCCCTTTGCTACCAAATCTTTGGATTTCCTTCCAAAAAGTGATTAAAACGTTGTTTTCTGGCTTCTGCCTTCGGATCGCGATGGATAATGACAAGTCCTCTCCAGGGTTCCGGTGATGCCATTTTACGGGCAGAAGATGTCCCGAACGGATCTGCACACTGCGTGCGTCTACTGTTTGGGACATGAGCATGATCCCCAGGCCTGCGATATCTGTTGCATGTTTCATCCCTCTGTTCTTGAGGACCATTGTGCCCGAATCACCTTAGGCCGTCCAAACGAACGGAACCCGCCAGTCAAATCGAAGGATGCCCGTTGGGTGGTCTCCTTGGCTGCGGGGTCCACTGAACAGCTAGCAGCTTTTGAGGAGGTAGTGGCCCAGGCTGCAGCTCACACCTCCTCGGCTTCAGCCTTCGTGCCGCTCTCTCTGGGCACCTCCTTCATGGGGGAGTTCAAGGATTTGTGCAGGCTCTGCCGACTCTCGGTTAGGATCTATCGTCATTGCACAAATCAAAATCTAAAAAAGAAACCAAAAAACTGTCTCACCATCGATCGTGGGATTGGGAACGCTCTCGGTCCAGGCTTTCAATTCCAGGGCTTCTACAGGTCCGACTTGGGTCGAATCTTCGGCCTAGGTGGCCGGTTCCACGGTAACCCCATGGGCCAGTTGGCTGAGATGCTGGTTGATCTTCTGACCGAGATTTTTCTTGAGCCGGACGACCAGTTGTTGACTGAGGAGGCCGACACTTCTTTATCCAGGACTCCGGTCCTGACCTAGACTGTGGGAGGGACGGATCAGTCCGCTGACTCTTGTCACTGACCAGGACCTGGTGGTGCCTCGGCATTTGCCGACACCCTCCGAGGCCTGCTGTCTGTCCCCCTGTTGGTCTCTGTCTTATTCCTGGGGGTCAAGTAGCTCCCACCAGCATCCAGCATTCCCGCTTTAGACGCACTGGGAAGTGCCGCTATTCTTCATCCTCATCCTCGTGGGTGAGGCGAGACTTTGACGCAAGTTGCATCAACGCTATGAGGATGTTATGTGGCAACAGCTGGTGTTTTCTGGTATGAAGCCTGTCCTAGCCTCTACCCCAGCCATCACCTGGCCTTCGCCTCAAAGACCGACTCCTTCTCCACCTCAGGAGCCGACCAGACCTGTCCCGGCTCAGCCGACTCCAATTCCAGTGGAGCTGCCCCCTAAACAGATGAAATCTGGCGCTCTGACGAAGGAGTCTCGGCTGGCCTAGGGTCACCATCACTTCTGACTATCTGCAGAGGGTCAGTGGGGATTCTGGCTGTTGACCCCTCTTCAACGACTCCTCAGAGTCAGAGGATTCCTCCTTACACTGCTGTCAGATGGACATGGAGTCGATTGGGGGTCTCGCGACGGATGAAGGCCCTTCCTTTTTCACGGACCTCCTCCACCTGATCTTGGAATCCACAGGTCTTAAGATGGAGCCTGTTCAGAAATGGGCTTGGTACCCTCTGACTGAGATCTTAGACCGGGGAGATTCTCCTGGGGAAGCCTTCCCAGTGGCAGAGGCCATTCTTGTTCCTGCCTTGGAGCTTTGGCAGTGCCCCACTTCTTGCCCAGCACTGTTGGCCCGCAAGTATGCGGCCCCTACCGGCTTCCTCTCTGGATTCACAGAACACCCCTTGGCTGTGGGCTTGGCCAATTCTGTGTTGCGGCGCTCTGACAACGTAGGGGACATCGACAAGCTGCTTTGATAAGGAGTCCCAAGAAGTTGGACCATGCGGCCAAGAAAGTCTATGATGCCTCTTTGCTTGACCTTCGCTAGGTGAGCTTGGCCCTCCTGATGGCCCACTTCTCCCATGCCTTGTTGGGGACCTTGGATGAGGTGCTGCCTCATCTACTGGTAGGCCTCCAGACCACGGTCAAACAGGTCCGGGACCAGGGCCGGGCTGTACCAAAGCAACAGCTCTAGACAGCCATGGACATTGGGGACCCGTGTGTCCACTCCGTGGTGGCCTCAGTGGCCATGCACTGCAGGGCTTGGCTGCGAATCTCTGCCTTCATGGCAGATACCCAGCACTAGCTGGCGGATGTCCCTTTCCTGGGCAATGACTTGTTCAGGCCTGGAGTCGAGGGCCACCTCACCCGAATTTAAAAGTCCAGTGCCACCTTGGACTCCATGACATCCACTCAGAAGGACCCCAAGGGCTCCAAGCAGCAGAAAAAAAAAAAAATGCTCTGTCGGTCCACCTCCACTCCTGCGGCCAAACCAGTCCAGCCCCAAGCTAGGCAGCAGGCTCGGGCCTGGTGTACTCGGCCCAAGTCGGTGACCTCGGTTGTTCGCAAGCCTGAAGGGAGAGGCCGCAGTGGCACTGCAGCTGGGCCCTCCTCCAAGCCTGCCCAGTGATGGGATGAGGGGTGCCTTCCCTGGGTCCTCTCTTCAATCAATCAATCAATCAAAATCTTTATTTAACCAGGCAATCACCATTAAGCATAACTCATTTTCGAGGTGGACATGGGGTATTCAGGATAAAAAAGATCAGAAAGCTACAATGAACAATGTACAAGGCAGGAATATATACAATTAAAAAAAAAAAAAAAATACAATAATTAACCAGAGGCTTGTACAGTAATGAATGACAGTTGGGATATAGGTCAGGGATCTAAACTGGTAACACATCATCATACAAAGTATATATGAGAGTATGCATGTATAGATATAACAGTCGATGGGTACAACAGATTAAAAAGTGCCCAATATACACTATATGTAGAGGTCCAGGGTAGGGGAGAGGGTTACAATGCTACTCTAGAGGGTATTTCTGAGGAGGTAATAACGACAGATTAAGGGTACGGTCTAGAACAGGGACATAGGGGAACTGAATGAAGAAAAAAAAAACACATTGATGTGTGGACAGCCACAATAGCAGGGATTCAAGGTTCAGTCAACAATAGGATTCAAGGAGGAGGAGAGAGACATGGGGGGCTTAGGAGGATGGCAAGTAAACTAAGTTCAGGGTTATACAAGCCAGAGATGATAGAAGAGGCAAGAGCAGCGGGTAGGGGAAGTCAATGGGGCAGCCCCATATTATTAATATCAATAACAGTATATCTGTGGTAGCAGGACTCATCTGGGCTAGGGTTATAGGAATATCAGGCGTCAGGTAAAACAGGTGCATGGCTCTTTGTTGTGACTTAGGTAAAGAGATTTGAAGGTAAATAGGGAGATAGGATGGGTTAGTTTCAAGGTCTTTTGCAACTTGTTCCACATCTGAGGTAGTACATAGCTTATGGCTGCTCTGCCGAAATGCGATTTTGCCTTATATACATACAGAGCAATGTAGGAAGCGCTTCTCAGGGCATACTTGCCAAGAGTATGTATCGGGAGGCAGACAGAGATGTACTGAGGCATCTTTCCTATAATTGCTTTGTAAGTCCAGAACGCAGCATTCCTCTTTCATCTGCAGCTAAGGGATGTCCATCCTACTGCTGTGTACAGGGAGCAGTGATGGGTAGAATACAGTAAACCTGTAACAAATCTTAAGGCATGGTGATAAGTGTGTCTAGTTTTTGCTAGAGCACCTACCTTGGGGGGTCGGCTCTGTCACTTTCTTTCCGCATGGTCTGCTGTCACCATGGTGGTTGGTCAGGGTCTGCCTCTGGCTAAGCAACAGCTGCAGACAGCCATGAACATTGGGGACTCTTGTGCCCGTTCTGTGGTGGCTGCAGTGGTAATGCACTGCATGGCTTGACTGCGAATCTCTGCCTTCATGGCAGATACCCAGCACAGGCTGGCGGATTTCTCTTTCTGGGGCACTGACTTGATCGGGCCCGGGAGTCGAGGGCCACCTCAATTGCATTGAAAAGTCCAGTGCCATCTTGGACTCCATGACATCTGCTCAGTGGGACCCCAAGGGCTCCAAGCAACAGAAAAAGAAGCCTTTCTAAGCTTGTCAAGGTCCAGAACCCACAAGTGGGAACTCACAACAATCGGTCGTACAAGACCTGTTCGACAGGTGGGGCCTAACAGAACTGGACCTCTTTGCATCCCCACACAACACAAAACTGCCCAGTTTCTGCTTGCTAGAGCCAGGGCCTGGTGTTTTCTGGCGAGATGCGTTGTCCCTCTGTTGGACAGGGAGGTTCCTCTATGTCTTCCCTCCCTTTCCACTCATACAGTGTGTTCTACTCAGATTTTAGTCAGAAGGGACAGACATGATTCTGGTGGCACCCTTCTGGTCCCGACAAATTTGGTTCCCCCTACTCCCAACAGCTGGCAAGGGAACCACATCTACCACTACCGTTGACTACACGCTTTTTCTTGCAGGACAACGGGTTCTTAGTTCACCCAGACCTGAGATCCTGCATGTGTGACTCCTACGGTCATAGCCATTTACTGCTTTGGGGTCTTGGCCAGAGTAGCCGATGTTCTGGTGGCCGCTAGGAAATCCTCCACCAGGGCCACCTATGCCATGAAGTGGAAACACTTCTGTCTTTGGGCTATCACCCCGTGCATAGACCCTTTTGATTGCCCAGTGAATTCGGTCCTCGAGTACCTCCTCTCACTTTCCGACTCAGGCCTTAGCTATTTATCCATAAAGGTGCACCTATCTGTAGTGTCAGCCTATCATGCACCTATGCAGGGCAGAACCTTGGCACTGTCAAACTTATCACGCACATTGTTGTGTTGCATCCTGCACATGAAGCCACCCATCAGGGATCCCGTCCCTCCATGGGACCTTCTTTTTGTTCTGGAGGAACTTACGATCTTAATTTGAGAGGGTTCCTGCAGTAGGTCTTCACACATAGGACCGCACCCCCTGGCGTCAGGACCGCACGGCAAACTTGTAGCTAGCAGTCATCAGCGGGGACCGCCCCCCCTGTTGTCAGGTGATGCAACATAAGCGTGACTATGAAGGGGGTGGTCCCGTGCCCGCCCTCCAGTTCTTTCTCGCCATCGCTCAGATTGTTCAACAAACGCGGTAGAACAGCATTCAGTCGCCCGCCATTTTTGGTTCCTAAAATAGTTAACAAACATTCTCTGTTCTAAAAAGCGCCCATTACGGTGTATGTCGTCTAGTCGGCCCAAAAAGAAGTGCTCCAAGTCGCATTGCAGATCCCAGCACAGGGCGATCCTCAGTGTGTCCTCTGCCTGGGGCCCAGGCAAAACTCTCGCCAGTGTACCACCTGCCAGGGCTTCAACCAGGCCACATGCACCCATCACAAGAGGACCCTTGAAGCCCATCTGCTTACCCAGAGGCTGGCTTCCATGGAAAAGGAGCTTCAGGAGCTGAGAGAAAGATCGTAGTCACTGGCCCCGGAGAAGAAAAAGAAGAAAAAGGACAAAGAGAGATGCCGGGAGTGGAGCCGTTCTCATCAGGGGATGACCAGCCAGACAACTGAAGCCAACCAGGTTGGGCTCTTCACCTCCGTGAGTACCCCACTAGCAGGACCTTGGTCCGCTCCGGTGGACTGGACGCTCCCCGCTGAGGTTAGCAGGCTGTCAGGGGTCACCTCTTTGGAGGTATCTATTGGGTCTCCTGCTTCGAGCTCTGCCGATAAGCCGCCCTCCGGTTCCACTGCCCGGCCCAGGCCGATCAGCCTGTCCTGAGTGTTTCTACTCTTGTCAGCCCGGCTGTGCCCAGTAAGTCAGTCGACTGATCCTCCACCGACCATGTGGACGCCTCTACTCTCCTGTCGGGCTCCCTTGTAGCCCCCGACACCAGGACGAGTGTGCTCGCTGATGCCCCTTCATCCCCATGGGTTTCCTTCCCCTGGGATTCACTACTGGTACCTGACACTTCTCTCCAGTTGGATACTCTACCTGACCTGTTGCTGGGGAACTTGCCTGATCTCAACCCCCCCCCCCCCGGCCAGGTTTTGTTCTGCCGACTGATCCCCCCCCGGACCTACACAGGGACGGCATGGATCCTCCTCCCCATGGAACCTTTGGCCTCTGCCTACCCCATCGAGCGGTCCCACTTCCCAGCGGAGCCTTGGTAGCGCCCAGCGGGCCCTTCTGCTCATCCTTGGGCCCTGCAGGCCAGCTTCCGATTCTATATTCCCAAAGTACCCTTCGCTGGAGAGTCCCTCGCGGGTTACAACCTACCAGCTGGGCTATCCTCGCTGGGCTACCAGACACCAGGATACTCAACGCCGGGCTACCTGAAGCCGGGATATCCAATGCCAGGATACCCTACACCAGGCTACCAGGGTCAGACCTTCTACCAGTACCCTTATTGGTACCAGGCTCCCAGCTACCCCCTCTTTAACGGGGTACCAGGGTTACCCACCTCAACCTCCTCCGCCTCCACCACCGCCCCATGATGCTAGATCTTCCTTACCGTTTGTAAGCTCAGGTTCCCTCCTTTGCGCTCTGTGTTTTAGGCCTGGATCCAAACTCTTCGGTCAACCCGAAACTAATTTTAAAATTTACAAGACTTCGGTCTTTTTCTTCCCTTGCAGCTGCGATGGACAAATTGACTCCTGGATTTCGTCGGTGCCCATGCGGGCAGAAGATGTCCCGGACCGATCCACACTCCATGTGCGTTTACTGCTTGGGGCTTGAACATGATTCGCAGGCCTGCAATTTGTGCAAGACTTTTTCAGCTATGGTCTTAGAGGATCGCGCTGCCAGACTACAACTTGGGCGCCCAGAGAAATGTTATCCTCCGGTCAAGTCGAAGGAGGCCCGTTGGGCAGTGTCTGCGGCTGCGGACTCGGCCGAACAGCTCGAACAGATGACCGCCCTCAAGGAGGAGGCGGCCCAGGCTGCATCATCATCATCATCCTCGGTCGGGGCATTTATCCCGCTCTTCTTGGGCTCCTGCTACACAGCTTCGTTTAAGGAACTTTGTCAGTCCCTCTCCACCAAGGGAGAGGGGCCTTCGGGACATTCCTCTCGGTCCAAAAAGAAGGACTCTAAGGGTAAGTCCCACCATTGACGTTCGTGGGAGCAGGAGAGGTCCCCTTCCCCGGATAGACTTAGGTCGAGGGTGCGGCTAAGGCCGCTGGCTTCACGGTGTCCCCGTTAGGTCAGCCAGCCGAGACACCCATCGATGCAGTCGAGATTTTTCTCGACCAGTCGGACGGTCTCTCGACTGGAGAAGCAGACAACCCTTCTTCACCGGTTCCCCCGATGGAAACCAAGGACTTGCCTGTGCCGGAGTCCCTGGTTAAGGTCCCTGAACCGAGGGAGGAGCGGGTTTCCCCCGCTCTCTCTCAGACCCACCCTTGGAAACACTGAAGGTCTCGGTCTCGGACCTCTTCCAGGTCCAGCCGATCCCGCCGACATCGACGGTCTCGGCACCGTGGAAGGCGGCGGCGCCTCTCATCCTCGTCTTCGTCCTCTTCGGAGGACAGACTCTGGCGCACATTGCATCAGCACTATGAGGATCTAATGTGGCAGCAGCTCCTTTTGTCCAGGAACAAGCCGACTCCATCGCCTTCCCTGGCCATTAAGTGGCTGTCACCGGAGCGGCTGAAACAACCCCTCATAGTAGTCAAGGAGCCGAAGCCAGCACCGGTTGTTTGGCCGAAACCGGCTGTACCACCCATTGTGGTGGAACCCTCACCTCCCCAACCGATGACTGGGGCCCGGACCCAGGATTCTCGGTCGGGTCAGGGCTTGACCCACGGGTTGTCAGTCACCCTCACTCCCGATCGACCTCGGCAGGTGGAGAGTGGCTCAGGCGCTCAGCAGCTGTTAGCAGACTCCTCGGAGTCTGACAACGACTCCTCCTTGTTCTCCAGGCCGCTCGACCTGGAGTCCACAGGGGGTCAGTCGGTGGATGAGAGCCCATCCTCGTTTATGGGAATGCTTTGACTCATCTCAGAGTCCACTGGGATGAAGCTCGAACCAGTTTCAAAATGGGCCATGTATCCCCTCACGGAGATACTGGACTGAGGGGATTCCCTTACGGAGGCCTTCCCAGTAGCCAAAGCCATTGTTGGCCTGGCCCTGGAGCTGTGGCAGCGGCCAGCTTCTTGTCCAGCACCTTCGGCCAGGATGGTTCGGAAGTATGCTGTTCCCACCGGTTCACTCTCCGGTTTCTTGGAGCACCCCTCCACGCAGGGGCTCATGACAGACAGCATTTTCCGGCGTTCCAGGAACACACTGGACGTGGACAAGCCTCCTGACAAGGAGTCCAAGAAGTTGGACTACTCCGGGCGGAAAGTTTGTGCTGCATCCTCCCTTGGCCTTCGTCAGGCCTGCTCGACCTTACTGATGGCACACTTTTCAAACGCGCCTTTGGGCTCCCTGGATGAGTTGATTCCTCATCTCCCAGCTGACCTTCAGATGACGGTCAAGCAGGTGCGGGATCAGGGAAAGGCAGTGGCCAGACAGCATCTCCAGACTTCCCTGGACATCGCTGACTCATGTGCCCGGTCAGTAGCGGCCGCAGTGGCCATGTGCCGCAGAGCTTCGCTGCGGATCTCCACCTTTGCAGCAGATACCAAGCACAAAAGCTGGCAGACGTCCCCTTCCTGGGTACCGACTTGTTCGGTCCCGGGGTGGAGGGTCATCTGCAACGGATCGAGAAGTCCAGCGCCACCTTGGACTTGGTCACATCTGCCCAGAAGGACAAAGGCAGCCAGCAGCAGCGTAAGCCCTTTTGGCCTTCAGCCCCTTCGGCATGTCCGGCCCAGCAACACCAGCATCAGGGCCAGCAGGCTTGCACTTGGCACCCCAAAGCCAAGCCTGCTGCTTCCTCCAACAGGAAGCTGGGAGGAAAGGTCAGGGCGCTCCTTGGCAGTCCTTCTCCAAGCCTGCCCAGTGGACGGGTTGGGGGTGCCCCAACCTCGTACTCTCCCGAGTTCCCCGTGGAGATGGCTCCGCACTTCCTTTCCTCCTGGTCCGATATCACCACAGACCGCTGGGTGTTGGAAGTGGTAGAGCAGGGGGTCTGCTTCTGGAATTCGAGCAGTCCCACCCTATCAAGCTGTTGCCCGCGAAACTTCGGGGTCCATAGCCTCTTTCGGCTCGTTGAGCGCTGTTGCCCTGCTCCTCCAGAAGGAGGTGATCAGGAGGTAGCGGATCCTCCTCCAGACCAGGGTTTGTGTCCAGGTACTTCGGTCCCAAAATGGGCCGAGGGGGCTGGCGCCCATTCTAGTCCTACACGACCTGAACAAGTTCCTAAGGTCTCGTAACTTCAGGATGGATACTCTGGCTCAGATCATTCCATCCTTGGAACGAGGCATGTGGTTCTGTTCTCTGGACCTCCAGGACTCGTTCTTTCACGTCCCAATCAGTCCTTCTCACCAGCGATTCCTCCGCTTCAGGGCAGAGGGATCCCTTTACGTGTTCCAGGCCATGCCCTTCGGCCTCTCTCCAGCTCCCAGGGTCTTCACCAAATGCATGGCAGTGGTGACGGCATTCCTGTGGTGCCGAAGGGTCTAGGTGTACCCTTACCTGGACGACTGGCTGATTGCAGCCCCCTCCAGGTTCTGGGTAGAGCGTTCCAGAGATCTGGCCCTCCAGGTCTGCTTTCAGATTGGCCTCCTCTTCAACGAGGCCAAATCGGAACTCATGCCAACGCAGGTGATTCAGTTAATCGGGGCAGAGCTCGACTCTCTTCGAGCCAGAGTACGGCTCCCGGTGGACAGGGCCTTTCCTCCTTTGCCCAATCATTTCTGGTTGGGCAGTTCCGCCTGCCCGGGACTTCCTGCACCTCCTGGGCCTCATGGCGGCCTGCACCACCATGGTCCGTTGGGCCCGCTGGCACATGCGTCCCCTGCAGTAGGGGCTGGCCCGCCAATGGTCACAGCGCTCCGGTCCTCTGGACCAGCCAGTGATAGTGACCCAGGAGATGTGGAACGCTCTCCAGTGGTGGATTGTTCTAGCTCATCTGCAGGAGGGTATCCCGTTTGTCCGCCCAGACCCGACGGTCATTCTTAACGACCGCGCCTCTGATGGGTTAGGATGCCCATCTGGGGGAGCTCAGAGCGCATGGCCTCTGGTCCCCTCAGGAGTCTCGATGCCACATCAACCTGCTGGAGCTTCGAGCAGTCCAACTAGCCCTCATCACCTTCGCTCCGTTTGTACAGGGTCAAGTGGTCTAGGTCCAGATGGACAACACCATGACCATGTACTACCTAAACTGCCAGGGCGGGACGCACTCCTTGCCTCTGTGCAAGGAGGCTCTCTGCACTTGGTCTCTCGTGAGCAGACTGGAGGTGGATCTCCTAACCATCCATGTGGCAAGAGCCTCCAATACTCTGGCCGATGCCCTCAGCCGGATTGGCGCTGCATCTCACGAGTGGTCTCTCCTGCCAGGGGTAGTACAAGATCTATTCTCCCACTGGGGCACCCCTCAGGTGGACCTGTTTGCCTCCAGGGAGAATGCGAAGCTGAGGCTGTTTCATGCCCTCCCCCCTCAGCAGGGCTCGCTGCAGGGGGATGCCTTCTCGAGGCCATGGACCCCGGGCCTTTTCTACGCCTTCCTTCCATTTTCCTTGATCCACAAGGTGCTTCTCAAGGTGAAGAGGGACAAGGCACAGGTGATTCTGGTAGCCCCAGACTGGCCCCACCAGTTCTGGTATCCAGATCTCCTTAGCCTCAACTCCAGGCCCCCGAGGCGGCTTCCAGCCTGCCCGGACCTGATCTCAGTCGACAAGGGGAAGGTACTCCACCCGGACCTTCAATCCCTGCTCTTGACGGCCTGGTTCCTGAGTGGTTAGAGTTCCAGGCCTTGGGTCTTTCTGACGAGGTCCTCAACGTTGTTGAGGCTTCCCTTAAGGAGTCGACCAGAAAATGCTATGCCTTCAAATGGAAGAGATTCTCCATTTGGTGTCAGGATGAGGGGTTGGACCCTTCCTCCTGTTCTTTGGTCATCATTCTGGACTACCTGTGGTTCCTTTCTCAGCTAGGGCTTCGGTCGACGACCCTTAAGGTGCACCTGGCAGCCATCTCTGCTTACCGGGTGCAGGCTGGAAAGCAGTCAGTGGCACAGGAGAAGGTGGTCGGGCGCTTTTTCAAAGGCCTTGATCACATATATCCTCTGGTGCGAGAACCTCCACCTCCGTGGGATCTACTGCTGGTACTGGCTAAGCTCATGGGCAAGCCATTCGAACCGATGCACAGGTGTGATATCTCTCACCTGTCGTGGAAGACCGGCTTTTGGTGGCTATCACGTCAGCCAGAAGGATGGGAGAGCTCCAGGTGCTTTCCATAGAGTCTCCTTATCTGGTCTTCCACAGGGACAAGGTTGTCCTGTGCCCCCACCCGAAGTTCCTTCCGAAGGTGGTGTCGGAGTTTCATCTTAACCAGGTGTTGACTCTGCCGGTGTTCTACCCCAATCACACCTCAGAGGCCGAATATAGGCTCCATACTTTGGACCCTAGAAGAGCACTCTCTTAGTACAAGGAGCGGACAGCTGAAGTTCAGGGAGAGGTTCGCTAGCTGTTTGACACCTACGCTGAAGCCGCACCTGGCAGACCTGCAGGCAAGCGGACGATAGGCAGGTGGGTCATCTCCTGCATAGAGCTCTGCTGTAGGTTGGCGGGCATGGAGCCTCCCAAAGGATGAGGCTCATTCTACCCGCCATACGCTGCTTCGCAGTGGCTTGCTTCCAGGCGACGCCTATCCAGGAAATCTGCAGGCTGCTACCTGCAAGTCAGCACTACACTTCATTACCCACCACCACAGTAGCCTTGAGTCACTTGGGATACTGGTTTTGAGACCTCGGTTTTCCAGTCCTTGTTTCCCAAGTAGGGGTGCGTGCCTTGCCTCCCTCCTCCCGTAGAACTGCTAGGAGTCTGCCAGTAAGTGTGGATAGAACAACATATCCTCGTCCTTAGAAATGCAGGTTACTCACCTGTAATAGGAGTTCTAGGAGTGGTATATGTTGTTCATCCACATAACCCACCCGACCTCCCGGCCCGACGCAACCTGGCTCAGCCGGGCTAGATCTGGCGTCATGGGGCGGGCCGAGTTTTATCACCCTGGTGGGTGGGAGCCAGCGAAGACCTTTCGGCCAAGATTTAAGCGGCAAGGAACCTGCCAGTAAGTGTGGATGAACAACATCATCGACTCCTAGAACTCCTGTTACAGGTGAGTAGCCTGTGTTTCAGGGACATGGATATGTTGTTCATCACTGTGGCTGAGTTCACTGCAGCTAAATCAGCAACTCCCACCCACACCAGTAACAAACTCGGCTCCTTATGTTGCATCGATCTCCTACTGAGGCTCAGGTTCCCTATAACGCTCTGCGTTTAAGACTGGTTCTAATTCTTGATTAGAAATCAAAGTTTTTGCTAAAAGACTTGATGGTCTTCTCCTTGCGACTGCGATGGACAATCGACTCCCAGTTTCGGAGGTGCCCTTGTGGGCAGAAGATGTCTAGGATGGATCCGCACTCACGTGCGTCTACTGCCTGGGCCTTGAGCCACGACCCGCGGGCCCTGCGACTTGTGCTCTTCTTTTGACCCTATGTCCTTGAAGACCATGCCCGATTACAACTGGGCGCCCTGAAAAGAATTCCACCGGTGAAATCTGCAAGCCCGGTTGGCAGTGTATAACGGCCAGCGGGCTCGGCCGATCAGCTCGAGCAGATGATGAGCCCTCGAGAGGAGAAACGCGGGCAGCTCTACCTCGGCTCAGGCATTTGTCCCGCTCTCTCGGGGCCCTTCGTGCTGGCTTCTTTTGAGAACTTTGTCTGACCCTCGACGGGTGAGGTCAACTACCGGGACCCTGTTCCAGGTCGAAAAAGAGCAAAGTAAGTCTCTCCGCCAGCGCTCTTGGGAGGCGGAAAGATCACACTCCTTGTGGGCAGTCGACTTCAGTGACCCCTCAGCCTCATTACTGGCTACCCGGTGTCCCTTCGGGCCAGTTGGCCGAGACTCCTGTCAGCGATGATCGAGTTTTCTCGACCCATTAGGCGGGTTATCGGCTGGAGAAGCTGAGAATCCCCTCTCCCGGTTCCCCGGTGAGAGTTGAGGATCCCGTCGGCTCGTCTGTGCCTCCGGTTCCGGAGCCTTGAGTGGGACCGTCCGAGCCGAGAGTGCCGATTCCGACACTTCTCCTCGCCTTCCCGGCCTAATCGAACTACTAAGGTCTCTGTCTCGGACATCTCGCGGTCCAACGATCCCGCCGCCATAGGCGGTCTCGGTTCGACACCCTGTGACAGCGGCGTCACCGCTCTTCCTCGGACAAGGGAGGCTTAGGCGCAAGTTAAGTCGAATCTGAAGGAACTCATGTGTAACAACTCCTTTTGACCGGGAATAGGCCGACCCAGTCGTCTTCCCCGGCCATTAAGTGGCTGTCACCGGAGCGGCCGAAACAACCCCTCGCTGTAGCCGAGGAGCCTGTTCCCAGGCCGGTTGTTCGGCCAATTCCAGCTGCCCCACCGATTCTGGTGGAACCTCCGCCTCCACAGCCATTAGTTGGGGCTCTGACCAAAAAATCTTGGTCGGCCTTGGGTTTGCCCCATAGGCTGTCTGTCACCCTCACTCCCGATAAACCTCGGCAGGTGGAGGTGGCTCAGGCCGAGCAGCTCTTTGAGGACTCTTCCGAGTCGATGATGGTTCCTCCCTCTTCTCCAGCGCTGGACTTGGAGTCCTGGGAGGGCAGTCAGTGGACGATACCCTACGTCCTTCTTAGGTTGCTGACTCATCTCAGAAGTCCACGGGATGAAGCTCGAACCCGTTTCTAAGCAGGCCAGAGTATCCCTCACGGAGATTCTGGACCGAGATTCTCCTACGGAGGCCTTTCCAGTGGCGAAGCCATAGTGGAGTCCGGCCTTGGAACTTTGGCAGCGTCCTGCTTCCTGCCCTGCGCCCGGCCAGGATGGCCAGGAAGTATGTGGTCCCTACCGGTTCCCTGTCGGTTTGGAACACCCTGGCTGAGGGTTGGTTACCGACAGCGTTTTCAGCGTGCCGAGGCGCCAGGGATGTGGACAAACCTCCGACAAGGAATCCAGAAAGTGGATTATGCAGGGCGAAAAGTCTATACTGCGTCCTCTCTCGGCTTCGTCCAGGCCAGTTCGGCCGTCCTCATGGCACATTTTTCTCACGCCCTGTTGGGCTCCCTGGATGAGGTTGTCCCTCATCTTCCCGCAGATCTGCAGACTACGGTCAGGCAGGTGCGGGACCAGGCAGGGCAGTGGCCAAACAGCAGCTCCAGACTGCGTTAGACACCGGGACTCGTGGTGCCAGGTCTGTGGCGGCCGCAGTGGCCATGCGTGGCGGCTTGGCTGAGGATATCCACCTCACCTTGGATACCCAGCACAAGTTGGCGGATGTTCCTTTTGGGGACTGACCTCTTCGGCCCTGGGGTGGAAGGTCACCTGCAGAGGATCGAGAAGTCCAATGCTACCTTGGACTCGGCTCTTCCGCTCAGAAGGACAAAGGCCAGTAGCCACAGCCTAAGCCCTTTCGTCCTTCTGCGCCGCGTGCTGCCGCTGCCAGCAACGCTCAGGGCCAGCAGGCTTGAGCTTGGCATCCCAACCCAAGCCGTCGGGTTCCTCCAACAGGAAGCAGGGAGGTAAAGGCCCAGGAGGTCCCTCGGCCGGTCCCTCCTCCAAGCCTGCCCAGTGATGGGCTGAGGGGTGTCGCCCCCATCCCTGTCAGCTCACCCCTGATTCCCACTGTGGGGGGACCACTCAGACACTTCCTTTCTGCCTGGTCCGCTGTTACCACGGACAGGTGGGTACTGGAGGTGGTGGAAAAGGCCTACCTCAGAATTCGAGCAGGCCCCGCCCTTCAGAGCTGTCGCACCTCCGGGGGCCTCGTCCGCGAGCCTCACTGACGCTCGTCGAGCCGACATCGCCTCCTCCTCCAAAAGGAGGTGATCACGGAGGTAGAGGACCCCACTTTAGACCCGGGTTCGTGTCCAGGTATTCCTGGTTCAAAAGCAGACGGGGGCTGCGCCCATTCTCGACCTACACGACCTGAACAAGTTCCTAAGGTCTTGGACCTTCAGAATGGTCACTCTGGCACAGATAATACCATCTCTGGAACACGGCGTGTGGTTCTGCTCTCTGGACCTACAGGGCGCGTTCTTTCCGCGTCCTATCCGTCCGTCACATCGGAGGATTCTCCACTTTCAAGCGGAGGATCCTCTTGATTCAAGCCATACCCTTCGGCTCATCTCCAGCTCCAGGGTCTTCACCAAATGCATGGCAGTGGTGACAGCATTCCTGCGTGCCGAGGGTCCGGATGTACCCTTGACCTGGACGATTGGCTGATAGCAGCCCCCTCCAGACAGGAGGTGGAGGCGGTCAGAGATCTGGCCCTCCAGGTTTGCTCTCAAGTTGGCCTTCTCATCAACCGAGGCCAGAGTCAGAACTCGAGCGAGCAGGCGATCCTGTTCATCGGGCAGAGCTCGACTCTCTTGACAAACCACGGCTCCTGGCGGACAGGGCCGAGGTTCTTACCTCCTTTGCCCAATCATTTCTGGTTGGGCAATCGCGCCCTGCCCGGGACTTCCTGCGCCTCCTGGGTCTCATGGCGGCCTGTACCAGCGTGGTCCGTTGGGCACGCTGGCACATGCGCCCCCTTCAGTGGGGACTGGCCAGCCAATGGTCACAACGCTGCGATCAATTGGACCAGCTAGTGATAGTGACCCAGGAGATGTGGAACGCTGTCCAGTGGTGGACCGTTCCATCCCATCTGCAGGAGGGCATCCCGTTTGTCCGCCCCGAGCCGACGGTCTCTCTATCGACCGATGCCTCTCTGATGGGTTGGGGTGCCCATCTGGGGAACACCGAGTGCGGCCTCTGGTCCCAGCAGAGTCCGATGCCACATCAACCTGCTGGAGCTCCGGTGGTCCGCCTAGCTCTCACCGCCTTTGCTCCGTTTCTCCGGGGTCAAGTGGTCCGAGTCCAGGCGGACAATACCACGACCATGTACTACCTGAACCGCCAGGGTGGGATGCGCCCATGCTTCTATGCAAGGAAGCTCTCCGCATTTGGTCACTACATACAGCCTGGAGGCGGATCTCCTGGCATTCATGTGGCAGGAGCCTCCAGCACCCTGGCCGATGCCCTGAGCCGGATAGGGGCTGCATCTCACGAGTGGTCTCTCCTGCCGGAGGTAGTACAAGATCTGTTCTCCCACTGGGGCACACCTCAGGTGGACCTGTTTGCCTCCAGGAAGAATGCGAAGCTGAGGCTGTTTCATGCCCTCCCCCCTCAGCAGGGCTCGCTGCAGGGGGATGCCTTCTCGAGGCTGTGGACCCCGGGCCTCTTTCGCCTTTCCCCCATTTCCCTTGATTCACAAGGTGCTTCTCAAGACAAGGAGGGACAAGGCGCAGGTGATTCTGATAGCCCCAGACTGGCCCCCCAGTACAGTACCCAGATCTCCTCAGCTCAGCTCCAGGCTCCGAGGCAGCTTCCAGCTCGCCGGACCTGGTCTCAGTCAATCAGGGAAGGTGTTCCATCGGACCTTCAATCCCTGCCCTGACTGGCCTGGTTCCTGAGCGGCTAGAGTTCCAGGCCTTGGGTCTTTCCGACGAGGTCCTCAATGTTGTTGAGGTGTCCCGTAGAAGTCGACCAGGAAATGCTGTGCCTTCAAATGGAAGAGGTTTCCATTTGGTGTCAGATAAGGAGCTTGGACCCTTCCTCCTGTTCCTTGGCAAGCATTTTGGACTATTTATGGTCCCTTTCTAGTCCAAGGGCTTAGGTCGGCGGACCCTAAAGGTGCCACCTAGCAGCCATCTCTGCTTACGGCGCGTGGGCAGGGAGCAGTCGGTGGCGCAGGAGAAGGTGGTCTGGCGCTTTTTCAAAGGCCTTGATCACATTTCCCCTCCGGTGCGAGAACCTCCACCTCCGTGGGATTTACTGCTGGTACTAGCAAAGCTCATGGGCAAGCCATTCGAACCAATGCACAGGTGTGAACTCTCTCACCTGTCGTGGAAGACCGCCTTCTTGGTGGCTATCACGTCAGCCAGAAGGATGGGAGAACTCAGGCGCCTGCATCGAGTCTCCTTACCTGGTCTTCCACAGGGACAAGGTTGTCCCTCGCCCCCCACCGAAATTTCTTCCGAAGGTGGTGTCGAGTTTCACCTTAACCAGTGTTGACCTGCCTGTGTTCTACCCCAATCACACCTGGGAGGCCGAATACAGGCCCCATACTTTGGACCCTAGAAGGCGCGCTTATTATAAGGAGCAGCGGCTGAAATTCAGGAGAGAGGTTCGCCAGCTGTTTGTCACCTACGCTGAAGCCGCACCTGGCAGACCTGCAGCCAAGCGAGACGATAGGCAGGTGGGTCACCTCCTGCATAGATCTCTGCTATGAGTTGGCGGGCATGGAGCCTCCCAGAGGGATAAGAGCTCAATCTACCCGTCATACTGCTGCATCGGTGGCTGCTTCCAGGGACGTCCCTATCCAGGAAATCTGCAGGGCTGCTACCTGGAAGTCAGCACACACCTTTATCACCCATTACCACATCGACCTCGAGTCATGCGCCGGGATGCTGGTTTTGGGAGCCTCGGGTTCTCCAGTCTCTATTCCTAAGTAGGAAGTAAGTGCGCCTTGCCTCCTTCCTCCCGGAGAACTGCTAGGAGTCTGCCAATAAGTGTGGATGAACAACATATCCATGTCCCTAGAAATACAGGTTACTCACCTGTAACAGGAGTTCTAGGAATGGTATATGTTGTTCATCCACACGACCCACCCGACCTCCCCGGCTTGGACGCACAACCTGAGCTTCCAGCGGGCCAGATCTGGCGTCATGGGGCGGAGCCGAGAGTTTTACCACCCGGGTGGGTGGGAGGAGCCAGCTTGAAGACCTTCCGGCAAGATTTAAAGCGGCAAGGAACCTGCCAATAAGTGTGGATGAACAACTATACCATTCCTAGAACTCCTGTTACAGGTGAGTAACCTGTATTTACTGGAATCTCTTGTGAATATACTATGTGTTATTTGGGGGTGCTTGCAATGGTGATGAGGCATTAACAGAGAAACACCAGACAATGCAGTTCCGCTCAGTTAACTTTATTGGCATCACAAGATATACAGATACTGGTAAATTTTCAAACTATTCGAGAGCATCAACATAATGTATAAACATTTGGATGTAATAAACTATGGATGTAATTTCCACCTCAGAATAATTTCTGAAAAAGAAAATACTAATGTTACACTTTTATTTTTTATTTCTATATTGCACATATTGGCAATTAGCTTTTACACACGTTCTCATTTATAAAGGTTCCACATGAAATTCACAATCTCAAAAAACATATCCCTCACGAGATTCTGGACTGAGGGATTCTCCCTCTGGAGGCCTTTCAGTGGCCGAAGCCATAGTGGAGTCGGCCTTGGAACTTGGCAGCGCTCCTGCTTCCTGCCCTGCGCCCGGCCAGGATGGCCAGGAAGTATGGGTCCCTACCGTTCCCTGTCGGTTTCGAACACCCTCGGCTGAGGGGTTGGTTACCGACAGGCTTCTGCGCCGGGACGCCAGGATGTGGGATAAACCTCCGACAAGGAATCCAAGAAATTGATTGTGCCGGGCGGTAAGCCTATGCTGCGCCCTCTCGGCCTTCGCCAGCCAGTTCGCCGCCTCATGGCACATTTTTCTCACACCCTGTTGGGCTCCTCGGATGAGGTTGTCCTCATCTTCCGCATCTGCAGACTACGGTCAGGCAGGTGGGACCAGGCAGGGCAGGCCAAACAGCAGCTCCAGGACTGCGCAGACATCGGGACCTGTGCTAGGTCTGTGGCGGCCGCGAGTGCCGCAAGGCCGGGCTTGGCTGAGGATATCCACCTTACCTTGGATACCCAGCACAAGTTGGCGGATGTTCCTTTGGGACTGACCTTTCGCCCTGGGGTGGAAGGTCACCTGCAGAGGATCGAGAAGTCCAATGCTACCTGGACTCGGTCCCTTCCGGCTCAGAAGGACAAAGGCCGCAAGCCACAGCCTAAGCCCTTCGGCCCTTCTGCGCCCGTGGCGTGCCCGGCCCAGCAACGTCAGGGCCAGCAGGCTTGAGCTTGGCATCCCAAACCCAAGCCGTCGGGTTCCTCCAACAGGAAGCAGGGAGGTAAAGGCCCAGGAGGTCCCTCGGCCGGTCCCTCCTCCAAGCCTGCCCAGTGATGGGCTGAGGGGTGTCGCCCCCATCCCTGTCAGCTCACCCCTGATTCCCACTGTGGGGGGACGGCTCAGACACTTCCTTTCTGCCTGGTCCGCTGTTACCACGGACAGGTGGGTACTGGAGGTGGTGGGAAAAGGCCTACCTCTAGAATTCGAGCAGGCCCCGCCCTTCAGAGCTGTCGCACCTCCGGGGGCCTCGGGGTCCGCAGCCTCACTGACGGCTCGTCGAGCCGACATCGCTCTCCTCCTCCAAAAGGAGGTGATCACGGAGGTAGAGGACCCCACTTTAGACCCGGGGTTCGTGTCCAGGTATTTCCTGGTTCCGAAACGGACGGGGGGCTGGCGCCCCATTCTCGACCTACACGACCTGAACAAGTTCCTAGGTCTTGGACCTTCAGAATGGTCACTGCACAGATAATACCATCTCTGGAACACGGCGTGTGGTTCTGCTCTCTGGACCTACAGGACGCGTTCTTTCACGTCCCTATCCGTCCGTCACATCGGAGATTCCTCCACTTTCAAGCGGAGGGATCCCTCTTCGAGTTCCAAGCCATACCCTTCGGCTTATCTCCAGCTCCCAGGGTCTTCACCAAATGCATGGCAGTGGTGACAGCATTCCTGCGTGCCGAGGGGTCCGGATGTACCCTTACCTGGACGATTGGCTGATAGCAGCCCCCTCCAGACAGGAGGTGGAGCGGTCCAGAGATCTGGCCCTCCAGGTTTGCTCTCAAGTTGGCCTTCTCATCAACGAGGCCAAGTCGGAACTCGAGCCGAGCAGGCGATCCTGTTCCATCGGGCAGAGCTCGACTCTTCGAGCCAGAGCACGGCTCCTGGGCGGACAGGGCCGAGGTTCTACCTCCTTGCCCAATCATTTCTGGTTGGGCAATCGCGCCTCGTCTGGGACTTCCTGCGCCCTGTCTCATGATGCCTGTACCAGCGTGGTCCAGCACGCTGGCACATGCGCCTCTTCAGTGGGGACTGGCCAGCCAATGGTCACAACGCCAGCGATCAATTGGACCAGCTAGTGATAGTGACCAGGAGATGTGGAACGCTGTCCAGTGGTGGACCGCTCCATCCCATCTGCAGGAGGGCATCCTGCTTGTCCGCTTCCCGAGCCGACGGTTCTCTATCGACCGATGCCTCTCTGATGGGTTGGGGTGCCCATCTGGGGAACACCAGTGCACGGCCTCTGGTCCCCTTGGAGTCCCGATGCCACATCAACCTGCTGGAGCTCCAGTGGTCCGCCTAGCTCACCGCCTTTGCTCCGCTTTCTCCGGGGTCAAGTGGTCCGAGTCCAGACGGACAATACCACGACCATGTACTACCTGAACCGCCTAGGTGGGATGCGCCCATGCTTCTATGCAAGGAAGCTCTCCGCATTTGGTCACTGGGTGGCGCAGCCTGGAGGCGGATCTCCAGCCATTCATGTGGCAGGAGCCTCCAGCACCCTGGCCGCATGCCCTGAGCGGATAGGGGCTGCATCTCACGAGTGGTCTCTCCTGCCGGAGGTAGTACAAGATCTGTTGTCCCACTGGGGCACACCTCAGGTGGACCTGTTTGCCTCCAGGAAGAATGCGGCTGAGGGCTGTTTCATGCCCTCCCTCAGCAGGGCCTCGCTGGGGATGCCTTCGAGGCTGTGGACCCCGGGCCTCTTTTAGCCTTTCCCTCCATTTCCCTTGATTCACAAGGTGCTTCTCAAGACAAGGAGGCACAACGCAGGTGATTCTGATAGCCCCAGACTGGCCCCGCCAGTTCTGGTACCCAGATCTCTCAGCCTCAGCTCCAGGCTCCCGAGGCAGCTTCCAGCTCGCCCGGACCTGGTCTCAGTCAATCAGGGGAAGGTGTTCCATCCGACCTTCAATCCCTGCACCTGACGGCCTGGTTCCTGAGCGGCTAGAGTTCCAGGCCTTGGGTCTTTCCGACGAGGTCCTCAATGTTGTTGAGGTGTCCCGATGAAGTCGACAGGAAATGCTGTGCCTTCAAATGGAAGAGGTTTTCATTTGGTGTCAGGGTAAGGCTTGGACCCTTCCTCCTGTTCCTGGCAAGCATTTTGGACTATTTATGGTCCTTTCTAGTCAAGGGCTTTAGGCTCGACGACTAAAGGTGCACCTGGCAGCCATCTCTGCTTACCGGCTGGGCCGGGAGCAGCAGTATGAGGAGAAGGTGGTCTGCTTTTTTCAGAGGCCTTGATTACATTTCCTCCGTGCGAGAACCTCCACCTCCGTGGGATTTACTGCTGGTATTGGCAAAGCTCATGGGCAAGCTATTCAACCAATGCACAGGTGTGAACTCTCACCTGTCGTGGAAGACCGCCTTCTTGGTGGCTATCACGTCAGCCAGAAGGATGGGAGAACTCCAGGCGCTCTGCATCGAGTCTCCTTACCTGGTCTTCCACAGGGACAAGGTTGTCCTGCGCCCCCACCCGAAATTTCTTCCGAAGGTGGTGTCGGAGTTTCACCTTAACCAGGTGTTGACTCTGCCGGTGTTCTACCCCAATCACACCTCGGAGGCCGAATACAGGCTCCATACTTTGACCCTAGAAGGCGCCCGCTATTATAAGGAGCGCGGCTGAAATTTGGGGAGAGGTTCGCCAGCTGTTTGTCACCTACGCTGAAGCCGACCTGGCAGACCTGCAGCGCATTGACGATAGGCAGGTGGGTCACCTCCTGCATAGATCTCTGCTATGAGTTGGCGGGCATGGAGCCTCCCAGAGGGATAAGAGCTCAATCTACCCGTCATACTGCTGCATCGGTGGCTGCTTCCAGGGACGTCCCTATCCAGGAAATCTGCAGGGCTGCTACCTGGAAGTCAGCACACACCTTTATCACCCATTACCACATCGACCTCGAGTCACGCCGGGATGCTGGTTTTGGGGCCTCGGTTCTCCAGTCTCTATTCCCTAAGTAGGGGGTGTGCGCCTTGCCTCCTTCCTCCCGGAGAACTGCTAGGAGTCTGCCAATAAGTGTGGATGAACAACATATCCATGTCCCTAGAAATACAGGTTACTCACCTGTAACAGGAGTTCTAGGAATGGTATATGTTGTTCATCCCCACGACCCACCCGACCTCCCCGGCTTCGACGCACAACCTGAGCTTCCAGCGGGCCAGATCTGGCGTCATGGGGCGGAGCCGAGAGTTTTACCACCCGGGTGGGTGGGAGGAGCCAGCTTGAAGACCTTCCGGCAAGATTTAAAGCGGCAAGGAACCTGTCAATAAGTGTGGATGAACAACATATACCATTCCTAGAACTCCTGTTACAGGTGAGTAACCTGTATTTACTGGAATCTCTTGTGAATATACTATGTGTTATTTGGGGGGGGGGGTGCTTGCAATGGTGATGGGCATTAACAGAGAAACACCAGACAATGCAGTTCCGCTCAGTTAACTTTATTGGCATCACAAGATATACAGATACTGGTAAATTTTCAAACTATTCAGAAGACATCAACATAATGTATAAACATTTGGATGTAATAAACTATGGATGTAATTTCCACCCTCAGAATAATTTCTGAAAAAAGAAAATACTAATGTTACACTTTTTATTTTTTTATTTCTATGTTGCACATATTGGCAATTAGCTTTTAGCACACGTTCTCATTTATAAAGGTTCCACATGAAATTCACAATCTCAAAAAACATTACAACAAGCAATCCCGGAGAAAATGCAGTAAAGTCTGACTCAAATGACGCAAGGCAGAACACTTACATATAGTTTGAAAACCACCCATAGACACTTCGCAGGTTGAAATATAGAATGAGAACATAACATGGAAAAGTTGGTGTCTGCTGTCCAGGTGCAGTTGATAATGGCACAGACGGCCTAGTGCCACCTTGCTATTATGGGTGTTATTACAGCATACTTTGCAGTGCAAAACATGTCACAAATGGGAAAACCTGTCTAGGGTGTCCTGCTGCTGGCATTGTCCTCAGTCATTTTCTGCAAATGAACGTTACCTTGGGGAAATCACGTGGCATGCAGTGCAGTGAAGAGTTTCAGTGATTTGCGCTATCTTATCTGTCAACTGGTGGTGTGTAGCATCTTGCCAGACTTCTGTATGTGTTGTATTGTGGGGGCAGATCAATAATTGTTGTGCTGCATGGGGTAGGAGACCAGTCGGTAAGTAGTATATCTGTGCATAATCATTGTATGGGTTATGCAGTTCACTCGTGTATTTTGAATGCCTTTTAATGTACCACAATGATTTTGTTCCCCTGATATTATGGGTCACGGCATGTATCTGTATAAGTCTGAGTACATAATCCACACAGTATTTGTAATGTATTATGTCTAAATGAGGAGTTACTAAAGAGGCTTTGTGACTGATTAGTGTTTGATATATCTTGGTTATTGTGTAGCAGTTTAATGGCTTGTAGGACTTTATCTAGTATGCATTTTGTGTGAATGGTTCTCTTTTGCCATGGAGTTTAAATGAATCTGAACACTTGTGTATCATAGATTAAGAGACCAGTGTTGAATCAAATCTCACCATGAAACGTCAGAGAGTTCAACCTTCAATTGCCACCTTGTTCAAGAAACCTCGTATGGATCCTGTGCCCAGATCAACAGAGATGGTTCCAAATGGAGAAAGGGAGAACATGCGTTCTGCAACTTGTGAGAAGATACCTCGGGGCTTCAACACTAATGACACAGGAAGGAAGCATCCAAGTACAAGTATAGCCCTTGCCACCATCAACAACACAGTGCCTAGCCTGGAGATTGAAACGGTGCATCTGGATCAGCCTCCCCAACTGCCATCTCCTGAAGAAACAGTGCCTGGAATGGAGATGACAACAGTAGACATGGACTGCCCCTAGCAACCCCCTTCTGAGGAAATACCAAAGCAGGACTGTGGAAGCAAAAAAATGAGATTCCAGGAATCCTGGTACAAAGAATTTTCATGGCTGCACTACAGTCCTGAACTGAAAGCTGTGCTCTGCTTTGCTTGTGCAGAGTGTGAAAAATGGGGATACTTGAGCTATCAAAAAGGTGAGAACCAGCATTTGCAGCCACAGGCTTCACTAACTGGAAGAAGGCACGGGCTAAGTTCGTAGCTCGCCAGAGCTCAGAAACGGACCAGCATGCTCTGTGGAAGATGGCTCATCTATCCCGTGGGCAAGATATTGACTCTACCCTACAGGAACAGAAGAAGATATTGCAGGATGTGTCTCGTAAGTGTTTGCTACAGTTACTATCATCTTTGCGTTACTTGGTCAGACAGGGCTTGGCAATAAGAGGTCACCAGCTTGATGAAGGAAACTTTACTGAGCTTCTCAAACTACGTAGTTAGGAAAATGAGACCCTAGAAACATGGCTGAAACGAAAGCAGGACTATACAAGCCCAGCAATTCAAAATGAACTTATTAGTCTCATGAGCCATGACATCATCCGTTCTGTTTTGAAAGATATTAGCAAGTACTCATATTACTCCATAATTGTTTATGGGACACAAGACTGCCAAGGAAAAGAACAAGAAAGCATTTGCCTTTGATACGTTGATGGCAACATGCAGCCCCTGGAGGAGTTAATCAGGTTTTACGAATCATGGGATACAACTGGAGCCTCAATAGCAAATGTTATAACTGATGTCCTCACCAGACTTCCTCTACCCATTGAATTCCTCTGGGGTATGGCATTTCATGGGGCTGCAAACATGTCGCGGTACTATTGAGGTGCACAGGCTATCATCAGAGAAAGTCAGCCACTTGCCACATTTGTGCATTGTGGAGCTCACTGTGTCAATCTTGTGGTGAAAGACAGCTGTGAAGCAAGCCCTGTTCTGAAAAATTCTTTGGGTAATGTCGGTGAACTGGGCAAACTGTTCAGTGAATCACTGAAATACAGAACACTTTTTTCTGAAATTGCCACATCTGATAATGCATTCACGTCCTTTAAAAAACTGAGACCCTTATGCCCAACTAGGTGGACTGTAAGACTATCAGCAGTTGAAGCAGTGACTCAGCAATATGAACAAGTCCTGGAGAGTCTCCAACAAATTGAGCTGGAAAATGGAGATGCTGCGACAAGGGCATGTGGTCTCCTAGAGCAACTAAGCAAGGGGAACACATTACTGAGTCTACTGCTGGTCAAGGTTGTCATGGAACCACTGACTTGTCTTAACAAGAGTCTACAAAACTGAAACTGTACAGTAGGTGGCATGCTTACCCAAGTAAGCCTCACAAAAGACCAACTACAAAGGCTAGAAAATGACTGTCCTGGATGCCATCGAAGAAGCTGATACACTTGTCCAGAAGCTGGACTTGGACCCCATTGCACCCCCAGAACAACGAAAGCTTCCAGCCCACTTTGCTGGCAAGGAGGAGCAGCACAATCCTGCCACAGTGGAGGACTATTTCAGAATGGAATTCTTCAAGATGGTAGACATTTCAGTTGCCCATCTGAAAGAGAGGTTCCATCAACCAGGGCTGATGGAATATTTAGCTTTAGAACAATTGCTTCTTGTTGCTGCACAAGGCGATGGGAGTGACCATGCACTTTAAGAAAAGATGGACTGTATTCAAAAATACCCGGAACTGAATGCCAGAATGCTGAAGGTTCAGCTTGAAATGTTTGCACACACTAACACTTATACCTCTTTGAATGAGGCTGTAAGCCTATTTAAAGCACCGTCTCCTAATGTTCATGGGCTGTTTAGTTAGTTGGAAAATGTTCTGCTCCTCTTGTTGGTGATACCAGTAAGCACTTGTGAAGCAGAGCGCAGTTTTAGTGCATTTCGGTGCCTAAAAACATAGCTTCGATCAACAATGACTCGGGCTCGTCTGAATGCAGTAGCTGTATGCCGTGTTCACCAAAACTGACTTGATGGACTATGCCTGGACAATGCATTATGCAGTTTTGTGCATGTGAACGAGAGGCGCTGTGCTGCATTTGGACTTGTTGCTATGAGTTGATGCACCCAAAATATTGAAATATATTTTACATCATATTCTATCAGGTAAATCATAAATGGTATTTGTTAGACAAAATAAAGTTAGAGAATAAATACAGAATATACTTGAAATTAAGACTTCTGTTTCAATTATTGTCTTTGACATTTATCCCCTATTATTATCGTTCAAAGGTATGCTGTTTGAAATAATGTTTTTTTTCCGTAGAAAAATTGCTTTTGGATGGGTAGCACAGCACTCGCGATCAGTCTGGTTGAGAATGAGGTTGTCTTCCCCCAACATTTACACCACAGTTACTCCTCTGCCCACAGCCACTGAGTATGGTCATGAGCTATGGATGAGTCCAAGCCTATTAGCTGATCACTGTCTTGTAGCTGTCTGGTATGTGGTCCTGAGTATAATAAGTCATTTGTTAAGAGAAGGGTAGGGGGTACATACATGGAAGAAAGATCAAACATATAATAAAAAATACTGGCTTGATTACTCTGATATCCCTGTTAAGAAATTTATATTGTATATTGAATAAAACATTTGGTTTTTCACAATAAACCTTTTGAGTGTTGCAGTTTTATTAACCTAACCTTATTACGTATTTCTACTTTGTATGCTCTTGCACCACTTGTACCTTTGCAACATTAATTAAACAATTTATTTCCTTTTTTGGTTACTCATGGGGCTGTATTCTAGTATATTGATATGTTCTGTTTATACTTTGGGTCTGGACCATGAGTCTTGTGTTCTAATTGTGGGATTGTAATTTTCTATGTTACACTACCTGTCCTGCGCAGCCACTCTTATTTCATCTCTCTTGGAAGTACAGTATGTCCAGTTGTAGCCTTTTTTTTTTTTAAATAAAATTGATCGTTGTGTTTAGAGAAACTGCCATGTGGCCGCCATGATGGCTCAGTGGCAGTGGGACTGTACAGGTGACCTGGGATCATGAGCAGACTTGGGTCGCCATGTTGGGAGGTAGATCAGGCTTGTAGGCAGCTGCCGGAGGGTAGCACGCCTCAGTCTAGGGAGGGCTGATGGTGTGTGGCAGTGCACAGCGACCCCTGTGGGAGCTTGCTCCTTCCTCAGAGTGCATGATGCCTCACTGAGGCTGTCATGGCCCACGCCAAGGGGAGGTCAAGGGAGAAAACTGGGAAGAAATACCCCCTGCCGTCCAATTGGCGCCGTGAATCACCTGATCCGGATGTATCCCTGTGGCAACGGCAGGGAGGAATAAATCTATACTGAAGGAAAAAGACTGCCATCTGTTTCCTACTTCTACATATAAAGGGACAAGCTGGGCCTGTGTGTGTGTGTGTGTGTGTCCCCATTTGATTTAGGTAATTTGGCATAGCCCTGTTGAAACGGTGCTCTTCATGCTGCTGATGGAAAAGACCTAGAATATATATTTGGGGTGCCTAACTGAACTCTGTGTTCTCTTTCTGTTTAGAACATGAACCAGCTCTATCTTGGAGAGTTGTACTTTGATGCCTCCCTGACTTTGTGGTGCTTTGCTTTGGTCTTCCTCACCCAGGCAGGCATTTGTTCTGCGTATGTAACTGCACTATGGGTGGCGTTTCCACTTCTTACAAAGCTGTTGGTCCATACAGAGTTGAAAGAAAGAGGTGAGTTCTTTCTGTTTGGTAAGATCCTAAGTCGCTGACATGCTGTCGGGATAGGACACTTCAAAGTAAGAGCCAGTCAGGAGCAGAAGTACTGCCATATAACAGTTACAAAGCTAGTGAATTGCTTGCAGATAAACAGACTTCTAGGGATGTGGATATTGTGCACTGTCCACACTTAGAAAGCTCTTCCTTTCACTTCAGTTCTTGTTAGAAGGTCTTCAAGCTAAGCTCCTCCCACCTACTCGGGTGGTATCCTCCTCGGCACCATCCTGTGAAGTCCGATTTTCCTTTCCGCTGGGAGCATCAGGTCTCCTCCTTCGCAGCTCCTGCGCACGGTGTAGGCCCATTTGGTCTTCCACTATTCACCCTTTCGATTTTTGAAACTTGCTTTGGTTATTAGCCTTTGAATGAAGCGATGACCAAAAAGTTGGTCTCATAGAAACATAGACTTTGACGGCAGATAAGGACCGCTTGGCCCACCCAGTCTGCCCATTTCCCTACCTAATGGATAAGTTGCTGATCCTAGTTAACCAACAGCCTACTTCTTCCTACCCCCCACCAGAATTGCCTTATGTCTGTCCTGTGCATTCTTGAATTCCCCCACTGTTTTTGACCCCACGACCTCCTCAGGAGGGCCATTCCATGCGTCCACCACCCTCTCTGTGAAAAAATACTTCCTCACATTGCCCATGAACCGTCCCCCCCTCCATCTTCAAACTGTGCCCACTTGTTTTTGCAGATCTCTTTTTCTGAAAGATTCTACCCTCTTGGACTTTGTTGATGCCCTTGAGGTACTTGAAAGTTTCTGTCATGTCCCCCTCTCCCTCCTTTCCTCGAGGGTATACATATTAAGCTCCTTTAGCCTCTCTTCATATGACTTCTGTTGCAGACCCTGCACCATTTTAGTTGCCCTCCTCTGGACTGCCTCCATCCTGTCTATGTCCTTGCGGAGATGGGGTCTCCAGAACTGCACGCAGTACTCAAGATGGGGTCTCACTAACTGTCTGTACAGAGGGATAACAACTTCCTGTTTTCTACTGGTGATACCTCTCCCTATGCAGCCCAGTATCCCCCCCAGCCATCCTTATTGCCTTCTCACATTGCTTGCCTACATTTAGGTAATCTGATATGACTACCCCCAGGTCCCTTTCCATTGTTGTTAATATCTCTCCCCCCAATTGTGTACTCTTCCCCTGGGTTTTTGTTTCCCAGGTGCATTACTTTGCACTACTTTGCATTGAATCTAAACTGCCATACGTTTGACCATTCCTCCAACCTTGCCATGTCCCTTCTCATCCTTTCAACCCTGTTCCAGATCTTTGTATCGTCTGCAAAGATGCGCCGTTTGTAACCAGAAAATGTCACGCACTGACCCTCATGCCTCATACATACATTGCCTCGGGCCCAGCACAGTCTGCAAGTTTGCAGCCTGTGCCAGTCTCTTCAGCCCTCCACATTGAAAGACCATTGTGCCTGCCTCATCTTAGGCTGCTTGAATGAATGGGATCCTCCCATTCATTCCAAGAATGCCCATAAGGGGTTTCCACTGTGGTGGGTTCTGCGGCACAGCTCGCCACTTTTGAAGAGGCTGTGGCCCAGGCTGCAGTGAGTGTGGCTTCAGTCCCCATGCTTGTCCCAGCGGGCTTGATGCTTCATTCTCCAGAGCATTCCAGGACTTTTGCCAGTCCTTTCGTACTCCCCCAGGATCTAAGTCTTCTCGGGCCTGTAAGTCTAAGCGGTCCCATTGCAGATCATGGGACCTGGAGTGGGTGTGCTCCTCTTGCTCTGTCAGTTGTGCATCTGGTACGATGGTGGTCGAGGTGTTGGCTTCGGCCGACGCTTCTGTTGATCTGGTCCAGGCCACTGGCAACTCGGGGTCCCCGTCAGACCTCTGCCGGTCGAGATGCGGGTCGACCAACCTGCTGAGATCTTTCTTGACCTGGTCGACCCATTGTCAGAGGACGGTGGGGACAACTCACTTTCGAGGACTCTGATCCTCGCAGCCCACTCTCAGAAGGGACTGGCAGGCAAGCAGAGTCGGCCGTCTCCTCTCAGGGGTTCCTTTGAGCCTGGCTGCTATCGACTGCCTGGTGCCTACCCCCATGTCTACTCTTCGTTGACCTGATAGTCATCGGTTGAAATCTCAATCAGACTCTTGCTTGAGATCAAGGGAATCTCGGCATTCCCACTCTCGGAAGCTGACCAAGAAGTGTTGTTGCACTCTTCATCTTTCTCGTCTTTGGATGAAGACAGGCTCCACTGCAAATTGTGGTGCTGTTATGAAGAGCTAGTATGGCAGCAGTGGATCCTCTGTCACGGCCATGCCCCACCTCAGCCCCCTGCACTTCGATTGTTGCCCTAGCCGCAGTCCAGTCTGGTTACCTTGGTTATGCCGACGCCTGCTTCCCCTCCCATTTGGGTGTAACCCCCACCTCTGCAGTCTCTGCACTGGGCCCTGACCAAGGCTGCCCGCCTTGCTTCCGGCCTCCCTGGTCAGCTCTCTATGAAAATCACTCATACAGATGAGGCACGGGTTGTCCAGGGGGAGTCTGGGTCAAGGGCGGAGTTTGAGGAGTCCTCAGATTTGGCGGGTTCCTCCGTGCACTCCCGTCGGACTTTGGCCTTTGACTGGGAGTCCTTCAAGGAGCTCACCACCGAACATGGACTGGTTTCCTTTGGGGCTTTTTTCTGCTTGTTCTCAGAGTCCATGGGGATCCCATTGGAGCTGGTCCAGAAGCAGTTTTAGGTACCCCATGACTGAAATCCTGGACAGGGATGACTCCCTTGGGGTTGTCTTCCTGGTGGCGGAAACCGTTCTCAGTTCTGCTGTTGAACTCTAGCAACATCCAGCCTCCTGCCTGGTGCCTTTGGCCCATATGGTCCGTACATATGTAGTTTCTACCGGGTCTTTGCCAGATTTCACCAGCCACCCTTCGGCTGAAGGGCTGGTGATGGATTCAGTGTTTCGTGGACAGGCAACATCAGGGATGTCGATAAGCCCCCGACAAGGAGTCAGAAACTGGACCATGCAGTGAAAAAGTCTATGCTGCCTCCTCCCTGGGCCTTTGGCAGGCTAGTTCGGCCGCCATGATTGACCATTTGACATGGTTGATCATGGCTTACTACTCAAGGAACTATCGGTGTTGGGGTTCTCTCTCCACTCCTCTTGTTGGGTTGCAAATTATCTGTCAGACTGGACCCAAATGGTCCATATTGGCGGAACCCTGTCCAGCCCACTTCAGGTTCAAAGGGGAGTACCCCAAGGGTCCATCCTTGGACCCTTACTACATTCGATCATTGTAAACCCTCTGCTCTCAGAAACCAAATCAAACAGCTAGATCATCTCATCTTATTCAGCAGTGACAGCTCCTCTGCCAAAATTGCTCAGTCACTTTCTACAGAGTTCTCCATTGTTGAACACTGGTTCACTCAACACAGGTTAATCCCTAACATGAAAAAAACTAAAACCATGCTGTTTGGCTCCAAACGCAGGCTTACAAGGCACTCCGCTAATCCCCAGCACTCACTCAATATTCAAACCTTAGATCTACCCTGGAACATATCAACAATTTTAAATACCTGGGGGTAACTCTTGACCCCTCCCTCAGCTTCACCACACACATAGGCCATGTAGTAAAAAAAGGTAAACCAGCGGCTGGGTGTGTTACCGCCTAAAACACTTGTCACCAGAAGCGAGGCTGGCCGTAGGGCAGAGCATCCTTCTCTCAACCCTGGAGTATTTCTCCCCCATCTTACACCCTGTCTTAACAAATCTACTCAATAGACTGAACACAGCGTACAACAGCATATGTAGGTTTGGCACTCTTGCCCCTTATAGCACCCACCACTGTACCCTGTATCAAGTTGATAGGATGGCTATCCCCCAAGGCACGCAGGGATCTTTTGTTTGGCACGTTCATTTTTAAAATGCTTTATGACGGTGCCAGATCATCGCTCACAGATGTGCTTGCTGCCAAATGGGTTTCTTGCCAGTTGAGGTCCTTCTCTAATCAAATCCTAGAATGCTCCAGGTTAGCTACGGTCTTGGGTCAAAGAGCCTTTTCCTGGGCAGGCCCTAAGTTCTGGAACTCCCTCCTTGTTGAAGTTCACTCCTTTGACTCCCCACTAACCTTCAAATGGCACATTAAGAATGCTCTGACATCCAATGCGGCCTGTAACTGCTAACTAGCACTACTGTCAGCACTGTTATTTTGTATTCGCTAGTATTGTAATATGTTACTAGAATTACATGGACAGCTTTTTTTTTTTCTTTTTTTAGCTGTTACCCCACTGTGTTGGGCTTAATGTCTAAATGCTGCACTCGGCACAAACATTTCTCTGTAACCTATGTGTAAAAATACTATTGTAATGTCTGATCATGTTATGTACTGTGTGCCATCTTGATGGCCTGGGTCGTACCTGAAAACGGTCCCCTGGATCAGTGTACTTACCTGGTTAGTAAATACATAAGTAAATAAATAAAATAAAATGATGGCCAACTTCTCCCATGCTCTTATAGGAGGTTTGGACCAGGTTCTTCCCCGCCTCCCTGCGGACTTGCAGTTGGTGGGCAAGATGGTCTGGGATCATGGACATTCGGTTGCCAAACAGCAACTCCAGATGGCCTTGGATATCAGCAATTCCTGTGCCAGTTCCGTAGCTGCTGTGGTCACTGTGCGGCGCGAGGCATGGTTGAGGATCTCAACCTTTATGGCACATACCCAGCATAAGTTGTTGGATGTCCCCTTCTTTGGTACCGACCTGTTTGGTCTTGGGTGGCTGATCACCTTATTTGGATCGAGAGATCCAGCACCACTTTGGACTCTGATATGTCCTCTCAGAAGGAGCTTGGGTACCAGAAACAAAAGAAGTCCTTTAAGTTTTGGCCCTTCTCGGTGCCTCCATTCAGTTCGCCACAGCCCCAAGCGTGGCAGACCCAGGCCTGGTGGCCCAAGTTTAGCCTGCTGGTTCTGGCTTCAAGAATTCTGTAGACCAGGGAGTCAGGGCACCCCCAACTGCCAGCGCTGGAGCCTCCGCGAAGTCTGCCGAGTGACAGGTTGAGGGGTGTCGCTCCCCCACCTGTCTTATCCTAGCCTTGGATTCCTGTGAGGGGTCGACTCAGCTACTTCTCGCACGCCTGGTCTGTCAAAACATCAAACAAATGGATGCTCGACTTGGTGGATCATGGTTTGCCTCTAGGCTTCCAGGCTCTCCCACCCTTCCAAGCCCATGCCCCCTTGGGGCCTGTGGTGTCCCCGGACATGCTGTCCACCCTTCAGGAGGACATTGCTGAGTTCCTTTAGAAAGCAGCTGTAGACTGTGTCCTGGACTGCACAGCCGGTCTGGGCTTCATCTCCACATATTTCGTGGTTCGGATGGGAGTTTGGCGCCCCATACTGGATCTTCACGATCTTAACCAGTACCTGAAGAAGCACAAGTTCCGGATTGTCACCCTAAACAAAATGATTCCATCCCAGGAGTGGGATATGTGGTTCTGCTTTCTGGACCTCCAGGATGCCTTCTTCCACATTCCGATCCATCTGTCACACCAACGGTTCCTTCGGTTCTGCTTGGAAGGGGCACTGTGCAAATTCCGTGCCATGCCGTTCAGCCCCTCCTTGGCCCCCAGGGTTTTCACTAAGTACATAGCAGTGGTGGCAGCATTCTTGCAGTGCCGAGGGGTTCAGATGTTCCCTTTCTCCAAAAAAGGGTTTGACTACGAGCAGCGGTCGGGTCAGTACTAGAAGCCAACAGGTAGCCCTGTTTGTTTGCTGCATGGTCCAACACGTCTGGTTTTTGCTATTTGAATACACGTACACTTTATTTTCACAGGGGTTGTGATATCACTATTGAAGTAATTAATATTCACAAATAAT
This sequence comes from Neoceratodus forsteri, assembly GCA_016271365.2. Lineage (NCBI taxonomy): Eukaryota > Metazoa > Chordata > Ceratodontiformes > Ceratodontidae > Neoceratodus > Neoceratodus forsteri. The sequence continues at coordinate 818,100,661 of CM057453.1, read as the reverse complement.
TATATATGAACTGACATTTACTTCTCTTTTGCCATGCCCCCTGATGAAGAGAGTTTGGTCTCAAAACGCCAGGGCAGGAGTGGTGTTGTGCCTTCACCTAGAAAATTAAATAAAGCTGGTTTGGAAGCTTAACTCAGCATGTGGGTGAATTTATACTTTTAATAATCCCATGAGTGCAGAGCCTGCTTTTCCTTTCGTTCCAAGTGTACCCTTACCTGGAGGACTGGCTGATCGCCAGCTCGCCCAGGGACAAGGTTGAGCAGTCCAGGTGCTCAGCCTTGTGTCTTCTTGTCAACCCAGCCAAGTCTCAACTTGCCCCTTACAGGTACTTCACTTCATTAGGGCATAGCTTGACTCCCTTCAGGCCAAAGGCCGACTTCCAGCGGACCAGGCGGCGTATCTTACTTACTTTGCCCAATCATTTCAGATTGGGCACTCGCACCCTGCCCGAAGACTTCCTGCGACTACTGGGTTACATGGCATCCTGCACCAGTGTGGGCCAGTGGGTCTGCTGGCAGATGCGCCCCCTGTTGTGGGAGCTGGCCCACCAGTGATCTCAGTGCCTTAGTCACCTCGACCAGCTGGTCATGGTGATGCTGCCAGTGTGGGATTCTGTCCACTTTCTGCTCATCCCGGAACATCTGTATGAAGGAGTCCCATTCGTCTTCCCAGAGCCAACAATCACTGTCATGACCGACTCCTCTCTAGTGGAATGGGGAGCCCACCTGAGGGACCACAGGGCCATGGGCTCTGGACCTCCAGGGAGTCCTGATGTCACATCAGCCTGCTGGAGCTCCGTGCAGTGCGCCTTGTTCTGATAGCCTTCACTTCAACCGTTCAGGGTGAGGTTGTGCAGGTCCAGATGGACAGCACTACGACCATGTACTACCTCAACAAACAGGGCAGGTCACATTCCCTCCAGTTGTGCCGGGAAGTCTTCCGCACCTGGACCCTCGCACGCAGTCTGGACGCTGATCTCCTGGCGATCCATGTGGCTGGTGCCTCCAGCCGGATGGTGGATGCCCTCAGCTGAGTGGGTGAGGCATCTCATGAGTGGTCTCTTCATCAGGAGTTGGTGGACCTCCTGTTCTCTCAGTAGAGCACTCCCCTGGTTGACCTGCTTTCCTTCCAGGAGTAAGCAAAGCTGAGGCTGTTTTGTGCCCACCACCCTCAGTGCGGCTCACTGATGGGGGATATCTTCACCAGGACCTGGGTTCTGGGCCTCATGTATGCCTTCCCTCTCTTTCCCTTGATCCACAAGATGTTGATCAAGGTGTGGAGGGACAAGGCGCACGTGCAGGTGATCCTGGTGACTCCGGACTGGCCATGCTGGTTTTGGTACCCCAGTCTCCTCAGCCTAAGCAGCAGGCCCCTGTGGCGCTTGCCCCTTCACCTGGACCTGCTCTCTTGCTCTCAGGGGAAGGTCCTCCACCCGGACCGTCAGTCCCTGCACCTGACACCCTGGTTCCTGAGCAGCTAGAGTTCCAGGCTTTGGGTCTCTCCGAGGAGGTCCTCCACGTTGTCGAGGCCTCTCGGAAGGAGCTGACTCGCCAGTGCTATGCCTTCAAGTGGAAGAGATTTTCCATTTGGTGTCAGGGCAGGGAGCTAGGCTGTTTGTTTTGGCGATGCTCATGGGCAAGCCATTTGAACCAGTGCACACGTGTCACATCTCCCACCTGTCATGGAAGACCATCTTTTTGGTGGCTGTCACCTCCACCAGAAGGATCAGTGAGCTCCAGGTGCTCTCGGTGAAGCCTCCGTACCTGGATTTCCACAAGGACAAGGTTGTCCTCCATCCCAGTCTAAAGTTCCTTCTGAAGGTTTTTTCGGAGTTTCACTGTAACCAGGTGATTAACCTCTCGGTGTACTTCGCTAACCCAACCTTTGAGGCCGAGCGCAAGCTTCACACGTTGGCCTGTGCTCACTTACTACACTGTGCACGTGGCTGGAGTTCAGTGAGAGGTTTTACCAGCTGTTTGTCACCTACACTGAAGCTGCACCTGGCAGACTGGCAGCTAAGTGGATGATTGGCAGGTGGATTGTCTCCTGCGTCGACCCTGCTGTAGGTTGGTTAGTAGGGAGTCTCCTGTAAGGCTTAGGGCTCATTCCACCAGACATACCGCTGCCTCAGTGGCTGCTTCCAGGGACGTCTCAATCCAGGAGATCTGCAGGGGTGCTACTTGGTAGTCATCACACACCTTCATCTCCCATTACCATATTGACCTTGAGTCATGCTGGGATGCTGGTTTAGGGGCCTCAGTTCTCTAATTCCTTTTTTCCAAGTAGGGGTGTGCACTTTGCCCCCTCCTTCTTGAGAACTGCTAGCAGTCTGCCTAAGTGAGGATAGTGCACCATATCCATGTCCCTAGAAATGAGGGTTACTCACCTGTAACTGTAGTATTAGGAGTGGTTTATGGTGCACACCCACACAACCACCCAACCTCCTCTGACAAGTGGCACACAGTCTTCTAGCATACAAGATATGACATCACGGGGCAGTGCTGAGGAGGATACCACTCATGTGAGTGGGAGGAGCTTAGCTTGAAGACCTTCTGGCAAGAATTAAAGGATAGGAAGAGCTGGCTAAGTGTGGATGTGCACCATATACCACTCATTATTGTTGCAGGTGAGTAACCCTTATTTACAGTATTGCTGTTCTTTGTATTTTTCAATTTACCTTTCTGATTTTCCCTTACAGCCTCACCCCACTCCTGCTGTGCACTCTCAGGTTCTTCCCTTGTAACACATTGCAGCTCTTGTTGCCCCATTTTGCTCCTCAGCATGGACTATAAGCTGTACATACAGTACATGGCTCCACTGGTCAATCAGCTCAACCCTGTGCTCATGGGCGTCCTCAGCCTGGGCCAACCAGGCTTTATAATAGGCATACAAGTGTGCCAGATAATGTCCAGAGAGCAAGTAATGTCATAGATGTAATGACCCACCAGAAAACACTGGCCTTGATGTCGAAAAAGCCTTTGATAGTCCTTGAACAGCTTGGGTTTCCAGAAGAATTTATTAGGGGTAAAGATTGTTTAGTCCTCCCCAGAGGCATACATACGAACAAATGGCATATCCCCTAGATTTAATGTATACCGGGGCACATGGCAGAGCTGCTCCCTCTCGCCCATATTATTCACCCTGTGTATTGAGCCCTTAGAAAAATGGATTCAAGATGATCCCAAAAACCAAGGCATAGAAGTTGGTGGTCACTCCCAGAAGATAACTTATGCAGATGATGTGGTATTGTACCTGGCAAACCCTGAAACTTCGATAACAGAAGTGTGGAGAGGCCTAAAACTCTTTGGCACACGCACAGGTTATGTCTTCAACAAAACAAAAACGGAGGACATTTAGTGTAATATCTTACAAAACGCAAAAGAACTCTTCTCGCTGAAATTGCTAGCTACCCAGATGAAATACCTGGGGGTACAGGTGACAATTTATTCATACTTTATGGAGCCAACCGTGTCCCCCTAACACAAAAAGTGCAGGAAGATTTCAGTAGATGGGCCTTTCTGAACTTCCCACTGTACTTCAGAATTGACTCTTTAATAAACATACTACCATGATACCTATATTTTTTTTCAGTACATACTTATCCTAGTAACGAAAAAGCAATTCTTACTTCAGCAAAAATCTTTCTCGAACTATCTCTTGGTGGACCTGAAGGCCCTGCATAAGATGCATTCTGCTGCAAGTGGGGAATGCATTGAGAGGGAGAGCAGTACCGGACCTCGAAATGTATTATTTTGCGGTGCATCTTAGTTCCCTGCTGCTATGGTTGGCTCTCACATATAGGACACCCTAGAAGCTTATAGAACAGCTGGAAAGGTGGGGCCCTAGGAGCTAGAGCAGTGGATAAAGCATTTAGATACAAGACTTCTGACATAACACTCTCAGTGGTCCATTCCACCCTTGCGGTGGGATACTAGATGTAGGACAAGCTGAACCTGAGCCCTTATCTATGGCAGTTTAAATGGCTGGCATAGTATCCTTTGTTCCCACCATCCGCAATAGACAAGACATACAGGAGGTGGGTGCATTGGGTACTGTGCTCCTAGGTGCATCTCAGGAATGGGGGTGGGGTGGGGACCTGATTGACTTCCAGACTCTTCAGCAGGCTTTCCATTTAAGCAATATAGACCACTGCAGGTATATCCTGATAAGGACTCATATTCAAACACAGAGCATATCACTGCACCAACCACCCCCAGTTTAATACCTCCTGGCAACCGTGGAGGCCATATCCAAACACAGAGCATATCACTGCACGAACCACCCCCAGTTAAATACCTCCTGGCAACCATGGAGGCCATATCCAAACACAGAGCATATCACTGCATGAACCACCCCTAGTTAAATACCTCCTGGCAACCGTGGAGGCCATATCGAAACACAGAGCTTATCACTGCACAAACCGCCTCCAGTTAAACACCACCTGGTAACTATGGAGGCCGTATCCAAACACAGAGCATATCACTGCATGAACCACTCCCCAGTTAAATACCTCCTGGCAACCATGGAGGCCATATCCAAACACAGAGCATATCACTGCACGAACCACTCCCCAGTTAAATACCTCCTGGCAACCATGGAGGCCATATCCAAACAAAGAGCATATCACTGCATGAACCACCCCTAGTTAAATAGCTCCTGGCAACCGTGGAGGCCATATCGAAACACAGAGCTTATCACTGCACAAACCGCCTCCAGTTAAACACCACCTGGTAACTGTGGAGGCCGTATCCAAACACGGAGCATATCACTGCACAAACTGCCTCCAAGTTAAACACCTCCTGGCAACTACGGAGGCCATATTATGAGGGAAACTACACAAAGGACAAATCTCTACCCTCTGTAAAGCACTTAGAGACTTTAACACTGACCAAACTGCTCACACCAGACACAAGTGGGAAGGGGAAAATGAGATGGTGCTAATGGAAAGAATGGTCCATGTCCTTTCATTCCGCTTTAAAACAACCAGCTCTCCGCTGTGGCAAGAATATGCCTAGAAAGTCAGAACCCAATTCTTATATACCCCTGTGATACAGGGAAAGTGGGCACTGAACTCTTTCCAGGCCTGCTGAAGGCTTTTGTACAGAATCCAAGGAACAACACACACACATTTTTTTCATGTCTAAAGCTGGCTGCATTTTGGAGACATATCAAAGAGGCCCTGACAGACTTGCTCATGCTGGATGCACCACTTGCCATCATGCATACCTGCTCCTCCCAGTAGATGTCGTGTACCTGTGGTATGTGCTTCTGGTGGCAGCTCAAAAGAACCCTCTACACTGGATAGATATAGTTATTGAGATATATTGAATGGACACCTCACATAGCAGTTGAACCGGTGGAGTCACGCTTTACGGGCAAATGGTTTAGATGCATGTTGTATTTAAGCAAAAGGGATCCGGATTTTACCTCAGACAGCATAGAGGGGCAGTAATCCCAAAATCGTGGTCCAGTGTCTCTCAGAGATGCGTTGAAGGGAGCCCAGATCAAAGAGAGTACTCTACCTGTTGGGTTTACCCAACAAACATTAACGTGCAGTAGCTGCAGTACTATATATTTTCAAAAAATAAAAGCACCGTCTTCTGTATCAGATTGCTGTGATCCATTATGTAATAATGGATTGTCTGTAGTAGTTCTTCCAAACTGTTATTACCCTCTACTTGTTGTACAATAAACTTGAATTTAAAAGAAAAAAAAAGTTGATCTTCCAAGAATCGGTCTTCTCCATTTATTTCAAGCATTGTGTCTGCTGGAGGCACTGGAAACCCACGGGAGCAAAGTCTTTCTGCAGCCTACAGCTTAGTGGCCGACATCAGTGCTGACACCTCCTACGAGGGGGATATATGATGTGGCGCTTGTGGACTGGCCAGTAGCCGACACCGGTCCCCTAACTTCCTCAGATCTTTCTTCGAGAGGGCTCTTGCAGTAGGTATTCACATATAGGACTAAGCTGCCAGGCGACGGGACTCCACGGAAAAACTTCTAGCTAGCAGTCTCTGGCTTGGGACCACCCCCACGTCATACTCCTTCCTCAGTTCGATGCCATCCTGTTTGATGCTGTACCTCGACACTGTATCTGCTTTGGCACCACTTTTATTATTTTCTCCCTCTGTGTGACATTTTTTTTTTTATAATATCATCGTTCTTGTGAGTTTCAGATTATTTTACAGTCGATTGGATAAAAGAGGTTACTTACAAAGATTCATAAGTACATAGTTATATTTAAGAATTAATTCAACTTATCGAGGCAAGAGTTCATCCACATCGGTTGGGCAGTCCATCATCACTCTAATTCCTGGCAACATCCAGCCTTCTCGATCCGGTGTATTTACTGATCTTACTTTGAGAGGGCTCTTGCAGTAGGTAATTACATATAGGACTGACGCCGGCAGGTGGCTGGACCCCATGGAAAAATTTCTAGCTAACGGTCCCTGGCGAGGACCGCCCCGTCAGGTGACGGCGTCGGGAGGCGTCAGTATAAAGGCGGTCCCCTGGCATCCACCTTCCAGTTCTTTCCTGCCATTGGCTTGGCCGTTGGCGCCTCGTGGAAAAGTTTGTGCTTCGTCAGCCCAATCTTCGTGGTTTTACCGAAATTCTTTGTTTTTTCGACTAACGTCAGGTACCATCGTCGGTGTATGTCGTCCCCTACACCCTCTGAGCACAAAAATAAGTGCGATTCGTGCGGCGCCCAGCTACTGCACAAAGACGGCCATTCCCTGTGCCTGTTCTGCCTAGGCCCCGATCACCTGGTCGAGAAGTGCCAGCACTGTCTCAGTTTCAACACGGCTACCCGGAAAAGGCGACAGCAATCCCTGGAAGCCCATATTTTGAAGAAAAAGATGAGTTCAATGGAGAAGGAGCTCAAAAAACGGAGGCAGGCGTCCACTTCCCGAGGCCATCGGAAGAAGAAGGATAAGGAGGCACGGGACAAGGGCTCTTCTACGCGTCTCCCTTAGGGCAGCAGGACACAAGTAACGTCCCCTTCAGGGGACCGCTCCTCGACGGCCGCCTCGGAGGTTTCCGAGGGGGCGTCGGCCCACCCGTCTGGCTCGTGTTCGGGCCTTGCGGGCGCCTCAGGGCAATTGGAGGTCTCCGCCCCTGGTTCGGCTGCAGGCTCGTGGCTTACTGGCGTGGGCAACTCCGGTAAGTTGGGCATCTGCTCCTCCGTCCACGCGGAGAAGGCTGGTAATTCGCTTGACCCTTCGGGGCAGCACGCAGCCTCCACTCCACTGGACCAGGCCGATCCTTCTACCCGGCCTGCCTCCTGTGATGGCTCTCATAAGCTGGACGCTGGCTCCTCTGGTGCCTGCCAGGAGCTCGCCCGACGTTCAGCCGGCGAAGGAACCGATGACAGACCCCCGTCCGTTGTACCCGTTTCCCGCAGCCCGCTGCTGTCAGGACCAAGTCCCCCCAGCCCGACCCGAGATTTCCCCCTCCATCCCAGGCGGCGCTGCGGTCTTCCTCCTCCGTCAGACCATCCCTGGTTGGTGCGCGGATCTGGCTGAGCTCCGGCGCCGGTTCCTCCGCCGGTACCTCTGACACCAGGGCCTCCGACACCCGGTTCTACCGACCCGGGAGACATCCCGGCTTCTGGATGTCCCCCCAGGCCCTCCAATGTGGACCCGCCCATGAGGCCTCCGGCTGGGCCGTCTGCTCCGGCAGCTCCCCCGGCTCCCTGGTACCCTCTGTCTTATCTGATGTACCCGGGACCACAGTATCCGGTGCCGCAGTATCCGATGCCGTTTTTTCCGACGCCACAATACTGGACGCCGGGCTTTCTGCAGCCAGGTTTTGGATACTCTCCATACGGGTGCAACCCTTATCCTTATCGCCCACCTCCTCCACCGCCCCCACAGCCGCTGGTGGACCTGCAGGAGACTCTGGCCTCCTGGTGGGCTGAGGCCAAGGCTCAGCTCACCAAAGAGGTCGAGAGCCGCCTTCCTACGATGGTGCCATCAGGTTCCCGTACGTCCGGCGGCACCTCCTCTCACCTCCGGACTCCAGGGCTCTTCCATCTGGGTCCAGAGAGGGGCAGGACACGCTTCCCCGGGGGCTTCCCAAGGGGTCCGTTCCTCCCCCGGGTCGGGAAAGGGAGTCTTTTCCTCTCTTCTTCCTCCTCTTCACCCTCGGACTCCTTGGACTTTTCCGACGGTTGCTCTGAGAGATGACGAGCCACGCTCTCCGAAGCCCAGGCCAAGGACTCCTCCGAAGTCTCCTCCGGAAGATCCTTCTTTTACGGAGTTGCTTAGGAAAATCCAGGAGGTTCATAAGTGGCACTCCTTGGAACCAGATCCTCAGCATCTGAAACTCGCTGAACATCTGGATCTGCTCGTGACAGCTCCTGACTTGGTGCCACCCTGGATAGAGCCTCACGCCGACCTCATTACCACCATATGGAAACAGCCGTCTGCTTTAGCCCCACTTCCTAGGAAGTCGAACAGGCTATATCAGGCTCCTGAGGGTGTTGATTTCCTGGATTCTCACCCTTGTGCTGACTTGGTTGTGATTAGCGCTGCTCTTGGCCGGTCGGCCAACCCAAAACACCTCAGCTCGTCGCCACCTGATAAGGAATCCTGCCTTCTGGACCAGTATGGGAGGAAGATCTACGCTTCCTCCACGTTGGGGATCAGGGCCCTAAATTATGTCGGCCATATGGGGGACTACCAGAAGGCTATTCTGACCCAGGTGGAAGCCAAATTGGACTCCCTGCCTGACTCCCAAGTCAATCAGGAGTTGGCTAATCTTGTCCACTCTGCTCGTTCGGCCAGTCGACACATGCTTTGTGCGACATACGATGCAGTGGATACTGCTGGACGGAGCTCAGCTTTCACTGTAGGCCTACAGCGTCATGCTTGGCTCCGCGTGTCAGGGTTGGTACCGGAGGTGCAATCTGCTATCCAGGAAGCACCCTTCTGGGGGTCGGTGCTTTTCGGGGGGTCATGTCGAGGACATCATCACCGATTTGCAAGAGAAGGGGACGGCACTGAAGTCAGTTGATTCCATGTACCATCCCCATCAGCAGCAGCACCGTCCCTTTTGCAGACGGAATTGGCCCAAGGCGAAACCCCAGGGAAGGCGGGCCACAAAACGCCGGGCCCCCACAGCTGCTAAGCCCCCCCCACCCAAAAAAAGCAGTGAGTGCTTCAGCTGCGGCGCTGCCCCACACCACCTGACTCTTCCACTCTCCCACTGCCTCCGGACTCCCCGGAGGAAGTGGTAGGAGGGATGTTTTCCCTCCACCTTCCAGGCTGGGAGAGGATAACATCAGATTCTTGGGTGCTCCAGCTCATCGCAGAAGGACACTCGATAGAGTTTCTTCAGAAACCACCTCTCCACCCCCCCTCTGAAGTTGTCGTATTCAAGGGAACATCTTCTCTCGGTCCAGGAGGAAATTTCAGCTCTTCTGCTGAAACAAGCAATAGAACCCGTCCCCTTACAGCTGCAAGGGACGGATTACTATTCCAATTTCTTCCTGGTCCCAAAGAAGACAGGAGATCTCAGACCAGTTCTGGATCTCAGTTCCCTGAATCTTTTCGTAGAATACAAAAGGTTCAGGATGCTCTCTTTGCAGAGCCTTCTGTCCCTCCTCTGGCCGGGTCAATGGCTGTGTGCACTGGATATGCAGGATGCTTACCTGCACATTTCCATTAGCCTGTCCCACCGCAAATACTTTTGTTTTGCGTTCCAGGGGGACCACTACTAATTCGGGGTGCTCCCGTTTGGTCTGTCCTCGGCTCCCTGAGTATTTACCAAATGCCTGGCAGTGGTGGCGGCCCACCTGCGTACCAGGGGAGTACAGGTTTTCCTGTACCTGGACGATTGGCTCCTGGTGTCCTCGTCCAGGGAGGAACTCCCTGCCTCTCCCTTACCCAGCAGGTTTTTACCTGCCTGGGTATTACCATCAGCCATTCCAAGTCTCATCTGGTCCCATCCCAGAGACTACAGTTTATTGAGGCGATTCTCGATACGACCACGGGCAAGGCCTTCCTGCCTCCAGACAGGGCGTCCACCCTCCAGACCCAAATAAGTCTGCTGTCTGACCGCAGGAGGGTCTCTGCCAGGTTGGTCCTTCGCCTTCTCTGGCTCATGGAGGCTGCTATCCCGACAGTTCCTCACGCTCGACTCCACATGAGAATTTCTCAGTGGACTCTACGCTCCCAATGGGATCAGTTAGCGGATGACCTAGATCACCCAGTTCTGGGCTCCTCGCCGATGCTTCGAGACTTACACTGGTGGATGGTTCGAGAGAACCTGTTTCGGGGAGTTCCTTTCTTTTATCCTCCCCCCTCCCAGACTCTAACCACAGATGCCTCGGGCGAAGGTTGGGGAGCCCATCTAGGACCTCATCGGACCCAGGGCTCCTGGTCCAAGCTAGAACAAGCTATCACATCAGTGTGTCTCGAGTCAAGGTGTTGTACGCCTCCAAGCTCTTCACCAATATCATCCTTCCCAGCCACCTAGCCGTCCAGATGGACAACATGTGTGTGGTTTGGTACATCAACAAACAGGGAGGGACTCCTTCCTACCCTCTTTGCAGGGAGGTGATGAGGGTTTAGGATTGGGCAACACAACACGACCTTCACCTCACGGCAGTTCACGTTCCGGGAGTCGACAACACCCTGGCAGACAAGCTAAGTCGCTCTTCTGCTCTGACTCACGAGTGGGAACTGGACCAAGGGGTCCTAGACAATATCTTCCGACTTTGGGGAACACCACAGGTCGACCTGTTCGCATCACCTCTAAACGCAAAACTTCCCGTCTTCTGCTCACTCATTCCAGAGCAAGGCGCTTTTTGGAGCAACGCTCTGTCTCTAGACTGGAAGGACAGATTCGTCTATACCTTTCCCTCAATTCCACTTATCCCACGAGTCTTGCAGAAACTAGCTTCAGAAGGAGCACGAATGACTCTGAGTGCTCCTTTCTGGCCCAGGGAAGTTTGGTTCTCTCTTCTACAACAATACTCAGAGGATCCTCCTCTTCCTCTTCCTCTATCTCGAGGTTTGCTGACCCAGGATCAGGGGACCCTAGTCCATCCAGGTCTCAGATCCCTTCAGCTGCATGCATGGCTCCTGCAGACTTAGCTCAATCCCGGTTTGGCGTGTCTCCCCAAGTGGCGGAGATTTTAGTGGAGGCCAGGAAACCCTCCACCAGATCCACTTACACCATAAAGTGGAAAAGATTCACTATCTGGGCCACTTCCAAGAACGCAGAACCCTTTTCCTGCTCAGCAGGGCTTCTACTGGAGTATCTACGTCATCCATTTGACCTGGGTCTCAGTCATTCTTCTCTGAAGGTACACATGGTGGCCATCTCGGCCTATTATGTTCCCTTTGCAGACAGAACTTTCGCTCAATTGGAGGTCTCTAAGACCTTTCTCAGAGGAGTCGTCCATCTGAGGGCCCCCATCTGTACTCCTGCTCCCCCTTGGGACTTGAACTTTGTTCTCAAGAAACTTGCTCTCCCTCCCTTCGAACCTGCAGCTTTTGCGGATTTGAAGTTTCTTTTATGGAAGACTCTCTTCCTGGTGGCCATTACTTCTGCCCGGAGAATTTCCGAGCTCCAGGCCCTGATGTGTAAAATCCCGTACTTGATTTTTCAAGGAACAAGGAACGTGTTGCTCTTCGCACGAATCCTGAGTTTCTTCCTAAAGTAGTAGCAGAGTCTACGCTAAATCAGTCCATAGAGTTACCTGCCTTTTTCACGAAGTACTCTAATCAAGGGGAGTATTTACTCCATACTATGGATGTTCACCGGATTCTGAGATACTACACCAACAGGACGAAGGATCTCAGAAAGACTGATCAATTGTTCGTTTCTTTTGCTCATAAAAGGGAAGGCAATGCTGTTTCTAAGCAATGCCTATCTAAGTGGTTGGCTCATTGCATCACTTTCTGTTATGACAAATACAACAAGACCCTCCTGGGTCAAGTAAGAGGCCACTCAACAAGAGGAGTAGCTGCCTCAGCAGCTTGTTTCAAGAATGTGTCTGCGGCAGACATCTGTGCTGCCACCACCTGGACTTCCATCCTTACCTTTACTAAACACTACAGTTTGGATGTTGCCTCTCGCCGTAGAGCAGGCTTTGGGTTGGCTGTTCTGCAAAGTCTCCTTTCCTAAGGTCTTCACAGCCAGAGGGTCTACATCTGAGTAGTTTTTTTCTCCTTCCGTTTGTTTCTTCTTGTTCCAGACTGCTTTGGACTCAGTCCTATATGTAATTACCTACTGCAAGAGCCCTCTCGAAGTTAGATAGTACAGTTAAGTAAGAACTTACCGTAACAGTAGAGTTTCGAGAGAGGCTCTTGGAGTAGGTAATACCTTCCCGTCCTCCATCCCCCTAAGCTTTTTCAGCTCCTTTTCCAGGATGGGAAATATCCGCTTCTCTCTCGTCTCGCCTTTTGGCCTTTGGCGGGAAAGAACTGGAAGGTGGGCGTGGGGGACCGCCCCTTTATACTGATGTCGCATGACATTGGTCACCTGATGTGGTGGTGGTTCCCCGCCAGAGGCTAACTAGAAATTTTTCCATGGGGTCCTGATGCCTGCTGGCATCAGTCCACTATGTAATTACCTACTGCAAGAGCATCTCTCGAAGATCTACTGTTACGGTAAGTTCTTACATAACTGTACTTTCTTTTTCAGCAAAACTACCCAGAGCTAACACTTAGCAAAATTATACCAAAAAGCCAAAAGCCCTGTTTTCTAGCTGTATTCCCTTTTTTTATACCTCAAGTGATGTCATTCCAGCCTACCCTTTTGATTGGTCGGCTATTTATGCTGGGATGTTTCAGCAGTTCACCCTTTTTCCTGGAGGTGTCGCTCTTGCTCCACCCTAGTTTCTCCAGAGTATAAAATACCAGAAAATCCTTCAAATTGTGGTCTCTGTCCACCATCCTAGCACCCCGCTGTGGTCTAACAAGCTTAGTTTAGCATGTTAACCCCCTGCTGAACAGTTTCAAGTAACAGACATTCCTATCCTTTTATCTCAGGAAACACAATATACAGTACAAAAGGACCCAGACAACATGTCACCAGCATCCTGGTTGTGAGGTCTGGACACTCAAAACATAAATGAAGTTTTAACTGAGTCATGTAAGCCAGTTCCTGGCTTCCAGTCCTTTGATGTGTAAGCCTGTCTGAGAACCAGACCCATCACTCAGCTTTTTAAATCTTTCCCCAGGTTTCCTCATAGAATGCGTAAAGGGCCAGTGACTTAATTCTGAAACATAGCCCGTGTGTGTGTGTGTGTGTGTGTGTGTGTATGTGTATGTGTGTGTGTGTGTGTGTGTGTGTATATATATATATATGTATGTGTGTGTGTGTATATATATATATATATATATATAAAACCATATCAGAACCGTGGGGCTGTCTTGTCGCATCCCTCCCTCATAAGACTGAACCTGTGGGAACACGTCCCTTTTTATGACAGAGTTCTCAAAGTTCTGTCATTGTTCCAATATGTGAGATAGGCCATCTGTGTTCCTATTTTCAAATCTGGGCCTGTGGGTCACCTTCATATAATTGGTATGTAGGACAATACTCCATCTAAGGAGTTTTCCGTTTATTTCACCCGTTTGGCCCAACCACACTAATGGGTTGTGGTCCGTCTGTACCTTAGAATGTCTCCCATAAAGGTACATTTCCAACTTTTTCAGCAATCATACCAAAGCAAGACATTTTTTTTTCCCTCTGTGGAATAGACTTGTTCACGGGGAAGCAGCTTCTTGCTGAGGTATACTATGGGGGTGTTCTTTACCCTGATTGGATATCTGCCTGAGGACCGCCCCTATTCCCACATCTGAGGCGTCCGTTTGCACCACAAGTGGCCAGGTGTAATCTGGGCTGGCCAGCACTGGGGCACTACACAACGGGGTTTTCAGTTTTGTGAAGTCCCTGTCACAGGCTGGGTTCCATTTTACCCACTTATGCTGCTGCTTTTTTAACAGCTTGGATAAAGGAGCTGCCAGGGAACTGTAATTGAGTATAACTTTCCTATAATACCCGTGGTCCCAAGAAACTCCTAACTTGTTTTGGGGTTTCAGGCATGGGCCAGGCCACAATTGCCTCTAATTTTGCCTGGTTTGGGCGGAGTTGGCCCCTTCCCACGCCATGCCCCAAATAAGTGACCTCTGCCATGGCCACTTGGTGGTACTTTGTTTTGCTAGTCAGCTCTGCAGCCTGTATTCTGCCAAACATTTTCGTCAGATGTGTCAGTTGTTCCTCCCGGCTGAGGCTGAATTTAGCTATGTCATCCAGGTAGGCGACTGCAAAGTCCTTTGTACCCTGTAACACCTGATTCACTAACTGTTGGAATGTGGCAGGAGCATTCTTTATTCCAAAAGGCATGACCTTAAATTCATACAGGCCACTTGGGGTGATGAAAACTGACCTTTCTCTAGCCCTGTCAGTAAGTTCCACCTGCCAATACCCTTTTGTCAGGTTTAAAGTGGTTAAGTATGTCACCCCTCCCGGCTTGTCCAGCTATTCGTCTGGGTGGGGCATTGAGTGGGCATCAGATTTTGTGATGGCACTGAGCCCATGATAGTCTGTGCAGAACTGTGTAGCCCATCTGGCTTGGGGACGAGCACTACAGGTGAGGCCCAGGGACTGGGGGATTTTTGGATCACCCCTAGATCTCCCTTGTAATGTCTTTGAGGATTGTCTCAAACACCCGGTAGGCTGTCCTACGTATGGGTGCTTCTGTCCCCGAGTCTACATCATGCCCTGCTAGTGGGGTCTATCCCGGCTTGGTCATAAATAAGGGGGCAAATTCCTGCATAATCGTCCTTACTTCCAGGGCCTGTACAGGTGTCATTTGGGGTGACAACGGAATGGTCTCCACAGATGACTCCTGCTTACTTTCCGCTAACAAGTTGAGAAGGGGGTCCTCCTCGCCTACCTCTTCCCCAGGACTGCAAACCGCAAGTACCATGTCAGCCCTATTGAAATAGGGCTTCATCATATTTACATGGTACATGCTGTCAGTGTGTTTTTGGTCAGGTAACTCTACAGTGTAGTTCACATCGTTTACCTGCTGGACTACCTCGTATGGTCCCACCCACTCTGCCTGCAGCTTGTCCTTCCGGACTGGGATCAGAACCATTACCTCCCGTCCTACACCGTATGAGCGAGCTCTGCCTCCACGATCGTACCAGGTCTTTTGTTTTTGCTGGGCGGCTGACAGGTTGCTCTGGGCCATACCCATATGCTTCTTCAGCTTCTCCCTGAATTTTAAAACCTACTCCACTATGGGAGTCCTCTGGGTGGCATGCTTACCATCTCAGTCTTCTCATATCAGATCTAGGGGGCCCCCTCAACTGGTGTCCATACAAGAGTTTGAAGGGTGAAAACCCTGTTGATTCTTGTGGCACTTCCCTGTAGGCAATAGCAGGAGGGAGAGGTGCCTCTCCCAGTCTCACCCATGCTGTTCTGCAAATGCCATAATCATAGCCTTTAGGGTCCCATTAAATCTCTCTGCGACCATTGGCGTGTGGGTGGTAAGGTGTTGCGCGCCTCTGTACGACACCACACTTCTCCCACAAATACTTCATAAGGTCTGACATGAAGTTACCCCCTTGATCAGAGATAACCTCCTGTGGAAACCCTACACAGGAGAAAATCCCTAACAACGCATCCGGCACTTTGTCCACCTTAATGGAGGACAGGGCAGTTTGCTGCTGGGTAGCATAATCGACTACCATCAATATGTACCTTTTTCCAGAGGAGCTCGGGGTATTCAAAGGACCTACAATATCCATTCCCACCCTTTGGAATAGTTCCTCCACAGTTGGCAAAGGAATCGGGGCAGCCTTGACATTGCTCCTGGCCTTTCCTATTTCCTGACACCGGTGACAGGATTAGCAGTACTTCTTCACCTGCTTGGTCAAATTTGGCCAACAGAAATTTTGGGCTAAGCGCTTTGCGGTGCAAGCAGTGCCCTGCTGTCCAGACAAGGGAATGTCATGAGCCACCTTGAGCAATGACTCATGATTCCCCTGGGGAATGACAAGCTGCCTGCCCATCACCCCTCCCTCTGTCTTTCTGTCCTGGGTATACAACAGCCCATTGTCCCTAAATACTTTGTTTTCCATCATCTCCCTGTGTCCCATCAAACTCTGCACAGGCCCTCCTCTTCTCCAAGCTAGGGTCAATCTGCTGTGCTGATACTAACTCCTCACACTTGCCCAAAGCATGGGATATGTCCCCATCAGTTCCCTGACAGAGGTCCATAGCTGTGGCAGTAGCGGACTCAGTATCACAACCATTCCCCTACGTCTGGCCTGTGTTACCCCTCCCCATTAGAGCAAACCTCAGTAGCAGTTTGCTGAACTTCCACTAGGGGTAAGTTCCATCCCCCTGTTAGCATCCTCTCTTTCAAAAGCCACAGGCTGGCTGGCCTGTCTCCTCACCTCTCCTGTAGGAATCTCTGTGGGGTTCTGAAGGTCACAGGTGCCCCAGCCATCTAGCTCCAGGTGACCGCACATACCAACCCCTGTGGAACATCAGTTCCTACAATAACATCCATAATGAGGGTGTTGGCTACAGCCACCATCTGTATCCATTCACATGCATCTCCCCAAGCCAGGGTAATACTGGCTAAGGGATAGGTTATCTCCACCCCAGTGAAATCCCTTATGGATATAAACTGATTTGGAAGGATTTGTTTAGTCTCACCAAATCCCCTTTTACTAGGGTAAGAGATGTTCCAGTATCCCTTAACCCTCGAGTCTGTACCCCATTCACTGTGGGTGAATGAACTTCCTCATATTCACAGAAAGAGCTTCAGGAATATAGTTTGCAACCAGCTCATTTGGCACAGGCCCCTTTCCATTTTGTTTTTTTAGGACACTGCCTAAAAATATGGCTTAGCTTTTTGCACAGCCAACTCTCATCATTTCTTCTTTCCCCAAAATCCCTTTTAGGTACAGTGTGGTTTCCTTCTTTTTGTAGAAGCAACATGACTTTCAGCTGTCCAAATGGCACACCTTTCCCTTTTGCCGCCCGTATTCCTTGCTCCTCCTTTTTCCGTGCGAGCAGGCCTGATCTGAGCATAGTAGTCTGCCAGCTCAGCAGTCTGTTTGGCTGTCTGAGGAGCTCGGTCTTCCAGCCAGGTTTTCAGCTCTGTTTAACATGCCCAAAAGAATTGTTCTAACAGTACCACCTCTTCAATCACTTCAACTGAATTAGCTTTCACCCCCTCCTATCAGTGTTTCAGATACTGATGCTGTTTGGTGGCGAGTTCTTCAAAGCTAATTTCGGGCCCCTTTCTAAGTTTCCGAAATTTTGCCCTGTAAGCCTCGGGGGTTTCAATCATATTTTTTTTTTTTTAACACTGCAGTTTTTAGCTTTTCATGATCTCAGCTATCGACATTGTCCATCTGTCCTGATGCTTCACGCCCCTTGCCACCAGTAAGCAGTGGGGATACATGAAAGCTCCAGGCCACCTTGGGTATGTTGGCTTGGATATAGACCTTTTCAAACAAATTTAAAAATGTATCCATATCCTCCCCCCTCTTTAAATTCAGCAACCAATTTTGAATTTAATTTATACCCCAGCCCTGGAGACTTCGGTTTACCCCTACCACTTAACTGCTCAGGTGTGGTTGGTTGGATTGTCAGCTTCTCCAGTTCAAACACTCTCTGGCACTGCTTTTCCTCTATCTTGGCCTCTCTTTGGCGCTGCTTTTCCTCCGCCTCTCTTTGGCACTGCCTTTCCTCCATCTCCCTTTGGCGTTGTTTTTTCTTCATCTCCATTTTGAACGTTCTCTGCTCCAACTCCATCTTATGGTATTGGGCTTGCTGGACAAGCTGTGCTTTCTGCAACTCCACCTGGAGTCTCAGCCTCTCCAGCTCCTTGTCTTTGAATGCCTACATCTGGACCCATGGCTCTTGGTTACTCTCTGGCCCCTCCTCATTTGGTGTCTGGTCACCACGAGTCATGACCATGGTTTTTTGTGGCTGCCTCATCATCAGCTGCCACGAGGGCTTCCATGAGCGTTTTTTTTTTTTTTTATTTCGGCTCTCACTTGAAATTCCCTTTTTGTCACACAGCTACGTTAGCTGTTCCATATTTAAAGTGTTGTACTTGAAAGCCATGTTCTTCCCCTATACTAACATTAATTATTGTTTTTCAGAAAAAAATAATTTAAACAGGGTAGAATATTATTGTTTGCAAGCAATTTTTTTTTCCTTTTTCTAAATTCTGCCCTCTGTTGTGTGGTGGTTTTGTACAGACAATTCAGAAATCCCAGTAGCTGGCACCAAATCTGTCATGGGCTTACCCCTAGGCACAGCTGGATCCTTTACTCCCAGGAGACCCCCCCCCCCGGTGAATCATGTGACTTTTGACTATCAAGGAGAGCTTCCTCTCTTTCTATCCAAGGAGCCTTTTTCTCTAAAATTTGGTAGTTATTAGTCGAGCGATCCTACTTAAATGAGGTATCAGTCTGACAAAACTTTTTCCCTTAACATTTTATGCCACATGAATTACACCTAGGCAGAGTTGATAAGAAAAGCATAACAAGTTTACTTAAAGAAAAAAAGTACATGAAAATATTCTACACAGTTTATGGTATTGGGTTGCAAACAACAATGAAAAAAAAATGTGGAATTTAAAAATAAACCTACATGCTATGAATGCTAACATTTTCTACCTTATTGATGTTTGGAGTTCAAGGTATGAAAGTCCCATCTGCCAGAACATTTCTTCAAGTTTTCTGAAGAGAGTTCTCAAAAGGTTCAGCAAGATAAGTCAGTCTCTGAATTTTCTTCCTCAGCAAAAATCAGGTTTTTTTTTTTTTTTTGAGACAATCTCCTTTCCCAAGAGGTTTTCTCTCTTTCTTCAGTGAGGCAAAGTTCTCCTCACTAATTAGTAGTTCTTTTTCAGCAAAGCTACCCAAAGCCTAACCCTTGGCAAAATTATACCAAAAAGCCCAAAACCCTGTTTTCTAGCCGTATTCTCTTTTATACCTCGAGTGATGTCATTCCAGCCTACCCTCTTGATTGGTCGGCTGTTTATGCTGGTATGTTTCTGCAGTTCACACTTTTTCTTGGAGGGGTCTCTCTTGCTCCACCCTAGTTTCTTCAGAGTATAAAATACCAGAAAATCCTTCAAATTGTGGTCTTTGTACACCATCCTAGCCCCCTCCCCCCTTGCTGTGGTCTAACGAACTTAGTTTATCATGTTGACCCCCTACTGAACAGTTGCAGGTAAGAGACATTCCTGCCATTTTATCTCAGGAAATTCATAACATACAGTACAAAAGGACCCCAGACATCACGTCACCATTCTCCTGATTTTGAGGTCTGGACATTCAAACACAAATGAAGTTTTAACTGATTCATTTAAGCCAGTTCCTGGCTTCCAGTCCTTTGATATGTGAGCCTGTCTGAGAGCCAGGCCCATAACTCAGCTTTTTAAATCTTTCCCCAGGTTTCCACATAGAATGCTTAAAGGGCCAGTGGCTTAATTCTGAAACAGTCTGTGTGTGTGTATGTCTGTATATGTATTTGTATATATCACATTTGAACAGTACAAATGGATGGGGCTATCCCGTCACACCCACGAGGTAGCTTCCAGGCTAGTGTGAACTGCAATCTGCATTCAGTGGATGGCATGGCTTTGTCTATCCAGGTTGACACCCTTGGCCTGGTGTAAGGTGCTCACCTCACACTTCCAGGGGATCCACTTTTTTCCCTGTTAGGTCAGGCGCGAGTTATTGGGGCACATTGCTGATCCCAGGCTATGAGTTTGCTGCTCCTTATGAGTTTTTTGTCTGGCCAGATCCATGAGAGGTTCTGCCTTCTTGTTGTTATCCCCCTACAGAGGGCTGAGGGAACAACCTTTTCCCTCAGGATGAGCAGCATCGCCCTACTGGTGGTAAGCTTGCTACTCTGACCCAATGGTGGGAATAAAGATTGACACTTGGAAGATATGAAAATTACGTTCTCACTGTAATTCTCGATCTTCCAGAATATCTTCACTATTTATTCACATGCCCCACCCACTATTCTTCACCCAGCTAGAGCCAGTGCCTCTGGGTAGCTCACCCTGCTCTTCGTTCTCTTTTTTTTCCCTTGCCACTTCTTTATCCCTCTCTTTCTTGCAGCTTCCTATTTTGGGAGTCCTTTGTCAGACAAACAAAAATAAGTTCTTTTCAAAGGAATTTCTTCTCTCCCTTCTTTTGTTTTCCTCCTCTCCTTTTAGCCCCCCATTTCCTTAGCTGTGTCTACCTTACCAGTACTCTTGTAGCTGCTGCTCCAGTCCTCTGGACATAGACAGGTTTCTGTCTAGCCTTTTCTTACACGCTGTCAGTGATGGTCAATCCTTTGGGTCACAGCAGCTTTCATTTCAGGTGTGGTCACGTGTATTTATTTGTTTTTTTTTTCCCCTCTTTTCTCCTCCTTCTTTCCTATCAGAGTGGCAAGGGATGGTTAACTCCATCTTTATGCTATCCCTTGTTTCCTCTCTTGTGCTATGTACAAGCTTTTTTTCTGGTTTCTGTTACAAAAAAAAAGGAGAGAACTTGGACTTCCCTTCATCTCATCTTCCTTATAGCTCTACCGTTCCTGTTTGCAGTCCAGGTGCCCTTAGGCTCTGGCTGTCCTTAACCATTACCTTTAGGTCCATACATAGCTTTTTTCTCTTAAGTTGGTAGCCAGGATTTATTGATCATCTTCAGGGGTATCTCTGTCATCTGGTCACACCGTAGGAACTTCACTGTCAGTGAAGCAGGATCCACATGGAAGATTTTCAGCAGTACAACTGGGGCTACCCATGCCGGCGTCATCTGCGGATGTCACCAACCCTGTAAAGGTGTGAGCGGCCCCGCTTCCTCCTCAGTTCTTTCCCACTGTCGATTCATTCGCATGGGTCTCCGTGGAAGCTACGACGCAGTTTTGCGCCATTTTGCATCTATGGCTTTTTTGTACTTACTATTTTAGAATCTCTTTTTCTAAAGAGATTCCTTTAGTTTGTTTACAGTATGTCGAGTGTTGATCCTTCAACTTCTCTCTTCCGTCACTGCAGAAAGAAGATTGCTTCTACAGATGAACGCTCTCTCTGTGTCTGCTGTCTTGGGCCTGACCATGAAGTCTCCAAGTGTGAACTCTGTCAGAAGTTTAAGCAAACAACCCTCAGGCGATGCAAAAAGGCACTTAAAAAGTTCCCCATGGAGCAACAGGTAGCCAGTTCTGGGCAGGGGTCCTCTGGGGTCCCTGCTTCCCAGTCGCCCACAGGGTCGTCAAGCTCCAAGGCCCGAGACAGGTCTTCGGGGGGGGGGGAGAGGATAAGTCATAAAAAAGACTGTAATCGGGACCACTCCCCTCCCCCCGGTGGCAGTCCTGCTGCCTGATGGCCTCTTCCTCTTCTAGGGGTACTTCGTCGGCTGCGGCTGCACTGACGCACAAATCTGCTGTGCAGGTGTCTGTCCCTACCAGACTGATACCAACAGTGCCTCCGCCCGATGTCCACAGTGGCTGGTCATCGACCTCCGGGTTGTCAGACCCTTCTTGTTGACAACAGGGTTATCTACCACCCTTCCATCTAGGCCTGATGCTTTCCCAGGCCCTCAGGCTATGGTCAGGGCCCCGATTTTTCTGCGGCACTCTGTGACCAAATTCTGTGGCAGGGTTACCATTTGCCGCAGAACTTCTGCGGCACTGGTTTGTAATTTCTGCGGCAATTCTGCGGCAACAGTGTATTGCCATGTTGCAGCATCCATCACTGTATCCATGGCATGGCATGGCAATGGCTATTGCAAATGGGATGGTGGAATACACAAAACAACTTGTTCACAAAATAGACCCTCAGATTTTTATAAATAATATATTTTTGAAAAGTTAACCCCAAAATTTCAAGAGTCTTTTTATGACCCTTGCTTCTGAGCATGGCAGATGTCATTTATAAAGTACTGGACACAATGTAATTTTGCACCACAAGTGCAAAATTGCTTTTGGCCAGGATATGGGAAACAACAGCTGTTGTGTTCATGAGGTTGTGTGAAAAAATGCCCATGCTGCAGATCTGGGTTGAAATGTTTAAAATCAGAAGACATTGTTGGATGGTCTTCTGCTTTTCAGGGTTAAATAAATAAAAAATAATAATACAATTGTGGGTGTGTCTGTTTTTATATTCTAGTCGAATAAAAACTGCATCTAATATTGTGTGGTTTCTTTGTTCATTTGTTCACAACTTAGGTATATACATTACATGAATAGCATACTGATGTCTCCATTTCCGTCAGCCCTATAAGTTATTAATCTTATTAGGTGATATAGCCTCCATGATTAATTATTCTTTGCGTGTTGTTCCATGGGTGTGTGAACTGCAGCATCTCAGTATGTGAGGGGGCTGGGGGCACAGTAGCACATAGTCACCTAGGTTCTGCACTGGAGCTGCAAATTAGTAAAGTTAATCAGGGAAAAAAGTAGGTAATGTTTTTGATTAGGCATTCCATTTTTGCTGCAAATTAGAAAAAGAAAATATTCTTCATGAGTACAGATTGCTCTGTGCACCCCATTCTGCAGTTCACTCATTCTTGGATTTAGCTTTTTTAGTGAGTAATAACACTAATGGCTTGTGCTACAGAAACTGAGACATTGGCATGCTATGTGCTTTTGGAACTTGAAACTTTATTTATAAGCGCAATTCCAAATAGATCAAAGTGCTGTACATAAAACAATAAAATCCATATTACCAACAGTAAAATAAGCTTAAAATTGAGGCATGATCATGACTATTATTGGTGGCAGAACACTAAATTTCAGCAGTTTGAAAAATCCCAATGATCAGGCACTCTCTAATCTTTTGCTGCACTTTCCGTTTGTGGTGTAGTTGGTAGAGGCGACAGAAGGGATAGCTATAGCTCTGTTAGAGCAGTCATCAAGCAGGCTTGGAGAGTGCTGCATTGTTTGTTTCTTGCCGACCATGTTAATTTGCCTTACTTTATTATTTTTTTGCTGCGATAGATCCTTGGTTAGCTCTTTAACTCGGCATACCGATTTGACATCCCCTACTGTGATTAGTTTCCCGCACCAGCGTAACGAAAATAAAGCTGAAGCCACCTAGTGAAACAGAGAAAACAATGAAAGCGACCACCTATCAAGGGTGGAGAGTAGATTGCTCAAATG
This sequence comes from Neoceratodus forsteri, assembly GCA_016271365.2. Classification (NCBI taxonomy): domain Eukaryota; kingdom Metazoa; phylum Chordata; order Ceratodontiformes; family Ceratodontidae; genus Neoceratodus; species Neoceratodus forsteri. Next base: position 818,077,516 of record CM057453.1, on the reverse strand, counting down.
TGCTACTGCTACTTCCCTGGTGCATCGCTCCTTTTTCCCTTTGTCTTAATTCGGAGTATTCCGGTTCCACCTTCTCCCAAACACTGCTGGTGTAGTTTACTATTTACGATACAAGCCGAGAGAGGTTCTTCATCCAGGTGCCGTGCCTTTTGGGGGTTTGGAGTTTGTGGTGGGGGAAGGCAAACATAAAGAAAAGAATTGTTGTCGAACTAGTCAGGTTGGAAAACAACATTGCTTACATTCATAAAGTCTGTTTCTGTGTGCACTGTTAATTCATAATAGGTTAGTTCAGTAAATCCTGTTGTGCTGGGGGTTTGTACAGTATGTACACTGAACGAAATGACGGTGCACACAGAAACAGAATTTATGAAGGAAGCAATATTTTTTTCCAGCCTGACTAGTTCGACAACAGTTATTCTGAAGGAAGCCTTCTGCACCATTAACTGATGACACTTTCTTTTAGCATTTCAGCTGTTCTATTGACAACTGCGATCTGCGTTGAATAGCCCCCCCCAAAAAAAAGGCAGCACATTTGTTAATCAATGAGGTGGCCTGGGGTCTTACTGTACATCCTGGTATGATCCTTCTGCTGGTATAACCCTTCAGGTGAGTGCTGTAAACATTGATGAACTCCGTTATCCGCCACCCACCCCCGCAGCCATACCAGTACCCAGCGTTCGGTCCCCCCCCCTGCGGCGACCCACAGGCAGTTCTGAATTTTAAATTACCTGATCCAAGTGGGTCTCAGCGCAGCAAAGCCCAAGTTCTGTGCTGATTTCCACAAAGCTTAAAAAGAAACAGACTCTGAACTATGGTCTGTTGCCGGAGAAGCGAATGAGCCATTGAGATGGGCTGGGGGTCTGGCTGTACATCCTGGTCTGACCCTCCTGCAGCTGTTCAATTAACAAACTTCCCCGCTCCGAGCAATCAGTCTGATTTCCGAGGGGATCGAGGAAAACTTCAGGCGAGTGCTGGGACCAATTTCTGAACTTTAAATCTCCGCGATCGGCTGTTACTTCCGCGGAGGCCACAACTTCTGCGGTGGGCTGCAACTTCCGCGGTCAGCCACAACTTCTGCGGGTAATTCCACGGTTGGCCGTGGCCGCGGAATTGCGGAAAACTCTGGGCCATGGCTATGGTTTCTTTGGGCTCTCAGGGCCCCTCTGGCCGGTCGTCGCTTCCTGTGCTGTCGCCCCCCCTCCCCCCACCCATCAATGCAGTCTTCTACTGTCGTCAACCTCAATGAAATTTTGACCAAATACACTTCTGTTCTAGTCCACCAGTTAGGCGCTTATAGACCTACATCGCCATCTCGGCCTTCTCGGGGTGCCCCCTCGCTTGTCGAACCTAGAAATTAGAATAGGTCAGCATCGAGGAGGAGTACCATCCTGATCTTATTCTTCCAGATGAAGGGGAGGAGGAGGAGGAGGAGGAATAACTCCTCCCCTCAGACAGATCTACAGCTTCCTCAGTGAGTGAGGACTCTATCAAACACACCCTTAGGTCTCCTCCAGAGGACCATACCTTCTTCAGTATTATAAAGCAGTTGTCCTCAGCCATGGGCTTTCATACTGAGGAGGAGGATGCTACCAGAAGAGGTTCGGTGGATTTCTTGGAGATCCCAGCATCTCCTCCCAAGATCATTTTTCCTGTTTTGCCTGCTTTGAGGAATGCTACTGCTGCAGCCTGGCACAGGCCTGACATGGTGCCAGCTATGCCCTGCAGGGCTGATACACTTTATCACGCCCTTCAGGGTTTTCCACATTATGCTGCCCAGCCAGAAACAGATTCGGTGGTAATAAAGGCCGCTCATGACAGGTCTAAGGTGCCCAAGCAACTTGGCTTCCTTCCCCCTCCCTGACAGAGTCATGCAGAATCGATCTCTGGAGCAAGAGGGTTTATGCCTCGTCCACCCTTGGGCTGAGGATTGCCAGCTACCTTTCTCATATGGTGAAGTACCAGAATACCAACTGGATGAAGGGCAAAACAGCTGCCCAGGACCTTCCACATGGTACCCAGAAGCAGGAGGTTCTAAAATGCTTACAAACCGCTGAGGATGTTAGCAAGCACCTCTTGCGGGCCCTCTTATGATATTTCGGATACTGTTGCCAGAGCTGCCGCCATAGGCATTTGTCTTCGTAGGCACTCCTGGCTAAGGGTCTCAGCCTTCGCTGCGGATGTTCAACAGAAGGTTCTGAATGCCTCCTTCAATGGCTCAAAGCTATTTGGGCCAGATGTCCAGGACCTCTTTAATGATTTGCAGGCATCTGGCAGGGCTATCAAATCTGTCCATTTGCTCTATCATACGCAACCCAAGAGCAGGCAGTGCTCTCCCTTTCATAAGGGGTTCAACAGGCTGGGAGCACTCCCTCGGCCCCAAGGCAAATGCAGAGCCTCCGACACCTCACCCTCCTCCTCCACAACTGGAGCTGTGGCCAAGTGTCCCAGAGGTGACAGATCAGCCCTAGTGGCTGGATCCGTCTCCGCTTGACTCCTTGCCAGACCCGCCTCTTCCGGTCCCTGACCAAGAGGCGGTGGTCGGAGGTCGGTTCTCCCTCAGTCTCAGTCAGTGGAGAGCCATCATGTCAGATGTTTGGATTCTTCAAATCCTAGAAAGGGGTCACACTCTGGAGCGCCTCAAGCAACTTCCAGAGATGACGACTCTGTCCTCTGCCTACCCCTCCCCCGGCCCACCTGTCTGTTCTCCGGGAGGAGGTACAGTCCCTTCTGTACAAACAGGCCATCGAGCCAGTGCCAAGGCGCCATAGAAAGAGTTTTATTCCAGGTTCTTCCTGGTTCCCAAGAAAACCGGAGATCTGAAGCCGATATTGGACCTCAAGGACCTCAATCTGTATGTCCAGTACAAAAAGATCTTACTTCGAGAGGGCTCTTGCAGTAGGTAATTACATATAGGACTGACGCCGGCAGGCGGCAGGAACCCATGGAAAAATTTCTAGCTAGCAGTCCCTGGCGAGGGACCGCCCCCATGTCAGGTGACCATCGGGAGACGTCGGTATAAAGGGGCAGTCCCGGACGCCCGCCTTCCAGTTCTTTCCCGCCGTTAGCTTGTGCAGTGCCTCGCGGAAAAGTTGGTGCTTCGTCAGCCCACCCTTCATCGTTTTTTTACCGCAAATAATTGTTTTTTTCGACTAACGTCAGTACTGTCGTCGGTGTGTTTCGTCCCCTACACCCTCCGAGCACAAGAATAAGTGTGATTGGCGGGCGCCCAACTCACCAGACAAGGACGGCCACTCCCTGTGCTTGTTCTGCCTAGGCCCCGATCACCTGGTCGAGAAGTGCCAGCACTGCCTCAGTTTCAACGCGGCTACCCGGAAAAGGTGGCAGCAATCCCTGGAAGCCCATATTCTGAAGAAGGAAATGAGTTCTATGGAGAAGGAGCTCAAAAAACTGAGGCAGGCATCCACTTCCCCTGAAGGCCATCAGAAGGAGAAGGAGAGGCACCGGGACAAGGGCTCCTCCACCGCGTCTCCCTCAGGAGTCGCTGGGACGCAGGTAACGTCCCCTCTGGGGGATCGCTCCTCGATGACCGCCTCGGAGGCTTCCGAGGGGGTGTCTGCCCGCCCGTCTGGCTCGAGCTTGGGCCTTGCGGGCGCCTCTGGGCAGTTGGAGGCCTCCGCCCCTGGTTCGGCCACAGGCTCGTCGCCTACCACTGGGCGACTCCAGTAAGCCGAGCATCGGCTCCTCTGACGTCCGCCCGGAGAGGGCCGGTAAGACGTCCGACCGTCCGGGGCGACGCACGGCCTCCACTCCACCGGACCAGGCCGATCTCTCTTCTCGGCCCGCCTCGATGATGGCTCTCATAAGTCGGACGCCGGCTCCTCTGCTGCCCGCCGAGAGCTTGCCCCGAAGCCTCACATCAGCTCGTCCGATGTCCGGCTGGTGAAGGAACCGACGACGGACCCTCTCACGTCCATCATACCTGGTTCCCTGCAGCCTTCGCTGCCGTCTGGGGAACCAGAGTCTCCCCAACTCGACCCCGGGGACTTTTCCTCTCCTTCCCCGGGCGAAGCTAGGGATCTTTTGCCTCAGTCAGTCCTTCCTCCACCTGGTGCACTGGACCTGACGTTGGCTCCCCGGACGCCGGCCCCATCGACATTGGTACCTCTGACACCAGGGCCTCCACCGTCGGCCCTACTGACTCCGGGAGACATTCCGCTCCCATCGGGCCCTCCGTCCTCCGGGCTCAACACTATATACCCGCCCGTGAGGCCACCGGCCGGGCCGTCTGCTCCGGCAGCCCCCCCGGCTCCTGGGTACCCTCCGTCCTATTCGACGCCAGTGTACCCGGGACCGCAGTAGCCAGCGCCACAGTACCTGACGCCGGGCTTCCCAACGCCGCAGTACTCGACGCCACAATACCCGACGCCAGGCTTCCCACAGCCGGGTTTTGGATACACTCCATACGCTTACAACCCATATCCTTATCCTCGCCTCCTCCTCTACCGCACTCGCGGCCGCCAGTGGACCTGCAAGAGACTCTGGCCTCCTGGTGGGCTGAGGCCAAGGCTCAGTTCACCATAGAGGTCGAGAGCCGCCTCGGCGACGGTGCCATCCCAGGTTCCCGTACGTCCGAGGCGGCACACTCCCTCACCACCTCCGGACTCCAGGGTTCTTCCATCTGGATCCAGAGAAGGGCAGGACACGCTTCCCTGGGGACTTCCCAAAGGGTCTGTTCCTCCCCCGGGTCGGGAAAGGGAGTCTTTCTCCTCTTCACCCTCGGACTCTTCCGACGGTTGCTCCGAGAGAGATGACGAGCCATGCTCTCCGTCGAAGCCCAAGCCATGGACTCCTCCGGAGGATTTTTCTTTTATGGAGTTGCTTAGGAAAATCCAGGAGGTTCATCAGTGGGACACCCTGGAACCAGATCCTCAGCGTCTGAAACTCGCTGAACATCTGGATCTGCCCATGACAGCTCCTACCTTGGTGCCACCCTGGATAGAGCCTCACGCCGACCTCGTTACCACAATATGGAAACAGCCGTCGGCCTTAGCCCCACTTCCTAGGAAGTCAAACAGGCTATATCAGGCTTCAGAGGGTGTTGATTTTCTGGATTCTCACCCTCGCGCTGACTCGGTTGTGATTAGCGCCGCTCACGGCCAGTCGGCGAACCCCAGACATCTTAACTCGTCACCACCTGATAAGGAATCACGCCTTCTAGACCAGTATGGGAGAAAGATTTACGCTTCCTCCACGCTGGGGATCAGGGCCCTGAACTATGTCGGCCATATTGGGGACTACCAGAAGGCCATCCTGACTCTGGCGGAAGCCAAACTGGACTCCTTGCCTGACTCCCAGGTCAAGCAGGAATTGGCTGATCTCATCCGCTCTGCTCGTTCGGCCAGTCGACACATGCTATATGCGACATATGACGCAGTGGACACTGCTGGGCGGAGCAAAGCTTCCACTGTAGACCTACGGCATCATGCTTGGCTCCGTGTGTCAGGGTTGGTCCCGGAGGTGCAATCTGCTATCCAGGAAGCATCCTTCTGGGGGTCTGTGCCTTTCCGGGGTGATGTCAAAGACATCATCACCGATTTTCAAGAGAAGGGGACGGCACTGAAGTCAGTTGATTCCATGTACCGTCCCCATCAGCAGCAGCGCCGTCCCTTTCACAGACGGAATCGGCCAAAGGCGAAACCCCAGGGAAGGCGGACCACAAAACGCCGGGCCCCCACAGCTGCCAAGCCCCCACCCAAAAAAGCAGCGAGTGCTTCAGCTGCGGCGCTGCCCCACACCACCTGACTCCTTTCCTCTCCCACTGTCTCTGGACTCCCCGGAGGAACCGGTAGGAGGGAGATTTTCCCTCCACCTTCCGGGATAGGAGAGGATAACCACAGATTCTTGGGTGCTCCAGCTCATAGCAGAAGGACACTCCATAGAGTTTCTTCAGAAACCACCCATCACCCCCTCTGAAGTCGTAGTATTCACGGAACATCTTCTCTTGGTCCAGGAGGAAATTTCAGCTCTTCTGCTGAAGCAAGCAATAGAGCCTGTCCCCCTTCATCTGCGAGGGACGGGTTACTATTCCCATTTCTTCCTGGTCCCAAAGAAGACTGGAGATCTCGGACTGATTTTGGATCTCAGTTCCCTGAATCTTTTCGTAGAATACAAAAGGTTGAGGATGCTCTCTTTGCAGAGCCTTCTGCCCCTCCTCTGGCCGGGTCAATGGCTTTGTGCTCCGGATATGCAGGATGCTTATCTGCACATTCCCATTCGCCCATCTCATTGCAGATACCTTCGTTTTGCGTTCCAGGGGGACCACTGCCAGTTCAAGGCGCTTCCATTTGGTCTATCCTCGGCCCCGAGTATTTACCAAATGCCTGGCAGTGGTGGCGGCCCACCTGCGTACCAGGGGATTGCAGGTTTTCCTGTACCTGGACGACTGGCTCCTGGCGACCTCATCCAGGGAGGAACTCCTGCGTTTCCTCTCCCTTACCCAGCAGGTTTTTGCCTGCCTGGGTATTACCATCAACCTTTCCAAGTCTCATCTGGACCCATCCCAGAGGCTACAGTTTATTGGGGCGATTCTCGATATGACCATGGGCAAGGCCTTCCTGGCTCTGGACAGGGCATCCACTCTTCAGACCCAAATAAGTCTGTCGTCCGACTGCAGGATGGTCTCTGCGAGGTCGGTCCTTTGCCTTCTTGGGCTTGTGGCGGCTGCTATCCCGACGGTGCTTCGTGCTCGACTCCACATGATGATCTCTCAGTGGACTCTAGGCTCTCAATGGGATCAACTAGTGGACGACCTAGATCACCCAGTTCTGATCTCCTCGCCGGTGATTCGAGACTTGCAATGGTGGATGGTCCGAGTGAACCTGTTTCGGGGAAAGTTCCTTTCTTTCATCCTCCCCCCTCCCAGACTCTAACCACAGACGCATCAGGCGAAGGTTGGGGAGCCCATCTAGGCCCTCATCAGACCCAGGGCTCCTGGTCCGAGCTAGAACAAGCTCTCCACATCAATGTGCTCGAGCTTCGGGCAGTGTTGTACGCTCTTCAAGCCCTTCACCAATACATCCTTCCCGGCCACCTAGCAGTCCAGACGGACAACATGAGCGTGGTGTGGTACATCAACAAACAGGGAGGGACTCGGTCCTATCCTCTATGCAGGGAGGCAGTGAGGGTTTGGGATTGGGCAACACAACACGACCTTCACCTCACGGAATTTCACGTTCCGGGAGTCGACAACACCCTGACAGACAAGCTAAGTCGCTCTTCTGCTCTGACTCACGAGTGGGAACTGGACCAAGGGGTCCTAGACAATATCTTCCAACTTTGTGGAACACCACAGGTCGACCTGTTCGCATCCCCCCTAAACGCAACACTTTCCGTCTTCTGCTCGCTCGTTCCAGAGCAAGGTGCTTTTTGGAGCGATGCTCTGTCTCTAGACTGGAAGGACAGATTCGTCTATGCCTTTCCCCCAGTTCCACTTATCCCATGAGTCTTGCAGAAACTAGCTTCATAAGAAACGCAAATGATTCTGATCGCTCCTTTCTGGCCCAGGCAAGTCTGGTTCTCTCTCTACAACAATATTCAGAGGATCCTCCTCTTCCTCTTCCTCTTCCTCTATCTCGAGGTTTGTTGACCCAGGATCAGGGGACCCTGGTCCATCCAGGCCTCAAATCCTTCAACTGCATGCATGGCTCCTGCAGACTGGCCCAATCCCGTTTTGGAGTGTCTCCCAAAGTGGCGGAGATTTTTAGTGGAGGCCAGAAAACCCTCCACCAGATCCACTTATGCCATGAAGTGGAAAAGATTCACTATCTGGGCCGCTTCCAAGAACGTGGAACCCTTCTCCTGTTCAGCGGGGCTTCTACTGGAGTATCTACGTCATCTGTTTGACCTGGGTCTCAGTCATTCCTTTCTGAAGGTACACATGGCGACCATTTCGGCCTATCATGTTCCCTTCGCAGACAAGGCTTTCGCTCAACTGGAGGTCTCCAAGACCTTTCTCAGAGGGGTCCTCCACCTGAGGCCCCCCATCCGTACTCCTGCTCCCCTTGGGACTTGAATTTTGTCTTTGAGAAACTTACTCTCCCTTCCTCCCTTCGAACCTGCAGCTTCTGCGGATTTGAAGTTTCTTTCATGGAAGACTCTCTTCTTGGTGGCCATTACTTTGGCTCGGAGAATCTCCGAGCCCGAGGCTGATGTGTAAAATCCTGTACTTGATTTTCCACAAGGAGCGTGTTGCTCTTCGCATGAATCCTAAGTTCTCCCTAAAGTAGTAGCTGAGTCTACTCTAAATCAGTCCATAGAGTTACCTGCCTTTTATGCAGTACTCTAATCAAGGAATATTTACTCCATACTATGGATGTTCACCGGGTTCTGAGATACTACACCAACAGGACGAAGGATCTCAGAAAGACTGATCAATTGTTCGTCTCTTTTGCTCACAAAAGGGAAGGCAATGCTGTTTCTAAGCAATGCCTGTCTAAGTGGTTGGCTCATTGCATCACTTTCTGTTATGACAAATACAAGACGACCCTCCCGGGTCAAGTCAGAGGTCACTCCACAAGAGGAGTAGCTACCTCAGCGGCTTGTTTCAAGAATGTGTCTGCCCCAGACATCTGCACTGCCACCACCTGGACTTCCATCTATACCTTTACTAAACACTACAGTTTGGATGTTGCCTCTCGCCGTAGAGCAGGCTTCGGGCTGGCTGTTGTGCAAGGCCTCCTATCTTGAGAGCTGCACAACCAGAATTACCTTTTGGAGTAGTTTTCCTCCTCCCAGTGCCTATCTTTGTTCCAGACTGCTTGGGATTCAGTCCTATATGTAAATACCTACTGCAAGAGCCCTCTCGAAGTAAGATAGTACAGTTACGTAAGAACTTACCGCAACAGTAGATCTTCGAGAGCGTCTCTTGCAGTAGGTAATACCTTTCTGCCCTCCATCCCCCTAGGCTTTTTCAGCTCCTTTTCCATTGAGGGAAATATCCGCTTCTCTCTCGTCCGGCCTCTCTTGGCCTGTGGCGGGTAAGAACTGGAAGGTGGGCGTCCGGGACCGCCTCTTTATACCGACGTCTCCTGACGCTGGTCACCTGACGTGGGGGTGGTCCCTCGCCAGGGACTGCTAGCTAGAAATTTTTCCGTGGGGTCCTGCCGCCTGCCGGCGTCCGTCCTATATGTAATTACCTACTGCAAGAGCCTCTCTCGAAGATCTACTGTTACGGTAAGTTCTTACGTAACTGTACTTTCGGGATGGTAACTTTGGCAGGCCTCATGCCCCTTCTCAAGCAGGGCGACAGGCTATGTTCTCTGGACATGTAGGACGCTTACCTCCACATCTCGGTATTTCCTCATCACAGGCGGTTCCTCCAGTTTATTTTGCAGGGCGAATATTACCAGTTCAAAGTGCTGCCCTTTGGCTTGTACTCTGTGCCGCGGGTTTTTACCAAGTGCTTTGCAGCAGTGGCTGTGGCCCTCAGAAGGGAGGGGCTGTACATATTCCTGTATCTGGACGATTGGTTCCTGAAGGCCCCGTCCAGGGAACAGCTCCTGCGGACTCTAGAGAGATCTCTTCAGTTATTTCTTTCCCTGGGCATTACGGTCAGTTTGTCCAGGTCAGTTCCAGTCCCATCCCAAAGGCAGCAGTACATAGGGGTGGTCCTCGACTTGGCGCACTTAAAGGTCTTCCTGCCTCAGACCAGGGAAGAGTGCCTTCTTACCAATGCTCAAGAAGTTGCTCAGAGCCGTTATATCCCTGCCAGGGTGTACCTGAGACTGTTGGGGCTGATAGGGGCAGCCATCCCCACTGTTCACCTGGCCTGGCTCCACATTTATTTATTTAGTTTTTGTGGACTGGGAAAGTAGTACTAGACAATTCTGCCTATTTTTAGCCTCGTCCCAGGGGAGGGGGATACAGATGGATGGCGACTAACACTGAACATTGAGCTGTTTGTGGTATTTTAAGTGAATGGGGGAAATTTGGCCAAGGCACTGGGGAAATTTATTTATTTTATTTTATTTTTTGGTAACCGGGTAAGACCCGTTAGACACAAGTGCCTGTTTTCAGGGGCAACCTGGGAGCACTGGGTGGTTAAGTGACTTGCTCAGTCACTCAGTATGCAAGTGGAGGTTGTGGGAATCTAACCCAGGTCTGCTGGATGTACCAAGCTCATTCACAGCTCATTACTGTAACCTCTAGGCTATACCGCCAGCCCCAAATTCCCCATCTCTTATCGAGAAGTGCCATGGGATCTTTAACATCCACCTAAACTACCACCAGAACAGGCAGATGGGACCTCAGTTTAACGTCTCATCCGAAAGACAGCACCTCAGGAGTGCAGCACCCTCATGCTGCACTACAGTGTCAGTATTGGGATTTTAACCCAAGTGCCTGGTGTGTGTATAGAACCCACTCAGCCTTCTGATCTTCCGGCCTCAGAGGAGAGTGTGCAACCTGCTGAGCCACTGATATGTACCTCCTCCAGTGGACTCTCCAAGTACAGTGGGACCAGTGTATGGACGAACTAGGCCAGTTAGTGCTAGTCTCCTTCACCAGTCTGCAGAGTGCTCCAGGGGTGGATGGATCCCCTGAACCTCCTGCAAGGGGTCCCATTCCAGATCTCTTACCCCCAGCAGATTCTTACCACTGATGCTTCCGGTTTGGGCTGGGGGGGGCTCATCTGGGTCCCTTTCAAACTCAGGACTCTTGGTCCCAGATCGAAACCTCCCTGCATATCAATGTCCTGGAGATGCGGGTGGTTCTGTATGCCATGCAGGCCTTCCAGAGCTATCTCCTTCCAGGTCAGCTGTTGATTGTCTGACAGCCTCAGTGTCGTGTATTACATCAACAAGCTGGGGGGACACATTCTTATCCCCTGTGTGCAGGGAAGCCATGAGAGTGTGGTACTGGGTGTTAGACCATGGTCTGACTCTCTCGGTGGTTCATGTTCCAGGAGTGCTAAACACCTTGGCGGACAGCCTCAGCTGGGAACTCCTCTCATCCATCGGAGACGATCTGTTTGACAGATGGGTTCTTCAAGAGTTGGATCTTTTTGCGTTCCCACTCAACACAAAACTGCTCATTTTTTGCTCTTTTGATCCAGGGCCTGGGGTTTTCTGGTGAGATGTGTTGTCCCTCTCTTGGAGTGGGAGATTCATTTACGACTTCCCTCCTTTTCCTCTGATTCAGAGGGTGCTAATCAAGCTGCAGATGGAGGGGGGCGGCATGATTCTGGTAGCTCCATTCTGGCCACATCATATATGATTTCCATTACTACAGCAACTAGCGGAGGATCCTCTGGTCCCTCCCTCTCTGCAGGAACCTGCTGACCCAGGCTCAGGGGACCCTGGTTCATCCCAACCTCAAGTCCCTCCATCTGCATGCTTGACTCCTGAGAACGTAGCCATTGCAAGATCTGGGGTTTCCAGTCAGGTGGCGGTTGTTCTAGTCGCTCCTCAGAAACCCTCCACTCGAGCCAGCTATTCCATGATGTGGAACAGGTTTGCCATCTGTGCTGGCAAGCATAATCTGGACCTTTTCACTTGTCCAGTGAACCAGATTCTGGACCACCTGTTATCGCTGTTGAACTCTGGTCTCCAGTATTCCTCCCTCAAGGTGCACCTTTCGGCAGTTTCGGCTTTTCATGACCAAGTCAAATTGTTGTGTATGGTATCTTGCTGACAGGAAGGCACTCATCACAGCAGTGGGTCAGAGCTGTTAACTGATTGTTTTGTGAGGGCACAGTTTAGGCCCAACCTTCCACCCTCACCCCACCCACCCTGGAAATAGTTTTTATACCTGGGGTTCTGACATCATTTCCTCAAGAGTGCAAGGTGCATATCAATGTCATATCCTCTCTAGCACACAGCACTGAAAATATAAGCATACACATTGTATAATATATATATTTCTATATAACAAACCAATCACACACACAAAAAAAAAGTACATAATCATGTGGGGAGTAGTGCAATGTAATGGCTGTGGGGCAGCAGTCTTCCGGGAGTCTTTCTGGAGGCTGAGATGCTGCCCTATTTGCAGACAACTCTCTGCCCTGAGGGAGGAATTTGCCCGTCTTCAGGCCACACTGGACAGCAGTAAGGGAACCTTCCCTCAGGCCAGACTGGATGGTAAGAAGGGAACCTCCCCCATCCAGGGAGCACCAGAGCCACCATCACTACCTCAGAGGTTGCAAAGAAAGCACAACAGTTGGACCACAGTGGGCTCAGGGAGGGTGAGGATGGTGGAACAGAGGCACACCCAGTCAGTTGTTCCACTCCACAATCCATACACCATTCTGGGGGAGCACAGCTCCCCTATGGATGCACCCACAGAGGAGATTAAGGAGGCTGAGGACACCTGTCACAAGGGAGGCCCACAGGTAGGAGGCAGAAGACACCACAAGGAAAGAAAGCAGCTCCTGGTGGGGGACTCAATTATTAGGGGGATAGAACTGGGGGGAGCAGGGAAAACTGAAGTAAGGCACCTGCCTGGTGCCATGGCTTGGAGGGACAGGAAGCGCATCCTCAGAATCACGAGAACAGCTGCACGGGAGTCTGAGCTGGACGTCATTGTCCACCTAGGGACAAATGACTTGGCTCAACATGAGATTAGAGCAGTGCAGAAGGACTCTGTAGAACTGGGGAGGGGCCTAAGACAAGTAGCACACACAGTATCCTTCTCAGAGGTGCTGTCTGTCAGTGGCATGAATGAGGCAAGGGTACTTTGCACCATGCAGTTTAATGAATGGTTGAAAAAATGGTGTGGAGCACAGGGGTTTGGCTTCATTGGGGACTGGGGTTCCACCTGGAGGGACACCAGCCTATACTGGCAGGATGGTCTGCATCTGTCCAGGAAGGGAACTAGTCTTTTGAGAAATCGGTTTAAATGCTTCATTGGCAAGCTTTTAAACTAGTCAAGGGGGGAGGCACTGATGAGCAGCAGGAAAATCACAGTCTCTCCCTACAAAACAGGGTACTAAATGAGAAAAAGACCGAGGTAGAAAGGTCAGTGGGGGATTCTGCAACAGAAGGTAAAGCCATCAAAAAATGGAAAGCAATGAGTACCAATGCCCGTAGTCTGAGTAACAAGCTTCCTGAATTAGTGGCCTTGATGGAGGAGGAACATCTGGATATCGTGGCAGTCACAGAAACATGGTTGCACAAAACCATGACTGGGACGTAAACATACCAGGATACACTATCTACAGGAGGGACAGAGAGGGTAAAAGAGGAGGAGGAGTAGCTCTTTACATAAGGGAAGGAATCAAGCAACACAACAAAATGGAAAACAGGGAGGAGAAGCACTGTGGGTGAATTTGGAGACACGCAATGGCACCACAATCCGCACAGGGGTTGTATACAGACCCCTTCTCAAGGGAGAAATGGACAAGGAAATGATAGAAAGTATACTTAGTATGGCAGAAAAGGGAGATATTGCTGATGGCGATCTGAATATACCAGATGTTAGCTGAGTGCAGTTGCAGCAGCCACTTCAAGAGTGGGGTTATTCTAGATGCCTACAGGGGCATGCCTTAGACAACTAGTATTGGAGCCCACTCGAGAGGAGCAATCTTAGACCTGGTTCTCTCAAATGGAGATGAAGAGAGATCACAGATGTAAGTGGGTAGCCATCTGGGGAACTAGCGACCATCGAACAGCATGGTTCACAATAAACACAGCAATAGAGTCAAGCCATACAAAGGCAAAGGTACTGGACTTTAGGAGAGCTGACTTTGCCAAAATGGGTGAGTGCCTAAGGAATGCACTAGCAAATGGGCAGGAAGGAGGGGTGGAAGAACAATGGGGAATAATAAAAACTGCCATCACAGAGGTAACAAGCCTTTGTGTGAAGCAAATAAACAAAACTAAACGATGTAAGAAATCAGTATGGTTCTCAAAGGAAGTGGCAGTGAAGGTATAAGAGAAAAAGAAAGCTTTCAGGAAGTACAAGGAATCACAGAAGGAGCAGGACAGAGAACTGTATCAGTTAAAGCAAAAGGAAGCTGGGAAGGCAGTCAGAACAGCAATGGCCCAAACCGAGGAAAAGATAGCCAACTCAGTTAAGAAGCAGGATAAAACCTTTTATAGGTACATCAGGGAGCGAAGGAAGACCAAGGGAGGGATAGCGAATCTTAATAAAGGGGAGGAGGGTGGGCAGAGGGTGACTGTGAAAAGGCAGAGATACTAAACAAATATTTTTGCTCAGTATTTACAAAGGAAGAGGGAGGTACCTAAAACAAACAGTAAAACGCTCTGGATACAGAAGTTGATACCAGCCCATTTACAGAAGAAAGGGTTCTGAAAGAACTCTTAAAACTGAAGGTGGACAAAGCAATGGGGCCTGATGAGTTCATCCCAGAATTCTAAAAGAACTAAGCGTAGAATTAGTGACACCACTGACTACCCTGTTTAACAAATCATGGGAGGATGAGGTGGTACCGAGACTGGAGGAGGGCAGATGTGATTCCCTTCAAAAAGTGGGAGCAAGCCAGAAGCAGGAAACTACAGACCTGTTAGTTTATCCTCAGTGGTAGGGAAAATGATGGAATCACTTCTGAAGGAAAGAATTGTCGAGTATCTAGAGGCCAGAGGGCACAGGACCCAAGGCAGCATGGATTCACAGCAGGAAGGTCATGCCAGACAAATCTGATAGATTTCTTTGACTGGGTGACCAAAGTAGTAGATCAGGGAGGGGCTGTGGACATGGCCTACCTAGACTTTAGCAAGGCATTTGACACAGTCCACACAAAGATTAATACACAAGTTAGCTAGCCTGGGAGTGGGTCCCAAGATGACAGCCTGGGTAAAAATTGGCTGGAGAATAGGACACAGAGAGTAATAGTAAATGGAGTCCACTCTGAAGAAAGGGGGTTACTAGTGGGGTACATGAGGTTCAGTATTAGGACCACTCCTCTTCAATGTCTTAATAAGCGACATTGCAGAGGACTGGAAGAAAAGTATGTCTCTTTGCAGATGACACAAAGATCTGCAACAGAGTTGATGCACAAGGTGGGGTGGAAAGGTTGAAAGGGACTTGGCAAGGTTAGAGGAATGGTCAAATGTATGACAGCTTATATTCAATGCTAAGAAGTGCAAGGTAATGCACCTGGGAAACAAAAACCCAGGGGAAGAGTACACAATGGGGGTGAGATACTAACAACAACAGAAATGGAAAGGGACCTGGGGGTAGTCATATCAGATGACCTAAAGGTGGGCAAGCAATGTGAGAGGGCAGCAAGGAGGGCTGGGGGGATACTGGGATGCATAGGGAGAGGCATCACCAGTAGGAAAACAGGAAGTTGTTATCCCTCTGTACAGACAGCTGGTCAGACCCCATCTGGAGTACTGCATGCAGTTCTGGAGACCCAGTCTTCGCAAAGACATAGACAGGATGGAAGCTGTCCAGAGGAGGGCAACTAAAATGGTGCAGGGTCTGCCATACTAAGCATACTTTCTATCATTTCCTATGCCTCGCGGCCACTGTTCCCCTTACAGCCGTCACCACCCCCCGTCGCAGCCCCCCGCTGGGTAACCCGGCGTAACCCTTCGCCGCATGGGTCCCCCTCCTCCTCGAGACGGAAGGCGCCGGTGGGGGAGGCCAGCGCACTACGTCTTGGCCCGGGGTGCTGCTGAGGTGGTCTGTAGGCTCATCCAGGGCTTTCTGTGCCAGCGGAAGCTGGCGACCATTATCCAGTCAGACCTTGAGCGCCAGTTTCCGTTTTCCCTGGTAGCGGCATGCCACCGACATCTGGGCACATACACAGACATCCACCATGCCCCCTTGAGTCACTGGGACCCAGCATGCTGCCATACCCCTAGCCTCCGCCAGGAGTCAGCAGGTGTCAGGTTTCCATGCGGTCCTGACGCCAGGGGGTGCAGTCCTACAAGTGATTACCTATTGCAAAAGCCCTCTCGAAGTAAGATCAGGGTTTTCTTGGGGGGGAGGGGGACTGGGCTGCAGGATGAAACAGGTTCAAACAGAGCCCTGGTCAGAAAATCTAGAATCAGGTTCAAGTCCCATATCAGGATGGGCTGATGAACTGGGGGATATGTGTGCAGAATACCTATCAAGAACCTACAGGAATACTCCAGCTAATTCACCAATTTTCCATCTATTGTGCGCATGACAGGCTAAGATGGCTGACATATGCACTTATACAGAGCAGTGCTGAAACCCTGACTGGGAGAGGAAGAGCAGATAATTGAAAACACCCTGGGCAGGAACGGTGAAAGGATCCAGAGATTTAGACTGACACCAGATGCTAAAGCGTTTCCACTTTAGGGTCAAGGTGTGTCCGGTAAACCATTTCCAGGCTATCAGTAAGATGGCTGAAATGTCAGGATACACACCAAATCATGCCAGTTCTATGTCCCAAGGAACCAAGCATGCAGCTGTAGGGATGGGAGGTCCAGGTGCATCAGACAGCCCTGGAACTTACTACAAACTGGAGCAGAGAGGCAGTTTCACAACCGCGTCCCACATCAGAAACCAGAACCTTCCGGTCCACAGAGGGGCCATCAAAATCACGGAGGCTGGGACCTGCTGAATGAGTGTGATCTGAGGAACAGTTTCTTCCAGCAGAGGCACAGCGCATCTCACCTGAACACTCCAGGCCCTAGGGTGTGTAAAAACAAGGTAGTTTTGTGTTGTGGGGGGGGGTTGCAAAATGTTCCAACTCCAGACACCCCACCAAATGAACAGAAGTTCTGCTACATCCCCTCGTAGCTCCCATTCATGAAGCTGTGCTTTGAAATGGCTAACAGCATCTGCAAGTACATTCTCTGTACCTGTCAGCTCCACTGCCCACTCCCACAACTTCATCACTTTTTAACACAAAGGATATTTGTGCATTCCAAGGTCATCTAGCTGGTGTAGCAACTCCAATGTTCTGTTCACTGTGTGAGCCAAATGGTCTACAGAGGACCCAGTCAAGAGTCGATCATCCAGACAGGGAAACACATGCAGCTTCTCCCAACAAATGCCTGCAGCTGTCACTGCAAAGCATTTAGCAACTACACATACAGTAGTGTTGAGAATAAGTTAATGGACAACACTTGGGAGTTGAAAATGACAACCTTCTAGGCAAAACCACTGTATAGTCTCAAGGAAAGGAGGGAGAGGGGGGACATGATAGAAACTTTCAAGTACCTCAAGGGAATCAACAAAGTCCAAGAGGGTAGCATCTTTCAAAAAAGAGGTGTGCAAGAACAAGGGGGCACAATTTGAAGATAGGGGGGGGGCTCAGAGGTAATTTAAGGAAGTATTTTTTCACAGAGAGGGTTGTGGATGCATGGAACGGCCTTCTGGAGGAGGTCGTGGAGTCAAAAACTGGTGGAATTCAAGCATGCATGGGACAGTCATAAGGCAATTCTAGGGCGTGGGGGTGGGAAGAAGTAGGCTGCTGGTTAACTAGGATCTGCAGCTTATCCAGTAGGTAGGGAAATGGGCAGACTGGGTGGGCCAAGCGGTCCTTATCTGCCGTCAAATTCTATGTTTCTAAGTAGGTGACCGCACCATAGCTCAGCTGGATGTTTCTCATACTTTTTTGAGGGGCATCCTGCACCTGAAGACCCCAATCTGTTCCCCTGTCTTGGGATTGAATTTTGTTTTGGACAAATTGACCCTGTCTGCTTTTGAGCGAGCCGTGACTTGCGAGCTACACATTCTTTCCTGGAAAGTGTTATTTTTTGTTGCTATTACTTCTTCTTGAAGGATTTCTGAGTTTAGGCCCTCTGGTGTGAGGAACCTTATTTAATTTTTCACAAAGACAGGGTGTCTTTGCGCACAAACCCTAAGTTTCTCTCTAAGGTGATGTCTGAGTTTACCCTCAACCAGTCTATCCACCTTCCTGTTTATTTTCCTGAGCGTGCCAGTCCAGGGGAAGCACTGCTCCATGTGTTAGATGTATGCAGAACTTTGAAGTTTTACCTACTCCGAACCAAGGAATGTAGAAAGTCAAAGCAGTTGGTTGTTTCTTTCACCCCAGGAAGAGAGGACATTCAGGTTTCTAAACACTGTTTGTCTAGATGGTTGGCAAATTGCATTGTGTTCTGCTACAAGAAGTATGGCAAAGAATTGCCTAGAGCTGTAAAAGCTCATTACACAAGGGCATGGCTACCTCTGTGGCCCATTTTCATGGGGTCTTAGCTGCTGACATTTGCGTATCTGCCACCTGGAGACGGTCCATGCTTTCACCAAGCACTACAGTCTGGACATTGCCTCAAGAGCCCGTGCAAGATTTGGCAGGGCAGTGCTACAGGGCCTCCTATCTTTAAGTTTACGGTTGGCCTTCCTCCCAGACTGTCTACCTACACCTGAAACTGCTTGGGACTCATTCCTACGGTGTAACTTGATGACTGAGATACCGAAGAAAAAGATAGAACAGTTACATAAGAACATAACGTAATAGTAGATCTTCGAGAGAATCTCAGTCATCAGGTCTGACTTCCCTCCCACCTTTCCCGGGGGGGGGGGTGCTCTTTTCTGGAACTGGCTCTTCGGTGTATCCCACCTTTCATATTGGCCTGGGTTCCCCTGCCCCACTCAGTCCCCCATGGCTAGAGCTATGCCTCCTTTGTCTCTGGGGAAAAGAACTGAGGAGGGAGCGGGGTTGGTGATGTCGTCACATGACGTGTGCATGGGTGGCCCCAGTTGTACTGCTGAAAATCTTCCATGTGGATCCTGCTTCACTGATGGTGAAGTTCCTACGGTGTGACCTGATGACTCTAATGTTGTGGTAAGTTCTTATGTAACTGTTC
The DNA here is from genome assembly GCA_016271365.2 of Neoceratodus forsteri. Taxonomy (NCBI): domain Eukaryota; kingdom Metazoa; phylum Chordata; order Ceratodontiformes; family Ceratodontidae; genus Neoceratodus; species Neoceratodus forsteri. The sequence goes on along the minus strand of CM057453.1, from coordinate 818,058,788 downwards.
TTTTTTATGTTTTTATATCCTATACCTATCCCTTTGGGCTAGTTTCCTTGGTCCCTGTCTCTTCTTTTTTTTCTCTCACTTTTGTTTTCTCTCCAGTCAGACAGAATTGAGGAAGGTAGGGGTCCAGCATCGGTTATTAGCCAGTCCACAAGTGCTATGTCACACGTCCGTCTCGTGGGCGGTACCAGTGTCGGCCTTTTAGCTCTAGGCTGCAGAAAGACCTGGCTCCCATGGTGTTCTAGTGCCTCCAACACAGACCTATTGATGTGACTAAACAGTGAAGATATTCTAGAAGATCAAGAATAGCGAGTAGGTAATTTTCAATTCTAGGGACGTGAATATGGTGTATTATCCACACTTCTTGCAGAATTCATTTCCTTTTAAGACTTGCCAGAAGGTCTTCAAGCTGGCTTCTCCCACCCACCCGGGTGGTATCCTCCTTGGCACTGCCCCATGATGTCACATCTTCCTTTCTGCTGGAAGTGACGGGTTCCCTCCAGTGCGCTTTGTGTTTTTATAGGTCCTTTTTTGATTTACCGATAATTTCATATTTGGTCTTCAGGCTGCTTCGCCTTTTTTTTTTTTTTTTTGCTCACACCATGGACTCCTCTGCTCAGAAGTTGGCTCCTGGTTTTAAACTTTGTCCATGCTGGCAGAAAATCTCTCGCATGGACCCTCACACCACGTGCATTTATTGCTTGGACCAGGACCACGACCTCCAGGCTTGCGCCCTGTACCGCACTCTGCATCCCTCCACTCTGGAGGACTGGTAAGCCAGACTCTTGCTGGGTTGCCCAGACGAGTAGGACTCTCCAATTCACTCTAAAGATGCCCGTAAGGCGGTCTTCGTGGAAATGGCAGCTTTTGAGGAAGCTGCTATCCAGGCGGCCGCTGGCTCTTCCTCGGTGCCCGAGCTGGTTCCACTGGGCTTTGGCGCCTCTTTACAGGGGCATTTTGAGACTTGGGTCAGTCCCTTCCCACCCTTGGGGAGGGCCCTTCTTGGTCTCAATCCAAGAAGGATTTTAAAACAAAAGTTAAAAAGTCCAGTCTCAGGTCATGGGACCGTGAGCGCTCTCGGGCCTCAGATTCCTGTGCTTCTGCTTCGTCGATGTTTCTCATGATTCGGCTTTGTATGAGTCTTCCATCCAGGCCACTGGCCCCATGATGTCCCCACCGGGCCTGTTGACCGAGACACGAGCCGCACACCCAGTCGAGATTTTTCTTGACCCAGTCGACCCATTGTCGCAGGACTAGGAGGAATATTTCCGACTCCAGGACTCCTGTCCTGACCTTGCAGTCTCAGGGCAGGTTGGATCAGCCTGTTGATCCGGTCCCTAACCCACGAGACATCAAGCTTGTGTGGGACGGCAGGTGTCCGTCGCCAGTTCCGACCTCTCCTCATCGTCCGGTCCATCGAGGTTGAGGTCTCGCACTCGTAGGTCGAGTAGCCCTCGTCAAAGTTGGCGTTCACGTTGTTGGCATTCGGGCAAGCAGCATTGCCACTACTCATCCTCTTCCTCCTCATTGGGGAGGAATGGCTCTGCTGAAAATTGCGGTGGCACTACAAGGAGCTCATGTGGCAACAGCTCCTTTTGGGTGCTGGGCTTAAGCTGGTGCCGGCTCCTTCTCAGGCGCTCCCTTGGCTGCCGCCACCTCGGCCTGAACCAGTTCCTGCTCGGCCGATTCCGGCTTCTCCACCTGTTCAGTTGGAACCCCGACTGATTCAACTGAAGGATGGTCCCCCAAGGCTTCCTCTGCAATTATTAGTCATGGTCACTAGGGCCAATGAGCCCCGCAAGGTTAGTGGCGACTGGGGGTGGGTGGGTTAGCGCAGTCTTTGTGAAGCCTTAGAATCGGAGGCTTCCTCTATACATTCTAGGCTGTTTGACCTGGAGTCAGGAGAGGATTTGTCCATGGACCATGGTCCCACCTCCTTCAGGCCCATTCCCCACCTCATCTCTGAGGTCACAGGAATCCAGATGGAGCCCATCCAGAAATGGGCCATGTATCTCCTCACTGAAATACTCCACTGGGATGACACCTGGGGGTTGCCTTCCCAATGACCAAGGCCATTCTTGGGCCTATGTTGGAGCTCTGGCAGTGCCCAGCCTCCTGCCCTACTCAGTCAACCCATATGGCTTGCAAGTATGCAGTACATATGGGTTCCCTCTCTGGGTTCGTGGACCATCTCTCGGTTGAGGGCCTGGTTGCCAACTCGGTGTTCCACTGGATGGGAAATGTCAGGGATGTTGATAAGGCCCCCGACAAAGAATCCAAGAAACTGGATCATGCAGCCAAGAAGGTGTATGTGGCCTCTTCCCTCAGCCTCAGGTAGGCGAGTTTGGCCTTGATGATGGTCCACTTCATTCATGCCCTGTTGGACATCGTGGATTAGGTGTGCCCTCCACTCCCAGCTGACCTTCAGATGACAGTCAAGCAGGTCCGGGACCAGGGCCGTGCAGTGGCCAAACAGCAGCTCCAGATGGCCCTGGACATCAGCGATTCTTGCACCAGGTCAGTGGCCATGGCTGTAGCTATGCACCGATGGGATTGGCTTCATATCTTAACCTTTACGGCGGATACCTAGCACAAATTGGTGGATGTTCGCTTCCTGGGCACTGATTTGTTCAGGCCCAGGGTGGATGGTCATCTCACTAGGATTGAGAAGTCCAGTGCCACCTTGGATTCCGTCACCTCCACCCAAAGGACAAGGGCTCCTAACCCCAGAAAATGTCCTTTCGGTCCCATTCTGCTCCTGTAGCCAAGCCTTCCCCGACCCCTTCTGGGCACCAGCAGTCCTGGTGTCCCAGACCCAAGTCATTTGCTTCCATGATCTGGAAGCGTGGTGGATGGGATCCAACAGCATCTTCCACTGGCCCAGCCTCCGCCTCTATGCCTGCCCAGTGATGGGATGGGGGTTGCCCCCTTCCTGTCCTGTCTCCCCTGGATCCCATGGTGAGGCCGACTCCACCACTTTCTTTCTGCCTGTTCCAGTGTTACCAAGGACAGGTGGGTGCTGGAAGTGGTTGGCCAGGGGTTGACTCTGGAGTTTGAGGTTCACCCGCCCAGCCAATCCCGTGTCCCTCTGCAGGATATGGTGTTCGCCCTTCAGGAAGACATCGCCCTTGTCTACGTCTTGGACCCACCAGATAGTCCAGGGTTTGTTTCCAGATACTTTCTGGTTCCCAAACGGACGTGGAGCTGGTGCCCATTCTTGGATCTGCATGACCTGAACAAGTTTCTGTGGTTGAGCACCTTCAGAATGGTCACTCTGAATCAGATCATTCTGTCCCTGGAGCAGAACATGTGGTTTTACTCCCTGGGACCTGCGGGACACTTTCTTCTACATTCCCATGCATCCATCCCACCGGCAGATCCTTCTGTTCTGCATGGAGGGGACCATCTACGAGTTCCAGGCCATGCCTTTTGGCCTCTTCTTGGCACCCAGGGTCTTCACCAAATGCATAGCAGTGATGGCAGCCTTCCTTAGGTGCCATGGGGTCCGGGTATCCCTGGTGGAGCGGTCCAGGGACCTGGCCCTCCAGATCTGCTTTCGCCTTGGCATGCTGATCAATGAAGCCAAGTTGTAACTCATCCCCTCGCAGGTGATTCATTTCATTGGGGCAGAGCGCGACTCTTTTCAAGCCAGAGCCCGGCTCCTGGCAGCAGGGCAGAGGATCTTTCCTCCTTTGCCTGATCATTTCGGGTTGGGCATTTGCACCCTGCCAGGGACTTCCTGTGACTCCTGGGCTTCATGACAGCCTGCACCAGTGTGGTCCATTGGGCCCGCTGCAGAACGCACTCCCTTCTGTCGGGGCTGGCCCGTCATGGTCTCAGTGGCAGGGGCCACCTTGATCAACCAATCATGGTGAATCAACCAGTGTGGGATGCCATCTAGTGGTGGTTGGTCCCGGAACATCTACAGGAAGGAGTCCCGTTTGTCTGCCCAGAGCCGATGGTCACGTTCACGACCGACGCCTCCCTGATGAGCTGGGGAGCCCACGTGGGGAACACAGGATCCATGGCCTCTGGTCCCCCGAGGAGTGCCGATGTCACATTAACCTGCTGGAGCTTTAGGCTGTTCACCTGACCCTGACAGCCTTCGCTCCTTATCTTCAGGGTCAGGTCGTCCAGGTCCAGATGGACAACATGACTACCATGTACTACCTCAACATGTAGGGTGGGATACACTCCCTACCTCTGTGCAAGGAAGCTCTCCACATTTGGACCCTCATGCTCAGCCTGCAGGCCGACCTGCTGGCCATTCATATGGCCGGAGTGACCAGTCAACTAGTGGACACCCTCAGCAGTGTGGGCAAGATGTCTCATGAGTGTTCCCTTCATCAGGAGGTAGTGGACAGACTGTTCTCCCGGTGGGGCACCCCTTAGGTGGACTCCTTCAGTAGGGAACGCTGCAGGGGGATGCCTTCGTGAGGCCCTGGACCCTATGCCTTTTAATGCCTTCCTTCCCTTTCTTCTGATCCACAAAGTCCTGGTCAAGGCTTGGAGGGACAAGGCACGGATGATCCTGGTGGCTCGGACTAGCTGCACCAGTTCTGGTACCCTGATCTCATCAGCCTCAGTAGCAGGCCTCCTTGGCATCTGCCACTGCGCCTGGACCTGCTCTCATGCTCTTGGGATAAGATCCTCCACTTAGACCTTCAGTCCCAGCACTTAACAACCTGAGCGGTTAGAGTTCCAGGCTCTGGGTCTCTCCGATGAGATCCCCCATGTAGTAGAGGCCTCTCTGGAGAAGTTGACTCGTCGATTAATATGCCTTCAAATGAAAGATATTCTCCATTTGGTGCCAGGCAAAGAGTTGGGCCCCTTGTCCTGTCCTGTGGGTAGCATCCTCGACTACCTGTGGTCCATCTTACAGTTGGGCCTTCGGTTGATGACCTTCAAGATGCACCTGGCAGCTATCTCTGCATACTGGGCTTGGGCTGGTATGCCAACGGTGGAGCAGGAGAAGGTGGGTGTGGTGCTTCTTTAAGGGCTTGACCACATTTCCTCTCTGGTGCATGAACCACCACCTTGGGACTTGTTGCTGGTGTTGGTGATGCAGATGGGCAAGCTATTCGAACCATTGCAGAGGTGTGAGATGTCACACCTGTCGGGAAGACCGCTGGCCATCACATCCGCCAGAAGGATCAGTGAGCTTCAGGCCCTCTCAAGTGGAGTCTCCTTACTTGGCCTTTCACAGGGACAAGGTTGTCCTTTAACCCAACCTGAAGTTCTTCCTGAAGGTTGTCTTGGAGTTTTTCACCTTAACCAGGTGATCAATCTCCCGGTGTATTTCACCAGCCACACCTTGGAGGCTGAGCACAGGCTCCATACGTTGGACCTGTGGTGAGCGCATGACTATTATAAGGAGCGTACAGCTGGCGTTCGAGGAGAGGTTCATCAGCTGTTTATTACTTGTGCTGAAGTCGCACCGGGTAGACAGGCAGAAAATTGGATGATTGGCAGATGGATAGACTCCTGCATCAACCTGTGCTGTAGGTTGGCTGGTAGGAAGCTTCCTGTATGGCTTAGGGCTCATTCCATCAGACGTACTGCTGCCTTGGTGGTTACTTCCAGGGACGTCCCTGTACAGGAGATCCTCAAGGCTGCTACCTGGAAGTCTGCACACACCTTCATCTCCGATTACCTTGAGTCATGCCAGGATGCTGGTTTTAGGTCCTCTGTTGTCTAATCTCTGTTGCCTAAATAGGAGATGTGTGCCTTGTCCCCTCGTGGAGAACTGCTAGGAGCCTGCCAGAAGTGTGGATAGTGCACCGTATCCACATCCATAGAAAAATAAGTTACTGACCTGTAACCGTAGTTATAGGAGTGGTATATGGTGTACATCCACACAACTCATCTGACGTCCCCTGGCAAGTGGCACACTGGTCTTGTCTCCAGCGGGTAAGATCTGACATCACAGGGTGGTGCCGAGGAGGATACCACCCTGGTATGTGGGAGGAGCCAGCTTGAAGAGCTTCCGGCAAGTCTTAAAGGGAAAGAAATTCTGCCAAAAGTGTGGATGTACACCATATACCACTCCTAGAACTACAGTTACGGATGAGTAACTTGTTTTTCCCTGGTGGCAGCTGTTCGTACCTTCTGTACGTCCTAAACCATCCTACAGGCCTCCACACTGTTGACCCCCCCACCCCCATGCCTGGTTCCCTCTGGAATCCTGAGAGGCTCTCTCCTACACAGCTCCCATTGCTTTAGGGTTATTAGTGGGCAGCTGTGTAGCGGCAGATGCCAAGAACTCCACCGAGGGGGAATGTTGAATCTAAATTGTCTTTTCTAGGGATGTGGATATGATGTTCAATCCACACTTTCTGGTAGTGCCTTTCCCTTCTAAGACTTGGCTGGAACGTCTTCAAGCTGGCTCCTTCCACCCACTTGAGTGGTAATGCCCTCAGCTCCACCCCATGATGCCAGATCTTCCTTTCCGCTGGAAGAAGCAGGTTCCCTCCTTACAGCTCTTATGCTGAGTAGGCCTTTTGCTACAAAATCTTCAGATTATTTCCAACACTTTTCAAAAAGTTGTCTTCAGTCTCGATCATCGATCGTGACCGCGATGGATGAAGACAAATCCTCTCCGTGGTTCCATCATTGCCTTTGCGGGCAGATGATGTCCAGCATGGATTCACACACCACGTGCGTCTACTGCCTGGGGCATTAACATGACCCTCAGGCCTGCGACATTTGTCGGTGTTTCCACCCTTGTGTTCTAGAGGATCGTCAAGCCCGGCTGTCCTTGGGCCACCCAAGTGAACAGTACACTCCAGTCAGATCTAAAGATGCCCATCTGGTCATTTCTGTGGCTGTGGGGTCTGCTGAACAGCTTGCAGCATTTGAGGAGACACTGGCCCAGGCTGCAGCTCACACCTCCTCGGCTTCTGCCTTCATGCCGCTTTTGCTGAGCGCATTGTTTATGGGTTCGTTTAAAGAATTGTGCCAGTCTGTGCCAACTCGGTCAAGGCCTGACTTTAGGGCACAAATGTAAATAGGAAAAAAGAGACCAAAAAAAGGTCTTGCCGTCTATCTTGGGATTGGGAATGCTGTCAGTCTACGGCTTTGGATTCCCAAGCTTCTCCTGATCTGACTTTGGTCGTATCCTTGTCCCAGGCAGGCAGCTCCACGGTAACCCTGTCGGGCCAGTTGGCCGAGACACTGGTCAGTGTTCTGGCCAAGATTTTCTCGAGCCGGTCGACCAGTTGTCGACTGATGAGGCCGACACTTCACTTTCCAGGACTCTGGTCCTGACTCAGACCATTGGAGGTACAAATCAGTCCACTGACCCGCCGCCTCTGGTCATCGACTAAGACCTGGAGGTGCCTCGTCTCTCTCCGGCTCCCTCCGATCCCTGCTGGCGGTCCCCCCAGTGGTCATGGTTGAGGCCCTACTCCTGGGGGTTGAGCGGTTCCCTCTGACATCAGCGCTTCCGCTCTTGACACCCTGAGAAGCGGTGCCGCTGCTACTCTTCATCCTCATCCTCCTCAGGTGAGGAGAGACTTTGGTGCAAGTTGCGTCAACGCTACGAGGATCTTATGTGGCAATAGCTGGTGTTCACTGGTATGAAGTCAGTCCCGGCTCCTTCACCGGCCATCACTTGGCTGTCGCCTCAACAGCCGAAGCATTCTCCACCTCAAGAGTCGACCAAGACAGTTCTGACTCTGCCATCCCCGGCGTCTCCACCGATTTGCGTGGAGCCGCCATCTAAACAGCTGAAGACTGGCGCTCTGACCAAGGAGTCTCGGCTGGCCTTGGGGCTTCAGCATCAGCTGTCAGTCACCATCACTCCTAACTGTCCGCAGAGGGTCAGTGGGGACTCTGGTGGTCGACCCCTCTTCAATGACTCCTCGAAGTCGAAGGGTTCCTCCTTGCATTCCCGTCCAGTCGACGTGGAGTCAGTAGGGGGTCTATCGATGGACGAAGGTCTGACTTTTTTTATGGGCCTTCTCTTTCTCATGTCTGAGTCCACGGATGTGAAAATGGAGCCCATCCAGAAATGGGCTCGCTATCCCTTAACCGAGATCCTGGACACTCCTGGGGAGGCCTTCCCGTTGGCAGAGGCCAGGAAGAAGTAGGCTGCTGGTTAACTAGGATCTGCAGTTTATCCAGTAGGTAGGGAAATGGGCAGACTAGGTGGGCCAAGTGGTCCTTATCTGCTGTCAAAGTTTATATTTCTGTGTTTTTAAGTAGGGGTTGTGCACCTTGCCTCCCTCCTCCTGGAGAGTTGCTGGGTGTCTGCCAGAAAGTGTGAATAGAACATCATATCCACGTCCCTAGAAAAACCGGTCACTCACCTGTAGCAGTAGTTCTAGGAGTGGTATATGGTGTTCATCCCCACTGACCCACCCAACCTCCCCTGGCTTTGGCACACACAACTGCTTTCAGCATGCAAGATCTGGCATCATGAGATGGAGCTGAGGGAATTACCACCTGGGTAGGTGGGAAGAGCCAGCTTGAAGATGTTCTGGCGAAGTCTTAAAAGGAAAGACACTGCCAGAAAGTGTGGATGAACATCATGTACCACTCGAAGAACTACTGTTACAGGTGAGTAACCTGTTTTTCTTAGTCAGCTGCCCGCAATGAGTGGGAACATGGGCCAGGGGCAGAAACCGGGGGTCCCTCACATGGAAGGCTGGCATACCATCCACCTGACCATTGAACCAGCCCACAGTTTCATTTTTTAAAGGATGGCAAATTATTTTGTTTTCAATTTGTAAATTAAGATACTGTGATGGACATTGTTTAACATAAAAATGAATGTTTATGTAATAATGACAACTCCTATGTATCACTCGGTCCTAAACTATTAATGATCTGCAGTACTCTCTGCTCTTCTTCTAGGTGCCACGGTGAAATTTGTTCTCCTTTATTTGCTTGGAATGTTTCCACCATGCCTCCAGACAATGTACCTCTTCTGGTCTGCCTTTGTGATGTTTGTACCCATCTTGGGGCGAAGTGGCACTGAAATTCCACCTGATGCAGTACTAGCAATCCTTTTTGCCGTGTCCACTGTAGTCCTGGCTTCCTATTTTGTAAGAAAAAAATGTTTTTACCCATCTGGTTCTCTTGGTTTTATGGGACTTTCCAGGCAGTAACCCGGGCATCATGTTCAGTGGCAGTAATTTGTAGAATGAGATCTTGTTTAAAGAAACAGGGCATGACTGATAACATTACAGTTTGACAGTTCGGAAAAAATTACCAAGAGGTAGTATTTCTGAAGTGATCTTAACTTTAAGAACCATACCTCATTTTTTGCTTGAAAACAGAAATAGAATTTGATGGGGACTTTTCTGGTTAGATTTTGAGTATTTTTCCCTTCATTTTGAAAGGATTACATTCATAAAAAACTAGGCACTGCGTTATCTTCTTCGAGTATATCTCTCATCAGCCACACCTTTGGAACCAAAAATAGTAAAAACCGTAGCACTCCCAATTGGACCAAACAGTTCTTGAGTCCAATTTCCAATACAAAAATTGTGATCTTTAATAAATATAATGCAAAACATAAACAGATTTTGGAACTATAACTGCATCAGTGCTAAGACCACACAGAAGCTTTTGCAAGCAGTCAGCCAGGGACTGCCCATGATGACATCAGCGTGTACATAAACATGAGCAGCTCCTCCTCTCCTCAGTTCTTTTCTCACCATTGATCAGACTCGTCTTACCCACCATTGGAAACGTCGCTGCTTACAGCCGCTGTTTTATCTTCTGTTATAGTGATTTTTGGTGACCTATATGCCACCGAAGGAACTGTCTCTAAACTCTTCTGGTACTGCAAGTGCAGAGACAGAATCTACAAAGACAACTCTCACGACATCTGTGTCTACTTACTTAGGCCTCTCTTACAACGTGAAAGCCTATGAGATCTGCTTGGGGTTCAACTTTGTGACCAGATGACGCAGGAAGGGGGCCTTGAGATAATCCCTCCTCCAAAAGACCGTCAAAGTAATGGAGAAGCAGCTTCAGTGTAAAGCCAGGTCACCATCCCCATCGACCGAATCGCAGTTGTCGAAGTCCTGGGAAAAATACTCCTCGGCGAGCCAAAAACGCAAGTAACCGGGACAAGGACAAAGGCCTCCCTGGTGAGATCCAGGGTGCCCCTGCAGACTACAGGTACTACCTCAGCTTCGATGCCAACTGCTTTGGTGGTGCCAGCCATCGACCAGACCCCAAGGTCAGGGCGTTGCCTTGGTACTGCCGGGCCTATTATGGCCAGTACATCGTCGACAGAGAATCGGCTTCCAGTGTCGACTCTTTCAGTTGTGCCAACTACCCAAAGTGGTGCCACTGCTCAGACAGTGCTCCTATCATTTTCAGACATGATATGGTGACTACTGCTCTGCCTGCCTGCTCGAGGGGACCCGTCTGCAGACTCCTACAAATACCGCATTGATGTTGCAAGCTAATACCTTGCAGAATAGACCTCCTTTGTCGTCGCCAATGTCACTAACGTGATCATCCATTCCTGTCGACGACAGAGTGGACGACGAATATGAATATAATCCTGACTTCATGATGGAGGAGGAGCAAGACTATGCTGAGAGCCACTATGGACAGGGCAGAACTCCACAGTCTTCTCCTGTAGTAAGGATTCTGTTGTGAACACACCAAGATCCACCTCCACAGGATTCCCTTATTTTTTAACATGATACAGCAAATGCAAGCTGCCATGGGCTTCACCTTAGAGGAGCAGGACTTTACCAGAAAGAACCTGCTGGAGTTTCTGGGGATGCCAGAATCTCCCTCTTCTGTGGTCCTCCCCCCCTTCCCAGTCTTGGAGGATGCCACTTATGCAGCCTGGTATAGGCCAGATAGTGTACCAGCTGTGTCTAGAAAGGGAGACGGAATGTATTCGCCCATTATGGAAAGCCCTTTTATGCTAACGAACCTGAGACTGACTCATGGTGATCACAGCTGCCTGTGACAGGTCCAGGGCACCTAGACACCTAAGCTGCCTTTCTCCTGATAGAACATCCAGGAGGTTGGATGTTGCAGGCAAACTTACATATGCCTCTGCCTTATTGGGCCTACTTATTGCTAATTACCAGGCTCATCTGATAAAATGTCAGAACACCCTATGGGGGAAAGCTAAGTCTGCTGCACAGGCCTTGCCCAAGGTTTCTGCTAAACAGGAGTTAATGAAAATTGTTAATGCTGGTGCTGATGTGGGGAAACATTTGCTCCACACAACATATATTTCTGATGCCACTGCCAGGGCTGCAGCCTCTGGCGTCTGTCTCAGGCACTACTCTTGGCTCAGAGTAGCAGGCATTACCACTGATGTGCAGCAAACTGTTCTCAGTGCCCTGTTCGGAGGTCAGAAACTGTTTGGCCGCGATGTAGAAGAAGTATACCATACCCAAAATAAGGGTAGGAGCAGGGGTAACTGTTGCCCATCCATTGTCAGGGGACTGTGCCAGGCCTGCAGACAGTAGGGAAAAGGCAAAGGTGCAGGGGCCTTGCCGGTCCCATCAGAACCCCAGATGCCCATACAAAAGCACCTAGAGGTAGTGGAGTTAGTGGCTCTGCCCCCCCCCCCCAGCTCAGCATTAATCCTTTGCCTCTAGGGGTGGTTGTAGGGGGTCGCCTGTCCCTCCACTTGGACCAGTGGAGGATGGTGACTACAAATACATACGTAGACTGTGATGGCAGATAAGGACCACTTGGCCCACCCAGTCTGTTTTTTTTGTTAGTAATTATTATTTTTATTATTATCATGCTCTGTGCTCTACCCCTACTATTCCCTTGTGCCTATCCCAGGCATTTTTGAATCCATTTACTGTTTTTACACCCCTACACCTCCTCTGGAAGGCTGTTTAGGTATCTACCACCCTCACTGTGAAAAAGCAGTTCCTCACATCCCTCGTGAAGTTACCCACTATCAGCTTCATATTATGCCCTCTTATTTTTAGAGCACATTTCTCCTCTGAAAGATACTCTTCCTGTATCTTATTTACCCCTGTAAGATATCTGAAGGTTTCTATCATATCCCCCCTCTCCCCCCTCTTCTCCAGGGTGTACATATTCAGCTCAGTAAGTCTGTCCTTGTAGCATTTCCGATGTAGACCAGCACCATTTTGGTAGCCCTCCTCCGAATCGCCTCCATTCTGTCGGTCTTTTCTGAGATGCAGTCTCCAGAACAATTCATAATACTCAAGGTGGGGTTTTACAAGTGATTTATATAGGGACAGAATCACCTCTCTTATTGCTGGAGATACCTCTACCTGTGCACCCCAGCTTCCCACTAGCCCTCCCAGTTGCCTTGAATGAATGATGAATAGGTTCTGGAGATTATAGAAAAGGGTCATGCTCTGGAGCTTCTGGGCAGCTCTCCAGATCATTCACCAGTTGTGGAACATACCCACCAGGACACATGTCCCTGTTGCTAGAGGAAGTACAGACTCTGCTGCAGAAACGGGCCATAGAACCTGCACTTCCAGAACAGAGTGACACAGGTTTTTGCTCTAGATAGTTCCTTGTCCTAAAGTGGACAAGGGATCTAAGGCCTAGTCTAGATCTAAGGGACATAGTTTTTTTTCATAAGTTCCAGACAGTTACTCTGCAGGGTTTTCTTCCCCTACTGGAAACGGGGGATTGGATTTGCTTCCTAGATATGAAGGACGCGTATCTCATATCAAAATCTTGAAGCCTCACAGGAAGTATCCGAGGTTCCTGTTTCAGGAGAAGCATTACCAATTCAGTGTTGCCTTTTGGCTTATCTTTTGCACCAGAAACCTTTACCAAATGCTTGGCAGTGGTGTCAGCAGCCCTTTGAAGGGAAGCCCTGTATGTTTTTCCTTACCTGGACCACTGGCTATTAAAAGCCCACTCCGGGGACCAGCTGTTGAGTACCTAGGCTTGAACCAGACAAATGTTCGCTGCTCTGGGAGAGATGGCCAGCATACCAGAGTCTGTATTGACACCCTGCCAAGGACTGCAGTACATAAGGCAAGATCTTACTTCGAGAGGGCTCTTGCAGTAGGTAATTACATATAGGACTGGCGCTTGCGTCAGGCAGCAGGACCTGGCTTTATTCCTAGCTAGCAGTCCCTGGCGAGGACCACCCCACGTCAGGTGACGGCGTCAGGAGGCGTCAGTATAAAGGCGGTCCCTGACTCCGCCTTCCAGTTCTTTCCCGCTGTTAGCGGCATTACAGCGCCTCGCGGAAAAGTTTGTGCTTAATCAGCCCTATTTTGTCGTTTTTACGAAATAATTGCTTTTTGACTAACATCAGTACTATCGACGGTGTATGTCATCCCTACACCCTCGAGCACAAAATAAGTGCGATTCGTCACGGCGCTAACCTTCTCGCTAAGAAGCGGTTCCCTATCACTTGTTCCACTCCTAGGCCCGATCACCGGGCGAAAAGTGCCAACACTGCCTCAGCTTCAACACCGCTACCCAGAAAAGTGGCAGCAATCCTGGAAGCCCATATTCTGAAGAAGAAAATGAGTTCAATGGAAAAGGGCTCAAAAGCAGGAGGCAAGGGTCCACTTCATCCGAAGGCCATCGGAAGAAAGAAGGAGAGGCACCGGGACAAGGCGCCTCTACGCGTCTCCTTAGGGTCGGCGGGGGACACAAATAACGTCCCTTGAGAGGACCGCTCCTCGGCAGCGCCTCGGAGGTTTCGAGGCGTCAGCCCGCCCGTCTGGCTGGCGCTCGGCAGCGCTGCGAGCGCCTCTGAAGCAATTGGAGGCCTCGCCCCTGGTTCGGCCGCGGGCTGCGGCCTACCACAGCAGGCGACTCCAGTGAGTCGGGCGTCGGCTCCTCCGTCCGCCCGGAGAGGCGATAAGCCGCCCGACCCCGTGGCAACGCAGCGGCCTCCACTCCCACCAGACCAGGCCCGATCCGCTTCAGAGCTGCCTCGGTGATGGCTCTCCTAAGTCGGGCCTGGCTCCTCCGGCGCCTGCGAGAGCTCGCCCTTAAGCCACCGCGTCGGCTCATCCGATGTCCGGCTGGTGAAGGAACGATGACGGACCCCCGTCCGTCGTACCAGTTCCCGCAACCTTCGCTGCCATCTGGGACCCAAGTCTCCCCAACATGACCCGGGATTTCTCCCTCCATCCCCGGGTGAAGCTGGGATCTTCCTCCTCCATCAGTCCTTCCACCACCTGTGCGCCGGATCTGGCGTCTGCTCCCCAGAGCGCCGGCTCCAACGCCCGGCCCTCTGGCGTTGGTAACTCCGGCGCCAGGGCCTCCGGCGTCAGCCCAGCCAACTCGGGAGACATCCCACTCCCGTCGAGCCCTCAGACCCTCCACTGTGAGACCCGCCCGTGAGGCCACAGCCAGACTGTCTGCTCCGGCAGCCCCGGCTCCCAGGTATCCTCCCGGTCTATCCGATGCCGGCGTGCCGGGACGCATTATCGAGCGCCACAGTACCCGATGCGGGCTTCGGCGCGCGCCAGTCTGCTGGCCTTGAATACCCGCAGCTGGGTTTGGATACACTCCATACGGTTATAGCCTGTATCCTTGTCCCCGCCGCCTCCTCCACCGCCCTCGCAGCCGGCGGTGGACCTGCAGGAGACTCTAGCCTCCTGGTGGGCTGAGGCCAAGGCTCAGCTCACCAAAGAGGTCGAGAGCCACCTTCCGACAATGGTGCCATCCCAGGTTCCCATACGTCCAAGGCGGCACACTCCCTCACCACCTCCGGATTCCAGGGTTCTTCCGTCTGGATCCAGACAAGGGCAGGACACGCTTCCCCGGGGACTTCCCAAGGGTCCGTTCCTCCCTGGGTGGGAAAGAGTCTTTCCTCTTCATCCTCCTCTTCACCTCGGACTCCTCAGTTCTTCTAGCCGGTTGCTCTGAGAGAGGGCAGACCACCGCTCTCTGTCGAAGCCCAGGCCAGGACTCCTCCAAAGTCTCCTCCGGAGGATCCTTCTTTTAAGGAGTTGCTTAGGAAAATCCAGGGGGTTCATCAGTGGCACTTCCTGGAACCAGATCCTCAGCATCTAAAACTCGCTGAACATCTGGATCTGCCTGTGACAGTTCCTACCTTGGTGCCACCCTGGATAGAGCCTCACGCCGACCTTGTTACCACTATATGGAAACAGCCATCGGCTTTAGCCCCATTTCCTAGGAAGTCGAACAGGCTACATCAGGTTCAAGAGGGTGTTGATTTCCTGGATTCTCACCCTCGTGCGGTCGTGATTAGCGCCGCTCACGGCCTGTCGGCCAACCACAAACATCTTAGCTCATCACCACCTGATAAGGAATCACACCTTCTGGACCAGTATGGGAGAAAGATTTACGCTTCCTCCATGCTGGGGATCAGGGCCCTGAACTATGTCAGCCATATGGGGGACTACCAGAAGGCCATTCTGACTCAGGTGGAAGCCAAATTGGACTCCTTGCCTGACTCCCAAGTCAAGCAGGAGTTGGCTGATCTTGTCTGCTCTGCTCGTTCGGCCAGTCGACACATGCTTCGTGCGACATACGATGCAGTGGACACTGCTGGGCGGAGCTCAGCTTTCGCTGTAGGCCTACGGCGTCATACTTGGCTCCATGTGTCAGGGTTGGTCCCGGAGGTGCAATCTGCTATCCAGGAAGCACCCTTCCGGGGGTCGGTGCTTTTCAGGGGTGATGTCAAGGACATCATCACCGATTTGCAAGAGAAGGGGATGGCACCGAAGTCATTTGATTCCATGTACCATCCCCATCAGCACAGCTTTTCCTTTTGCAGGCGGAATCGGCCAAAGCCAGGAAGCCAGGCCGGACCACAACGCTGGGGCCCCCACGGCTGCCTAAGCCCCCGCCCAAAAAGCAGCGGGTGCTTTCAGCTGCACGGTGCTCCCCCACACCACCTGACTCCTTCCCTCTCCCACAGCCTCGGACTCCCCGGAGGAACCGGTAGGAGGGAGGTTTTCCCTCCACCTTCCGGGATGGGAGAGGATAACCACAGATTCTTAGGTGCTCTAGCTCATAGCAGAAGGACACTCGATAGAGTTTCTTCAGAAACCACCCACCACCCCCTCTGAAGTCGTCGTATTCACAGGAACATCTTCTCTTGGTCCAGGAGGAAATTTGGCTCTCCTGCTGAAACAACAGCAAAGAGCCCGTTCCCTTCATCTGTGAGGGGATGGGTTACTATTCCCATTTCTTCCTGGTCCCAAAAAGGCAGGAGATCTCAGACGATTTTTGGATCTCAGTTCCTGAATCTTTTGTAGAATACAAAGGTTCAGAATGCTCTCTTGCAGACCCTTTTGCCCTCCTCCGGCTGGGTCAATGGCTGTGTGCTCTGGATATGCAGGATGCTTATCTGCATATTCCCATTGCCCATCTCGCCATAAATACCTTCGTTTTGCGTTCCAGGGGGACCACTACCAGTTCAAGGCACTCCCGTTTGGTCTATCCTCCGGCCCCAGTGTTTACCAAATGCCTGGCAGTGGTGGCGGCCCACCTGCGTACCAGGGGAGTGCAGGTTTTCCCGTACCTGGACGATTGGCTTCTGGCGACCTCATCCAGGGAGGAACTCCTGCATTGCCTCTCCCTTACTCAGCAGGTTTTTGCCTGCCTGGGTATTACCATCAACCATTCCAAGTCTCATCTGGTCCCATCCCAGAGAACTACAATTTATTGGGGCGATTCTCGATTCGACCACTGGGCAAGGCCTTCCTGCCTCTGGACAGGGCGTCCACCCTCCAGACCCAAATAAGTCTGCTGTCCGACCGCAGGACGGTCTCTGCGAGGTCAGTCCTTCGCCCTCTCGGGCTCATGGCGGCTGCTATCCCGACGGTTCCTCACGCTCGACTCTACATGAGAATTTTTCAGTGGACTCTACGCTCTCAATGGGATCAGCTAGTGGACGATCTAGATCACCTAGTTATGGTCTCCTTGCCGATGCTTCGAGACTTGCAATGGTGGATGGTTCGAGAGAACCTGTTTTGGGGAGTTCTTTCTTTCGTCCTCCCTCCTCCCTGACTCTAACCACAGACGCCTCGGGCGAAGGTTGGGGAGCCCATCTAGGCCCTCATCGGACCCAGGGCTCCTGGTTCAAGCTAGAACAAGCTCTCCACATCAGTGTGCTCGAGCTTGAGCAGTGTTGTACGCTGTCCAAGCCCTTCACCAATACATCCTTCCCGGCCACCTAGCCGTCCAGACGGACAGCATGTGTGTGGTGTGGTACATCAACAAACAGGGAGGGACTCGGTCCTACCCTCTTTGCAGGGAGGCAGTGAGGGTTTGGTATTGGGCAACACAACACGACCTTCACCTCACGGCAATTCACGTTCCGGGAGTCGACAACACCCTGGCAGACAAGCTAAGTCGCTCTGACTCACGAGTGGGAACTGGATCAAGGGGTCCTAGACAATATCTTCTGACTTTGGGGAACACCACAGGTCGACCTGTTCTCATCCCTTCTAAACACAAAACTTCCCGTCTTCTTCTCGCTTGTTTCAGAGCGAGACGCTTTTTGGAGCGACACTCTGACTCTAGACTGGAAGGACAGATTCGTCTATGCCTTTTCCCCAATTCCACTTATCCCATGAGTCTTGCAGAAACTAGCTTCAGAAGGAGCACGAATGATTCTGATCGCTCCTTTCTGGCCCAGGCAAGTTTGGTGTTCTCTTCTACAACAATACTTAGAGGATCCTCCTCTTCCTCTTCCTCTATCTCGAGGTTTACTGACCCAGGATCAGGGGACCCTGGTCCATCCAGGCCTCAAATCCCTTCAGCTGCACACATGGCTCCTGCAGACTTAGCCCAATCCCATTTTGGAGTGTCTCCCAAAGTGGCGGAGATTTTGGTGGAGGCCAGAAAACCCTCCACCAGATCCACTTATGCCATGAAGTGGAAAAGATTCACTATCTGGCCTGCTTCCAAGAACGTGGAACCCTTCTTCTGCTCAGCGGGGCTTCTGCTGGAGTATCTACGTTATCTTTTTGACCTGGGTCTCAGTCATTCTTCTCTGAAGGTACACATGGCGGCCATCTCGGCCTATCATGTTCCTTAGAGAACAAAAGCTCAACTGGAGGTCTCTAAGACCTTTCTCAGAGGGGTCCTCCATCTGAGGCCCCCCATCCGTACTCCTGCTCCCCCTTGGGACTTGAACTTTGTTCTCGAGAAACTTACTCTCCCTCCCTTCGAACCTGCAGCTTCTGCATATTTGAAGTTCCTTTCGTGGAAGACTCTCTTCCTGGTGGCCATCACTTCTGTTCGGAGAATTTCCGAGCTCCAGGCCCTGATGTGTAAAATCCCATTCTTGATTTTTCACAAGGAACGTGTTGCTCTTCGCACGAATCCTAAGTTTCTCCCTAAAGTAGCAGCTGAGTCTACTCTAAATCAGTCCATAGAGTTACCTGCCTTTTTTATGCAGTACTCTAATCAAAGGGAATATTTACTCCATACTATGGATGTTCACCTGATTCTGAGATACTACACCAACAGGACGAAGGATCTCAGAAAGACTGATCAATTGTTTGTCTCTTTTGCTCATAAAAGGGAAGGCAATGCTGTTTCCAAGCAATGCCTGTCTAAGTGGTTGGCTCATTGCATCACTTTTTGTTATGACATATACAACAAGACCCTCCCGGGTCAAGTAAGAGGCCACTCCACCACAGGAGTAGCTGCCTCAGCGGCTTGTTTCAAAAATGTGTCTGCGGCAGACATTTGTGCTACCACCACCTGGACTTCCATCCATACCTTTACTAAACAGTACAGACCGCCCTCCGACTGGCCATCAACTCCTCCATCCTGTCCCTAGTGGACTACGGCCTACCTATCTGCACTGCGGTCGACAATACCACCCTCACCAGAATCCAGACCTCGATAAACAAAGCTTGCAGGCTCCTGACCAGCGCGTCTCTCTGCACCCATACTTGCCTGCTGTATTCCACCGCCAACCTGCTCACCTTGAAGGAGCGCCTGCGCTACCAAACCTGCTTACTTGCCAAAAAATCCCTGCTAGGACTCTCCCCCACCCCACCCCACCCCAGGGGTCACACGCGTCCCTAAACGCATCCCCATCTGTTGCCACCCGTAGCTCAGTTAAGGCCACCTTTCTGGTGTCCCATACCAAGACCTCCCTAGCCCAAGGTCCTTCCACACGCCCCCCCATGTTTCCAACTCCCTCCCTTCCTCTGTCACTAAGTCTACCAAAATTGGTCCCTCTAATTAAGCTCTCCGTGAAAACCACCTCTTTAGGCGCCCGAAGCTGTAGTTGCCCTTAATCAACCTAATGTTGGGATCCTCCCCATTTCTGGCCCATATTGCCTTGACAATGTCCATTGGACTGCCTCCCCCTTTTTTTCTGCCCCCCATAAATATTTCCCGGTTTGACCAGGGTTGTGACTTCTACTGTTCTTATACTTTATATGATTGCTATTTACTGCATGTAACTTTATTCCGTAAACCACTGTTATATTGTATTCTTTTGTTATCTGTATTGCACCTGTATGTTACCGCTATTGTATCTCACACTGTAACCATGTCTACCCTCCCTGAGACGAGGTGCCTTTGTAAATGAGTCCCTGACTCAAAGGTTGTAAATCCGACTTTCAAAAATGAATAAAAAATCAATAAATTCAAACCGATGCACAGGTGTGAAATGTGTCACCTGTTATGGAAGACCACCTTCCTGGTGGCTATCTCGTCAGCCAGAAGGATCACTGAGCCCCAGGCACTCTCATGGAGTCTCCTTACCTGATTTTTCACAGGGGCAAGGTTGTCCATTACCCCAACCCGAAGTTCTTCCCAAAGGTTGTGTCCGATTTTCGCTTTAAGCAGGTGCTTAATCTCCTGGTGTACTTCACCAGTCACACCTCTGAGGCAGAGCACAGGCTCCACATGTTGGCCCTGCGGCGAGCGCTAGCTTATGATAAGGAGCGCACGGCTGGAGTTCGGGGAGGGATTCACCAGCTATTTACCACCTACACTGAAGCTGCATCTGGCAGACCGGCAGCTAAGTGGACGATTGGCAGGCTGATTGTATCCTGCATCGACCTCTACTATAGGTTGGCTGGTATGGAGCCTCCCGTAGAGCCAAGAGCTCATTCCACCCATCATACCGCTGCCTCAGTGGCTGCTTCTAGGTTATCCCTATCCAGGAAATCTGCAGGGCTGCTACCTGAATGTCAGCACGCACCTTCTTTTCCCACTACCACATCGACTTTGAGTTATGCAAGGATGCTGGTTTTGGAGCCTCAGTTCTCCAATCTTTATTCCCTAAGTAGGGGATGTTGGCCTTTTTCCCCTCCTCACAGAGAACTTCTAGGAGTCTCCCAGAAGTGTGGATAAGTACACCATATCCCCATCCCTAGAAAAACAGGTTCTAGGGACGTGGATATTATGTTCTACCCACACTTTCTGGCAGTGCCTTTCCCTTTAAGACTTCGCCGGAATGTCTTCAGGCTGGCTCCTCCCACCCACGCAGGTGACAACTCCCTCAGCTCCACCCCATGACACCAGATCTTCCTTTCTGCCTGGAAGAAGCAGGTCCCCTCCTAACCGTTCTCGTGCTGCGTAGGTCCTTACGACTTAAATCTTAGGATTTACTTCCTAAAGCCTTTCAAAACTTTTGTCTTCAACTCAATCGTCGATCGCAATCCGCGGTGGATGATGGCAAGTCTGCTCTTGGGTTCCGTCGGTGCCTTTGTGGGCGGAAAATGTCCTGAACGGATTTGCACACAGAGTGCGTTTAGTGCTTGGGGCACAAGAACGATCCCCAGGCCTGTGACATTTGTCAAACTTTCCATCCTACCATTCTAGAGGACCGTCTAGCCTGACTTGGGTTAGGCCACCCGAGCGAATGGAACCTACTGGTCAGCTCCAAAGATGCCCGTCGTGTGGTCTCTGCAGTTGCGGGGTCCACTGAACAGCTTGCAGCTTTTGAGGAGGCGGCAGCCCAGGCCACAGCTGACACCTCCTCCGCCTCAGCCTTCATGCCACTTCAGCTGGGCGCCTCGTTTACTGGGTCTTTCAAAGAATTGTGCCAGGCTCTGCTGAGCCTTGGTCAGGGGCCCCTCCGGGCACAAATCCAAGTCGAAGAAAGAGACCAAAAAAATGGTCTCGCCATCGATCATGGGATTGTGAGCACTCTCGGTTGAGGACATCGGATTCCCGCGCTTCTCCGGATCTGACTTCTGTCAAATCCTCGCCCCCTATTAACCCCATGGGGCCAGTTGGCTGAGACGCTGGTTGATCTCCTGGCCTAGATCTTTCTCGAGCCAGTCGACCAGTTGTTGACTGAAGAGGCCGACACTTCTCTGTCCAGGACTCTGGTCCTGACACAGACCTTTTAATGGATGGATCACTCTACTGATACGCCGCCTCTGGTCATCGGCCAAGACCCAGAGGAGCCTCGGTGCTCGACGACTCCCTTCAAGCCCTGCCTCCGGTCCCCCCCAGCGGTTGCGGTTGAGGTCACAGTCCTTTTCCCAGAGGTCAAGCGGTTCCTGCTGACGTCAACGCTCCCGGTCTCGACGCTCCGGGAAGTGGTGCTGCCACTACTATTCATCCTCGTCTTCAGGTGAGGAGAGACTTTGATGCAAATTGCGTTGACGCTACAAGGATCTCACATAGCAGCAGCTGGTGTTCAACGATATGAAGCTGGTTCCAACTCCTACGCCTGCCATCAACTGGCTCTCGCCTGACAGGTCGACGCCTTCTCCACCTTAGAAGTCTCATAAGATGGTCCCGCTTGGCCGTCACGTCGTCTCCACCGATCCCCGTGGAGCCACCACCTGTACAGCCAAAAAACGGCGCTCTAACCAAGGATTCTCAGCTAGCAAAGGGGCTTCACCCATCGGATGTCAGTCATTGTCACCCCTGACTGTTTGCAGAGGGTCAGAGGAGACTCTGGCATTCGACCCCTTTTATCGACTCCTTGGGTGAGGAGGTTCCTCCTTGCACTTCCATCCAGTGGCGTGGAGTGCTTGGAGGCGGGATCTCTCAACAGATAATGGTCCTACTTCCTTTAAGGGCCTTCTCTGCCTGATCTTGGAGTCTATGGGTATGAAAATGGAGCCCGTCCAGAAACGGTCTCGATACCCTTTGACTGAGATCCTGGACCTAGAGGATGCTCCTGGGAAGGCCTTCCCAGTGGCAGAGGCCATCTTTGGCCTGCCTTGGAGCTTTGGCAGCGCCCCGCTTTGTGCCCTGCGCCCTCTGCCCCACAAGTATGCAGTACCTACTGGTTCCCTGTTCTGATTCATAGAACATCCCTCGGCCAAGGTAGCCAATTCTGTGTTCAGGTGCTCTGGCAAGGTTGGAGGAATGGTCAGAAGTATGGCAGCTTAGATTCAATGCAAAGAAGTGCAAAGTAATGCATCTGGGAAACAAAACCCCAGGGGAAGAGTACACAGTGTGGGGGGGGAGGTATCAGCAACAAAAATGGAAAGGGACCTGGGGGTAGTCATATCAGATGACATAAAGGTAAGCAAGCAATGTGAGACGGCAGTAAGGATGGCTGGGGGGATACTGGGATGTATAGGGAGAAAACAGGAAGTTGTTATCTCTGTGTACAGACAGACACTTGGTGAGACCCCATCTGGAGTACAGCGTGCAGTTCTGGAGACCCCATCTCCGCAAGGACATAGACAGGATGGAGGCAGTCCAGAGAAGGGCAGCTAAAATGGTGCAGGGTCTGCAACAGAAGCCATACGAAGAAAGACTAAAGGAGCTTAATATGTATACCCTTGAGGAAAGGAGGAAAAGGGGGGACGTGATAGAAACTTTCAAGTACCTCAAGGGAATCAACAAAGTCCAAGAGGGTAGCATCTTTCAGAAAAAGAGATATGCAAGAACGAGGGGACAGCTCAGGGCAATGTAAGGAAGTATTTTTTCACAGAGAGGGTGGTAGATGCATGAAATGGCTTCCTGAGGAGGTTGTGAGGTCAAAAACAGCAGGGGAATTCAAGAATGCATGGGACAGAAATAAGGCAATTCTGGTGGGGGTAGGAAGAAGTAGGGTGTTGGTTAACTAGGATCTGCAGCTTATCCAGTAGGTAGGGAAATGGGCAGACTGGGTAGGCCAAGCAGCCATTATCTGCTGTCAAAGTCTGTGTTTCTGGCAACACTAGGAACATTGACAAGCTGCCCAACAGAGTCCAAGAAGTTGGACCATGCGGCTAAGAAGGTCTGTGCTGCCTCCTCACTTGGTCTTCACCAGGCGAGCTCGGCCCTTCTTAAGGCCCACTTCTCCCATGCCCTGCTGGGTACCCTGGATGAGGTGCTTCCTCATCTACTGGTGGACCTTCAGACCATGGTAAAACAGGTCCAGGACCAGGGCCAAGCTGTAGCTAAGCAACAGCTCCAGACAGCCATGGACGTTGGGGACTCCTGTGCCCGCTCCATGGTGGCCACAGTGGCCATGCACCGCAGGGCTTGACTAAGGATCTCATCCTTCACGGCTGACACTCAGCACAAGCTGGCAGATGTCCCTTTTCTGGGCACCAACTTGTTCGGGCCTGGGGTCGTGGGCCACCTCACCTGCATAGAGAAGTTCTGTGCCATCTTGGACTCTGTGACATCTGCCCAAAAGGACCCCAAGGGCTGTAAGCAGCAGCAGAAAAGGAAGCTCTTTCGGTTCACCTTTACTCCTGTGGCCAAACCAGCCTAGCCCCAGGCTGGTCAGCAGGCCCAGGCCTGTCGACCTCGGCCAAAGTCATTGGCCTTGGTTGTCCATAAGCCTGGTGGGAGAGGCTCTGATGGCTTCTCAGCTGGACCCTCCTCCTCCAGTCCTACCCAGTGATGGGATGAGGGGTGCCTCCCTCATGCCCATCACACCTCCCCTCTGTCTGCCTCCATGAGGCCGGCTCTGCCACTTCCTTTCCATGGTCCGCTGTCACCATGGACAGGTGGGTCCTTGAGGTGGTGGGTAAGGGTCTGCCTCTGGAATTCAAGCAGTACCCTCTTTGCTGAGCCTGCACACCATGGGAGGACTTGGTATCTGCAGACATCCTGTTGGCTCTTCAGGACGACATTGCCCAGCTCCTCTGCAAGGAGGCCATGGTTCCTATCGTGGATCCTCCAGAACACTCAGGGTTTGTCTCCAGATATTTCTTGGTGCCAAAACGGATGGGGGGGCTGGTGCCCCATTCTAGAGCTTCACGACTTGAACAAGTTTCTGAAGTCGCGCACCTTCAGGATGGTAACTCTGTCTCGGATCATACCATCTCTGGAGCAAAACATGAGGTTTCGCTCCTTGGATTTTCAGGACTCATTCTTCCATGTCCCAATCTGTCCATCTCACAGAAGGTTCCTCCGATTCTGAGAGGAGGGAGCCCTCTACGACTTCCAGGCCATGCCATTCGGCCTGTCCTCAGCCCCCAGAGTCTTCACCAAGTGTGTTGCAGTGGTGACAGATTATCTGATGCACTGAGGGGTCCGGGTTTACCACTACCTGGACGACTGGCTGATCGAAGGTCCCTCCAGGCAGGAGATGGAGCGGTCCAGGGACCTGTGGCCCTCCATACTTGCGTTTCCCTTGGCCTCTTGGTCAATGATGCCATGTCGAATCTTGTGCCTTTGCAGGTGATCAGCTTCATCGGGGTGGAGCTTGACTCTTGCAGAGCCAGAGCTCGGCTCCTGGCGGATAGCTCTCCTCCTTTGCCCAGTCATTTCGGGTTGGGCAATTGCACCCTGACCGGGACTTCCTGCGCTTGCTGGGTTATATGGCATCAGGAAACCAGCGAATGCAGCGTCCCAGGGATTAGAGTAGGTATGTGCCACAATACAAGACTCAACAGATGAACACAGATCAACAGCATTCGACGAAGAGTCACGCCTTTGACTCGAAGCACTGAGGTTTGCAGCCACAGGCTCCTTGTGTTTTTATCCTTCAGTTTTCATCTGGTTTGGCTTATGTACAGCATTTTACCTATTCAAGTTCCCCTTGAGTGCTGCCAGCCTGTGTTCTTCTGTTGGGTGATATGGTGACTTGCACCAGCGTGGTCCGGTGGGTCTGATGGAGAATGCACTCCCTGCAGTACGAGCTGGCCAGCCAGTGGTCTCTGCGCAGGGGTCACTTCAACCAGCTAGTCCCTGTGACCCAGCAGATGTGGGACGCCCTGCAGTGGTGGTTAGTCCCAGAGCATCTGCAGGAAGGGATCCCGTTTTGTCTGCCCAGAGCCGATGATCATCCTGACGACCGATGCCTCTCTCATGGGCCGGGGTGCCCACCTGGGGGAACACAAAGTTCATGGGCCCTGGACCCCTGAGGAGTTCCGATGTTGTATCAACCTGCTGGAGCTCCGAGCAGTTCGGCTGGCACTGACTGCTTTCACTCCTCACATTCAGGGTAAGGTGGTCCATGTACTACCTCAACAAACAGGGTGGTACGTGCTCCCTGCCACTGTGCAAGGAAGCTCTCTGTGTGTGTGGACCCTCGTGTGTAGCTTGGACGCCAGTCTCCTGGCCATACATGTGGCCGGTGTGTCTCCAGCCAGCTGGTGTATGCTCTCAGCCATGTGGGCAAGGCATCTCACGAGTGGTCTGTCCAGCCAGAGGTAGTACATAGTCTGTTCTCCCAGTGGGGCACCCCTCAGGTGGATCTGTTTGCCTCCAGGGAGAACACAAAGCTGAGGCTGTTTGTGCCCACCCCTCATTGCAGGGAATGCTGCAGGGGGATGCCTTCACGAGGCCTTCAACCCCAGGCCTTTTCCATGCCTTCCCTTCACTTGATGCACAGAGTGCCATTCAAGGCCAGGAGGGACAAGACACAGGTGATCCTGGTGGCTCTGGACTGGCCACTCCAGATCTGGTACCCCGATCTCCTCAGCCTCAGCAGCAGGCTCCTGCGGTCTCTTCCTTTCCGCCCGGACCTGCTCACTATCAATCTGGGGAAGGTACTCCATTCAGACCTTCAATCCCTGCACCTGACAGCCTGGATTCTGATCAGCTAGAGTTCCAGGTTTTGGGTCTCTCTGAAGGTGACCTCACTGTGGGGGAGGCATCTTGGAAGGAGCCGACCAGGAAATGCTATGCCTTCAAATGAAAGATATTCTCCAGTTGGTGTCAGGGTCTGTCCTGTGGCTAGCATCCTTGAATATCTGTGGTCCCTCTCTGTTGGGCCATCGGTCACTGACCCTCAGCGTGCACCTGGCAGCCATCTCTGCTTACTGGGCATGGGCCGGTCTGCAGTCATTGGCACAGGAGAAGGTGGTCATGCATTTTTTCAAAGGCCTTGACCACATTTTCCCCTCTGATATGTGAACCGCCGCCACCGTGGGACTTGTTGCTGGTTTTGTCAAAGCTCATGGGCAAGTCATTCGGACTGATGCACTGGTGTGACATGTCTCACTTGTCATGGATGACCACCTTCTTGGTGGCTATCACGTCAGCCAAAAGGATCAGTGTGCTCCAGGCGCTTTTGGTGGAGTCTCCATACCTTGTTTTCCACGGGGACAAGGTTGTCTTGCATCCCAACCTGAAGTTCCTCCTGAAGGTTGTGTCAGATTTTCATCTTAGCTAAGTGGTTAATCTCCCGGTGTATTTTAGTAACCACACCTTTGAGGCCGAGCACAGGCTCTGTACTCTGGACTTATGGCGAGTGCTCGCTTATTACAAGGAGCGCACGGCTGGAGTTCAGGGAGAGATTCGCCAGCTATTTGTTACCTACACTGAAGCCGCACCTGGCAGCCTGCAGCCAAAGTGGATGATTGGCAGGTGGATTGTATCCTGCATTGATCTCTGCTATAGATTGGTGGGTAGGGAGCCTCCCGTAGGGTTTAGGGCTCATTCCACCCACCATACCCCTGCCTCGGTGGCTGCTTCCATGGACATCCCTATCCAGGATATCTGCAGAGCTGCTACCTGGAGGTCAGCACACACCTTCATTTCCCACTACCACATTGACCTTGAGTCACACTGGGATGCTGGTTTTGGGGCCTCAGTTCTCCAATTCTTATTTCCCAAGTAGGGGGTGTGCGCCTTGCCTCCCCCCCCCCGGAGAACTGCTAGGAGTCTTCCAGAACGTGTGAATAAGTACACCATATCCACGTCCCTTAAAAAACAGGTTACTAACCTGTAACAGTAGTTCTAGGAGTGGTATATGGTGTACGTCCACACAGACCCACCCAACCTCCCCCGGCAGTTGCACACGACTCTGCTTCCAGCGGACAAGAACTGGTGTCACTGGGTGGTGCTAGGGGAGTTACCACCCGGGTGTTGTGGGAGGAGCCAGCTTGAAGACTTTCTGGCAGGATTTAAAGGGGAAAGGACTCTGACAAAACGTGTGGATGTACACCATATACCACTCCTACAATTACTGTTACAGGTGAGTAACCTGTTTATTTTTTTTCCTCTGCACAGGAGGTTCCTCCGGTTCCTTTTTGAGGGCGTGCATTACTATTTCAAAGTATTGCCCTTTGGCTTGTCCTCTGTGCTGCGGATCTTTACAGAGTGTTTAGTGGTGGTAGCTGTGGCTCTCTGGAAAAAAGGACTGCACATTTTCCCCTACCTGGACGACTGGCTCCTCAAGGCTTCCTCTAGAGATGAGCTCCTCTGGACCCTGGAGAGGACTCTCCAACTGTTCCTCTTTCTGGGTATCATGGTCAATCTTCCTGAGTCCATTTTGGTTCCGTCCTGGAGGCTGCAGTATATAGGGGCAGTTTTGGACTCTGCATGGCAGAACCGTCCTGCCCCTCGACAGAACAGAGTGCTTCATTGCCCAGGCTCAGGAGGTCACCCAGTGCCATTACATTCCTGCGAGAGTGTACCTGAGGCTATTGGGTCTTATGGCAGCAGCCATTGCCATGGTCCCCTTGGCCAAACTGCACATGCAGGTTCTCCAGTGGACACTCTGTACAATGGGACCAAAGCACAGATGACCTGCAACAACTAGTGCCGGTCTCCTCTCCAGTCCACAAGGTGCTCCAGTGGTCGATGGACTTACAGCACCTGTTACAAGGGGTTCCCTTTGAGATATCTTCTCGCCAGCACATCATCACCATGGATGCCTCCGGTTCGGGCTGGGGTGCGCACTGGACCACAGCCTAGTTCTCTCAGCAGTCCACGTTCCAGGCATGCAAAACACCCTCGCAGATAGCCTCAGTCGGACTCAGTCTAACATGCATGAATGGGAGCTTCTCTCATCCATCACAGAAGATCTGTTCGCCAGATGGGATCAGCCAGAGTTGGACCTTTTTGCTTACCCACACAATGCAGAACTGCCCAGTTTCTGCTTGCTAGATCCAGGGCATGGAGTTTTCTGTCGAGATGCATTGTCCCTCTCCTAGTGTGGGAAGTTCCTTTATGCCTTCCTTCCATTTCCTCTGATTCAGAGGGTGCTCGTCAAACTGTAGATGGAGGGGGCCAGCATGATGCTGGTCGCTCCATTCTGGCCACGGCAGATATGGTTTCCCTTACTGCAACAGTTAGCAGAGGTGACTCTGGTTCCTCTGCCCCTCTGCTGGGATCTGTTGACGCAGGCTCAGGGGACCCTGGTCCATCCCAGCCTCAAGTTCCTTCGTCTGCATGCTTGGCTGCTGAGGATATAGCCATTGCCTGGTTTGGAATATCCCAGCAGGTGTCCTCATAGCAGCTCAAAAGCTGTCCACTAGGGCCACTTATGCCATGAAGTGGAAGAGATTTTTACCATCTGGGCTGCCAAACATCATCTGGACCCTTTTTTATCTGTCCGTGAGCCAGATTCTGGACTACCTGATGTTTCTGTCAGACTCAGGCCTCCAGTTCTACTCCATCAAGGTGCATCTGTTGGCTGTTTCTGCTTTTCACAAGCCCGTTGATGGCCATACTGTGGCTCAGTTAAAGGTGTCCCATACTTTTCTCGGGCATCCTGCACCTGAAACCTCCAATCCGTTCTATTGTCCCAGCTTGGGATTTAATTTGTTTTGGAGAAACTGACCCTGTCTCTGTTTGAACCAGCTGCGACTTGCAAGCTATGCTTTCTGTCTTAGAAAGTGTTATTTTTAGTTGCTATTACTTCTGCTTGAAGGATTTCCAAGCTTCAGGCCCTCTGGCATGAGGAGCCTTATTTGATTTTTCACAAAGACGGTGTCTTTGCGCATGAATCCTAAGGTGGTATCTGAGTTTACTCTGAAGCAATCTATCCACCTTCCAGTTTATTTTCCAGAGCATGCCTATCCAGGGGAAGTATTGCTCCATACTTTAGATGTGGGCAGAATTTTGAAATATCTGCTGTGAACTAAGGACTGCAGGAAGTCAAAGCAGCTCTTTGTTTCTTTCGCCCAAGGAAGAGAGTGTGCCAAGGTTTCTAAACAGTGCTTGTCAAAATGGTTTACCTATTGCATTTTGTTCTGCTACAAGTATGGTAAAGAGTTACTAGGGGCAGTGAAAGTCCTCTCCACAAGGGGCATGGCTACCTTTGTGGCCTGTTTCAAGGGGGCCTCAGCTGCTGACATTTGCGCTGCTGCCACCTGGAGCACCGTCTATACTTTCACAAAGCATTACAGTCTGGACTTTGTCTCTAGAGCCAGAGCAGGTTTCGGCATGGCTGTTCTCCAGGTCCTCCTGTCTTAGAGTCTGGTTGGCTTTCCTCCCAGTCTGTTTTGCTGCACCTGTAACTGCTTGGGACTCATTTCTACGGTGTGACCTGATGACTGAGATACCCCGGAAGAAGATAGGACAGTTACAGAAGAACTTGATTGTAACAGTAGGTCTTACTTCAAGAGTGAGCTCTTGCAGCAGGTAACACTGGTAGGACTGAAGCCGGCAGGCGGCAGGACCCCACGGAAAACTTCTAGCTAGCTGTATCCAGCAGGGGGACCGTCCTGACGTCGGCCCGCCCAAACGTCACGTACCGTATAAAGGGGGCGGTCCCCCAGCAGCACCTCAGTTCTTTTCCTGCCGTCGACTCGTGTGCATCGGCTCCACGGACACCTTCAGCAGAGATTGACCACCATTTTGCTCGTGTTTTGCAACACTTTATTTTACAAAAAAATTTGTTTAATCCCTTTCACCATCTGTATGTCGTCTTCCCTGATGTCTTCCATCAACCAGCACCAGTCAAAGTGTGCCTGTGGCAAACAATTACTGTCAAAAGATGGAGACACTGCCTGCCTTCTGTGCCTGGGCCCAGATCACGACATCAGGGCCTGCCCACATTGCCAGAAATTTAACAGCAGGACGAGGATTTGCCACCAGAAAGCTCTCCAAGCCTTCCTAACTGAACAAAAACTTGCTGCTTTACAGAAGGATTCTTCCTCCCAGGAGGGCTCCTCTCACAAAAAATCAGGGAAGCACCACCACAAATTGAAAAGGAGAGAGAGGGAAAAAGATAGATCCCGTCGAGATCCAGGTCCTCCGCCTCCCGGTGGAGTTCGGATTCTACATCCCAGGCAGTGCATTCTCCTACCCATCTTGCAGTACTGAGACCACCCGCCCAGGTACGGGCATAGGGAGGCAAAGTTTCGGAGTCTGGGACCTCTGTATCGACCCTGCAACCTCTGAAAATCCGGCCACTGTCCCAGATTTCTGGCCATCACTCAGATGGTAATGTTCGGTCCTCCTCGAGTGACAGACCGGCGAAAGCGTCCTCCAAGTCGGCCACTTTCTCAGGCTCCGACTCCCTGGACAGACGCGGTGGCTTGGGCTACTCCTCCAGAAGGTCCGACCTTACTTCGAGAGGGCTCTTGCAGTAGATAATTACAAATAGGACTGAAGCTGGCAGGCGTCAGGACCCCATGGAAAAATTTATAGCTAGCAGTCTCTGGCGGGGGACCACCCCACGTCAGGTAACCGACGTCAGTATAAAGGGGTGGTCCCCCACGCCCGCCTTCCAGTTCTTTCCCGCCGTTAGCTCGTGTAGCGCCTCATGGTTAAGTTCCCTGCTTCGCCAGTCTGTTGTCGGTAGTTTTACTGTCTCTTTTTGCTATTTCTTCCGATTTTCGTCAGCACTTACCTCAGCAGCCGTGTATGGCGTCCCCGACTCCTTCTGAGCAGAAAAACAATCCTGTGGTTCAGGACTTGCAATGGCGGATGGTTCAGGAGAACCTTTGCTGGGGAGTTCCCTTCTGTCCCCCGCCCCCCCAGATGCTAACAGACACCTCAGGCAAGGGTTAGGGAGCCCTCCAAGGGTCTCACAGGACCCAGGGCTCCTGGTCCAGGCTCGAACAGACACTTAACATAAATGTGCTTGCGCTCCAGCCCATGCTGTGTGCTCTACAAGCTCTGCATCTGCTCCCGGGGCATCTGGCTGTCCAGACGGACAACGTGTGTGTAGTCTAGTACATCAACAAACAGGGAGGAACTCATTCCTACTCTCTCTGCAGGGAGGCGATGCGAGTTTGGGATTGGGCAGTGCAGCACAACCTTCACCTCATGGCAGTTCACGTCCCGGGGGTCGAGAGCACGTTGGCAGACCACCTCAGTCAGTCTGCCCACGCTCACGAGTGGGAACTGGATCGGGGGTAGCAGACGATATCTTTCTACGTTGGGGAACACCCCAGGTAGACCTGTTTGCATCTCCTCTCAACACAAAACTTCCCGCATTCTGCTCGCTCGCTCCAGGGCACGGCATTTTTTTGAGAGACGCTCTATCTCTAGACTGGAGGGGCAGATTCGTCTATGCCTTCTCCCCGATTCTGTTGATTCTGAGGGTCTTACAGAAACTCTGCTCAAAAGGAGCTCGCATGATCCTAATCGCTCCTTTCTGGCCCAGGCAAGTTTGGTTCTCTCTTCTGCAACAGTATTCAGAGGAACCTCCTCTTCCTCTTCCGCTGTCGCTAACTTTTGCTGACCCAGGATAAGGGGACCGTGGTCCATCCAGGCCTCAAGTCCCTTCAGTTGTACATGTGGCTCCTGAAGACGTAGTTCAAGCCCGATTCGGGGTTTCCCTGCTGGTGGCTGAGATTCTGGTGGAGGCCAGAAAGCCCTCCACTAGATCTACCTATGCAGTGAAATGGAAATGGTTCTCTATTTGGGCCTCTTCCAAAGATTTCGAGCCTTTCTCTTGCTCTGTTGGGAGGCTTTTTGACTACATGCACCATCTCTTTGATCTGGGTCTCAGTCATTCCTCTCTCAAGGTTCACATGGCGGCCATCTCTGCTTACCATGTTCCTTTTGGGGACAGAACATTTGCGCAATTGGAAGTCTCTAAGACTTTTCTTAGAGGGGTTCTCCACTTGAGACCCTCATTCGCACTCCTGCCCCTCCTTGGGATTTGAATTTTATTCTTGAGAAGCTTACCCTGCCTCCTTTCAAGCCGGCAGTCTCAGCAGACCTAAAGTTCCCTTCCTGGAAGACTCTCTTCCTAGTGGCCATTACTTCTGTTCGAAGGATTTCTGAAACTCCAGGCCCTGATGCGCTAAATCTCGTAGTTGATTTTTCACAAGGAACGTGTGGCTCTGCGTACCAACCCTAAGTTTCTCCCTAAGGTGGTAGTGGAATCTACGCTGAATCAATCCATTGAGCTGCCTGCTTTCTTTGCACAGCACTTCAATCAAGGAGAGTACCTCTTGCATACTTTGGATGTTCACCGAATTCTGAGATACTACATCACCAGGACGAAGGATCTCAGAAAGACTGATCAACTGTTTGTCTCTTTTGCTCGTAAAAGAGAAAGCATTGCTGTCTCCAAATAATGCCTATCTAAATGGTTGGCTCATTGTATCACTTTCTGTTACGACAAGTACCACAAGACCCTGCCGGGTCAAGTCAGAGGCCACTCCACCGGGGTCGCTGTCTCTGCTGCTTGTTTCAAGAATGTGTCAGCGGCAGACATCTGTGCAGCCGGAACTTGGACTTTTGTCCATACCTTTACGAAACATTACAGTTTGGACATTGTCTCTTGCCGTAGAGCTGGCTTCAGGGTGGCTGTGCTACAAGGTCTTCTTTCCGAAGACTTTCACAGCCAGAGGGTCTACGTTTGGGTAGTTTACTCCTCCCGTTTGCTTCTTCTTGTTCCCGACTGCTTGGGACTCCGTCGTATTTGTAATTACCTACTGCAAGAGCCCTCTTGAAGTAAGATAGTACAGTTACATAAGAACTTACCGTAACAGTAGATCTTCGAGAGAGGCTCTTGCAGTAGGTAATACCTTCCCGCCCTCCATCCCCCTAAGCTTTTTCAGCTCCTTTTCCAGGGAAGGAAACGTCCTCTTCTCTCTCATCTTGCCTTTTTGGCCTTTGGTGGGAAAGAACTGGAAGGCGGGCGTGGGGGACCGCCCCTTTATACTGACGTCGCATGATGTCAGTCACCTGACGTGGGGCAGTCCCCAGCCAGAGACTGCTAGCTAGAAATTTTTCCGTGGGGTCCTGACGCCTGCCGGCCTCAGTCCTATTTGTAACTACCTACTGCAAGAGCCTCTTTCGAAGATATACTGTTATGGTAAGTTCTTCCGTAACTGTACTTTTTTCCGCCCCCTGGAGGCCTAACGTCACATAAGCCGATGCCAGAAAAGCCTGCATCGGAGAAACGGCCATCAGCAAATGACCTCCACCGTCTCCAGGCCTCCCGAGTCTGCCTCCAGGCCGACATCCTCGGCTTCAGCTCCTGGCGCCGTGGCTCTGGTATCATCAGCTTTGCACCCGCTGGAGGCCGACAATCGCGCAGAGCATAGGCCGCCATCAGGCACCCTGTCGCCAGCTTCAACCAAGACCATGGCTGCCGACCCCAGGTCACCGTTCAAGGCACCGACGACACCCGTGGACCCAGACACAGGACATGTCGAACCGCAGACATCTGGTCAAGAACAAGGCCTGTCGAATAGTCTAGTGCCAGACCAGGAACCAAGGCTACGCTGTTGGGAGGTCAAAGACTTCTTTAGCTCTTGGTGGGAGACTATTAAGGCAGACGTCCTGCCACCAAGACACACCCAAGCAGAGGAAACTACCCCAAGGGGCCATACCCCTCTGCCAAGGGAATCCACCCCTTCCGTTGAAGACAGAGGCCATTCAGCTCACAAAAGACGCTCCCATACAAGAAGTAGGAGCTTTTCCTACTCCACAGACGGGCACAAGTGCAGGCGCCGTCACACAAGGTCCCGATCCTCGTCCTCTGAGGAGTCTGACCATTCCTCCTCATCCTGATTGAGATCCTACTTGGTGGGAAGACTCCCATCGCCCCTATCCAAGGGACACTACCAGGTCCCCACTGGATGACTCCTCCTTTATGGAGGTGATGCACCACATACAAACAAACATGGGCTGGGATACTGAGGACCTTGACCCTGAGAGGTGGCGTCTGGCCAGATATTTGCGTCAGAAGGACCCAAAACCAGTTGTCGTGACACCTTTGGTGGACACTTTTCAGGATGTGACCAAGGCAGCATGGAAGCACCCATCCACATCCTTGGCAGTTCCTAAGAAGGCAGATTGCCTCAGTAGGGCACCCAGAGAGGAACTCTTTCTAGGCGAGCAACCGGCGGCAGACTGCATTGTCATTACGGTTGCACACGACAGGACTCACAGACCCAAGCATCAGAGTACGCAGCCACCTGACAGAGAGTCCAAGCAGCTGGACACCATAGGCAGGAAGGTATATTCTTTGGCCACCTGCACCATCAGGTCACTCAGTTTCCTCATGCAGATGATGCAGTTCGAAAATGCCATGTGGGAACGGGATGGACATGGTGCTCGACCTCCCCGATTGCCCTCAGAAGGCAGAGCTGGAGAAGCTCATGCAAATAGACTCAGACATATTCATTCACGTCCTTAGATCGGCCTATGTCTTAGCAGACTCTGCAGTCAGGGCAGCTGCCACTGGAGTGTGTCTCAGGCGACACTCCTGGCGTCGAGTCTCTGGCTTCGCCCAGGATGTCCAAGCCGGCATTTTGGATGCCCCATTTAAACGCTCAGTTCTTTTCATTGAAGACTGCGAAAAGATCACTAGGATACAGGACTCTGGCAAAACCGTTTGCTCAGTACAGACTATGTATACGCCTAAACAGAAGCCTTTTCCAAAACAGCGTTTTCATGGCAAATCAGGCTAACAACCCAGATACCAGCAACAACAGCAACAGAGAGGGGGCTACAGCTGTAAGGGCCCCTCTCATAAGTCGGGAGACTCCAGTCCCAGGGCCGACAAACCCTCCCAGGCTGCCCTACCTACCCCCACCAATGCTGACTTTTTGCCGAACCCTCCTCTTTCTGCAGACCTGGCAGGAGAGGCGGTCGGAGGTCACTTCCTTCTATTTAGAGGGTTGGAGGAAGATCACTGTCACAAACACACTCTGCAGGTCAGGCCCTCTGCTCCCTCAGAGCACAATAGTATGAACAGGTAACAGACGGGTAACCCTCCTGTCTGCTTTTGGGTCCGAATCACCTTTAGTCTCAAGTTCTGGGGGGATTCAAACTGTGAACCTTATACTAGCGTACCTAGGGTTACCACCTTTTAAGAAGCCCAAAGTGGGACATTTCTTACTGAAACATGATTTTTCGCAGGACAGTACATAACTTCGACCAATGCAGCAGACTTGTTTTCTCTGTGTAATCAGAATTAAGGCTAAGTATTGCAGTTTCTTAGTTGCTTCTTTTGTTTCTTATCATTTTAAGGTATTTTAGTTAAGGTATTATAGTTTTCTGCAACATTAAGTGGAAAGTTAGAAAATATTTTTTCTGCTATAAAGGCAGGGCATTTAGTATTTTTCATGTTTTTTTGCAGGACACAGCTGTCCAAATTAGGACTGTCCTGTGAAAATCAGGACAGGTGGTAACCCTAAGCGTACCCAAATGTACAGGCTCAGATAATATTCTCTTCGGGGGGATGCAGTATATCTTCCGCCTAAAGGCACCTAACCAGGTATCCAAAATGAACCCGTAAAACTCTATAAGAGACCTTGGGTATATTCTTACCTTTTACCAAGCTTAGTAACACCATCAAGGTGTTGAACAGTTGTCAGACTTAACCATCTATATGTCACATGCAAAAAGAACTGACAGGCACCCAGGCAGTGTTTCAAAGAAAAGGTTCTTTATTAAAAGATGATAAAAATGTAAACACAGGAAAATATATCAGAGCTCACAATCACATAAAAGAACAAGTAGTAGTAGTAGTAGTAAAAACCTTTATTTTTATACAGGAAAGTTGTTGACATAATTACATCATCAGGACAATGTCCTGTTTGCAAGATGCTCCTGTTGTATAAAATTTTACAATTAATACAAAAATGTAACATACAACAAAATAATAACCAGACAATTCTCAAACATTACAAAAATGTTAAAATAGGAAAATCATATTTACACTACGGACAATTATTATTTGACAATATAGCATACATTACACATCTCTATTCTAGTTATATTTTAAATTACCAATATCTAACCATAACATTCATACCTCGTACTTAGTTCCAACTTTAGGCTTGATGAAAATGATTTCACATCTTTAAATTTTTTATTTACTACTAATTTTAACATATTCCATGTTCTATCTACGATCACTGGGAAACACATATTACTATGTGTTTTTTAGTTTGGGAAAAGCAAAATTTCTTAAATTTATATTTCGCAAATTATGAACATGTTTTTTCATTTCCAATTTATCACTTAGATACTCCGGCTGTTTTTGATTTAAGACTTTGTAAATTTGCGTTGCCCATGCGATCTGCCTTTTGGCTTCCTGAGAGAGCCAAACTAGTTCCTCTAATAATTCACAATGATGCACTTTATAATCCTTTCTCATTATAAATCTAGCCATTCTAATATACATTGAATCAATTTTTTGTAGAAGACTTTTTGATGCCAGGCCATATACATGGTTACCATATTCAAGTATAGGTAAAAGAAGTTGATTTATTACAGTTTCCTTTATTGTTTTATTCATACAAAAGCTGGTCCATCTAAACACTCCCAACCTTTTATTTACCTTTAATATTGTATCTAATATGTGTTTGTCAAATTTTAAAGCATCGTCAATCCATACCCCCAAATATCTATATTCCAATACGTGTTCTAATACTTCATTTTGTAATGTTTTTATAGTTATTTTTTCCTTACTTTTATTCAACCTTTGATTAGTTTTACGGAAAACCGTAAGTTTTGTTTTTTTACTATTAACTATTAATCCTGATTCCGTTAACCATGTACATAGTCTGGTAAAGTCTGCCTGTAGTTTATATTCCAATTTTCCAGGTGTACGTCCATCTGCAATCAACAAAGTGTCATCTGCATAGAGACTTATGCTTGAACATTTTATTATGTCTACTAAATTATTTATATAGATCAGGAACAATGTTGGCTCCAAAATGGAGCCTTGGGGGACTCCTCTCAATACAGATATTTTACTGGATAGCACCCATTTATGTTAACTTGCTGTTTTGTATTTTTTAAGTAAGATGTAAACCAGTTATAAGTTTCCATAGTTAAACCAATCTCTGCAAGCCATTCTCCCAAGAGCCTATGAGATACTGTGTCAAAAGCTTTTGATAAATCCACGAACACCGCACCCACCGACAAGTCATGTTCCATCTTTGAAGCTATGTTATCAATCATGATGGTGAATGCAGTGCCCGTGGAAAAACCTTTACGGAACCCAGATTGATATTTTGTTAGCAAGGAATGCTTCTCCAGGAAGTCAGTCAACTGCACCTGTACCAATCTCTCAAGGATTTTTGATATCCCTGATAATAGAGCTATTGGTCTATAATTTGTAGGTTGATATATATCCCCTGCACCCTTGTATATAGGTATAATTTTTGCATTTTTCCAATCCTCTGGAAAAATTCCCTCAGCCAAACTCCAATTGGATATTTTTGTCAAAATTGGGGCAACCACTTGTATAGCGTCCTTAAGAAAACATTTTTCTACAAGATCTAACCCATAAGCTTTTTTTGATTTTTAATTTTCTGATCTCATTTTTTACCTGTCTGCAAGTAATACCTTTAAATCTAAATTTAGGTGCATTCATATTTTCCATCTTTTTAACGGGGTCTGTAAGTATCAAACTGGAAAAATCCAGATCAGGCAAATTTACAAAATAGTCATTCAGTATGTTTGCTGACTGTTTAGTTGACTGAAGTACACCTCTACTTGTCATTTGAAGGGGGGGGGGGGCCTTGAAATTGTGGTGATTCAAAGGACTTTATCAAGGACCAAAATGTTTTACTATCTGTAGTTCGATTTGATTTCTCTTCGTATTATTTTTGTTTTTGCTTTTTTATTTGTAGTTTCAAATTATTTCTAGCGCTTTTATATTTATCCCAGTCCTCTATTTTTAATGTCTTCTCAGCAATTTTCCATAACCGGTCTTTTATACGTATCGATTTCTTCAATTTTTCTGTTATCCAGGGCACATGAGACTTTCTTTGTTCACATATTCTATAAGGGGCTAATTCGTTACATAGATCTAAAAACCACTTAGTAAATTCTTGGACTGCTAGATTTACTGACGGTATTAAAAATAATCTATCCCACTTAACTTGAGATAATCTTGTGACAAATGTTTCTTTATTATAATTTTTAAAATTTCTACACTTAATTTTTAAAGAAGGATTTTGTGTTAAATTATGCCTTCTTCCCCCAAGTCCAAAATTACAGCTTAAAAAGCTATGATCCCCCAAAATAGGCTGATTTACCTCGATTGACTTAATCAAAATTTTAGTTGAAACAAAAATGAAATCTAATATATTTCCTTTACTTTGTTGTGTAGTTTTCCTAGTAGGGAGAAATATTTTTTGGTTTACATCTAGTATCTTAAAACTATTTTCCAAAGCTAGTCCTCGTGGCTTACCCCAGGCTGCGTTAAAATCCCCAATTATTAACAATTCACATCCCATCGAACACTTTTGTATTACTGATGCTAAATTATCAAATTCGCCTATTACTATTCGAGGAGGGGCAAAATTACTCCTATAATTAAATCCAATTTGTGAATTTTTACCAATATACAATCTACTAATCCTATTTGGTCTGCAAATAACACTGAAGTTTGACCAAGTTCCCATTTAGTAAATAAGATGACTCCCCCACCTTTCCAACCAGTCCTGTCTAGTCGATGACTAAAGAAGCCTGACTTTCCCTGTTTCAGTCTTGCCATTTAACCATGTTTCTGTCAGTGCTACTATATCCGGAGATTCTACGTTAATCCAAGTTTTAAATAAATCAGTTTTCTTCCTTAAACTTCTGTCATTGTCATGTATGATTTTGATAGATCCAATATTTCCTGGGCCAGGATTTATTTCAGTATCTCCTCCTAGAAGTAATGAGATTAATAGGCAATTTCTCTATTGATTTTTTTTTTTTTTTGGTCCATGTCCCAGTAGCCCTATTACATAATATTTATTTTTAAACTGAGTCTTTATTTTTGAAAAGGAATTCCTACCTGATCCCTTGTTTTTCAGGCCCTCATTCATTAAAACATTTCCCTCACTAATAGAGGTCCCAATTACAGTTGCTAAAGTGCTAGTTATCTCTAATTGACATGCATTTGTAAACTTTCCATAGAGTACAATTATTGTGCAAACATACACCAACAACCTGTGAAGCAACTTCATTTTATCAACACAGACGGTATAAAACTTAGTTAACTTATATTTATCCCTAAATCCTTTCCTTTATCTATTATGTGTAATACTTGGTATTTAAGGAAAATTTCAAATTTAAAACTTATACAAGCTTACTCACTACTATATAAATATTAACAAGCTTCCTCAACACTATATGCCAGCGTTTTAGTATTTCTTTAATGTTGAATTTCGTAATATACTAACATTTGTATTAAAAGCCTTCAAACATTTTAAATTATGTACTTTACAGTTCAGTTTTACCTTGCAGTCCCTTTTCTTTTTAATGCTGAGTGGCGCGCCACTCACGCTCGTACAGTTGCAGCGCAAGTTTTTAAATGCAGTCCTGCCCCTCCTCAAAGAATGACGTTTCTCTCTGGTTGCCGCCCCCTCTCAGCTGTTCTTTATGCTGCTACGTTAACCGGAGCACTCGAGGAGGATAGGCACAATGTTGAAAGGTAAAAGAACAGAGTCCCATGAGCCTGTGTGAATGCTGGCTAGTTTACCTTCAGCTGCTGTTGCAGCGCGAGTTTTTAAATGCAGTCCTGCCCCTCCTCAAAGAATGACATTTCTCTCCGGTTGCCGCCCCCTCTCAGCTGTTCTTTATGCTGCTACGTTAACCGGAGCACTCGAGGATAGGCACAATGTTGAAAGGTAAAAGAACAGAGTCCCACGAGCCTGTGTGATTGCTGGCTAGTTTACCTTCGAGGGAAAATTACAAAGCAAAACTCCTTCCACAATACATTTAGATTTTTGTTATCTAAGGTATTGCCTCTGGAAGTGCTTTTAGTTAGCTTAGAGAACTATTTTCTCTCTGAGTCCCAAAATAATATGATGTACATGTCAGACACAAGTATCTGTTTAAACCCTGTGTCTCCACACCCCTTCTGTGAGTCATCTAGCTGCTTCTTTTAGAATATAAAATTACAAACGTCATTTTCTGCCAGGAGGTATGTTAAATAATGTGACATCAGAAGAAAGACATTTCTTATATATAATTCCTTGATTAACCATTTTTCCTTTGACCTTAGTAATCCCAGCCTTTGTCATTTAGGTGTTAAACTTGATAGGAACAGCCAAATTACCCCTTCTTTCCTGACGTCATAAACTTAAGATTTTGTTTCCACTTCAAAAGCCTGAGCCTGTCATAAAAGGTAATAAAATGCCCACTGGAAGGAAGGTAGTTAATTAACTGGTTCCCTTATCAGTTTTAATTACATCCTCTGGTTTCAGCTGCTGACACCTTGTAATTCAAGGGCCCAAATCTCTCACAGACTGACATTTCATACACTTACTATACCAATATCATATAATCATGACCAGCTGGCCAAGTGTCACAATCACCTCCAATCTATGAGTTCTGCAGATGATCCAATTGGGGCACGCAATAGAATTCACAGAGATGCCACCAGACATACCACCACTTCTCTCCCATTATTCCCAATCCCACGCAGCTCTTATCCAAGACAAGATTCAAGGTCTTTTGGACAAAAGAGCAGTAGAGCCCATACCGGTGTCTCAGAGGGGAAAAGGGTACTATTCTCACTTCTTTCTGGTACCCAAGAAAATGGGGGACCTACGTCCCATCTTAGACCTCAGTGACCTCAACGGCTTTGTAGAGTACTGACTCTTTCGGATGGTCACCCTACAGAGTCTGCTACCTATGGTCCATCTGGGAGATTGGATCTCTTCTCTGGACATGCAGGATGCATATTTGCACATCCTCATAGCCAAGCACCACAGGAGATATCTGAGGTTCGAATTTCTGGGTCAACACTACCAGTTCAGGGCTTTGCCCTTCAGCCTGTCATCTGCATCGCAGATTTTCATAAAGTGCCTGGCAGTTGTGGCAGCAGCCCTCCGAAGGATGGGCCAATATGTCTTCCCATACCTTGACGACCGGCTCCTCACAGCCCCATCCAGGGAGGGTCTTCTTCATGCTGTGGAAGACACGTTTTCCCACTTTTTAGAGTTGGGAATAATTACAAATCTGACAAAGTCCTCCCCCTGGCTGTGCCAGAGACTCCCATTCATTAGAGCCCTTTTGGACACTATTAAAGGCAAGGCCTTCCTCCCAGAGGACAGAGCAGACCGCTTTCGGGGTCTCGCTTGTCATCTCTTGTCCACCAGGCAGGATTCTACCAGGATGATCCTCAGACTCTTTGGCCACATGGCAGCTGCCATTGCCACAGTGCCATTGTCCTGACTGCACATGAGGACGATCCGGTGGACGTTGAGGGTCCAATAGGACCAACGCTGGGATGATCTAGACCAACCCGTCTCTGTCTCAAACCCAGTCCACCAAACCCTTCGATGGTGGCTCATACCATCCCACCTCTCGGTTGGGTTGCCCTTCTAGAAGGCACCGCCTGCACAGATCCTGACAACAGATGCCTCCGGCATAGGCTAGAGAGCCCATCTGAACAACCGCAGTACTCAAGGGTCATGGTCTGTGCCAGAGGAGTCCCTACTTATCAGTGTGTTGGAGATCAGGGCCATCCTGCACGCCTTGCAAGCCTTGCAAAACAGTCTGCTCCCAGGACACCTCCTGGTCCAGTCAGACAACATGTCAGTGGTGTTCTGTATCAACAAACAGGGAGGAACCCACTTGTACCAACTCTGTTGCGAGGCCATGAGGTATGGAACTGGGCCATGGATCATCATCTGATCATTCTGGCAGTTGACATCTTGGGTGCAAAACACCTTGGCCGACATACTAAGTCAGTCAAGGTCCAGAGCACACGAGTGGGAACTCCAGCTGTCTGTCGTAGACGATCTCTTCGACAGATGTGGTCAACCAGAATTGGACCTCTTTGCATCCCCACACAATGCAGAACTGCCCATTTTTTGCTCGCTAGATCCAGGGCCTGGTGTTTTCTGGCGAGACACGTTGTCCCTCTCCTGGACGGGGAGGTTCCTCTATGTCTTTCCCCCCTTTCCATTGATACAGAGAGTGCTCTTCAAACTGCAGTCAGAAGGAGCGGAGATGATTGTCGTGGCTCCCTTCTGGTCCCGGCAGATATGGTTCCCTGTACTTCAACAGCTGGTGAGCGAACCACCTCTGCAGCTGCCCCTGAGCTCATGCTTGCTCTCGCAGGACAACGGGACATTAGTCCACCCAGATCTCAGATCATTACACCTGCATGCGTGGCTCCTACGGACCTAGCAGTTTCACGCTTCGGAGTCTCAGCCAGAGTGGCCGAAGTTTTGGTGGCTGTAAGAAAACCCTCTACCAGGGCCACCTACACCATGAAGTGGAGGCGATTCTGCCTGTGGGCCACCACCTGCCACTTAGACCCCTTTAACTGCCCAGTGAACTGTCTTAGAGTACCTCCTTTCACTTTTAGACTCAGGTCTGAGTTACTCTTCCATAAAGGTGCATCTATCTGCAGTGTCAGCCTACCATGCACCTATATAGGCAAAACTGGACTTGTCACACACTTTCTTGCATGGCATTTTGCATGTGAAACTTCCCATTAGGGACCCCATCCCTTCATGGGACCTTCTTTTTGTTCTGAAGAAGCTTACTTTGCCACCCTTTGAGCCAGCTGCAGATTGAAAGCTACATTTTCTGTCTTGGAAAACTTTATCTTTGGTTGCAGTTACCTCTGCTCGGAGAATTTCCGAGCTCCATTCTGTGATGTGTAAAGAGCCTTACTTGGTTTTTCACAAGGACTGGGTGTCTTTGCGAGCTAATCCTAAGTTTTTGCCAAAGGTGGTGTCCGAATTTACCCTTAATCAGGACCTCAACCTACCTGTTTATTACCCAGAGCACTCAAACTGAGGGGAGGCTCTCCTGCATACTCTGGATGTCCAACGGGCCCTCCGATATTAATTGACCCAACCCAGGGCTCCAGACAATTGGATCAACTGTTTTTTTTTTCCTTTGCCCCCAGGATGTTAGGGGTACCTGTTTCCAAACAAGCCTTATCTAAATGGTTGGTTAATTGCAT
Organism: Neoceratodus forsteri; assembly: GCA_016271365.2. Classification (NCBI taxonomy): domain Eukaryota; kingdom Metazoa; phylum Chordata; order Ceratodontiformes; family Ceratodontidae; genus Neoceratodus; species Neoceratodus forsteri. Next base: position 818,015,464 of record CM057453.1, on the reverse strand, counting down.
TGTTTTCTGTTACCAGAAGTATAACAAGGCTTTACTGGGACCGGTAAAGGGCCACTCCACTAGGGGAATCGTGGCTTCCTTCACCTCTTGAAGGAATGTGTCTACTGCGGATATATGCGCAGCCGCCACCTGGAGCTCTGATCATAAGTTCATCAAACATTAGAGTCTGGACATTGCCTCCAGGTGCAGGACAGGTTTCGGCCTCACTGTCCTGCAGGGACTCCTCTCTTGAGGGATTCAGTCTTTATCTCTCCACTGCTTCCACCCAGAACATAGGGTCCTCTGTACTGCTTGGGACTCCGTCCTACCAGTGTTATCTGCTGCAAGAGCTCACTCTCAAAGTAAGATGGTACAGTTACGTAAGACCTTACTGTAACAGTAGATTTTCGAGAGGAGCTCTTGCAGCAAGTGCTGCTTCCCACCCGCCTTCCCCACTAGGGATTCCTTCTGCATTCGCAGCCTGATTGTCTGACCTCCTCCTTTAGAGGGCTGCCCTTGGTTTCTCTTTCTACATTTCCATCATTGCCAGAATCTCTGGTGGGAAAACTGAGCGGCCGCTGGGGGACCGCCCCCTTTATACTGTACGTGACATCGGGGGCAGTACCCCCCTGCTGTATACTGCTAGCTAGAAGTTTTCCATTGGGTCCTGCTGGCTTCAGTCCTACCGCTTTTACCTGCTGCAAGAGCTCCTCTTGAAGAGCTACTGTTATGGTAAGTTCTTACATAACTATACTGTCTTCGAGGGGATGTCAGTCATCAGGTCTGCCTTCCCTCCCAATATCCCCCTTCTTGGGGTGTTCTGCTCAGACTGGCTACATGGTGTCTCCAGCCTTTTATTTGGGCCTGGGCACCTCTCTCTCCTCTGTCCCCCATGGTTTGTTCCCTTAGTCTCCGAGGGAAAAGAACTGAGGAGGGAGCAGGGCCACTCGCACCTTTATAGGTTTGGTGACATTGGCGTGGGCGGCCCCAGTGGTACTGTTGAAAATCTTCCATGTGGATCCTGCTTCACCGACGGTGAAGTTCCTATTGTGTGACCTGATGACTGAGATCCCCTCGAAGATGTACTGTTACGGTAAGTTCTTACATAGCAGTTCTTCTAGGATCGTGGATATGTTGTTCTATCCACACTTGTTGGCATGTCCCTTTCCCTTTAAATCTTGCTGGAAGATCTAAAAGCTGGCTTCTCCCACCCACCCGGGTGGGATATGCCTCAGCTCTGATGCCTGATCTTCCGTTCCGCTTGGCAGATTCAGGTTCCCTCCCTACTGCTGTACGTTGAGCAGGCCCTGGCACTTAAATCTTTGACTAGCTTACCGAAAATAAAACTCATAAGAGTTTCTCCATGTAAGTTCGTTATTGTGACTGCGATGGAGGACAAGCCCTTGCTCGGGTTCTGCTGGTGTCCTTCCAAGCAAACACCAGTCTTGAGATTTTTGTTGCATTTTTCGTCCGGCAGTTTTGGATGATCACCTTGCACGCTTGCAACTTGAATAACCAGAAAAACGGTACCCGCCAGTCAAATATAAAGATGCCCATCATGTGGTCTCCATGGCTGCGGGATCCGCTGCCCAACTGGAGCAGACGAAAGCCTTCGAGGAGGAGGTGGCTCGTGCCGCCGAGCAATCCTCTTCAGTATCGGTTTTTGTTCCGCTCTAACTAGGCACTTCTTCTCTGGATCCTTAAAGGAGATGTGCCACTCTCTCCCTACAAAAGGATAGAGCCCTTCTGGTTCGCACACCTCCCAGTCCTGCAAGAAGAACAAAGGACTGAGAGAAGAGTCTTCATAACGTCGATGATCTTGGGACAGAGAGAGATCTTGGTCCCAGGAATCTCATATCTCGACTTCGGTCGAAATTGTGACCTCGGCCACTGGCTTCACGATACCCCTGTCAGGCCAGACAGCTCAGACGCAGGACGATGACCAGGTTGAAATAATAATCGACCCTGTCGACCCATTGTCGACTGATGAGGCCAACAATTCTTTATTTAGGACTCCAGTCCTACTGGCCGAGGAGGAGACCCAGCCAGCTGGTGCTTCAACCGTAGTCTCTGTCCCTGGTCTGGAGGAGCCGTGGTTCTCCCCGGCCCCTTCTGAGAAGCTCCGTCAGTCCCCCCGATGGTCATCTTCGATATCTCGGACCCCCTTGACTGATAGGCTGAGGAAGTCTCACAAACAGCGCTCCAAAAAGCAGCGACGCCGTCATTCATCCTCTTCCTCCTCCTCCTCCTCTGGGGAGGAGCGGCTTTGGCACAAGTTGTGCTGTCGCTATGAGGACCTCATGTGGCAACAGCTCATGATGACTGGTCCGAAGTCGACTGGCAGACATTCCCTTCCTGTGCACCGACTTGTTCGGTTCAGGAATAGATTGTCACCTCCAGCATATCGCGAAGTCCAGTGCCACCTTGGACTCCGTTACTTCCGCCCAGAGCAAACCCCAGGGTTCTAAGAAACAGCAGAAAAAAAAGCCCTTTTGGCCTTCTGCCCTTGAGGCCAAGCAGCCTCAGTATCAAACTGGGCAGCAGCAGCTTACTCAATCTTGGTGCCCTCGGCCCAAGTCCGGGGCTTTGGCGAACCGTAGGCCCAGAGGAAAAGATCCTGGCAACCCCTCCGCCAGCCCCTCATCCTCCAAGCCTGCGCAGTGATGGGATGGGGCAGCCACCCCCATGCCTGTCAAGACCACTCTGGGTCCTCCCATGGGGGTTGGCTCTGCCACTTCCTTTCCACCTGGTCCACTGTCACAATGGACAGGTGGGTCTTAGAAGTGGTTGGCCAGGGTCTGCCTCTGGAATCCGAGCAGCACCCTCCAAGCCGAGCCCACGCCCCACGGGAGGAAAAGGTATCTGCCCATACTCTATCGGCTCTCAGAGACTACATTGCCCAACTCCTCCTCAAGGAGGTAGTGGTAAGAGTCGTGGATCCCCCTATCAACCCAGGGTTCATTTCTAGGTACTTCCTGGTCCCAAAATGGACGGGGGGGCTGGCACTCCATTTTAGATCTGCACGACCTGAATCAGTTTCTCAGGTCTCACACCTTTCGGATAGTAACTCTGTCCCAGATCATACCATCCCTCAAGCAGAACATGTGGTTATGCTCACTGGATCTACAGTACAGGAGGTGTTCTTCCATGTTCCGATCCGTCCATCCCACCGAAGGTTGCTCTGCTTCAGGGTGGAGGGAACTCTGAGTTCCAAGCCATGCCATTCGGCCTGTCATTGGCCCCCAGGGTCTTCACCAAATGCATAGCAGTGGTGGCAGCCCATCTTCGGCATCAAGGAGTCAGAGTGTACCCCTATCTTGACGATTGGCTAATAGCGGGTCCCTCCAGACTGGAGATGGAGCGGTCCAGAGATCTGGCCCTCCAAATCTGCTTCAGTCATGGCCTCCTGGTCAATGAGGCCAAGTCAGAACTCGTGCCCTCACAGGTGATTTGCTTCATTGGGGCAGAGCTCGACTCTTGCTGAGCCAGAGCCAGGCTCCCAGTGGACAGGGCAGAGGTTCTCTCATCCTTTGCCCGATCATTTCTGGTTGGGCAATTTCGCCCTGCCTGGGACTTCCTGCGACTTCTGGGTTACATGGCGGCCTGCACCTCTGTGGTCCAATGGGCCTGGTGGCATATGCGCCCCCTTCAGTGGGAGCTGGCCAGCCAGTGGTCTCAGTGACAGGGTCATTTTGACCAGCTGGTCACTTTGACCCAGAAGATGTCAGACACCCTGCAGTGGTGGACCATCCTGGAAGATTTGCGGATTGGGATCCCGTTTGTCTGCCCTGAGCCGATAGCCATCCTAATGATGGACACGCCTCTCACAGGCTGGGGTGCCCACATTGGGAATCTGAGTCCACGTGCTCTGGACCCCCGAGGAATCCCGATATCGCATCAACCTGCTGGAGCTCCGAGCAGTTTGGCTGGCACTGACTGCATTCGCTCCGGTCCTTCGGGTCAGGTGGTTCAAGTCCAGACAGATAACACCACGACCATATACTACCTCAACAAACAGGGCGGCACGCACTCCTGGCCTCTGTACAGGGAAGCTCTCTGCATCTGGACCCTTGTGAGCTGACTGGAGGCAGATCTCCTAGCCATCCATGTGGCAGGAGCCTCGAATCAGTTGGCAGACACCCTCAGCCGTGTGGGCGAGGCATCCTACGAGTGGTCTCTCCATCCAAAGGTAGTTCACAGCCTGTTCTCCCAGTATTGCACCCCTCAGGTTGGACCTGTTTGCCTCCAGGGAGAACACAAAGCTGAGGCTGTTCCATGCCTGCCCCCTTCAGCAGGGCTCCCTGCAGGGGGATGCCTTCTCGAGGCTGTAGACCCCAGACCTCTTCTGTGCCTTCCCTCCACTTCCCTTGGTCCACAAGGTACTCCTCAAGGTCAGGATGGACAAGGCACAAATGATCCTGGTAGTCCCAGACTGGCCTCGCCAGTTCTGGTATCCAGATCTCCTCTGCATCAGGCTCCCGAGGCGTCTTTCAGCACGCCCGGACCTGCTCTCCATCAATCAGGGGAAGGTACTCCATCTGGACCTTCAGTCCCTGCACCTGACAGCCTAGTTCCTGAGTGGCCAGAGTTCCAGGCTTTGGGTGTCTCCAACGATGTACTTCGTGTAGTTGAGGCATCTAGGAAGGTGTCGACCAGGAAGTGCTGTGCCTTCAAGTGGAAGAGATTCTCCATTTGATGTAAGGGCAAGGGCCTGGATCCCTTGTCCTGTCTGGTGGCTATCATCCTCGACTACCTTTGGTCTCTCTGCAAAGGAGATCTTCGGTCTATGACCCTTAATGTGCACCTGGCAGCCATCTCTGCTTACCGGGCATGGGCCAGTCAGCAGATGGTGGCACAGGAGAAGCTGGTCTGGCGCATCTTTAAAGGCCTCGACTACATTTCCCCTCCAGTGCGTGAACCACCACCACCATGGGATCTACTGCTGGTACTGGCAAAGCTCGTGGGCAAGCCATTCGAACTGATGCACAGGTGTGAGATGTCACACCTGTCGTGGAAGGCCGCCTTCTTGGTGGCTGTCACATCAGCCAGAAGAACTGGGGAGCTACAGGTGCTCTCTGTAGAGTCTCCCTACCTGGGCTTCCACAGGGACAAGGTTGTCCTGTGCCCCAACCTGAAGTTCCTTCTGAAGGTTGTTTCGGAGTTTCACATTAATCAGGTGTTGACTCTGCCGGTATACTACCCTAATTGCACCTCAGAGGCAGAGTACAGGCTCCATACTTTGGACCTGGGACGAGCACTCTCTTATTATAAAGAGCGAACGGCTGAAGTTCGGGGAGAGGTTCACCAGCTGTTTGTCACCTGTGCTGAAGCTGGACCTGGCAGACATGCAGCAATGTGGACGATTGGCAGATGGATAACATCCTGCATTGATCTCTGCTACTGGTTGGCGGCAAGGAGTCTCCCGTAGGGATAAGAGCTCATTCCACCTGCCAAACTGCTGCATTGGTGGCTGCTTCTAGGGACGTCCCTATCTAGGATATCTGCAGGGCTGCTACTTGTATGTCAGCAAACACCTTCATTACCCACTACCACATCGACCTAGAGTCACGCCGGGATGCTTGTTTTGGGGCCTCAGTTCTCCAATATCTGTTCTCTAAGTAGGGGGTGTGCGCCTTGCCTCCATCCTCCCAGAAAACTGTTAGGAGTCTGCCAGCAAGTGTGGATAGAACAACATATCCACGATCCTAGTAAAACGGGTAACTCACCTGTAACAGTATATCTTCTATGGAATGGTCTCTTGCAGTAGGTTATTACTGTTGGGAGGTTCCAGCAGAGGGCGCTGTCACACGGCAGCTTCTTCAGCAGTCTTTTACCAGGTACCGGCCACACATAGCATCATTTCGTTGCAGCCTATATAAGTGTGGGCGGTCCCTGGTATCCTCTGTTCATTTTCCCGCCGGCTTCAGCTTGCACGGCAGCTAGCTCAATCTTCTGTGAAAGCAGTCATCGACGAGACTTGAACAACGAATGTCCAAGAAAGGATCTACAAACAAGCAAGCCTTATTTCATTCCTGCTTTTGTGGCAGGAAGATTTTCAAGCTTGACAATCATTTATATTGTGTTAGGTGTCTGGGACCCACACACGATACCGCATCCTGTATTTTCTGCAAAGAATTTAACCAGGCAACTCATCAACGATGGTTGCAAGAAATCAAAAGTTTGTTGATGGAGCAACAGGTTTCTCTGTTGGAGCAGACTCAGGGGGCTTGTTGCAAGGGCACCCCCAACACTGGGTCTCATTCTAAACACAAAAGGGAGAAGGAGAAACCCTCCTCTCACTCCCTTCCACAGCGCACGTTGACGAGAGCTCTTCTCCTGTCGACTGAGCGATCTTTTATGCATTCCTTGTCGACGGAGCATGCTCAGGCACTCAGGACAGAGCATTCTACTGTCCCACCGTTGACAAAGGCTTCCTTTTTATCGACGACCACTATAGGACATGCACAACTTGGCCTCCTTGTCCTCGGAGGACCTCAGTTATTCTTCTATTAAAGTCCACTTGGCCGCCATCTCTGCCTTCCGTGAACCATTGGATGGCCGGCTTTTGTATCAGCACCATCTGGCTAAGATGTTTTTGAAGGGCATATTACATATGAGGCCTCCTATTCGACATCCCATCCTTCCATGGGATCTGAATTTCATGATTGAAAAACTGCCAGTGGACACCTTTGAACCAGCTGCCACTTGTGACCTGCGTTTTCTGTCCTGGAAAACGCTATTTCTAGTAGCTGTTATTTCTGCTTGACGAATTTCTGAGTTTCATGCCCTTATGTGCAGAGAACCTTATCTTATCTTTCATAAGGATCAGGTCATGCTTCGCACTAACCCTTGCTTTGTAGCAAAAGTTGTTTCCGAACAAACTTTGAATCAGTCCTTGGAGTTACCAGTTTTCCACCCTCAGTGCTCCAATCTGGGTGAACATCTTTTGCATACGATGGATGTTCATCGCATACTTCGCTATTATACTGATCGAACGAAGTCCCTTCACAAAATGTCACAACTGTTTGCCACCTTTGCTCCAGGTCGTGAGGGCCTTCGGTTGCAAAACGCACCCTCTCTTGCTGGCTAGCCCATTGCATTAACCGTTTGTTACAAAAAACACAATAAGCCCTTAGCGGGCCATGTCCAAGCACATTCCAATAGGGCCGTAGCGACCACAGTGGCTTGTTTCAAGGATTCCTCCATTACTGATATTTGCAATGCGGTCACGTGGTCTACCATCCATACCTTTACCAGGCATTACAATCTGGATGTTGCCTCGAGATGCAGAATGGCCTTTGGCCGGGCTGTCCTCCCAGGGCATCCTGTCATAATTGTCCTTCCACATTGGCATAACTGCTGGGAACTCTCTCAAGAGTATTAACCTACTGCAAGAGACCATTCCGTAGAAGATAGTGTGATTACATAAGAACTTACCGTAACAGTAGATCTTCGAGGAATGTCTCTTGCAGTAGGTACAATCCCGCCCTCCGTCCCCCTGCCTTCTCTAACAGGGAAAAATCCTGATATAAGGACTAGGGTTGGGACTCGCTGGTACCTCAGTCCTCGCTTTTGCAAGCTGAAACCGTCAGGGAACAGAGGATACCAGGGACCACCCACATTTATATAGGCAGCAAGGAAGTGATGTCATGTGTGGGCAGTCCATGGTAAAAAGACTGCTGAAGAAGCTGCCGTTTGACAGCGCCCTATGCTGGAACCTCCCAAGAGTAATAACCTACTGCAAGAGACATTCCTTGAAGATCTACTGTTACGGTAAGTTCTTGCGCAACTGCACTTTCTAGGAGTGGTATATGTTGTTCATCCACACGAACCCACCCGACCTCCCCGGCTTTGACGCACAACCCTCTGCTTCCAGCAGGCAAGATCTGGCATCAAGGGGCGGAGCCGAGGCATATACCACCCAGGTGGGTGGGAGGAGCCAGCTTTTAGACCTTCCGGCAAGATTTAAAGGGAAAGGGACATGCCAACAAGTGTGGATGAACAATATATACCATTCCGTAGAACTACTGTTACAGGTGAGTAACCTGTTTTTTCCAGTCACTTCTCCTATACACAAAGCACTCAAATGGTGGATGGAACGCCGCAGTCTACTGAAAGGGGTTCCCTTCTTATCCCCTCCCCCCGAACAGATTTTAACAGCAGATGCCTTGGGAATGGGCTGGAGGTCACACTTGGTCCCCCATGAGATGCAGGGTACATGGACCCTACTGGAGAGCATCTTGCACATAAATTTTCTAGAAATGCTAGCTGTCCTGTTTGCAGTGTTGGGTAAGTTACTTTTTCTATTACTTTTGGAAACTTGTTCCAGAAAGCTCTGTGCAGTCACTAGCAAGGATGGAGAAGTACTGGAAAAAGTAATGCACCTTACAGTTACAATTATTTATGTATTTTTATACAAAAGAAATACGTAACTGTAACTGAGTACATTTATTAGAAAGTAACTGTAACAGATTACAATTTTTTGAAAATAATAGGTTAGTTACTAGTTATTTATTATCTTTGTATTGTTTTTGTATAAAAAGAAATAAGTAACTATAATTGTAAGGTGTATTACTTTTTCTAGTACTTCTCTATCCTTGCTAGTGTCTGCACAGAGCTTCCTGGAACAAGTTACCAAACATAATAGAAAGTAATAGAAAAAGTAACTTACCCAACACTGCCTGTATGAGCTACAAGCCTTCCAGACTCACCTGTCCTCGGGTCCTCTGCTAGTGCAGATGAACAACATCAGTGTGATGTATAACATCAATAAGCAAGGCGGAACTCGCTCTTACCCCCGTGCAGGGAAGTGATGAGAGTCTAGTATTGGGCTGTGGAACATGGTCTAGAACTGTCAGCAGTACATGTTCCAGACATCCAAAATGTCTTGGAAGACAGGCTAAGCGGGTCCCAGTCCAAGATGCACTGATGGGAACTGTTGACCTCGGTGGTTGAAGACCTGTTTGACAGATTGGTTCCTCCCAAGTTGCAACTTTTTGCATCCCCACACAATGCAAAACTGTCGCATTTCTGCTCGCTGGCTCCAGGGCCTGGAACTTTCTGGCGAGTCATGTTGTCCCTCTCTTGGAAAGGGCAGTTCCTATATGCCTTCCTTCTAATTCAGAGAATGCTAATCAAGCTCCAGATGGAGGGGGTATCTCTGATCCTCATTGCACCCCTATGGCCTCGACAGATCTGGTTCCCCCGGGGCCCCTGCTACATTAGCTGACAGTGGAACCACCAAGGCCTCTGCCCCTATGCAGTGGCCTAGTGTCATAGGAACAGGGAACCCTGGTCCATCCGGACCTCAGATCTCTCCATCTGCTACATGGCTCCTAAAAAAATTTGTGAAAAAAATTAGCCATTTCCTGGTTTGGGGTTTCCTGAAAAGTGGCTAATGTCCTGGTAGCTGCAAGAGAGCCTTCCACCAGATCCACTTTACTATGAAATGGAAACAGCTTGCTCTGTGGACCACTTCTCGTCACTTGGACCCGTTTACCTGTCCATTTAGCCAGGTGCGGGAGTATCTGCTGTCCTTATTGGATGCAGGCCTGCAGTATTCCTCAAAGTGCAGTTGGCTGCCATTTCAGCTTTCCATGTGCATATTTAGGATCGTACGGTTGCCCAGCGTGAGGTGGCCCATATGTTCTTTAGAGGCATTCTATATTTGAAGCTTCCTATCCGTAATCCTGTCCCAGCTTGGGACTTAAATTTTGTTTTGGAAAAGCTTACTTTGACTCCTTTTGAGCCAGCTGCGACTTGTGACTTGCGCTTTTTTTCATGGAAAGCATTGTTTTTAGTTGCAGTCACTTTTGCTTGAAGGATTTCAGAGCTATAGGCTCTAATGTGTGATCCTGCTTATTTGATTTTTCACAAAGACAGGGTATCTTTGCGTACTAATCCTACATTTCTCCAAAAGATTGTGTCTGAGTTTACTTTAAATCAGACCATGCACCTGCCGGTTTATTTTCCTGAGCATGCCAGTCCAGGGGAAGCATTGCTCCATACTATGGATGTACATAGAATACTCGGGTACTATATACACCACACGATGGACAGCAGAAAGTCCTTGCAGCTTTTTGTTTCATTCGCCCCTGGGAAATAGGGCGCCCCAGTTTCTGAACAGTGCCTGTCCAGATGGTTAGCAAATTGTATTACTTTCTATTACAGGAAGTATAGTAAAGAACTTCCTGGGGTTGTTCCTGGTCCTTCCACTAGAGGCATAATCACATCTGTTGCCTGTTTCAAAAATGTGTCCGCTGCAGACATCTGTGCAGCTGCTACTTGGAGTACTGTTCACACTTTCAGTGAACACTATAGTCTGAACATTACCACATGGAAAAGGGCTGGCTTTGGCCTAGCTGTACTTCAAGGCCTACTTTCTTAGGCTTGTAGACTCCAGCCACCCATACTGTTTATGGTCAGTACTGCTTGGTTCTTGTTCCATAGGTGTGGCCTGATAAGAGATATCCTCGAAGAAGCTAGAACAGTTACGTACTTACCATAACAGTAGATCTTCAAGAGAATCTTTTTCATCAAGCCATGCCATCCCGCCCTCCTTCCCCTTACAGGATCATGAGACTGTAATCAGTGCGGTCTCCTCCACGGTGGTCTACCTATAGCTGTCTGCCTTGCCTGGTTGCAGAGTCCTAGGTTCTCTCCTGGTTCTCTACAGAGAGGTCCCCTAAGCATGATCTCTGGCAGGGAACTGAGGAGGGAAGGGGCTGCCCACGTTTATGTAGCAGCCGACATCTGATGTCGTCGTGGTCGGCCCCTGGTTGGCTGCTTGCAGAAGTTTCCATGTGGTCCTAGCACCTGGCAGCTTATAGCTCCATAGATGTGGCCTGTTGAGAGAGTCTCTTGAAGATCTGTTGTTATGGAAAGTATGTAACTGTTCTTTTTCGGTCTTCAACAATTACTTCTAGGAGTGTGGATATGGTTCACTATCCACACTCTGGCAGTTCCAGTGGAACGATCTGATTTGCCAGACATCTTTAGGCTAAGCTGCTCCCACAGTCTGGGCGGTGTATCCCTGAACTCTGTCCCATGATGTCAGATCTTTCTTTCTGCTGGAAGAACAGGTCACCTCTTTCTCAGATCCCACCTGGGATTTAGTGTGCCATAGGTGAACTTTGTCTGAGTTTTTTAAACTTCTTTGAATTATTTCTTCAGTTCCTTCAACTCCCCTCCTCGATCTTTGATGGAGCAGTGGAAGATGGTGTTCAGGTTTTTTGTTCAGTGCCAGCAGATGTCAGTCACTGACCCACACAACATGTGCATGTGCTGCCTGGGCAGGAACATGATGTGGCCTTTGCCTCGGCATACATCTTGAGTCCCTTGAGGATCGGAAGCTGTGGCTCACACTGGGTTGGCCTTCGAGATGGGACCCAAAGGACTGCCCTCAGGGCCGCATGAAGGCCTGAGCTCCGTCTGGGTCTGCCCAGCAGCTTGCGTCCCTTGAGGCTGAAGTGACGGCTGCTGTGACAGGCAACTCCTCGGTCATTGTTCTGCTCTTGGCTGGGGCCAGCATCAGAGGGTCATTCACCGAAGGCTTCCGGGACATGTCCTTGGCCCTCCAGACCTTGGGAGAGAAGGCTGACCCACCATAGCACTAAGCTCAAGTGCTGCCTGTCGTGGGACAAGGAGTGACTCAGTGCCTCTCCTCAACCGAGGATAAGGATGACAAATCTCAGCTTCTTTTGGAGTTGGGTCAGCCTCAGGTCACGGTCAGGGCCGCCCCTCCTTCCAGGGTGCCCCCTCCTAGTCCTGTACCCTCTAGCCAGGTCTCTGACAGGGACTTGGATGCTCTGCCCCCTAGGGATTTCAGACCCCGGGACCAGACTTGTGAATCTTTCTTGCCCTGCAGACCGGAATATTCGGATGAGGAATATGACCTAGGGAACCAATCCGAGCCTCATTCCCCGGTTGAGCCTCAACCAGAGGAGTCCCCAAAGTCTCCCCCTGAGGACCCCTCGTTTGGGGAGCTACTTAGGACAATACAAAAATCTTGCAGATGGTCTCCAAGGAGCTTGACCCCCCAACGCAAGAGACTTGCAGAATACCTGGACCTGGTCAGTGTGAATTCCCTTCCCATTCCCCCCTGGATGGGACCACATGAGGACCTTGCATATACTATTTGGCAACAGCCCTCTTCCATTCTGGCAGTGTCACGTAAAGCGGATCGAACTTACTTTCCCCAGGAAGGGGTCTCTCATTTGACCGCCCAACCCAAGGCCGACTCCATGGTTATTACTGCTGCCCATGACAGATCGGCCCAACCTAAACACCTTAGTGCCTCTCTGTCAGATAAGGACTCCAAGCAGCTGGACCAGCATGGTAGAAAAATATACTTCTCATCCACCTGTGCCATCAGATCCCTGAACTATGTCACCCACATGGTGGCCTTCCAAAGTCCTCCTTAGCAGAGTTGGAGAAAGACCTTCAGGATGAATAGCTCAGGAATAAACTCCTGGAAAAGGTCAGGATGAATAAGTCATCCTGCTGCCATGCCTCTGTCGACTCAGTGGTTTGGGGTGCGGCCACAGGGATTTGTCTGACGCCTAGCCTGACTTCAACTGGCAGGGTTGGCACAAGATGTTCAGTCTTCTCTTCTGGATGCTCCTTTAGGGGTCCAGTTCTGTTTGGCGGTGATGCCAAAGACATTATTACTGAGCTGCAGGAGAGCACCTCCCCATCCAATGCAAAACTACCCAGTTTTTGCTCACTCTTTCCCAGACATGGTGCTCTTTGTCGAGACACACTGTCTCTGTCTTGGACAGGGAGGTTTCTATATGCTTTCCCTCCCTTTCCACTCTTGCAGAAGGTTCTGCTGAAGCTCCAAGCAGAGGGTGCTCACAGGATCCTCATCGCCCCTCTCTGGCCTCATCAGATATGGTTCCCGTTGTTACAGCAACTTGCACAGGACCCCCCAGTACCTCTTCCCCTCTCTCTCACGACCTTCTGCCCCAGGAGCAGGGAACCTTGGTACATCCGGGCCTCAAGTCTCTCCATCTTCATGCGTGGCACTTGGGGACATGGTGATTTCTCACTATGGAGTCTCCACAGGGGTAGCTCAGGTCTTAGTGGAAGGTCGGAAACCCTCTACTAGATCCACCTATGCCATGAAATGGAAGAGATTTTCTATCTGGGCCTCCGTGAAAGGCCTAGAACCCTTTTCCTGCTCAGCCTCCCAGGTGTTAGAGCACCTCTTACATTTGTCAGAGTTGGGCCTTAGTTATTCCTCACTGAAGGTCCATCTCTCTGCAGTTTCTGCCTACCACCTTCCGGTGGAGGTCAAAACCCTAGTTCAGCTAGAGGTTTCTAAGACTTTCCTGAAGGGGATCCTTCATATTAAATCTCCAGTCCGGAATTATGTTCCTCCCTGGGATCTCTATTTTGTTTTGGAAAAGCTTACTTTGCCCCCTTTTGAACTGGCAGCAAGCTGTGATGTGTGTTTTTTAGCATGAAAAATGTTTTTTTTAGTTGCTATCACTTCAGCGTGAAGAGTTTCAGAGCTTCCAGCTCTAGTTTGTAGAGAGCATTATTTAATTTTCCACAGGGACTGGGTAGTCCTGCGGACTAATCCTTCGTTCCCTCCCGAAAGTGGTTTCTGTAATGACTCTAAACCAGGGTGTTGAATTGCCGGTGTTTTTCCCAGAGCACTCCAACAGGTGGGAACATCTCTTGCACACTCTCAATGTGCACAGGATTTTAAGGTACTATACCTCTCTGACTAAAGAGGTTCAAAAATCGAACCAGCTCTTTATTGCTTTTGCCTCCCAGTGTCAGGGCAAGGCAATCACGAAACAGACTCTGTCTAGGTGGCTGGCTAACTGTATTCATTATACTTACCAGAAGTATGAAAACCCCCTTCCGGGGGCTGTCAAATGCCACTCCACTAGGAGTGTGGTTACCTCTGCCACCATTTTCAGGAATGTGTCCACTGTGGACATCTGTGCAGCGGCCACTTGGTCTTCCATCCACACCTTTACTAAGCGTTACAATCTGGACATTGCCTCTAGGCGTTGAGCTGGCTTCAGCCTTGCAGTTCTGCAAGGTCTTCTTTCTTGAACAGACCCTTAGTTGGCAGACATCTTCCTCCTCTCAGAACCTCGTCTCTGACTCCTTTCTTTATGTTTGACTGCTTGGTATTCAGTCCTATATGTGAAGACCTACTGCAGATCTTCGAGAGAGGTTTCTGCAGTAGGTCTAGTTTCCCCCATCTCCTGATTTTTTTTTTACCTTTTTTTCCATGCCCAGGACTCTGTCTCTTCCAGGGCTCAGGGTAACAGGAGTCTATTACTCTTCTTTTCTGCTATCTTTCTATAGTTCTCCGGTGGAAAAGAACTGGAGGGTGGGCACGGGACCTCCCCTTTTATAGTCACGCTGATGTTGCATCACCTGACAACGGGGACGGTCCCCACTGATGATTGCTAGCTACAAGTTTGCTGTGCGGTCCTGACACCAGGGGTCGCAGTCCTATATGTGAAGACCTTCTGCAGAAACCTCTCGAAGATCTGCCGTTACGGTAAGTTCTTACGTAACTGCTATGATCTTATCTGTGTCAGTCTTCACCATTCATCACATTTGGATTTTGGCCAGAGGTCACGACCCCATAGGAGCTCATTTTGGATGGGCTGAGTCGACGCATCGACGGCGCCGCCCTCTAGGCCAATACACTGCGTGGCGCTCGCGGGTTGGCTGTTAGGTGTCATCGACCCCGCCCTCCCACCAGTTCTTCGCCTCCCGCCGTAGAGGTCGCACCTCGTGAGGAGCTCCAAGCAACTATGGGCCTAGTCCTCGTGTCCTTCGACGCAGAGTCATACCTGCCAGTTCTGTTTGGCTCTACTCCACGCCGCTGTTTGGTAAGACTGTTCCTTTATTATTTTCAGCGACGTTGTGTCTGTTTTTTGCATTGTTTTTCCGTCGACCATGTCTAGGTCAGAGGGCAAAAAGTTGCTGAAAGTGGGTCCGCCTCCTGTGCGTCGGTGCCCGTGCGGCCGCAAGTACTCTGTTACCGACCAGCATGATCGTTGTCTTACGTGCCTTGGCCCGCTTCATGACATGGAACAGTGCGATACCTGTTTCTCTACGGATCGTCGTGTCCTGGAACAGCGTGTGTGGAAAGTTGGATGAGCTCCGCAGACTTTCCGGGGACGGGCGCACACTCATCGGGCCAAGCCGCGGTCTTTTGGCCTTTCCTCCGGGTCCCATCCTGGTTCTGTGCGGACCGCAGAGGAAGGGGCTTCCACTTCTTGTAGCCTCGCTGTGGCAGAAGCCCCTTCCGCGGTGCAGGAGGCCCAGTCCGTTCCCCCTGGGGAGCGGGCGGGAGGCACCGCTCTGGCAATCGCCCTTTCGGTGGCGAAGGTTCTCCCAGTGTCGTTTCCGTGGGCTGGAAAGCCTGGGTCGGCACCGTTGTCAACACAGTCTGTCGTTGCCATTTTGGGCCTTGGTGCAGTGGACCCTGATGGCGCCATGGTCGGCACAGTCTCTGCTGTTTGATGCCATTCACGGTGCCAGTAGCGCTGGCGGCACCGTGAGAATTTCTACGCCGCCATGTTTGACCACTTCTTGTCTCGGCACCGAGGCTGAGGACAACACCGTGTCGAGGGCACGGCGCCATGGAAGGTGTTGCTCTCAGCCCCGAGGGAGCTGACGGTGTCACTGTTGGTGCCGTCCCCGACTCCGGTGCCATTCACGGCGCCGTAGGATGGAACGGCACCGTGGTAGACATCGACTCTGGTTCTGCTGCCACTCTCGGCGCCGTCTCTGCTTCAGACACCGTTCGCGGTGCCGTGGGGGAGTTTGGTGCTGGCTCTGCTCCGGACACCCAGACTGGTGCCTCTCTCGGTCCAGACAGGAGCGGGCGTCCGCTTACGGTCTGGCACCAGACCTTGGTCTCTACCTCTTTGGAGGCGGACTCAGAGTCTGGTTCGGACTGGCTGTCTGACTCTTTGGAGTTGGCGGCCCATGTGGACACCCTGGTGGTTACTTCAGCTGGCCGGAGCCAGCCTCTCTCTGAGAAGCCGGCGGTAGCCCCTGAGTCTGGGGTCAGGGGTGCTGACCAACAGGTGGTGGTTCAGGCCACTATTGCTAACCTGGGCTTGGAGGGTTTTCTGCCCCCTCAGTTGGGTTACCCACTCAGGTGGTGTGCCTGTATCGCCCAACTTTAGGGCTGACTGGAGCACCCTCAGGAGGGGAGGGTGCTACTCCCTGGGTGGTCCCCTCGGGGACTGACCAGGGTTGTCAGCTGCCTGGGCTGGTGTTTGCAAGGAGGAGGAGGGCTCTTTTGGATTCTGAGAGGTCAAGGGTCAGGGTTCGATGCGGCGACCCTTTTCTGGGATCCACCCGGGTTGGGGGAGGAGTCGCAGCGCGGACCCCCGCCCTTCCTTCTCAGTCTCCTCGAGAGGGCCCTGGTCTTTGGAGGGAAGGGACTGTCCTTCTGGATTTTCATGGTCTCTGTCACCTCACGGGGGGGGTTCTTCAGGGCACAGCCTAGGCAGTTCCAGTGTGATTGATCAGCTGTCGTGCTTTCCAGAGTTCCTCCTTCCCTTGAGGCTCCTGGTGTGCTCTCTTGCCCGGACAGAGGACAGTCCCCTTCTGTTGTGGACTTAGCCCCCATTCCTCTGTCACCATCTCCAGCTCTCCCAGGCATTCATGGCCCTACGGGGCCTCTCTCCTGGGAACAATTCAGAGGTATGGCTGCTCACTTCCCTAATTACGTCAGGGCCAGGGATGACTGGTGTTCCACCCTCCCCCTGAGCAGCCAACCTCTGGATCTCCGAGGTCTTCGGGTTCCTCATCCTCCTCTTTTGGAGGAGAGGAGCCTTCCGTCCACATCTCCCCTGCTGCTGATCTCTCTGAATATCAGCGATTCCTCATGAGGATGATGGAAGACCTGCATGTCACCCCACCCACTCAGCACAATCCGGAGCATTCAACGTGTGTCTTCCTAGCCAATTTCAGTGCGGCCACCCTTGTGGTGCCCACCTGGCCTGCTTCCTTCCAGGAGGCGTCATTGCGGTTCTGGCAAAGGCCCTTTTCCGGAGTCCCAACCCCTAGGGATCTGAGCCAGAGGTATTGTGCCCCCCCCAGGGTTTCCAGGTCATATGCCTCATCCTCAGTCAGGACTGATGCAGCAGGACACTCCCAATGGGCTTTACGCCCTCCACCGTGACCAGCCCCCAGATCAAGATTCCATGGATTTTGACTTCTGGGGGAGGAGGACTTTCTGCTTGGCACGGTTGCTACTTTGAATTTCTGCTCATCGGGCCCACTGTGCTACCTATGATAGGTTTCTGTGGTCCAGGCTAGGTCACTTCTATCTTCTTTGCCTGATTCAGAGGTAACCAGACAAGCCATTGCGCTCTCTGCTCGTGGCCTGGAGCTAGCAAGGCACCAACCGAGGACATCTTACAACGCCAACAAGGTAGCTTCCAGGGTCATAGGGACAGCAGTCTGCACTAGGCGGACGGCATGGCTACGTCTTTCCCAGTTGTCACCCTTGGCCCAACGTAGGGTGATTTCCTCCGCGTACCAGAGAACCAACCTTTTCTCCCGTACGGTGAGGCAGCGTCTGTCGGGGCAACCTCCTGTCCCTCAGGGGGTCCCGTCTCCTCTCCCACTCTTGGGCCTCACGAGCCCGTAAAGGTTCTCTCTCTCTCTCAGTGTTTTCCCCCACTGGGAGCTAAGGGACTTGGTCCTTTATGGTCTAGGGTCCCCTTCGGGGGTGGGGCTCGGTACTCACCCAAATGTGATGAATAGTGAAGATTGACACAGATAAGATATGAAAATTACTTACCTACTGTAATCCCTGATCTTTCTGTGTATCTTCACCATTCATCACAACTCCCACCTTCCATCCCCATGGGGCCTCAGTCTCTGGGTCCCCCTTCCTCTATGTGCCCCCCCTTCTTCCTTTCCACTGGTCAGGGAGTGGGGTGACCTTGGGGGCACAGGGGGAGTTTTACCTTTTGGCGGGGAGTAGGGGGAGAGGGATCGGGGAGAGGGTGGTTCACTCCTCAATGCCTTGGCTCCACCCCTTTGGGGTAGGGGTTGGTGGCTGCCCTCTCTTTTCTCTCTCCCTCCCTCTATCCTCCTTAGGGACTCGTCCCTCATTTTTAATTAGGGAAACTTATTGTTTCTCCCCTATCCAATTATTTGGTTTCCTGGGGGGGGGGCCTGGATTCCTGTCCCGTTCTATCCCAAGATGGCCTCTTTTGCTCCTGCTGGAGCTAGTTGCCAGTGATTCAGGCAATTCAGCCTTCTGGCTACTCCTTCGCAGCTCTTAATCCAGTTTGGGAACAGCCAGTGAATACAAGGTATGTCGTCCCCACTCCCACTTCTTGTTCTTCCCTCCCTCCTTCCCTCTCCTTTTCTGATTCCAGAGATTGGGGCCCCTTCCCAATTCACTTAGTTTTTCTCAGTCTCCTATCTGTCCTCTACGTCGTTTATTTCTCCTTTTAGTTTATGTATCTTTTCCTTTGTCTGTCTCTTGGACTTCCTTGCCCCTCCATCCCAACCTTTTCTTACTCTACGGTGACTCAGAACTGGCAGGAGGGTGGGGTCGGCGACACATAATGGCCAACCCGCTAGCACCATGCAGTGCATCGGCCTCGAGGGCAGCACCGTTGGTGCATCGACTCCGCCCATCCGAAAAAAAAAAAAGCTCCCGCAGGGTCATGACCTCCAACCAAAACCCAAATGTGATGAATGGTGAAGATACACAGAAAGATGAGGAATTACGGTAGGTACGTCTTTTTCATTTTTGCTCCCTGGATCTTCAGGATGCAGAACGGCAACCTGGAAGTCGGCACTCATCTTCATTTCCCACTATCACGTCACCTTGAGTCACAGAGTCACACTGGGATGCCGGTTTTGGGGCCTCAGTTCTCCAGTCTCTGTTTGCCAAGTAGGGGTATGTGCTTTGCCCCCACCTCCTGGACAACTGCTAGAAATCTGCCAGAGTGTTGATCGTGAACCACATGCACACACCTAGAAAAATAGGTTACTTACCTGTAACCATAGTTCTAGGAGTGGTATATGTTTCACATCCACACAACCCACCTGGTCTTCCCTGACAAGTGACACATGAATCCCTGCTTCCAACGTGCAAGATTTGACGTTGTGGGGTAGAGTCGGGGGGATATACTGCTCGGGTGGTGGGAAGAGCCTAGCTTAAATGTAACCCCCCTGTTACCCAAGGTTACTAGAATCTCAGTAAGACCTAGTGGTAGGCAGGGAAGGCAGCTTGTGAAACTCTAGTTAAATGGATTTCACACTCTCACTCTGTTCTCAGTCTCAGCTGAGACTGAGGGATGACATCATTTAGAACTGTCACAGCTGCATAAGCCACACTGGAATGTTGCAGTTGGAGGTTAGAGTAGAACATTGGGGAATTTGAAGTCATTCTGAGAGAGAGTCTGTAGAGTTTAGCAGAGGTGCTCTGCTGAGTGCAGGCCCTCAGAGCTCTAAGCTCTGTTAAAGAGCTACTTTTGTTTGTAGGTGTGTGTTTCCACCTGAAGAGGAACACAAGAACTGCATATTGAAGTGGTGGAGACTGCTTTCAATGGTTCAGGGCCCCATCCCTGCGGGGATGGAGGGAAGGTATCAGTCTGTTTTCCAGGGGCAACTCCCTTGGTCCAGCTAGGGAGGAAAGAAGCTGCCTGTTTAAGTTCGTGCTGAGGCACCAGAAGCTCTGGAAGAGTTCCTTGAGGAGGAAACGCCTGTGGGGCACCTGCAAACGAAGGGTGAGTTTGCTCTGCAAAAGGACCATGTGTTTTCACCTGCATTCACAATGAAACTAAAGTGACTGATACTGTGGGGTCAGGGAAAGACAGCCAAGTACAGTTGGAAGATGTGGGGACTGGGCTGCTTAACTCTGTGGGGGGTTTAGAGTAATGGACAAAGCCACTCATAAGTATGTTCAAGTCCAGCACAAATGGGAAGGAAGACAGTAGATTGAATGTGAAATACATTTAGCAAGAATCTACACAGCAAAGTGTTAAAGGATGAGATGTTACAGTCCAGAGAAATGGCCGGGTATGAATTGTGGGAGACCCCCCATCAGTAGTAACCAAATTCACCTCTACGGATTTGCTCTGAGACACCTGTTGCTTTCTCTCAGGTGCTTGGCCAGTGCCTGAGGAAAGTACCCAGACGTGGGATTGATGAGGAAGATTCCCTTATGGAGCAGAGGTGCTCTTAAGTGGTTTAGGGAGCCACCAGTAAATGTCTCCATGATATATGGAAAGTGTCCAAGTGGCTAGCAAGGGAGCCGAGCCAGGGAAAACCCAGAGCAGTGTGCAAGTTCAGGCTGTGTGCCCAGTGTGTTTCAGAGCCTGAGGGCTAAAAGTGATGAGGATGTGTTCTGATCTCTTTTAATCTGCATTACCAGGAGTGTAGCCCCGTGGGGGTCCATCTGTGCTTTGTTTATTCTGTTGGATGTGAATAAAAGCCACACTTTAGAATCCCACTTCTGCTATTGGACATTACAGTTATTGCTTCCTTTGTCCGGAGTTACTTGGGTGCCCCTGTGCAGAGCAGCCAAACCTAGCCAATGTGCCGAGTGACATATTCCTCCCCGAACCCAGCCCACCAGGTAGAGCTGTCAGATAGAAACAGCATACCTGGTAGGGGTTACATAAAGATGTCCAGTAAATCAGACTGTTACAGTGGAAGTGCCACAGTGTGGATGTGAACCATATACCTCTTATAGAACTACAGAACTGCAGTTACAGGAGAGTAACTTGTTTTTGTCTGAACAGTGAACTCCTGGGGCAGGTCAAGGAGTATAACTACTTGGGTCTTTGGCTCGATTAATGTTTTTGATGGGAAACGCAGACAAATCACGTGATTAAGCAGATTGCCCCAAAACTGGGTTCACTGTTTAGGCACTCCCAATGTTTAATGAGTGAAATTGGTCTTAGGATTGCTAAAACTGGTTACATGGATTTTATTCTAGTGCCACAAACTTCCTTTTAATAAAACTGGATGTTCTTAGGGCATGGATATGGTTCACTTATCCACACTCTGGCAGATTCACTGGAATGTGATGATTGGCAGGATTTCTTTAAGCTAAGCTTCTTTCACCACCCAAGTTGGATTTATCCCCTGACTCATCCTGTGACGTCAGGTCTTTCAGCTGGAAGAATGGGTCACCTCCTTTGTACTCCACTTTGGATTTTCTCTGTGCCATTGGCAAACCGTTACTTTCCAAGCTTTTGATGCTGAAGTAGCGTTTTCTCATGGTTTCTTGGACTCTATCTCAGGATTTACGATGGATCACAAGAAGCCTGGATTCACATTTTGAGTTCTGTGCTGCCAGAAGATAGCTATCACCAATCTGCACAACACGTGCATGTGCTGCCTGGGCAGGCAGCACGACATGACTTGGTGCAGCCTTTGCATATCCATGCTTCCTGAGTCCCTTGAGGATCGGACATTCCAGCTCACAGCGGGCCATCCTTTAGAATAGGATCTGAAGAATCACTCTAAGTGCGGCAAAAAGACCTTGGTGGCTGCCATGTCTGCTGCACAGCTTATGGCCTGAGAAGTGGAGGCAGTGGTGGCCGCAGTGGGCACCTCCTTGGCCTCGGTGCTGTTCCCACCTGGGACCAGTGTCAGAGGGGCTTTCACAGACCAGTTCCATGATTTTTGCCACTCCCTCCAGACCATGGGAAGAGCCCTGCCCACCACGACTGTTGGTCCAAGACCACATCAAAGAAATATTCTCACCCCCATTGCCGGTTGTGGGTTGGGGAGAGATCTTGGTCTTCCCAGTCCCTCGACTCACCTGACCATTCGACAGCTGTCGAGTGCCTCTCGGTCGAGGGGCAGGTTGAAGGCTCATTGGCCCAGCTGGTGAGCCAGTCAGCCTCGATTTCGGTCGACCAACCTGTCAAGTTCTTTCTTGACCCGGTCGATCCGTTGTCAGACGAGGATGAGGATTTGGTCTTGCACTCGTTGGTGCTCCCGGTCATCGCTCAGGAGGACGTGGTTCAGTAAGTGTCCCCAGCCGATCCTGTTGACGACATGCCTCCAGCCGAGGTCAGGTCTTCGACACCCATGTTGTTGAATGTGGGCTGGCATGCTATTTACAACCAGCACCAGAGAGACCCATCTCACCATTGACTGGGTGGTTGAGTTGCCTTCCTCATGGCTGAGGCCATCCTGGGGCTAGCCCTGGAGTGCTAACAGCATCCCACATCCTGCCCGGTAGCCTCGGCCGGTGTGGTCCACAAGTACTGGGTCCCTATGAACTCCCTTTTGGAATTTTTCCATCACCCTTCGGCTGAAGGGTTGGTTATGGACTCAGTGTTCCGTAAATCGGGACACCAGGGTAATTGGTATTTGTTACTTTTACAAAGTGTTAAGTTAATTAATAAACACAACCTGTGTTTTGTCTCTCCGTATCCTATTGTGCTCTCTCTTATCCGACCTTCCGTTTATCTGAACATATTTTGTGTCCCCCATGCTGTTCGGATTAATGGGGTTGGACTGTTCTTATGAAGAGTTGAGGTTTTGAAATGCTTTCCCGTAGTAAGACTACCATACATTAACAGTGTGTGGTGGTGGTGCTGGAAACCCAGAAGAGATCAGTAACATGCAGAAAGATAAAGAGACACTTCTGCAGTGGTTTGGCGCCTCTCAGCTAAAAATCATTGCTATAAAATGCAAAGTTATCCATGTAGGCAAGAGGAACTAACGGGTGTGATACAGTATAGATGGAGTCACTGTGGAATCCTAATATGAGGAAACAGACTGAAGTATTATGATGAAGTCCAGTGATAAAAAATGAATCGGAAAGCAAATTGGATGTTGGGATGTTATCAGTCACATTTTCTGTAACTGAAATGAGAAAGAGATCAACCATTATGTGGGTCGATGGTCAGGCTGCATTTCATATACTGCATGCAGTCTTGGAACTGCTGTCTAGAAAGGGTAAGGAGAAACTGAGAATAATCCAAAGGCAGATGACAGAAATGATCCTCAGACAGCAGTGGGTGCCATACCATGAGAGGCTGAAAAGCCTGAATATGTACTTGTTTAAGGGGAGGACAGTGGGGCATGATAGAGATGTACTGTACAAGTACATGGGAGTATACTGCGGTGAGAATGTAGATGGGGAAAAAGGGCATATGTGGTGGGCCAGGCAGTCCTTATCTGCTGTCTGATTGTTTTTGTGTATATAACATGGTAGACACAAGTGAAATATAGAATAAAAGGACAGACAGACACCAGGGGACAGAACCTCAAGCTGGCGGTGGGGGTGGGGGGTTGGAAGGATATGAGGAAGTATTCTTGTATGGAGAGAGTGGTGGAACAATCTGCCTAAGGAGGTGGTAAACAATGGCACTATCTCTAACTTCAAGATCAGATGGGTTAGTTACAGAGTTGCTGGTGACAAACACGAATACAAGAGTACTGGGAGTTGGAGGTAAAGTGGGGAGATGGAACCAGTGACTGCAGGTAGGAGGAAATCAGGCCAGTCTGGATGGACGATGGTCCGTTTCTGTCCTAAACCATCTATGTATGACAGTTAATAGCTGGGAGAGAAAATATCCTTTCCAAATGATATCATTCAGATGCCTCATACTGTAAGTATTTTGGAAATCAGTGGTCTGCCATCTTTCCATGTAGCTCTACCACAGTTAGTTTCCATCCCCTAAATATGATCTGTTGTTACTGTGTTCTGATTATATTTTATTTTGTATTTTCTAGATAAACTTCATCTACCTCTCAAAAAGCACGTAAAAGATACTTGTGGCCTTGGGATCGGTGTGTATGGTTACAGTGGTTCTGGTTTGCTGTGGGGTGTTTTTTCCATACAGTTCTGACCCTGCAAGTCCAAAACCCAAGCGAATCTTCCTTCAGGTATGGGAAATAGTAACACCTCATTTCATTATCTAAAGGTCTGGGGTAGGGGCTTCGGCTGTATAGTGCATGCCAGAGTAGATCCTGCTTTACACCAGCAGCTACTGCCGTAAGGGAGCAGAAAACCGTAATTACGGGCAGTTTCAGTCATTATATAACTGTGCATGGCTTCCATCTGATCTAGGTTTAAAGAGCTGCTGATACGCTACAGGCAGGCAGCTCATACCATGTAGTCGCCTGCCCTAGGAGCTTTTGTAGCCATTAATGACATTTGTTTTGTGCACAGGATAAAAAGTAATTTAGCTCTTAAATCAAGGCTTGTAACTTCCCGATATGAGCCAAGCGGTCACTGAGCGCTGCAGTCTCACCCCAAAAAAATAGTTGAATGGTGATGTGAGGTAGGAACAGGGCTGCAGGCACTCTATGGTGCTAGTAATGGAATCGGGGTGCTGCCTAAATGTACTGAGATTATCTCTGCAGGGTTGTATACATGTATGGGACTAATACGTATGCATGTAAACATGTCCACTGCTCTTTAAGAAAAAATAAATCTTGGGGGACTTCCGGTGACGTCATGCCTAAAGAAGCAGCTTGAATCTTGAGCTCCGTTTCCATCAAGGCTCAAAACTGCTAAAAATTCCCACATTTGGACCTAAACCGGGGCTGAATAAAGCCAGATATTTGCCAAAATTGCCTAGAAAGAAACCTGATTTACAAAAATCTGCACTAGACACCGCCGAACTGGATGGAGGCTGCTCTGACAGCAATACCTCGCCAACTTCGCAAATCTCTGGCAAAGGTGGTTTTGCAAGGGAGGAAAGCTCCTTACCTCCGAATGTAAACAGGCAAATGGACATTGTACTCCGAGATCCGGGATTTTAGATGGGAAACCCGCTCCACCTTCTCTGCCATGTGTACTGACTTGGGGAAAATGGAAAAGCATCTCGACTGTGTTGAAGAGCAGAACACGCTTACTGATTCCACGTGGACAGCGTGGAATGTGCCATAGTACAGCTACACCAGGCAAGTCAGGGCCTACAAGAAAGAGCTGACGATTTTGAGACAAGGAACAGAAGGAATAATTTGAGGGTCAGTTGATTCCATGAGGGCTCTAAGGGCACCAACCCGATACAATTTGTACAAAACTTCTTTAAATCCAAGCTGGACTTACCAGATGACTGCTCTTTGGAAATGGATATGGTCCATCGAACCCTAGGCCCGCAGACAGGCACCTGCCCAAGAGCCATGCTGATACGCTTTCTACGTTATCAAGAGATGGAACTAGCATTACATAAATTGTGGCAACAAGGAGACTTGACCTTTCAAAACCAAAGAATTTATGTGGACAACGTCTATCCTACTACGATCGCAATGAGGCGCAGAGCATACGCACCTATCCTCAAGAAGTTAAAAGAATCCAAGCTCAAGTTTAGAACCCCCTACCCTGCGAGGTTGGTAGTCCAGCTTGCAGAGGGTCCTAGGACCTTTGAATCAGCGGAAGAAGTGGCACAAGAGCTTGCTAAGGTCGGAATCATTGTCCCACTTACTCCGAGACAGTCGGGTACGTCTTTAGCTGCAAAGCTAGCTCATAAAGCGTGGTCTAAAATACCCACGAGGGAACAGCTTCCGAAGGAGGGAGTCACGGCAGTTCAACAGATAATCGCAGGCCTAAGACAACAATCCAAGGAGCATTCTGAGTCTACTTCAACCAGTCAAGGACTGAAGTGAAAGGACTTATTAAACAGTTTGATGTTTACTTGTTCTGATGGCAGGTAGGCCGCCCTGTGAACCCACCCTATGTACTTTCTATTCTCCCATGCGACTACCCAGTTGCTCCCTCCCTCTTTTCAGGGATCCCTACTGCCCCTGTAAGCCCTCACCGGAAGGCCCTTGACTCTCTGAGAGATCGCTCCCTGACTAGAGGGGTATTTCCCAGCTCCTTACTTTGCGCAGCCTGAGATTTTGGATGTGGCCATCTGCAGTCTCTTGTAGCCGTTCAGCTGAGGCTGATCAGGTTAGAGGGTAGGGGGACTGGGGGAGCCCTTCGGATGGGGGTTCGGAGCAAGGGAGGGTTGAGGGAGAGTGTGTGGGTACGGGGAGGACTCTGCTGCAGAGTCCCCAGGCCTTACCACCAAATGACTTTGAGCCAGGTCGGAGGCACCTACATTCACTCATATATGCAGCATAAAACCTAGCCCCTCCAACACTTCATTTGATGAACCGCCCCTACTGTTCCCGCTGCTCATTTTGATATAATATTCTTGGCTCCAGCGGAACTGTTTGTCCTCAACGCCCAATACTTATGTGGGATGGTGTGGCCCCCCCCCCTTGCGCCTGCTAGGACTCCACCCCTACATGCTGAACCGGTGGGTGGGCCTGGTTGGGGATAGAGATCTATGCCCCCCCTCCCAATTTATTTACTTCTTACCCGTGCAGGCATCAGGGAGGATGAAACTCATAACAATGTCTGTATACCGTGGCAGCTGAAGATTTCATTGTTGGGCCTTCCGCTAGCTGAACATTTGAGCCACAGTTGTTCACAGGGGTAATCCTGGGTTTAAAAGCTCTCTTTATTCCCTTGGTGGAGCGAAAGGCATGACCACCTTCCCTTGCCCCCCATAACAGAGATTTTAGCGTCTGGTCTACCTATTGGTAAGACCCTGCCAAAAATGTTTTTGGCACATCCTAGAGGTTACTCGCTTGTTCACAAATGACTGACCTCATGGAAGCCTATAGTTGTGTTGCAGTACCCGCCCGGTTGGCAGGCCACTGTGTAAAACATTTAACCAGTTAATGTTTAATTCTAGTTGTTTGCTGTTAGAGGAATTAATTCCTCACATTTCCCTATACAGGCAGTCACATTCCCCAAAAACTAAGTTGGAGCCAGAGGTCTATACGTTCTGGAGGTTAGAGATGTGCATTCAACACAACCCCTCTGTTCAGAGCATTATTTGTAATGGCTAAGGCACCACTTAAGATTTTTTTCTTTAAATGTTAATGGTCTGGGCAGTCCTATAAAAAGATCTAGGATGGTTTCCCTATTTAAAAAGACCCAGGCAGGAATAATATACATTCAGGAGACACATATGACTAAGAATGAGCATAAGAAGTTGGCTAGGGGAGGGTTCACCCAGGTGTTTTCCTCCTCCTTCGTGAATGAAAGGAGGAGGGGGATTGCCATACTGGTTTCCAGTCATACCCCTTTTCAGCCCTCATGGGAGTGGGCCGACTCGGAAGGCCGCCTAATGGTGGTACAGGGTCTACTACAAGATAAAGAAATAACATTAGCAAATGTAGATCTACTCCCGTGTTCGAATATTCAAACACTTAGATCACTTTTGAGTAAAGTGGTTCAACTTACTAAGGGTACCCTTATTTTGTGCGGAGATTTTAATATTGCCCCTAGTCCACATGTAGATTCCACCCGGGCTGCTAGAGGTAAGCAGCTGGCACCGCACAAATTTTTCAGACGTTTTGTTCAGGAGGTGGGATGGCTGGATGTATGGCGAACCCCTTCATCCTAGGGATCAATCAATCAATCAAATCTTTATTTATCCAGGCGGACACCGTTGAGCAAGCTCATTTACAAGGTGGACCTGCGTTTGTAAAAAGACAGTTATACACACATAACTTAAAGATGAGTTAAACAATGTACAGAAGGCAAAAGAATAAACTTACAAACATGAGGTGGGTGCAATAAATACAATTCCAAGTATTCACATAGGATTACATGACATTAAATACAGCCTTTAATGACATAGGATTTAGAGTTGCATATTTGTCCATGACTTTACAGGATGGTACAAGTTTAATAGCATTACAGGCCCCGGAGGGTGGTTCAGTGCATGGGGGGTGACCAGGGCTTCGGGGAGCCCATGTTGTTCACGTATTTGGGTGGCAGAGGGAGAAAAAGGAAAAGAAAAAGAAAATGTTTATGGTTCTAGTGGTCAGCATGGCAGCTGAGTGCTGAGTAGGTTTATGTATGGCGGGGAGGGGTTCGGTTATAGCTGCATATGGTGAGGCTAGAGCATGCGCTATCAACAGGACTACTATGTACTATGGAAACATTTGCAGATTTCGGCAAATGTTCTGTCATACAGGTTCCTAAACACGGAGATACTGATAGGAGAGCTAAGTTTCAGTGAGCCTTGTATCCTTCTCCAGAGTGTAGGCAAGGCGTAGCTTATAGCTGCCCTACCAAAGTGGTTATTGATTCTGGGATTTTTAGTGAAGTTAGTGAGAGGCTTCTTATGGCATAGGTACTTGCGGACACAACGGAGGCAATCAACAATGTAGTTAGGAGTTTGTTGGTAAGTGCACGGAGTATCCAGAGAGCTGCATTTCTATGTCGCCTGTATTAGAGAGACGGCCACCCTACTGCAGTGTACAACAAGCAGTGATGTGTGGAGGACGGAGGCCAGTAATGAATCTTAATGCTCTATGATACAGTACATCCAATTTTGCAAGGTGTGAGGCAGAGCATTGTCCATATATGATGTCAGCGTAATCGATTAAGGAGAGGAAGGTAGAGTGAACTAGCTGTCTTTTATGGTTACTGTCAGGAGATGTCTGATTCTATAAAGTAGTCCAAGCCTCTGCCTTAGTTTTTTCATCAATTCTTCAATGTGCTCCATAAAGGAGAGTTTGTTATCCAGCCATAGACCCAGGTATTTGAATTTAGTTACGAACTCAAGATTTTCACCTAGTAGGGTGGTTATAGGAGGAATTGTACCAGCTAGTGTGGATTTGGCCCCAGTGCTGGATGGAGAGAACAGCATGGCCTTTGTTTTTTTGCATTTAGCAATAGTTTTTTGTTGATAAGCTGGTTTTGTAGCGTATTGAATTCGACTTGGAGTTCTGAGCATGCGGCTCCAGGAGAGTCACGACTTAGGTAGAGCACTGTATCGTCAGCAAACAGGTGGATATTGGCTTTCTTGATTCCTAAGTCCAGATTATTAATGTAGATATTGAACAGTAGGGGGCCCAGTATGGAACCCTGAGGGACTCCTCTTTTTAGCGGTTTGAGCGGAGAAAGTTCTCCTTCAGCTCAGGATCGACGATATACTTTTTATTCAGCTGTACATGGTTCTTACTCTAGGATAGATCATTGCTATACACAAAAAGAATGTTTGGACTGTCTTAGAGAAGTCACTTTAAGGGACATAATTCATTCTGACCACGCCTCAGTGGTCACTGAATGGGAGGTGGGCCTGGAGAGACGAAATACTTCATGGAGATTCAACCCAATTCACCTAAAAAGTTCCTCCTTCCGGGAGTTTCTTGATGAAAAACAGGAGATTCAGGAAGATAATTCAGACACTGGAATCCCCTCAGCAATTAGGTGGGATACACTGAAGGCAGTACTCCATGGCCATTTAATACAGTATTCCTCAACCCTTGTGAAACAACGCAGGGAGAGGCAATCACTTTTAGAGCAGACTTTCACCTTTCTCCAGGCAGCCCATCAGCAGGGAGACAACTCAGTACTTGCCCGGCTCAAACAGACTAGACAAGAGCTGAACTCTCTGGCATTGCAAAAAACTGAAATAGCATTAGCCTTCCTAAGGCAACGATACGGTGAGATAGGCCCTAGGGCCTCCCGCCTGTTAGCCTTCCGGTCGCGTGGGCAAAGGCGCCTCTCAACTATAACCACTGTTAGGGACCCTGTGTCGGGCGCCCTTTGCTGAAGGATGAGTCATATCATCCAGGCCTTCAATGACTGTTACAAAAAATTATATACCCCTGACCACTCCTCGGACCCTGGCAACATCAGGGCTTTCCTCCGGCCTTTGGATCTCTCTAGGTTAACTGGCGACGAGCAGACTTCGTTGGTTTCCCCTGTTACACAAGTAGAACTCATAGGTGCCATTTCCCATTCCAGAACTATGAAGGCACCATGTCCAGACGGATATGGCACTGAGTTCTGTAAACACTCTGTGCAGAGAATTGCCCCACTCCTTCTTCAGGTGTATAATAAGGTCCTGCTGGGACTAGTTAGTCTCCTGCCTAGCTGGTCATATGCGTCGATATCCCTAATTTCTAAACCTGGTAGAGACCCACAACTTTGTACATCATACTGCCCAATTTCAGTACTAAACATAGACTGTAAGTTTCTTATGTCTGTTATGGCCAAACATTTAGATGCAATTCTACCCTCAATAATTAATCTTGATCAGACTGGATTTGTCAGTGCTAGATCCACCACGGATAACACGAGAAGAGCACTCCATTTGGTTCAGGAAATGCAATCTCACAAGACACTCCCTGTCCTTCTCAGCTTGGATGCTGAGAAGGCATTTGACAGGGTCTCCTGGCCCTTCCTGTTTGCCACCATGTCTTGTACGGGCTTCCCCCCTCCCTTCATTTCTCTGATTAAGACACTTTATTCCTCACCCAAAGCCTGTGCTAAGGTCTCGGGACACCACTCCACTTACTTTCCCCTTAATAGGGGAATCCATCAGGGATGCCCCTTGTCCCCTGGCCTGTTTGCTATTTTCATTGAGCCCCTGGCACAGGCCATCAGGGAATCTTGTCAACTAGAGGGCATATGGGTCGAAGGAATAGAACACCGAATTGCTCTTTACGCTGATGACGTCCTGCTTTTCCTAACTGACCCCCCAAGGTCGGTCCCAGCCATATTTAATATAATAGAACAATTTGGCAACTGCTCAGGATATAAACTTAACACCACCAAAACGGAGGCATTGACCTTCGATTTCTCTCCCTCCTTATCATTGACACAAAGGTATCCATTCCGATGGGATCTGAGCAAGTTAAAATATTTGGGCATCTGCCTTTCCCACCGGGCTGACAATGCAAAGAGAAATAACTACGACCCATTCATTATACAACCGCAGTCTGATCTTGCATGATGGAATATACTCCCACTGAACCTTACCCGGAGAGTAGATGTGATCAGAATGGACAGTCTTACTTCGAGATACAGCTCTTGCAGCAGGTTACACAATTAGGACTGAAGCCGTCAGGCGTCAGAACCCCACGGAAATTTTCTAGCTAGCAGTCTTCAGCAGGGACCGCCTCCAACGTCGGTCCCGCCCCCGACGGCAGGCGTAGTACATAAGGAGGCGGTCCCGCCACAATCCCCAGTTCTTTTCCTGCCGTCGACATCACAGCATCGGCCTCTCGGTCACTCTCTAGCGCACGACGACTAGGAAACTTCAACGTTTTTCTTCTCTTTTGTCACTGGATTCGTCTGATGTCCTCGCCAAACACCTCTTTGGAGGGTCATCCATCGAAGTGTGCCTGTGGCAAGCAGCTCCCCTTCAAGGATCCTCACTCGGCCTGTGTGCGCTGCCTGGGCCCAGACCACGACACCCAGGCCTGCTGCTTCTGCCAGGGCTTCAATAGCCACACTAGGATCCGCCGCCAGAAGGCCCTTCAGACTTTTCTTGAGGAAAAACTCAAAGCTATGGATAGAGATCCTTCCTCCAAGGGGGAGTCGTCTGGGAAGTCCCATAAACATCGCGAAAAGCACCGGGAGAAGGCAAGACCCAGATCCCCTTCCAGGGCCTCGATTCTCGCAGCCTGCCCAGATCTGACCGCCTCCTCTAGGGCTCGCCTCAGCCTCCCCGGTTCTGGTTAGATTGTCCAGCGGTTCCTCCTCTCTGCAGCCTGTCAAGACCTCCAGGCCTGCGACTTCATCCACTCCGTCCAAGGCCTCGTCCAGTTCTGGGGAGCACCACAAGTCTTCCTCCTGTTGTCCGGACTCCGACGTCAGGTCTGTCTCCCAACCGCTGCCACCCCAGCGCAAGACTAAGGAGCTGACCTCTCTGAAGCGGACGTCGGCCAAATTCCATAGGCACCCCGGAACCGGCTACCATACGACACCTGTTGCCAGTCAGGCATTCGCCCCCGAGGACGTCGGCCGGGGGACCGGCATCGGCTATTGCAGAGGGAAGGACCACATCACTGCCTACCGACGTCGGTCGGAAGGCGTCGGAGGAGGAGGGCACTACCCAGCCCGAAGACCAGGCGGGCGACTCCGGAACCGTCAAGCTCCCATGGGAACCCTTCCTGGAGCGGGAGATCCCCGGGGACCTGACGCCCAACCCCAGCGACAGACCACCCGTTCCTGGCCCGTCGTCTGGTTTGAATCTGACAGAGGTGAAGGAGCTATTCACCTTCTGGTGGGACACCATCAAGAAGGATGTGGTCACCGCACAACCTCCTCCTACGCCAGCTACCCCTTCAACGCCTGCGCCCCACTCCCACCCAGGGGGTCAGCAGGATGGTCATTGACCCCCATGGAGCCAGCATGTCCTCCTAGGGACAGATCTTCGGACAGGAGAAGGCCTCCCTCAAGATCCACTTCAGGGTCCCCCAGCCACAAGAGACCCAGACAGCGTCGGTATACCCCGTCCGTGGAGGACTCCAGATCTGACACCTCTGGGTGCTCCAGACCTCCTCCTCCTCCAATCAGTGTCCCTTCTCCAGACCCATGTGACCTTCCCAGGTCTCCTCCCGGATGACCCCTTGTTCGCTGAGATCATGAGGTATATCCAGGAGAATATGGGGTGGGACGCTGAAGAGCTAGACCCCGAGAGACAACGCCTTGCCCGCTACCTTCGGCAGAAAGACCCAAAGCCTGTGGTAGTGCCACCCTTGGTGGACACCTTCACGGACGTCACCAAGGCTGCGTGGAAGCATCCGCATTCGACTCCGGCAGTGCCGAAGAAAGCTGACCACCTGTACAAGGCCCCAAGGGAGGACCAGTACCTGGCGAACCATCCTCTGGCCGATTCCCTGGTCATTACGGCCTCACATGACCGGTCTCAAAAACCGCAGCACTTGAGCACACAGCCACCGGACCCGGAGTCCAAACAGCTGGATGTCCTGGGTAGGCGCACGTACGTGGCTGCGACTTGTGCCATTAGGTCGTTAAATTACCTCACCCACATGGTTCAATTCCAGAACGCATTGTGGGAGCAGGGACAGGACCTGGTTGAAAAAATGCCAGACAGTGGCCAAAAGGAGGAGCTGTTAAACCTCCTCCGTACGGGTTCGGACGTGTGGGAACCCAGGTGCTTAGAGCTGCATACGACTCTGCGGACTCTTCGGCCAGGGCTGCAGCCTCAGGCGTGTGTCTCCGGAGACACTCATGGCTCTGTGTCTCCGGGTTTACCCCGGATGTCCAGAAGAATATCATGGATGTCCCTTACCATGGCGAAGTTTTGTTTGGTGAGGCCTCGGAGAAGGTGATCACCAAACTGCAGGATGCCGGGAAAGCTGTTAGATCTGTGCAGGCTATGTACAGGTCTCGACTCAGTTCCTTTCGCAGGAACCAGAGTCGTTTTCGCAGCCGGACTCAAAGAGCAACAACCACGTTCCGGCCAGCAACAAAGGGGCTCCTTCACCCGAGAAGCCCAGGCTAAGACATCCTCAGGCAGAGGCCAATGAGTTACAAAGTCGGCCCAACCTGCAGGATCCAGTGCTGCCACAGCATGACTCCTTCCTGGCCCCCGCCCCTCCTCAGGATCAACGGGAAATGAAGGTTGGGGGTCGCATCGCACGCCACCTGCCAGGGTGGCGGTCAATCACCACCGACAGGTGGGTGCTACAGTCGGTCGAAAAAGGCCATTATATAGAATTTGTAGGCAATCTGCCCACAAGGCCTCCTCTGCTTTCCCACTACTCGGGTCAGCATGCCCTGCTTATACAGCAGGAAGTGCTCACGCTTCTAGAAAAGGAAGCTTTGGAGCACGTTCCAGAGAACCAGAGAGGGTTAGGATACTATTCGCACTTCTTCCTGGTTCCAAAGAAAACAGGGGACCTCCGTCCAATTTTGGACCTCAGCGACGTCAATCTGTCGGTCATCTACAAACGCTTCCGCATGGTGACCCTTCCGGGTCTAATCCCCATGCTGAAGAAGGACGCCTTTTTGGCGTCCCTGGACATGCAGGACGCTTACCTGCACATCCCTATTGCTCAAGCGCACAGGAGGTTCCTGCACTTCGAGTTTCAGGGCCGCCATTATCAGTTCCGAGCGCTTCCCTTCGGGCTGTCATCAGCACCCCGGGTATTTACCAAGTGCATGGCGGTTGTGGCAGCGTCTCTGAGGAGACAGGGCCACTACGTGTTCCCGTACCTGGACGATTGGCTTCTCATGGCTCCCTCCAAGGAAGCATTGTTGATGGCCATTCAGCGTAGCCAGACCCTTTTTCAGTCTCTGGGCATCCTTATCAACTACGAGAAGTCTCTCCTGGTACCGTCCCAGAAACTTTAGTTTATAGGGGCAGTTCTAGACACTGTCGAGGGAAAAGCCTCTCTTCCCGAGGACAGAGCGGAACACATTCGGTCCCTCATCAGGGACCTGTCAACGAAAAAGACCGTCCCGGCCAGACTGGTCCTTTGCCTGCTCGGACACATAGCTGCGGCCATTCCAACAGTCCCGATGGCAAGACTCCACATGCGGGTAACCCAGTGGATGTTAAGGGTGCAGTGGGACCAAAGGCAAGGCCATCTGCAGCAGCCAGTCCGAATCACGAAGGCCGTGATTCGGGACTGGCAATGGTGGATAGACCCGGGATCCCTCTCCGTGGGGGTTCCCTTCACAGCGCCGTCTCCGATGGTAACTCTCTCTACAGACGCCTCAGGGCTCGGGTGGGGAGTGCACCTGAACGGGGTGAGGTCTCAGGGCATATGGACAATCCAGGAATCTCATCTCCACATCAATATACTGGAGATGAGGGCGGTCCTCTATGCCCTGCAAGCCCTCCAGTCGGAGATCCCACCGAGTACTCTCCTGTTGCAAACAGACAATACTGCGGTGATGTATTACCTCAACAAACAAGGAGGCACACACTCCTACCCCCTTTTCAGGGAGGCCATGAGAGTGTGGGAGTGGGTAATACGACACGACGCAAACCTTATTGCAGTTCACGTCCCCGGGGTGGATAATACCGTCGCAGACAGCCTGAGTCATTCTCAGGCCAGAGTCCATGAGTGGGAGCTTGTACAGGAGGTGGCAGAGGACCTGTTCCACAGATGGGGCACTCCAGAATTAGACCTTTTCGCGTCCTCATCCAATGCAAAACTGCCCAATTTTTGCTCGCTAGATCCAGGGCCTGGTGTTTTCTGGCAAGATGCGTTGTCCCTCTCCTGGGCGGGCAGATTCCTCTATGCCTTCCCTCCTTTCCCGTTGATTCAGAGAGTTCTCCTTAAACTTCGCAGGGAGCATGCGACACTTATCTTGATAGCGCCTTTCTGGCCCAGTCAAATCTGGTTCCCGCTCCTGCATCAGCTATCCCGGGAACCTCCGCTTCCTTTGCCAATCAGCTCCCATCTGTTGTCTCAGGAGGAAGGTTCACTAGTCCATCCGGACTTGCGTTCATTGAACCTACATGCCTGGCTCCTAGAGACATAGCCATGATGCGACATGGGGTCTCGCAGGAAGTGGCGGAAGTTCTTTCCGCTGCTAGAAAACCGGCAACATACGCCATGAAGTGGCGCAGGTTTTGCTTGTGGGCTCAAACGCGTGGTATCTCGCCCTTAGACTGTCCCGAGAAGCTGGTTCTGGAATACCTGCTTTCACTTTTCCAATCCGGACTAGCTTACTCCTCGATTAAGGTGCATTTGTGCGCAATTTCGGCTTATCATGCCCCCATAGGCCATTGTATGGTGGCTCAATTGGACACTACTCGTGCCTTTTTAAGGGGGGTCCTCCACCTTAGGCCACCTATCAAGGATCCG
This sequence comes from Neoceratodus forsteri, assembly GCA_016271365.2. Taxonomy (NCBI): domain Eukaryota; kingdom Metazoa; phylum Chordata; order Ceratodontiformes; family Ceratodontidae; genus Neoceratodus; species Neoceratodus forsteri. The sequence continues at coordinate 817,979,902 of CM057453.1, read as the reverse complement.
GTTCCTCCTTGGGACTTGCCCTTTGTCCTGGAGCAGCTTACGCTGCCACCTTTTGAACCAGCCGCGGATTGCGAGCTACGTTTTCTGTCGTGGAAAATGTTGTTTTTAGTTGCAGTTACTTCGGCGAGAAGAATCTCCGAATTACATGCACTCATGTGCAAAGAGCCCTATTTAATTTTCCACCAAATCCTAAGTTCCTGCCTAAGGTGGTTTCAGCCCTTACCATTAATCAGGATATAGACTTACCAGTGTACTTTCCCAAGTACACCAATCGAGGAGAAGCACTGCTTCACACCCTGGATGTTCACAGGTGTCTCAGATATTATCTGACCAGAACCAAACAGTACCAGAAAGCAGATCAGCTGTTTGTCTCCTTTGCTGAGAGGGTGAAAGGAGCCCCTGTTTCTAAACAGTCCCTTTCACGTTGGCTCATTCAGTGTATCTCTTTCTGTTATGACAAGTGCAACAAACCCTTGCCAGGCGCGGTCAAGGGTCATTCTACCAGAGGAGTGGCCACCTCCTTTGCAGCACTGAAGAATGTTTCCACTTCAGCTATTTGTGCTGCAGCTACCTGGAGCTCGGTGCATACCTTTGTTAGGCTTTACAACCTGGATATCGCTTCAAGGCAAAGGGCAGGTTTTGGCCTAGCCGTCCTCCTGGGACTTCTGTCCTAGGCTTGAGCAGGGTTGTAATCTCTGCCTTTCCTCCTCCCGATTGAGTAAGATTGTCGCTATTGCTTGGGAATCAGTCCTAATGGTGTAACCAGCTGCAAGAGCTGTATCTCGAAGTAAGATAGTACAGTTACGTAAGAACTTACCGGAATAGTAGATCTTCAAGAACAGCTCTTGCAGCAGGTACCTTCCCGCCCACCATTCCCCTTTGAGGAGATAGGTTATAGCCTAAAATCCATCTTTCGGGATGGAAAGATTTGTTTTTAGTCTTGGCCATCTGATGGCGGATCCTCGGTCTCCTCTTCTGATGTCAGCCAGCGGCTGGGAGTCTCCGGAGGGAGAACTGGGGATTGTGGAGGGACCGCCTCCTTATGTACTACGCCTGATGTCGGGGGCCGGACCGACGTCGAAGGTGGTCCCGGCTGAAGACTGCTAGCTAGAAAATTTCCGTAGGGTCTTGACGCCTGACGGCTTCAGTCCTAATGGTGTAACCTGCTGCAAGAGCTGTTCTCGAAGATCTACTGTTACGGTAAGTTCTTACGTAACTGTACTTTTTGCCTCAAGCCCTATACCTGTTCCAGAATGTCCCTATATATATCCCTGCTAAAACATTCCAAATATGGAACAAACATATTAGTAGGTTTATATGGGCTGGGAGACGCCCCAGAATAAAATTTTCGACTTTGACCCTCCCAAGAAGATCAGGAGGACTGGCCCTCCCAAACCTTAAATACTATCATTGGGCCTCACACGTGTCGTTCTTTCTGCAAAGACTCACTAGAATTACCCCCTTCCTCTGGAGAGAAATAGAGGAAGGACTTATGCCCTTCCACAAATGGGTAAGGATGACGCTACACTGTTCCACCCCTTACCCACAAGAGTGGACGTCCCGGAACCCATGGATCCTACATCAGTTGAAAACCTGGAATGTTATCCGAAGACAACTATCTCTCATCCCATACCAACCCTTAGTATGCCCAATAGCACTCCTGGAGAACTTCCCCTCTGCCACCCTAGACCACGCATTTGAATCCTGGGGCCGCTTCCAACTCTCCTACCTTATACAGTTTTTAAAACGGAGGGGAGTTTAAGTCCTTCCAGGAGATGTCTCATTCATGGTCTACAGCACTCAGACTTTTATCGCTATTTGCAACTGAGACACTTCTGTTATTCTCTCCCTCTGGAAATTTGCACCCCTGAGACCACCCCTCCTTGGTCACTTGTTTCCAACACAGCATTACCTCCGGCGGGGTTCCCCATATCATTTTGGTCCTGTATAAAGCTATAATAGATAATCTAGGGTTAAACACCAAAGGGATTTGCGCAAAATGGAGCCTGGAATTCGGGCTTGATGTACCCCCACAACAATGGTACAGGAGCTGCAGATCAATATCTAAACTTACTTATTCACACAGGTGGAGACTGTTCTCCTGGCAGGTTCTGATTAGATACTTCCGAACTCCGATAGTAACAGCCCATTTCTCAACAGTTCACTCGTGGGTGCTGCTGGCGCCAGTGTGGGACTCATCCGCACATCATACACATATATTTTGGTTATGCCCAAAAATTCAGCCCTTCCTGGCCTCCCTCCAATCTGAACTGAGTGAGCTGATTGGTATCTCAGTTACCCTCACAGCTGAGTTATTTATCCTGCATATCTTCCCCCAAGGAATCAGACACACCTATATACGTTACTTGCTGGGGATACCTCTGTTGGCAGCAAAAAAGGCTTTAACTCGTTGCTGGCTCACTCCTAAGGTTCCCACACTGCTAGAATGGAGGGAGATAATGACCCTCATCTATAAGTCAGAAAACATTTCCTACCACCTAAATGATTCTTCAGACCTATTTACCTTGAAATGGTCCAGATGGGTCATGCACATAATGCTAAGGGATAGGACTTTTGTCCCTTGAACCTTTAGGTCAGGGTCAAACCAATACGTTGGATACTAGAATATACGAAGATTTTAATTACTGACTCTGTATCCAGATGAATGTGGCCCCTGGGGAACTGGAGAATGGGAAATACATTCGGGAGTTGTTTATTTCAAGTTATTCCATGTGTTGAGTGACGACAACAATGGGTTTTTTATCACCTATATGCGCATAGTATTTGATTGCATGTATGTGGCACATCTCTAAAGGACTGCCCTACTGTATGGCTTCATTGTAACTCTGTGCATAACAATAAATTGGGACTATCTATACCCTGTACCCCTCCCTCCCCTTTTTTTATTTGAAAATAAAAATATAATGACAAAAAAAGAAAAAATAAATCTTGTGGAGATAAGGTACTTAGTTCTTGAGGTGAGTGGGTGTAGGCCGCCAGATTTCATGTACCGGTAGGGGACAAGATTGGGGTGTGTGTGCAAAAAAAAAAAACCCAAAAAACAATGATTGCACTCTTACAAAAAAAAAAAGGCTGACAGCACAGTTTCTACAGACATTTTTGACAACTGAAAGACTAGTCAGGAGGTGTAGGAGACAGGGCATGTAGGAGATTCAGTGCTTATGTGCTGATATCAAAATATTAAACTTGTGTTTTCACCTTAGGAAACGGTAATAGACTTCAAACACTGCAGTAGTAAGGGATTCCTAAGAGGAAGCATGTTTACTGGGGTTCTTGGCCATATTGTTTGATAAAACAAAATGCTTGTATCAAATGCACACTGAAAAGAGAAAAATCAGCTTGGAATAAACATTTTGACCATTACATTAGACGTTTCTTTGCAGTGTATTAAAAAAGGCATATCTTTCCTGTAGACTTCATTGTTGCAGTGTCAATTCTAACTTCATTTTGGTGGCGGCAGCTCAACTGGACATCTCAGAAGGGGTCGCAAAGGGGCTTCGGAGCCAGCCAGTCCCCTCCCCCCCCACTGATTGCCTCATTGTACCAGAGGGAAGCTCCTGCTTGGGAGCCAGATTTGAACTCTCCCCCAGCAACACTTGAAGCCAGTCAAGGGCTGTGGAAGGTGGGACTACACTGCTGCAAACCCAGGACTTTCAGCCGCTAGCATTTTCATGGCAGTAGCTTGACCGGATACCTCAGAAGGGGTCATGAGGGGGCTTCAGAGCCAACCAGTTCCCCTGCCCCCCCATCGATTGCTTCACTGGACCAGCAGAAAGCTCCTTTTTAGAGCCAGATATGAACCCTCCCCCAGCAACGCTATTAACCAATCAAGAGCTGTGGATGGTGGGACTACACTGCTACAGACCCAGGACTTTTGGCCGCTAGCATTTTCTCAGGGGCAACTCAACCGGACGCCTCAGAAGGGGTCATGAGGGGGCTTCAGAGCCAGCCAGTCCCCCTTCCCCCCTCACCAATCACCTTGTTGGACCAGTGGAAAGCTCCTTTTTGGGAGCCAGTTTTGAACCCTCCCCAACAACGCTCGCAGTTAATCAGGGGCTGTGGAAGATGGGACTACACTGCTGCAAACCCAGGACTTTCGGCTGCTCAACTGGGCACCTCAGAAAGAGTCGCAAAGGGGCTTCGGAGCCAGCCAGTCCTCTCTCCCACCCCACTGATCGCCTCATTGGACCAGCAAAAAGGTCCTTTTGGGAGCCATATTTGAACCAACCCCCAGCAGCGCTCACAGTCAATCAAGGGCTATGGAAGGCGAGACTACAATGCTGTGAACCCAGGACTTTCTGCCGCTAGCATTTTCATGGTGGCAGCTCGACAGGACATCTCAGAAGTTGTCGCCAATTCCCTCCCCCCCCCCACTGATTGCCTAGTTGTACCAGAGGGAAGCTCAAGTCTTGGAAGCCAGATTTGAAGCCTCCCCCAGCAACACTCGCAGCCAGTCAGGGGCTGTGGAAGGCAGGACTACACTGCTAAAAACCCAGGATTTTCTACTGCTAGCATTTTTGCAGCGTCTGCTCAACCGGACGCCTCAGAAGGGGTTGCGAGGAGGCTTCAGAGCCATCCAGTCCCCTCTCCCCTCCACCGATCGCCTTGTTTGACCATCAGACAGATCCTTTTTGGGAGCCAGATCTAAACCCTCCCCCAGCAATGCTAGTAGCCAGTCAAGAGCTGTGGAAGGCAGGACTACATGCTGTGAACCGAGGACTTTCAGTTGCTAGCATTTTCCCAGCGGCAGCTGTACTGAACATCTCAGAAGGGGTTGTGAGGGGGCTTCGGAGCCAGCCAGTCCCCTTCTCCCCCCCTCCACTGATTGCCTCATTGTACCAGAGGGAAGCTCCTGCTTGGGAGCCAGATTTGAACCCTTCCCCAGCAACCCTCGTAGCCAGTCAAGGGCTGTAGAAGGTGGGACTACACTGCTGCAAGCTCAGGACTTTTGGCCGCTAGCATTTTTGTGGTGGCAGCTCAACCAGATGCCTCAAAAGGGGTTGCAAAGGGGCTTCAGAGCTATCGAGTCCCCCCCTTCCCCCACTGATCACTTCATTGGACTACTGGAAAGCTCCTTTTTGGAGCCAGATTTTTTCTTTTTTTATTACTTGCTTTCTGCTCCTCAAGTAACCCGCCCCTTCCCCCTGTCCCCCCAGCCCCATCACCCCTTCATCCACTTTCTTACCTTAATGGCACAAGGTATCCAGCTGGTCTGGTGCAGAGCCTCTGGTGGACCGGAGTCATCCTGCAGATTGCCTCTTCTTTTCCCATTTTTCTGCTTCTCTTCCCCATTGCCGGAGTACAGCCACCATCAGCATGCGTGTGTGGAGGTGTGCGCATGTTACAGGTCCCGCGGCACCCTCCCTTCCTTTGGGTCCCCGACCCACACTGCCCTCAGGCCTCCAGCTGGGGGCAGTCATTCAGCAGGACAACCAATCCTCTCCCTCCCTGGCCAACCCCCGGCGACCCGCTCGCACTGCGAACACGGGTCGCCGGCTTGGCAGGAGGCAAGGCATGTATGCCTCAGCCCTCCATGCCACTGGGCTGGCAATTTGGAGCCAGATTTGAAATCTCCCCCAGCAATGCTCACAGCCAATCCAAGCTCTGCTCACGGTATTTCACTGCCGTGTGCCCAAGCGGCCCATCCGTGCAAAGGACCTTGTGCAAAGAATGTCAGAGAGTCTGCCTGGAGTCAGCTGTGAGGCAGTTGTTTGGCCGGCAACGCTGTCCAAAGTAGACCCCTCCAGCAATCTCTTGCTGCGCGTCTACCATCACTTACCCCTCTGTACCGACTTGGCTCATGCTTTCCTGCCTGCTTGTGTTAGGTCTTATCAGCTGTTTTCTAGTTTGCTGTGTTCCTTGCTGTGATCGATTCAGCTTTGTTGCTACATGTATTTTCTTTCTGATGTTACACAGACTTTTTTGCACTGTACTTCTTTTTTAGCTTCTTCTACAACCTATGTTTAACCTATCTCAGTCAGGCCTGACATGTCTCAACTTAGTTTCTCAGCTGTTACGACCGGAGTATCCGTTTCTTAAACCAGGCTTGCTTATTTAAGTAATTGTTCTCAGCTACTTACAAAATGCCAAGTTGTGTGAACCATTACTCTCAGGCCTCTCTCTCTGTCAGGTCATTGCGGAACCCACCAGGCTCTTCTATCGTGGTGACAAGGGGACGCTCATTGACTGGGTCCTGAGCAACCGACTTGACAAAATTGTTAACTCGGGGCTCCTTCCTGACTCCATCTCTGACCACTCACCGGTCTACTGCATATGGGGCTCAAACCCGCCCAAGGTTCCCTGCAGAGTGGTAATAATGAGGGACTACTCGAAACTTATAGTTCTGAACTACCTCAAGGACCTACAGGGTGCCGACTGGACCCATGTCATGGCTATACATGACCCTGTCGTAGCCCTTGACCTCTTCATTGCGGCATTGCCCCACTTCAAAATAGGCATGCTCCCCTATCTAAGAGGCGTGTCAGGGGATCGGTCACGAAATGGCTTCTAGCGAGCTCCTATCTCTTATGAGCGGCCAGAGACAAGTCCTGGGCAAAATACAGGGCATTCACATGACAAAAAGACCTCCAGGAGTACCGACAGCTTAGGAACTCCTGCAAGCGGGCATCACACTCACCTGGGGCTTAGTACTGCAGTGCAGCGCCGCACTGCCACTGCATGTGACCCACGCAGTTTCTGGAAGAACATAAAAAATCTAGTCTGTGGTTCGACCAAAGCACAAGTCACTGACATAACAATTGGTGAGGCCAACTGCAATAACTCCCAAACCATTGCCTCCTCTTTTAACCGCCTCTTCACGGACCTGCCGGCCGCCACCCACCCACCCACAGTCCTCTGCCCCAGCTCACGCTTGCGGCGCCCCGCTCTTCTGTCCACCTTTCTACCTCAGAAAGATCACTGTGAGTGAGACCCAGGCTCTCCTTGCTGGTCTCTCTCACCACATGGGAGCGGGTCAGGATGGCCTGGAACCCAGGCTACTCAGCCTGGGGGCCCCTTACATCGCCAGACCACTAGCCCACATATTCAGCGCCTCGCTTATCTTAGGGGTCATCCCTGACATATGGAAAGTTGCCAGGGTTGTCCCCGTCCTGAAAAATGGTGACCCTAAGGACATCAACAATTATCGCCCCATCGCCATACTATCTGCTGCCTGCAAGCTCCTGGAAAAAGCTGTAGCGTCGCAACTAGCCCACTACCTACGGATACAGTGTCCTTTCCTCATGTCCAGCATGGCTTCCGTAGAGAGCCACAGCACCTCGGCCAGGCGCTTGCTGAGGTCACCACCAGAATCAGGACTGCAGCCGACCAGCGCAAGTTGACGGGGGCTATATTTGTGGACCTATCCAAAGCCTTTGACCGTGTGGATCATCCCCTCCTCCTCTCCACACTACAGATCCTTGGCTTCTCCCTCCGTTCCCTCGACTGGTTCACCAGCTACCTTGGGGGCAGGCAGCAACTCACCTGCTTCAATCGTACCCTCTCGCCCCTCCTACCCATGAACAGTGGGGTACCGCAAGGATCTGTCCTCGGACCTATACTGTTCTCCCTGTTCGTCAATGAGTTACCTTCTGTTGCCACAGAAGGGCACCTAACCATGTACGCGGATGACCTGGTCTTATTAGCAAGTGCCCCTGATGCAACCAGCATCAATACCCAACTCAACTCAGACTTCTCTCATATCCGAACGTGGCTTGACGGGCACAAGCTCACAGTCAACCTAAAGAAAACACAGGCCATGATTTTTGGCACCGCGGCCAAAATCTCCTCTTGCTCAACGCCCCTCAAAATTCATGGGTCCTGCAACTCCCTCCTGCCGACAATTGACTCTGCTGAGTACCTGGGAGTCACCCTCGACCCTCACCTTGACCTCACCGGACACATCAGAAGCATATGCAACGCTACCAATGGCAAACTTGGCCTAGCATATAGGGCTAAAGACTGCCTCACCCCGGCTGCCTGGCTGGCCATAGCCAGGGGGATACTACTTCCCACCCTCTCCTATGGTCTTGTTGCCTTTGCCTTTGTCCCTTCCTCAAGCCTAGCAAAGTGGGACACCATGTACAACAACATCTGCCGCTTTGCACTCGCAGCCTCCCATCTCACACACCGATGCATGCTCTACTCTCGACTGGAATGGCTCCCCCCGGAAAAACACCGGATCTACATCATGGGAAACTTCAGTGACAACATTCGAACGGCCACTCCCGCCTCGCTTGCCCTTCCCCTGAAACATGCCTCCCCCGTCTACCACCTCAGGTCCTGTGCGTCCCAGACCCTCCTGGTCCCCAAGACCTGCACCCTCACAGGGGATCGGGCATTTACCACCCACGCATCCATGCTGTGGAACTCCCTTCCCTTACAAGTTTGTGCTTCCCCCTCCCATTCCACCTTCAAAACCTCCCTCTGGAGCTTCCTGAAATCTGCTGCGACCTGCCTATGTGCCACCTAACGCCCAGCCCTACAGCCCACCAACCTGCTATGGTACCCCAGCTAGGCTCTGTCCCCCTCGGTGATGCACTTTACTAGTGGTTATGTTATATATTGTTTCTTATTCAACCTAGGGGAGGTCTTATACCACCATGTTGCCCCGGGCCTGTATGTATGATATCTGACCCACTGTGTTTGCTGATTTGTAATATATGGATAGTGAAAATAATACCCCCAAAATGCATACAAAAAATTCCTCGTAATACAGTAGTTAGTCCCGTAATAGTATACTTCCGGTCCTCGTAATAGTATACTTCCGGCCCAATAATACTATACTTCCGGTCCTCGTAATAGTATAGTTGGGATTACCGATGTGACTACTGTGTGAACTGAGTTTTGTTTCTTTTTTTTTTGTGAGAGAAAGATGCGGAATGGGACTGGAAGTGGGAGCAGGAGTGGGGGTGGTGTGAGCGAGGAACGACACTCGGGAGTCTTACTAACTCTGCAGACCACAGCGCCGTACAGCAGGCACAAGTAAGAAATTAAAAATTCCTTGCATCTATATATTACAAAAAATAACAAATAGGTTCTGGTGTTACAAGGCAGAAATTCCATCTCGAGGTTCTGGGGACACTAGAAACCTCTCGAGCTTCGCTCTCGAGGTTTCTTGTATCCCCAGAACCTCTCGATGGAATTACTGCCTTGTAATACACCAGAACCTATCTATTATTCTATTTGTAATTCCTTGGCTATATTACCCCTTAATACCCTTGCTGTTTTATCCCACTGTTGGAGCATGCTGCTCCTGGTTTGTAATGTTGACTATGTATTTCTCTCATGTATACCTTGTAATTCTCCCGGGCCGCATCTGAAAATAGGCATTTGCTGTCTAGTGTGCTTATCCGGTTACCAAAAGCAAATAAATAAATAAACTTGAGCAGCTATTTTTAAACCAGGCTTGTTAATTTGTTTAAAGTAAGAATTATTTCTAAGGACGTGGATATGTTGTTCATCCACACTTCTTGGCATGTCCCTTTCCTCTTTAATTCTTGCCGGAAAGTCTTAAAGCTGGCTCCTCCCACCCACCTGGATGGTATAACCCTCGGCTCCACCCCATGAAGTCAGATCTTCCTTTCTGCTGCAAGATACATTGTTGCCTCCTCACCACTCCTGCGTTCTGTAGGCCCTGTCTTAGTTTCCTTAGGATTCTTTGAAGATTAAGCTTGTCCGAGCTAGCGACTGCGATTGTTGTTTCTCGATCATGGAAGATAAATTTTCCCCTGGTTTCCGCTGGTGACCGTGCGGCCAGAAAATGTTGCGCACAGACCCGCATACGTCGTCCGTCTACTGTTTTGATGTCAGCCATGACACTCAGGCCTGCGAGATTTGTCTCGCTTTTCACCCAAACGTTTTCGACGACAGTCTCGCACATCTCAAGCTGGGCAAGCCCTAAAAACGGAATCCACCGGTAAAATTGAAGGAGGCCCGGTGGGCAGTCTCTGCGGCTACGGGGTCCGCCGAGCAGTTAAGAGCAAATGCAGGCCTTCGAGGAAGAGGCAGTGTGGGCTGCGGAGCTCTCCTCTCGGCCGATTTTTGTTCTACTGAATCTGGGCTTCACCTTCTCTGGCTCCTTTCAGGAGATGTGCCAGTCTCTCCGCATTAAGGGCGAGGGACCTTCAGGCGCACTTGTCTCCCGGTCCCATAAAAAGGACAAGGAACTGAGATATTCTTCGTGTCGGCGAAGTCGTTCTTAGGATTGAGAACGATCTCTGTCCCAGGGATCTCCAGTCTCGACTTTGGTCGAGACTGCTACTTTGGCCGCCGGCTTCTTGGCTTTGCCGACTGGTCCGCCGGTCAAAGTCTCGATCGACGCAGTGGAGATCACTCTCGACCCTGTTGATCTGTTACCCAACTAGGCTGACAACTTCCTTACCAGGACTCCAGTCCTGCCTCTTCCTGATGAGGAGATCCAGCCTACTGGTAATCCCATCGAGGAAACGGTCCCTGATCTGGGAAAATCACTGGTTTCCCCGGTGTCTCCTGAGCGGCCTGGTTGGCCACCCGATTGAGGTTGAGGTCTCGGACCCCCTCGACCGATGGGCTGAGGGAGGCGTATAAGCGCTCAAAGAAAAGGCAACGCTGACATTCATCTTCTTCCTCCTCGGATGAGGAGAGGCTTCGACAGAAACTCCGTTGATGCTACGAAGATCTCATGTTGCAACAGCTGATCTTGTATGTCCAGAAAGCGGCTTCGGTTTCCACACCGGCCATTACTTGGCTCTTGCCTTCTAGGCCGAAGCCAGCTCCATCGAAACTGATCATCTCGGTTCCTCTGCCTGCGGAGCTGGTAGAACCTGCCCCGGTTTGGCCAAAATCAATCTCTCCACCGGTAGTGGTGGAGCCGCCACCTAAACAGCCCACGGGAGGGACTCCTTCGAAGAAAGCTCGGACTGTTCTGGGCCTTCCCAGCAGGATTTTGGTCACCCTCACACCTGACCGCCCCAGGCGCGTGGAAGGGGACCTTGGTGGCCGGCCGATTTTTATCCAGATACTTCGGATTCTGACGACTCTGATCTGCACTCTCATCCACTCACTGATGAGTCGGTGGGCAGTCTGATGGAGGAAGGTCCTTCATCCTTCTTGGGGATTCTCCGCCTCATCTCCGAATCCATGGGGATGCACCTGGAGCCTGTCCAGAAATGGGCGGAGTACTCTCTTTACAGACATTCTTAAGAGAGGGGATACCCCTACAGAAGCCTGTCCAGTGGCCGAGGCCATTGTTGGTCCAGCTTTGGAGCTTTCGCAGCACCCTGCCTCCTGCCCAGCGCCGTCTTCCCAGATGGCCCACAAGTACACAGTGCCCATTGGGTCCCTCTTGGGGTTCACGGAACACCCCTCGGCAGAGGGGTTGGTGACCGCTTCTGTGTTCAGACACACAGGCAGTTCTGCCGATACCGATAGACCTCCAGACAATGAGTCCAAAAAATTGGACCACTCTGCCAAGAAGGTTTATGCTGCCTCCTCACTAGGCCCTCCATCAGGCAAACTCAGCCGTTATGGCGCACTTCTCTCATGCCGTGCTGGGCTCCTTGGATGAGGTTCTCCCACACCTCCCTGCGGATCTTCAGACTGCGGTCAAGCAGGTCTGGGATCAGGCCCGAACTGTTGCCAAGCAGCGACTTCAGATGGCTCTGGACCTCGGACTCATGCGCCCCCGTTCGGTGGCAGCCACAGTTGCCATGCGCTGCAGGGCTTGGCTGAGACTTTCCACCTTCACAACGGATACCCAGCACAAACTCACTGATGTTCCTTTCCTGGGCACTGATCTCTTCGGCCCAGGTGTAGATGGTCACCTTCAGCGAATTGAGCAGTCCAGTGCCACCTTGGACTCAGCTACTTCTGCTCAAAAAGACACCCTTGGCACCAAGAAACAGCAGAAGAAGAAGCCATTTCAGCACCCTGCTCCTGCGGCCAAGCAGCCCTCCTTCCAGGGTGGGCAGCAACAGCAGGCACAGGCTTGCGCCCTTGACCCAAGTCCAGGCCGCCAGCGGCCCGCAGAGGAGGTCGAGGTTCAGGCAGCTTCCAGCCTGGACCCTCTTCTTCCAAGCCTGCCCAGTGATGGGATAGGGGCTGCCACCCCTATTCCCATCACGCCAGCTCTGGGTCCTCCCATGGGGGGCCAGCTCCGACACTTTCTTTCCGCGTGGTCCACTGTTACCATGGACAGGTGGGTCTTAGAAGTGGTTGGCCAGGGTCTGCCTCTAGAGTTCGAGCAGTACCCTCCCAGCCGAGCCTGCGTCCCACGGGAGGAAAGGATATCCGTCCACATTTGGTTAGTTCTGAGAGATGGCATAGCCAAGCTCCTCCTCAAGGAGGTAGTGGACTGAGTGACAAATCTTCCAGTCAACCCAGGGTTCGTTTCCAGGTACTTCCTGGTCCTGAAGCGGACCAGGGGGCCGGCGCCCCATTCTAGCTCTGCACGACCTAAACCAGTTGCTCAGGCCACGCACCTTCAGGATGGTAAATCTGTCCCAGATCATACCATCCTTGGAGCAGAACATGTGGTTCTGCTCACTGGATCTCCAGGACACGTTTTTTCACGTCCCAATCTGTCTGTCTCACCAGCAGTTCCTCCGCTTCACAGCATAAGGAACCCTATTTGAGTTCCGAGCCATGCCATTCGGCCTGTCATCGGCCTCATGGGTCTTCACCAAATGCATTGCAGTGGTGGCAGCCCACCTCAGGCGTCGAGAAGTCAGAGCCTACCCCTACCTCGACGATTGATGCTTAGCGGGTTCCACCCAGCAGGAGGTGGAGAGGTCCAGGGATCTGGCCCTCCAGATCTGCACCCAGCTTGGCCTCCTGATCAGGGAGGCCAAGTTGGAGCTTGTGCCTTCGCAGGCGATATGCTTCATCGGGGCAGAGCTCAACTCCTGCCAAGCCAGAGCCTGACTCCCGGCAGACAGGGCGGAGGTTCTCTCCTCCTTTGCCCAGTCATTTCTGGTTGGGCACTTGCACCCTGCCCGGGACTTTATGTGCCTTCTGGGGTACATGGTGGCCTGCACCACCGTGGTCCAGTGGGCCCGGTGGCATATATGGCCCCTTCAGTGGGAGCTGGCCGCCCAGTGGACTCTGCGCCAAGGTCATTTCGACCAGCTGATTACTGTGACCCAGAAGATGTGGGATGCTTTCCAGTGGTGGACTGTACTGGATCATCTGCAGGAAGGGATCCCATTTGTCTGCCCCGAGCCAACAGTCGTCCTCACAACCGATGCCTCTCTCACAGGCTGGGAAGCCCACATGGGGAACAACAGGGCCCACAGGTTCTGGACCCCCGAGGAATCCCGATACCATCTCAACCTGCTGGAGCTCAGAGCAGTCAGACTGGTGCTGTCAGCATTTGCTCAGCAGCTTCGGGGTCAAATGGTTCAAATCCAGACGGACAATACCATGACCATGTACTACTCCAACAGACAGGGTGGCATGCACTTTTGGCTGCTAAGCAGGGAAGCGTTATGCATCTAGACACTCGTGAGCCGACTGGAGGCTGATGTCCTAGTCATACATGTGGCAGGAGCCTCAAATTAACTGGCATATGCCCTCAGCCACGGAAGCGAGACATCCCACGAGTGGTCTCTCCATCCAGAGGTAGCTTACAGCCTGTTTTCCCACTGGGGCAAACCGATGGTGGACCTGTTGGCTTCCAGGGAAAACACCAAGCTGAGGCTGTTTCATGCCCGCCCCCCTCAGCAGGGCTCGCTGCAGGGGGATGCCTTCTGGAGGCCGTGGACCCCAGGCCTCTTCTCCGCCTTCTGTCCATTTCCCTTGATCCACAGGGTGCTTCTCAAGGTGAGGAGGGACAAGGCACAGGTGATCCTGGTAGCCCCAGACTGGTCCCGCCAGTTCTGGTATCCAGATCTCCTCAGCCTCAGCAACAGGCTACCGAGGCGTCTTCCAGCGCACCCGGACCTGATATCAGTAAGTCATGGGAAGGTATTCCATCCGGACCTTCAATCCCTGCACCTGACAGCCTGGTGCCTGAGCGGCTAGAGTTCCAGGCTTTGGGTCTCTGTGAGGATGTACTCACAGTAGTAGAAGCATCCAGAAAGGAGTTGACCAGAAGATGCTATGCCTTCAAATGGAAAAGGTTTTCCATTTGGTGTCGGAGCAAGGGCCTGGACCCTCTGTCCTGTCCAGTGGCTAATATCTTAGACTACCTTTGGTCTCTGTCCAAATATGGTCTTCGGTCTACGACCCTTAAGGTGCACCTGGCAAGCTTCTCTGCTTCCCGGGCATGGGCCTGTCAGCAGACTGTGGCACAGGAGAATGTGGTCTGGTGCTTTTTCCAAGGCCTCGATCACATATCCCCTCCGGTATGTGAATCTCTGCCTCCATGGGATTTACTGCTGGTTTTGGCCAAACTCAAGGGCAAGCCATTCAAACCGATGCACAATTGTGAGATGTCACATTTGTCGTGGAAGACCGCCTTCCTGGTGGCTGTCACATCAGCCCGAAGGACTGGGGAGATCCAGGCGCTCTCGGTGGAGCCTCCTTACCTGGTCTTCCACAAGGACAGAGTTATCCTGCACCCCCACCTTAAATTCCTCCCAAAGGTAGTGTCAGATTTTCACATAAAACAGGTATTGACTCTTGCCTGTGTTCTGCCCGAACTACACCTCGGATGCTGAGTACAGGCTCCATACTGTGGACCTGACACATGCTCTCTCCTGCTACAAGGAGAGGACAGCAGAAGTTCGGGGAGAGGTTTGCCGGCTGTTTATCACCTACACTGAAGCCACACCTGGCAGACCTGCAGCAAAGCGGACGATTGGCAGATGGATTACATCTTACATTGATCTCTGCTATTGGTTGGCGGGTAGGGAGCCTCCCATAGGGCTGAGGGCTCATTCCACCCACCATACCGCTGCATCAGTGGCTGCTTCCAGGAAATCTGTCAGGCTGCTACCTGGAAGACAGCAAACACCTTCATCACCCACTACCACATCGACCTTGAGTCACACCGGGATGATGGTTTTGGGGCCTCAGTTCTCTAGCCTCTGTTCCCTAAGTAGGGTGTGTGCGCCTTGCCTCCCTCCTCCCTGAGAACTTCTAGGAGTCTGCCAAGAAGTGTGGATGAACAACACATCTACGTCCCTAGAAAAGCAGGTTACTCACCTGTAACAGTAGATCTTCAACAGAATGGTATCTTGCAGTAAGTCATTACTTCTGGGAGTTCCCGATAGGTGGCGCTGTAGCACGGCATTCTCTTCTAGCAGTCTCCACACCAGGGATCACCCACACGACCTCACTTCCTGGGCTGTGCCTATAAAAGTGGGTGGTCCCTGGTAGTCTCTGTTCATTTTCCTGCTGGCTTCAGCTCTGATAGCTTACTCTTCTGCCAGCAGTCTACGACGTGGATTGAACCCATAGCTTGGGGTTCCTGGGCTTCATACATGGCACCATATTCCTGTGCTCGACCAAGAGCTTTACAAGGGATGTTTCCCTGTTACCGACTCAGGGTACTTGATCAAAGGGCTCAAAAATGTCAGAGTCCTCTTCAAGAAGCAAAATGGGGAAGGAAATAACCTTCACCTAAAGTCCTGCCTGACCGCCCTTCAGTGGTCATATCTCCTAAACATATATCATCAAGAAAACATGCCTCATCGAGGGGCCATATTCCCCCGTCGACGGCAGGCACTTCTTCATCAAAAGAACATAGAAGTTCAACTTCACGTAGAAAGGAATGTTCATCGTCGACTGGACGTCATTCCTCAGCTCCCCCATCGACAAAACCACATGCATCATCGATGACGGAGGTCCTGCTGCATTCATCGTCGCTGGGCGCACCCCCCCCATCAACGAGAGGGCTCCACAAGACGTCCTCATCGATGAAAACACCACCTCCGTCGACGGAGCACACTCTACATGCTTCATCGTCGAAGGGGCTACCTCCCAGTCTACGGGTCATGCCCCTAAACCTCCATCGTTGGCAAGAAGTCTGCCAGCGTCGACGGAGCATGCATTTGCCTTCTTATCATCGATGAAGCACTTTCCATCGTCAACGGAGCATGTACCTAGTGTTCCATCGTAGACGAGCATCCCACCGTCAACGGAGGATGCACCGACTCCTCCATCGTCGACGAGGTGTATTCCACTGTTGACGGAGCATGCATTCACTTATTCATCATCCGTAAGATGCATTACAACATTAACAGGGCATGCCTTTATTCCTCTTCCGTCGACGGGCCTGATCCCACCGTCGACGGAGCAGCCCCTGCATCATAGAACAGCACTTTTACCAGCGTATAATACAGTTATGAAAGATCCTTATTAAAATGTAACCATGAAATACCATGAAGATTTTCATAAAACAGTATCAAAAGATACTTATGGGGCTGCATCACCACAAAATAAAGGATCATAGACTACGGAACGCAGAGGCAAACCAGCCTTATTTACACTCATGCATGGTGCTCAGACACCAGTCCGTGGTGAAAAAAAACTTCAAAGACTTGCTGGATCACTTTATCGGGAGGCACAAATTGATCCCCCGCTTACCTGGCAATTCCATCCTCACAATTGCCAAACATAGAAGAAATTGTAAATAAAGTGTTGAATTTTATGGGTTTTGACTATACACCCACTCCAGTAAAAAACCCTCAATCACAGACTGCGTCTCCGCCTCCATCAAAACAGGCACGCACAGAGCCAGAACGCTCGCCATTTTTACCTCCTCATGAATATTCTGAGGAATATTTGTCAGATTCTCATAATTCGAACATTCCAAAGACACAAATTATGGTGGTTCCGACTACAAGAGGGTATGAGTCCGTATTCTTTACCATCATACTGGGACGAAGAAATATTACAATCACTAAAGGTCATTTCCCCACCTGATGACCCCTCATTCCCAGAAATCATGTTACAAATACAAAAAACAATGGGGTTTACCATAACAGAACAAGATAAATTAAGATGTGGCTGAATAGCTTGCAGTCCCTCCTTTTATACTAACGTTCAGAAATGCGATTACTGAAGCATGGAGTCAACCCATGGCGGCACAGGAGCTACCTAGAAAAGCGCATAGGCTTTATCAGGCCCCCTTTGATTATCAATATTTAACAAATATTCCCACTGCGGATTCTGTGGCTATTGCAGCCGCTCACAACCGCACTGGCAAACCTAAACATACAAGTACAGTACCTCCAGAAAAAGACTCTAAACGTTTTGATTATATGGGGAAGAAAGTGTTTGCTCTAAACACACTAAATATTAGAATAAAATGGTTATATTAAATGCACGCTGAAAATAGAAAATAGAGTTAAAAATCTACGTTTCCACCTTAGGGCTTCAGGAAATATCTGAAAGAGAAAAAAACAAGTTAGTGTAGAGGAGGGGTAAAATGAGAGAGCTATATATGTGGAGAAAGAAGAAGGGGAAGGCTAAGGGAGAAGAAGTGATAAATGGTAAGATTAAGAGAGAATCTGTGAAACAAAAAGGTGATGATGGGAAAGATAAAGCATAATGGGAGAGAAAGCTGGGAAGTTCCCAGGTAGAGACTGATTAACAGGGCCTTGTAAGAAGGCTGAAAGGTGACAAATGTGTGAGAAGGAGACAGAAATGGAGACATATGGTGAAAATGAAAAATAAATGAGTACAAAACAAATTGACTTTAGGAAAAAAGGGGATGGCTGAAAGATGTTAGTGGAAAATAAGTTTATCATTTAAACCAGAGGGCTGCTGGGAGCCAAGGTGGATGATCAGCTTGGCTTCCATGTTTTTCTATGGTCAGGATCCCGGAAGCCCTGCTGAAGGACACAAACAGAAAGGTCATTGACATTGTGGTCCCTGGAGATAAAGTGGATACAATGGGTTTAGCAGTTTCACCATTCCTGACTGCTCTGTAATGTTCCTGAAACGGTCAGCAAGACACCTACCAGTTTCTCCGATGTATGTAGCTGAACACCTCCTGCAAGAATACAGTACACCACATTAGTGGAGGTGCATGAGAACTCCTTGGTGATGTGAAAAACACCTGTAGGCCCCGAATCTCAGTTACACTGGAAACAAATTTGCAGGTGTGCAGCGAGCCCTGTTGCAAGGTTTGGTACCTGGGGAGGAACTGTTAGGAGTGGGTAGGCTGCTTTTACCAGAAGATTGCGAGGTTAGGTGGCGGTAGGAGGCAATAGGTGGTTCTGTAAAGGAAGCACCAATGTTAGGGTCAGTTTGCAAAATGGGAAAGTTACTAGTGATGATCCTGTGAAGAGAAGGTGTGCTCTGATGGAAAGGAAGAACTAGTGGAATCTACCGTTGTTCTTGTGTGATAGTATCCCTCCTGCAGGGGTCAAGGTTACGGGGCATGTTACTGACCTGGGAGAGTGCTCTGTCCACTGTGCTTTTAGGGTATCCCCTGTTGATAAAAAAACTTTGCATTATTTGGGTCTGCTCAGCAAAATCATCCTCTTCACTGCATAACCTGCGAAGTCTAAGAAACTGTGAATAAGGCAGGCCATTCTTGACATGTTTAGGTTGGAAGGAGCTATGGAGGAGGAAACTGTGAGAGTCAGTGGGTTTGTAATAGACTGATGTCTTCAGACCAGTGTTCTGGACTGAGAGCTGGATATCCAGGAAAGGCAGCATAGAGGAGGATACTTTCACAGTGTACTGAAGGGAAGGATGAGCCATGGTGAACTTGTCAAGGAAGACTTGGAGGGTCTCCCTGGAGCAGGAGGTGGCCCCCACACAGTCATCAATGTAGCGTTTGTAGAGTTCAGGCACAGTCCCTGTGAATGAGAGAAAAAAACGTTCCTCCACCCAACCCGCAAACAGATTAGCAAAGCTGGGACCCATCTTGGTACCCATGGCAACTCCACTGACCTGCTGAAAAAAACTGTTATTAAAAGAAAAGCATTGAGTGTTAGAACCAGTTCTGCCAGACGAGTTAGTGTGTGTGTGGGTGGCTGCTGGACTTCCCGCTTGTTCAAGAAATGCTGCAAAGCTGTCAGACCATCATCATGGGGGATCACTGTGTAAAGAGATTCGATGTCCATGGTGAAGATGAGCTGATGAGTCACTGAATCTGAACCTGTCAAATAACTGGAGAGCATGGTTAGTGTCTCTAACATAGGAGGGCAGGGACTCAACAAGGGGTCTCATGAGGCCATCCAAAAATGCGGAGATGTGGGGCAGGAGCAGGCAGACACTATGGGACGACCCGGGTTACCTGTTTTGTGGATTTTGGGAAGAAGATAAAACCTGGATGTCTGGGGATGCTGGACTATGAGTCTCTTAGCAGAAGCAGGAAGCTCATTGTTTTCAATAGCAGAGGTGATGGTAGTGGTGACCTCTGTCTGATAGTCAGCAGTGGGGTCCTGTGGAAGAGAAGAATAAAACCTGGTGTCAGAGAGTTGGTGTGTGGCTTCCGTGATGTATAGCTCCTTTTGCCAGACCACAACAGCACCTCCCTTATCAACTGGTTTAATAACAATGTCATTCCTACATTGTAGAGATCTGAGGGCTGCAAGCTCACCAGGTGTCAGGTTGGAATGGTTGTGCCTGCAATGAAGATTAAAGTTAGTGGTGTTTTCCATGCATTGGTTAACAAAATAATCAATAGCAGCAAAACGTCCTGGAGGGGTGTCCATGCACCGCTGGGGATTGATGTCATTGATAGTTCTGGTGATACTGTCATCATCTGTGGGAAGAGAGTCATATCAGAGAAATGAGCTGCAAAGGCGCCTCTACGATAGAGCACTGCAGATGGAAAGCTTGAACCTGGGGTGCATCAAGATATCTGGGTGTGGGCACAAAGAGACCTTTGCTAAGGAGGGAGTGCTCACCTTGTGTCAGGGGAAGGTGTGGAGGAATACAAAATACCAAATTGTTAGGTTGTGTCTGACTCGAGGGCTCATGTTGGTTGTTGATCTGCTGGGTGAGAGACTGGAGTTTTGCAGCTTTGGTATCCTTGAGAAACTGAAAGAGAGTGGAGTTAAGGTTTTGGATGCAGTGCGTAATAAAAGGAAGGTTATGTGGAGCTGTTCGCTGCAGGAAATCCTTTTGCCTTTGAATGGTTTTGTCCACAGAGATCAGCTGTGTTTTGATGGAGAGAATGGTGTGCATGATAAGCTTCCTAGAGAAAGTTTTCAAAAGCTTGTTAGTAGAGGAAACATGTGTCTTAGATCCAAATGAACAAGGATGAAATTTCAAGCAGAAACCTTTAGGAATAATACCCAGGTGGCGGCATTTGGAAAGAAACTGTAAGTGACTGCAGAGTTTAGTCTTAGAGCAAATGGCAGAAAATAATTCAAGAGAAGGCTTAGAAATATGAGAAG
This sequence comes from Neoceratodus forsteri, assembly GCA_016271365.2. NCBI lineage: Eukaryota > Metazoa > Chordata > Ceratodontiformes > Ceratodontidae > Neoceratodus > Neoceratodus forsteri. The sequence continues at coordinate 817,959,602 of CM057453.1, read as the reverse complement.
GGAATGCAGACATAGCAGAAATGAAGGAGCATCGCAGAGAATTCAGAAGAGATTTCAGATTAGGCATAGTGGGTCGCAGCAAAATGTAGCATACAAATTGTAAAAAAACAAAGACAAGGCGCTGCGTCAGCATGTGGTCTAAAGGCAAAACAAAATGGTTATATTAAATGCATGCTGAAAATAGAAAATAGAGTTAAAAATCTACGTTTCGACCTTAGGTCTTCTTCAGGAAATATCTGAAAGAGAAAAAAAACAAGTTAGTGTAGAGGAGAGGTAAAATGAGAGAGATATATATGTGGAGAAAGAAGAAAGGGGAGGCTTAGGGAGGAGAAGAAGTGATAAATGGTAAGATTAAGAGAGAATCTGTGAAACAAAAAGGTGATGATGGGAAAGATAAAGCATAATGGGAGAGAAAGAGCTGGGGAAGTTCCCAGGTAGAGACTGATTAACAGGGCCTTGTAAGAAGCCTGAAAGGTGACAAATGTGTGAGAAGGAATACTTAACTACATGGGACATATGCTGAAATACCAGCGTACGGTGGGCACCTCTGTTGGGGACATTATAAGTAAACTATCTACATCCCCTGAAAAAGAGTAACTCACATCAATAATAAACACATTTTCTTCCCTCTCTCGACATTTACTAAGATCAGGATACGACATTGCCGACCCTTCAGCTAGAGCCTCTGCAGTCAGTATTCTTGTACGACGTCAGGCATGGCTCCGACTCTCAGGGCTAGCACCTGATATTCAACAAAAAGTGGCTAATGTCCCTTTTTCTGGTGACCATCTTTTTTTGACCCGGGGCACAAACAATACTGGACAACCTACAATCCTCAGGCAGACAACTAAAAACAGTACAATATATGTACTACAAACCACACCCTCAGTATAATCCTTCATACAAAACTGGAAATTAGTATAACCAAAGAGATAACGTTAGAGGCAAAGAACGAATGACAAAGAACACATCGAAACCGATCCATGGTCGCCCCTCAGGACGGTCAAGCACCTCGTCCTCTCATTAAAAAAACTTCAGACTATGACCCGGTTTCCTTTTCTAGGCCTCGGAGACCTTTGTTCTGCGGCTTTGATTCGAAATTATACTGAGGCCTTTCCCAAAAGGCTCTATACATCTAGCCACTTTTTGAGGTATCACTGTTACAGGCCATTACGGTCATTCCATCGGGATGCCTGTAGGCCTGTTGTGCGCCGGACCCTTGTGTCCCTCCCACAAACAGAACCTACTACTACTCACATGCTGAGAAACAATCGATACATCCTGAAATTATTATAATATGGATCATAATATTCTTACCAAATTGCTGCTGCTACATGCAGTCTTCACCTGGCCATAGATAAAGGCCACAGAAAAATGGCGAGTACATTTATATTATAAACATAACAACATTTCAGGTTTACACCTACCGAGGCTGCAGGCCCTGACATACGTGGGACCCCCTTGCAAATGAGGTTACTAAGACATGATGGAACTGACATTACTCTATTGCATTCCATGTCTTTACCCTAAAACGACTACAGTATTGACTACAACAATACTACTGACTCTTAAGAGCCACTAGTCAAGTATGAAATAGATAAATTGTTTCATTTCACATAATTGTTTGCTACTTATGTAGCCTATTTATGCCAAAATGGATACATTTTCTAAGGACTTGAAAAACAGACATGGCAAAAAAACCAAACAAAAAAAAAAACCTGTATTAACTTATTACGTTATAGCAATACAAAATAGTAACATTGTATTATTTGAGTTACTGTTCAAAATTCAGACCTCGATAGGTAAGCAATAAGACATGACAGGGTGTGTGTTGAACAGATATTACCGCACGCCTAGGGGGCATAGTAAGGCACGAGGCCACCGGCCGAGTATCTTCAGCCCCTGGAAGTGCAGCAATATCTGTTCAGCACACACCCGGGAGTGTCTTATTGCGCTTATAAAATGGGCACCTTTTTTTATCTTATAAAAGTTTAGACAAAAAAGTATGTTTATATGTAGAAAAAAAGATGATTCAATTGTTAATATGTGATAAAATAGTCCTTCTGCCTATTTAAAAGTGACGTCATTATGTAGTTGCGAGTGGTAGTACTGATTTAATTTTGTTGCACTACCCCAGTGCTCTTGTGTACTCATTACAGTTTTTTTTTTTCTGGTTGTATTTATTTATTTTTTTAATAGGAACGAGCTTAAACTGGGGAACTAAATCTGTGGGATGCTGAGCGGGGGAAAATCCGACTGGTGCCGTGCCCTACTGTTTGAATCCCAGTCTGGTGGCTGTTTCTGTGGGCATTTGAAACTCCCAGCCCGAACGGAGCTCAGGCTGCGGTCTGCTCCGTGCGGGTGGTAGTATTCGTGAAAGACAGCCGGTGTGGTGTGGGAGGCACTGATTGAAGCGCCCCCGTTCTTATATTACTTGCAGGTTTTGCTACGGTCCGTTTTTTTTTTTTCTACTAAGAAAAATGAAGAGCGAGTGGCTCTAAAGCTTCAGTGATCTGCTATGCTGCTAAAACAATGGCGGCTTTTAAAAAATGAACGTTCCATGCTTAGCTCTGAACATTCCATTTAGAGGCATTGATTTCTTTGCCTGTACTTTTTTTCCCTATGTGTAGTACATATATGGCACTGCTTTTCTAGCCAATCAAAATGCTTTTTTTGCTATGCCCATTTTATAAGCTTTGGCAGATACTGTCTCTTCCAGTGCATGCCACTGAGACCACCAATCACTCCATTACATGGCTGAATTTCTTCTGAATTCTTACAGTATTTTGATGTGCCATGCCCTGATTGGCTCCACATCTGCTTAATTCATCTGATGATGCCCAATAAGAGCCAGTCTGGCTTGTCTTTCAGCCATAACCCTATAACGAATACTGTAATAGAGTACTTATAGATAGAATACAAAATTATGTTTATATGCTGATATACTGTTCTCAGCACCTATCGGTCCTAGGACGACACTATATGTACGGCAGAATGCCATATCTGACCACCCCACTGCCACATAACTGCTTGGGAATCTCCCAGAAGTGATGACTTACTGCAAGAGACCATTCCATGGAAGATGGATCAGTTACGCAAACACTTTTGACGTAACAGTAGATCTTCTAGGAATGTCTCTTGCAGTAAGTAGCTTCCCTCCCTCTGGTCCCTGCCATTCTGTAACAGGGAAAACGATGTAGGGTCAAGAGGCTTTGGTACCTCGGTTCCCCTCGGTCCATCGGTTTCACGAGCTGAAACCGGTGGGGAACGGAGACTACCAGGGACTACCCACTTTTATAGTCACAGCCCAGGAAGTGAGGTCGTGTGGGTGGTCCCTGGTGTGGAGACTGCTAGAAGAGACTTGTCTTGCTAGAGCGCCACCTATCAGGAACTCCCAGAAGTAGTGACTTACTGCAAGAGACATTCCTAGAAGATCTACTGTTACAACAAAAGTCTTTGCGTAACTGATCTTTCTAGGAGTGGTATATGTTGTTCATCCCACACTGACCCACCCGACCTCCCTGGCTGTGACGCACAACCTGGCTTCCAGCAGGCTAAGATCTGGCGTCATGGGGTGGAGCCGAGGGTTATACCACCCGGGTGGGTGGGAGGAGCCAGCTTTAAGACCTTCTGGTAAGAATTAAATGGGAAAGGGACATGCCAAGAAGTCTGGATGAACAACATACAGTATACCACTTCTAGAACTACTGTTACAGGTGAGTAACCTGTTTTTTGTGTTCAGTACATTTCTGCCATGACTGCCACTTAATCTTATGCCCTAGTAATTTGTCAGTGTTTTCTCAAATTGCCAAATTGCTGTCCCCATCCCTCGCCAACCTGCGTTTGCTTTGCATACTCACTACCTACACCTGTTTCTGAACTTTCTTTTGTTTTTGTTTCGCATCTCCAACGTGCTATAACTTTTACCCCAGCTCTCCTCCCTTCCATCCCAAATTCTGTATCCACTACAAGCCCCCCTTCCCCCCACGGGCATCTGTTGCTCCCTACCCCCCACCTCCTTTCTACTGCCCCCCCTTCTTCGACCCTGGCTGCCCTTACTGGTCTTACTTTGAGAGAGAGCTCTTGAAGCAGGCTATTACCATTAGGACTAATGCCGCAGACCTAGGGACGCAACGGAAAAAACTTAGCTAGCAGTAGCCAACGGGAACTGCCCCCCGACGTTGACTCCACCCCGACGTTTGTCGCGCTATAAAGGGGGCGGACCCCAGCTCCACCTCCGTTCTTTTCCCGCCGCAGACCCGCTCTCGTTGGGAAAGTCTTAGCGCATGCTACAGCAGTTCCAATAAAAAGTTAAGTACTTTCTCTGTTTTTCTTCCTTTTTCGACCAGTTTTCGTCCTTCCTTCCTTCTTCTTACCTCCATTCCGGCATATGTCTTCACCGTCATTGGTCTCCTCCGGTCCCAAGAAGACGAAGTGTGCATGACCACCAGATTCCATCCAAGGATGGCCACGAGAAGTGCATCTTCTGTCTGGGGCCAGACCATGACAGCACCGCCTGCAAGATCTGCAAAAGCTTTACCAGCAGGACCCGCATTAGACGCCTGAAGGCCTTGAAGGTCCACCTGTTGGAGCAGAAGATGGACGTCCTGCAAACCTCAGGGGAAAAGGGAAAGCACCGGGACAAGTCTCGCAAGAGGTCCCGGGTTAAGTATCATAGCCAGTCTGGCCATCGGTTCTCTCTCGTCTCTCCCCCAGAAAGGCCTCCTCTTCCGGCTCCGGTAGTCCGACTGCCAGAAGCACTCGAAGCCCAAAGAAATCCAGGCTGGAGCTACCTGCCAAGACACTGGCGCCCGGCCAAGGTGAGGAACACACCGGACAAACCGTGAAGGCAAAGGTCACGCCACTGCGTATAACCTCCGCTCCGGCAGAGTCTGTGAAGGCCTCTTCAGCACATGCTTCGGCCCTGCCAAAGAAGGCCTCGGCAATGGCCCTACCCAGTTCGGGTAAGCGGCCGAGCAAGGACCTGGGCCCCTAGGCTGTCTTCCACTGGGTCCTGTCCCTCCAATTCAACCACTTCAGAGCTGACACCGGCCAAGACACTGACACCGGCTGAATTGCCTATGGCCGAGGGGGGCACCGGTGAACCTGCGCCGGTCAAGGTGCCGTCACCGGCCCCGTAGTCTTCAACTCCGGAGGGCTCTTCTTCGGGTTCTTCCCCGAAAGCCCTGCCGGACCGCCTGGCTTCTCCTATCCCCTTGAAGGGGATGGTGGCATCGATGTTTTCTGAGGAGGAGCTGCAAGAGCTCTTCTCCCTCTGGTGGAGTTGGGTCACAAAGGAGGAGACTCCACCGGAGCCGGACCTGACACCGGTTCCCAACCGGCCAGACAACCACGAACCCAAGGGTTTGCCCGTCGGGTCGCCGGTTAAGACCCCGAGGAGTGCCGCAAGCCGTCTAAGTCCCACTTCCCCTCAGTTGTACGTTCACAGTCTCTGTCTGTAGACCACCAACGGTGCCCTTCCAGATCGGGCAGCTGTCATCGGTCTACGTCCAGGAGCAGATCTCGTAGCCGCCATAGATCTTCATCTAGGCGGGCTCGCTGCTTTACCTGACACCAGTCCAAAGACGGGCGTCTGTCATCGCTCCGTCTGTCCCGGAGCCAGCGTTGGACTGTCAGTCACCAACACTTGGGTGAGGGTAGTCCTTACAGACGCAGCTCGGACTCTTCCCGGTCCAGAAGCCTTTCTTCCTCATCTTTCTCAGGAGTTGGGTGTTCTCCTGGGGACAAGGATCTACCCCGCTCGCCTCCTGATGATCCAACTTTCATGGACATCGTGAGGCACATCCAGGCTTCTAACGAGTGGGAGACAGAGGATCCGGATCCGGAACACCAGAGACTGGCTTGTTACCCGAGGCAGAAGGAGCCCAAGCCTTTGGTGGTGCCTCTTCTGGTTGACACTTTCCAAGACCTTACCAGGATAACTTGGAAGCATCCAGCCTCAGTCCCGGCGGTTCCCAAAAAGTCGGGCAGGCTATACAAAGCCCCGAGGGATGAGCCTTTCTTGGCGGAAAACCCTCAGGCGGATTCTTCAGTGATAACGGCTGCTCATGACAAATCCAAGCAGCCGAAACATCTTAGCTCCCAGCCTCCCGACCAGGAATCCCATTACTTGGACCAGGTGGGCAAGAAAGTATACTCTGCTTCCACCTACTCCATTCATTCCCTTAATTTCCTCATGCATATGGTTCAGTACCAGAATGTACTTTGGGAGAAGGGACAGGAGCTAGCCAATGCCTTGCCAGACTCCGCACAGAAGATGGAGCTTCTGGACATTCTGAAGTTGGGCTTGGACGTGGGCATGCATGTTCTTCGTGCCTCGTACGACACTGCGGATACGGCAGCTAGGGTGGCAGCATCAGGTGTCTGCCTCAGGCGCCATGTCTGGTTGAGGGTCTCAGGATTTCACCAGGATCTGCAGTTCGGAATTGGGGATCTCCCATTCCAGGGTTCTGTGCTCTTTGGGCAGGAGACCGAGAGTCTTATCTCTCATCTACAAGAGTCTGGCAGATCTGTCTGGTCCGTCCGACAAATGTATAAGAGGGACCAGAAGCATGCTCGAAGATGGCCCTTTCGTAAGTCCTCAGTCCAGCAAGCCCATGGAAACCAGCAGGGTCAGAGAGGCGGCTTCAAAAGGAAGGCCAGCAGCTAGCATCCCGGAGGTGTTCCTTTTCGAGGCCCCAAGTCCTTCCAGGCCTCTCTGCCCACTCCCAGCTTCGCCCAATGACTCCCTATCGACCCCATCTTCTCCGGAGGAGGCGTCAGGGGAGGTGGTAGGGGGTCGCTTCTCCCTCCATCTGGAGGGATGGAGCTCTATCACTGCAGACCAGTGTGTCCTGGACATCATAAGGAGGGGACATACGCTGGAGTTCACCGAGATCCATCCAGAAACTCCACCAAGGCCCTCCAGATATCCTCCTTCTCACGTTCCCTTTATAGAAGGAGAGATTCAGGTCCTCTTGCAAAAAAGGGCAAAAGAACCAGTTCCTCTGCAGCAGCGAAGAAGGGGTTATTACTCCCATTTCTTCCTGGTCCCAAAGAAAACGCAAGACCTTCAGCCCATCCTGGACCTCAGCTCTCTAAACAATTATATCAAATACCGAAGGTTCAGGATGGGATGGTGACGCTTCCAGGTCTCATTCCTCTGCTGCACCAGGAGACTGGCTCTGTTCCCTGGACATGCAAGATGCGTATATGCATATCGGGGTCTTTTCCCCCCCTCACAGGAAGTATTTGGAGTTCCACTTCCAGGGGGATCATTATCAGTCCCGGGTTCTTCCGTTCTGCCTCTTCTCCTCTCCTCGAGTCTTCACGAAGTGCCTGGCAGTATTAGCTGTGGCTCTAAGGCACAAAGGGCATTACGTCTTTCCTAACCTCGACGATTGGCTGCACTCAGCCCCGTCAGGGATGCACCTAATTCAAGCTCTCAGAGACACTTATACTCTATTCCGAGCGGTGGGGATCACCCTGAACCTACCAAAGTCTTCCCCAGGGCCCAGCCAAAGACTCTTCTTTATAGGTGCGGTCCTGGACTCGATCCAGGGCATGGCTTTTCTTCCCCAGGAGAGGGGAGATCACCTGCGGGAGATAGCCAGATCAGTCCTAGTTACCCCTCAGGTCCAAGCTCGGACCTTCCTCAGACTTCTGGGGCACATGGTGGCTGCCATCCCTGTCACTCCCTTGGCCCGCCTCCACATGAGGGTCGCACAGTGGATGCTCAGGGTGCAGTGGGATCAAAGCTCCGACAGTCTCGACCATTGGTCAGGATCTCAGAGCCAGTCAGGAGGACCCTGCATTGGTGGTTGGACCCTCTCAGTTTGGAGGAAGGGGTCCCCTTTCATCAGGAGCCCCAAGCCAGACGTTGACAACAGATGCCTCCGATTTGGGTTGGGGGCGCACCTCAGGGACAGCCGGACTCAAGGCGTCTGGGCCCCAGAGGAGCGCAACCTCCACATCAATGTTCTGGAAATGCGAGTGGTCCTCAATGCTCTCAAGGGCATTTCAGGAGGACCTCATACTGGGCTCTCTTCTCGTTCAGATGGACAACATGGCAGTTGTCTTTTACATCAACAAGCAAGGGGGGGACTCACTCCTACCCCCTGTGTAGGGGAGCGATGAGAGTCTGGTATTAGGCGCTGGAGCATCACATATCTCTGTCCGCTGTTCATGTTCCAGGTGCCCAAAATGACTTGGCAGACAGCCTAAGCAGGTCTCAGTCCAAGGTGCATGAGTGGAAGCTACTCCAGTCAGTAGCGGACCAGCTCTTCGGTGCTTGGGGTCGTCCAGAGCTGGACCTCTTTGTGTCTCCACGCAATGCCAAACTGCCAGTTTTCAGCTCGTGAGAGCCCGCAACTTGTGATTTTTGGCCAGATGCGTTGTACCTTTGTTGGGCAGGGAGGTTTCTTTACGCCTTCCCTCATTTCCCTCTCATTCAGAGAGTCTTATTGAACGTTCGGGCCGAGGGGGCTCAGATGATTCTAATCGCCCCACTATGGCCTCGGCAGATTTGATTCCCACTACTTCAGTAGTTGTCCTCAGAACCTCTAATTCCGCTGCCAATATGCTCGCAATTGCTGTGCCAGGATCAGGGCAGGCTGGTTCATCCAGATCTCAGGTCTCTGCACCTTCATGCATGGCTCCTGCAGACATAGCCAAATCAAGGTACAGGGTTTCCCAGGAGGTGGCGGACGTCCTCGTTTGGGCGAGGAAGCTCTCTTCTCGATTCACTTATGCTATGAAGTGGAAACGTTTTTACTTATGGGCTTCATCTCACCATTTGGATCCCCTTACCTGTCTGGTGAACTCAGCATTACAGTACCTCCTCTCCTTATACCAGCAAGGCTTGAGCTACTCTTCCATAAAGGTGCATAGGTGGGCTATTTCTGCTTATCACATCCTCTTTGGAAACAGGACCTTTGCCCAGTTGGACGTGGCCCGCACTTTTTTACGTGGCAGTTTGCATTTGAGACCTCCCATTAGGGATCCTATCCCTCCCTGGGATCTCCTTTTTGTGTTGGAGAAGCTCAGTCTCTCCCCCACCCTTTGAACCTGCAGTAGAGTGTGAGCTGCATTACCTTTCCTGGAAGGTTTGTATTTTGGTTGCTGTTACTTCAGCTCAAAAGGTTTCCAAGCTTCAGGCCTTGATGTGTAAGGGGCCTTTTTTAATTTTTCATAGAGAAAGGATTTCCCTCAGGACAAATCCTAAGTTTTTTCCCAAAATGGTCTCAGAATTGACCCTCAACTGGTCGGTTGACCTTCCAGTTTATTATTCTACCCCTACTAATAGGGGAGAGGCTCTCCTACACACATTGGATGTCCACAGGGCGCTGAGGTACTACCTCTCGCGTACAGCGGTACACCGTAAATCGGAACAATAGTTTGTGGCCTTTGCTCCACAACATCTGGGCAAACCGGTGTCTAAACAAATTATTTCCCCAGTGGCTTGTCCACTGTATTGTGTTTTGTTATGACAAGCACAGGAAACCTCTGCCAGGCTCAGAGCGAGCTCATTCCACCAGAGGGGTCTCTACTTCCTTCGCCTCCTTGAAGAATGTCTCTATACAGGACATTTGTGCTGCTGCTACTTGGAATTTAGTGCACACTTTTGTTAAGCACTATAGCCTGGATATTGCCTCCAGGCACCATGCCGGATTTGGCCTGGCAGTCCTTCAGGGACTTTTGTCTTAACTGTGCTGTCTTTCAGCCATCGGTTTCCCTCTTCCTCCTCCCGGGGTTAGTCACCTCCTTGGCGTGAGACTACTTGGGATTCTGTCCTAATAGTTATAGCCTGCTGCAAGAGCTCCCCCTAGAAGTAAGATAGTACAGTTACGTAAGAACTTACCGTAACAGTAGATCTTCAAGAGGAGCTCTTGCAGCAGGAACTCCTTTCCCCTGGAGAGGTTTACAGCATGTCTTCGACAAGCTTTGCCTGGTTTGCTTGCCAGGGTCCGTTTGCAGGTCTTGGCGGGTGAACTGAGGTGAAGCTGGGGTTCGCCCCCTTTATAGCATGACCGACATCTGGGGGGTCCCCGCTGGGTACTGCTAGCTAAGTTTTTTCCAGTGGGTCCTAAGGCCTGCGACATTAGTCCTAATGGTTATAGCCTGCTGCAAGAGCATCTCTCGAAGATCTACTGTTACAGTAAGTTCTTACATAACTGTACTTTCCTCAGGCTCTCAGTTCTCTGACCAACTCTCCCTCTGCTCTCTTACTTTCCTCCACTCAGCCCCGTCTTCCCTGCAGCTATGTTCCTCTGGCTACCTACCTTCCTCATCTATCTTCCCCTACTCTCCCTGCTCCCTGTATCCTTGTCCTCTCACATCTCCTCCTCCCCCCTCCTTCCTACCCGTTCTGCCTTCTCCCTCCCCTCCCCCACCTACTGCCCTATCCCCGTGCTCTCCTACCTACTCTGTCCACCCTGGCCTCTTTCTACCCCCTCCTGTCACCTTGAATTCCTCCACTGCTCCCTTCTCGCCCACAACTGGTACTCCTCTGTTCCATCCCCTTGGCCACAAAAACGTAACCATCCTTTCTATCCCACCTCCTCGTTCTCCTGCTTCTGGCTGGTGATGTTGAGCCAAATCCCCCCCCCCTCTCTGCACAGAGAGGCCTTAGGTTTTTTCCATTTCAACACACAAAGCCTCCTGCTAAAGCTAGACTCCCTCAAGGTACGAGCCTTGCTACACTCCCCAAACATACTTTGTATATTGGAAACTGTCTCTCCTCTAGAGTCCCAGATTCACTTCTCACCCTCTCCGAATTCCACCTCTTCCGCCAGGATGAGGATAAACGTGGTGGCCGCGTTGCTATTTGTAACTTCCAAAATATTTCCTACTCTGTCACCCTCAAAGAGGTCATCCCCTCCTCTCACGAACTCTTACTACATAAATACTCTCTCCTCTCCACCCTCCCTGTTTTCGTCGGCGTCCTCTATGCCTCCCCTAAGATCCCACCTCCTCTCTCCTTAACTCCTTCTCCTTACTTGTCTCCCTCTCTGCTTCTGGCAAACTTATCCTGCTTGGTGATTTTAACCTAAACTGGTTCTTCCCTGACTCTAAGCCTATTCAGCACTCCCATCGAATCACTGAACCTTTCCCAACTAATCTTTGAACCCACTACGCTTAATCCCCACTCCTCAAACTACTCCCTCCTGAACAGGGTACTGTGCTCTCACCCCCATCAAGTCTCGTATGCTGGCGTGCTCCCAAATGTATTCAGTGATCACTGTCTCATCTATTGTATTAGAAAAGCCCACCCACCCACAATCCTCCCCAAAATATATTTGGCACAGGCCCCTAAGGTCCCTCAACACTGATGCTCTTTTGAGTGACCTGGTCCCCCATCTACTCTGCCCAGGATATTGACACAGCCCTAACATACTTTACTGTTATCCTCACTGCTCCTGGAAAACACCCCCAGAAGAACTAGAGTGAAATGCTTCTATCACCCTTGGATTACCTCTGACCTCCTAGAGCTGTGCAAAACTAGGGACCTTGCTTGAGCACGCTTTAAGGCCTCAAATATTTCTTCACTACACGCTGCTCCCTCTCAGCCCCCACCCCCACAATCCACCTCATCTGCTGGTTTCACTTCCTCCCATCTCCCCTCAGGAAGTTTTCCTTGCCCTCAGATCTCTCAATCTCAGAATACAGACATGATGGTTTAGACTCCAGTCTCCTCCATGTATCTGCCCCTGCTATTCTTCTCCCGCTCACCCATCTCTTGAACCTCTCCTTCTCTCTGTGTGCCGTCCCCCTCACCTGTAAAACTGCCAAGGTACTCTCCCTCCAGAAAAGGGGGTAATCCAACATCCCCTGGAAACTATAGACCTATCTCTCTCCTTCCTTCCTTGCTAAACTGCAGGAGTCGGTAGTCCACTCCAGATTAGTCGACTTCCTCGACTCCTCTTCCTTCCTAGCCCCTTTCCATTCTGGCTTCAGAAAAGAACACTCCACAATCGCCTCCCTTCTCAGCATTATTGACTCTGTCCTTACAGGGATGGACCAGGGGCTCATAACTGTGGCTGTTTCTATTGATCTCGCTAAGGCATTCGACTCTGTATCACCCTCTCCTTTTAAACAAGCTGGCCTCAGCTGGCCTCTCCACTCCTAAAGTTCAGTGGTTCCACTCCTGCCTGACTAACTGCCAGCGACTTGTGCAGGTGGTTAGCACCTTATCCCCCAACTCCCCTTTCTCGCAGGAGTCCCCTAGGGCTCTGTCCAAGGTCCCATACTATTCTCTGTTTTTCTAAATCACCTGCCTTTTGTCTATGTCTCCTCCCATATTCATATGCCAGCAACGCTGTCCTGTAAGCATCTGGCCCCTCCACGTCTGCGGTTGAATCCTCGCTCCAACTCGATTTCCATAATGTACTACGCTGCTTCCAAGCCAACCAGCTCAAAGTAAATACCAAGAAGACTGCATCCATGACCTTTGGCACCAGCCAAAAGCTAGCTAAGCTGTCCTCTCTTCCCAACTGCTTCACCCTTGATAGTACCCAACTGGAGGTAGTCCACACTTATAAATACCTTGGTGTGTGGCTTGACAGCAGCCTAGACTTCTCAACACACTTCGCTATAACACTCAGCTCTGCTCAACTAGGCATTCCACTAAAAGAGTTGCCTCTCCTCCTGAGAGTCACGGGGACCTAACATCAAGTGATCCTCCTATTTTGACTACAGGGCGTAGTCTACAGTGCACCCTCCCTCCGCTCTGGACACACTCTGTAATGCCTTCTGTCATTTTGCTACCAACTCTTCTCCCCACACACATCACTGCTCCCTTTATTTCATTCTTTCTGTGGCCCCCCCCCACCCTTGTGCCACCTTTCAAACCTCTCCTCTCATTGGAGAATACTGGTTTGCCTCCCTCTCCTCTTATCTATACTCTACTCTCCCCCTCTGCTCCCTCCTCCTATCCCTTTGCTCTAGAGACTCCCATTCCTTCTTAATCCCTCACCCTCAATCAAGTGCTGGCCAGGCGACCTTCTCTTACTGGCTCCTCTCCTCTGGAACTGTCTCCCTCCTCTTCCTCACATGCCCTTCCCTACTGTCCCTAAACCAGTTGCTAAAGCCAACCCCCCACTCCCTGTTCCCCCAACCTCTCCATCTCCCTCTCTCCCCCCTGCTGCCTTACCCTATACCTATTTGCCTTCACACTCCCCTCACCCTCTCTCTGTCGTTTGAGGGCTTTGCCTCAGTAGAATTCTAACCTGTCTGATTTCCACCGGCACACCTTTGTAATCCTTAAATTGACCATGTTCAGTAATGCACCTTTTTTTTTTTTTTTAACACAATGTATACCTACTGCCATTTTGCCACCTCTGTATTACACCGTAATTAATGCTGTATCTTGCACTTCTGTTGATTGTGATTGCCGCCTGTTTTGTTTCCCTTTCCCCTTCTCCAGGGTTGCACCTTGAAACAAGCTTCGACTCAGTGTGCTTTTCCCAGTTAGTAAACTTTTACATATATAAATAAAGGAATACATTTTCATTTTCCAGTGTGCATTTAAATATTTTTTTATTGTTCTCTTTTTGTGTACTTACTTGGAGCAGTTAGTCCCTCTGTCAGCTCATCCCCTGACCTGACCCTCTGCAACTGAAGGATGCTCTGCTAGCCCCATGGGAGCTACCATAGACATCCCCTACACACTCGGGGAAAGACACCACCTCAAGGGGCAGGTGGCTTTATCTTTGACAAGACGCCCAAGACTGAATGCGAAGTGGGGACGAGCAGAGCCCCTGTGGTGGTCAGGGCATCACAGCAGGACAGTGTGGCAACATCTGCCTTGACCACTTCCAGAATTTTGCAACTGGCTCATCTCCTAAGTAGGGAGAGAATTCCCTGCCACATCAGATACCCCCCCCACACACACACATCACATATGGCACTGGCACCTCTGGAAGTTCATGGGGGCAGTGTTGCAGTAATGGACTGTACCCACCCCACCCAAAAGAAAGTGATCGATAGAATGCTCATTTTTCTCCTGCTGGACCTGTATCACCAACATGGCAAGTGGCTTCCCAGTTATTGAGCGAATGGGCCATCCCAGCATGCATTTCCTTTAACTCTTTTGTTTCAATGCAGCTCACAAAATGAGTTTTATTTGGTTCTTACATTATGTTTGACTCCAAACATTTAGTTATGTGCAGTCAGGTTAGAAGGCACAGAGGAAGGTTTTGCTCTGTAATTGGATGAATGTGAACTTCAATTGCAGTGACTGTATGCGCATTTCAGCAGACTAGGTCCAGAGGCCAGTGTACACAGTCCTTGACTGAGCTTCGATATCACTCAGTGACGCACAGATCCAAGCTAATTTCTTCTGACTTCTTGCTGAAATGAGGTGGAAACTGGTTATGCTGAGCAGTCTGTTTTAAACATATCTAGCCTACCCTCTTTGTTAAAATGTATTCTGTTTTATGCCCCCTTGCACCAACTGGGCCCCATCAGCCCTACAGCCCAACTCCGTTGGTGGAGTTTAGCTTGGGTTCTGGAGCGGGGTCCAGTCAGTGATGTGAGACCTGCGGTGGGTGGCATCCTGCGTGGTCAGGGCATTTCCTTTTCTCTTCCTGCTCTTTGGACATTGTGCGGGCCCTTGTGCTGATGCACAGTGTGGATCAGGGCTCCAGTGTCCCTCTGCCTTGATTTGCAGTGTATGGCTGCACCACCACCTGTGGTCCCCCAGGTGGTGGTAGAATAGCAGAGTTCAGACACCCATCCTTCCCAAGGAAGCAAGTGTCCATTGTGATATTCCACCATCCTCTCCAGCCGGCCCTTCAGTGACCCAGGCTCGTTGCTAAACTCGGGTCACCGGCATTGTGAGCGGTAATGCTACCGTTGTGCCGATGGGCCTTGTCTTCCTTCTTTAATAACCTGTATGTGAGAGAATCCATTCTTTATACCTCAGCTGTTAAATCAGGTCGGACTAAACTGCTTACCTGTTGTGCTTATTTCACAACGCATGTTCCAACTTCAGCTGCTGATGCTATTCCAGTATCATATATAGATTGTAGAAACCCAATTGGAGTTTCTGTTCTTTAATGTTCTGTTGTTTTCCAGGTCGCACTGGGAGACAAGCAACTTGTTGTTTAGTGTGTCTTCCTGGTGAAACATTTCAATACATAAATAAATGGGTTTGTCATCATGACTGCTTTGTCTAGCTTATATGAGTTATCCACCCTGAAGGGGCAGCTAAAAGAGGAGAGGCCAAATGCTTCTGTTCCTAGTCTGTCAATGTGGGACAAATGACAGGGAAACTTTTCTGTAAGGGTACTTAGTTGATTAAAAATGTTATTTTAAAACGTTCTGTTTTTATTAGAGCTCTGACAAAGACCCAAACATCACAGATTACTATATTGTATACAAGTAAAGAATACAAAGCACCGAGGTAGGGGGCCCAACAAAAAAATGTATCTCTACACAGACGATGTCCAGCTCTACTTGGCCAATTCTGAATCATCTATTCTGGAGGTTTGGGCAACCCTTGAACTGTTTGGCCAGCATGCTGGATATTCTTTGAATAAAACTAAATAGAATTACTCACCTTCCAGTATATGCCATTTATTAATATAACTCAAATGCTCCCTCTTAAATGGTCTACCAAGCAGATTAATTATCTGGGAATACAAACCCATAAAAATCTGAACAAACATTTTTTTTTTTTTTTAATTTTCTTTTTAGTAAGTTTTTAAACTTATATGCACATAAGTCATCAGTGTTCACACATTTAAAAACATTCATTGCTTTTCACATTGTACAGTCAGTCAATAAAACCAATATGAAATTCATACTAACTGGAATACACTACTCAGTTTTGCAGTGCCATATCTGTGGGACTGGTTCCAGGTCCCTGGCCCCATCTCCGGGTGGTTAGTATTTAAATGTAACGTTTAAGGCTTGAGAAACTATGGGTGTTTCCCAGGTTGGTCCGGCTACTGACAGCACCCCAATAGGGCATCCCTGCGTTCAAAGGTCCAATGTCCCATCTTTCATTTGGTGAAATATTTAAAGGTGAGGACCCCCATCCCTTATTCAGGGGATGAGTTCCCTAGAGGGGGTGAAGGGGTCAAATCCAAGCCATAGTTCCAACATTTACTTTAACTCCCATTCCGGTTACAACCTGCCCTTAATAGTCAATACATTTGCATACGTCTCCTATATCAAGTTCACAGTATCCTCACAGGTCCCGCCCTGACTGAGCGTATTCAATCGGGCTGAATTATACGTGGACCTCTACCTCATGAGGGAGCGGGGGAGCCAGGTTTGGGTCTTCGGGGTCAAAATCTCAGCTTGTGGTCCCCAGCAGGCACGTAAGCTGTAGTTCCTTAGGGAACAAAAGCAGGGTCTTTTAGCATGTAATATATCTGCCAGCGTGTCCATCTGGTGGTGAATGTCTCCTCCCATTTGTTTAGACTATGTGTTATTTTTTCCATGTTATAAATCTGTTTTGTGATATCCCACCAATCGCGTAATGATGGGATTCTGGTTGTTAACCATTGTCTAGTTATTGCTTTTTTCACCGCAGTTAGAAGCAAAGAGAGCAGGTATTTAGTGTTAGGGCCTCTATGTGGCCTTGGGAATATAAGGAATAAATACAACTCTAATGACAGTTGGAGTTGTGGGTCTATGAATTCTTGTAACTGGGCCTCCAGTTGCGTTAGGAAAGTGTTGAGTGCCGGGCAGGCCCACATAATGTGAGTCAAGTTCGCCTGTGGTACGCCACACATTCTCCAGCACTCCGCTGTCTTAATTGGGGAATAGTGCCTTGTGACCACCCGGGGATCTAAAGTAGCGGACTAAAACCTTCCAGGCATATTCCCTCCATTGGTGTGAGCTAGTGACTGGGCTGAGTAGCTGCACACCTGCCTCCAATCCCCCAAGGAAAGTTGATACCCCGTCTCCCTATACCATTGCGCACGAATGTCCTTAGTGAGGGTTTCCCTTTGTGAGTTAAGGGTTTGGTAGTGTAGTGATATCAAATGGTCCTGCTTCCTCGTATTGTTTAGTTGGATTTGACATTGAATTAGTGCTGGATAACCTTCCGGGTTCCAAAAGGATTGCGGGAGACCTTCCACATAGTGTCTCAGTTGAAAATAGCAGAAGAAGTCCTTATGTGGTAGGTGGAATTTTGTTTGGATTTCCACATAAGTCCAAATACATCCGTGTGTCACTATTTGTAACACGTACTTTAACCCATGTTTTCCCAGTTCAGGAAACCATTGTCCATATTGTTCGGGGCGAAGTCCGTTAAGATTGAGATTGGACAGAGAAGCACTTGATATGGTAGCAGTTGGTGGGATTTTTTAAGTGTGGACCAATTCTTAAACTGGTCCGCTAACCAAGGGCTGGTGATCTGGCGGATTTTTTCCCCCGGTTCCTGGCGATACATGGCCCGTAGAAAGGCCTGTTCATTTAATAGTGACTTTTCTATTTCTAGTCAGTGTGGGTTGGAGGTTTTATTTTGTCTGGCCATCATATGAACAAGAGTAATCGCCTGTTGGTAAAGTTTTAGGTCGGGGAGTGCTAAGCCTCCATCTGGACGTGCAAGGGAGAGTATCTTTAGGCGGACCCGGGGTTTCTGACTGGCTCATATAAATGTCATTATTAGACGCTTTATTTCTTGAAAGATTTTTAGTGGTATGTATAAAGGGATGTTTTGAAATAAGTATAAAGCCCTCGGGAGGGTTATCATTCTGATTGTCTGTTCTCTTCGTGAGGCTAAGGGGCAGGGTTGTCCATGCCTGTAGGTCTTGTTTTAGTTGTATAATAAAGGGTACATAGTTATGCTTATAATATTTTGTCGCATCTTGGGGTATGTATATTCCAAGGTACTTTAGCTTCATCAGGTTCCATCTGCCTGGAAGTGTGTCTCGGGTGTTTTGTGTAGAAGCATATTGGAATGTGAGGATTTCCGTTTTAGCCAAATTAAGCTTGTATCCTGACACCGAGCTATAAGCGTCCAGGATTTATCTCACCACAGGGATCGATCGATCTGGGTTCTGGAGGTACAAAAGAATGTCGTCCGTATATAAGGCTGTTCGATGTTCCGTGTCTCCTATCTTTATCCCCTCGACCTGCTGGGATTCTCGGATTTGTTGCACTAAGGGTTCGATAACTGCGGCAAACAGCAGTGGCGATAAAGGGCATCCTTGTCGGGTTCCCCTTTGAAGTTGGAAATAACCAGAGTGATGCCCATTCACCTTCATACACGTCTGGGGCGCGGAATTTATATTTTGCAGAATTTGAATGAAGGCAGGTGGGAATCCAAATTTGTTTAAAGTTAAGTACAAAAAGGGCCAGGCCACTCATCGAAGGCCTTTTCTACGTCCAGACTTATTAGAACTGTCGGCTCTCCGGTCTTTTGCATCTGGTTCACCACATGGAGAGAGTGCTTGATGTTATCAGTGGTGGTGCGCGACCTCACAAACCCCATTTGGTCTTTGTGTATTAATAAGGGGAGAACCTGATCCAAGCGGTGCGCCAGTATGCTCATAAACAATTTATAGTCTTGGTTTAGTACTGATATGGGTCTATATGAGGCGCAATTTGGGGGATTTTTACCGGGTTTAGGAATAACCGATATGGTTGTGTAGGACCAGGACTGGGTTGGGGATTTCCCCCTCCAACACAGAGTTAAAGACTCAAAGGAGTGCAGGGGTGACCTGGGTTCTAGTGGCCTTGTAAAACTCCACGCCATATCCATCTGGCCCCGGGGCTTTCAGAGATTTAGCGTTGGCTATTACCTGCATCACCTCCAGCTCCGTGATGGGTTCAACTAGAGAGTCCCTGTGTGCCTCTGTAAGTTTTGGGAGGGTATCAGAGTTTAGATAGTCCGCCAACCGAGCCAGGGGTGGTGTAGTCTCGGGGGTGTATAGAGCTGTATAAAATGTAGTGAAGGCCTCTGCGATGTCATGTGTTTTGGAGAGCGGCTGGCCACCTGAAGGGTGTCTTATGGTTGCGATCGTTGCGCCCTTCTTCTGTCTGTGTACTTGGTACACAAGCAGATGCATGGCTCATGGTCCAACTTCATAAAATCGCTGCCTCAAGAAGGTGAGAGCAATTTCAGTCTGTTGGGCCAGTTTATCCAGCTCCTGCTTGGTTTGTTGTAGCTGAGGAAGGAGTGACTCGTCACCCTGTTGATGTGCCATTTGTAAGAAATGGAGTGTGTCTTCTAGCTTGGCCCTGTACTCCTTGCGCTGCCTCTCCACTTCCGCCGTGTATTTAATTATATGTCCTCTGAGGACTGCTTTAATCATGTCCCAGTGCACCAACGGGGTTGAGTCTGAGGTTATCTGTTAGAATTATAATTATAGTTATCTGCTAGAATTTTGGTGACTTTTCTTCGATAGGAACTCGCGGAACTTTTTTGATCGCAAATGGTATGGGTTTAACCTCCACTGCCTACTTCTGGTCTGTCTGCCTAAGTCCCAATGGGTAAACAGGGGAGCGTGATCTGAGATAGAGATGTCTCCAAGTTGGGCATCATGTATGGTGGCCAGATTTTCTATTTGGGTATATACATAGTCTATGCGGGAGTAGGTAGATGTACCGGGGAATAATTAGAGTATTTTCTTGTTTGCAGGTGTAGTTTCTGCCATGCGGCACACCAGCCCACCTCCGATACAAATTTATTCAAGAATTTCTGGTGGTTGTTTGTTTCTGTGGTCTCCTACTAGAGGAGTCAATCCGGGGATCCGCGGTTAGATTAAAATCACCCGCCATTAAGAGAATACCCCTAGTCTTCTGAACTATCTTGTCTAGTAATGGCCTCAGCTGTGGGACAGTGATGCCCGGTGGGAGGTATATGTTAACAAGATTAACCTCTTCATCATTAAGCTTTCCTCTGACAGCGATCAGCCTGCCCTCCGGATCGGACCATGTTGAGTCAACTTGAAATGGGGTGTATGAGGGTATAATAGTAGCAACTCCTCTTCATCTACCATCCTTACAGGAGGAGTGGTAGACTTGCCCTCTGCTTAGCTTAGCTAGCTTATCATGTTTGGCAGGGTTCATGTGGGTTTCTTGGAGGAAAACTATGTCTGATTTGGATCTTCTGATGTATGCTAGGGCCTTGGATCTTTTAATGGGAGAGGCGAGGCCGTTGATGTTTAGGGACAACAACTTCAGTCTAGACACATGCATCTCAACAGATGGTTGTGATGCTTGTTACCTGGCTCCCCGGACCCCCCACAAGGCATTTCTTTGAACCCGTGTAAGGTGTGCGACTGTACTTGATATAAAGTGAGCCTGATGACCTTTTGACATACATTACAATACCAACAGAACAACACACATAGGTTAATAAACAACATAGGTGTCAAACACCTCCATGTGGCCAACATGGTCACGTAAACATAAACTAAATAAGTGGCACTTCCACTGATTCGGGCAAAGCCCTGATCTAGGGGTAGGAATAAAATCCTACCATTGTGGCCCTTTTTTACTTGGGGGCCTTAGGTACCGATGGTACCTATAGGGGAAAGGTAATTGGGGTAGGTGGCGTATACAGCAGAGCCTCAGGCTCCCCTGAGATCTCTAATGTTTTGAGAGGCATTTGAGTGATGTAATGGAGGGTTTGGCCTTCCTGAGCACAGATGGGAGAGTCCCCACCTAGGCCTGGCTGTGTCTTTCTCACCCACGACCCGCCATGGGCCAAGGACAGGAGAGATGAGGGGCACACATTGAAACAAAAGTGCACTCCCCCGCTCCCTCTCCCCCCAGCATCTCTCTGCAGGCAGGTGGCCTGGCATCAAAACGGGGGCCCACGGCACGGTCTATCATCACTGGTATCAGGGGTTACCCATGTTGTATCATTTGGGCCACCTCGTAGCTACCCTCGCAATGGTCATCTGAGTATCTGCCAGCCGTTAGCTTCCGGGTGCTCCGGTACAGGGCAGATATCCTGCCTCATTCGCCGGTATGCTCCAGGAGCTGTATTTGCATGGGGCTGTGGGATGGAACCACCCCGCTCCCGCCCCAAGCAGCCCATTTATGGTATGACAATTGCAATAGGTCCAGTCTTCATTTGGGGATACCTCCCGGTCCCCTCCGTCTTAGGCATGTCGCAGATCTGCTTGGTTTGGTCTGTCTGCTGCTTTTCTGCTGGAGCTCCCCATCCTCGTTACTCCCCCCCCCTTCCCGTAAGTCCTTCCTCCCCATAAGCTCCCCTTGTCTCAATCCCTGTTAACGTGCCTCCCTCCTCCCTATCCCTGATTATCCACTTCGCATCCCTCAGTGGTGGGTTTTCCAGGCATGGGCGTGCCCCCGTCGCTCCCTGGTCCCTCCGTCAGGAGGGGTCCCTTTGTCGTTGAGGACCCAGGTCCACATAAGTCCCAATTCGCCAGGCTTCCCAATGCTGGTATACGCTATGGAAGGACATGGAGGGTGCAGGGAGAGAAGGTGAAGGGGGCGGAAAGGAAGAGGCAACCAGTTCAGCTTTGGACCCTTCCCCCCCATCCAGTCCAGAGCCAGCAAGGGGGCCAGATGCTCCCATCTGTCCATGTTTCAGAGCTCAGGTAGCGTCCCTTTCAGCTGGTCCCTGAAGAGGGCATCCTCCCTCTCCCTCACCCCCCCGATCCTCACCCGCCTGCCACCTCCCCCAAGGCTTCTACACTCCTAGGCCTCCACAACCCTCCTGCAGGAGGAGAGCAACCGCTATCACTCGTCCAGGCCAGCGGAAGGGGAATCCCTCAGTCACTCCCCCACACCCAGCCCACCCAGGTAATGAGCTGAAGCGGTAGGTAGCCGCCTCTCAGGATCCCCTCACCATGCAATCCGGGCTTCAGTAGCGGCGTTCCTATTATGTGGCCAGCCTCGATATACTGTGCGTTGGGTACTCTGATTTCCGCTATCTATATCTCTTATCTTGGGGCCCCTTACACCAGGAATCCATGGAAATCGCGCCCATTCTCACAGAGTCGGTCTGAAGCCCTTGGGCCGGCTTTGCTGATCATCTTTCCCTACTCACCCTCCCAATCCCCCCCCCGATCCCGTTACCCTCCGCATTATTTCTTGTTTATGCGGCTAATGTAGCCAGCCCGGCACAGCGTTTGCCTCTGCACTGCCATACTCTGTTTTGGATAGAAAGAGGCCCAGAGGCCACGCCTAGCTACGCGCCCACCAAACAGGCCGGGCAGGCTCCAACCAAGCCAAGGCCTCTCCATCGATTTGTACCATCACGCTGTTCCCGGATGGCCACTCCGCCATTCTCTCTACCCTTGGCTCTAGAGAATATCTAAACGTCTCCATTTGCACACCTACAATAAAAGATCATTACTATTGTATCTATCCAACTAGGAAGGCTGTTGCTGTTTTTCCGGTTAGCTGATCAACCCCCTTCACACCCTTCTTTACCCCCCCAGATTAATTACATTTATTCTAATTTTTACTGGACCCATCTAAGTTTTTCCAGCGCTACATCCAATGGGCCCCCACAATCAAACCAAAGTCCACATTCTGTACTTGAGACTTCATGTTTTAGGGTCTTGAGGGGTCACATCCACCTCCGGTGAGTTTTGGGTCCTGGACCTCAGGGTGCTCATTATGGTCTGTATGGCCTCCACTCCTTGACGCCGTCTGGCTTTCCATTGGCTAACAGTCCAGGCTTTTTGGGCCAGCTTAGTTGCGATGGGTACTTCAGTGTTCGGTCGTTGTTGCGTGATCTCCATCTTCCTGGTCCTAAGTTCAGCAATCGCTGCAGCCGCGTTTTCAAATGTGAGAGGCCCTTCATTGAACTGAATTACCATTTTCGAGGGGTAAAGTGTCCAAAAACGTATGCCTGCCGCTTTAAGCATCTTCATCATTGGAATGTAGGCCCTTCTGAGCGTCATCACTTCAGGGGCAAAGTCATTTTCCAAATACAGCCTGTGAGTTTTGTAGTAGACTGAGCCCTGTCTCCATGCTGTATGAAGGACCGTTTCCTTTTCTTGATGTCTGAGGAACTTGAGGAAGATATTACGGAGGCGCGTGCCTGCTGCAGGCCTGGGACCTAGGGTACGATGCACCCACTCCATCTCCGGCATGATCATTTCAGGTAATTTGAGAGATTCCCTTAATGGCTTTTGTGTAAAGGGGATAATGTCTGTGCCCTCCACTCCCTCCGGGAGCCCCGAGAGTCTGATATTATTCCGACGGCTCCTGCTCTCGGCGTCTTCTGCGCGATCCTGAAGGCCCCTTAGCTGCATGTGTAGCTGGACAATGGCTCTCTCGGTTTCTTCCACCCTCTTATCCGTCGCAGTCAGTTGTTCCTCATGATCATCTTGTCTTTTTTTCTAGCTTACTGAGGTCAGTCCGGAGGGCAGTAGCAGTCGACCTGATAGCCTTCCTAAAGTCTCGAATCTCTGTTAACATCTGTGCCATCTGTCGTTGCAGGATCGAGTGTGGTACTCGGTCAGTCTGCGAAGTACTGTGGCAGGAGGCCGATGAAGCCCGCGAGTCACTGCTATCCGAATCCTCATCCTGAGATCTCTCCCCATCCGAGCGCTTTGGAGACCCCTGCTTAGCATCTCCTCTCTTTCTGGGCATTTTAGAACCTCTTGGGTGTATTTGTAGTTGTTTTAACCTGTGTTTGGCTGTTGATATCGAGGTTTTTTTAGTCAGTCTCAGGGGGAGCCTCGCAACCTAAGCTGCTGCTCTGATCATAAAGTCACCGGAAGTCCTGAACAAACATTTTGAAGTGAACTTTGGTGCACTCTCTAAAAAGATGCAGGACGATATAAATTGATGGACTCTCCTGGGCCTTCCTATGTACTCTCATATTCAGTCCATTACCATGCATACTCTTTCCAGATACTTATATATATTTCAGTGCCTTCCAATAATAATTCCTAAAATCCAGTTCCAAAAGTGGCAATGACTCCTTTCTAAATATATCTGGGTGACAAAACACCTGTGAGTCGAACATTATATCCCACAAGCTTCTGAGTCGGCTGGAGGCAGGGTGATTCCAGACTTCAGGGATTACCATCTTGCCACTCGCCTCAAAAATGCATTATTCTGGACCCTCCCAACATATGTAGCTAACTGGAAGCTGATGGAACAAAGAGAGGAGGGTGCCCCCCCTTTACCAGCCAGGGTCATGGATTTTACCATTGCACAGCGTAACGGAGATCTAACCCTTTCGGCAGTCCGATCCACCCTGAGTGGAGTATACAAACTATGGCTCAAATTTCAACTTGCCCCACATGTTTGGCCCTTTCGACGGTTTGCCTTGGACAACACTTTTTCTCCGTCCCAGATGGACCAGACTTTTTGGAGATGGCACCAACAAGGCCTTTATTACTTGAAAGAACTTATTCCTGAGACGCATATTTTAGATTTTCAGTCTTTGAAACAAGCATATAACTTAACTAATTTGGACTTTTTCAGATATCTTCAATTAAGGGATCACATACACACATTGTCCTGCACCACTACTGATAACCCTCTAGTTAAACCTTTACTAGATACAGTAGTGGCTACTTCGTTGCAAAAAATTACAAAGGGTCACATCTCAGCATTATATAAAGCCATACGACTCTTGTATGGTGACCAGACTGGAGCAATTAAACAGTAGTGGTCACAGGAGGTGGGAGTGGATGTGGAGGAAAAGAATTGGACCAAAATTTTGTAACTACTGCAAAGACTACCGCCCCCCACCCCGTGACAGGAGTTTGCCTGGAAGGTGCGTTTTTTTTTTGCACACCGGCTATTCAGGTGAAATGGAATGCCAGTTTCTCTCAGGAGTGTTGGAGGAAGTGTGGTAAAACACATGCACACCACACACATATATTCTGGTCTTGCCCAGAACTGGCGGGCTTCTGGGAGTGGGAGACTGAAGCTTTAAAAACCTTATTCTCTACAATTACTAACCTCACACTTCCAACATACAATCTTAGGACTCTCCCCCCACCCCATGAAATAGGGGGCACTGATCAAATTTATCTTTGGAGTATTTTATTATCTGCAGCACATAAAGCTATTACTAGGAAATGGCTACAGGCATCACCTCCCAGTTTTCAACAGTGATTTGATATCATACGTGAAACTTGCCCTATGGAAGAACTTACTTATGGGCTCGCTGGATCCTATATCAGGATACAGTTGTACCCACCCCTTATGATTCATAGACCTCCACTTGAACCTCAGGGCTTTGTGCTGGCTTTCGCTGGGTTGTTCATCCATGATTAGCTACTGTATGTCTGACAGTATTGTGTGTGTTGCTTTCTTTAGGATTACAGTAAATACAGCTGATTTTTATCATCACAATGACAGTATGATTTATGTAATGTACCCCATTATGGTTAATAGAGATAAATTAAAATACAAAAGAAAACAAAGCATCAGTACGTTGGCAGTGGAGACTTTACATTATTCATAGTCGTAGTCGTAGTTGGTGGGATAGTCTCATCCCCAAGGAGGGTCATTAGTGGGGTCCCACAGGGATCAGTCCTTGGGCCCCTCCTGTTCAACACCTACGTCTCTGACATAAGGACAGGTATCAGGAGTGAGATGAGTCTCTTCACGGATGACTCAAAACTGGGGGCGGTGGTGGATGGGGAGGAGGGGTGGGTGGCCCTACAGGGGGACCTGGAGGCTCTGGAAAGATGGTCTAGAAAGTGGAAACTGAGGTTCAGTGCAGGGAAATGCAAGGTACTGCACCTGGGGGTTACAAACCCAGGCCAAGTTTACACCCTGGGGAATGCTATGTCTCGATCGCTGAGAGGGATCTGGGTGGTGGTGGATGTCAAGATGAACAACTCGGAGACTTGTAGGAGGGCAGCAGCCAAGGCCAACAGGATGCTGGGATGCATCGCTAGGGGGATCACCTCCAGAAGGAAGGAAGTGATACTCCCTCTGTATAACTGCTTGGTGAGGCCGCACCTCAAGTACTGTGTGCAGTTTTGGAGGCCACCCTTAAAGAGGGACATTAAACTCCTGGAGAGGGTCCAGAGGAGGGCAACCAAAATGATTTGGGGCTTGGGGGACAGGACCTATGGGGAGAGGCTCGAAAAGCTAAATATGTATACATTGGAAGAGAGAAGGGACCGGGGGGACATGATAGAGGTCTTCAGGTACATGAAGGGGGTAAATAGGGGAAGAGCAGTCAGGGTGCTTCCAAGGAGGGAGGAGGGGGCAACTAGAGGGCATGGGTGGAAGCTGGAGGGGGGAAGATTCAGGGGAGAAAGGAGGAGGTGCTACTTCACTGAGAGGGTAGTGGAGCCATGGAATGCGCTGCCCAGGAGGCTGATGGAGGCAGAGACAGTGGAGGGGTTCGAGAGGAGGTGGGACAGGTACAGGGGAAGGGTTCTGGAAGCAAAATCCAATGCAGCGAGAATATCCAGAACTGGGAAGGGAGAAGCCAGAGAAGGTGAGGGGGGTAGCAAGGTCAGCTCCCAGGGTGGGGGCTGAGCAGACGCGAAAGACCGTTAGGCCTATTCTGCTGGCATTTTAGTATGTTAGTATAGACTAGTACCTCATGACATAAAACATATGGGGAGGGATGCCCTGCCTCAACGTCCTTGAACCTTCAGATAAATACAATAAAGAATACTGAAGATTGTTATAACCCAAACCTTGCACAGATTAATGAGGGTTATAACCCAAACCTCGCACAGATTAATTAGGGTTATAAAACAGACCTCACACAGATTAATGAGGGTTATAATCAAAACCTCGCACAGATTAATGAGGGACCTAACCAAAACCTTGCACAGATTAATGAGGGACCTAACCAAAACCTCGCACAGATTAATGAGGGACCAACCAAAACCTCACACAGATTGAGGGTTATAACCCAACCTCGCACAGATTAATAAGGTTATAACCACTGCACAGATTAATGAGACTTCTAATGGGCCATGAGCACTGAATGAACAGGACCCCCCAATCCCAGTAAAGCGTAGCAAAGGAAGATAAGATGAAATTAAAGAAATGTTAATATGACCATTTGCCTGGTCACTCAGTATCAACAGTATTGGTCACCCTAGGATAATCGGCAGAACTGTCACCTATAACTCTCCTGGGACTGGAATTCTATCTAGACAGGCTAACTGGTCTAAAACTGAAATTCCCTCCATGTGTTCTAAAAAGGTCATGAATGGTAGCCAGACTACCTAGTATTGTTCTATTTACAAACGCAGTCACATTGTTCCATGGTTTGTATCTCTCTGTGCTTTGCAATCTAATCCTTCTTAGTAGGGATCGGGGGGGGGGGGGCCTTTAAGAGCAATGCAGTTACAAGCTGCAGCATTGCAGATACTTTACAGGGTCTTTCAGACCTACTTCTCACTGGGTGTGGAAGAAGGTCAAGTATAATATTTTGCATCTGAAAATCTCGTAGGATTGCAAAGATGTCTTTTATACAGGTGCCAGTATCACCCCAGTATGTCAACGACTTCAGACAAGACCAAAAATGTATGTATGGCTTCCCATTTGTTGACAAGACCTTCAAAATAAATTAGTGTAGGTGGGATTAAAGAGACAAGTAATGAGTGGGGTACAGAAATATACATTTTTTTGGTAAGGTGTTTTTCCAAGGGTCAGGGTGCCTAAACTAGTGGTTCTCAAGTCTCAAATTTTTATGGTCTCGAAGTATGACAGCCAGAACTTTCTAATGACCTCATTCTTTATTTTTCACCCCAACGTTCCTGATCAACAAATCTCTCCTAACAGTATGTCACATATCTACTTAAAATTTGCCTAAACAATGAATAACTCATAATAAAACAAAACACACATAAAAATACAGTATTGTTGCAGATGGAAAACTCTGGAGTTGAAAATAATTCATCTCACACTATGCAACTACTTGAATAAAACAAAAGTACAGTTCTAGGATCGTGGATATGTTGTTCATCCACATTGTTTGGCATGTCCTTTTCCTCTTTAAGATCAGTCGGAAGTCTTCAAGCTGGCTCCTCCCACCCACCCGGGTGGTGTATATACCTCGGTTCCCCCGCATGACGCTAGATCTTCCTTTCCGCTGGAAGATGCAGGTTGCCTCCCTCGTGCTTACGTATTTCGTAGGCCCTGGCTTTCAAAACCTCGGTTTTACCGAAACTAAAACTCATTCGAGTTAGCGATCAGGCTTTTGCGTCCTTGATCATGGAAGAGAAATCTTCTCCGGGATTTCGTCCATGTCCTTGCAGCCAGAAGATGTTGTGCACCGATCCCCATCTCATGTGCGTCTACTGCCTAGGTGTCGGCCATGACACCTCGTCTTGCAGCTTTTGCCTCGCCTTCCATCCCAACGTCCTGGAAGACCACTTGGTGCATTTGAAGTTGGGGAGACCAGAGAAAAGGAATCCTCCGGTGAAGTCTAAGGAGGCTAGGTGTGCGGTTTCCTCGGCCGAGGGCTCCGCCAAGCAGCTGGAACGCATGAAGGTGTTCGAAGAAGAAGCCACCAGAGCTTCGGCTAATTAAAGCTTTTTCGTTCCACTCAACCTGGGCTCCACCTTAACAGGTTCTTTTAAGGAGTTGTGCCAGTCTCTACCCACGGAGGGTGAGGCACCTGCAGGCTCGCCACTCCTCCGCTCTCGGAGAGGGGAAAAAATCTGGCCTGTCTTCGTTTCGGCGAAGGCGCTCTTGGGACGAGAAGGTCTCAGTCCCAGGAGGCGTGCAGTCTCGACACCGTGGTCGAAGTCGCTTCCTCGGAGGCAGGCTTCACAGATCTTCTGTCTGGCAAGACGAGGAGGAGGTGGCTGATGAGGTCGAGATAATTCTCGACCCAATCGACCCTCTGTCGCCGGCCGTGGATGACGACTCCTTGGAGAGGACTCCGGTGCTTTTGTTCCCCGATGAGGAGACCCAGCCTGCTGGTGTCCCCATCGAGGTCCCGGTTCCGGACCCCTGGGTTTCACAGATCCCTCCGGTGTCTCCTGAGCGACTGAGTCGGCCTGCCCGATCTCTGTCGAGGTCCAGAACCCCCTCAGCCTAAAGGCCAAGGAGGAGCCATAAACGCTCCAAGAAGAGCGACGCCACACGTCGTCCTCCTTGGATGAGGAGAGGCTCTGACGGAAACTCCGTTGGCGCTACGAGAACCTTATATGGCAACAGCTGATTTTGACTGGGCAGAAGCGGGCTCCGCCACCTGCCCCGGCCATTACTTAGCTTTTGCCTCCTAGGCCGAGGCCGAAGCCAAACCCCTTGGAACAGAAGCCCTTGGTTCCCCGCCCACAGGGCCAGCCCATTCTCCGGTTCGGCTTTGCTGGTCTCCCCACCGATAGTGGTGGAGCCGCCGCCTAAGCAGCCTGTGGGAGGAGCTCCTTCAAAAGAGGACCGAACAGATACCGGACTTCCCCGACGTCTGTCGGTCATGGTCACCCCAGACCTTCCTCGATGGGTCGAGGGCGATTTGGGCGGAAACTGCTGTATCCTGACTTCTCGGACTCTGATGTCACTGGACTCCACTCACAACCAGGGGATGATGAGTTGTCCATTGGCACAGGGATGGAGGAAGGCCCTTCCTCCTTCCAGGGGATCCTCCGTCTCATCTCTGATCCTACAGGGATGCCCCTGGAGCCCATCCAAAAAAAGGCAGCGTAGCCTCTCATGGACATCCTGAAGAGAGGGGACACCCCGACGGAGGCCTTTCCTGTGGCCGAGGCTGTTGTTGGCCCGACATTCTAACTATGGCAGCGCCCTGCCTCATGTCCAGCACCGTCTGCCTGCATGGCCCGCAAGTATGCAGTGACCATGGGGTTCCTTGCGGGGTTCACAGAGCACCCTTCGGCCGAGAGCCTGGTGACCGCCTCTGTGTTCAGGCATACTGGCAGTTCTGCCGACACTGACCGTCCCGATAAGGAGTCCAGGCTTTTGGACCATTCGGCATGGAAAGTCTATACGGCTTCCTCCTTGGGCGTTCATCAGGCCAGTTCGGCCATCATCATGGCACATTTTTCTCATGCCCTTCTCGGGTCATTAGATGAAGTCCTCCCACATCTCCCAGCGGACATGCAAACCACAGTTAAGCAAGTCGGGGACCAGGGCCATGCTGTTGCCAAACAGCAGCTCTAGACAGCCCTGGACATTGGGGATTCTTGTACCCGCTCGATGGCAACTGCAGTGGCCTCTTGCCGCAGGGCTTGGCTGAGGTTATCCTCCTTCCCAGTGGATACTCAGCATAAGTTAGCTGATGTGCCTTTCCTTGGGACCGACTTGTTCGGCCCAGGAGTGGCTGGTCACCTACAGGGCACTGAACAGTCCAGTGCCACCTTGGATGCCACTTCTGCCAGCAGTTCTTCTGGCAAGAACCAGCAGAAGAAAAAGAAGCCTTTTCGGCACTCTTCCCCTAAGGTCCAGCAGTCCTCCTACCAAGGAGGTCAGCAGCAGGCTCAAGCTTGGCGCCCTCTGCCCAAGCCTGGACCCCAACAGGCCTGCAGAGGAGACCAAGGCTTGGGTCCTGGCACCTCCTCCTCCTCTAAGCCTGCTCAGTGACGAGATCGGGGCTGCCATCCCTATCTCCGTCACGCTAGCTCTGGGTCCTCCCGTGGGGCTCCGTCACTTCCTTTCCGCCTGGTCCGCTATCACTACGGACAGGTGGGTCCTCGAAGTGGTCGGTCAGGGACTGCCTCTGGAATTCAAGTAGTACCCTCCCAGCTGAGCCCGCGCCCCTTGGGAAGAACGGACTTCCGCATGCACCCAGTCGGCTCTTCGAAACGACATTGCTCAGTTCCTCCTCAAGGAGGCAGTAGCTATCATGGCGGATCCATCTGCAGACACAGGCTTTGTCTCCAGGTACTTCCTGGTGCCCAAGCGGATGGAGGCTGGCGCCCCATTCTAGATCTCCATGACCTGAATCAGTTTCTCAGGTCATGCACCTTTCGAATGGTCACTCTGTCCCAGATCATACCATCCTTGGAGCGAAACATGTGGTTCTGTTCACTGGATCTGCAGAACGCGTTCTTTCATGTCCCAATCCATCTGTCCCATCAGCGGTTCCTCCGCTTCAGGGTCAAAGGGACCCTGTACGAGTTCCGAGCCATGCCGTTTAGCCAGTCATCAGCCCCATGGGTCTTTACCAAATGCATTGCTGTGGTGGCGGACCATCTTTGGCGTCGGGAGGGGGCTCAGAATTTACCCCTACCTCGACGATTGGCTCCTAGCAGGTTCCACCCAACAGGAGGTGGAGAGGTCCAGGGATCTGGCCCTTCAAACCTGCTCCAACTCGGCCTCCTGATCAAGTGAGGCCAAGTTGGAACTCGTGCCTTCTCCGGTGATGGGCTTCATCGGGGCAGAGCTAGACTCTTGTCAAGCCAGAGCTCGGCTCCCGGCAGACAGGGTGGAGGTTCTTTTCTCCTTTGCCCAATAATTTCTGGTTGGGCACTTGCGCCCTGCCCGGGACTTTCTGCGCCTGCTGGGTTACATGGCAGCGTGCACCTCAGTGGTCCGTTGGGCCTGGTTGCTCATGCACCCCCCTCCAATGGGAGCTGGCCGCCCAGTGGACTCAGTGCCATGGTCATTTCAATCAGCTGATCACTGTAACCCAGAAGATGTGGAACGCTGTTCAGTGATGGACCGCCCCAGACCTGTTGCAGGAAGGGATCCCGTTTGTTCGCCCCGAGCAGATGGTCGTCCTTATGACCGATACCTCGCTCATGGACTGGGGAGCCCACATGGGGGACAACAGGGACCACGGGCTCTGGACTCCTGAGGAGTCCCGATGCCACATCAACCTGTTGGAGCTCGGAGCAATCAGACTGGCACTGTCAGCTTTCACTCCTCAGCTCCAGGGTCAAGTGGTTCAAGTCCAGACGGACAATACCATGACCATGTACTACCTCAACAAACAGGGCAGCATGCACTCCCGTCTGCTGTGCAAGGAGGCGCTCCGCATCTGGACCCTCGTAAGCCGGTTGGAGGCAGATCTCCTAGCCATCCATGTGGCTGGAGCCTCGAACCAGCTGGCGGATGCTCTCAGCCATATAGGCCAGACATCCCACAAGTGGTCTCTCCATCCAGAGGTAGCTTACAGCCTGTTCTCCCGTTGGGGCAAACAGATGGTTGACCTGTTTGCCTCCAGGGAAAACACCAAGCTGAGGCTGTATCATGCCCCCCCCCCAAGCAGGGCTCGCTGCAGGGGGATGCCTTCTCGAGGCCGTGGACCCCAGGCCTCCTCTACGCCTTCTCTCCACTTCCCTTGATCCACAAGGTGTTACTTAAGGTGAGGAGGGACAAGACGAAGGTGATTCTGGTAGCCCCAGACTGGCCGCGCCAATTCTGGTATGCAGATCTCCTCAGCCTCAGCTGCAGGTCCCTGGAGCGGCTTTGTACACGCCCAGACCTGATATCTCTGAACCAGGGGAAGTTCTTCCATCCGGATCTTCAGTCCCTGAACCTCACAGCCTGGTACCTGAGCAGCTGGAGTTCCTGGCTTTGGGTCTTTCTGAAGATGTCTACACCGTGGTGGAGGCATCTCGAAAGGAATCGACCAGGAAATGTTATGCCTTCAAATGGAAAAGGTTTTACATTTGGTGTCAGGGTAAGGGTCTGAACCCCTTATCCTGTTCCGTGGCTAACATTCTCGACTACCTTTGGTCTCTCTCCAAAGGGGGTCTGCAGTTATCGACCTTTAGGGTGCACCTGGCAGCCATCTGTGCTTAACGGGTGCAGGCCAGTCAGCCGACATTGGCGCAGGAGACAGTGGTCTGGCGCTTTTTCAAGGCCTGGATCACATATCCCCTCCGGTGCGTGAACCTCCACCTCCGTGGGATCTACTGCTGATACTGGCAAAGCTCATGGGCAAGCCATTCAAACCAATGCACAAGTGTGAGCTGTCACACTTGTCGTGGAAGACAGCCTTCCTGGTGGCTGTCATGTCTGCCAGAAGGACAGGGGAGCTCCAGGCACTTTCAGTGGGCTCCCCTTATCTGGTCTTACACAGGAACAAAATTGTCCTGCGCCCCCCACCCAAAATTCCTTCCAAAGGTGGTATCAGAGTTTCACCTTAACCAGGTGTTGACTCTGCTGGTACACTACCATAATTACACCTCGGAGGCCGAGTACAGGGTCCATACTTTGGGCCTAAGACGTGCGCTCTCTTATTATAAGGAGAGGACGGTGGAAATTCGCGGAGAGGTTCGCCAGCTGTTTGTCACCTACGCTGAAGCCGCTTCTGGCAGACCTGCAGCGAAGCGGACTGTTGCAAGATGGATTACATCATGCATAGATCTGTGCTACGAGTTGGCAGGCAAGGAGCCTCCCAGAGGGATAAATGCTCATTCTACCCGCCATACTGCTGCATCGGTGGCTGATTCCAGGGACATCCCTATCCAGGAAATCTGCCGGGCTGCTACCTGGAAGTCGGCAAACACCTCGATTACCCACTACCACATCGACCTTGAGTCATGCAGGGGGGCTGGTTTTGGGGCCTTAGTTCTCCAATCTCTGTTCCGTAAGTAGGGGATGTGCGCCTTGCCTCCCTCCTTCCGGAGAAATGCTAGGAGCCTGCCAAACAGTGTGGATGAACAACATATCCACGATCCTAGAAAAACAGGTTACTCACCTGTAACAGTAGTTCTAGGAATGGTATATGATGTTCATCTACACAAACCCACCTGACCTCCCCAGCTGCGGACGCATACAATCCTGGCTTCCAGTGGGCTAAGATCTGGCGTCCATGGGGTGGAGCACAGGTATATACCACCGGTGGGTGGGAGGAGCCAGCTTGAAGACTTCTGGCTGATCTTAAAGGGGAAAGGGACATGCCAAACAGTGTGGATGAACAACATATACCACTCCTAAAACTACTGTTACAGGTGAGTAACCTGTTTTTTGGGTCCCCCCCCTTTTTTTTTTTTTTGTGCATCCTACATTTGCTCTGCAGCACCACTTTCCTTCAGGCCATACAGTGACGTCCTTCTGCCAACCAGACTAACCCCTCGCTGCCACAGATGGTACCTCCCAGACTTTCTGTATCCTCATACCTTCCTGAGGATGGCTTGTCTCGGCCAGGGGCCTCCTCTGGTCTAGTGGAACAGTCATCTGGCATGACAGTGCAGCATTTCTGCCACTCCCCCCCTCCCCCGACCCTTGCACACTTGTGGCTGGCATGGGGGGGGTGCCAGACGGTGTGTGTTCACCTTCCCCATTAATGATGGAACCTCCACAATGAGCTGCAGCGCCAAACCCCCCCCCACCACCACCACTAGCACCATGAGGGATGCTCAGAGCATGAACTGGGTTTACCAGCGTGCCAGTGCATTCCCCCCTCCCCTGTCTGGGCCCTTTTTTAATTCGCTCTTCGTTCCTGTTACTCACTGGCAGTTCTGGCATCCTCACTTGATTCGTTGCCTATCCAGAGTCTCCAGTACTGGTGTGCGCCTCCTGTTCCAGTTCCTCGATTCTGTGACTGTGTGTCCCTGAGGCTGGCTTTCCTTGTTCTGCATGGCAGAGGCCAAGTACTAAGTAGAGGAACGATTATCTAATGATGGCGATTGATGGGAGGGGGGAGGAGATGCTGTGTTCCCGTGTCAGATGGACATGGGCATGGAAACACGGCATGGTGTCATCATTTGACAACTAAGTGGATGTTTTAACCTCTCTTTTTGTCTCATCTAACTCCCTTAATTGGCTGGGCACATGCTCATAAGTGTCCATGGGCGAGTTATCAGACGCTGTGTGGTCATCCACAGCATCAGCTGTGTGCTACCAGTGCCCTCTAGGTATTGCTATACATGTGACACTAGGAACTGTACCCACCATTGTGGAAGGTATCCTTAAGGACACACTACGCTACCTGCTGACCTCAATGCCTGATGGCCAAGGCTTAGAGGCCGAACTCCGATCAGCAGTGTGATATAGCAGTCCCCCACCATTAAGTGCCACAGATCTGACCTTTTGGAATTATTTGAAGAACTGCCTTCCGGAGTACATGTCTTAACTCTGGCGGTTGTGGCCAGCGGTGCAGGGGATGACACTCCTGAACCTGGACCTGTGGGCCACTAGCATGACAGCTGCGACCACCTTGCATGACTCTTAAGGGGCCCCTGTGTACTAGTTTCATGTTTTAGGCTGATAGTTCTGTCAAAAGATCATCAGCTTAATTAGATGATTTGCTGTGTTTTTAAAAATCTTTTAATTAGAAACGAACTTACTTTTAAACTAGGTAGCCCTCCCTCTACTGCTGGCCTGAAGCATCGTAAAATGGAGGCAGAGGAGTAGCCCGTCAGTTCTTTGAGACCTGTATGAAACACTGCCTAAAAATGGTGCACGTGCATTCTGTGCAGCATTTTGTAGAACTGTTTTTAGGTATGTAGCGAAGCCACGAGTGATGTCATAGGTCAGAGTACACAAGGGAGAAATATCACCAATATTTCTATATGGGGCATGGCATATTCGTTTTATCCAACACTTTTTCCTGTTTGTGAGAGTCTTTTTTTTTTTTTTTTTAATTTAATCTCAGTAAATTGTCTGACGTTCGAGCGCTTTTCAGAATGGCCAAGCGGTTGTCTCTTTGTACTGATGCATGTGATGCTATTGCTTGCATCTGTGTGTCATCGTGCGGTTGGTTATGCTCATTATGGAGGGTGAGTGGTCTGTCATTGCTGTTTGTGCAAGTGGGTGCCTTTATATGGCCTTCAGGAGAGTGATTTCCGGTGAAGACTGGAGCAGAGTGCCAGTGTTACAGATGAGATTCATGGTGCAGAGACAGAGGGAGGTAACCTGCAGGGGAAATGTTGTTTTGGGAAAGGCATGAGTAGTTTGCGTTGGTGGCCAATTTTTGAGTGGTGGAGCTTGTGCTGCCGAGACGGACCAATGAAGAGCTACAGTGAGGATATTTTGTGACCTCTGGCCCTAGAGTGAGAATATCAGACCTACAGTGAGAATATTTCAATATTTTCACTCTAGGTCCAGAGATCACACAAATATCAGTGATATTTGCCACCAGATATCCTCACAAGTGTTGGAAGAAGCACACACACACACACACACACACATATATATATATATATATATTTTATCATTTATTTAAGAAGGACAGCCTAGCTTAGGTGCTTTCTCGTTTTTGTGGGATTCTAGGACCTTAAGCACTGCGAGTTCAAGTGACTTGTTCTGGGTCATACAGTAAGTGAGTGGCTGGTGGGATTTGAACCTGGGTATCCTGCTTCCTAAGCATGTGCTTTAACTGCTAGACCATGCTGCCTTTGTGTTGTGCCTGTATTGTCTGATGTATTTATGCAACACTTGTCTATTCTGCTGCTGTCCCCAGGACCCCCTTGTAAATGACATGGCATTTGAAGGGACGCTGTCCTGGGGAGTTAAACTCCAGGAAGTAAACCATTTCTTCCATAGGCTCTTAAAGCACAACACTTTTCTGTGTTGTGCTCATATGCAGTTTATGTCCTTGACTTGGCAGAGTCATTTTCTGTATTCTGAAGATGAAACATTTTACCTTGATCTTTGGAATTCTGCACAAAGCACATCCATATTTCTGGAAAAGAAAAAAAAAAAAACTACTACTACTACGATGCCACCACAGAAGGCACTAGATTTATATTAAATAAAAGTAGAGCTTTATAATGTTGGTTACTTTTGCTGCATCATAAAACTGCAGGTAACTGGATAGCTGCAGCAGGATAAGACAGAGCCACGTGCTTGCCTTGAACATTTATCATTGTAAGTGGAGAATCAGTCTGGTTAAAATAGGAACAACTGCTGTTTTCCAGCTGTAAATATACTTATCACATCATAATTTTCCTCTTTTCTGGCCATTCCTTACATTCTTCTCTTCCTACTTCAGCATACGACCAGAACATTCCATGACCTAAATGGTGACGTCATTAAGCAAGACTCTGGGATTTGGATCAATGGGTTTGACTATACAGGGATGTCTCACGTAACTCCGCACATCCCTCAGAGATCAATGACACCACATTGGAGCTGCATGTGAGAAGGCCCCTTTCTGTGAGTTTCTGTCACCTACCTGGCTCCATTTCCTGGTCAGGTAAGTACCGTGACAGATTTTTCTGAATTGTGGGCTATTAATTGATATGCCATTTAAAGTTCGGTGAATGAACAGACGCTATTCAAAAATATGTTTTGTATTTTTAGGTGTCCTTCAGTGGATTTTTAGGGGGCAGTTGAGGGCTTTCCCATAGAGGTATTTAAGGGCCCCACCTCCCATTTGATCAAGGGTGTTTTACCAGACCTTGTCACTAGGACCAGCTCGGGTGAATTAGGTAGGGAGGACGGACTGGATGGGCTGCAGGGCCCTTTTCTGCCATCAGCTTCTTGGCTGTCCAAGACTCAAGGAAGAAGAGTTGCCTTTTGAACATGAATTCAGAATTTAGAAGAAAAAAATAAACACGGTGCAGCATAGTGACCTCCACTTCTCCTTCATTATGACGGATTTTCACTGGCTGCATTCCAAACTTTCTCCCCTTTCTTTCTCCTGCTCTCTATCCCGATGAGCAGGACAAATTGCAGTCTTTAAGCAATAAAGATGGCACCAGCCCTTAACGCTGCGATGTCCAACTCACATTTGTACGCTCCTAATAGCTTGCCATTAGGAGCACATGCGAGAGGCCTAGATGTTGCAAGGCCGAGGGTTGGCACCATCTTTTTAACACTAAAAGGAAGGTAATTCAGATCTTAAAGGGGAACAGTTAGTTCAAAGGGCCCCACACTCGAGTGGGACTGGTTCCAGTGTCCACTTTGTGTGCAAAAAACATTTTGGTTTACTTACTGTTTATTGTAGTATAGTAGATTCTATCAGACTAATCTTGCTTAGTTCTAGGCTGACATCTTCTGTTACAATAAATCCCAGAATCCCCTGCAGCTGACATCAGAGCAGTAGAAAACAGTGGGAGATTCAGTAGCCTGCGGTGCATGTTAGAGCTTTTATAATTTTTGATCAGATGTCTTCCGGGTCTGCTTTTCTCCAGGGGGCTAAATACAGTCCTCTGTGACTGTCCATAGCCCATGGAAGACAGTGGGGACCAGCAAACAAAAGATCAGGGCCAGGATTCACAACATTTTGCCGCAGCGCAAACCCGGTTTTGCGTGAGCAAACTGTGTTTTGTGCCAGGTTGGTATTCACAAAAGCCCTGTTTGCGTGCTCAAACCGGGTTTGTGCTGAGGCAAAGTGTGGAGGGGGCTAGAGTGCAAATGAGGGGGAGGGGACATGAATGTCAGTGTTGTCTGATTCTCAAAGCATTTGCTCCAAGCAAGGGCCTCTTGCGCGGTCCCCTTGCGTGGAGCAGATACCGCTGACCGAGACCTTGCCTTATCCCGTGCAACCCTGTTGGTTGGTGGAGGTACTGCGGTGGCCCCCCCAATTGCAAACCCGAGTTAAAATACATAAGTGCTAGTGCCCCCCCCAAGTCGCTGATCACTGTCCTGAGCTTACAAACATAAGATCTTACTTCAAGAGGGCTTGTGCCATATAGGACTAAGCTGCCAGACGTCAGGACCCCACGGAAAAATTCTAGCTAGCAGTCTCTGGCGGGGGACCGCCCCCATGTCAGGTGACCGGCATCATGCAACGTCAGTATAAAGGGGCGGTTCCCCATGCCTGCCTTCCAGTTCTTTCCCACCATCGGCTTGTGAAAGTTCCTCGCGGTAGAACGGCGCTGGTCAGTTCGTTCGGTCCTAAAATTCTTAACTTTTTTGACCTTTTTTCTCGATTTCTTCAGTTTTCATCAGTATCTGCTGTGTATGTCGTCTCCGACGTCCTCCGAATCGCATAAAAACAAGTGCGACCCGTGTGGTTCCCAGCTTCCACACAAGGACAGCCACTCCTTGTGCCTCTTCTGTCTAGGCCCTGACCACTCCGTGGAGAAGTGCCAGCACTGCTAGAAGTTCAGTTTGGCTACCCGCAAGAGAAGGCAGCAGTCCCTGGAAGCCCATGTCCTCCAGAAGAAAATGGGCTCCATGAAAAAAGAGTTAAAGAAGCTTAGGCAGGCGTCCACTTGCCTCAAAGACCACAAAAAGAAGCGGGACAAGGAGAAGCACCGGGAGTGGGAGTCGTCTTCCACAGCAGCCGCGACTTCGGCTGGAATCGTGGCCCTGAAGGTAACATCCCCTCTGGGAGATCGTTCCTCGACAGCTGTCTTGGTGGCTACCAAGAAGGCACCCCCTCACCCCAATCGGGCTTGTGTTCAGGCCCTTTTGGAGCTTCCGGGGCAAAGGAGGCCTCCTCTCCCACTAAGGACGCTCCTCCTTCAGACCTTCCAGTATAAGAAGGTCTGGTAAATTGGACATCGGTCCTACCGACGCCCACCCGGACAGGGCTGCTAAACGCTCACCTCTTCAGGTGATTGCACAGCTCAACCCCCCTCCGACAAGGCCGCCACTCCTTCTCGGCCTTCCTCGGACAGGGAGTCAGATGCTGGCTCCTCAGATGTCCACCCGGACACTGCCGATAAGACGGCCGCCGGCTTCTCCAACAACCACCTGGTCAGCCAGCCTGTGCCAGACCCTGTTGTAACGTCTGACGCCCCAAGCTTTCCGCAGTGGATAACACCGTTGCCTACTGAGGTCCCCACATCCCCTCAGTTTACACTTAGGAATTTTAACCCTCCTTCCCCAGTTGAGACCGACCTTGGGACGCTCCCATCAGGGGTCTCCCCTCCTACGCCAGACCCTCTGACGCCGAATCCTCAGACGCTGGTCCCGATGCCGTCTGACCTGACACTGCCCTCTGGCGTCCCTTTGCCCGACGGAAGACCTGTCTCTCCATCAGGACCATCTGACCCACTAAACGGTATCCCTACACCAGGCCTGACGCCTACGGGGCTGATGCTCCCTTCATCCGTCCCGCCAGTAGGGCCTTTGCCAGGTCCTTCTGCTTCATCAGAGCCAATGGCGCTAGGGTACCCGACACCACAATACCTGGTGCCGCACTACCCGATGCCGCATTACCCGCCGCCACAGTACCCAATGCCTCAGTACCCGATGCTGGGCTTCCCGCTGTCTGGCTGTGAATACTCCTATTACGGGTACCCACAATACCCGTATCCCCCACCTCCACCTCCCACTCCACAGCTGCCGGCGGATCTGAAGGAGACCTTGGTCTCCTGGTTGGCTGAGGCCGGGGCTCGGCTCACCAAAGAGGTCGAGAGTCACCTCCCGACATTGGTCCATACACCGGACCCCCTACGTCGG
Source organism: Neoceratodus forsteri (assembly GCA_016271365.2). Classification (NCBI taxonomy): domain Eukaryota; kingdom Metazoa; phylum Chordata; order Ceratodontiformes; family Ceratodontidae; genus Neoceratodus; species Neoceratodus forsteri. Next base: position 817,919,504 of record CM057453.1, on the reverse strand, counting down.
AGACAGGAGACTCCCTCCCCTTTTCCAGACACCAGAGGAGAACCTTCCAGCACCGGGGAGGACACGCGCCTGGAGCTCCCCCAGAGGGGTCGCCCTCCCTCCCAGGGAGGAGTCGCTTCTTCTTCTTCCTCCTCCTCAGAGACTTCGACTCGGGCTCTGAGTCCGACCACTCTGATCATGGAGACAAGCCTCGTACTCCAGAATGGCCAAGGCCGAGGATCCTCCGAAGTCCCCTCTGGAGGACCCTTCCTTTCTGGAGCTCTTAAGGAAGATCCAGGAAACTCGTCAGTGGCAATCAGTGGAGCCAGGTCCTCAGCGTAAGAAACCCATTGCTCATTTGGACCTGCCCGAGACCACTCCAACACTGATTCCACCCTGGATAGAGCCTCACGCCGATCTTGTTTCCACAATCTGGAAACAACCGTCCGTGCTAGCCCCCCTTCCGAGGAAGGCGGATAGGCTATACCAGGCTCTGGAGGGTATAAACTTCCTCAGTCTTCACCCCAAGGCAGATTCGGTTGTCATCAGTGCCGCCCATGGCCGCTCCGCCAACCCTAAACATCTGAGCTCGTCCCCGCCTGACAAGGAATCCCGGCTTCTGGACCAGTACGGGAAGAAGATCTAGTCCTCTTCCACCCTAGGCATCAGGGCTCTCAATTACATCGGCCATATGGGGGATTTCCAGAAGTCCATCCTTAGCCAGGTGGAATCTAAGTTGGACTCCCTACCTGATTCGCAAACTAAGCAGGAACTGGGAGACCTAGTCCATTCCATTCATTTGGCTTGTAAGCACGTGCTTCGTGCCGCTTACGATGCGGTGGACGCGGCTGGCAGGAGCTCGGCTTTCACCATTGTCCTACGGCGTCATGCCTGGCTCTGTGTGTCAGGACTGGTCCCTGAGGTGCAGTCCGCTATACAGGATGCTCTCTTCAGGTGTTTGGTGCTGTTCGGGGGGTGACGTCAAGGACATCATAACCGAACTGTAAGAGAAGGGCACTGCACTAAAGTCTGTCCAGACTTTGAACAGACCCCCTCAGGGGCAGCGACGTCCTTTTCATCGACAAACCTGACAAAAACAAAAGCCTCAAGGAAAGCCTGCCAACAAACGTTGGGCCCCTCTAGCAACCAAGACTCCCCGCAGCACAAAGTCTGCAGGAGCCTCGGCTGCTGCACTGCCCCACACCTCCTGACTCCCTCCCTCTGCCTCTGACCATTCCAGAGGAACCGGTAGGGAGGAGATTCTCCTCCCATCTGCTGGGTTGGGAGAGGATAACGTTGGACGCTTGGGTGCTCCAGCTAATATCAGCCGGTCACTCAGTAGAGTTTCTGCAGAAACCCCCTCCCCAAAAACCACCCCCTCAGTCGTCTTATTCCCCGCAACATCTTCCTCTGGTTCTAGAAGAAATCCTGTCCCTTCTATCGAAGGCGGCGATAGAACCAGTCCCCACTCATCTTTGGGGGATGGGTTACTATTCCCATTTCTTCCTAGTTCCAAAGAAAACGGGAGACTTGAGGCCAATTCTAGACCTCAGCTCCTTGAACATGTTCGTGGAGTACAAACGCTTCAGAATGCTCTCCTTGCAGAGCCTTCTACCATTACTCCGGTGGGGACAGTGGCTATGCTCTCTGGGACATGCAGGATGCATACCTGCATATCCCCATATGCCCTTCCCATTGCAAATACCTCCGTTTTTGTTTTCAGGGGGACCAGTACCAATTCAGGGCCCACCCATTTGGTCTCTCCTCAGCTCCCCGAGTGTTTACCAAATGCCTGTCAGTGGTAGCAGCCCACCTGCGTACCCAGGGTGTGCAGGTATTCCCTTACCTGGATGATTGGCTCCTGGCGGCCCCATCCAGGGAGGAACTCCTACACTCCCTTTCCCTTACCCTGCCGGTTTTTACCAGGCTAGGTATCACCATCAACCAGGCCAAGTCTCACTTGGGGCCTTGCCAACGCCTCCAGTTTATAGGGGCGATTCTGAACACGACCACAGGCAAAGCCTTCTTGCCTCCGGACAGGGTCGAGACCCTTCAGAATCAGGCTCGTCTTCCGTCCGGTCGCAGTCTGGTCAGAGCCAGGTCAGTCCTCCACCTCCCCGGGCTAATGGCGGCTGCCATTCCAACAGTCCCGTTCGCTTGGCTCCATATGAGGATCTCTCAATGGACACTTCGGTCGCAGTAGGACCAGACCATGTACGATGTAGACCAAGAGGTGCTAGTGTCGGATCCCATGTCCAGGAACTTGCACTGGTGGATGGTTCAGGAGAATCTGTGTCTGGGAGTTCCTTTCAAACAACATGAAGTCTTGCTGTATTCTGACATATGCAGTTAGGTCCTGCCTTTCAACTGCCCCGGAGAACAAAGAGTTAAACTTTCCATGGCCAGCATGGAATGTTCACCACGAGCTCGGTTGAAGCCCCTGTCTGCTGTTGTTTAAAACAACTCCAACCATCAGATTCTTTACTCCGCCTCACTGAACAGTCGCTCCGGAGATTTCTCCTTTGCTCAGTTCAAAAAAAGTCGGTTGAAGTGTTGTTTTTTCACTCGGTTTCTACCGAATTGCTGCTACCGATCTGTCGGTTTAAGTCCCTGTCTGTGGTACCGTGAGTACTAGATAGGTTTTCTTTTTAGTTTCTGTGTGGAACTTGTAAATTGTGGATCGGTTCGGCTGAACTGATCAGTTTCAGGTAAAAAAAGTTTGTGTATTTACTTAGAGTGTGGTAACTGGTCTGTATCGGCTCTTAAAAAAAAAAAAGGATTTTATTACGTCTTTTTCCAAGACCCGTGACATGGTCAGGACCCGATATGGGAGTCTTGCCTGGCGGATTGCCGAAAAAAGGGTAAGTTTTGGTTAGGATTGGCCATGTCTGAGAAATCCAAGAAAAAAACCGGGCCCACTGGGTTTCAACACTGCAGTGTGTGTGGGGAAGTCTTTTCTAAGGCTGATCCCCACACCACCTGTGTTTATTGTCTGGGGTTTGACCACCCCGATTCAGACTGCCAAATTTGTAAGAATTTTCCCAGAGCTACCCTGGAAAAGAGATTAGGTAGACGAGGGAAAGAGAGGCCGAGAAGTCCGCTGACCCGGATGGCCAGCCTGGTTCAGTTCCGACCGAACCAGAAGGAGTGCCCTCTGACCAGGGAAATACTTCTTCAGGAAAAAGGAGAGCCGATTCTGAGGAGTCAGTTCCAGTAAAAAGAAAAAGGAAAGATAAATTGTCCAGTTCGAACCCAGAAATTCATACTCCGACTGCTGATGAGATAGCCAAGGCGATAAGAATAGTGCAATCGCTTACATCGGTTCTGGCCGAACTGGCACCATCTGGCAGGGGTTCGGTTCGGTTGGTTCCTCCGGTTCCGGACTACACCTTGGAAGAATTTTATGAACCGGATGAGGATGAGGGAGAGTATGAGGATGATGATGGTGATTATGAAAATCTGGATGTGCCTATTGACCCGGACATCTCCCCAGACAGACCTTCAAGTGTTTCTCCTCCTAGGCTTTCTGAGTCCCCTTCTCACTTTATGTTTTACAAAAAAGTGGCTGAAACCCTCCAGCTTCCTATGGAAGAAGCAGTAGAGGATCAGGAGGAGCCTGATTTTGTTGAAATGATGGACCTCCCAGAGTCCAGGAGACTGTCTGTTCCCTTCCACAAATCCTTTGGGAAACAGACACATAAAATTCTTAAGACTCCTAATTCCATACCTCCTGTGGACAGATGAATGGACAAGAGGTTTACTCTTTTAGGCTCAGACACTGAGTTCCTTTCCCAGCAATGCAGCCATGTTGGGGTAGTGCAGGCTGCTGCCTGTGATAAGGCAAATATCCCATTGGCATCACACACCCCCAGATAAGGACTCCAGGAGGATTGATGCCATGGCAAAGAAACCATACATGGCAGCATCTTTGGGACTCAGGCAGGCTAACTATATGGCCTACACAGCTAGATAGGAGAAGTCCAGGTGGGACACTGTGCTCGCTCTGGCTAAACTGGCCCCTGACCAGCTTGCCAAGGAGCTGGAGCAGGTGGCTGCAGATGGGATTGAGGCATCCAAAGTGCAATTTCATGCTGCTGTGGACTCCAGTGATGTTTCATCAAGAGTCATGGCTACATCTGTGGCTCTTCGGAGGATGGCTTGGCTCAGATGTACTGTCCTATCACGGGATACCCAGGCTAAGGCCATGGATTTCCCTGTTATTGGTAATTCTCTGTTTGGGGAGCAGACAGAGAACTACATAAAAAAGATGGACGAGTACAGGACCACTTACGGGAGTGCTCAGGCCAAAGAAAGGCAAGCCACTCCTCAAAGGCAGCAGTCCAGGGTCAGGGGCAGGCCTTTCCAAAGGCCTTTTTACCAAGCTCAGGCCTCCTCTTCTTATTCTCAGAGGGGATTCTTTAGAGGGAGAGGCAGACGGTGGATGAGCAGGCCTGCATCCACCCCTCAGCCTAAAGCCCCTGCCAAGCAGACACCCTGATGGGTCTGCCCGGGCCCATTCTCCAGTACCAGTAGGGGGTAGGCTGGCTTACTTTGTCCAGGACTGGAAGTCTCTGACATCAGACAAGTGGGTCCTGGAAGTAGTAAGCCAGGGACTGGTTCTCAGCTTCAAAAAATTTCCCAAGATGAAAACCAGATCCTTTCCACCTGCAAATCCATCAGAGACCCTTGCCTTAGAGGCAGAGGTTTCTTCCCTCCTAGCTCTGAGCTGTAGAGAGGGTTCCCACCCTACACAAGGGCAAAGGATTGTATTCCAGGTACTTCCTAACCCCCAAAAAGACAGGATAATGGCGGCCCATCCTGGTCCTAAGATATCTGAACAAACACCTTTTAAAACCAAAGTTCAAAATGGTGAATCTGGGAATAATCCTTCCCTCTCTAAGGCCAGGGGACTGGCTAGTCTCCCTGGACCTCAAAGATGCCTATTTTACATTCCCATCAGGTGCTCCCACAGAAAGTACCTCAGGTTCGAAAGGCCCTCAGGCCACTATCAATTCAGAGCAATGCCCTTGGCCTAACGCCAGCCCCAAGGGTTTTCACAAAGTGCCTGGCAGTAGTGGTTGCTTTCCTAAGGAGAAAAAGATCTCCATCTTCCCATACTTGGATGACTGGCTCATAGTAGGTCAGTCTGCAGACCAAGTCAAGTCACATTTGCAAATAACTCAGCAAGTGCTCACTTCTTAGGATTCCTTCTCAACCTTCCAAAGTCAGTTCTCGAGCCAGTACAGCTCCTCACCTTCATAGGGGCGGAACTGGATACAATAAGGGCAAGAGCCTTCCTTCCCCTGGACAGGGCAAGGACCCTTATGGAACTGGCCTCTTCATTCACCCTACAGGTGTCTCGATCAGCAAGGCATTTCCTTCAGCTTCTGGGCCACATGGCAGCTTCCACAGCAGTGGTCCAGGGAGCAAGATTCCAGATGAGGGACATTCAGTTCCACTTAAAAGCCTTCTGGTCCCAAAGAAAGGATTCCCTTACCAAACTAGTCACAGTGACTTGTACCCTGATCCAGGCCTTGCAACGGTGGCAGAATCAGGACAATTTGAGACAAGGAGTCCCTTTTGTCACTCAGTCTCATTCAGTGATACTCACCACAGATGCTTCTCTGCTGGGCTGGGGAGCCCATCTGGGGGATCTTACCACCCAAGGGCTGTGGTCACTTCAGGAATCTCTGCTTCACATCAATCTCTTGGAACTCAGAGCAGTGTTTCTGGCACTGCAAGCCTTTTCCAAATCTGTACAGAACAAGGTGGTCCAGGTCAGAACAGACAACACTACCACCATGTGGTACATCAACAAGCAGGGAGGCACTTGGTCTACGGCTTTGTGCACAGAAGCAATGAAATTGTGGTCCCTGGCCTATTCCCTGCAAACCTCTCTGATAGCAGTTCACCTCTCAGGGAAGGACAATGTCCTAGCAGATGCTCTGAGCAGAATATCCCAGGGCCATCACTAATGGACCCTAGATCCCTAGTTTTGAAAGTGATTTTCTCAAGATGGGGCACTCCACAGATAGATCTTTGCAGCCCCAGACAATCACCAACTTCCTCTTGTTGCAGACCCCCTGCCTTGGACTCCAGTCCCCTGGATACTCTGATCCTGAATTGTGAAGGAAATTTCTGTATGCTTTTCCCTTCCTCTCCTGTTCAAAGTGTTAGTCAAGATAAGGTCACAACCATGCAAAGTGATTCTGATTGCTCCAGACTGGGCCAGAACAGCCCTGGTACTCCGTTGCTGTCCTTAGCAGTCCACCTTCCCCTGTCTCTTCCCAGGAATTACAACCTGTTGACATCCTCTCAGGGGAGGATTTAGTACCCGAACCTTCGGTCTCTCAATCTCAAGGCATGGCTCTTGAAGAGTTAGTTTGCTGAACTGCATCTTTCCCAAGCGGTTCTGGATATCCTTAAGGCTTCTCGAAAGCCTTCCACCAGAAAGACTTACAATTCCAAATGGAAAAGGTTCACTATTTGGTGTTCTAAGAAGAATATTTCTCTAGATTCTGCTTGGTTGCCTACGGTTCTGGACTATATGGTCCATCTCAATGGCCTAGGCCTTAGGTCAGCTACACTTAAAGTGCATTTGGCAGCTGTTTCTGCTTTCCTGTCAGTAGGCAAGCCTTCTCCTCTGTCAGCCCATCCTGTGTTTTGTAAGTTCTTCAAGGGATTGCTGCACACCAATCCCCTTTAGGGACCCTGCTCCTGCTCCTGCTTGGGACCTTAATGTTTGCATTGCTCAGCTTATGCAACCCCCCCTTTGAGCCTTTGTCCTCTGCAGAGCTTAAGTACTTGACTTGGAACACTGTGTTTTTGGTGGCCATTACCTCTGCCAGGCGTATCAGTGAATTGCAAGCCCTGTCAGTGGAACCTGATTTCCTCTCTTTCCATAGAGATAAAGTGGTCCTAAGAACTAATAGGAAGTTTTTGCCTAAAGTGGTTTCAGATTTCCACCTCAACCAGTCTATGTCTCTCCCTGTTTTTTTCACTGACCATTCCTCCTCTGGAGAGAGGAGGCTGCACAGCTTAGATGTTCAAAGGGCCCTCAGCTACTACATAGAACGCACCAAGGGTCACAGGTTTGAGTCCCTCCAGTTGTTCCTCACGTATGGAGAGGTTGGTAAGGGCAAACCTGCCACTAAGAGATCTATTGCCAGGTGGATTGTTTTTTGTATGCAATTCTGCTATGAAAAATTGTGTAGAACTCCACCCTCAGGCCTGAGGGCTCACTCTACTAGAGGTACAGCTGCTTCCCTGGCTGCTGCCAGGGATATTCCTATCTTAGAAATCTGTCAAGCAGCCACCTGGAAAACAGTCCATACATGCACCAAGCATTACTCTCTGGATATCCAGGCTAGGAGTGATGCTCTGTTTGGCACAGCAGTACTCCAGAGCCTATTTCCAAAGTAGGTTCTGTCCCTCCTCCATGGAGGTACTGCTTGGTAGTCTGCATATGTCAGAATACAGCAAGACTTCATGTTGTTTGAAGAACAAATTACTCACCTTAGTAATGTTATTTTCTAATGGAGTCTTGGTGTATTCTGGACCTCCCCATGCCTCCCTCGCAGAACCTAGTTTTTGGGATGTGGGTAGGGAGCAGTGTTGGCACCTCTAGGGTGTCCTTTTTTCACCCTCTTTATTTTGGGTGAGTGTTGTGTTTTGTTTTTGGGTTTCCTGACTTGAGTCTTTGCTTTGAAACCAAAAAACCCTTTTATATAAATATAGTTGCCAGTTGGCTAGTTTGAGTTTTACAGTTTCCACACAGAACTTCTAGTGAGTATTGCTTGTAAAGATCTGATGGTTGGAGTTTAAACAGCAGCAGACAGGGGCTTCAACCGAGCTCGTGGTGAACATTCCATGCTGGCCATGGAAAGTTTAACTGTTTGTTCTCTGGGACAGTTGAAAGACAGGACCTAACTGCATATGTCAGAATACAGCAAGACTCCATTAGAAGAAACATTACTAAGGTGAGTAATTTTTTCTTCTGCATCGCTCCTCCTTCCCAGACACTGACAACAGATGTGTCAGGGGAGGGCTGGGATGCCCACCTAGGGTCTCACAGGACTCAGGGCAGCTGGTCCAGGTTCGAGCAGGATCTGCACATAAATGTGCTCGAACTGAGGGCAGTCCTTTATGCCCTTCAGGCTCTTCTTCCCGTCATTCTTCCCAGTCATCTCCTCATCCAATCAGACAACATGTGCGTAGTGTGGTACCTCAGCAAGCAGAGAGGAACATGTTTCTATCCCCTGTGCTGGGAGGCGATGAAAGTCTGGTACTGGGCAGCCCAGCACCCCCTTCACCTGACTGCAGTTCACGTTCTGTGAGTGGAAAATACTCTGGCAGACAAACTCAGCCAGGTCTCATGAATGGGAGCTAGATCAGCAGGTCGTAAACAACATCTTTCGGTGGTGGGGGACACCTCTGGTAGACCTCTTCGCCTCGCCCCAGAATGCAAAACTCCGCCTTTTGCTCGCTCACTCCAGGGCGAGACGCTTTCCGATGGGACGTTGTTTCTGTCTGTCTGGCGGGACAGATTCATTTATGCCTTCCCTCTCATTCCTTTGATTCCGAGGGTCCTGAACAAACTCAGATCAGAAGGAGCATGAATGATTCTCATCACTCCCTTCTGGCCCAGGCAAGTTTGGTTGTCTCTTCTGCAACAGTTTTCAGAGGAATCACCTCTTTCTCTGTCGCAACAATTGTTGACCCAGGATCACGGGACCTTTGTTCATCCAGGCCTCAAATCCCTTCATCTCCATGCATGGCTCCTGCAGACATAGCAAAAGTCCGCTTCGGAGTATCTCCTTTAGTAGCGGACATTTTGGTGGAGGCAAGAAAGCCTTCCACCAGGTCCACCTACTGCATGAAGTGGAAACAGTTCTCCATCTAAGAAGACTCTAAGGACTTAGAGCCCTCTTTGTGCCCAGCTAACAAAGTCCTGGACTACATGCGTCACCTCTTTGACCTGGGTCTGTCATTCCTCTTTAAAAGTCCATATGGCAGCTATTTCAGCCTACCACATTCCCTTTGGAGACAGGACTTTTGCTCAGTTGGAAGTCTCTAAGACTTTTCTTAGAGGGGTTCTCCACTTGAAACCCCCCATTCGCATTCCTGCCCCTCCTTGGGACTTGAATTTCGTCCTGGAGAAGCTCACACTGCCTCTCTTTGAGCCAGCAGCGGATGCTGACTTAAAGTTCCTCTCCTGGAAGACTCTCTTCCTAGTGGCCATAACTTCTGGTCGGCTCATATCCGAGCTCCAGGCCTTAATATGCAAAATCCCATATTTGATTTTCCACAAGGAATGCGTGGCTCTACGCACAAACCCTAAGTTTCTCCCTAAGGTGGTGGCTGAATCAATCCATTGAGTTACCGGCTTTCTTTACGCAACACTCCAATCAAGAGGAGTACTACCTCTTACATACATTGGATGTTCACAGAATCCTGAGATATGACACCAATTGGACTAAGGATCTCAGAAAGACTATTCAGCTTTTTGTCTGCTTCGCTCGCAGAAGAGAAGGCAATGCTGTTTCTAAGCAATGCTTTTCAAAATGGTTGGCGAATTTGTATCACTTTCTGTTACAAGTACAACAAGACCCTGCTGGGTCAAGTCAGAGTTCACTCCACCAGAGGAGTAGCTGCCTCTGCTGCTTGTTTCAGGAATGTGTCAGCAGCACACATCTGTGCAGCTGCAACTTGGACTTCTTTCCCTACCTTTACGAAACACTACAGTTTGGACATTGGCTCTCGCTGTAGAGCAGGCTTCTGGTTGGCTGTCCTACAAGGTCTCCTCTTATGAGACCTGTTCAGCCCTAAGGTTTTGTGTTATGGATGACAGTCCTCCTCCTGAGTGTTTTTTCTTGTTCCAGACTGCTTGGGACTCAGTCCTACATGTGAATACCTACTGCAAGAGCCTCTCTCAAAGATGTACTGTTACGGTAAGTTCTTACGTAACTGTACTTTTCCCTGGTGCTAGTGCTCCCCACTCCCGACTGTAGGCCTGAGTATAAAAAACAGGGACAGATTTATTCATAACATCGGGCCAGTGATTGTGGGTGGAGGAGGGACCAATGGCACCAGGAAAATGTTATTTATAGATCAGGCATGGGTGCGGGTGGGGAGGGACCACTGGACACCATGGAAACTTATTTTTTATACTTGTGCCATCAAATAGGGGACTAGCACCAAGGAAACTTATGTTTGTCAACTTGGGTGCGCTGATCGGCGATGTGGGGGGCGCCACTAGCACCAGACGTGTGTGGGTTGGAAGAGGGACCACTGGACACCAGGGACAGATTTATTCAAAACATTGGATCGGCAGTCACATGGGGGCAGGGGGGACCAGTAGCACCAGGAAAATATAATTTATAGATCAGGTGTGGGTTTGGGTGGCTGGGCGGGCACCAGGGAAACTTTTTTTTTTTTAATACTCAGGCTGGGCATTGCTGTGGGGAAGGGGGCACTGGCACCAGGGAAATGCATGTTTGTTAACTCGGGCCAATGATCGGATGATTGTGGGGGAGACCACTAGCACCAGGGAAACTTGTATATTTTAACTCGGGCAGTGCTCATTTGGGGGGGGGGGAGATGACCAGCACCAAGAAAGTAGTGAACCTACTGGCTGCCTCTGGCAGGGAGGGAGGTGGGGGCATGCACTAAACTCGGTGCAGCCTATGTAAATGGACCCATAACGGGCATGTAAATGGCCACATAGCGCCTTGCATGCCCAAATGGGCTCATTTACATGACTGCTTTAGTGAACTGGAAATAGTGCACCTGCACTATTCATTGCGGCACCATACTCCTGGCTACATGTCGGGGCCACACTAGTTGGGTTAGTACTAGCAGTACTGGGGTTAGCGCTGACTCAACGTGGGCCCATTCACAGTCGGATAGCGCAGGTACGCACATCCGATTGTGAATAGCAACCTTTGACACCTGGGCACTCACAAAGTGCAGTGCAAACTTTGGCGCTGTGCTTTGTCACTTTCTGTGATCTAGCCCCAGAGCTTATACAGTGGTGTGAAAAAGTATTTGCCCCCTTCCTGATTTCCTCTATTATTGCATATTTGTCACACTGGATGTTTTCAGGTCTTTAGACACAATGTAATATTAGATAAAGGGAACCTGAGTGAACAAATAACACTTGTTTTTGTTTACCTATTTCAGTTTTTAATGAAAACAGTTAACCAACACCAACTGGCACTGTGTGAAAAGTACTGCCCCTAGTTAAATCAACCCATTAAAGGGATAAGTAGAGTCAGCTGATTGAACACAGCCAGGCCTGATTACAGCCAGCCCTGCTCAATATAAACCTCACTTCTTTTGACCCTTACATCGAAGTCACGTTGCCGGCACAAAGAGTCAACAAGCACATTATGCCACGATCAAAGGAAGTTCCTGAAAAGATCAGAAAAAAAGTTGTTGCTATCTATCAGTCTCGAAAGGGTTACAAAGCTATTTCTAAGGCTCTGGGACTCCACCGAACCACAGTGAGAGCCATAATCTCCAAATGGAGAACACTTGGAATAGTAGTGAATCCTCCCAGGAGTGGACGGCCTGCCAAAATTACTCCAAGGGCGCAGCGTAAAATCATCCAGGATGTCTCAAAGGATCCTAAAACAATATCCAAAGAACTGCAGGCTTCTCTTGCCTCAGCTAAGGTCAGTGTTCATGACTCCACAATCAGAAAGAGACTGGGCAAAAATGGGCTTCATGGGAGAGCAGCAAGGCGGAAACCACTGCTAACCAAGAAGAACATAAATGCTCATCTCTCATTTGCCAAGAAGCACCTGGATGATCCACAAGCCTTTGGGGAAAATGTTCTATGGACAGATGAGTCCAAAGTGGAACTTTTTGGACGACATGGATCCCATTATGTCTAGCATAAAGCAAACACAGCATTCCACAGTAAGAACATCATACCAACAGTCAAACATGGTGGTGGTAGTGTGATGGTGTGGGGATGCTTTTCTGCCTCAGGACCTGGACAACTTGCCATAATTGAAGGAACCATGAATTCTGCTCTGTACCAGAAAATTCTGAAGGAGAATGTCCGGTCATCCGTCCGTCAGCTGAAGCTGAAGCGTAGTTGGGTCATGCAGCAAGACAATGATCCAAAACACAAAAGTAAGTCCACATCAGAATGGCTGAAAAGAAGTAAAATTAAAGTTTTGGAGTGGCCTAGTCAAAGTCCAGACCTAAACCCAATAGAGATGCTGTGGCAGGACTTGAAACGAGCAGTTCATGCTCGAAAACCTACCAGTGTTACTGAATTAAACCAGTTCTGCGAGGAAGAGTGGGCTAAAATTCCTCCACAGCGATGTGAAAGACTGATATTGAATTATAGGAAGCGTTTGGTTGCAGTCATTGCAGCTAAAGGTGGCATAACCAGTTATTAAGCGCAAGGGGGCAGTTACTTTTTCACACAGTGCCAGTTGGTGTTGGTTAACTGTTTTCATTAAAAACTGAAATAGGTAAACAAAAACAAGTGTTATTTGTTCACTCAGGTTCCGTTTATCTAATATTATGTTGTGTCTAAAGACCTGAAAACATCCAGTGTGACAAATATGCAATAATAGAGGAAATCAGGAAGGGGGCAAATACTTTTTCACACCACTGTATAAACTCTTTAACATGCACTGCAGCCTGTTGAATCTCCCACTGTTGCCTACTCCTCTGATGCCAGCCGCAGGGTATTCTGGGATTTGTAGTAACAGGAGATGCCAGTTTAGAACTAAGCCAAATTAGTCTTGATACACTCAACTATATTACAGTAAATTGTAAGTAAACTAAAATGCTTTTGCACACAAAGTGCACACTGGGACCAGCCCCACACTTGAGTGTGGAGCCCTTGGTACTGGTAGTGAACTGGATAGTTAGAGTAACACCTGTCAGCTGATCACAGTGAACAGTGTTGGATCTAACACATTTAGGCCACTCGATGAGCTAGTAACACAACACACTCCCATGCTGATGGCCAAAGTTTGGATTTGCCTGCCAGCGCTTCTAGCTGGGGAAGCAAACCAGGTTCCACTGCACTACCAACATTTGCATTGGGCATGGGGCATGCTGTGTGCTAGCTTGATCTAAAGGAGCGATGACTGGCACTGTGCAAGCATATGTGTATGTTGTGGCAGGGATCTGTGTATGTTGGGGTGGAGATCCAGGGGCAGAAACAAAGGAAAAATGCTATGTGCACCACCCACCAAGTGTTTGGGGTCTTACCCATGTGGATCCTTGCTGGCATGATTTTGGGGGTGGGGTGGGGGAGATCGTGGATGGTACTAGGGGACCTGGGAAAGCCTGATTAAAAACAGAGATTATAAGAATATATTATAATAAGTTTATTGGCTGTCCAGAAACATCTGGGGATCAGTATATTCATTTTTTCTTGCCTTGTTACTGAACCATTACAGCATCGTGCTGGTGTAGCTGCTATCAGATACCAGCTGGACAGCATTCCTGTTTGTTTCATGGATATAAATGACCATATGACAATCTCTGACTTAGGCCTAAATGTGTAGTTCTAACTGCCTGGATTCAGTTCACTGTGCACACTTGGGCAGTTTCCACTGAGCATGCTTAGTCAATGGAATAGTATTGAAGCTCGACTCCCCCTACCACACAGTTATGTGTTCTCAAGCTCGGCCCCATTGCTTTCAAATCTTCCTTCCACTGGAAAGAACTGGTCACCACCTTCAGAACTCCAGGTAGAGAACTGCATTTCTGCTAGTTTTCGGACTGTTACGATTTAATTATTGTCTTGATGTGTGCACCGTGACACCGGCTCACTGCTCCATAGATACTATAGACCAGAGAAAGAAGACAAGATTTAAAGAGTGCTTTTTTCACAGGTTCACCATGTCTGTCACCAGTGGCCATGAAGGCAGCATCCATTGTCTTGGAATTACTCAGAATGTGGCAAATTACCGGTGGTGCCAGGCCATGCACCCGCTAGTGATTGAGGATCAGTGGGCACATGTGCTGAGGAGGACAGGGCCGCTTCTTTGCCACCCGCTCAGCCAAAGGCTCAGCAATCATTAGAAGCCACCAAGCAAGCATTTGCTGACTGACATCCCTGGTAGCTCCCTGATGAAGGTCTCGATTCATAGAGATGGATGGTCTTCATCTCTGCTTGCCTGGGGGTTTTATTGAACATTTGTATTTTGTAGAGTGTTTTTTTTTTCCCAATTATCGTTGGTGGCAATACTGGAGTATGAGCTGCTTTTCTGTTTAAAATGACATCCCTGAAAGGTGAATGAAACTAACACAGTGAGATTCCTGATCTTTGAAAAACCAAGAGGGTTTTCCTTGATTTCATGGAGATGCTGGAGTCCTGCTTCATGGAGTCATCAGCCTACCGCAAGTCAAAATACACAGTAAATACTTTTGAGAAATTGCCTTCCAGGCACTGCCGAAATAAGAAAAGGTGTGGTTGTGTAGTTGCAGCCACTTATGGAACTGCCCTCACTCTTTTGATCAGAGACCCCAATTGATTGGTCGCTCTCTAAAGAGGTCGAACAACTGGTGAAGCTGACCAGCCTGCCTACAGAGATTCCATCTGGGCAGCCAACCCATTCAGTGCCAATTAATGCTTTGGCCAAGTAGTCTGTTTTCAAGGTCGAGGATCCCCTCATGGGGGATAGCAGCTCATCACCTGTGGACCAGACTCCTGTATTTCCATCCCTGCAGCCCCAAGATAGAGGGGCAAGTTGGTCACCATTGGTTGAGAACCTCTCAGTCAGTCTGCCACTGGCAAAGCCCATTGTGAGCACAGCCCCTTTGGGGATTCTGGTCGAGCCCAACCCAGTTTCTTGACTGGTTGGACAGCCAAGTCCAGCTGTGCCTGAGCCCTGTCCCCTACATCACTGGAGGTGCAAGGCTCGCTGTCCGTCTCATTTCTGAACTTAACTCTCAATGCAGTCATCAACACCACTGATTAAGGCAGTTGTCTTTGAGCTTCTCTTGGGAACAAACTGGAGTATCATCTCCCTGTTCCCTCATTGTTAATATAAAACTTGGTTACCATATCTTTTAAGCATTCTACTGTCTTGTCTTTTAGTAGTCCAATCTGGAAGTCATTCGCTGCATTGGAGAGCGGAATGTATAGCTCGCCACCTATCAGTTAGCCCCAGAGTGTCCTTCATCTCCCTCATTTTACAATGGGCTGTTGGAAGGCCCTGCCTTTGTTGTCTTATCCTATCTTACCCTGTTATTTACACCGTGCTCCAGTCTCCACCCAGGAGCATGGGAATGCCTATAAAGGGGTCAGGACCTCTAGCAGCTTGGTGAAAACTAGAAGAATATGCATGCATATGTGTGTGTGTGTGTGTGTGTGTGTGTGTGTGTGTGTGTGTGTGTATGTATGTATGTATGTATATATATATATACACACACTGCAAAAAACCTTGTTAATGCACCATTAGGGTTGAAGCGTAAAAAGTAGGGAAATCTGAGCTTATGGTTTCCAAGCCTAACACACTACCCTCACCCTTGGCTTCCAAACCTAAGGTTCCACCTCCACCCTGCATGCAGGAACAGGTGTGAGGGGTATGCCTTGGGCTTCCGAACCCCAGTGCTCACCCCATCTCAACAGTTAATAACTTAACATGGGAACTGAATTAAAACAATGGGGTGAGCATTAGGGTTCGGAACCCCAAGGCACACCCCTCACATCTGTTTCTGCATGCAGGGTTGAAGTGGGGCCTTAGGTTTGCAAGCAGAGGGTGGGGTATTCAGGTTGGAAGCCAAGGGTGAGGGTAGTGTGTTAGGCTTGGGAACCCTAAGATCGGATTTCCCTACTTTTTATGCTTCATCCCTAATGGTGCATTAACAAAGTTTTTTTGCAGTGAATTTCCTTACTTTTCAGACACTTTCTCTGTATCCCTATCAAGGAACACTATTCATTAGGTGGTATGAAAAAAATGGCTTTGTTGAAAATTTGGAGTGAAAATATTAAAAATTACCAAAGTTACACACGTGCGTAGAAAAATTTCAACAAACGCTCATAACTTGGGCAATTTTTAGGATTTTTTTCACCCAGTTTTCAACATGGGCCTTTTGGGACCCCACCTCATGAACAGTGTTACTGTCATTTCATTAATTGGTCCCAAAAGGTGATTTCTCACAGCTACTGCGGCATTCTTCGCCACAAGTGAAAAAAAACATTTCGGCAGGATGTGAGAAATGACAACTCTGCCGCTGATAAGGTGGTTTTAAAAAATCGGTATGTTGAAAATCTGGAGTGAAAATATTGTAAATTACCAAAGTTATGTGCCTGTGTAGAAACTTCACAACACATGCTCACAATACGGCTATTTTTAGGAATGTTGTCACCAAATTTTGAACATGGCCTTTTTGGGACCCCACCTCATAAACAGTGGTACTGTCATTTCGTTAATCAGTCCTAAAAGGAGATTTCGCACTGTGACTACGCCAGTCTTCGCCACATATGAGAAGACACATTTCAGACAGGATGTGAGAAATGACATCTGTACCATTCATAAGATGGTGTGACAAAATGGTAATGTTGAAAATCTGGAGTGAAAATATGAAAAATTGTCGAAGTTATGAGTGTGCGTAGAAACTGCGCAGTGCACACTCGTAACACAGTCATGTTAGGAATTTTTTCACCAGATTTTTAACATGGACTTTTTGGGACCTTCCCTCATAAACAGTGGCACTGTGATTTTATTAACCCATCCCAAAAGTTGATTTCGCACAGTGACAGCGCCATTCTGCGCCACAGGTGCAAAAACACATTTTGGGCAGGATGTGAAAAATGACAGCTATACTGTTCATTAGGAGGTGTGAAAAAATGCCAGTGTTGAAAATCTGGAGTGAAAATATTAAAAATTGGCGAAGTTACAAGCGTGCGTAGAAACTGCGCAACATACGCTCGTTCCACAGTCATTTTTGGGAATTTTTTCACCAAAACATGGGCCTTTTGGGACCCCATCTCATGAACAGTGCCACTGTTGTTTCGTTACTTGGTCCCGGAAGGTGATTCCACACAGTGACGGCGAAAGCACCTTACGGGACCGAGTAATGAAATGACAGTGACAGTGTTCACAAGGTGGGGTGCCGAGAACCCAGTGTTGAAAATCTGGGGCCAAAATTCCTACAAATGCCCGAGATATCAACCTAAGTTGAAACCCCCATTGACTGCCATTATATGGTGCTTACCTTTCATTCTTCAGTTCCCGGTTCAGCTTTGAAGAGTGCAGACGTGTCCCAGTCCAGAGAAGATGACAGTGCCGACCTCGAAGGTAAGTATGGGGTAAGGGTGGGGGTGGGGTGCTCAGTGGGAGGGGGGATGGGGAGGGTACTGGGGAGATGACGAGGGACCATTTAAAAAGACGTCGGGATGGTTTTATTTATTTACTGGTTAAAAAAAACAAAAATTGTGGTCACACTGGGATGGGCTGCCGTGTGCCACATGAGTTTGGGGAGATGCATGCTGCCAACAGAGGGATTGGGCACCCCGTCAGCAAGGTAAAAATAAATAGCTTTTGGGCACACTGGGCTGGGCTGCCAGTGTGCCACATGAGTTGGGGATGCATGCTGTCGACAGGTGCTGGAAACCGATTTAAAAAAACTATTATTTGGCACACTGGGGTGGACTCCCAGTGTGCCACAGTAATGGGAGGGAGAAAAGAAATGCCAACAGTGGGATTGGGCAGTTGACCACCTTATTTTCACACACACACACCATGATTTGCAAAAATACGGTACTTTTTGTGCTTAACTTTTCCCATAGGAAATAATGGGAAACTTAAAACTGATACAACTTTTGAAAGAGTTAATATTTTTTCACCAAACCTTCAAAATGAACATCTGTGACCCAGAGATTTTCCACACTACGATTTTCAGACCACAACATAAAACCGTTCCTGAGATACAGTTGGACAAAGAAATGTAAAAAAAACAGGTAAATTTAGGGGGTTTTGACCCTCCATCTCAAAAAACACACAACTGATTCACACGAATTCATGCAAATCCGTTGAACTGTTGTATATTTGGTTGAAACACATCACATGACCGTGCATATATCAGCATGCGACCGCACACCTGCACTTTTTTAACCCCCTCCAAAACAATTTTGCTGTTTTATAAGATAGATAACCCACTCTAGGGTGTGCAGTCGCTCTCCAATATACGTATGCCTCGTATGCCTTGGGTGGTCGATGTAGGCCTCGTATATAACAACGCACACCAAGGCGTGTGTATATCAGAGCGCGACCACACACCGTAGAGTGGGTTATTATGTGTGTGTGTGTGTGTGTGTGTGTGTATGTGTGTGTGTATATATGTATATATATATGTATATATATATATATATATATATAATATATATCACGTCTTATACACATTGTATCCCAAAGCACTCTGCAAGTGATGCTAGACTGGTAGTGAAGTGACTGAATGTGTCGTAGAAGCCATTTTGCACATCAGCACCCACACATAACCTTGGACAATTGCATGAACCAGTTTTATGGGAAGGGGAATGTTGGCTAGGAAACCGGGGAGAGTCCTCTACTCTTGGGAAAAGTGCTTTGGGTTCTTTTACTTCCACCTGGACACCCACCAGGACAGCACCAGAGATGGGTAGAAAGGACCTCGGTTTAACATCTCATCCGAAGGATGGTATATCCCGACAGTACAGCATCCTAGTACTGCACTTGGGTACCAGCGTTTAGGTACGAGCCCAATCCTGGTGTGGGGCTAGAACCCACAACTTTCTGGTCCAGAGGCTTATGTGCTAACAACTGAGCCATGCTGACACCATAAGATTGGGTCATCCGTATTAGGTCTGTATATGTTTCCTAGTAGAACTTTGGTGTTGTTGAGCATCTCTTGAACTAGTATATATCGCCTTGCTTTATCCTGTATCCCTTTTTCTGCAGTAAATTTTATCTTGCGTGAGACCAAAATGGCCATTCCTCTCTTCTTTGTCTCCAGTCATGCCTCAAAGGTCTATCCTACCAATTGCCTTCTGAATACTTTGAAATATTGTTCCTTAATGTGTGTTTCTTGTAGAAGCCCCTAAGTGCTTCAGATACGTAGCACTTGATACATTTTCTGTACCAACTGTCCACTCTTAATATTCCGTGATAATATTTTAATTGGTGTACCCATTGCTTATTTGTACTGTGTTCTGGCATCATTCTATACCTGTTTGCTATAGTCTGAAAACTGGTTATTGTTGTGCAGCTGCTACATTACCTCCCCTGCCCCAGACAGAACAAACTTTGAAACATGTCACCTGTTCTCCCTCACAGATAATATACAAAACATTAACTACTGATAGGAAAATTCGATTTAAAGGGAAACATCCACGTTCAATCGGGTCCCACCTCCATGTGAAGTGGGGCTCGATTAGTAGATGCAGTAGGAAAAGTTAAAAAATAACTTACTCATGTCTAAGTTATTTCAAATTGTATCTGGTTGATCTGCGCCCTTCTTGCTCCGACATTTTGTTAGCAGTAGCACTTCCCGTCACGCCCACAAGCACTCACAATCGTCTCGCGGATGATGCTTTCAGGCGGGAGTAGTCGTTATCTGTTTCATTGGCGGGTCTTGAAAATAGTTTCGTTTGCTCGCACAGCATGTCTGATGTAAATATTGGCTGGTCAGTCTGCTGTTGTACAGGACACTCATTGATTTTAAATCGAGCTATTTGAAGATTTGGCAATATAGTAATCTGTTTTGCCAAATCTTCTAACAGCTCCAGTTTACAATCGATGAGTGTCTGGATACACCAAGACCAAGTACCGACTGGCAGGGTACTTGTTAGCCAATATTTGTATCAGACATGCCCACAAATGTCCAGGCTCCAAACCAGAGTTATTTTACAAAGGAGCCACATATTAAGTATACAGATGCCCCCCTGGCTTCTCCCCGCCTGAAACGTCATCATGGGGACAGTCGTGGGTGCTTGTGGGCACGACAGGGAGGGCTCTGCTTCTTAAAATGTCGGGGCAAGGAGGGGGCAGGATCAACCAGATACAATTTGAAATAACTTAGACACGAGTAAGTTGTATTTTAACTTTCTCTACTGTATCTATTAATCGGGCCCCACTTCACATGGAGGTGGGGCCCAACTGTAAGTGGACGTTTCCCTTTAACTTTAACAAGTGGCTTCCCCACAAAATGCAGGAGGTTTGAGGAATGATACTTAAGCCCTGAGAGAAGTCCGGTTGATATAACTGGGCGCTCGGGATTTCTTCACGCCTGCCTCCTTCTGGTTCGCTTTGCTTCATATACATCGAGGAGGTGATCCACTCAGAAAATGTTTCAACCGTTACTGAATACACTAAAAGAACTAACCTGAACAATTAACTGTGAGTTGTGCACTACAGTTCTTTGTCTGTAATGTCATCTGTTTCCCTGTTCCCTTGCATTACCACAACAGTGTGAACACAGCCATAAGTTCAGCATGAAAGGGTCACTCCTGCAAGCATAGAAACATAGAATTTGATGGCAGATAAGGACCACTTGGCCCACGTAGTCTGCCCATTTCTCTACCTAATGGATAAGCTGCAGATCCTAGTTAACCAACAGCCTACTTCCTCCTACCGCCCCCCACTAGAATTGCCTTATGTCTGTCCCATGCATTCTTGAATTCCCCCACTGTTTTTGACTGTACGACCTCCTCAGGAAGGCTGTTCCATGCATCTACAACCCTCTCTGTGAAGAAATACTTCCTCACATTACCTCTGAGCCGTCCCCCTCTATCTTCAGATTGTGCCCCCTTGTTCTTGCACATCTCTTTTTCTGACAAACGCAACCCTCTTGGAGTTTGTTGATTCCCTTGAGGTATTTGAAAGTTTCCGTCAGGTCCCCCTCTCTCTTTCCTCAAGGCTATACATCTTAAGCTCCTTTATATGTCTTCTGGTGCAGACCCTGCACCATTTTGGTTGTCCTCCTCTGGACAGCCTCCACCCTGTCTATGTCTTTGCAGAGATGGGGTCTCCAGAACAGTACACAGTACTCCAGATGTGGTCTTACCAACTGTCTGTACAGAGGGCCAACAACTTCCTGTTTTCTACTGGTAATGCCTCTCCCTGTGCATCCCAGTATACCCCCAGCCCTCCTTACTGCCTTGTGTCCCTTGTGTGTCCACGTGGCTCAGTTGGTAGCACATCCGCCTCTGGACCAGAAGGTTGTGGGTTCTCGTCCCACACCGGGATTGGACTTGCACCTAAAAATCGCTGGCATCCGAGTGCAGTATTGGGGGGTGCTGTATTGCTGGGGTGTGCCGTCCTTCGGATGAGACATTAAACTGAGGTCCCTTCTGCCCATCCTGATGTGTCCAGATGGAAGTAAAAGAACCCAGGGCACTCTTCGTAAAGAGCAGGGAGCATTGAGCATTCCCGGTGTCCTGGCCAACATTCCCCTTCCCATAAACCGGTTCATGCAATTATCCAGGCTGTGTGTGGGTGATGATGTGTGATATGGCCGCCACCATGCATTCAGTCACTTCACTACCAGTCCAGCATTGCTTGTAAAGCGCTTTGGGATACTGTGTATGAAAAGCGCTATATAAATGCTGATTCTTCTTCTTCTTCTTCTTCTCACATTGCTGGCCCATGTTTAGGTCATCTGATATGACTACCCCAGGTCCTTTCCATTTTGTTTGTCAGGATCTCACCCCCATTGTGTACTTTTCCCCTGGGTTTTGTTTCCCAGGTGCATTGCTTTGCATTTCTTTGCATTGAATCTAAGCTGCCATACATTTGACCATTCCTCCAACCTTGCCAAGTCATTTTTCATCCTTTCCACCCCACCTTGCGTATCAACCCTGTTGCAGATCTTTGTGTCATCTGCAAAGAGACATACTTTTCCTTCCAGTCCCTCTGCAGTGTCACTTATAAAGACATTAAAAAGGACTGGCCCCAGTACTGAACCCTGCGTTACCCCACTAGTAACCCCCCTTTCTTCACTGTGGACTCCATTTACTATTACCCTCTGTGTCCTGTTGTCCAGCCAGTGTTTTACCCAGGCTACCACCATGGGACCCACTCCCAGGCTGGCTAATTTGTTTATTAATCTTTTGTTCGGGACTGTGTCAGATGCCTTGCTAAAGTATAGGTAGGCCATGTCCACAGCCCCTCCCTGGTCTACTACTGTGGTCACCCAGTCAAATAAATTAATTAGATTTGCCTGACATTACCTTCCTGTTGTGAATCCATGCTGCCTTGGGTCCTGTGCCCCACTGGCCTCTAGGTACTCAACAGTTCTTTCCTTCAGAAGTGATTCCATCACTTTCCCTACCACTGAGGTCAAACTGACAGGTCTGTAGTTTCCTGCCTCTGTCTTGCTCCCACTTTTGTGAAGGGGAATCGCATCTTCCCTCCTCCAGTCCTCAGGTACCTGGGTACCACGCCATCCTCCTATGATTTATTAAAAAGGATAGTCAGTGCTATAGTCCCAATGTAGAACAAAGCAGAAAGGGCTTGGCACTCGGAACATCACAGTATACACCAAACTGGATTTCAGCACCTTCTTTTTAATTGTAGAAAAGCACAAGACAGAAAACTGGTGTAGCACTGTGAGACCACACAAGACCAACATTTCACACTCTTCTCGAGTGCTTTATCAAGGTGATCTTGATAAAGCACTCGAGGAGAGTACTGAAATCCATTGTGGTGTATACTGTGATGTTTTGATTGCTGAGTCCTTTCTGTTTTGTTCAGCCATAACTTGTGTACTGATCTATACCTTGGCCTGAGCCATAGAATGTATTTTGGGGAGAGGCATTCTTTAACTCCCTCATTGTAAATTGCTTGTTACCATAGTACACTCCCAACCCTTTTTTAACCCCCACCCCCGGCAGACCCTGGTTTATAAATTTGTGTTATAAGTCTGGCTGTCCCAAGCGAGTATAATCTGGACGCATGCAGAGTTCCTTTGTTTGTGTGTTACCTTCATTTTGGTAGTCCTTCTATGTTGGGAGCTCTGGCGAGCATCTGGTGCTCCAACTTTTTATCTGTTGGTGAATGCATCTGTCCTGGTTAGAGCTCAAAGAAAAGAGAACCACAACAGTCTCTCCTTGCAGGCTCTGTTCACTGTCTGTCTACCTCGGAAAAGTGGACGAAGGCTCGGGTTGGGGGGCACAACATGCAAAGTTCCATTCTTTCATTTTATTAAAAGAAGTATGCCAGTACCGTAAGTGTCATTTTGAAATCCCTGTGCTAGTTCCATGATGGTGTAGAGGCTATACTGCTTTCTTTGGCTGTGTACCCGGACCTCCAGCCCCACCCTTCTCTCACTGAGCAATCACTGCTTACCCTGCTTGACATTGTGCTTGTGAAATGCATCATCCCAAGCCATGTGGCTCACTTCAGTGTCCAGTGATGTCTTGTAAGTTGTTCAGTGTGGTTTCCTGCTCATCCGCCATTTTGTTGGTGTGGGTTCCCTCTTTATTAGCCTGATGCAGTACTGTTGCTTATCACCTCAGACTACCAATCCACCTCACTTTAAACCAGGACTCTTAGTACCGTCATTGCTTACATGGGAGTGGGTGCTGATTTGGAAAGTCCCATGCCAAGGTTGATCAGTGTGGGATAAAATATTTTTGGACAGAGTGCCCACCCTCTTTCGTATTTTAACTGTTGTGAGTTTCTGTATTTCTCTTTATTTCCCCCACCCCAATTAATCTGCTTCAAGCACATACCTGAGGCTTACTATTCCTTTCAGTGGTTGGTGCTATTTACTCTTCCCAGTTTGGGACAGCAGGGAACAGGTTGGGAAGAAGACCAGAGAGCTCCACGGTCACATGCTCAGCTGATTGGAACTGGTGAGGCTTTCCATTGATTGCAAAGATTACTCTTGCATGGTAAAGAGTACAGAACTTTATTTCTGCAGTGTGAAGCTTCTTTTGTTCCCCCCAATATATTTATGCTCCTCGGCCAGGACAGGCTGGGGCTCCCTTTGGCCCTTCCCCACTGACACCCACGTCCTGCATCTCCCCAATACTTACTTAGTTGGCCTGAATACCCCCATGGGTTTCCTCCTGAGGTAGGGTCAGGAGGGGGAGCGCTGTCAGCCGTCCCCTTCCACCACCACCAAAGCACAAATCCAGTTTTGGCCTCCTAGTTCCTGGCGATGTGCTGTGTGAGGGATCAGCAGGCAGGGCTTCATACTAACCTGCCCTGTCACCATTTTTCCTTCCTTTTCTCCCTTCCCCGTGTTAGGGTGTGCCCATCAGCATGCATGTACCACCTAATTTCTGACACTTCCAACCCCTAGTGCCACCAGGTCACCGCCTGGTGAGAGTCTTTTGGTGGAACAAACAGTCATCTGCCCCGGGAGAGAATGCTCGAACATCTCCCAACCTTTAGGAACCCATGCTCGTTCTTGAACGCAGGTCACCGGCATGGAGCGAGTTGAGGCTTCCAGCGCCTCAGTGCTACTGAGCCGGCTGCAGTCTGAAGCTTTGGCTTAATGTCTTTCTATGCCACTTAATTTTGGTGTGTTTGGGGTCTCCGATCATTAAATAAGGAAAGGTGCTTGCCCGCCCATTCAGTCACTTGCAATTCCCTGCTTTTTGCTTGTAAGTGTACCTTACTGAGAAAATTCAGGAGCTTAAAAATGATTGAGTGTTTCTCTTCTCTGGGGTGCAGCCAAAGTGCGCTTGTTTGCATGTTCAAAAATATAGGATGAACCGTTCAGTTATGGGCCTCCTATTTTTTCGCAGTGTCTGGACAGATTTGATCCGGTCAGGGCCTTCTGCCTTCTCTGGTAACCCGACAGTGATCGGAATGTTTTTCTACTTCATCCTTCTTGATCTACACAGTCTTCCAGCTTTGTGACCTTCTGTCTCAGTGCTATGAGGTCCGTGTTGTCCCTTTCTCAGCCGTCTTATAGAGAGCTTATGTGGCACTCTGCATCGCCCATACATTGAATCCAACGCTGGTTTTATGTTTTTCTACTCTCTTGCCAATTCCAGAATTGTCGACTTTATGGTGGACATATCTTCTGTAAGGTGGTCTAACTTGGCTTCAATTGCAAGTTGACTCTTGAAGGGTTCAGAAGACTCCGAGGGCCTCCCGTGCTTGCAGGCCAGGGATCGACCAAGTGTCGAGTGCTGAGAGCTGATTGTTTTACCATCGCTTATTGAATGGACATTTCAGTGCTGTGAGTACCCTCTTAAAGGTTTTGATTTTCAGGCTTCTGTAGTGCAGTTGTAGCACTTCTGTGTTAGTTTTAGCACTTTTAATTACTTTAGTTTGAATTGTGGAGTTGAGCTCTCCAAACTCGCTGTTACCCGCCACTGCACATCATGTAACTCCAGCCATTGTATGTAAACTGATGGAGGCCATTCTGAAGAAAAGGCTAGTCTGTTTCCTTTAAACAAACATGCTTCAGGATGAGAGGCAGCACAGGTTCATATCAATGATATCCTGTCAAGCAAACATGATCAGCTTTTTTGACTGGGCAACAAAGGCAGCAGACAAGGGCTAGGAGGTTGATATTCTATGCTTGGATGTCAGTAAGGCCTTCGACTCGGTGCCCCACAAGAGATTAATCAGAAAATTGGAGGACCTAGGAGTGGGAAGCAAATTAACTAGGTGGGTGGCTAATTGGCTTGTTAGTAGAACACAAAAGATGGTGGTGAGGGGAGCTCTCAGGTAAGAGGGAAGTCATTAGTGGGGTCTCACAGGGGTCAGTGTTTGGCCCGGTATTGTTTAATGTTTTCATTACTGACACTGGGAAAGGTATTAACGGAAACATCTGCCTCTTTGTGGACAACACTAAGCTGTGTTGGAGGGAGGACAGTACACAGGTGAAGGGTTGCAAGACCTAAAGGAAGACCTAGAGAAGCTGGAAGGGTGTCTGGCATATGGCAGCTCAGGTTCAGTGCAGAGAAGTACAAGGTCATGCACACAGGAAGAAGGAACCTGAGGCCCGAGAACAGATTGGGGGTGGGGGGGTCAGGGTCACAGAATCAGGAGGAAAAGGACTTGGGGATAGCCATCAACAGCAACCTTAAACAAGCTGTGCAATGTAAAAGGCAGCAGCCAAGGCAGACAGAATGCTGGGAGGCATAAGGGTGGGGTTTTAATGCCGTTGTAAAGATCTTTGGTGCAGCCGCACCTGGAGTACGGAGTCCCTACCTGAAAAAAGGTAATCAGCCAGCTCGAGACAGTTCAGAGGGAGGGCAAAAGAGATGGCTGAGGGACAGCAGGGCAGGGCATAAAGGGACAGGCTGAGAGAACTCAACATGTACTTACTGGAGGAGGGGAGGGTGAGAGGGGATATGATGAAACTTTCATGTACCTGAAAGGTAGAAACAGGGTGGATATTGGGGACCTTTTTTTGTCTCTGTGAAAGCAAGACCACCAGGAGGCACTGTCATGAGCTGATTCAAGGGAGGTTCAGGAATGCGGTCAGAAGATATTTAGCTACCACAGCCAACCCCCCGAGGAACACGGAGGTCATGAGGGCTAGGAGAAGCCCTCCCCCACAGCGAAGAACCGAAACTCAGCCCAGCCGACCCCCTGAGGAACACTGAGGTCGTGAGGGCTAGGAGAAGCCCTTCCCCACGGCCAAGAACCGAAACTCTGCCCAGCCGACCCCCGAGGAACACGGAGGTCATGAGGGCTAGGAGAAGCCTTCCCTTACAGCCAAGAACCGAAACTCTGCCCAGCCAACCCCCCCGAGAAACACGGAGGTCGTAAGGGCTAGGAGAAGCACTCCCCCACAGCCAAGAACTGAAACTCTGCCCATCCGACCCCACAAGGAACACTGCGGTCATGAGGGCTAGGAGAAGCCCTCCCCCACAGCCAAGAACTGAAACTCTGCCCAGGTACAGCATTGCAACTGTGTGCTGTTCGCCCTGCTCGCCTGATCGCGACCGTTGCTGATCAGCTCAAATGGAGGATTCAAAATCTCCTACTTGGCGCCTTTTTCATTAGACATTTAATTATCGGCGTACCTATCAGTGACAGCGCTAGGGGTTTTAAAACATGGGTCAAATTAGACCCATAGGTGTAAAATATGTGGGTCAAAATGAGAAACAGCTGGGTCCAAACCTAATCGTAAGTAGAAATTTCACTAGTACAGAAGCTTAAATTTGTTGCGTGAAAATACTTTTCTGTTGTTTAGTTTTCCATCTATAAGCTATTGTTAGAGACAGGTGCACCACTTTGGACCCACTGTCCTGTGGAAAGTGGGTCATTTCTGGGCAAGCTGCAACTTTTTCCCTCTTTGCCCTATCTAGCGCTGTCTCTGGTACCTATAGAGATAGTATTTTCTAGCCAGCTTTTTGACTCTGAGCTTAAATCAGAGTTACTTACAGCATGTTACCTTAATTATTGCAACTAAGAACCCAGCTTTGTTGAGCATTTAATGCATTGTACCTTTTATTTAGCTTTTGTTTACCAGGTAAGTACACTAGACAAGTATTATGCCTATTTTCAGGAACGACCCGGAAGAATACAACATGGGGAAACAGTCAAGGTACAAAGAAATGAGAGTACATTATGTCACAGTAAACAAACATATGGGAAAGAAATACATCATTTGACGATAAGAGGAAACATATAGTAGCTGAGCACTATCCAAGAAATGGATTGGTCATAATATAACATTACAGTTGGTGCTCTCTAGACTAGCTGGTTCACTGACAGATATTTACAGGTCATCACATATAGTAGTGGAGCACTGTCCAAGGAATGGATTGGTCATAATGTAACTTATAACATTATAGTTGACACTCCCTAGGCTAGTTGGATCACAGACAGATATTTACAGGTCATCACATTTATCTAAAATATACAAGTTAGGCAGTATCAGGACGCTTGGGAGTAGGCATTCCTACCTATGACCGTGGTGCAATGTTGTGGTTAGCCTATAATTTCGTCTTAAGAACCTGCTTGTTAAATAACCCATCCTACTCCTAGAGTTTTCTTATAAACTTAGCCTGGCAACTGTGGAAGTAATTGCTAGAACACTCAGTCCAAGCAGGGCTTTTTTGTTTTACTTAATCTCTGCCCCAAAGTGAACCTGTAACTGCAAACTCTGTAATACAGCTGTTAAGCCCGGTGGAAACTAGCAGGGCATTTCATTTATTTTTTTTCTTAATCTCTGCCCCAAAGTGAACCTGCAACTGCAAACTCTGTAATACAGCTGTTAAGCCCGGTGGAAACTAGCAGGACATTTCTTTTTTTTTTCTGTCCTGTAGCTGCAAACATTGTAAGTCGGCCGTTAAGCCCAGCTAAAATCCCGATACAGACCAGCCCCATCTCAGTAGACTCCCCTTCCCTTACCTATTTAATCAAGACACACTCTCTCTCCTTCCTCCACAGCCGATCCCCGGAGGAACACGGAGGTTGTGAGGGCTAGAAGAAGCCCTCCCCCCGCAACCAAGAACTGAAACTCTGCCCAGGTACAGAATTGCAACTGCGTGCTGTTCGCCTTGCTCGCCTGATCGCGACCATTGCTGAACAGCTCAAACGGAGGATTGCCCCGCAGAACGCTGCGCATTCGGCTCCCCATCACCACCCTTGATCGGCTTTCTCTCATATAAGCAGTATTGCATCACATGTGCTTGAAATTAACCTAACTGCCCACTTCTCCAGCAGCAGCTTATACCAGCTCACCACTAGTGGCCACTCATCTCAATCACATATACTGTACCTAACCATCTTAATAGTAAATATGTTCCCAATTCTACTGATGACTATCCTCATTGCCTCTATGATCCCCAAAATGGCTCTACCACCCTCCCAAAGGAATTACCTCTATATGGCAACTACTCTGCCAGCCACCACATAATTATCTGGTATGACCTCATACTGCGCACCCGATGCCCCCCTGCCCCATGTTACGTGACCTTGTATACACATACTCCCTCCCAGTGCTAGTTTCCAACCCCCATGCACGCCACACTCGCTGTACTACTACTCTGTTACCCCTCAGACTACTGCCCCCTACTCATCCTGTTACCATCCAACCTGGAGCCCAGCCTCTTGTCACCATGATAACCCATCTCTTACGCACCCTCCCAGTCCCTATCACACACGATAAAAGGCCCACTAATAAGTCTAAAAATGCCTCCCCAAAACTGCTCAGGTTAGCATTTCTACGACACGCACTCCTCCTTCTGCTCTATCAGGTAATATACACCCCAACCCTGGACCCCCCCCCCCGCGCTGTCTCTTCTAACGTCAAGCAAAGAGGCCTCCTGCTGGCTACAATCAACATCTGCAGCCTCCCAAAAAAGTTCACCCCCCTACAGGGCTGGATTGCCCAGCACTCACCCAATGTCTTAGCTCTATCGGAGACCTGGCTTTCGGATAAAATACCAAACAAAACTATCACCCTCAGTGACTACACCATCTACCGGGCTGACAGGATTAGCAAGAGGGGAGGCGGCTGCGCCATCTACGTAAGATCCTCTCTTTGCTCCCTTGAGGTCCACACACCACCACCTATGCATGGAGCCCAGACCCTAACAGTCAAGCTCAGCCTGGGCAACCCAGGTTAAACCCTTTACATTATGGCGGTTTATATTTCCCCTAGCAACCAAAAGCTTGCATTCGATTCAGTACTGGACAATATCTCCCACCTCCTACCTCAGAGTGAAGTCATCTTACTGCGTGACTTCAGTGTCAACTGCCTCATCCCCCAGCAAAGACTCAGCCTTAGTTGTAACCTCACCCAGGTCATTAATTTCCCAACCAGACTGGACACCAGAACAGGGACCTCAACCCTCATCAACCTTATCTTCACCAACAGGCCTAAAAACATCTCCCAAGTCACTGTGCTCCCAGACTCGATTAGCGATCATTTCCCTGTGACCTGCCAGTGGTCCACAAGAATCCCCCCTTCCCCCAAGTGTCACTATACATAGATGCCTTAAAAAAGGAAATCTAGCACGTTTCAAGTCTCACCTTGCCTCCTGCGACTGGTCCCCTATTCACACAACCCTGTCAGTGAACGCTGCACTTACCTACTTTATTGCCGTGTTCAATAAAGCCTGTGACATATTAGCACCCTTCTCCAAACAAATATTAAAGAAAAGAAGCACCCCTTGGATCTCTCAAGCTCTACTTGATCAAATGCACCAGAGGGATAACCTATGGCGTAAGGTCCTTGACTCACGGCTCCCGCAGGATCGGCAATGGTACATAGAGGCCCTAACAAATGCACGTGGGCCACCAGGCAAGCCAAAACTATGTACTATAAACAAACCCTCACCTCCACCTGGGGCTCTGGGAAAAATTTCTGGAGCAATATCAAGGATCTCTGTGGGAAAACTGTTTCCCCTATCCCGTTCAGCTTATAGTAAACAGGGCTATCATTCTTGACCCTATGGCTATCTCTGATGCCCTAAACACCTCCTCCTCTGACCTCTCTCATATTCTCCCACCTCACTTTTTTGACCCTCCCACCCACCCACCCTACGTCACCTTAGCCGCCAACATCCCTGACCCCTTTAGGTTAAGAGTCATCTCCTGTAACGAGGCTCAGCGATATCTCACCAAAGCTCTGGCGAACTCTCGTTACAGCAGTGATTCCCTGGACCTCAAACCCATTCGGCTTTCGCTGGATGTGACACTACCACATCTCACTAAAATCCTCAACCTGTCCTTATGCCTCAGCCAATTCCCCTCGGCGTGGAAGAGAGCAGTAATCATGCCCATCCTGAAGAGTGGCGACACCACAGCCGCAAGCAGTTATAGGCCAATATCAATCCTGCCACCCCTTTCTAAGGCCATTGAAAGAATAGTATCGGATCAAGTAACTGACTTGCCTATCCAAACATGACCTGCTCTGCCATGAACAACATGATTTCGGGGCACAGCACCTCCACAGCGCTCATTGAACTCTCTACTTTTATCCATGAGGCCCTAGAACAAGGCTGCGTGGCTGGAGTTATCTACGTTGATTTGGCCAAAGCATTTGACACCATCAGCCATGAGCTCCTACTCCATACCCTTCCATCCCTTAACTTTGCACCAGAGGTCTCCACCTGGTTCAAAGACTACCTCTCTAATCAGACACAAGTCAAAATAAATACTACTATCTCCACATGCAAACCGGTTCATACTGGTGTCCCGCAAGGGTCTATACTTGGCCCCCTACTCTTCACCCTCTTCCTTAACTCCCTCCCTAAATCCTGCAGTGGTCACATGCTGCTATATGCAGACGATGCGTTTATTTGTCTAGTGCACTTACCTGGTCAACAAAAACTAAATAAATAATTTTTTTGGAAACATCCTCAACCTAATTCCCTTCAATCAGCTCTACAGGGCTACTTTATGGAGATAGAAACCTGGTTCTCGGCCGGCCCGGTGGCGCTGAGGGCTGAGGTGCTGGAAGCCTCACCTCGCGCTACGCCGGCGACCCAGGTTCGGGAACGGACTCGGGTTGCCGGGGGTCGGCAGGGGAGAGGGAAGGATCGAGCGTCCCAGCGGATGCTCTCCTCCCTCAGGGGTGGGAACCATGAGCGCTTTCGCGCTCTGCATCACCCTCGCAGCCGGTGGAAGCACCGACAGTTGAGGGATGGAGCGGCTCCGTCAAGCGAGTCGGGGAGGGGCGCCCGCTGGCGCGTGGGTGTTGGCGTGCGCCAGCACGTCTACTCTCAGACGTCGTCCCCAAGCGACCGGCGCCCTAGGGGCGGGACGTGAGGGAGAAAAGCGGAAAAACCCTGGCAGCCCTAGATGAAGGCCGCCCTAAGTCCCCCAGACCACCTGCAGGACAGACCCCGATGTGCGAGGAGCAGGAGGACAAGCACTCTAGGGGCAGATCCCCAAGGTAGGTTGAGGAGGACATGAGCGGACAGAAGGAGAGGGCTCCAGGGGTAGTAAGGAGGAGATAAAGAAAGAAAGTTAAAAAAAAAAAAAAAAGAAACCTGGTTCTCTGAACACTGTCTTATAATCAACTACAGGGAAGCAAAGACCATGATATTTGCACAACGCCAAAGCCCCCATTGTCACGCGCCCCTAGTGATAAACACCCATGACTCCGCTCTTTAGCAGGTCCCATATTTCAAATATCTTGGAGTCACCTTAGCTACCTCCCTCTCCTACCACTCTCACATACAACATGTCTCCTCCTCTATTAACACTAGATTAGGGATCCTTTACAGGCATAAGCACTGCCTACCCCCCAGGCCATGTATCTCGCTGTGTCCTCATCTGTACTATCCTTGGTGGACTATGGAATTATCAGATATGGATCAGCGGATCAAACTGCCCTACACAGCATCGACATCGCCCTTAATAAAGCTTGCCGTCTCGTCTCTGGATGTGTCGGGTTAACATACACATGTGAGCTTTATAATCAGACAGGCTGGCTACATTTCCAAGGCAGAGTTAAGTACTTTACCTGCCTCCTTGCCAAAAAGATACAACTTAAGCAAGCCCCCATTGGCCTCCACCCACTCATCCGCACAGCCCCCCATAGACGGACCCTAAGACACACAGCAAACTCTACCCTTCTAGTTTCCCACTGTAGAACCTTGCTTGGACAAAGATCCTTCCGCTGTCGAGCCCCTCTATGGGCTAAACAGGCTACCGTCCTCCATCTCCATGACCCATAGTCTCAGCCTATTAAAGACAGGTCTCAAAACCTTGCTCCTTGACTCAGCAACCTGTGACTGTAATTAATCCCACACACATACTGTTGCCATCCCCCACACCACAATTACAGAGACAATTGTTACACAGGAGCCTTCTCTGTTCCTGTAAATTATCCTGTAGCAAATGGTTAGTCTGATGCCACCCCCTGTCCCCCTCTCTCCAGCTAGTTCGGTGGCTGGATCAAGTTGTAGTACCTCCCATAATAAAGTATGCACAAATTTAAGCATATCATGTCCGTCTTCCTCCTCTGGTACTCCATGAATGCGTAGATTAATTCTCCTTGATCAATTCTCAAGGCCTTCACATTTGTCTGTTAATAGCTTTTGTTCATTTATTAAATGCACCAGAACTCTCTCCAGGCTGTCAGTTCTTGCATCAATTTCTATGTGAGCCGACTCCAATTCAGATACCTTCTGATTTATTTTAGCCAGTTCTGTGGATAGTTCAGTGCGAAAGGAGCAAACTTCATGTCTGAATCTTTTGAGTTCTGCCAGGATTGCAGCATTGCTGAGTTGTCCATTAGGAGATAGTGGGGGCTCTGCCATGTCTGATAGGCTAGAATCACCAGTCCGAGAGTCTTTCACTTGTCTGGTCTGCTGTGCAGCTAAACAGTTGATTTTTTTTCTTTTTTCGGGCTCCCATTCAGTTCTATAACTCCTCTAGCCTCTTGTATAAAAAGGTTTTTCTGGTTTTGATTTGTTTTGTACTGATTCTGGGAGTTTTTTTGTCGGGTCCCTGGAGCTTGATCTTTCAGTGCTGCATTCCAGCTGACAGCTGAACCGGAAGTCTCCATGCCACATGTTGCTGTTGTTCCCGTAGGTGGTGTCCCATGTGTTCTCAGCATGGGGAGCACAGTTAGTGGACTTGTTAGCTTCCTTGGAAAATAGGAAGTTTTATTATTTATTTGGTTTTTGTTTACCGGGTAGGTGTAGTAGACAGGGCAGTGCCTGTTTTCGGGCATGACCCAGGAGAAGTACAAAGAATCAGAACAGTTTCACATGAATTGTAAAGGTTACAAACAAAACAAAAACAAAGTGACAATGTTACAAAAGTAGTCATAAACATATTGCTAGAAAAGGTCGTCAGTATGACACAGTGCAAGTAAAAATACACACATTACATATTATGTAGTGGTTGTCAAACTGATGAACAATGCCAAAGCTACATGTACAGTTGCATTTGTTAGTTGATCTTAAGTAGCTTTTTTCTAAAGTGAATGTGAGACTGAGAGAGCCTGAGAGTAGCTGGGAGGGGAGTTCTAGAACTTTTGGGGGCAAAGTGAAAAATCTTGTTCATCCATATTTATTGAGCACTTGGGGATGGAGAGGAGAGATGGGTCACTAGGTCTCAGGGTGTAGGCCTGGTCAGATTATTTAAGCAGGGCAGCTAGGTAAGCAGGTTCAGCAGTTCTGCAAATTTTATCCATGGTACAGTCTCAAAGAACAAAAGCTGGGTTACAAACACACACCTGAAGGCATCTTTAGTTAATGTAGGTTAATAGCAAAATGTATCATTACAAGGCTCCATGACCAAACCTGACATTTCGCCCAGTAGCTCTGGGCTTTTTCAAAGGTATACTGACCACTAGTGGTGCATCACTTATATATCAGAGTTTTAAAGTGGCAGTAGTGAGAATAGTGCAGCATTGCAAGAAGGTGATAGTTGCATATAAAGTGATGGTGTCAAGAAAAGTTAAAAAAAAAGAATTTCATGAACAGATTGATTATACGTTCTGGTATCATAAGTTGGATACATCTTAGATACATATTTTGCAAATTCATTATATATACTTGCACTGTTACTTTGCCTGAAATGTAACAGCAAATCAGTAAATACTCTTTTATAAGGGTCTTCCCTCAAATTTTCTCAGTCCCAGATATTTTAGTCTTCACAAGGTATACATCTAAAAGGATTTCCTTTGAAGCAGCAAACGGTCCATCCCCCTACCATTTGTACCCTTAGCCAGTCCTTGGGGTAGTGACTTGGACTGGTTGCTGTTTCAAAGAAAATACTTTTAGGTGAATACCCTGAGAACACAAGACAAACCCAAAGGTAAGAGTGGGTAGCAGGATACCTTGAGCAATCAAGTCTGGTAGCAGAAGTCGAGGCATACCACAGTATATAGACTAGTCCCAAGTTTAGCATTGACTTATTTGCATGCAGTAGCAGTGTGCAAAGTAAAATCAAGGGCATGGTCTAAGGTAATGCCTAGGTATCTGAAAGAGTCAGCAGCAGTAATAGGGGGAGCCATCTATGCAATAGACTACTAGGTTGTCTGCACAGGCCCTCAGTTTGGTTGCAGGATCAAATGACATGGGGAGTCTCTTGCTACTGTTTAGGAGAAACTCATTCTGTAATAACTTTGATTAAACCTTACAGAAGTTGACACTGAGCTGAGAGTTAATATTAGCCACACTCGTGGATCTAGTGTAAAGCACCATATCATCGACATAAAACAGGGTGGAGCATGAGGCAGGTGGTTCAGGATGGTTACTCAGCAGGGCCTACTGCCTATACTTGCTGGTAGGGGACTGAATCTGTTCCCTCAGCATGAAGGATGCCTACCTTCATATCAAAATTTGAAAACATCACAGGAAGATTCGTGTTTCAGAGGGACCACTTACAGTTCAGACTATTAACATAGAAACATAGACTTTGACGGCAGATAAGGACTGCTTGGCCCACCTAGTCTGCCCATTTCCTTACCTACTGGATAAGCTGCAGATCCTAGTTAACCAACAGCCTACTTCTTCCTTACAGAATATTGCCCTTTGGTTTGTCATCTGTGCCGCGGGTCTGTACCAAATGCATGGCAGTGGTGGCAGCAGCCCTTCACAGGGAAGGGCTTTATGTCTCTCCTTATCTGGACGACTGCCTCCTGAAAGCTCACTCCAGGTAGCAACTTTTACACACTCTAGCCAGAACCAGACAACTATTCAATGCTCTGGGGGTCACTGTCAATGTTCCAAAGTCTGTCCTGACCCCCTTGTCAGCGTCTGCAATATATAAGGGCTATTTTGGATACGGCCATAGGCTCTGGATTCCTACCACTGGACAGGGCCAAGCGTCTGCTGGCACAGTCCCAGCTAGTTCACAACAGCCGATACGTCACAGCCAGAACGTTTCTTTGGCTCCTGGGCCTAATGGCAGCAGCCACTGTCACAGTACCTCTGGCCAGGCTCCATATGAGGATTCCCCCAGTGGACCTTGAGAGTCCAGTGGGATCAACTCACAGATGAGCTGAAACAACAGATGCCTCAGTAATAGGCTGGAGGGTACATTTAAGGACTCATCAGACGCAGGGTGTCTGGACCAAAGTAGAGAGCACCTTGCATATAAATGTTCTAGAGATGAGAGCGTTCTGTATGGTCTACAGGCCTCCCAGGCTCACCTGTCCCTGGGCCCTCTACTAGTCCAGCAGGACATCAGTGTGATGCACTCACTCTTACCCCTTGTGCAGGGAGGCAATGAGAATATAGTATTGGACTCCTGAACAAGGTCTAGAACTGTCATCAGTACGTGTTCCAGGTGCCCAAAACATCTTGTCAGACAGTCCATGCCAGTCACAGTCCAGAATGCATGAGTGGGAACTGCTGACCTCAGTGGTGGATGACCTGTTCGACAGATGGCGTCTTCCAGAGTTGGACCTTTTTGCATCCCCACACTGCAGAATTGTCACTTTTCTGCTTGCTCATTCCAGAACCTGGAATTTTCTGGCAAGACATGTTGTCCCTCTTTTGGAAGGGGAGCTTTCTCTATGCCTTCCTTCCCATCCCTCTAATTCAGAGGGTATTCATTAAGCTTCAGATGGAAGGGGTAAATCTAATCTTCATTGCTTCCCTATGGCCTTGACAGATCTGGTTCCCCTTAGTGCAGTAGCTGGCAGTGGAACCACCAGTACCGCTGCCCTTATGCCAGGAACTACTGTCACAGGAGCAGGGAACCTAGATTTGGGGTCTTGCAAAAAGTGTCTGATGCCTTGGTGGCTGCTAGAAAGCCTTCTACCAGGGCCACTTATTCCATGAAATGGAAGCAGTTTGCTTTATGGGCCACTTCTCACCACTTGGATCCTTTTACCTGTCCAATAAATCAGGTTCTAGAGTATCTACTGTCCTTGTCAGATGCAGGCCTGCAGTATTCCTCCTTTAAAGTACACTTGACTGCTATCTTCGCTTTCCGTGTACCTATTGAAGATTATACGTTGGCCCAGCTGAAGATCGTCCGTACGTTTTTAAGAAGCATTTTGCACCTAAAGCTTCCTATCCTTAATACAGTCCGAGCTTGGAACCTGAATTTTGTGTTGGAAAAACTTACTTTGGCTCCTTTTGAACCAGCCGCGACTTGTGACCTATGCTTTCTTTCTAGGAAAGCGTTGTTGTTGGTTGCCATTTCTTCTGCTGGAAGGATTTCAGAGCTGCAGGCTGTAATGTGTGAGTCTCCTTACTTGATTTTCCACAAAGACAGGGTTTCTTTTCATACTAATCCTAAATGTTTACCAAAGCTGGTGTCTGAGTTTACTTTAAATACACCATCCACCTGCCAGTTTACTTTCCTGAGCATACCAGTCCGGGGGAAGCATTGCTCCATACTTCAGATGTACATAGAATACTCTGGTACTATATACACACCGCAGAAAGGCCTCACAGCTTTTGTTTCATTTGCCCCTGGGAAAGAGGGTGCTCCAGTTTCCAATCTGTGCCTGTCCAAATGGTTGGCAAACTGTATTACTTTTTGTTATAGGAAGTACGGTAAGGAACTTCCTGGAGTTGTTTGTGATCATTCCACTAGAGGCGTGGCCACAACCGTTGCGTATTTTAAAAATGTGTCTGCTGCAGAAATCTGTGCAGCTGCTACCTGGAGTACTGTCCACACCTTTACCAAACACTACATACAGTCTGGACTTAGCTTCAAGAAAGAGGACTGGCTTTGGCCTAGCTGTGCTCCAAGGCCTACTTCCTGCCACCCAGACTGTTTATGGTCAGTAGTGCTTGGTACTCGTTCCATAGGTGTGACCTGATGAAACAGATAACCTTAAAGAAGATAGAACAGTTAAGTACTTACCATAACAGTAGAATTTTGAGAGAATCTCTCTTATTGAGCCAAGCCATCCCACCCTCCAACCCCTTATCTGATGCTGAGAATCTGGGGAGTGCTGTCTCCTCCATGAGGGTCTGTCTGCTGCTGTCTGCCTCACCTGGTTGACAGATCCCTGAGTTCTTTGCTAGTTCCCTATAGATAGGTCCTTTGAGTATGATCTCTGGTAGGTAACTGAGGATGGAAGGCACCACCCACGTTTATATAGGAGTGCTGACATCTGACATTGTCATGAGCGATCCCTAGCGGACTGCTTGCAAAGGTTGTCATGTGGTCCTAGTGCCTGGCGTCTTACAGTTCCATAGGTGAGGCCTGATGAAAGAGATTCTTTTTGAAGATCTACTGTTACAGTAAGTACATAACTGTGCTATTTGCTGGCAGAAAAGAACCACTTTGCCCACCCAGTCTGCCCTGTATATGGCTACCTTGACATCATTTGTGAACTGGATAAGGACTGTAGTTGTACTGTGTCCCTGTCAAAAGCCATGTTGGACAGGTGATCGCAAGTCATGTTTGTGGATGTGCTCTATGACCTGTGAGACCAATAGCTTCTCAAGTATCTTGCTAAGAACAGACAAAATTGCTAGAGGGTGGTAGTTTTCCAATAGCTTTGGATCTCCTTTCTTGACAACTAGCACAGTCTTGACTGCTTTTCATACAGTGGGTAATGCACCAGAGGTTAGCGATAGATTAAATATTCTGGTTGGCAATAACCTTAAGAATTCTGGGTTGAAGCCCATCATAGCCCAGACTATTTCAGGGGGAGACTGATTTAAGAAGGTGTACCACTTTTGGCTGTGTCACAGCTCTTATATTGAACAGCGGGGCGACCAGATCATCTGCATAAGCATCCACGTCGGGGATACCAGATGCTAAATTGGTATATTTGGACAGGTCAGAGAAGTAGGAGTTAAAAGCATTCACTGCAGTATCAGAATTATTACAATATATACCATTTAGCAACATGTCCGTTATCAGTGATTCACTCCCCAAAAAAACCCTTGATGTGGCTTCAGAACCTTCAGAAGTCAGCAGCAGAAGAGTGTAGAAATTCTTTGTAATAGATACTTTTGGCCTTGCAAATAGCTATTTTTATTCATTTCTCTGTTGCGTATATTCTAACCAGTCAGCAGGATGCGCTGTAACTTTGTATTCGACCAGCACTTGTCTTTGGCCTTTAGTAAGGCCAACAGTTCTCTGTGTGGTTGGCCGTCCCCCTCATCCTGTGTTATTAGAGGGACATGTAGGTCCTGTGGTGCCTGCAGTTTGGTAATCAAGTAGTCTAATGCAGCATTATCATCAAAGGTGAGATATAAAGGAAACCAATCATTCTGATGCCCAGCAAGGCTTTTGAAAAGGCCACAACACCACTACTGCTCTGCTCCAGTTCACTAATGACACCAAAGTCGCCATGGATAAAGGTCTACTGAGGGGGGCTATGTTAGTTGACCTTACAAAGGCCTTTGATCTAGTTGACCATTCACTACTAAAGACCAAAATGCTATTTCTGGGCATCTCCTTTGAGGTGGTATCCTAGTGTGGCGGCTACCTCAATGACAGAAAATAGTCTAAGTTTAGCTCAGCGGTTTCTGACTGCTCCACAATAAACGTTGTGGTTCCTCAAGGCTCGATCTTGGGTCCCCTTCTTTTCGCTATCATTATAAATGATCTCTCCCCAAACCCTGTATCCTGCTCCTCCTTGCTCTATGCTGATGACCTTGTGCTCTTTTTTTAACTCCAAAAACCTGGATGACATTAACTCTATCCTAACCTCTGATTTCCATAAAATCCACTCCTGACTCTTCCCAAAACAAACTACTACTCAGCACCAGTAAGTCTCACTCAGTATTATGTTGCTCTGCCCCTAGATTGAAAAAGTGTACTGGGCACCTAACTATCTCTAGTATTGATGGCTCCCTTCTTGAACATGTTGACTGCTTCAGATACCTTGGTATTATAACTCTTGACCGTTCTCTTGATTTTGCTCAGCATATCTCCGTTACTTGTAAAGCCATAAATGCAACGCTGGACCTGACCTTCAGAACCAAATATGGCCTCACACCCTTTGCCCGTATTGCCATTGCCCAGGGGATCCTTCTTCCCAGTCTTACCTATGGTTCCATTATCTACTTGCATGCCTCCAAAGTTAACCTCCACAAATGGGAGACTGCCTATAATAGGTTCCATGTGAAAATAGCAAAATTTTAACAGCGACTTCAGTTGCATGCTACATGGCCTTCATGCACTGTTTTATGTATTCTGCTGCCTGTGCATTGTAACCAAGTACGCACTTACATTGTTAACGTTTTTATCATCTCTACTGTATTGTGCTCATGATTGTCTGGAAGTGTACTCTGCCAGGTTGTACCTGAAAACAGGCTTTCTGTTGTCTAGTGCACCTATCCAGGAACCTAAAACCAAATAATTTCTGGCGTAGCTAAGCAAAATAAGCCTTATGGTTTAGTTTAGTTTAGAATAGTCACAGAGTAATATCTCCTTAGGATTTGAGGATTGTGGGGATGCACTCCAGACACAGAACACCAGTGAATGATCGCTGATGGTGTCAGCTGGAGTTCCTCCATAATCCTGTCAGTCCTGTTTGTTAGGACTCAGTCAGTTAGGGTATGGTGACTGTCTTTGGTTGCTAGCCTTGTAGGGTCAGTGATAAGCTGCGACATGTGTACCTTAGTTGTCATGGATTCTGGTTGAGGCAGGTATGTAACGGACCACGTGTCTCTTGTCCTGATAACTTCAGATTGGCCCCACAAGTTTTTGTACCAGATTCTCCACTGCCTCAGCATCAGGCCACCCCAGCTGCTCCCTCTCTGGCCAAACTGTCTCTCTCACTCTTTTTTTTTTTTTTTGTTAGTAAAGTTTTTTTTATTATTTTTTTTGGCTTTTATTTTTTTAAGACTCATCTTTATTGCAAGCAATGATTTTTTACTTGCTCTGGTTGATCAGGGTATCTCTCAGAAGTGCCCACCCAGCCGTTGCCTCTACTTCCCGCCTGATACCACCCTCCTCCAGGAACCAGATTACTGAGCACCCTCTTCCAAGGGGGGGCTTGGGAGAGCCGGTGAAGGGATGGTCCAGCGTTGGGGATATGGGCTAGGCTCCTGGCGCCTTTGTCACCTCCCAGGTCCTTCAGGGTATTTTTTCGAGTATGGTTTCCCCCTGGAGCGCGGACGTGCAGTGACATCCAGGCACTGGCGTGCTGACATCCACGACGCCCACACCTTGAGTTATGGCACCGCCTGCAAGGTTCCCAATCTCCACCAGCCAAGGAGCGATGCAGGTCCTGTAGTCCACCCTGGGAAGGGAGAGCAGTCCTCCGGCTGCTCAATCCCTTCCCTTCCCTGCCGACCCCCGGCAGCCTGAGTCCATTCCCAAACCCAGATCGCTGGCATTTGCGCGAGGTGTGGTGTCCAGCGCCTCAACTCTCGGCACCACCGGGACGCTATTGCAAGCAATGTTATCATAACAAGAGAAGCAGTAGAACATGTTGATTTACAGAAGAATTCACCTTCCATAAAAATAATAAAGCAGTACATCTAAGGGTAGTTACATCAGGAGAAAGCAGATCTTTCTTCTTAGGTGTGATACTTTGGAGTGAACTGTGTAACTGTTACCTTGACAGTGCAGTAAAGGTCATGCCTTAGACAGTATCCACATACATTGGTAAAATATTCGACAAAGCTTTTACATACTGTATACTGCAAGTTTGTTAGTTATGAATCTCACATAGCCTGGGTCTGGAAAGCCTGTCCATCAGTAAACTTCCGATGTGGTGTAGGGATCATAGAGTCATGCAATTCGAGCTAAGTACATAGAGATACAGTTGTATCCTTAGCAAAGGTATCCATCTAGTTAGATAACCATTTCATTTCAGAGCGTACCTTACATTGTCACCAGTGTTTATTTCTTATTAAACTCATAATTGACTTCCAATTCCACCAAGCACCCATGAGGATGTAAGTGTTCAAGGCTCCCACTCCCAGATAATAATTTTCACTGAAATCCACCTCCAACAACATGCTAAGAAAGGCAACTCAAAAGTAACGATAGCCTACAGAGATGCCACCAAAGTAAAAATCAAAAGAAACCCTGCTGGAGTATGTGAGGCGAGCAGCACCACAGAGGCCCACGACACCAGAACACAGAGCAGGAGCAGGTTGATTTTGATTACCTCAAGCCATCTGAGCTATCAGATCAAGGAGGAAGAGGACAAGAAATTTACTATCACATCCAGGTACCTCTTTTATGAGGAAATTCAGTGCTACAATGGAGAAATTGGAGAAGATGGTAG
Organism: Neoceratodus forsteri; assembly: GCA_016271365.2. Taxonomy (NCBI): domain Eukaryota; kingdom Metazoa; phylum Chordata; order Ceratodontiformes; family Ceratodontidae; genus Neoceratodus; species Neoceratodus forsteri. The sequence continues at coordinate 817,877,516 of CM057453.1, read as the reverse complement.
GAAACAGCATGTGGCCTGGCAGAGGTGACCCAACAGATGGTGGACCTCGACTTAAGGCTGACAGAAGGCATGAACACCATCGAAACACATGATACAGCACAGTGCTACCTGCACCGTCAGAAGCGGGAGCTCACTGAAAAACTAGAGTACCTTGAGCTCTGCTCCCAGCGGGATAACATGAGGATTCATGGACATTCTGAAAGGACAGAAATGGGGGCCATGGAACCATTTGTAGATTCCTTCATAAAAGAACTGCTGGACTTGCCTTTGGAGGAACCCCGAAACATTGTGAGGGTTCACTGCATTGGCGCCAAAACCCTTCCAAGGCAAAACCACAATCGGTAGTCCTGTTCCTGAACTATAGAACAAAGTCAAAGGTACTCTGTCTGGCATGAGGGGAAAATTACACAGTATATTTCACTTGTAATGGACTCTGTTTAAACAGATGTTCGGTTGTAACGGACAAATTCATGTTTCCAAACGCCATTTCGTATTAATCCCATGTTAAAAACTAATGGTTTAAATGGACCTGTAATTCCGCTTGTAATAGCCGTCTGAGGCAGCCAGAGGGCAGTTAGCACCTAGTTTACTCAAGCCCATTATGAACTCCACAGGGCAATCAAGCAATCAAACAGTCAGTCTCCCCCCTACTTAAACACCCTCATTCTACCACAATCAGGTTCTGTCCATCTGTTTTTTTGCTGTGCAACTGCGGCTGATGTGAGGAGTGCTTTGCTTACTCTACGGTGGGCAGTTGAACAGAGGAAAGACATCGTTCCAAAATGGGACCTGCTTTCGTTGACGGAGTCCATGTGGAGGAGGTACACTAAGGCAGGCACAAAGCAGACGAACATTGTAGATTACTTTAGCCCTTCTCAGGAATTTCAAGTAGAGCACTTTGAACAATCTGAACACTAACTGCACAGCGTAAAGAGCCAACAAGAGCATGGTACAGTTCACAGCATTTTTTATTTTTGTGGGTTTTATTTATTCTTTTTGTTGTTTGTTTTCTGTTTGGTTTAAATAAAGTATACACTGGTGTGGCTTGCCAGAAAAAAAAAAAGGGCCAACAATAAAGTTTAAAAGAACTGTAATCACTATTACGCGCTGTGCTGACTGCGTTAGAGATGAATGAAAATATCGTGTTGTGAGTACATGGATGTAGCGGACGCCGGTTGTAATGGACAAATTGATAGTGGACAAAGTAGTCCGTTACAAGCGGCATATACTGTATAATTTTCAGTGATGTCAGTCTCTTTTTCGATCATGAAAAGGGGAGCACTACTAGTAATATGGAAGCATTAATCTGCCCACAACATTAAAATGCAATTGCCAGAGTTGGCCTAGTGACGCTGAGGGTTGAGGTGCTGGACAACACACCTCACGCCACGCCGGTGACCCGTGTTCGGGAACAAGCCCGGGCCGTCAGGGGGGTCGGCAGGGGAGGGAGAGAATTGAGCGTCCGGAGAATACAGCTCTACTCTCCCTGGGGGTTCTGGGGCTCCACAGTGCAGTAGAGACCCCTGGTGGAGACTGGAGGTACTGCCTGTGCCTGGTGTATGTGAGGGGAGGAGCGCGGCGGACACCTACAGCTACTCCATGCTGGCGTCATTGCACATCTGCACTCCTAGGGGGCAACCTAAGAAGAAATCCACAGCCCCGGGGATAGGTGAAGGCGCCTCCAGTCTCTGCCACACTCCCAACGTCAGGCTCGCTCTCCAGGTGCGCCTTCCGACTCCAGCCTGGCACATTAGATTATAGATAGAGCGCCAGGCCGTAAGGTGGTCCCACCTCGGTGGGGTTTAGAGCCGGGGGATCCGCAGGGCTGGGTTGGCCTGGATGAGCAAGCTTCAGACAGGGAGGTAGAGCCTGGGCTGAGAGGTCACTGGAGAGAGTTCCTTGGGGATCCGGTAAGAAACGGAGTCTGCAATAAAATAAAATGCAGCTGCTAGCCCTGACTCAATTTAAAAAAATTTTTGCAGGATGATCCCCAGTTTTTCTTAACATTGGCTGATGCAGAACTCCTTATTAAAAAACCTGGGGTCTCTGCCGACTTTTATGCTGCTCCTAATACTGCATCTGGCACGTCCCAAGGCCAACTGCCGTGGAAAAAGACGTCTTGTTCAAGAAAAAGAAACCATAAATGTGGCAGCTACCCTTTGGGCTGAACTAGCTTACAGGGTAGTTTAGGGTCTAATTTACTTCTTCTGACATCACCTGATTATATCAAAAAATAGCTCTGTCCGCTCAGGGACTTGGAAGGTCAAACACAGTAAAATATGGTAGCATGCTCTTTGGATAATGGACTTTTAAACAGAGAATCCTCACCTTGCCAGCAGTAATAATACATGTACCTTTCCAATAAGGATGCACAGCCACTGAATCTACAAAAATAGATTCTTTACTACTAAATACTAGAGATATTTATAAACAGGATATATACAGCAACCGAAAAGAGTTACACATTTACAGGAAAGGAAAATGATGCAGTTAAACAGACAGATGACTTAGAATAATTTCAGAATCTAAACTCACACTAGAGTTTATATTTACCTGCCAGCTAACTTGAAAGGAGATTGACCTAGACTGCCATTCCCTCACACAGATAAGCTAGCTGCCGAGCAGGGCTCTCACTTCTTTGGGACACTCAGCAAGAAAGCTTAGTCCTCTTCAAAGGCTTCAGAAAGTCAGTGAGAGAGAGAGAATTGGTGTCCAGCTCCTCAATATATGTGCTCAGGGCTGTAGGGTGGGACCTCTCCCCCCACCAAGTGACACTCCCTGCAGTATTCCCCACCACATAAGAGAGGTGTGTGTGTGTGTGTGTGTGTGTGTGTGTGTGTGTGTGTGTGTATGCATGTGTATGTGTTTTCACATCCCAGGGCCAAATTGTCTTTTCCACCTAGCACTTCCTCACATGTGTCTTATTACTTTATTGCGTCCTGCCAGCTCAAGATGCCTTTGTGTGGGCCGGCGTGGTGGCGCTGAGGGTTGAGGCGCTGGATGCCGGACCTCGCACCACGCCAACAACCCGAGTTCGGGAGCGAGCTCGGGCGCCGGGGATCAGCAGGGGAGGGATAGGATTGAGTGCCTGTAAAGCTGCTCTCTGATCACAGGGGGAGGGTATTAGGGTGCCCGGCGCTCTGGCGACTCCTGGTGGAGACTAGGGACGACACAGAAGTGTGGGTGGCACGTAATAGCGTGCCCGACGCTGACAGGGTTGCCATGCACCAGTAGTGTCAGGGGGTGTGCACACACAGGGGAAGGGATGGGAGAACAAGGAAAAACCCAGCTCTGAGGGATAGGCGACGGCACCTACCCTCCACGTCCAGAGCCGGGGTTCGTCTCGGCCAGCTTCATCAATCCTCCACCTGGGCCCTGCCTGTCTCGTAAGGAGACAAAGGTAAGGAGTCAGGCTACCCTCCCTGGGTGGGTTAAACCGGGGGTACCAGTAGCGGGGGGAGGGAGAGAGGAAGCACTGGTCGCAGAGACCCTCAGACAGGGCGGCACAAGGGTGGGATGCCTGAGAGAGTTCCCTCGAGCTGCGAAAGGAGTAAAAGAAAGTTGGAAGAAAAAAAGAAAGATGTCTTTGTGTGAAAATTCACACTCTCCCATCTGGTCTTGTTTTTCCTTAAGATTTTCCAGAGTCTGCTGCTGGGACACCTGACCTGGAATCCATTTTGTATGCCCTGTGTGAAGAACTTATATGAGAATAAGTAGAGACAAAAATAATTACACTTAACAGAAACAAAAGAGATTAACCTGGTCACATTCCTGTTGCCCCCCCCACCAGAAAATGAAGGCATGTCTCTTTTGGGTGACCCCAAGAGACACTGCCATTTATGTAGGGACTGGGAAGTGCTTAAAAGTATCATGCAGTACCCTTAACCATGCCTAGACAACCCATCCACATTGGCATTTTGCAAAGCACTATGGTGGTGGATGGTCATATTAAATGACTGCAGTACCAAACTCAAGTGCAGTAATTTTGTATTTTGCCCACTAGTCCTATGGAGTCATGTCAGGGAATTAAGATCTGTGAACTGCAGTCGATACAAATATGGCTGCAGCTTCTGAAGTGCTACCTTTTAATTGTGGCATATGCCTCCTCCCTGGGCAGAAGCTTCTGGCTCGGATACACTATGGAGTGCTCTTCCCCCTCTGAAGTAACCTGGCTCAGGACAGTGCCCGGCCCATGGTCTGAGGTGTCCATGTGCATAATGAACCTAAGGTCATAATTGGGGCTAGCGAGCACAGGTGACCCATGTAATGCCTCCTTCAGCTTATGGAAAGCGGATTCACAGGCCTCTGTCCAGAGAACTTTCTCTTGCAGTTTCCTTTTTGTCGGGTCTGTCGGGGGCTTGACCATATCTCTCTAGAGAGGAACAAAACCTCCTGTAGTACCCAACTGTCCCCAGAAATACCATTACATGTCTCTTAGCAGTTAGGGTGGGTCAGACCTGGATGGCATCAACCTTTGCAGGCTGTGGACGGATGCACCCGTTGCCCAAGGTAGGACACTTCTGCAATACCTGTCTGACATTTTTCCACCTTAACTGTCAGCCCTGCAGCCTTCAGTCAGCAGAACACCTCCCTCATGTGCCTGATGTGATCCTCCTGTGTCTGGCTGTAAATGCCTGTATTGTCCAGTATGCTAGCGCACATTCACTTTCCTTAGACAGAATGCAATCTACAAGCCGCTCGAAGGTTGTGGGCGCATTCTTCATCCCAAATGGCATTACTGAGAATTTAAATAAGCCTGATGGGGTGATGAAGGCTGACCTCTCTCTGGTTGCAAGAGTTAGAGGTATCTGCCAGTAGCCCTTTGTCAACTCTATCATGGTCAGGTACCAGGCTTCCCCAGCCATTCTAAGGTCTCATCCATTCTGGGCATTGGATAGGCATCTGACTCCATGCAGCTGTTAAGCCTCTGGTAGTCAACCTAGAACCTTGTGTGCCGTCATTCTTGGGGATCAGGGGCTACTTGGCTCCTGGGATACTTCGAGAGCCTGCATCTGTCTGAGCTCCTCCTGCATGGTCTACTTAACCTGCTGTGGTACCCCGTAGGGGGACTGCCTCAGTGGCACTTTGGCCCCAGTGTCCATGTGGTGTTCAACTATCATGGTGTACCTCAGTTTCCCTGTGAACATTTCCCCAAATGCTCGCAGCAGTCCCCCAATATCCTCTGCCTGGGCTGGTGTCAGCTGCTCTGAGAGGGTGAGGTTATCCACTGAGGATCCGTATCGCACCTCCCCAAGGAAGTCCACCAGTGGATCAGCCTCATTTTCCTCATCCGGTGCACTGCACACAACGAGGACCATTTCCTTCCTTTTATAGTAGGGTTTTGTCATGTTAACATGATATACCCTCTGCCTTCACCTCCTGTCAGTTCTGCTACATCATTGACCTCACTGACCTTTCTAACTATGGAGAATGGGCCTTTCCATGCTGCCTGCAGTTTATTTTGTCAGACTGGGACGAGTACCATCATTTACTGTCCAGCTGAGGACTCCTGGCCTCTGGCCCCACAGTCATATCAGGCTTTCTGCTGCTGTTGTGCAGTGGCTAAGTGCTTCTGGGCAAGCTCCATGAGCTCCTTAAGCTGGGTCCTGAAGTTCAGAATGTATTCCACAACAGAGTCCCCTTGGGAGACGTGGTCACCCTCCCATTCATCCTTAACTAAATCTAGGGGCCACCCCCTCACCTTGTGACCAAACAGGAGTTCAAAGGGCGAGAACCCTGTGGACTCCTGGGCAACTTCCCTGCAAGCAAATAGGAGATTGGGCAAATACTTGTCTCACTCCCTGCTGTGCTGGTCAGCAAACATCCTGAGCATAGTTTTCAGAGACCCATTGTACTGCTCAACCAGGTCATTCATCTCGGGGTGATAGGGTGAGGCACAGAGTTGTTTCAGCCCACATTTCTCCCACAGACTAGTCATTAGTGATGACATGAAATTCATCCCCTGATCTGACAGAATCTCCTGGGGGAAATCCTACTTGGCTAATGATTCCCAAGAGTTCATCTGCCATTTTCTCTGTCTTTGTGGAGGACATAGCCATTGCCTCAAGGTACCTAGTTGCGTAGTCCAAGACAACCAGTATGTACCTTTGAGCGTGTGACTCAAGGTGCTCAGCGGCCCCACTGTGCTCATGGCTACTGTCTTAAAGGGTTCATCAATAATAGACAGTGGGGTCAAAGATGCATTAGCCTTGTACCCCACCTCCTATGCTCTGGCACTGGCGACAAATCTGTCAGTAATTTGCCACATCTGTGTACATATTGGACCAAAAGAAATTGTTGGTGAGCCACCGTTTTGTACAGCTAATGCCCAGGTGACCAAAAAAAGGGTTGTCATGAGCTAGGGCCAAAAGCTGCTTGCAGTAAGCCCGAGGGACTACCAGCTTCCTGAATATCACTCCCTCTAGCTCCCTCAGTGTTGCACACTACCTGTACAACAGCTCATTCTAGCAAAAGACTAGCATTTTACTCCCCTAGCTATGTCTTTCATTTTCTGTAGGGTAGGATAAGTCAGCTGAGCTCTGCCCAGTTCCTCCTGTCTGCCCCCTGCCAACTCCCCTTCAGAAGAAAATCTGCCCCTGGCTGAGATCTCATCAGTATGCAGCTGAGGCTCAGGGCTGCTACTCCTAGCTAGCCCCTCATCCACACTAGCTGCTTCCTCAGCTGCTGCTGCGGGAGGGGTTAGCGCAGACTGCGTTACTCCCTCCTCACCCTCAGAAGCTTGACCGTTTGCCTGACTGCAGGTAGTAACGCACATCACAGTTTCCCTGTGGTTAGAATCATCCCCCATTATCACATGCACAGAGAGATCAGGCACGACCCTCACTTCCATACTAAATGGCCACCTTCCCATCTCAGGAAGACCCGAGCCATTGGTACTTGGATGCCGGGACTCTTGCATCCCTCGTTGATGCCCTCGACAGTCCAGTCAACACCAGGGCTTCGGCCAACCCCGCTGACATCTCAGATAATCCTGCCGACGTCAGGACCTCACCAGACATTGCAGGCCGGGCTGCCAATGCCATTGCCTCAGCCTCTTGTATCAATACTGCAGGTCGTACCGCTGATGCTGGGGATCCAGCCATCCCTGCCAGTGCCACAAACAGCTCAGGAGATGCCAATGGCCATCAACATCCAAACTATGCTCTCTTCTTTCTGAGTGTTTATGTACTGCATGGCTCCCCCTTCAGGCCCATCACTGCCAGGACACTGTAGGCCTCCCTTGGCACCACCTGTGACCACAGCAACGAGACCTTCTCGCCCATGGTCATCGCCATCCTCTCTGCCTATATCAGAGCCAATAGATAAGGACAAGTACCATCCTGACCTTATTCCTCCAGATGATGATGATGAGGATGCAGGCTGGGAGTCCTTCCCACTCTTCCTCCACAGTTTTCTCAGGGGTGAGGATTCTGTCAAATATACTCCTGCCCCCCATGACCCCTCCTTCATTTTAGTTATGCAAGCTGCCATGGGCTTTGAGGCTGAGAGCAGGATGTCACTGGGAGGAATCTCTCAGAATACCTTCAACTGCCAGATTCTCCTCCTGTAATCATCCCCCCTTCCCCGCTATTGGCATATGAGGATGCCACTGTGGCTACCTGGTACAGATCAAATATGATCCCTGCTATGCCCAGAAAGGCGGACAGATTGTACCAGGCTCTCTCTGGGAAACCTTTCCTTGCAGGACAGCCACAAGCAGATTCAGTGGTCAACAATGCGTCCCATGACAGGACCAAGTGGTCTAAGCACCTGAACTCCCTTCCTCCAGACAAGTCAAGGAAGCCGGATTTACTGGGCAAGAGTATATATACGTCCTCCACACTGAGCCTTAGAATCATTAAAGAGCAGCTGATGCCTTCAAGACAACTTTAACAAAACATAATATTTAGACCCATTTCAGATTATATTTCACATTAGTTCTGTATTTCCCCTCACCATCACTTATTACTGAGGTCATTTGCATGAAAACAGGATCTTTGCTCCTGAAGAGTTCATCCATTCCTGTTGCTGTTTCCCTACCTGAGGTCATAATGCTAAGGAGTCAGAGTTTATTTGTGCTGCAGCCATTACAAATCATGCAAACACATAGAAAAGCACCTTCCACTCAAAATTGTACAGACTTATCATACAATTGAATATGATATTCATGCTTGTATTCCAGAGCTTTTTAATTATTCAAGACATTAATATTGTTTTTCAAGCCATATTCCATATTTTCTGGCAGGGCATAACCAAAAAAAAACCTTAATAGACCTTACACATACTAGCCTGTCTGCAGATACAGATTACACCATCTGCACCACAGCAGGACTCCATGCAGAGCTGCACCTGTAAATGAAATAGTAAACATAAGTTTTAGCCCTTCATATAGTTGGCATATAATTACAATAAGTTCCAGCAAATCATGTTGTGAATTCATTATAGTCAGAAATTCAGTCTTTTAACAAGATTCAAGACCCAGTGGCTCCATTAATTAGGGAGTCCCTGAATTAATATTAAATCTAGGAGGCTCCGTTTCATGTTCAGAGTCCATATTGTTTGCTGGGGCAAAATTACAATAAATGAATTTGCATTTCCATTTAGAATCATTATGTTTCATAAGACGGCCATAAACAGGTTAATATAAGCCCTTCGGCTCAACTAAAAAAACAAAGACAATTTGACATATGAAAACCAAGATGTTACACTTCAGTTAACTAAATAGCCACTCATCTCAAGCTTGATAAATTAATAAAACAGTGGAATTTTTTAATTATTTAAATATGAGCATTGTAGATAATTTATTCAAAAATGACCATGCCTCCAGGATTAATCTTGCTATCTCCAACAAGGAGCCCCACAGAGCATGATACTATTTAAATTTAATTGTATTCATCCCAGGGCACTGATGCAGCATCTCTTTGTAATCCTGAAATGCCTCACCGCCATTTGAGCATAAAGTCAGGTAGATTAAGTAAAAGCCAGCAATAAACCAAGGGTATAACCTCAGCTAGTTGCTCTTTTAACATCCCATCAGCTTGAAGGAAAAACAAAGGGCTCCATTTAAATGGCAGAAGTCCACCTTTTATGTAGCAATCGATTTAACAGAAAGGCTGCAAACAAAAAGGCTCCATTTAAGTGCAGAAGTCCACATTTTGAATAGCTATGACCTATTTGAGCAGAAAGGCTCCACTCAATCTCAGGAGTCAATCTTTCTTAATTATTAACTGTGCAAATATAAAATCACAAACGTAGCTTATTTCTCGTCATGGGGATCCTTTCAAATCTCGGGCCACAAACTGATCCGGCCACGAATCAGGTAATTGACCATTGTGATTGGTTGGCATCCATGGCACTCCAGACATTACCTCATGGGTTTAAGCCCACCTGATAGGCTAGTGATGCACATGACCCAGATCAAATTTCTAGCATATCCAGGTCCCAGAAACCCCTGCTCTCCAGTTTCGGATTGCGCATCTGATCAGGCAACAAGCACACCAGGAATCCCTGTCTGCTCCTATAAGGTAAGACGTTGAATCCAAGGATATATATAATTTTTAATCGGGCTAAATCAAAAGTTACCAGAAATGTGCCTAGCCTAAGCTAGCCCTCTGCCTCAGTGTTAGCTAGCTCAGGTGTTTTTCCTTGTTCAGCCCTCAGGCTGTATACTGAAAATGATTGCAGTTTGTTTTCTGTTATAATAATATGGATGGTGAAAGCCTCTGTGGCTACAGTATAATGTTATGTGCTCCTCGCTTTGGTTATGGGCAGGCTGCCTACATAGCACCGCGTGGCGCGGTACGCTACCCTGTCTGCGCGACCCCCCCCCCAAGCGACCTCTGTCCTGGTGCCTTGGTGTTTCCATGACGTCCTCACGGTTAAATGGAGAGTTCTGGGCCCGATAGTGCTGCGGGCTGGCCGGCGGCCTGTCCTGGCCTGCCGGCGCGTGGCCTCTTGCTCCTCTCCCTTTCCTCCCCTCTGCCTCTCCTGGCCTCGGCCCTTTCGGAGGCTCGTTTCGCTCCCCGCGCCTCACGGCACTGGAACCAAGCGCCTCCCTCGCTCCACAGCAGGAGGCGTCCTCCAGTGAGCCTCTGTTTGGGCCTACTCTGGCTAAAGTCGCTCTCCTTGCTTGGCGGCATTAGGGAAGCTCCTCCCCTGCGACGGCATCTCCTCCTCCCCTGTAGGCCGCCTTGCTGCGTTGAGGGCGTCCGTATTCCTCTCTCTAGTCCTCGCTGACCCTGGCCTAGAGTGGGGGAGAGTTTCTGCTCAGCGTCAGGAAGGAGGAAGGAAGTGCCTCCTTGCGCTCATCTACGTGACAGCCGCCTCCTTCCACACCAAACAGCCTTCTCTGGGGCATTGTCTCCTCCCCCCCAGCCTCTTCTAGAAGGGGGGGGAGACCGCCGGAACCATCCACTGTGCCCTCATTCCCAGGAAGAAAGGGAATGGGGAATAAATCGGAGGCCAGGGTGCCCTCGGACCCCAATGAAGCCCTCATCCATGGATGGAGAGGTGGGGGAGGCACTCTTCAGGATAAGCCAGCGACATGACCGTCAGGGACATCCGGGGCAACAGGTTTAAAAAAAGGGGAGGGGAAGATCGGCTGGGACTGGGACTGGGACAACAGCATACCTGGGCCCCGAGGTCCTTCCGACAGCGACCTTCCGGTGGGCGCGCCCCCCCGACAGAGACTACCGGTTCTACCTTCTGGGCCTTTCTTGCCCCCTACCACTCGGATCCCTCCCACAGCGACCCGAGAAGGTAGTCTTCCCCACTGGACTCCCTCCTGGTCATGCCACGGCTCCCTCCCATATCGAGCCATGGGACCAGACCGCTGCCCACTAGGCCTTCTCCCTTCACGGTCCTCGTTGCGGGGGTCCTCCCATAGCACCTCCACAACCTGCATACAATCTCAGGTTAGGCAGACCTCCCTCATTCATGCTGGGGGGGTAAAGGAATCGTCCCCTGGGCGTCGTGTATGGTTCAGTGCTAAGGTATGCCTTTCTCTCTTCCCCAGATGGGGAAAGCAAAGAAATGCTCCTCATGCAGCACTACCCTCCTGCCCCAGACTCCGGGTCCCCTCTGCGCGGCCTGCCTCCTTGACGACGACGATTCCTCCCTGGAGCAAACACCGCCCATGGGCCCCAGCAACCCGGGGCCCAGCAACACTACATGGATGGACCCGGGCTCCTTCCTAATCCAAAACCAGCAGGCCACAGTTGCCGTGATGGAGAGCCAGCAGAACTTTATGCTCAAGATCATGGAAAAACTGGAATCCCTCACTCAACACAGGGCAAAACCACCGAGTCCGGAACCCGACAAGGCGGGGGCGCAACCGGAGGAACTTCCGAACCCTGAGGACACACTCCCAGACGTCCCACGCGACGACGCGCACGAGGACAGGGAGAAAGACGATGCAGGGGAAGAGGACGAGGCGGAATCAGACGAAGAGGATATGGATCTTCAAGCAACACCTTCTCTGACATCAAAATTATGCTCCTTTGATACGATCCCAGGGCTCATGAAGATCATTAAGGCCACCATGGGTTTCGACACTGAAGAAAGCAGGCCCGAGTCAAAGCTCGACCCCCCATGATTCAACTGAGACCGTCGACCACAGAGACCTTCCCAGTATGCCCTGCGATCGAGGACATCTTCAGTAAAGAGTGGCAATCCCCCGAACCGGGCAGAATGTCATACCGTAAGAACCTGGACAGAATGTAACCGGTCCAAGGAGAAAAATCAGATGTCTGGTGTAAGGCCCCCACCATTGACCCCCAGGTGGTGGCTCTTAGCAAAAAGACTGTACTACCATGCGGTACAATAGCCCTCAAGGACCCGATGAACAAGAAGGTAGAAGATATGCTCAAAAGGGCTTTCGAGATCGAGGGCACCTCCGCTAAGGCAACCACCACAGCCATCTATACGGCTCGAGCACAGATCCGCTGGCTCGAGGAGCTCCAGGAGCAGGCCATCCCTAAGTCCAGGGAGGCAGAACTGTTGGAATGTCCTTTAGACACAGCTAAATACCTAGCCGACATGGCGGTAGACACCTTGCGCCTTCATGCCAGGGCTACCGCCATCACCAACCGTGCTCCAAGGGCACTGTGGCTGAAACTGTGGGATGCAGACAATGAGTCAAAAACCTTGCTACAAAACTTACCACTACGGGAAAACATGTCTTGGGAGGTCTGCAGGATTATTTGAAACAAAGGAGGAGGGCAGAGACCTCCTCAAGAATAAGTCCAGGTACTCCCTACCTCCCTCGAGGGCCAACCTATACCAACCCATGAGAACTCACAACAACAGGGCCACTCCTTTCGAGGCAGAGGCTCCTCTCACAGCTTCCGTAGCCCATACTCTCAGAACTATCAGTCCTCCTCCTTCAAAGCCCAGGGACAAAGAACCAGAGGACGAGGTAGAGGCTATTGGGGAAAGCAACAGTGACTACCCCCTCCCGACATTACAAGGCCAGGACCTTTACCCACCAGTGGGACAAAGACTAACTCTGTTCGCCCATCGCTGGCTCCACACAACATCGGACAGGTGGGTCCAAGACGTGGTAACCAAGGGATACTCCATAGAGCTATCCCACACCCACATTCCCCAAAGATTTGTTTCCTCCCCTATAGCCAGGAGAAAGGCATCTCCGCATCAGGTCCAACAAATCTTGTCAGAACCGATTCGGAACAGGGCCATTCAACCCGTACCAGCGCCGGAACAGAATCTGGGGGTTTACTCCATATTCTTCCTGGTGCCCAAGAAATCAGGGGAGCTCTGGCATATCCTGGACCTGAAACACCTAAACCGCCACGTGGTCTCGCACCGTTTCAAAATGGAGACCATCCGATCCACTCTACGCTGTGTTCGGGTAGGCAATTTCCTGACGTCCATAGACCTAAAGGACGCATACCTCCATATTCCCATCATTCGGAAACACAAACAGTTTCTCCGTTTTCACATCCTAGGTCACCACTTCCAGCACCAGGCCTTGCCGTTCGGCCTCTCCTCAGCCCCGAGAGTCTTTACCAAGGTCTCTATAACCCTGGTGGCCAGACTCAGGGAACAGGGACAGAACATCAGCCTTTATCTGGACGACTGGCTCATCTGGGCTCGGTCCGAGAATCGGGCACGGATACACACGGAATCTGCCTTACAAGGCACTCGAAGACCACGGCTGGGTGGTAAATCGAGAAAAGAGCCACCTCGCCCACACAGCAGATCGAGCATCTGGGAGCGTTCGTCAACTCGGCTCAGGGATGGGCAAAACCGTCCTCCTTGAGAATTCACAACTTGATAGATCTGGCCCGTCAGATGAAGGCCCGCCACCACACAACGATGGGAAAGATAGCCCAGTTGTTGGGCTGCATGGCTTCATGCATAGACCTCGTGCCCTGGGCCAGGTGGCACATGCGCCTGCTCCAAACTTACATCCTGACACAGGGGGCACCGAGCGAACACAACCTATAGGTCGTGGTACCACTACTCCATGCAGTGAGACTCTCCTTGGCATGGTGGACGGTGGAGGCGAACTTGACCAAGGGAGTCCCACTGGAGGCCCCTCCCTCAGTCGCCATAGAAACGGACGCGAGCCTCTCCAGCTGGGGAGCTTGCCTGGGAGACACAACGGCCCAGGGCCTATGGTCACCAGCGGAGTCGGAGCTCTCCATCAACATCCTGGAGATGAGAGCCGTGTTCCACGCCCTAAAGGCATTCAAGCACCAGGTACACGGTCAGTCAGTCCTGATCCGGTCCGACAATCTGGTCATGGTAGCCTACATAGCAAAGCAAGGCGGGACCAGGAGCAGGGCCATGCTGAGGGAGGCAACGGCAGTCCTCAACTGGGCCCAAGCCAACCTCAGACACCTGGGCGCGGTTCACCTGGCAGGAAAGCTGAACGTCTGCGCAGACTGGCTTAGCAGGCAACAGGTACACCCGGGGGAATGGCGGTTACACCCGGATCTATTTCAGATGATCCAAGCAACATGTGGGCCCGTGACCATAGATCTCATGGCGACATGGGAGAACGCTTAGGTCAGAGATTACTACTCGCGGTTCAGGGACAGTCTCCCCCAAGGAACGGACGCCCTGTCACAACCATGGAGGCGGAGACACGCTTATATCTTCCCACCGCTCCCCCTGATCCCACAGGTCCTAGCCAAAGTACGGGAGTCACGCCACACGATTATCCTGGTGGCCCCCTATTGGCCATGCAGGTCGTGGTTCGCAGTGGTCCGAGAGATGTCACTAGCCAGCTTCAGGATACCCTACCGAACAGACATGCTCTCGCAGGGGCCAGTACTCCACCCAACCCCGCTGACTCTGAAGCTCATGGCCTGGCTCCTGAGAGGAGGAGACTGAGGGCAGCGGGCTATCATAACTCCGTCATCAGCACCCTACTCCAGTCCAGATGGTCTTCCACCACTTCCACGTATGGGAGACAATGGTCTATTTTCTGTCGGTGGTGCCTGGAACGGGGTAAAGTTCCCGAGCAGACCGACATGGCTACCATCCTACTGTTTCTCCAACAGGGAGTGGACAAGGACTAGCACACTCTTCCCTCAGGGTGCAACTATCAGCCATAGGGGCGGCTACGGGCCTCATCGGGGGATACACCCCGGGAGCTCACCCTGACGCCGTACGTTTTCTAAGGGCAGTAGAGATCCTCCGACTGAGGACTCGACCGACCATCGCCCTGTGGGACCTCCCACTAGTCCTAGAGTCCCTCAACGTGGCTCCTTGCGAACCCCTCCTCAAGGTGGATCTGTTCTGGGTCGGCCTCAAGACATGCTTCTTGATGGCAGTCTGCTCGGCTAGAAGAATCGGAGAACTTGGGGCCCTATCCTGCGCAGAACCTTATACAGTGTTCACCCCGCTAGGGGTCCGTCTGAGAACAGTTCCAGCCTTCCAGCCAAAGGTATCCACCGGCTTTCACAGAGAGCAACCCATCGAACTACCCACCTTCCCTAAAGGGCCCCAGCAGGGCACCACTGTGGTCCCACATTATCTCGACGTCGGATCCGCCCTCTCTGTGTACTTAGCCAGAACTCGTCCCATATGCAAAACAGAAAGATTGTTCGTCATATCGAAGGGGCAGAGGCAAGGTAGAGCCGCCTCCAAGGCCACCATTGCCGGGTGGCTAAGGAGAGTCGTCCAGAATGCCTACATAGCAAACCAGATGACTCCACCCCAGGGGATCAAGGCTCACTCCACCAGAGCGATCGCCACTTCTTGGGCGGAGAGAGCCAACATGTCCTCAGAGGACATATGTAGGGCAGCCACGTGGAGTTCCCTCCACATGTTCGCCAGACACTACAGGCTGGAACAGTTACAAGCCGTATGGCCCACATTCGCCACTCAGGTCCTGGCAGCAGCATCCTCAACCCCTCACTCTTAGACCACTCTGTTCCCCCCCCCTTGGGTACTACACTGCTTCTTATCTACCCATGAGGTAATGTCTGGAGTGCCATGGATGCCAACCAATCACAATGGGTGTTTACTCACCTGGTAAAGGTGATTGTGTTGGTTGGCATCCATGGCACTCCAAGGCCCTCCCTTCAGAGTGCTCAGAGTGACCGGGACTGAACTAGGGGATCTTCACCCATGGTAGGCCTACGAGGGGATAGACATCAATGATTGTTTCTTAATGATAAACTGCCAGTCGGACCTTTGGGACCGAGATTAGACTGTAAATAGTAGGAGAAGAATAAAGACTCGGCCTACGGGCCACTGATACTAAGTCGTAGTCTGCATCCCTTTTTGTCTCTGATCATTTCTCTTATTGCCTTAGCTTGGTTGTGCTTGCACTGTATGTTTTTTCTCTTGTATTAATTAACCTTAATTTCAGCTATGGAAGATTCGAACTGGAGAGCAGGGGTTTCTGGGACCTGGATATGCTAGAAATTTGATCTGGGTCATGTGCATCACTAGCCTATCAGGTGGGCTTAAACCCATGAGGTAATGTCTGGAGTGCCATGGATGCCAACCAACACAATCACCTTTACCAGGTGAGTGAACACCCATTCAAATCCCTGTTCTTAAGTGAGTGCACCATTTTCTCCAAATTCACAACACGGCCAGTAAGTAACCAGTAAATCCAGGTAATACAAACTATGTCTGGTTGGCATTACGTAGGAAAAGGAGATAAAGGAAAACGCTCCCCTGAGCATAATAACTTCAGACACATAATAAAACAAATTCCCTTTGATCCTCTAGGCAAGGGTATCATAACTTATTTAGGTTAAAAAGCAGCATTTCAGCACCAGCTGTGCTTCAGAACTCCCTGTAATCACATGAGTCTCTGTGTTCCTTCTCTCCCAGCTTCTCTTGAGTCCTGTATCTTCTGTTCATTTATTCTCTTAATTCCCTCGCTTAACTGAACAATTGCCGGGTCACATCAAAAGCCGGAGAACTGGCTCTCTAGTGACCCAATACTAGGAATCAAAGCTCCAGAAAAAAAGGTTTCCAACAAACTCAAAATAGCTCAAGGCAGCTTTCTCTCGCTCCAATAAGCGGCTCTGCAGTTTTCCGCATTACACAAGGAAGCCTATTTCCAGAGCTGCAATGAGATTGTTTAAAATAATGTGGGTTTCATTCACAAAACTCCCTAAAACTTTTTATGAACAGAACAAGAAGTAAAAATTTATAGCGTGGAGCAGAGCAGAGGAGCAGCACCGCAGCCATCTTGTTGTTCCGCCCCCTTCCCAGGTCATAATGCACTGGCTGCGACATCACAGTTACTTCCCATGGCAACAGATTGTGATGTCAGAACAGAGCATTATGATTTCAAGTATGGAGTAAGCTATAGAGGCAGATGAATTCTAAGGGATAAATATCATGTATTCATGCAAATTTACTTAGTAAGAAATAATGGGGAGGAGAAATCTGTAGAATGTATACTGAATGAAAGCTAAAGTCCACCTAAATATTATGTTTTTCAAAATTTTCCTTGAGGTGTCAGCAGCTGTTTAATTACGTGGGCCACATGGTTAAGTTTTAGAACACTTTCTGGAAAAAAGCCGAAGCTGTGGCTCAGGCACTTCCAGAGGGCCCCCAATGGCAGGAGCGGCTGAAAGCCCTCAACTCTGCAGTGAAGGTGGGTAATCTTCTCCTGAGATCCACATATGATGTTGCAGATGCCTGTGCTAGAGCAGCTGCTGTTGGTATCTACTTAAGAATGAATTCCTGGCTCAGGGTTTCCGGTTTTGTCCCTGACATTCAACTGTCCATCCTGAATGCCCCCTTCAGAGGCTGTAAACTCTTTGGGGCAGATGTGCAGGGCATCCCTTCGGATCCACAGGCCTTGGGCAGGACACAGCGATCCGTCCACTCACTGTACCATACCCAGCCGAGGAGTGGACAGAAGGTGCCCTCTCATCAAGCCACCTATGGGCCCAAACCCAGTTCCCTACCTGCTGGCAAATGCAGAGCAAGAATAGTGCTGCCTTCCCCTTCCTCAAGAAAGGCCCCCAAAGGTGGAGGAGCACCCCCAGCTGGGGGCTCCAACTCGGCCTGACTTCCTTGCCCGACCCCCACCTTCTGGTTCTACAAAAGGGGGTGGTAGAGGGTCATTTCTCCCTGCACCTCGGCTGGTGAAGGGACATTACCACAGATGCATGGGTCCTGCAGCTTATAGAGCAAGGCCACACTTCGAATTTCGCCTCCGGATCTACCTCCAGTTCATTCTGGTTACCCTCCAAGTCATATTCCAGTGTTGCTGGAGGAAATATGTGCCCTGCTGCAGAAAAAGGCCATAGAGCCAGTTCCTGCAGAGCTAAGGAACAGAGGGTTCTATTCTCATTTCTTTCTAGTCTCCAAATCCACAGGGGGAGCTGCAGCCCATCCTAGACTTAAGGAATCTGAACTTCTACATCTGATACAAGAGGTTCAGGATGGTGACACTTCAGGGTCTGCTGCCCCATCAGCACAAAGGAGACTGGATATGCTCCCTGGACATGTTGAATGCATATCTACATATCTAGATTTACCCCCCCCACGCCGGCAGTACCTCAGGTTCCTGTTTCAGGGGGATCATTTCCATTTCAGAGCTTTGCCCTTTGGCTTGGCTTCTGTGCCACTGGTCTCTGCCAAATGCTTAGCAGTGGTGGCAGCAGCTCTCAGGAGGGAAGGGCTGTACATCTTCCCCTGCCTAGACGATTGGTTGCTCAAAGCCCATCTCGGGAACAACTCTGTCATACCCTAGTGCACACCAAACAACTGTTCCACTCCTTAGGGATTACAGTCAGCCTGCTTAAATCAGTCTTGACCCCCTTCCAGTGTCTCAAGTATATTGGAGCCATTCTGGACACTGCTCGGGGCATGACCTTCCTCCCCCAGGACAGGGCAGACCGCCTGATCGCTCAGGTCCACCTGCTTTACAGCAACTGGTATGTCACAGCCAGGTCATACCTGTGGCATTTGAGCCTGATGGCGGCAACCATTGCTACTGTTCCCCTGGCCTGACTGCATATGCGGGTTCCTCAGTGGGCCATGCGAGTCTAATGGGATAAGTGCACTGACGACCTAGAGCAACTGGTTGTAGTCTCCTCACCAGTAAAGAGGGTACTTCAGTGGTGAATGGAGCCCAGCAATTTGCTCAAGGGGATTCCCTTCCTGATCCCTTTTCAACATCAGATCATCACAACAGATGCTTCAGTGATGGGCTTGGGAGCACATACCCAGGGGCAGCAAGGAGGGCTGGGGGAATACTGGGATGCATAGGGAGAGGCATCACCAGTAGAAAACAAGAAGTTATTATCCCTCTGTACAGACAGCTGGTGAGACCACATCTGGAGTACTGCGTGCAGTTCTGGAGACCCAATCTCCGCAAAGACACAGACAGGATGGAAGCTGTCCAGAGGAGGGCAACTAAAATGGTGCAGGGTCTGCACCAGAAGACATATGAAGAGAGACTTAAGGAGCTTAATATGTATAGCCTCGAGGAAAGGAGGAATGGGGGGACATGATAGAAACTTTCAAGTACCTCAAGGGAATCAACAAAGTCCAAGAGGGTAGCATCTTTCAGAAAAAGAGGTGTGCAAGAACAAGGGGCACAATTTGAAGATAGAAGGGGATGCTCAGAGGTAACTTAAGGAAGTATTTTTCACAGAGGGGTTGTGGATGTATGGAACGCCTTCCAGAGGAGGTTGTGGAGTCAAAACAGTGGTGGAATTCAAGCATGCATGGGACAGTCATAAGGCAATTCTAGGGGGTGGGGGTTGGAAGAAGTAGGCTGCTGGTTAACTAGGATCTGCAACTTATCCATCAGGTAGGGAAATGGGCAGACTGGGTGGGCCAAGCGGTCCTTATCTGCCGTCAAATTCTATGTTTCTATGTTTAAGGCATCTGGTCAGCGGGCGAGAATTCCCTCCACATAAACATTCTAGAGATGAGGGCTATCCTGTATGGTCTGCAGGCCTTCCAATCTTGCCTGTCCCTGGGGCCTCTGCTGGTGCAGATGGACAACATCAGTGTAGTCCACTACATCAGCAGGCAAGGGAAGACTCATTCATACTCCCTGTGCAGAGAAGCAATGAGGGTTTGTTACTGGGCTCTGAAACATGGTCTAGAACTGTCAGCAGTATATGTTCCAGGTGTCCAAAATGTCCTGGCAGACAGACTAAGCTGGTTGCAGTCCAAAATGTATGAGTGGGAGCTGCTCACCCCAGTGGTAGAAGAGCTGTTCAACAGAGGGGGTCATTCAGAGATGGACCTTTTTGCATCCCCACTCAATGCAAAAGTGACACGTTTCTGCTTGCTCGCTCCAGGGCCTGCAGTTTTCTGGTGAGACACATTGTCCGTCTCCTTAAAAGGGAGGTTCCTTTACTCCTTTCTGCTGATTCAGAGGGTGCTGCTCATGCTTTAGATGGAAGGTAAGACTCTGATCCTCGTTGCTTCCTTCTGGCCTCATCAGATTTGGTTCCCCTTACTGCATCAGTTGATGGTGGAACCTGCAATGCCCCTGCCTCTGTGCAAAAGCTTGCTCTCCCAGGAGCAAGGCAACCTGGTCCATCCGGACTTCATCACTACACCTCCATGCCTGGCTCCTGAAAACATAGCCATGGCTAGATTTGGGGTATTTCAAAAGGTGGCTGATGTTCTGGTGGCTGCTAGGAAGCCTTCCACCAGGGACACTTACTCCATGAAGTGGAAGTGCTTTGATTTGTGAGTGGCTTCTCATCAGTTGGATCCTTTCATTTGTGCAGTGAATAAGATTCTGGAGTACTTGCTGTCTCTCTCGGATTCTGGCCTGCAATACTTCTCTGTTAAGATGCACCTTGCGGCTATTTCTGCCTTCCATGTGCCTGTTGAGGGCTGTACATTGGCTCTACTGGAAGTGTCCCATACGTTTTTGAGAGGTGTTCTTCACCTAAAGCCTCCCATCCACAATCCAGTCCTCCCTTGGGACTTAAATTTTATGTTAGAGAAACTTACTTTGACTCCTTTTGAGCTGGCCGCAAGTTGCAAGCTACGCTTTCTGTCGTGGAAAGCATTATGTTTGGTTGCTATTACTTCTGCTCAAAGGATTTCCGAGCTTCATTCTCTGACGTGTGAGTTTTATTTGGTTTTCCTTGGAGACAGGGTATTTTTACGTACTAACCCTAAGTTTTTACCAAAGGTGGTGGTTGAGTTTACTTTGAATCAATCCATCCACCTGCCTGTTTATTACCCAGAGCATGCCAATCCAGGGGAAGCATTGCTCCATACTTTAGATGTACATAGAATGCTCCATTATTATGTTAATTGCACAAAGGATTGCAGAAGGTTCAAACAGCTTTTTGTTTTGTTCACTCCTGGAAAAGAGGGCGTACCAGTTTCAAAACAGTGCTTGTCCAAATGGTTGGACGACTGTATTATTTTCTGTTCTAGGAAGTATGGTAAGGAACTTTCTGGAGTTGTGCATGGTCACTCCACAAGAGGGATGGCCACTTCTATTGCCTGTTTAAGGAATGTGTCAGCCGCTGTAGTCTGTTCTGCTGCCACTTGGAGTACTGGCCACACTTTCACTAAACACTACAGTCTGGACAGTGCCTCTAGGAGGAGGGCAGGCTTTGGCCTTGCTGTGCTTCAGGCCTCCTGTCTTAGGCCTGTAGCCTCCAACCACCCAGACTGTCTCTGTCAGTACTGCTTGGGACTTGATCCATAGGTGTGGCCTAATGCAAGAGACACCTTCGATGAAGATAGTACAGTTACTAAGAACTTACCATAACAGTAGATCTTTGAGGGGATCTCTTGCATCAGGCCATGTCATCCGACCATCCATCCCCCTTGGCCTTGGCGTTTCTATTCCCTTCTGTCTCCAGAACAGGTTACTTCTGTTTCGCCTTGCTCAGTGACAGGAACCTCTGGTTCTCCCTCTGCTCCCCAAGAGGAGCTCCTCTGTATGTGGTCTCCAGTGGGGGAACTGAGGAAGGCACAGTGTTGTCCACGTTTATATGGGGGGGGAGGCCATTGGCTGGCGTCATTGAGGGTGGCCCCCAGTAGACTGCTAGCTAGAACATTTTCCTTGTGGCCCTAATGCCTGGCAGCTATAGTTCCATAGATATGGCCTAATGCAAGAGATCCTCTCGAAGATGTACTCTTACTGTACGTTCCTACATAACTACGTTTTGGGGTCGGGTACAGGTGTGTTTACTTTAGGCTGCCCTTCCTGGGATCCCTTGAAACCATCTGCTGTCTCCCCCCCCCCCATTGTTCATGTGAAACGTGTGACCTGCTAGCCACAGAGATCAGCACTTTCTGCTGCCTCCTTCGTGGAGTTGCATGCCTGGTCCAGCAACCACATTCGTAGGTACAATTTTAAGAAATTGTTCCCTTCAAACAAGTCTTTTAATTGCTCCACAGTTGTAGCTTTAGCCCCATCCACACAGTGATCAAGATAGGTACACATTTTGAACATGCAGACCTTACTTCGAGGGAGGCTCTTGCAGCAGGCCAACATCAGTAGGATTAGGCGCGAGAACCACACAGAAACTTTCTAGCAAGCAGTCTCCCACAGGGGACCTCCCACCGCCTTCACCCTTCCAACGTCAGCCTATCCTGTAAAGGCAGACGGTCCTCCCCCCACTCTCTTCAGTTCTTTCCCGCCGCCAACCCGTGCACGTTGGACCTTAGCAGATGCCGCAGCTACAGTTGCCCTCCATTTCCTATGCTTGCCATGCTTTTTTATTTTCTACAATATTAACCTCGATTTTTAAGCGTTACCATCATCAAGTTTCTTCTCCACCTGCCTCATCTTCCGACTGTTCCACAAAGTGTGCCTGCAGCAAACAAATTCCTGAAAATGACGGTCACTCTGTATCATGTGCCTAGGTCCCAGCCATGACACCGAAGCCTGCCAGATTTGCCAGAAGTTCAACCAGGCCACTCAGAGATGTTGTCTTAAAATCCTGGAGAGCCATCTCATCAAGCAGAAGGTTGTGTTGGAAAAGGAGCTGCAGGCCTGGAGCTCTTCGGCTTCACCAGCCCAGTCTTCTGGGGCTTCCTCCTCTTCTCAGTTGCAGGACAAATCTGACGGGAAGCACAAGCACCAGGGCTGGGACTGGACTGCTTCCTGCTCACAGTCTCCACATAAGCCGTCAACCGCGTCAGGGTCATCCCCTAAGGACCCACCTGCCCTTACTCCTGCAGGGCTGCTGGTGGCCTCGCCGCCTGCCCTTCTCTGTCACAGGCGGCGGCTCCTCTGGGAAGGGTACTCTATTTCCTGCTCCTCAGGCCCATTACTTCTACGGGTTCTCAGCCAAGAGGCTACGCCAGCATTTGTGAAACCAGTGTTGGCTCATCTGCCATCAACCCCCCAGCCAAGGCACTGCCTACATCGGTCCCATGTAAGGGGTCCAACACCAGTCCTTCTCAAAAGTGACCTCAGCAGGCTACCACCATCTCCTCCAGTCTGACGTTGCCTCTGCCTTTACCAGGGAGGTCTCCCTCCTACCAGGTACCTGTTTCTTCTCTCCCTGCACCGGCAGATTCTCCTCCCAGGTGTCCTCCACCGATTGCCGCTGGGCCACCACCAGTTCTTCTACTGCCCCAGCCTGTGAGCCCAGTGCCTATGTTGCCTCTCCCACAGCCTGTGGGCCTGGTGCCAGTTTTGCCCTTGCCGCAGCCATCGGGCCCAATGCCAGTCCCCCAGTCAGTACCCGCCGCGGGTGGTACCTTACACCAGCCCTGATGCTGTCTTTTCCCTACCTGGCATCAGCCTGTCGTTTTCTGCGGGCATATAATTACCCTGCCCCGGTGGACTACAACACCCTGTTTTCTGCATGGTGGTCCTTCATGCAGAAACAGACTCCTGCTCCTCAGGGACCGCCTCCCCAGGCAGCCCACAAAGGATTTCCGCCCCAGAACAAGGGGTGGTCGGGTACCAGTGCTGCCCCCACACCCCACGCTGGGGTTCTCTGGATCCAGCCTGACGTCGATTCTGGCTCTCGCCAGCCAAGAGTGAGCCAGATAAGCCTGATGAGGATGACTCTGATTATTCAGTTTTCCTCCACCCTGGGGACTCTTCCAAAGGTGAAGAGCCCAGTAAGGTGATTCCCAAGTCCCATCCTGATGAGTCATTGTTTGTGGATGTCATGAGGCACATCCAGGCCACCATGGGCTAGAAAACTGAAGAGCAGGACCATGAGATGCATCACTTGGCCATTTATTTGAGCCAGCCTGATGTCCTCCCCATGGTAGTGCCACCCCTAATGGACTCTTATGATGATGTCACAAGGGCGGCTTGGAATCACCACTTGACCACTCACCCGGTGCCTAAGAAAGTGGACTGGCACTACTATGCTCCAGCTGGTAAGCCTTTTTTGGAGGGCCATCCTAAAGCTGACTGTGTGGTCATCAATGTGGCACCTTAGTGATCTTCCCCTGTCCCAGGAATTCAGACAGCTGGACCACCTGGGTAAGCGAGTCTTCGCTTCCAGCACTCTGGCTATCAGGGCTATTAACTACTTGGCTCACATGGTCCAATATTAGAATGTCCTCTGGGACCAGGCCATGGACCTAGTTCAGGCTTTGCCCGACGATTCCTCCAAAACACAGCTCGCCCAGCTCCTCAAGGCAGGCTCCAACATAGTTAATCACATTCTTTAGGTCACCATCGATGCTGTGGATGCCCTGAGGCAGGCCAGAGGTGTCTGCCTCCAGCACCATTCCTGGCTCCGGGTGTCCAGCTTTGCCTCTGATGTACAGTCCAGCATTTTGGACACCCCCTTTCAGGGCTCCATCCTATTCAGAGGGGATGTCCAGGATCTAATTTCCTCTTCCAGGAGTCAGGCCACACCCTCTGGTCTGCTCAGTCACTGCACCATACCGAAACTAAGACAGGTCAGTGTGACCTCCATTTTGCCGCTCTTCTCCAACAAAGCCCACCCCCTAGCCAAAGGTCAGGGCAAATGCAAAGTGGTGTTAGCCTCATCTCACAGCCTCTGCTAGGCCCCTGAAGCACCCACAGCTGTCGTCCTGGTGCCTACTCCTACCTCCTGACTCTTTAGCTGCTCCCTCCTCAGGAAGAGTTCTGGGGAGGTTGTCGGAGTCAGTTCTTCCTTCACCTCGACAGGTGGAGGACATTACCTCACACAGCTGGGTGCTACAGATCATAGAACATGGCTACACGCTAGAGTTTCACGACTGGCTCCCAGAAAATCCTCTGAAAGTTTCCTCTTACCCTCCAGCTCATCTGTCTCTCGTTTGGGAGGAAATTCAGACTCTTCTGGAAAAAGGGGCCATAGAGCCCATCCCTCTGGCCAAGTGGGGCTGGGGATTCTACTCCAGCTTTTTCCTCATCCCAAAAAAGATTGGGGATCTCTGACCCATCCTAGATCCGAGTCATCTGAACTTGTGCATAGAGTACAGACACCTCCAGATGGTCACCCTTTTGGGGTTGTTACCCCGTCCTGCACTGGGGTGATTGGCTCTATTCTCTGGACATACAGGATGTGTACCAGCATATCAAGATTCTTCCTTGCCATCATTGCTTCCTCTACTTCCAGATTCACAGAGCCCATTTTCAATTCAAAGCCCTTCATTTTGGTCTCTCTTCAGACCCCAGGGTCTTTACCAAGTGTCTGGTGGTGGTAGCGGCTGCCTTGAGGAGGCAGGGCTTCTATGTGTTCCCTTACTTGTATGATTGGCTGTTGGCAGCAGCCTCCAGGGACTGTCTGATCCAAACCCTGGAGTATACCTTTTGCCTGTTTCTGGCTTTGGGTATCACCATCAGTCAGCCAAAGTCCTGCCTCTCTCCTTGTCAGTGCCTCTAGTACATGGGGACGGTCCTGGATACCGCCCAGGGCATGGCCTTCTTGCCCATGGACAGTGCGGAACATCTGACCCAGGCTTACCCGGTCTCCTCCAGTTGTCAGGTTCCTGCCAGGGTTTTCCTGTGACTCGTAGGTCATGTGGCAGGAGCCATTGCCATGGTTCCTCTCGCCCACCTTCACATGCGAATTCCTCAGTGGACATTGAGAGTCCAGTGGGATCAACGCACGGACAACCTGGACCAGATGGTCATGATCTCCAATCTGGCCAAACAAGTCCTGTCTTGGTGGTTGGAACCGCCCAACCTGCTTCGGGGGGGTTTACTTTCATATCTCAGCTCCTCATCAGATTCTCACGATGGATGCCTCTGGTTTGGGCTGGGGAGCTCATTTGGATGCTCACCAGACTCTGGGCACTTGGACAGAAGTGGAACAGGGTCCCCACATCAATGTCCTGGAGATGCAAGCAGTTCTGTGTGCTCTGCAGGCCGTCCAGACTCCTCTCCTTCCCAGTCCGCTGTTGGTGCAGACGGACAGCATGTGTGTGGTGTCTCATATCAACAAATAGGAGGGAACTCACTCTTAACCCCGTGTCGGGAGGCAATGGGAGTTTGGTATTGGGCCATCGAGCACAGTATTTAGCTCTCGGCTGACCATATTCCCAGTGTCCAAAATGTCCTGGCAGACAGTCTCAGCTGCTCCCGGTCAAGGGCTCACAAGAGGGAGCTTCTGACCCCAGTGGTCAGAGATCTCTTCGACAGTAGGGACTGACCAGAGTTGGACTCTGTTGCATCCCCACTCAGTGCAAAACTGCCACTTTTCTGCTGATTCGATCCTGGGCCTGGAGTTTTCTTGCAAGATGAATTGTCCCTCTTCTGAAATGGGAGATATCTGTATGCCTGCCCCCCCTGCTCCTCCAGAGGGTGCTGCTCAAACTCCAGTTGGAAGGAATGGAGTTCATACTCATAGCCCCCTTCTGGCCACATCAGACCTGGTTTCTCTTCCTGCAACAGTTGGCGGTGGAACCTTCAGTGCCCTTGCCCCTGTGCACCAGCTTGCTGTCCCAGGACCAGGGTAAGTCTCTGCCTCTCCATGCATGACTCTTGCAGACTTAACTATCTCCCACTTTGGAGTGTCCTCTGGGATTGCAGATATCCTGGTGGCTGCGAGAGAGCCCTTCACCAAGGCCACTTGCGCCATGAAATGGAAGCGCTGCACCCTTTGGACTGCTTTGTACCAACTGGGCCCCTTCACCAGTCCAGTGAATCAGGTGTTGGAGTACCTTCTCTCCCTTTCGGACTCGGGCTTGGGGTACTTCTTCCTCAAAGTGTATCATTCTGCCATCTCTGCGACCATGCATATATCGAGGGCAGGGCCTTGGCTCAGCTTGAGGTGCTTCGCACATTCTGTGGGGCATTTCGCATCTGA
The DNA here is from genome assembly GCA_016271365.2 of Neoceratodus forsteri. Lineage (NCBI taxonomy): Eukaryota > Metazoa > Chordata > Ceratodontiformes > Ceratodontidae > Neoceratodus > Neoceratodus forsteri. The sequence goes on along the minus strand of CM057453.1, from coordinate 817,850,841 downwards.
AACCTCCCATTCGGGACCCGGTCCCTCCATGGGACCTCAGTTTTATGTTGGAGAAACTCATATTTACCCCTCTTTGAACCTGCCATAAGTTGCAAGCTGCACTTTCTGTCGTGGGAAAGCAGTCTTTTTAGTCGCTGTTACATCTGCTTGAAGGATTTCCGAGCTTCAGGCTCTCATGTGTAAAGAGCCTTATTTGGTTTTTCACAAAGGCAGGGTGTCTTTGCGTACTAATCTTAAGTTTCTTCCCAAGATGGCCTTGGAGTTTACTTTGAACCAATCCATCCACTTACCGGTTTATTATCCTGAGTATTGTACTTGGGAAGACTTGCTCTATACTTTGGATGGACATAGAATCTTACAATACTATAGACAACGGACCAAGACTTCAAGGAAGTCTGTTCAGTTGTTTCATTCATCCCTAAGAGAGAGGGTGCTCCAGTTTCCAAACAGTGTTTGTCTAAATGGTTATCCAGTTGCATTGCTACCGTAAGTACAACAAGGACTGTCCAGGAGTGGTTAAGGGCCATTACACCAGGGCTATGGCCGCCTCCACGGCCTGTTTCAGGAATGTGTCTGCTGCGGACATTTGCGCAGCCACCATCTGGAGTTTTATCCATACGTTTGCCAAGCATTACAGTCTGGACATTGCTTCTAGGTGCAGAGTCAATTTTGTCCTTGCCATTCTGCAGGGCCATCCCTCCTAGGCTATTGGCAGCTGTCTAACTGCATCCCGGTGCTCTTTCCTTTTCATTGCCGGAACTGCTTGGGACTCAGTCCTACCAGTGTTGGCCTGCTGCAAGAGCCTCCCTCGAAGTAAAATAGTATAGTTATATAACAACTTACCGTGACAGTAGATCTTTGAGAGGAGCTCTTGTAGTAGGCCCTGATTTTCCCTCCCTCCTTCCCCCTTCTGTCTCTTTGCAGTTTCTTTTTCCATTTACAGGGGTTTTCTGCTTCCCTCTTCCTTTTTGGCTTTCGGGAACCTCCTCAGTTCTTGTTTCGCTGCCGCTCCAGGTCTCCGGCGGGAGAACTGAGGAGGTTGTGGGGGACTGCCCACCTTTATAGGATAGGCCAACATTAGAGGGTGACATAGGTGGTGGGCAGTCCCCCATGGTAGGCTGCTAGCTAGAAAGTTTGCATGTGGTCCTGGTGCCTGGCAGCTAAGTCCTACCAGTTTTGGCCTGCTGCAAGAGCTGCTCTCAAAGATCTACTGATCTTACTTCGAGAGGGTTCTTTCAGTAGGTCATCCCATATAGGACTGACACCACCTGGTGTCTGGCCACACGGGGACCACCCACCTGACGTCACGTGACTGACGTCAGCGTGACTGTATATAATGGGTAGTCCCCACACCCGCCCTCCAGTTCTTTCTTGCCGTCTCCTCGTGTCAGTCACATTGCAGACTTCCATTAGTGATTGTCGTGAAAGTTACTTGCATGTTTTTTCCTCGCCTTTTTGTGTCTTTATTCCTTGATGTCTTCAACCAAGAAGTGCTCATCTTGTGGCATGCAGATTCCGCACAAAGACGGTCACCTCAAGTGCGTTCTCTGTTTAGGCCCGTACCATCCTGTTTCCTCCTGCCCTGAGTGCCAGACCTTCAATCAGGCCACAAAAAAAAGGAGACAGCAGGCTTTGGAGGCCCATTTTTTAAAAGCCCACCTGGCTCCTCTTCAAAAGAAGATAGACCGGTTAAGAGATTCCTCGGCTGAAAATCTCTCCTTCCAAGAAGCATAAGGAGAAATCCAAGGCGGAGGCGCCCTCGTCAGACCTCACGGCCCTTGGCGGTAAGGCCCAGCCGCTACCCAGAAAATCGGGCAGCAAGTCTGGTAAGACCGTAGCGGGTAAGCCGATCATCGGCTTCTCCTCCGACCACACCGCCACAGCCAATAAGTCAGCCCCCGGCTCTTCTGGGGGTCGCGTGGCGGCCAGTAAGTCGACTACTCAGACTGTGGGTACTTGTCCGGCACCGGTCGATAAGCCAGTTGGGGGCTCCTCCCCCCGCCCGCTAAGACGGCCATTCCTGATGGTTGCATGGGTGCAGTTCCCCCTTCAGGGCCTAACGGCGCCTCACCCGTCCGGTGGAACCAGAGGGAGAAAGCCCCTCTCCCTCCTCTATCTTCACCCGTACCCTTCCCGTCTAGCAGGTACTTCTGGCAGTGATAGCGGAGAACCCCTCAACATTGTCGATGCTTCGGGTCATCTCCGCTCTCTCTTGGGGTCAAGGAGAAGGAGGCCTCTCAGCCAGCAGGCCTTACCGTGAAGGCCCTTCTGCCTTCGGTGGATCTAGGCGCCTAACGCTGGATGTCCTGATGACAGTCCCACAGCCTGGACCTTTCGACCAGTCTCAGCCTCTGGCCCTGACGCTGGATCAGGTCCCGCCGACGGCCCCTTCGTCCGGTTCCGGCGCCGGATCAGGTGGTGCCGGTTCCAACGTCGGTTCTCCTGACGTGGCTGTCCCAACGCTGGACCCCAGCCGATATATACTCACATGGGGCTCTATGTGGGTACCTGGCCAGCCAGATCGGACGACTGGGATTTACTCGACTCGAACTGTCCCGCATTACCTGCAGGGGTTTACTGGGGACCACGATCCGGCGGGTTCCCCTCTGGACTGGAGTCATTTTGGACAGTTTTAACCTGGGTTTAATCCTTACTCTGTTTGTCAGGGATTCCAGGATTATTACCCTCCACCAGTAATTCCACCTCCTCCCCAGCCTCTGCCAACTCCACCCCCTCCCTCCTCCTCCGGTTGCTCCGGATTTCAAGACTCTGATTTAGTCTTGGTGGCAGGGGGCCCGGTCGGAGTTGGTCTCAGAGCTGGAGACTAGGCTCCCACTCCCACGGTCTCCCAGGTCCCTTTCACTGAGCGGTTCCTCCATTGCTACTATCCATGTCTCGGAGAAGACTCCTCAGGACGTTCCTCTTCCCGTTACCCGACACCGTCCTGTTGAGGAGGCAGACGACGATAGCTCAGAGGGAGCTGACAATTCTTCAGAGGAGGTCCTGGAGGAGCCTGAGGGCCCAAAAGACAAGGTTTCCCCGAAATCTCCACCAGAGGACCCTGCCTTTTCGGACCTTCTGAGGTGCATGAAGGATCACTTCGACTGGGAGTCTGAGGATCAGGACCCTATGAGACAGAGGCTCGCGGAACACCTCAACCTTGAGTCTCTGTCCCGGTCCCCATTCCTCCTTGGATTGCACCTCACGAAGACCTCACCACTACCGTCTGGCAGATGCTTCATTCTCTCCCGGCTGTCCCCAAACGTGCGGACAGACTTTACAGGGCGCCAAAGGATGCCCCATTCCTGAAGGCACATCCCAAGGCTGACTCTGCGGTCATCTCTGCTGCTCGTGACCGCTCCTCAGCACCAAAGCACATGAGCACCTCTCCTCCGGACAAAGAGTTGAGGCAGATGGACCAGTTCGGGAGAGAGATTTATTCATCGGCCACATGCGCCCTCCGGTCCCTGAATTATGTGACCCACATGGTGTCCCACCAAAAAGCTGCCTTGGCCAGGCTAGAAGCGCAAGTCCAGTCCATGGATCCCTCGCCTTTAAAGGAGGAGCTTGCCAAGGATCTTCGCCTCTCCAAAGTCTCATGTAGACATGCCTTACGCGCCACATACGACTCCGTCGATTTGGTGGCACGTACCTCAGCAACTGCCATTGCCCTTAGACGGCACTCCTGGCTTCGCCTCTCCGGACTTGCCAACAAGGTCCAGTCAGTGATTCAGGACGCCCCCTTTAGGGGCTCGGTGCTCCTTGGTGGGGACACCAATGACATTATCACAGACCTACAGGACAGGGGCCTTGCCCTTAGGTCTGTGCAGTCAATGTACCGATCGAGCTCTCAGCCTTTTGGAAGAGGACCTGGAGGCAGAGAAAGAACGCCCCGGCGCGCCACCAAGGGAAGCGTAAGGCCGCATGGGTACAGCCACCCCTCCTGCCTTCAAAAACCAGAGACGTTCAGGGGGTCCTCCCCTGAACGCCCCGCCACTTCTTGACTTCCCATCCCCACTACCTCCTCAGTCTCTCAACAGAGAACAGGTGGGAGGGGTAGGTTTACCTGTCATGCGCAGGAGTGGAGGGTGATTACCTCCAGCGAATGGGTCCTGCAGCTAGTGTCCGTCGGACACTCCATAGAGTTTCTGGAAGTTCCCCCAGAAACACCACCAAAGAAGTCCTCTTACTCGCAGGACCAGGCCCTCATCGTTCGCGAAGAGGTAAACTCGCTGTTGCTCAAGGAAGCAATAGAGCATGTTCCCCTAGGGCAAAGGGGAAAGGGATTTTATTCCCACTTTTTTCTGGTTCCAGAAAAGTCAGGGGACTTGAGACCCATACTCGACTTAAGCCAGCTAAATCAATTTGTCAAGTACAAAAAATTTCAGATGCTGTCCCTCCAGAGCCTCCTTCCACTGCTTCTGGAGAACCACTGGCTCTGTGCTCTGGATATGCAGGATGCCTACCTGCACATCCCTATCTTCCCCAGCCACCGCCGGTTCCTGCGCTCCGGTTCCAGGGGGAGCACTTTCAGTTTTGAGTGTTCCCTTTTGGTTTGTCTTCGGCACCAAGGGTCTTTACCAAGTGCCTGGTGGTGGTCGTGGCCTTTTTGCACTGCAGGGGTATTGCAGTTTTCCCTTACTTGGACGACTGGCTGATTTCAGCCCCATCCAGGGATTCTTTGCTAGAGGCTCTTTCCTTCACACTGGACCTCTTCATCAGACTAGGGATCACAGTCAGCTATCCCAAGTCCTCCCTTATCCCTGCCCAGAGACTACAGGTCATTGGGGCAGTCTTGGATATGATCCGGTGCAGAGCCTTTCTTCCACCAGACAGGGTGGAGACCATTCTCTGTCAGGCCTCCAAAGTGTCTTCTCTCAGGACCATCCTGGCTCAGGAGGTCCTGCGTCTTCTTGGTCTGATGGCGACCTCCATCACGACCATTCCCCTGGCAAGGCTTCACATGAGTCACTCAGTGGTCCTTGCGGGTGCAGTGTGATCAGCTCCTGGATGACCTGGACCATTCGGTACTGATCTCCTCAGCGGTTCAGAAAGAGTTGCATTGGTGGCTAGATCCTCACAATCTTTCTTTGGGACTTCCCTTCTGGAGCCTGGCACCCTTATCTTCCCTCACCACAGATGCCTCAAACATGGAGTGGGAAGCACATCTAGGGGAGCACCAAGCCCAGAGACTATGGTCCAGCTTGGAGACTTCCTTGCATATAAATGTTCTGGAGATGAGGGCGGTACTGTACGCTTTACAGGCCTTCCAGTCCTTCCTTCCCAAGGGATCACTGCCAACCCAAATGGACAGCAAGTTGGTGGTTTGGTATATCAACAAACAAGGAGGAACCCGGTCGTACCCCCTGTGCTGGGAAGCAACGCAGGTGTGGAACTGGGTAGTCCAGCACCGGCTGGTCCTAGTGGCCATGCACGTTCCGGGCATTTTAAACGTCCGGACTGACAGTCTCAGCAGGTCTCGGACACTTGCTCACGAGTGGGAACTGCATCAGGAAGTGGCAGAATCCATCTTCCTACATTGGGGACATCCAGAAATGGACCTCTTCGCCTCTAAATCCAATGCAAAACTTCCCAACTTTTGCTCGATCGTTCCAGGGCACAGTGCTTTTTGGAACGATGCATTGTCTCTTTCAGACAGGGACATTTTTGTACGCCTTCCCTCCATTTCCCATTTTACAGAGAGTCCTTCTCAAGCTTCAGCCGGAGAGGGCAAAGATGATCCTCATGGCTCCTCTCTGGCCGAGGCAGATCTAGTTCCCGCTGCTGTAACAGCTCTCCAGGGAACCACCGGTTCCACTTCCAGTGACCCACGACCTTCTGATTCAAGATCGGGGTCAATTGTTACATCCGAGGCTCAGGGCCCTGCATCTTCATGCATGGCTTCTGCAGACATAGCGATCTCTGGCTTCAGGGTCTCCTCCCAGGTTGTTCAAGTCCTCATTGAGGCCAGAAGACCACCTACTCGTTCCACTTATGCCATAAAGTGGAAATGGTTTTCCATCTGGGCGACTGCTAAGGGTTGGAATCCCTTCTTTTGTTCTGCCCCGCAGGTCATGGAATACCTCCTTCACTTGTCAGACTCTGGTCTTTTGTACTCTTCCCTGAAGGTCCACATTTCAGTGATCTCGGTGTACCACGAGCTTGTGGATGGTAAACCCGTGGCTCAGTTGGAGGTCTCAAAAACCTTTCTGAAAGGGATTCTCCATCTGAAACCTCCCCATCCACAGCCCAGCTCCTCCTTGGGACTTGAACTTCATCTTGGAAAAGCTCACCCTTCCTCCTTTCGAGCCAGCTATGAGCTGTGATTTGCACTTCCTTTCCTGGAAGGCACTGTTTCTTGTGGCCATCACGTCAGCCCGAAGGATTTCGGAGCTTCACGCTCTAGTCTGCAAGGAGCCCTATCTGATTTTCCATAGGGACTGGGCGGGCATCAGAACGCATCCGAAGTTTCTTCCCAAGGTGGTGTCAGAAGCCACGCTGAACCATTCAGTAGAGCTTCCTGTGTATTATCCATCCCCCTCTAATAGAGTTGAGGCACTCCTTCATACGATGGATGTTCATCGGATTCTCCGGTGTTACACTCACCAGACCAAAGAATTCCATACCTGCAACCAGCTGTTTGTTTCCTTTGCCCCTAGATCGAAGGGCAAACCAGTTTCTAAGCAGGGCCTGTCCAAATGGTTAGGCAACTGCATTAGGTTCTGTTACCAGAAGTACGAATAACCTCTGCCGGGTCCCATTTAGAGGTCATTCTACTAGGGGCATGGCCGCTTCCCCTGCCTTCTTGCATAATGTTTCTGCAGCTGATATTTGTGCCACTGCTACTTGGAGTTCTGTCCATACCTTTACCAAACATTACAGTCTGGACATTGCTTCTAGGCGGAGGGCTGGCTTCGACCGAGCTGTCTTGCAGGGCCTTCTGTCCTAGGCTGGGTCCATTCTGGATTCCATTTTTTTCTGTTGGCATTAGTTCTCCTCCCTAGTTTCTCTCGGTCTCTCCTTGGGGGGACTGCTTGGGACTCTGTCTTATATGTGATAACCTACTGAAGGAACCCTCTCGAAGTAAGTACAGTTACGTAGGAACTTACCGTAACAGTAGATCTTCGAGAGAGGTTCCTTCAGTAGGTCATATTTTTCCCTCCCTCCTTCCCCTCATTTGTGTTTTGCAGGGACTCCAAATCCTGTTTGCTCCTGCTGTCAGGCCTCTTCCTGGCTTCGGCGGAAGAACTGGAGGGTGGGCTTGGGGACCACTCACTATATACAGTCACGCTGATGTCAGTCACGTGACATCTGGTGGGCAATCCCTCGTCAGGTATTGCTAGAAAAGTCTCCCGTGTGGCCCAACGCCAGGTGGCGCCAGTCCTATATGTGATGACTTACTGAAGGAACCTCTCTTGAAGATCTACTGTTACGGTAAGTTCCTACGTAACTGTACTTTTTGGTAAATTCTTATGTAACTGTGTTTTCTACATTTATTTATTTAGTTATTCAAGCATTTAACCAGGAAGGCATACTGAGCAGGCTACTGCTCGATTCCAGATGCGTCCTGGGGGAGGGGGTACATACAGTTGAGGTAGGTAAAACAACGTATCCTATATAGTACATAGTGCAAATACCTAAGTAAGGACAGACCCAATACAAATAGGTACCAATTATAGACAGTTGTCTCCTGAGCCCAGTTCCCTGAATTTTCACCTGTAAGCCTCAGGAGTTGGCTCAACATGTTTCAGTAACATCCTCGTTACTTTATCATAGTCCATACAGTCTAATAATTAGGGTTACCACCTGTTCCAGTTTTCGCAGGGCAGTCCTGATCTGGGCAGCTGTGTCCTGCAAAAAAACATGAAAAATACTTTATGTCCTGACATTACAGTAGAAAAAATATTTTCTGATTTTCCTCTACATGTTGCAGAAAACAACAATACCTTAACTAAAATACCTTAAAATGATAAGCCAGACTAGAAACAACTAAAAAAACTACTACACTTAGTCTTAATTCTGATCATTCCTAGGTCCCATTAGAGGTCATTCTACTAGGGGCGTGTCCGCCTCTGCAGCCTTCTTGCGTAATGTTTCTGTGGCTGACAAGAGCTACCTCTCAGGCCGCTCTCAGAGGGTCATTTGGAAGGGAGAGCTTTCCGCCCCTTTACCCATCAAGGAGGGTGTGCCTCAGGGCTCAATTCTTGGCCCCCTCCTGTTCTCTCTCTTCACAAATGACCTAAACTGGCACTGTGGGGATAGCTCAGTAGTTCAATACGCAGACGATACTGTCATCTTCCAAGCCAGGTCCACACCACATGATCTGGGCCCTCTCCTACAAGGGGACCTAAACACACTCGAGGCCTGGCTCACATAAAACAGAATGATCCTCAATGCAGCAAAAACTAAAGCCATGCTGTTTGGTCCTAGATCCCTTGGCCAGGATCAGACCAATTCCCTAAAACTTACTACCCTTGGGGATAAATGAACAGACATAGTTGACAATATAAAATACCTAGGGCTAACTATTGAACAGGGTCTCAGCTTTAAACCCCATGTTGACCAGGTAACAATGTCTATCCACGTCAAATGTGTCACCATGTACAGGCTAAAAAACAACTTATCCCAGAGGCTAGACGAGCAATCGCCTTCAGTGCCCTCCTACCCACATTAACCTATGCTGCCCCGGTAATCCAGGGCATGGCAAAGGGCAAGGTTAGCGTGCTTCAGGTCCTGTACAACAAGGTTGTGAGATTTGGGACAGTGTGTCAACCAAGAAGCCACCCCTGCCTCTCACTAGCCCAGCTGCAATGGTCTTCTTTCGAGGCTCATCTACAGTATCGCCTGCTCTGCTATGCATACAAATTGCAGAGCCTGGCAGCCCCATCAAGCCTAACAGGCATAATCATGGCTAAGCCTGACCCTCGAATGCTCAGGACCTCTGATCAGTCCCTACTGGCAATCCCCAGAATCAAGACTCACAAGGGAGGCAATTCCTTCACTCTCACAGCCCCTAAACTGTGGAACACTCTCCCACCTCTAGTATAGGAAGCCCCCTCGCTACCAATCTTTCGCATTAGGCTTAAGTCCCATTTGCTCGGGAGAAGCTCATGCCACTGCGATGGTATAGGATGATGACCCCGATCCTAATCACAACACCCATCCCCCCCTCGTCTCACCTTAACCTACATTAAATCATGCCTTAAATCCTTAAATCTTTCAAGTGTTGCACTTATGGTCTACGATTTGAATAATTGCTTGTACTGTTAGCCTCATTACCTTGTCTACTTTTCGTAACCCTGTATCACCTGACTGTATGTATTGTATTGCTTCTGGATCACCTGATTGTATGTATTGTATTGCTTCTGTTCCCCGGGTCGCCCCCTGAAAAAGGGGCCTTCAGGGCCCAGTGGGCCAACCCGGTCATCAGAATTCAATAAATAAAATAAATATTTAAAAAAAAAAATCTGTTGCATTGTTCAGGGTTACATGTCCTGTGAAAAATCATGTTTCAGTAAGAAATGTACCACTTTGGGCTTTATAAAAGCTGGTAACCCTGCTAATAATCAATCTTAGCAAATGCATGCAAAGCATGGCCAGTAAAGCAGTGGTGTGAGGTGGGTCATCCACGAAGCCCTGTCCAGTTTAAACTGCACACATACCCTCTCAAATGATTTTAAAGACAAATCAAGATCATCCCGCTCCTGGTAAGGAGGAAATATATTAGAATTGTGTCTTTGTGGGTGTGACCCCCTACGCCATTACTTAAGGTTTGCTGTGCTTTTTGGTGCAGTTTCACCATTTCTTTCTAATGCCTTCGTTCCTCCTCTCTTTGAACTCATTCCTTATCTCGTTCCTCTTGGTCCATGATCCTTCATGTATGCGAATTGTGTGCCTTCTCTTTCTCCTCAGTCTCCAGCCTTACTTTCTCCCTCTCAGCCTCAAGCCTTGCCCTCTGCAGTTCTGCCTCCTTCAGCACAAGTTCCATTTTCATGAGCTCAAGCTGATTGTGAAACTCAGCTGCACCAGTTCATGTCTCTGGTTTGGGTTGCACTGCTTCACCAGGTCGTGACTTAAGGTCCAACTCTGATTCAGCCTCTGTGCCCTCAGTCTCGCTACTTTGCTCACCCTCCTCTGTGACCACCTGCTCCACACGTATTTGGTCATATTCCTCAGTGACCACTTCCTCCCCAGCATTCGATCCTTCTCCGCCAGGGCTTCTATGAGTCCATTTCAGGCCCTCTTAGACCATCCTTCTGTCTTTGCACAGCTGACAAAGGTCCTTTTTGGGTTGAGTGGTGTCCCTCCTTTGTAAAAATCGGCACTCAAAAGTATTAAAAAAGCCTTTAAAAACTGCCCCATTATAGTCTATGGAGCGCCCCCCCGCACTCTTCATTTAATGACATCACAAAACGTGCTAGCATGGGGGTGTGTCTTCAAATAAGGAAGTAGGACCATTTTGGCTGCAGACCAAATTATGAGCATTTTTTCTGTGAATACAGACATAAATTTAACTTTGTCACAACCCATTTGGGGACAGGTAAGCTGCCTTATATGTTTTTTTTTTTTTTTTTTTTGGGGGTGATAACTGCAGAACTAAGAACCTGCTCTTTAAACAGAGAATCCTCACCTTGCCTGCAGAAATATTACATTTACTTTTCCAATAAGGATGCACAGCCACTGGTTCTACAAAAATATATTCTTTACTGCTAAATACTAGAGATATTTATAAACAAGATATGTACAGCAACCAAAAAGAGTTACACATTTACAGGAAAGGAAAAATGATGCAGTTAGACAGATGACTTAGAATAATCTCAGAATCTAAACTCACACTAGAGTTTATATTTACCTGCCAGCTAACTTGAAAGGACCTTCACCTAGACTGCCCTTCCCTCAGACAGATAAGCTGGCTTTCGAGCAGAGCTTTCTGATCTCTAAGACACTCACCAAGAGAGTCCAGTCTTCTTCAAAGGCTGCAGAAAGAGAGAGAGAAAGTTGGTGCTCAACTCCCCAGTTTATGTGTTCAGGGATATAGGATGGGACCTCTGTCTGGAGTGACAGTCCCTTCAGTATTCCCCACCCATGTGAGAGAGAGCGAGTGTGTGTTTTTTTTTTTTTTTCACATCTTCAGACCAAATTTTCTTTTCCACCTAGCACTTCCTTACTTTTATCTTATTACTTTATTGTGTCCTTCCTGCTCAGGATGCCTTTGTAGGAAGATTCGCGCTCTCCCATCTGGTCTTGTTTTCCTTAAGATTTCCCAGAGTCTGCTGCTGGGACATGTGACCTGGCATCCATTTTGTATGCCCTTTGTGAAAACACTTATATGAGAATAAGCAGAAACAAAAAATAATTACACTAACAGAAAGAGTTTAAATTAACCTGGTCACATTCCCATCACTGACCACAAAATGCAGGAGAGCCACTAGTAGAGAAAAGAACTGGTGGAGCATCTCCTTCTAAACAGCCCTGAACTCCCCCTCCAGATAAGATAGCAACTTGAGAGAACCTACCTGATGTGGGACGCTACACTTCCCAAAGGAACTGCTTGAAGGGTTCCTTGGCAGACTGACAAGTGCCAAACTGGTAACCTTTTATGGGTATGCCAGCTTTTTGCAAGCTAATGGACTACCTTTATATCTGTTTGCCTTTTTCTGTTGTTCTATAAAGTTTAATATGTTAGTGTTCATGAAACTCCATGTGTGCGATTAATTAGGGATGTACTGTTTCCTCAGTGGGGGAGGCCGGAGATTAAAACTCAGAGACAGCATCCTAAGCAGGGGTGAAGGGGTATTGGTTAGGTCTGTAGGTATATGGCTTACTCCCCCTAGCCCTCCCATCTACACACAGTAAAGGCATAGTCTTCTGGAACGGGCCCTAGTCTCTTGAAAAGGCCAGTCTACTCCATGTGAGAGAAATCAGACAGGGGTGACACAGACACCTCAAAAGAAAGAGAGGTGAGAAAGTTGAGAGGGGCGGTGCAACATCAGGGCTGCAGTTAAGGAGGTGGAAGGAGAATAAATTGTTTTTCCTCCCTTTTTTAATCAGTTGTCCCAGTATTGGCTGTGTACTGTTGCTACCAGGGTGGGGGTGGGGACAAGGCACAAAGATCAAGACCTGGAGGAACACAAGGAAGCATGTTGGTTAAATATTGCCCTGCTCTTACATAGAGCTGCTACGTGACGGTCACATTGATACATGGAGAGTGTGAGCAGTCGGTGAAATAGTCACTGTAGTTACACAAGCAGATGGGGGAGGCAGGTGGAACCCGAATGGGGGATAGGTTTATTGGTGCCATAGCTCCACTGGGAACACTTAGACCCTGAAGCAGAGGGTATAGCAAAGCCACTCACAGTGCCCAAAATGAGGTGATTTAGCGCAGAAGGCTCATGTTGAGTCCACTTTAGCTAACTCTCCACAAGCTTGTTCTTGGGCAGCAACAATTGCTTCAGATTTGGAAGCCCTCCTTGTGGTGGCAACACATGACACGGTTTGGAGGGATAAGTTCCACATAAGATAAGAAGGGTCACACAGAGTGCCATGCAGGCCTGACGTCATACATGCGACGCCCTGCAACAGGGAATTTAATTAGGTGTACCATCACACCCCACAAGTAAGAAAGTGACTTGGAGCCAACAGAGACAATGAACACTTCCATCATACAGTAGCCAGAAGTAGAGCCCAGGAAAATAGGTAGGGCTAGACCTATGCCAGGAGAATTAGCAGAAAATGTCAAAACCAGAATATGGGTGACCCATGGGGGGAGTTGGTGAACACACTGGATCTCGCACCCTGTGTGCGAAATGTGGAGGGGGTGGTTCATAAAGTGCATGGCTCCCCAGATGGAGGCCACACCCTGTCAAAATTAACCATATAACAACAGAGTGACAAAGTGGCAAAGTAATCACTTGAAGGGTTTGGCCCCATTTGGAGTAGCTTCATTTCTGTCAGTAGTTATTTGTCTGTTTAATGTTGGGTCTTCATATGTTTTAATAACCTGGAGGGTCAAATGGGAAATTAGGGAGGGAGTCAGGGGGCTCATCACACTAAGTTGTTGGAGGATAGAATTGTAACATACAATGTGAGAGGGCCAAACAGTTCAACCAAACGCACTAGGGTTCTAAATGAGTTAAAGAAGCTCGCTACTTTGATTGCTTCCCTTCAGGAGACCCACCTCAAGCAGCCTGAACCAGTAACATTAAAACTGGCATGGGTGGGGACAGTATACTACTATTCTTATTTAGTTCACCCCCATAAGCATGGACTAGCCATCTTGCTCCACAAAAACTGCACCATAGAAATAGAAGTCAGACAAGACAAAGAGGGCAGGTACATCTGCATTAAGGGAGAGTTCAAAACAGTACCTTGCATTCTCCTCCATGTTTATTCCCCTAATCAGGACAAAGAGAAGCAGATTTTCTCAAGCAATATTGCATCTGGCTCCTCACTCGGGAGAAATTTACCTAATAGGTGAGGACTTCAGTACAGTCCTCAACCCTCAGTCTCAACCCTCAGCTGGACAGATCCGGGAGAAGAATAAAAACATGAAGTAAGGCAGCCAGTTACTAAAAACGCTTTTCAAGAGACTTGGGTCTAGTAGCAGCATGGCATTTTCTAAACCCGAGGACTCTGGACTGTATAGGCTGGTCTGCACCACACTAGGTGTACTCCCATATTGATCATTTTTTTAATGTCTAATGAATGTATTCATGCCATGGATCAGTGCCATATAAAATTAGTAACTCTCAGATCACGCACCAGTGGTTCTGGATATCCTCTTGAACCTAGAAGTTAAATTGTCCTCCTGGAGACTGACTGTTTCCCTGCTAAATAATTCAGATTACAAAATGCTGTTTGATCAGTGCCTAGAAGAATATGTGACTACAAATCCCCAGGACGCAACACCCAAAGCACTGTGGTAGGATGGGTTCAAGATGGGTTTAACTCCTGGTTAAACAACTAAAAAAAAAAAAAAAGGAAAGATGGTATTGTTAAGCAGAACTGTCAGGTTTACATGAGGTTTGAAGAAGGAAAGGCAAAGAGAACAGCTCAGCCTAGAGGTTAAGGTATTCGACCATGAAGCAGAGCATAAGATTGTTTTAAATGAGGAGTTAAAGAAGAAACTTGAATAATGCAGGCAGAAGCTTAACAGATCGATCAATAGCAAGGCTGAGGAGGCGTTGCGATACTCCCCACCAAAGACTGAGTCAGGTAACCAGGCAGGCAGACTGCTGGCTTTGCAGCTCAGCAGGGAGGTAGCAAGTAGAGCAGTGTCACGTCTCCATAAAAGAGTTGCCCCTCGGTAGTATGAGACTAACCACAAGAAGATTGTATATGCATTATTTCAGGCTCCAGATGGCCCTGAGGAGTTTCCAGTATTCTATAAAAACTTGTATCAGCAGGAAATGGTGGTAAATTATCAAGAAAAATTGGATAATTTATTTTTTTTCCCAATGTGAAAATTCGCGATCTGTCACAAGAATCTCTTGAAAAGTTGGACAGTCCAGTCACAGTGGAATAGGGTCACAGAGCATTAGGAAACCTAAAATCTGGCAAGGTCCCTGTTCCTGATGGACTGGCCCCTAAATTTCATAAAACCTTCTGAGAACAGTTGGCACCATTTTTGTGTAGGGTGTGCCAAGGGGGGGGTGCAGGAGGGAGAGCCCTCCCCAACACACACACCTGTCAATACACCCAGATCTCGATTATTCAAAAGCCTGGCTGGCAGAGACCCCACAGTATGTGAGTCCTGTAGACCCACCTCTCTCCTGAACAACAGATCAGAAGGTATTCACATCGACTTCAGCGGGTAGACTGCAGGAACATCTGGGGTTAGTGGTCCACCTCGATCAGACAGGCTTTATAAATGGGGTATTAATATATGATAATATCAGACAATTAGTAAATCTAATTTTGTGACAGTGTAGACTCCCTTTTATGGATGCCGAGAAGGCATTTGAACAGTTGGACTGGTCATTCTTACACAGAACCCTTGAGGAATTAAGGGTGGGTCAGACATTTAAAAACAGTGGTAAAACCTTATGTCCTTCACCCCAAGTCATGGTTAAAGTTAATGTGATCCAGTCAGAAAAATTTTACCTAACTCATGGAACTAGGCAGGGTGCCCCCTCTCCTCTCTCGATTTGCTTTTTGTATTGGGCACCTGGCGATTGCAATGTAAATAAACCAAACGATTGAGGGGATTAGAATTGGAGGCAGAACCCACAAAGTCTGCTATAAGCAGACAAATCCCTTTTCTTCATAGCCTCACCTGAAATTTCAGTGCTGGCTTTATTAACAGAGCTCCAACTATACAGGGAGGTCTCTGGCTAAAAAATAAATTTTGACAAGTCGGAAGCCATAAGAACGGGGCACCTGCTCACCGGGATTCAAAGCCAACTTTTCATTCAAGTGAGCTCTGAGAAACACAGTGAGATATCTGAGGGGTTAAAATTTACCCCACTCTAGCAACACTTTTCTGCTTTCACTATGAAAAACTATTTAATAAGGTCACAGCTGACATAGCGAGGTGGGACATACTCCCTGTCACGCTGGGAGGCTGTTTAGCCAGGATGAAGATAAACATTCTCCCTCATTTTTTCTTGGCTCTTCTTCCAAGTCTTACCCACAAGTCTTGGAGCACTTTTGGAAATGGCTGCAGAAAGTGCTACTCACTTTTGTCTGGGCAGGGGGCAGGTATAGAATAAGTAAAAAAAAAAATGCTAACATTACAGAGAGAACAGGTTGGTTTAGCGATGCCTGACCTGAAACTATATTACATCACTGCACAATTGGCACCAGTAGTAACTAGGTTAAGAACGAGAACGGACACGGGATCTAGAAATGGAAGCAAACAAAATGCTCTTTTCGCCCTGTCACCCTTTCCCTGGGAGTATGGAATAAAGTAATAACCCAGAACATTGCTTCAGGGTACTGGCTAGAGCCAGAAGGATAACTCCTACTCCCAGTGAAGTTGGCCCATTATCAGTAATAATCGGTGACCCTGACTTCCTCCCAATTAAGAATGGACCCAGCTAGTGAAAGTGGAATAGACTATCACTTACCAGATACCGATCGTTAGTTCATAATAAAATGTTTGTGTGCATGAGAGAGCTACAAGAAACGTATGGCCTCCTACAACAGGATTTTTGTATGGTTCCTTCAAGTTAGACATTGTGTTACCACCCACAGCCTGATTGTTAAAGTGGATAGAGAGCTCGCCTCCCTTGAAAACTTTCTGTAGCGGGCAGTGATATTAACAGGAAGGGGAGGGACGGTATCCAGAGCTTATAAGGCCCTGATGGGAGAAGGTGGGTGAAATAATGTACATACAATGGGAGGCAGAATCGGGGTCAGAGATTCAGAGGGAAGAATGGATGTGGTTCTGGGACCGAGGGTGGAGAGTCACGGCTTCCCCTAGCTGCAGTGAACACAAATGGAAATGTGTGTCCGGGTCCTTCCATACCCCCTCCATTACACAGTAGTTTGGGATTGGGGGGGTCTAAACTCTGATGGAGAGATTGCAGGGGGATCGAGTCCCATTATCATATATTCTGGGTATGTCCAAAAATACAGCTGTATTGTAGACAAATACACAATGAGTTATCTAAGATATGGGATGAGACTGTACCTTTCAAATTCAGAAATGTAGTCCTTGTGGCTAAAACTGCAGCAGCCAGGAATGCTAGATGATAAGGATCGCTAAGATTATTATGCACAGTAGCCTCAAAGGGAATAACAACTAATTGGTTACAAAACACAACACCCACACTAGGTGCCTGGAAGAAAGAGTAGGGGACGTTAACATAATGGAGCACATCACTGCAACCCTGAGATTGACCTTAAAGAAAGGTATCAAACTCTAGTCCATGAATTTTGATCAACTAGAAGAGGGCCATCCACAGGCCTTGGAACAGTAGCCAGACAGCAGGGGGCAGATAATCTCCCAGTTTCAAGGTGGGGCATTTCACCCCATGATGAGTGATTATTTCAGTCAGACCAACCCAAGGATTAGACTGTTCACAGTAAACACATTGACCCAACACAGATAAGCCCACTGAGCTAGTGTTGGCCACGTTGTAGTTTTTCTTTGTTATCATATCAATTATTTTAAGCTAATGTTAGAAGTTTCTGTGTAGAGAAGATGTGTTAAACGTATAGAACAATAGAAGATAAAACTGTGTATCCCATAAATGTAAATGCATGTCTGTTACACTGAGGGTCTGTGTCCCCAAGCAAAGACAGGAATACTGCAGACGCTTTTATTGAAATTAGTTGCCACAATAAAGCTGAGTTTAAAGGGTAAAAAAACAACCTCATAACAGTATAAGATGGAATCCAAATATGCCTATGTGCCCTCATTAATACGGTCTATGTTGTGGCCACGGTCTCTGATGTGCTACGGTGGTGCACCCCTTTACAGCGACACCCGGCGGTGAAACAGGAAAAAAAAGACCATTACGGCGACATTCGGTAATGGTACTTTTCCCTGTTTCACTTGCCTCCAGTGTTCCCCTCCTCGGCCAACTCCAACCTGAGTTGGAATCTTAAAGTCCGGGAGTTGTGGGGGGCACAACCCCCCACAGAAAACACCCACAGAACAGGCAGCACAATACCTGCATCAGTATTGTGCCGTCGCTGTGGGGTAGGTCGGCATTGTCACTGCCAACATAACTTGGTGCTTCCGCTACGATCAGTAGCATGTGTACTGTGCACTTTGTACGTACGTTAAAATATTTGCCACATCAGCAGTTGAAAGCAAATTGTTAGAATCAATGGTTTTGATTCAGAGAAGGTTAAAGTGACTAGTAGGGTACTGCAGGAGTCGGTATTGGGACCCACATTCTTTAATATCTTTGTTTTGGGACCTCCGATGAGGGAGGGAGGTTGGATGTCTAAGTTTGCAGATAACATGAAAATAGGTTATATATAGAATAGTGTATGGTTGCCCATATACAGCAAGGCTATCTTGGGGATGTGGTGACATCATACAGACCTCGAGAGCAAAGCTCAAGAGGTCCATATGATGGTATCACATCCCCAAGATGGCAACATGCCTTGTGTATCGGCAACCATACACTGTTTTATATAGTATATGGTTCCCCAAAATGTAGAAACTTCAGTTTCACAAGGTGTCATACCTTGTGTTCATGCTACTGCTCCTCGGTGCAGTTCTGCTCCGCTCCCAACTCTGGACCTCACTGTAGCCCCGCTCTGCTGATGACCTCAATTTATTTACTGTGCCAGTGATTTAAAAAAAGGAAAAGAAAAATGACAAACTGGTAGTTTGGACACACAGAGCCAACTGTGGCAGTCCGTGTCCAAACTATCTTAAACGACCACTCCCCTGTCTGCTCGCTAACTGGGGTCCCCATTTTTATCTGTTTTTGGGACCAGCGCTGTTTCTGCCAGTTTGGTAGCAGCTTAAGGGGGAAAAGTTGTAGTACTATCGATGTAATGTCAGAACGATAATACAGCAACTTTTTTGACCTTTGAACTGTCCTACAACAAGATGTTGAAAGTTACCATTATCTATTCATAATAAGCCCTAACCACATACTGTATAATGAATAACAGTGAAGAGGTAGCAAAACCGCAAGCTGAACTGGATGACTTGTATATCTGAGCATTAAGGAATAAGATGAGGTTCAAGCAAGAACAATGTGTGGTTATGCAGTTTGAGAACAACAGTAGAGCCTTTAAATGCAGCATGGGTGGAGCCGAACTAAGCGAATCAATCAGCAAATGGGACCTAGGTGTAAGAGTCACCAGTAACTTTAAAAATTCCAGTTGTGCAATGAGGCTATCTCCAAATGCAGTAAGTAAGCAATAATATCTGACAGGGTGGGCGGTATTGTGCTATACCGTACCGCCCAGAGGCCTTATAGACCCTGGACAGTCCGGTATAGCACAATATCGCTCACCCTGGATGGTATTATTGCGCTTAGAAAATGGGCAACTGTATTATATGTGTAGGGAAAAAAAAATTGTAATTTAATTTTTGAATGTAATTCTGTAATAAAATAGTTCTTCCACCTGTACTGGAATGCTGCTTTATGTTTGACCTGAGGTCTGTTGTCCTAATAGCGCCATAGTCCATGTACACACACACACACACATTTGAAAAATAGTTTAAATGTTTTTTTCTGAGCGGCTCCCCCCCCCCCCACATACACACATTTATACTGTATATTCATTTACACAGTATGAGGAGACCGGCTGAGTGTCACGGTTGGTTGGGTTACCTGAAGCAAGCATGGTCTTCTTGAGGAGAAGTAGATAGATATTTTTTTTTCTGTATCCTGTGATTATTCTGAGCACGATAGCCAATGTGTAGTTGAAAAACTGACGATTAGCGGTCCGTGAAGTGACTGCTTTATTTTTCACTATGATCTGGATCTTTACCCCATTTTCCCCACAAACACATGGACACAGGAGAGATCGAGGGTGACGACGAGGTAAAGGACATTCAGTGCAGCTACCAGTGAATACTGTATTTTTAAATCAGTAACTGCTTTTGTTGTAGCTAGAGTGAGCGGGTGGGTAAGCAACACAGCGAAAAACACGTGTGCGATGGCAGCATTGTCTGAGGGATACGAATTCCCTAGAGGAAACAAAGGTAATTGCATTTTAAAGAAAAGCATGGCAGTGGAGTAGTGGGCAGGGGCGTGTGTGTAGAGGGGGCCCGATTCACTGTTTCATCTTGGTACGCGAGAGGCAAAAAGTAGGCGAGCGGGATGGCGATCGGGGAGCTGCTAGAGGAGCGCGAGACTGTCAACATTAGTAACAGCTGGCTGTTTACTAAAAAAAAAAAAAAAAAAGATTGTGCATTTAATTTGCTGTTTTGAGGATTCTATTGGGTACAATAGCAGTAGCCACTAACCAGTGTATAACAAGTAAAGTTTTTAGCTGTTATGGAGAGGCACGCTGCCAACCAATTGTTAACTGAAACTGATCGCACTGACAGCTTCCTTTTCCCCCTACCTTTCTTTTTTTATCGTGTGTCTAGTTTATTTCATTCATTTAAATTACATTAAGACAGACTCACTTTTGGGGCTCTTGCTCTCTACACTCACTAAGCGAAAAAAGAACATGGCGGCACTTGCCTTTTGAACGTTCTACTAGCCCACTAATATTTAGAACTATATGAGGCAACTGAGACTGGGGCTAGTTATTTCCCAGTCTCTGTTGTCTCATACCAGACTGGCAAATTGGCTCTTGCAGCCAATCAGGAACATGAATACACTTTGCCCATTTTCTAAAATAATATAGTGTATTAAGAAGAACATCACTTGGGGGGGGGGGTGATTCTCCCCATGTATAGAGACTTGGTGAGGCCACACACTGATTATTCTGTCCAGTTTTGGTCACCACAAAATAAGTGTGACATTCTCAGGGTGGAGGGGATGCAGAGAAGGACAGCTAAGATGATAAGGTGCTTGAGGGAATGTCATATGAGAATAGACTGAGGGAACTCTGACTTTACAGCCTGGAGATGAGAAGGTAAAAAAGAAACCTGGTAACAGTCTGCAAGGCTATATTCAGTACAGACACAATGCAGAGTCTACATTTCAAATTTAATAATAGGGGAAAAATGACACGAGGACACATTAAACAACTTGAGGGCAGTCATTATAAAACAGAAAGGCGAAGAGGATGGTTCAGCAAGGGAGTGGTGAGTGGAACTGGTTACCAAAGGAAATTAGTTGATAGTGGCTGTCATAACAGCTTGAAGTCCCAACTTGATAAGCAGTTATTGAGGGGTGGATTTGCTGGTGTTTTTTCTGTAGAACACAGCAGACAAGCTCAGTAGGCTAATGCCTACTCTTGTCTGTAGAACCAATGAACTTGTCATTTCAACAGAGTTTTACTATGGTCTACTGTATAGTTATAGTAACAGTAAGAGTATCTGCCTTCTTATACATTTGACTATAATTCCAATTACAGGCAGATTAAAAAAAAAGGTTTTTCACGGCCATCAGTCTGTGGTACTTCTGGATTACCATTGGTGGTCTCTTAGCGAACACCTGCTGTACATGCAAGCTGTATGTTAGAATAGTAGAGATAGGAATATACTCTTTCAGGGAATGAACAGCCTCTCATGGCGGGCAGTTATTAATGGAACCCATGTCTGTCTATATAGGAGGAGGGAGTTGTCTGCCATTACTTAGGCCCTGGCCAGACCCTGTAACAAGGCCCAAGGGGACTATCGGGTATCTGGACCTGCAGTATCTGCACCTGACAGCCTAGATTTCCAAGCCTTAGGACATTCTCTACTGTTAGAGGTGTCTTATAAGGAACTGACTTGCAAGGCAGGGATCGACAAATTTCAAATTTATATGCTAGTCCAAGGACAAGTAAGGCCTGCGGTTTCAAAAGGAAGACATTCTCGTGCTTGTGTATGCACTTTCCTGTTCAGTTAAGTACATTATCAACTACCTCTTGTCCCTGTCTGTCAGGGCTGCAAGCTACATTGCTGAAGGAGCAAGTGGTCATCTCTGCTTACTGTGCCAAGGCTGGTTTACAGATGGTGGACCAGGAGAATGCTGCCACCCAGTTTCAAGGGTCTAGATCACCTGTCCACTCTGGTACATGCCCCATTTTCACTGAGAGGCATACCGGTGGTGTTACCACAACTTGTAGGCAAGCCATTTGAGCCTATGGAAAGGTGGCATCTGTTACATTTGTTGTGAAAGACCATGTTTGTGGTTGCCATTACTTCGGCCAGACAGGTGAGTGCATGCCAAGCATTTTCTGTGTGGAGTTACCTAATCTGGTTTTCCATAAGGACAAGGTTGTCCTACATGCCCATGCGAAATTCCTGTCCGAGCTAAATTCTGAATTCCATATGAACCAGGTCTTGGTACTGCCTGTGTTTGTTCTGAGGCCGATTGCTTTGGATGTGAGCAGACACTCTACACACTGATGTCCACAGAGCTCTGCTATTCGTTTGGGTCCACACAGCAGAATGTGGGGGTGTGGCTTGCTAGTTGTTACATATGCTGAAGCCACCCAAGGCAGACCAGCAGTCAAACAGACAATTTGCAGGTAGATCACATTCTGAATTGCATTCCGTTATCAACTGGCTGAAAAGGTGCTGACTGAAGGGTTACGAGCGGACTCCACCAGACATATAGTACTGCTGCCAGGTACTGTACATTGCCATCTCAAAAAATATGTTGGACTCCTACCTGTTCTAATGTGCACACTTTGATTACCCACTACAGCGTCAACCTGCTACACAGTTGCCTGGAGGCTGCTTTTGGTTCCTTAGACCTTTAATATCTTGTCACCTGAAATCTTGGGATGTACCGGTCCTGGATGACTCCTTGAAGTTTGCTTGTGTGTGGATAGTAAACTGAGTCTAGGCAGTTACAATAGGTCCTATATTAACATAGTAATCTCAGGTCCTAAGTGCCACTAGGTCCTTTAATCTGCCCTGCTTCATATGGACCAAAAAGCATTCTGTGTAGACATGTACTAATTTTGTAGAGATTTCCCACTCACCTTACTACCCAGAGTACCCTGTGATTCCCTTGGAATCTTATTATAATTGGAATATATATAATCTTCTAGAGTTCTTTGACTGGGTAACCAGGGAAATAGATCAGGGTGGAGCAGTGGATATGGCCTACCTAGATTTCAGTAAGGCCTTTGGCACCGTTCCAAATAGGAGACTCGTAAACAAGCTGGGCAGCCTAGGAGTGAGACTAAAAGTGGTAAACTGGGTAAGAAATTGGTTGGAGAATAGGTGACAGAGGGTAGTAGTAAACGGAGTTCACTCCGATGAAGGGAGGGTGACTAGCAGGGTGCCATAAGGATCAGTACTGGGACCAGTCCTCTTCAATATCTTTATAAGTGATATTGCAGAGGGACAAGAAAGGAAGGTATGTCTTTTGCAAATGACGCAAAATCTGCAGTAGAGTGGACATCTGGGGCAGAAATCTAGGTAAACTTGAGGAGTGGTCTAGAAAGTGGCAACTAAGTTTCAATGCAAAATCATGCACTTGGGATATAGAAACCCAGGGTCAGAGCACAAAATTGGGGGAGTGGTACTGCAACCACCAAACAGTGTGACAAGGCAGTGGGGAGAGCTAGTGAGATGCTAGGTTGCTGTGGGGAGGGGTATCACCAGCAGAAAGAGGGAGGTGGTGATACCTCTGTATCAGACTCTGGTGAGACCCCACCTAGAGTACTGTGTCCAGTTCTGGAGTCCTCATCTCCGAAAGAACATAGACAGAGATGAGGCAGTCTGGAGGAGGGCAACTAAAGTGGAGCAAGATCTGCATCAAAAGCCCCACGAGGAGAGACTGAAAGACCTCAGTATGTACAGACTGGAGGAAAGGAGGGAAAGGGAGGATATGATAGAGACTTTCGAATACCTCAAGGTTATAAATAAGGTTCAAGAGGGAAGACTTTTTCAGAGAAAATGACGCACAAGAACAAGGAGTGAAGCGGGGGGGGGGTAGAATCAGGGGAAATGTAAGGAAACACTTCACAGAAAAGGTAGTGGATGCCTGGAACAGCCTCCCTGAGGAGGTGGTGTGAGCAAAACCTGTAATAGGATTTAAGAAGGCATGGGATAGGTATAAGGGAACCTTAGAAGCAAGGAAAAGGGGGTAAAGCCAGAGATCAAGTAGGGTCTATGGTGTGACAGTAGGTAGGGAACATGGGCAGACTAGGTGGGCCAAGCGGTCCTTATCTGCCATCAAATTCTATTTTTCTATGTTTCATCGGTTACCCACTGTGTGAAATTATTGGGCAACAGAGGTCCACCGTGTTACATACTGGTTTTAGTGTAATTGATGACATGAAGTGCATGCAGGTTGAGCCAGCCCACTTGCGCAATGGTAGCGGTAGTGCAAGTGATGCCAGCAACCCATGTTTGGGAACAATCCTGAGTGTGAGAGGTTGGCTGAGGAAGGAGGACTGAGCATCCCAAAGATCTCTCTCCTCTGGGGATGGATTCCAGCTTTTCTTGCATGACTACCATCTAGCAGAGGCTAGGTGGTACCACATTCTGTCTACATAGAGTGGGAGGTGTTGCTAGATGCCTACACACTGTGTGAGGGAGCACCCACAAATATGTTTGAAGCATTGTTGCACAGACAGCACCAGGGAAGAAAAAAGGGAAATGGCTGCCTACCAGACAGATAAAGCCTCTCCTTGCCCCCCAACGTCCAACACTGAGCATCTGCTACTTGGTCCTGGTACAGCTCCGAACTTCATCTGTGCCCCAGAGCCAACCACAGAGTGGAGAGTTAGCCGTGGAGCAGAAGGCAAAAGCTAGGAGGGTGGGAGGCAATCTTGTGGTGTGTTGCGGGTGGTTCCGGGGCACCATGATCAGGAAGGAAGACTCGATGGATGTGATGGTGGTGTTGACAATAGCCGAAAGAGGTTGGGATCCTAGCCACACTCCCACCCATCCTAGGAAAAGATGAGTATAAAGCCGGAAACAAAAGATAATGGCTGTTTTGATTACCTAATTGATTTGCTGTTTCTCTCCCTCAGGAAGAATTGGTTTGACCTAATTGATTTGCTGTTTCTGTCCCTCAGGAAAAATTGGTATTTACCCGCCCCAGCCGTTTCTTCTCAGACAAGGCCTCAGTTCAAACTATTGTCTAATGAAAAACTGCCCTGGGATTCCACAAAGCTGACATTTGAAATTACAGGTAGGAAACTCTCTCAGTGCAGTTATGTAAGCTTTGGTTGTGTTAGAAGCCACTCCTGTTAGCAGAAATTAATACTGTGAGGAACTAAGGATTATTACCTCATTTAGGATAAAAAGTATTGCCCAGGCTAGGGTTGTGTCAAATAGTTTGATTAGCCAACAATAAAAAAGCTCTCCTTTTTAATTGGCTTAATTGTTTGCGACATGATGCCTATTACAAATTAAATTGGAAACTACACACCAGTGTTTTACATGCAGCTTAATTTTGATTTCTTCAGTAAAGGAAAATAAAAATTTGACAGGTCTCTCTGAACAGCATTAGTGCTCCACTTTCTAGGCACTGGACAAGCAGCTGTTGGCATGAGTTCTTAGGTGAGATTTATGTAAAATGTCTACCCATGGCACTGATGGAGGCTTCAGCCTTCCATGTGGGTGATCTGGAATCGCTCTGTGAATGTGCCCACCCACACTAGAACGGAGGAGTTGTGGTAGCACAGTGAAGAAAGCATTATCAGGCTCTTGGAGGGAGGATGGTGGCATCCTCACTACCGCAGCCCCTCCTTTGGGGGTTAGAGATGACAGGTGATTTTTTTGGGAGTCACCACACTCCCTCCTCCCTCAGTAAGGCATTATAAGGGCATGAGTCGCACAGCTAAGGTGTGGGGGTGTGTGTGGGGGGGGTGGTTGACAGGGGTTTTATAGGGCAGAAAAAAAAAGTGAAGCCCTTGCATTGATGACGTTGCCATATTCCCCCAGGTCACCAGCCTCGGAGTCATCTCTGCCTTCTCCTAACCTAGGAGAACTTTTATGTAAGCCTTCAGGGTTTCCTTCCACCCCTCGGGAGACACACACTTCCCCTTGGGCGCCTCCTGCTCAGTAGTGCTGTCCTGGAGGTGGTTGAAGTGCCCCTTAAGGCTGATGGAAAGGGTGCCATCAGACAACTGATGCAAGAATCCCAGGAGCTTAATAAAAGGCAGTTGGGAGGGGGTGCAATAAATAAATAAATAAGTCTATCTTCAGATCACGATTGTGTTGCCCTCTAATTAGCATGTCATGTTTTGAGTTTTACTTCTTTTCATATGATTGTCTCTCCTAGTAGAGCTGCTAATACAGTCTGCAGTTTCTGTCAGACTTGCTGCTACCTTGTGCTCCTGTTACTCTACCTTGCTGTGGTCTAGAGGCATTTCCTGCCTGCCCCTGGAGTGTCTCCTCTTCCTGTGGTGCCTGTACACTCATACGCTGCCCCGTTTTTTTTAAACCACTGCCGGTCACTGACCTTCTGGTCTCGCAGAGCTGACCTTACCATAATGTGGACTGCACAACAGCCCGGGGCCCCAGGTAGCAGAGAGACCCATGAAAAGTTTTAGCTATCCAGTTAAACTCACTTTGTCTTGGTTTTCTGGGTCTTCAGATTTCTTAAACATTTGTTGCTAGATTCTTACTTTCCATTAGAGATTACATCCTAATTCAGGGAACATACAACTAACCAGAAACACTTTAACTGCAGAACAGAGAAGGAGGCAATACTGCAGGGCTGAGGGTGTTCTTGGGGGCATGGCACTCTGGCTCTGGGGCCCCACTTGGCAGAGGACTCTTGGGAGACTAAGTCCAGTGTTACTGCTGCTGCTGCTGTGTGTTCTCTTGTGCTCTGACATGAAGTCTTTGACCACATCAGTGAGACACTTTACTTGAAAGCTTTGATTTTATGTGCAACCTTGTGCACTGTTTTGAAGGATAACTGTACTGAACGTGTACTTCTTTCCTGTAAAAGCGGTGTTCTATATACTGTTCACATTCTGTTATTGTTGTGTCTCTCCACCCCCCGCCTACCAGGTGCGTTCCATCCACTCCTTTGGGCAGCCAGTCCTGCCGTTGCCCCTGCCACCGACCCGCCATCCTGCTGCTCCAACGCTTCGCTGACCCGGTGTATCCCTTCGCCGAGGGGGCCCCCCTGCCCTGGGGAGGGAAGTATAGAGTGCCTGAGCACTCTCTTGTTTCTGGGCTGAGCATGGATACTGCAGCCCTGGATGCTTTGCAGCAGAGAGGTGCGGGGAGGTGGGGCTGCCATCATCCAGTCGGAGACATGCCATCTTTCACGTTTTTCTGTAGAGCCCACATTGTGACACTCCTTATAGTGCCTCCAGTCTTCACCGGCGGCCACTATAGAGCGAAGCACTTTCCCCAACCCACCCCAGGAGAGGAGAGCAGTCCTCCGGATGCTCAGTCCTCTCCTCCCCGGCCAGCCCCCGGTGACCTGAGTCCGTTTCCGAACCCGGGTTGCCGGTGTGGTGTCCAACGCCTCAACCCTCTGCGCCACTGGGCCGGCATTGTTGTGTCTTTAATGGTCTTCTAGCCTTGAGCTACCTTTTGTATTGTGCTTTGAGACGTGGTGCAAGTTTCTTTCAGATAAGAGTTGATGATTATGTCACCCAAGTCAGTTCTCCAACAAATTCTACAAAATAATCAGAAAATACTTGCCTGCATGTAAGACTGTAGCACATATCTCCTGTCACCTGTAGTGCCTATCCTTAGGTAAATACAAACTTTGAAATTTTTTTTTTTTTACACTTAGGTCCCAGTCACATGACGGTATATATTGCTGCACAGGATGGCTCCACACTTACCAGCTGGTCAATTGGGGATGGTAAACCCTTGCCCAGCAGTGAGTATTTTGTGTTCTACTCCCACGGACTGTATGGGTCTCCATGGCAGTTTTGGATAGAGTTGCAGGTAAGAGCAATATGACTTTCATGATCTTTATCCTCCTACATTATCTTGGGGAAAGAGTATCAAAAACACGTCCTTTTTGTTAACCTTGGCAGCCCTGCAAAATACCCTGCTTTAATTTCCTTGAAACTTAGGTGGATTTACGCAAGGCCCAATACACGGGTGTGGGCTGACTTTTTGGATGTTTTAAAATGGCTGTTTTATGGTGCCGTTAGTGAGCAAGGGGGCTAAGAAGGAAGGAATCTATACTAGATCCTGTGCTAAGAAGGAAGGAAGCTATACTAGATCCTGTGCTAAGAAGGAAGGAAGCTATACTAGATCCGGTGATGAGTAACAGGGAAGAGCTGGTTTCTGAGGTTGAAGTCTGGGCAAACCTAGGAAACCGTGACCGGTATATGATTAGATTTCAAATCAATGAATTTGAGGGATAAAGAAAACTTTTACACAGATACTGCATTTCAGCAAAGTCCAGCTTTTACAAAATGAAAAATGTACAGTAGTTGGAAGGAAGATAAGGCAGTCAGGAAGAAAGAAGGAGGTTGAGGAGATGTTGACTACAGTAGGCTAAAATCAGTAATATAAATGGCTGTGTTGGAATGTGCCACCAGAGGGACCATGACCAGGAGAACCAAAATGCCAGCTTGGATGAGTCCGGCAGTGACGGCAAAACCTAAGAGCAAAAGGAAAGTCTTTAAGGGGAAACATTCTCGTTGGATCGAACCCCACCTCCATGAGAAGTAGGGCCCGATTAGCAGATTCATAAATAAGATAATTTTTTACACTTACTGTTTCGTATTTAATTTTAAATTTTATCTGGTTGATCCTGCGCCCTCCCTGCCAGTATTTTACAAGTAACAGCCCTCCCCGGCACACCCACAATCACCTGCAGCTGTCCTAAGTATGGCGTGCCTGCGGTGTCAACGGCAGTGCGATCCATGGAGTGCTATAGTGCTATGCATTTAAATAGCTTCGGTTTGTATCCTGCTTTTCTCCTTGATTACCAAGAGTAGGTACCAACTGCCAGGGTGTCTGTCAGTTTGTACC
Organism: Neoceratodus forsteri; assembly: GCA_016271365.2. Classification (NCBI taxonomy): domain Eukaryota; kingdom Metazoa; phylum Chordata; order Ceratodontiformes; family Ceratodontidae; genus Neoceratodus; species Neoceratodus forsteri. Next base: position 817,822,397 of record CM057453.1, on the reverse strand, counting down.
TCGTCTCTGTATAGCACGGACACACTGTGACAGGGTTGAATAGGACCCTGCCCCAGTTGTTACAGAGAGTTTGAATGCAGGGATCTGTTCTGTTCTTTCCTTTCCTGTCTCTTGTCTGTCTGGTTGCACAACCAGATTTTCTCGTGAGACCTAGGGTGTGATCACCCCAACAGTCTCGCAATTCTCTGCCTCTCACTGTCTCTCAATCTTCCTTTGCTGTTTGTCTTTTTCTCCCTTGAATATCTGCTGGTATAAAAATATATGCAGATCATTATGTGGAAGTGTAACTGATGTTGAGATCCCTTTGTTTAGAAATTATATAGTGTTACTGTTGAAATGTATATAATGATAGTTTGAGATGATTGCAAAAAGCTATTGGGAACTCAAGGGGTTAACCTGAGAGCAGTTTTTAAGCCCTTTTTTAGAAACTGTAGGGAAAGAGCCTCAGTTGTGGGACATTGTGTTCTTTCTGCAACTGCCTGATATTTACAAGAACATTTTAGAGAAAAACAGGGTGCTTGTTAAAAAGGGGGGGGGGTTGCAAAGACTTAGAGAGAAAGATGCAATGTTTTGAGAGACACAGAGATTAAAGGAAAACTCAGATGGATCTTTCTCTGTTTATTCTGCCTTTGTAAATAGTTATTCTGAACAGTTTATTTTTATGTGTTATTGCTAGTACTAAACACAAACTTCTCTCAGTGCAGTTTAACCCCTGCAAAGTATATTTTTAAATCAAGGATGGAAATGAGAACGGAAAAGTGTGGCCCACTGGGAACTGAACCTCAGACCCCTGGTATGCCATTCCAGCACTCTAACCATTAAGTTACAGGCTCACATGGTTAGAGTGCCTGAGGACTTCCTTAAATCCACACATTCCTTTTCTCAAATGTGTTGCGTAATCCTGCAACCAAACCAGAGCTATTTGAAGGTTACAGCAGTATAGCAATCTGTATTGCTGTACCTTCAAATAGCTCCGGTTTGGTGCCTGTGTGTGTCCGTGCTATACTGAGAGCAGGTACAGGCTGACAGACACCCTGGCAGTCGGTACCTACTCTCAGTATATCATGGAGAAACATGGGCCACAAATCGAAGCTATTTAAATGCATAGCACTATAGTACTCCTATGGACGCATCCTGGCAGCTCCCCACAGGACACGTCATACTTGGGACAGCCGCGGGTGATTGTGGACACGCCGGGGAGGGCTGTTACTTGTAAAATGCCTATCATTAAGGTACCAGGGCACTACAGTGCCCTGGTACCTTAACCATATGTTTCTGTTCGGTCACGCACCAGGAGTCATCTCACTGATTTGACTAAATTGTGCTGTAAATACAGGGGTTGAGCTTGCAAACCTTTTGTACTGACTTCTAAAATTTATTTATTTATTTACGAGATTCACCAGGAAGGCATACTGAGCAACAATGCTCGATTCCAGATGTGACCTGGGGGCCAAGGCCCGGTACATAGCATAAAAAATTGTGCAATACAATACAGTAATTAGATACAGACAAGTTACTCCTAGCATGCCAGCAGGGAGGGCGTAGGATCAACCAGATAACATTTTAAATTAAGTATGGCACAGTAAATGTGGAAGGCTACAAAAAAAAATAATAGTATGTATAATCTTAATTATCAAACGAGACTACAAAGGCTAAACCTCTACTCTGTGGAATACAGAAGAGTAAGAGGGGGTTTTATGTTTAGCATATCACGCTAACAGGGATGAGATTTTACTGGAAACCATTGGCTTGGTAACTTATACAGGTAAAAAAACTAGATCACACAACAGTAAACTAATGGGAATTAACTACAAAACAACTAAAAGAGGTAAATGGTATACTCAAAGGGTTGTTAAATCATGGAATGCCTTACCACAGCAAATCGTTGATAGTCCTAATACAACCACCATTAAAAAAAGATTGGACAGGTACATGGACACACAAAAATACAATATCCACCTTGATGTCTAATAGGTAGCAAGTTCTCAAAAGGTGAAAACCTATTGATCTTGTAAATCAACTATGAAATTCAGCGAGAGAGAAAGCATCAAACACCAGAGCAGAGTACAAGATCGTACAAGTAATTAAACTATGAAGAGTAAATGCAATAGATAAAGTTAAAAATCTGTTTCTGTGTCCAGGTCAATAGCGAATCGTCTGTGAATGTACCTTGCAGAGCTGGCAACCCAAGTTCACATACTGAGCTTTGAAACATAGAGACATAGAAGTTGTCAGCAGATAAGGATCGCAAGGCTTATCCAGTCTGCCCATTTCTTTTTCTACCTTATGAATGTTCAATAGGCCTTTGCTCTGTCAATGGCCTATCTATTCATACTCATCTGTATTGCTCCCTTATGCCTATCCCATGCCTGTTTGAAGCCCTGCACTGTATTCATATCCACCACTTCCTGAGGTAGTTCCATGCATCCACCACCCTTTCTGTGAAAAAGAACTTCCTCACATTACCCCTTAATCGGCCTCCCTCTAATATCATGCTGTGTCCTCTTGTCCTACTGTTTTTCTTATATTGAAACATGTTGGGCTCTTTCACCTTGTTAATGTCTTTAAGGTGTTTGAATGGTTTGCCTCTGTGGGTTGACTGGAGGATGACAAAGTGTCCCAAAGGTTGCTTATCTCTGGGAAGAGAGGGCAGAGTGTTCTGCTTTCTAGCTACTCCCCAGTGGTCACAAGGAGCAGTGCAGATAGGAGACTTGCTTGGAAGGGTTTGGGGCCAGTTGTCAGGGAGGGACAAAATCAGAAAAATGTGTGGGTGATGTTGCACAAAGGAAACTTCAATTATTGTAACCTGCCTTTATACCATCTTGCTTTAAGAAATACTTGATCAGGTTGAGGATGGCTAAAATAGTGAAGATTTCAGTTACCACTGTACTTACTATATATGCAGTGATGTGCTGGCGAGTTTTTAACAACCACCCCTTCCTTTCCAAACCCTTGCTCCCCATGCCCCCATGGCACCCCTTGGCTCCACCTTCCTTGCTCCTGCTCTCTAAATACTCGTACTGTTGCCTCCTTAGTCCTCCCAATACAATACTGCCATTCTTGTATTACTGCAGTGATTGCTGCAACTTTGTAAAGGTTTATGTCACTTGCTGAGCACACTTCCAATCTGGAACTGGTGACCTTTTTAGACCATGCAGTAGCCCTTAATGTGCAGCAGCTGTCACCCAGCAGTCGGTTATAGATCACTGATTCTGCCCACCGCTGGTAGCATAGCCTCGGTGCCCATCATGCCTGACCATTCGTATTAAACAAGCCAACTGCGAATGTAAATGTTTACCACAGAGTGTTGATTTTTTGGCATACTCGCCCCCCTTCCCATTTGTTGACACATTGAGTTCAGATTGTGCTGTTAATCCAGAGTACCAGAACTCAGTAAGTAAGTTAAAGTTTATTTCTATAAGGCGCCCTTCCTAAGCTCAGGGCGCCTTTACAAAATTCCACATACAGCATTAAAATCCACAGTAATAAATAGCATCTTATCCATAGCAGAATTTACATTTCTGAGAATGCTTGATTAAATAAGAAGGTCTTAAGAGCTTTTTTAAACCCCTCCACTGTCAGGCTATTACATATCTGGCAAGGTAGAGAATTCCACAGGGTAGGAGCCATAAAGGCAAACGTTCTTCCACCAGATGTTTTTAAGGTTACCCTGGGAATCTCTTAACAATCCCTTGCCAGAGGATCGGAGGGAGCGGGAGGGACAGTAAGAAATCAGGAGTTCTTTCAGGTAGTGGGGTCCCAAACCATGTAGGGCTTTATAGGTCATTAAAATGACCTTGAAAGTGATCCTCCACTGTGCAGGCAGCCAGTGCAACTCACGCAGCACAGGTGTTATATGGTTGGCTCTCGGGCTTCCAGTCAACAACCTAGCTGCCACATTTTGCACCAGCTGCAAGCGGCGGATATCCACTCCTGGCAGCCCTAGATAAAGGGCATTGCAGTAATCAAGATGACTGGCAACTAAGGCGTGGACCAGGGTAGGAAGATCCTCTGATGGAACCAAGTGTTTCACCCGTGCTATATTCCTTAGATGGAAAAAAGATGATCTGACTACGGCCGACACCTGTGCCCTCAGGGTCAAGCCCTCGACAAACATAATACCAAGGTTACGTACCTGACCAGATGCCATAAGCAGGGTCCCCCCCCCCAGAAATAAACCTGAGGGTTTTCCCGCCCATGGACTTGACATCCTCACCCCCAGTTCCACCACCAATACCTCTGTTTTTCCTGGGTTCAACTTCAGCCAATTGGTACTCATCCAATTCTGTATCTTCAGGAGGCAGTTGTTAAACAATTCACTTGACTCAGACTCCTGCCCAGCCACAAAAGATATGTAGAGTTGAGAATCATTAGCATAGCAATGAAAATTCAACCCATACCATCTTATAATGTCCCCCAGTGGAAGCATATACACCGCAAATAACATGGGGGACAACACCGAACCCTGTGGCACCCCACAGCGCAGGCAGTGAGAGGTCGAGGAATAAATCCCCGACACTACTCTCTGAGTCCTACCCTGCAGGAAAGATTGAAACCAACTGTGGACCATCCCCCCTTAGTCCACAGAGAAACCACAGGCATTCAAGCAGCACCCCATGATCTACGGTGTCAAATGCTGCTGAGAGATCAAGGAGAACCAAGATAGAACGAGTTCTCCAATCTCTTGCCATCAGGAGATCTTTCAGTACCCGTACAAGAGTCGTCTCAGTACTATGCCATTTCCTGAAACCAGACTGGAGAGGGTCATAGATACTGTGGCTGGTTAAATGATCTTCCAGCTGCAAGGCGACCACCTTCTCGATAACCTTCCCCAAAAAGGGGAGATTCGAAACCGGTCTGTAGTTTTCTGGGCAGTCTGGATCAATGGAGGGCTTTTTCACAAAGGGGCGCACGAATTGCCTCCTTCAAGGGATCTGAAAAGATCCCTCTCTCCAATGATGCCACCACTATCCCAGTAAGGATGGGGCCAATAACCTCTACACACCCCACAAGTAGGTGAGTAGGGCCCGGATCCAAACTACAGTAGGCTGGACACAAAGTCTGGATAATCCTCACTATATCCGTGACTGCCGGTTGACTAAAGGTGAACTAAGTTAGTTGGGTATTAGTGCCCCTCGGTTGATCACTGCAAGACCCAATGGGGAGGCGCTGGCTGATCTCATCCCTGATAGTGGACACCTTATCTGTGAAGAACATCGCAAACTCCTGACACTGTAATTGTGACAGAGCTCGACCGGCTTGAAGACAGACTGGATTGCACAGTCTGGAAGAGCTGGGCTGGTCTATTCTTCACTGTGGCAATTTTCCTGGACAGGAACTCTGCCTTCTTATAGGAAATTGCTAAGTGATAGATCTTATAATGATTCAACAGTGTAAGCCTGTCTACCTCCAGGTGAGTTTTCCGCCAGCATCTCTCCAGTCTTCCGCCCTGTCTCTTCAACCCACTGATCTCCCTGATAAACCATGGAGCCACTGGGTGGAGAGTACAGGGACGAACACGGAATGGAGTAGTGACATCCAGGGCCCTCACAACTGCCCTATTGTAGGCCAGCACTAAGGGCCCTGGGTCAGTGCTATCCATTGGCAATCCCGAGAAGTCCAGTTCCGTCATTAGGCCTTCTGAAGTAACTCCTCCCAAAGGACGGAACTGTACTATCTCCTTAGGGGCAGTCCTCTTTCGCGGGGCTGCGAAACTGAACCTTAGGGCGTGATGGTCAGACCAACTGATAGGCTCCACCGCCACATCAGAGACTTCCATCCCCAGATGGACTATCAAGTCCAATGAGTGTCCCCCCTGGTGAGTTGCAGAGGTAACAACCCGTGTCAGGCCCAATGAATCCATTAATTGGAGGAGGTTTTGTCCAAAAAGCACGAGTTCATCGTCAACCCAGACATTGAAATCCCCTTGAATTAACCTTAGGTGGGGACTCCAGTACCCTCTCGGCGATGAAGTCCACAACCTCCCTCAGGAATTCCCTCCCATCACCTGGTGGACGATAAATGAGAAGTATCCTGAAGCCTGCACCTGCACCCACAATACAATCAAAGGAATTGGTACATCCAACTGGCACCTCACTGAGGTCCAGTTCCTGTCTAAAACAGACCGCAACTCCCCCCCTTCTACGGTCCACTCTCGGGCAGTGAATCACCAAGAACACGGCCGGAACCATGGACCCCAAAATGGGGCCCGCATTTTCATCAAGCCGGGTCTCGGTGGTGCAGGCCAAGCCCACAGATGCAACAAGATCCACCACCAATGCGGTCTTGTTTTTGATAGACCTAGCATTGCTTAACACCGCCCGAAAGGGACGAGACTCCAAGGATGACTCCACTTCCTGCCTGACCAAGCCAGTGCCCTTGGGTATGGGTACAAGGCATGGTGGACCTCGCTCCTGTATCCATTTCGCCCCAGGGCGCCTCCTGATTCTAACTGTCCCTATCCGCTCACTCCTTTCCTATCCCCCACAAGAGTTCCAGGATCTCCTATTCCCTGTACTCCTTCGTCTCACAATGCCAAATGCTCGGCATTTCCTATAGACATCCGAAGGGAGTGAAGGACATTCAAATGGTCGGAGATCCTTCAGTCTTGAGGGGGAGTACCGCCTGACTGTGTTCTTGCCAACCTAACACATATTCAGACTTTGAAATAATGCAAAATCATTAAAAACCCCACCAAGTCATCACTTTTATTTATCCCTTATATATCCCCTCTTAATAAAAACTACCCCACTCCCCACTTTAATATTTAAATCAAAAACCTAATAATAAATAAAAATCTATTAACAAATTTATAAATAAACAAAACAAAAACAAAACAAAACCACTCTCAGATGACAACTCCACTCTCTCTCACAGAATGAGGGAAAAGAGGGAAGGTCTACAAATCCCACACACTGTCTCTCACACAGAAGGGGAAAACAATACAAAATACAGAACTACGAAATTAGTACTTATCCAAACTAAAAATGAAATATTAAATCAGCAAAAGTCTGTTCATTTATCAGTCCTAGTCAATCCAGTATTTCTTCAAAAAAAATTGTCAATTTTAAAACTCGTTCCATCCAAAGAATAGGAAGTAGGAGAATTATACACAGGGCTCACATCTCAGGGAGCCATGAATGCCATTCAGTATGACAGTGTTCAAGCAGTTCGGTTTTAATTGAGTCCAGTAATCCACAAGAAAAGACAAAGCTAAAAGCATAACCTCAGTGCCCTCCCATGTTAAATTGCATCATATACAACCAGCTTTCATTTATAAAGTTTCCGACAGTCTTGATACATTTTTGGCAAAGAGAGGAGACCAGACTGTTTGATTTGGTCTTACCTTGCTTACTGTCACAGTGTTACTGTGTTACTTGGTGGCATTAATTGCTCTTCCCAGAACGTTGGTTGGGTGGGTCTTGGTGAATGAGCTGTCTGTCTGCTGTCCATTTGCTTCAGCAGCTTTACTCCTCACCCTGGCCAGGACACTATCGGAATGAATTCGTCCTCTGGCAGTCCAGTCCTCTCCTTGATAGTGACCAACAATTTCATGACGAACAACCATTTTGCTCATGATGTTGATCTGGGTGACTGCTGTCTGCATCAAACTTGTAACCATGCCAAAACGAAAACATTTTTAATTTCAGTTCAGTGCCACGATCATGGTTTTTGCGCCAGTCAGCAAATATCGGTCTCCCGCTCAATCAAATGCATAGCATTCCGTGATGACTGTTGGAGGATGGGTGAGACTGGGGTTGCCATTGCCATGGGAATCAGAGACAGGATTGGCTGTCACAGAAGGGTGCTCATGTGTGAACATGGCAAGGAAGAGGGCACGTACGGCTGCAACAACCAATAGAAGGGGGACTTCCTAATGAAGCCGAACAGGACTAGGCAGCTGTCTCTGATCTCTGATAAGCATCAGTGTCCTTGCTCTGTGAGTCAAGTTAGCTCACCTCAGTCCTCACACTGCAGCTACATTTGCTACTGAGATGGGCTGTGTCCGCTACTGCCAATCTCTCTCACCCGACTGGAGCCCCCACCTATAAGTACGAGCACACACCTGTCACCAGGAAGAAAACATTAAGACAGTCACCTATAAAAAGCCGGAGCATAAATATTTAGTAAATGCTTGTGCTTCTTGGGAAATGCTGTTGAACTAACTACCAGGTCAAGCGAACGGTGCAAGCCAGCTGCAGCATGTCGTTGCCTAATGTTTTAACCCTGACACGATGAGCAGTCCAGTGTCAGCAGGTCTCAGTGGGTAGCACTCTTGCCGCTGGGTCAGAAGGTCAGGGGTTCAAGTCCCACATCACAGACATAGGCTTATACTCACTCCTGACGCTGCAGTATGTTTATATGCTTGTGTCTTTGTTTTTGTTTACCAGGTAGGTGCACTGGTCCCCAAAGTACCTTTTTTCAGGCACGCCCAGGCACCACTGTACAAAAGGTGGTTACACATAGATGATAAATATATACACACACAGTACAAACAGTGAATAAATACATAGAACAGTGATCTAAAATAATATAAATATACAATACTGGATATGATTTCAACCATAGCATTTACAAACACTTTAAATTTTGAAAATGGTCTTTCAGTATTGAATTTAAAATGGTGAAGATCATCTAGTTGAGATTACTATGGTATTCCATAAACAAGATGCCCTGTCACTAAAAGAATTCTGACCCAGGGTGGTTTTTGTGCGAGCGACATATAGGAAATCATTTGATTTACCACAAGAATTATAATTAATGTTTTAAACCTTGAATAAATTTGCTAGACTAAGAAGTTGCCCTTTTATGTAGAATTCTGAAGGTAAAGTTTGCAACTGATGATTGTGATTTACATTTAAACGAGCGCCAATTTAATTTGGTAGTGTTTGTGCAATGATGAGATCTTACTTCGAGGAAGGCTGTTGCTGCAGATCAATACCAGTAGGACTCGGGTGCCAGGACTACACGGAAACTTTCTAGCAAGCAGTCTACCACGGGGGACCATCCACCGCCGATGTCACCCTCTGACGGCGTATCCTATAAAGGCGGGTGGTCCTCCATGCCCTCTTCAGTTCTTTCCTGCCATCGACCCATACACGTCGGACCTTAGCAGACACCACAGCTACAGTTGACCACCATCACTTGGGCTTGCCGTGCTTTTTTATTTTCCATTTTCTCTTCATGTAAGACATAGATTTTTCGGTGTTTCTGCCATCGAGTTTCTTTTCCACCTGCCTCATCTTCCGACCGCTCCACAAAGTGTGCCTGCGACAAACAAATTCCTGAAAAAGACGGCCACTCTGCATGCATTCTTTGCCTAGGCTCCAGCCATGACACCGAGGCCTGCCAGATTTGCCAGAAATTCAACCAGACCATTTGGAGATGCCGTCTTAAAATACTGGAGAGCCATCTCATCAAGCAGAATTTGGTCACGATGGAAAAGAAGCTGCAAGCCAGGAGCTCTTCGACCTCTCTGGCACAGTCTTTCCGGGCTTCTTCCTTTTCTCAGTCATGGAAGAAATCTGGCAGTAAGCATAAGTACCAGGACAAGCACCGGGACCGGTCTGCTTCCCGCTCGCGGTCACCGCATAAGCACTCTACTACATCAGGGTCGTTCTCGCATGGGGATTTGGCTCTTATGGCCCCACCAGCCCTTATCTTCATCGGTCTGCCAGTGGCACAGCCGGCTGCTCTCATTTCTATCACGGGTGTCGGCTCTTCAGGGCAGTGGACTCTGTCTCCTGTCCCTCAGCCCCTGATGATCAGGCTCATTTCTTCCATGGGCTCTCAGCCAGGAGGCTCAGCTGGTGTTGGTGCAGCTGGCGTCGTTTCTTCGACCATTGCCCCCGGCCAAGCCACTGCCCTACATTGGTGTTCTCTACAGGCCCGACGACAGCCCTTCCAGGCAACGCACGCAGCAGGCTACCGCTGCCTCCCCAGTCTGGCATCACTTTGCCTTCGTCTGGACGGCTCTCTCCCCCGCACCTGCTTTTCATTCTAACCTGATGCCAGCAGATTCTTCTCCCAGACGTTCTTTGCTGATGCCCGCTGGACGGCGGCTGGTCCTGCCACTGCCCTAGCCTTTGGGCTCTGCACCTGTGTCACGTTTCCCACAGCCTGCACCTTTGACCCCTGTGGGCCCGGCACCAGACACACAGCTGATGCCAGCTGGTCCCCTGTCAGGGTACCCTGCGCTGGCCCCACCACCGTCATACCTCTACCCATCGCTGGCTTACCCTTACCTGCCGGTTTATAATTTCACTCCGGTGGACTACAGTGACCTGTTTTCCACGTGGTAGTCCTTCGTACAGAAGCAGACCCCCACTCCCTCAGGGCCTGCCTCTGGCCTCCTTCCCGGCAGCCAGTAAAGGACCTTCCACTGCAGGATCAGGGATGGTCAGGTGCCAGCGATCCCCGCATGCTGGGTCCTCTGGGTCCCAACCCGACATCGGTTCTGGCTTTCACCAGGAAGGGCAACCCCCACCCAAGAATGATCAAAAGGAGACGAATGAGGATGACTCTGACTGCTCGGAGTCTTAGCCTCCTCATGGGGCATCTTCAGAGGGTGAGGAGCCCACCAAAGTGGTTCCCATATCCCCTACTGAAGAGCCATCATTCGCAGACGTCACGACACATCCAGTCCATCATGAGCTGAGAAACTGAGGAGAAAAACTCAGAGAGGCATCACCTGGCAGTTTATTTGAGGCAGCAGGATGCCCTCCCGATGGTACCACCCCGATTGACTCTTATGACAGCGTCATCAGGGCAGCTTGGAATCACCCGTCATCTATTCCTCCATTACCTAAGATGGCAGACAGGCTGTACCATGCTCCTGCTGGTAAGCCTTTTTTTTGGGGACCACCCTAAAGCTGACTCAGTGCTCATCAGTGCAGCGCATGACCGTACCAAAAAGCCCAAGCACCTTAGTGCTCTCCCCCTGGACAGGAAATGCCAACCGCTGGACCACTTGGGTAAATGTATCTTTGCATCCACTACCCTGGCTATCTGGGCCATTAATTTCCTGGCCGATATGGTCCAGTATCAGAACATCCTCTGGAACCAGGCCAGGGACCTCGTGCAGGCCTTGCCTGAGGATCCCACTAAAACACAGCTTGCCCAGCTCCTCAAGTCAGGCTACGATGTTGGCAGCCATTTTCTTTGGGCTGCCTACGATGCCTTGGGCAGGGGAGTGGCCATTAGTGTCTGTCTTTAGCACCATTCGTGGCTCCAGGTATCCAGTTTTGCCTCAGGTGTGCAGTCCAGCATTTTGGACACCCCCTTTTGGGGCGCCATCCTCTTTGTTGGGGGACATTCAGGACATAATTCCCACCCTCCAGGAGTCTGGCCATGCCCTTTGGTCTGTTCGCTCGCTGTACCACACTCAACCTAGGGCAGGTCGGAGTCCTTCCTTTCGCTGCTCCTCCTGTAAGCACTCTCGCCAGCCTGCCAAAGGTCAGGGCAAACACAAGGCAGTGTCAGTCTTCTCTGCTGCTGCCGCCAGAATGCCTTGAGCTCTCGCACCCATTCCTACCTCCTGACTCCTTAGTGGACTCCCTCCCTCCAGAAAGGGTTCTGGGGGAGGCTGTCAGGGGTCAGTTCACCTTCCACCTCAACGGATGGTGGGATATAACCACAGACACCTTGGTGCTTTAGATCGTAGAGCACGGCCACACTCTAGAGTTTCTAGAGTGGCCCCCGGAAAATCCTCCAGTAAAGTCCTCTACCCCACAGCCCATCTGCTCCTCATCTGGGAGGAAATTTGGGCTCTTCTCCAAAAAAGGGGTTATAGAGCCTGTCTCTCCAGCTTAGTGGGGAATGGGGGTTTACTCCACTTCTTCCTCGTCCCTGAAAAGACCGGGGATCTCTGGTCCATCCTGGATCTTGAGTCATTTGAATCTGTACATAAAGTACAAATGTTTCAGAATGGTCACCCTTCAGGGGTTGTTGCCCCTCCTGCACCGGGGGGGCTGGCTCTGCTCTCTGGACATGCAGGATGCGTACCTGCATATACAGATTTTTCCTGTCATCACTTCCTATGCTTCCACTTTCAGGGAGCCCGTTTTCAATTCTGGACCCTCCCTTTTGGCCTTTCCTCAGCCCCCAGGGTGTTTATCAAGTACCCGGTGGTGGTGGCGTCTGCCCTGAGGAGGCAGAGTTTCTACATGTTTTCCTACCTGGACAATTGGCTGTTAGCAGCACTCTTCCAAGGACTGTCTGGTCCAGACCCTGGAATACATCTTCTGCCTCTTTCAGGCCTTGGGGATCACAATCAGTCAGCTAAAGTCCATCCTCTCTCCTCGCCAGCACCTCCAGTACATAGGGGCAGTTCTGGATACCGCCCAGTGCATGGCCTTTTTGCCCATAGACAGGACATAATGCCTGAGGAACAGGCCCGTCTAGTTTTCTCAGGTCGCCAGGTCCCTGCCAGGGTGTTTCTGTGCCTTCTGGGCCATATGGCAGCAGCCATTACCATGGGTCCCCTTGCCCGTCTGGACATGCGAGTTCCTCAGTGGATCTTACAAGTCCAGTGGGACCAAGGCATGGACAACCTGGACCAGTTGGTCGTAGTCTCCGACCCGATCAAGAAAGTCCTGCCGTGGTGGCTGGAGCCAGCCAACCTCCTTCGTGGGGGTCTCCTTTCAATTCTTGGCCCCTCATCAGATTCTCACAACAGACGTCTCGGGTCTGGGCTGGGGAGTTCATCTGGCCGATCACCAGGCACAGGGTTTTTGGAAGTGGAACAGGGTCTCCATATCAATGTCCTGGAGAAGCGAGCGGTCCTTTGTACTCTGCAGGCCTTTCAGACTCATCTCTTCCCTGGTCTGCTGTTGGTGCAGACAGTCAACGTGTGTGGTGTATTACATCAAGAAGCAGGGAGGCACTCGCTCTTAACCCCTGTGTGGAGAGGCAAGGAGAGTTTGGCATTGGACCATTGAGCACAGGCTGGAGCTCTTGGCTGTACATGTTCCAGGCATCCAAAACGTCCTGGTGGGCAGTCTCAGATGCTCCTGGTCATGGGCTTATGAGTTGGAGCTCCTGACCCCGGTGGTCAAAGATCTTTTTGACAGGTTGGGTCGTCCAGAGTTGGACCTTTTTGCATCCTCACTCAATGCAAAACTGTCACTTCTAGGGACATGGATATGTTGTTCAATCCACACTTACTGGCAGGTTCCTTGCCGCTTTAAATCTTGCCGGAAGGTCTTGAAGCTGGCTTCTCCCACCCACCCGGGTGATAAAACTCTTGGCTCCACCCCATGACTCCAGATCTTCCTTACCGTTTGGAAGCTCAGGTTCCCTCCTTTGCGCTCTGCGTTTTAGGCCTGGATCCAAACTCTTCGGTTAATCCGAAACTAATCTTAAAATTTACAAGACTTCGGTCTTTTTCTTCCTTCGCGGCTGCGATGGACATGTCGACTCCCGGATTTCGGCGGTGCCCCTGTGGGCAGAAGATGTCCTGGACCGATCCGCACTCCACGTGCATTTACTGCCTTGGGCTTGAGCATCGATTCGCTGGCCTGCGACTGATTTGTGCAAATCCTTCTCGCCACAGTTCTTGAGGATCGCTGCCAGATTGCAACTGGCGCCCGAGAAATGTTATCCTCCGGTAAAGTCGAAGGAGGCCCTTTGGGCGGTGTCCGCGGCGGCAGGCTTGGCTGAACAGCTTGAACAAATGATCGCCCTCGAGGAGGAGGCGGCCCAGGCCGCATCATGTTCCTCTTCGGTCGCAGCATTTATCCCGCTCTCTTTGGGCTCCTCCTACACGGCTTCGTTCAAGGAACTTTGTCAATCCCGCTCCACCAAGGGAGAGGGCCCTTTGGACATTCCTCTCGGTCCAAGAATAAGGACTCCAAAGGTAAGTCCCACCGTCGACGTTCGTGGGAGCAGGAGAGGTCCCCTTCCCCGGATAGTCGATACTCAACTTCGTTCGAGGTTGCGGCTGAGGCCGCTGGCTTCACAGTGTCCCTGTCAGGTCAGCCGGCCGAGACACCCATCGACGCTGTCGAGATTTTTCTCGACCATCAGATGGGCTGTCAGCTGGAGAAGCTGACAACCCTTCTTGACTGGTTCCCCCGGTGGAGACCGAGGACTTGCCTGTGCCTTCTGTGCAGGAGTCACCAGTTAAGGTCCCCGAACCGAGGGAGGAGCGAGTTTCCCCCAACCCCTCTGAGACCCACCCTCGGAAACCCCGAAGGTCTCAATCTCGGACCTCTTCTCGGTCCAGCCGATCACGCCGACATCGGCGGTCTCGGTCTCAGCACAGAGAAAAGCGGCGGCACCGCTCATCCTTGTCTTTGTCCTCTTCAGAGGATAGGCTCCGGAGCAAATTGCGTCAGCGCTACAAGGATCTGATGTGGCAGCAGCTCCTTTTGACCGGGAACAAGCTGACTTCGTTGCCTTCCCTGGCCATTAAGTGACTGTCACCTGAACGGCCAAAACAACCCCTCGTTGTTATCAGGGAGCCGAAGCCGGCACCGGTTGTTCAGCTGAAACCGGCTGCAGCACCCATTGTGGTGGAACCCCCACCTCCACAACCTAAAACTGGGGCCCCGACCAAGGATTCTCAGTCGGGTCAGGGTTTGCCCCATTGGTTGTCTGTCACCCTCACTCCCGATTGACCTCGGCAGGTGGAGGGTGGCTCAGGCCCCTGGCAGCTGTTTGCAGACTCCTCGGAGTCTGACTACGATTCCTCGCTGTTCTCCAGGCCCCTCGACCTGGAGTCCACTGGGGGTCAGTCTGTGGACGAGAGCCCATCCTTGTTCCTGGGAATGCTTCGGCTCATCTCAGAGTCTACTGGGATGAAGCTTGAACCCTTTTCAAAGCGGGCCAAGTATCCCCTCACGGAGATACTGGACCAAGGGGATTCCCCCACGGAGGCCTTTCCGGTGGCCGAAGCCGTTGTTGGCCCGGCTCTGGAGCTATGGCAGCGGCCAGCTTCTTGTCCAGCAACTTCGGCCAGGATGGCCTGAAAGTATGCCGTTCCCACTGGTTCACTCTCCGGATTCTTGGAGCACCCCTCCGTGGAGGGGCTTGTGACCGACTGTGTTTTCCGGCGCTCTGTAAACGCTCGGGACGTGGACAAGCCACCCGATAGAGTCCAAGAAACTGGACTACTCCGGGCGTAAAGTCTATGCAGCGTCCTCCTTAGGCCTTCGTCAGACCAGTTTGGCCATTCTGATGGCACATTTTTCACACGCTCTTTTGGGCTCCCTGGATGAGGTGATTCCTCATCTCCCGGCTGACCTCCAGACTACGGTCAAGCAGGTGCGGGATCAGGGAAGGGCGGTGGCCAAGCAACAGCTCCAGACTGCCTTAGACATTGAGACTCTTGTGCCCAGTCAGTCGCGTCGGCCATGCGACCGCAGAGAGCTGGCCACGGATCTCCACTTTCACAGCGGATACCAGCACAAGCTGGCAGGCGTTCCTTCCTGGGTACCGACTTGTTCGGTCCCGGGGTGGAGGGTCATCTGCAGAGGATCGAGAAGTCCAATGCCACCTTGGACTCTGTCATGTCTGCCCAGAAGGACAAAGGCCGCCAGCAGCAGCGTAAGCCCTTTCGGCCTTCTGCCCCTGCGGCATGTCCGGCCCAGCAACACCAGCATCAGGGCCAGCAGGCTCGCACTTGGCACCCCAAAGCCAAGCCTGCAGCTTCCTCCAGCAGGAAGCTGGGAGGGAAGGGTCTGGGAGGTCCCTCGGCCGGTCCTTCCTCCAAGCCTGTCCAGTGACGGGTTGAGGGGTGTCGCCCCCAACCTCGTCACTCCTCCCCGGGTTCCCCCCGTAGGGGGATGGCTCCGTCAGTTCCTTTCCGCCTGGTCCGATATCACCACGGACCACTGGGTACTGGAAGTGGTAGGAAAGGGCCTGCCTCAGGAATTCAAGCAGGCTCCACCCTATCGAGCCGTCGCCCCACGGGGGGCTATGGGGTCCGAAGCCTCTCTGTCAGCTCGTCGAGCCGACATTGCCCTGCTCCTCCAGAAGGATGTGATCAGGGAGGTGGTGGATCCTCCACCAGACCCAGGGTTTGTGTCCAGGTATTTCCTGGTCCCAAAACGGACTAGGGGCTGGCGCCCCATTCTAGACCTACACGACCCGAACAAGTTCCTAAGGTCTCGAACCTACAGTATGGTCATTCTGGCTCATATCATTCCATCCTTGGAACGAGGCATGTGGTTCTGTTCTCTGGACCTCCAGAAAGCGTTCTTTCATGTCCCAATCCGTCCATCCCACCAGCGATTCCTCCGCTTCAGGGCAGAGGGGTCCCTTTACGAGTTCCAGGCCATGCCCTTCAGCCTCTCTCCAGCTCCCAGGGTCTTCACCAAATGCATGGCAGTGGTGACGGCATTCCTGCAGCGCCGAAGGGTCCGGGTGCACCCTTACCTGGATGACTGGCTGATTGCAGCCCCCTCCAGACCGGAGGTGGAGTGGTCCAGGGATCTGGCCCTCCAGGTCTGCTCTCAGATTGGCCTCCTTATCAACGAGGCCAAATCGGAACTCGTGCCAATGCAGGTGATTCAGTTCATCGGGCAGAGCTCACTCTTCTAGCCAGAGCACGGCTCCCGTGGACAGGGCCAAGGTTCTTTCCTCCTTTGCCCACTCATTTCTGGTTGGGCAATTGCGCCCTGCCCGGGACTTCCTGCGCTTCTGGGCCTCATGGCGGCCTGCACCAGCGTGGTCCGTTGGGCCCGCTGGCACATGTATCCCCTTCAATAGGGACTGGCCTGCCAATGGTCACAGCTCTCCGATCCCCTTGACCAGCCAGTGATAGTGACCCAGGAGATGGGGAATGCCCTCCAGTGGTGTATCGTTCCAGCTCATCTGCAGGAGGGCATCCCGTTTGTCCGCCCAGAGCCGACAGTCACCCTTAATGACCGCCTCTTTGATGGGTTGGGGTGCCCATCTGGGGGAGCTCAGAGCGCATGTCCTCTGGACCCCTCAGGAGTCTCGATGCCACATCAACCTGCTGGAGCTTCGAGCGGTCCTACTAGCCCTCACCGCCTTCACTCCGTTTGTACGGGTTAAAGTGGTCCAGGTCCAGATGGACAATACCATGTACTACCTAAACCGCCAGGGCGGGACGTGCTCCTTGCCTCTGTGCAAGGAAGCTCTCCGCACTTGGTCTCTCGTGAGCAGTCTGGAGGCGGAACTCCTAGCCATCCATGTGGCAGGAGCCTCCAACACTCTGGCCGATGCCCTAAGCCAGATAGGGGCTGCATCTCATGAGTCTTCTCTCCTGCCGGAGGTAGTACACGATCTGTTCTCCCACTGGGGCACACCTCAGGTGGACCTTTTTGCCTCCAGGGAGAATGCGTAGCTGAGGCTGTTTCATGCCTGCCCCCCTCAGCAGGGCTCGCTGCAGGGGGATGCCTTCTCGAGGCCATGGACCCCGGCTCTTCTACGCCTTTTCCTCCATTTCCCTTGATCCACAAGGTGCTTCTCAAAGCGAGGAGGGACAAGGCGCAGGTGATTCTGGTAGCCCCAGACTGGCCCCGCCAGTTCTGGTATCCAGATCTCCTCAGCCTCAGCTCCAGGCTCCGAGGTGGCTTCCAGCCCGCCCGGACCTGATCTCAGTCAACCAGGGGAAGGTACTCCACCCGGACCTTCAATCCCTGCACCTGACAGCCTGGTTCCTGAGCGGCTAGAGTTCCAGGCCTTGGGTCTTTCCGACGAGGTCCTCAACGTTGTTGAGGCATCCCGTAAGGAGTCGACCAGAAAATGCTATGCCTTCAAATGGAAGAGATTCTCCATTTGGTGTCAGGATAAGGGGTTGGACCCTTCCTCCTGTTCCTTGGCTAGCATTCTGGACTACCTGTGGTCCCTTTCTCAGCTAGGGCTTTGGTCGACGACCCTTAAGGTGCACCTGGCAGCCATCTCTGCTTACTGGGCGCGGGCCAGAAAGCAGTCGGTGGCGCAGGAGAAGGTGGTTGGGCGCTTTTTCAAAGGCCTTGATCACATATCCCCTCTGATGTGAGAACCTCCACCTCCGTGGGATCTACTGCTGGTATTGGCTAAGCTCATGGGCAAGCCATTTGAACCATGCACAGGTGTGACATCTCTCACCTGTCGTGGAAGACCACCTTCTTGGTGGCTATCACGTCAGCCAGAAGGATGGGAGAGCTCCAGGCACTTTCCATCGAGTCTCCCTATCTGGTCTTCCACAGGGACAAGGTTGTCCTCGCCCCCACCCAAATTCCTTCCAAGGTGGTGTCGAGTTTCACCTAACCAGGTGTTGACTCTGCCGGTGTTCTACCCCAATCACACCTCGGAGGCTGAATATAGGCTCCATACTCTGGACCCTAGAAGAGCCTCTTATTATAAGGAGCGGACGGCTGAAGTTCGGGGAGAGGTTCGCCAGCTGTTTTTCACCTACGCTGAAGCCGCACCTGGCAGACCTGCAGCCAAGCGGATGATAGGCAGGTGGGTCACCTCCTGCATAGATCTCTGCTATAGGTTGGCGGGCATGGAGCCTCCCAAAGGGATAAGCTCATTCTACCCGCCATACCGCTGCTTCAGTGGCTGCTTCCAGGGACGTCCCTATCCAGGAAATCTGCAGGGCTGCTACCTGGAAGTCAGCACACACCTTCCATTACCCACTACCACATCGACCTCGAGTCACGCCGGGATGCTGGTTTTGGGACCCGGTTCTCCAGTCCTTATTTCCCAAGTAGGGGGTGTGCGCCTTGCCTCCCACCTCCCGAACTGCTAGGAGTCTGCCAGTAAGTGTGGATTGAACAACATATCCATGTCCCTAGAAATACAGGTTACACACCTGTAGCAGGAGTTCTAGGAATGGTATATGTTGTTCATCCACACAACCCACCCGACCTCCCCGGCTTCAACGCACAACCTGGCTTCCAGCGGGCTAGATCTGGCATCATGGGGCGGAGCCGAGAGTTTAGCCGATTGGTGGTGGAGCCAGCTTGAAGACCTTCCGGCAAGATTTAAAGCAGCAAGGAACCTGCCAGTAAGTGTGGATGAACAACATATACCATTCCTAGAACTCCTGTTACAGGTGAATGACCTGTATTTCTAGGAGCGTGGATATGTTGTTCATCCACACTGTCTGGCATGTCCCTTTCCCCTTTAAATCTTGCCGGAAGTCTTCAAGCTGGCTCCTCCCACCCACCCGGGTGGTATATACCTTGGCTCCGCCCCATGACACCAGATCTTCCTTTCCGCTGGAAGATGCAGGTTCCCTCATGCTACTTTTCAAGTACAGTAGACCCTGCAGTCTAATCGACGGTTTTCGCCGCATTTGCTGTCTTTAAAACTCATTAGAGTTTACGACTCTGATCCGAGCACTTCGAACATGGAGGACAAGTCATCCCCCGGGTTTCGCTGGTGTCCTTGCGGACAGAAAATGTCTCGCACCGATCCCTAACTCTCGTGCATTTACTGCTTAGGCGCCGTGCACGATACCTCAGCTTGCACCATCTGTCTGGCCTTCCATCCCAACGTCCTGGACGATCGAAAGGCGCGTCTTCAGTTGGGGAGACTGGAGCTTCGCAATCCACCGGTGAAATTGAAAGAGGCCAGGTGGGCGGTTTTCACGGCCGCGGGATCCGCCGAGCAGCTCGAACAGATGGCGGCTTTCGAGGAGGAAGCTGCCCAAGCTTCGGCTAGCCGAAGTTTTTTCGTGCCGCTCAACCTGGGCTCCACCTTTATTGGGTCCTTTCGGGAGTTGTGCCAGTCTCTCCCTACTAAGGGTGAGGCACCCTCAGCCTCGCACTCCTCCTGCTCCAAGAAAAAGGACAAGGACCCCAAATCATCTTCTTCTAGTCGATGAAGACGTTCCTGGGACCGAGAATAGTCCCAATACACAGGATCAGGCGGTCTCGGCCTCGGTCGAGATTGCTTGCTCGGCTGCCAGCTTCTAGGACCTTCCGTCGGGCCAAGGCACTGAAGCCGAGGATACGGCAGAACCGGCCGAGGGTTCTCTCGACCCGATCGAGCTGTTGTCACCGACTCCTGTCAACGACTCTATGGAGAGGACTCTCATCCTTTCCTTCCCAGACGAGGAGACCTGTCCTTCGGGCATCCCGATCAAGGGACAAGAGCCGGAACCTCGGTTTTCACCAGATCTGTCTTCTCCCGATCGACAGAGCCGACACCGTCGGTCTCGATCGAGGAGTAGGACCCCGTCGGTCGAAAAGCCGTAAAAGGGTCATAAGCACTCCCGGAAGAGGCGCCGCCGCCATTCCTCATCCTCCTCAGACGAGGAGAGACTTAGACAGAAGCTCCGTTGACATTATGAGGACCTCATGTGGCAGCAGCTACTTTTGACCGGTCAAAAGCCGTCTACTCCAGCTGCACTGGCCATTACTTGGCCCCAGCCTCTTCGGCCGACACCGACCCCTCCAGGACCGAGGACTCCGGTTCTCCTTCCGGTGGGACTGGCACGTATTCCAGCTCGGCCTGTTCCGATCTCCCCACCAATTTTGGTGGAACCACCACACAAGCAGCCTCAGGGAAGGGCTCCCTCGAAGAAGGATTGGACAGATACGGGCTTGCCCCTTTAGCTATCCATCACCGTTGTTCCCGATCACCCTAGGCATATTGAAGGGGACATGGGCAGGAGACCCTTGTATCCCGATTCTTTGGACTCCGATACCACCGGCCTTCACTCACACCCTGACGATGAGCTGTCAGTGACAGGCTTGGAGGAAGGGCCTTCCTCCTTCCAGGGCATCCTTCGACTCATTTCTGAGTCCACGGGCAGGCCTTTACAGCCTGTTCAAAAGAAGGCGGAATATCCGCTCATGAATATCCTTAAGAGGGGGGATACCCCGACGGAGGCCTTCCCAGTGGCCGAAGCCATTGTTGGCCCGGCCCTAGAGCTGTGGCAACGCCCTGCCTCTTGCCCAGCTCCGTCTGCCCGCATGGCTCGTAAGTACATCGTACCCATGAGGTCCTTGGCGGGTTTCACTGAACATCCCTCGGCCGAGAGTCTTGTGACTGCCTCAGTGTTTTGGCGCACAGGTAGCTCTGTGGATACTGACCGCCCTCCGGACAAGGAGTCCAAAAATATGGACCACTCTGCCCGGAAAGTATATGCGGCCTCATCCCTGGGCCTTCGTCAGGCCAGCTCGGCAGTGATTATGGCACACTTCTCTCACGCCCTACTGGGGTCACTGGATGGAGTCCTCCCTCATCTCCCAGCAGACATGCAGACCACGGTCAAGCAGGTCCGTGGCCAGGGCAGTGCTGTTGCAAAACAGCAGCTTCAGATGGCTCTGGACATTGGAGATTCCTGTGCCCGTTCACTAGCTGCCGCAGTGGCCACTCGCCGCAGGGCCTGGCTGAGGTTATCCTCTTTCCCAGCGGATACTCAGCACAAGGTAGCTGACGTGCCCTTCCTTGGCACCGACCTCTTCGGTGCGGGAGTGGCAGGCCATCTCCAGCGCATTGAGCAGTCTAATGCCACCTTAGATGCCACCTCTGCTAAGGGTTCTTCGGGCAAGAACCAGCAGAAGCACAAGAAGAAGCCTTTTCGGCACTCTCCCCCTGCGGTTAGGTAGCCCTTCTTCCAAGGAGGTCAGCAGCACCAGCAGGCTCAAGCTTGGTGCCCTAGGCCCAAGCAGAGTCCCCAGCAGCCCTGCAGAGGAGGCCGAGGTGCCAGTCCAGGAGCCTACTCCTCTAAGCCTGCACAGTGATGGGTCGGGGGTGGCCACCCCTACACCCGTCGCGCCAGCTCTAGGTCCTCCCGTTGGGGGCCGGCCCCACCACTTTCTTTCCGCCTTGTCCGGCATCACTTCGGACAGGTGGGTTCTGGAAGTGGTCGGTCAGGGACTGCCTCTAGAGTTCGAGCAGTCCCCCACCAGCCGAGCCCATGCCCCCCGAGAGGAAAGGATCTCAGTTGGCGCTCAGTCGGCCCTTCGAGACACATTGCTCAGCTCCTCTGCAAGGAGGCGGTAGCTCCAGTGCCGGATCCTCCTTCAGACTCAGGCTTCGTGTCCAGGTACTTCCTGGTGCTCAAGCGGAAGGGGGGCTGGCGCCCCATCTTAGAGCTCCACGACCTGAATCAGTATCTCAGGTCTCGCACCTTCCGGATGGTAACTCTGAACCAGATCATACCATCTCTGGAGCGAAACATGTGGTTCTGTTCACTGGATCTACAGGACGCGTTCTTTCACGTCTCAATCCGTCCGTCCCACCAGCGGTTCCTCTGCTTCAGGGTCGAAGGGACCCTGTACGAGTTCCGAGCCGTGCCGTCCGGCCTGTCATCGGCCCCACAGGTCTTCACCAAATGCATTGCAGTGGTGGCAGCCCATCTACGGCGTCAAGGGGTTCACATATACCCCTATCTCGACGATTGGCTCCCGGTGGTTTCCTCCCTGCAGGAGGTGGAGAGGTCCAGGGACCTGGCCCTCCAAACCTGTTCCCATCTAGGCCTCCTGATCAACGAGGCCAAGTCAGAACTCATGCCCTCTCAGGTGATGGGCTTTATTGGGGCAGAGCTCGACTCTCGTCAAGCCAGAGCTCGGCTTCCGGCGGACAGGGCAGAGGTCCTTTCCTCCTTTGCCCAATCATTTCTGGTTGGGCACTTGCGCCCTGCCAGGGACTTCTGCGCCTTCTGGGTTACATGGCGGCGTGCACCTCAGTGGTTCATTGGGCCAGATTGCACATGTGCACCCTCCAGTGGGAGCTGGCCGCTCAGTGGTCTCAACGTCAGGGTCTTTTCGACCAGTTGGTCACTGTCACCCAGAGGATGTGGGACGCTCTCCAATGGTGGACCATCCCAAGTCATCTGCGGGAAGGGATCCCGTTTGTCCGCCCCTGGCCGAAGGTCGTTCTCACGACCGATGCCTCTCTCGTGGGCTGGGGAGCCCACATGGGGGACCACAGAGCTCACGGGTTCTGGACCCCCGAGGAGTTCCGTTGCCACATCAACCTGTTGGAGTTCAGAGCAGTCAGACTGGCACTGTCAGCTTTCGCTCCTCAGCTCCGGGGTCAAGTGGTTGAAGTCCAGACGGGCAATACCACAACCATGTACTGCCTCAGCAAACAGGGCAGCATGCACTCCCGTCTGCCATGCAAGGAGGCGCTCCGGATCTGGACCTTCGTCAGCCGGCTGGAGGCGGAGCTCCTTGCCATCCATGTGGCAGGAGCCTCGAACCATCTGGCAGATGCTCTCAGCCGCATAGGCCAGACATCCCATGAGTGGTCTCTCCATCCAGAGGTAGCTTACAGTCTGTTCTCCCGTTGGGGCAAACCGTTGGTGGACCTGTTTGCCTCCAGGGAGAACACCAAGCTGAGGCTGTACCATGCCCGCTCCCCTCAGCAGGGCTTGCTGCAGGGGGATGCCTTCTCGAGGCCGTGGACCCCAGGCCTCTTCTACGCCTTCCCTCCATTTCCCTTGATCCACAAGGTGTTACTCAAGGTGAGGAGGGACAAGGCGAAGGTGATCCTGGTAGTCCCATATTGGCCCCACCAGTTCTGGTATCCAGATCTCCTCATCCTCAGCTGCAGGGCCCCGGAGCAGATTTGTACACGCCCGGACCTGATATCATTGAACCAGGGGAAGGTATTCCACCCGGACCTTCAATCCCTGCACCTCACAGCCTGGTTCCTGAGCGGCTAGAGTTCCAGGCTCTGGGTCTTTCCAAGGATGTCTACACTGTGGTGGAGACATCTCGTAAGGAATCGACCAGGAAATGTTATGCCTTCAAATGAAAAAGGTTTTCCATTTGGTGTCAGGGTAAGAGTCTGGACCCCTTATCCTGCTCTGTGGCTCACATTTTAGACTACCTTTGGTCTCTTTCCAAAGGGGGTCTACAGTCTCACCTTAGGGTGCACCTGGCAGCCATTTCCGCTTACCGGGCGCAGGCCGGTCAGTCGACATTGGCACAGGAGACAGTGGTCTGGCGCTTTTTCAAAGGCCTGGATCACATATCCCCTCCGGTGCGTGAACCTCCACCTCCGTGGGATCTTTTGCTGGTTTTGGCAAAGCTCATGGGCAAGCCATTCGAATCCATGCACAAGTGTGAGCTCTCTTACTTGTGGAAGACTGCCTTCCCTGGTGGCTATCACGTCAGCTAGAAGGACAGGGGAGCTCCAGGCGCTCTCGGTGGACTCCCCTTATCTGGTTTTTCACAGGGACAAAGTTGTCCTGCGCCCCCAACCGAAATTCCTTCCGAAGGTGGTGTCAGAGTTTCACCTTAACCAGGTGCTGACTCTGCCGGTATATTACCCTAATTACACCTCGGACGTCGAATACAGGCTCCATACCCTGGACCTCAGACGTACTCTCTCCTACTACAAGGAGAGGACGGTGGAAATTCGGGAAGAGGTTCGCCAGCTGTTTGTCACCTACGCTGAAGCCGCTTCTGGCAGACCTGCAGCCAAACAGACTATTGCAAGATGGATCACATCATGCAGAGGTCTGTGTTATGAGTTGGTGGGCAAGGAGCTTCCCAGAGGGTTAAGAGCTCATTCTACCCGCCATACTGCTGCATCGGTGGCTGCTTCCAGGGACATCCATTTCCAGGAAATCTGCAGGGCTGCTACCTGGAAGTCAGCATACACATTTATTTCCCACTACCACATCGACCTTGAGTCACCCCGAGATGCTGGTTTTGGGGCCTCGGTTCTCCAGTCTCTGTTCCCTAAGTAGGGGGTGTGCGCCTTGTCTCCCTCCTCCCAGGGAACTGGTAGGAGTCTGCCATACAGTGTGGATGAACAACATATCCACGGTCCTAGAAAAACAGGTTACTCACCTGTAACAGTAGTTCTAGGAGTGGTATCGTTTTTATCCACACGCACTCCACCTGACCTCCCGGCTTTAGGCGCACTCACCTGGCTTCCAGCGGCTAAGATCTGCATCATGGGCTGGAGCCAGCTTGAAGATTTCCAGCAAGATTTAAAGGGGAAAGGGACATGCCAGACAGTGTGGATGAACTACATATACCACTCGTAGAACTACTGTTACAGGTGAGTAACCTGTTTTTTTCTGCTCTCTCGAACCTGGGCCTGGAGTTTTCTGGCAAGACACATTGTCCCTCTCCTGGAAGGAGAGGTTTTTGTACGCCTTTCCTCTCTTCCCGCTCTTACAGAGGGTCCTGCTCAAGCTCCGGTTGGAAGGGTTGGAGATGATACTCATAGCCCCCTTCTGGCCGCGTCAGGTCTGGTTCCCCTTGCTACAACAGCTGGCAGTGGAATTGCCAGTGCCCTTGGCCCTGTGCACCAACTTGCTCTCCCAGGACCAGGGAACCCTGGTCCATCCTGCTCTAGCTCTAAAGGTTCTGCATCTTCATGTGTAGCTCCTGTGGACCTAGCTATCACCCACTTCAGGGTATCCTCTAGGGTTGCAGATGTCCTGGTGGCTGCTAAAAAAACCTCCACCAGGGCCACTTACGCCATGAAATAGAAGTGTTTCACCCTTTGGGCTACTTCAGGCCAACTGGACCCCTTCATCTGCCCGTTGAGTCAGGTGTTGGTGTACCTTCTTTCCCTCTCAGACTCAGGCTTGGGATACTTCTCACTCAAGGTGCATCTTTCTGCCATCTCTGCGTACCATGCACCTATCGAGGGCAGGGCTGTGGCTCAGCTTGAGGTGTCCCGCACCTTTCTGCAGGGCATTTTGCATGTGGAACCTCCCATTCGAGACCCGGTCCCTCCATGGGACCTGAATTTTATGTTGGAGAAACTCACGTTACCTCCCTTTGAACTGGGCCACGAGTTGTGAGCTGCACTTTCTGTCAAGGAAAGTGGTCTTTTAGTTGCTGTTACTTCTGCTCAAAGGATTTCTGAGCTTCAGGCTCTCATGTGTAAAGAGCCTCATTTGATTTTTCATAAAGATAGGGTGTCTCTGCATACTAATCCTAAGTTTCTTCCCAAGGTGGTGTCGGAGTTTACTTTGAACCAATGCATCCACCTTCCGGTTTATTACCCTGAGTACTTTAATTGGGGGGAGTGTGACAGGGTTGAATAAGGCTCTGCCCCATTTGTTATGCAGAAAGAGTTTAAACACAAGGGTCTGTTCTAGCCTCTGCTTTTCTGTCTGTCTGTCTGGTTGCGCAACCAAATTTTCTTGTGAGACCTGGAAACTGATCACTCCGGTTTTGCAGTTCTCCGCCTCTCGCTATCTCTCTGCCATTCCTTGCAGTTCTGTCTTTTCTTCCCTCTTACAAATCTATGGGTATAAAAATATATGTGAATCTAAATGTGGAAATGTCACTGATACTGGGATCCTTTTGTTTAAAACTGTATATAGTTTTACTGTTGAAATGATTGCAAAAAGCTATTTAGAACCCAAGGGGTTAACCTGAAATGTAGTTTTTAAGCCTCTTGCAGAGATGTAAACAAGAGGTCGATTTTGGGTCACAATGTTCTTTTTGCTGCACCTGCTGAAATTGACAACAACACTGTGTGAGAAGCAGAATGTTCTCTTAACGAACTCCTGCAAAGACTTATTATAAAAAGAGCTGCAATGTTTTGCAAGAAAGAGAGAGACAGACTGAGATTTGAAATTGAGAAGAAAAAATACTCTGCTTTCTATGTTAGTACTGCTGTTGTAAATAGTTATTCTGAACATTTTTTATTATTTTACTGTTAATAATAAAACACTTGTGAATTTTACAACTGCTCCTGGTTTTCCTATGCTTCCTTACCTGTGCCTCGATGTCAGGGAGACTTTGCTCCATACTTTGGATGTACATAGAATCTTGCAGTACTGTACGCACTAGTCCAAGACTTCAAGGAAGTCTGACCAGTTGGTTGTTTCGTTTGCCCCTAAAAGTAGTTAGCCAATTGCATTGTTTATTGTTACCGTAAATACAACAAGGACCTTCCAGGAGTGGTTAAGGGCCATTCCACCAGGGGTATGGCCACCTCCATGGCTTGTTTCTGAAATGTATCTGATGCGGACATCTGTGCAGCTGCCACCTGGAGTTCTGTCCACACCTTCACCAAGCATTACAGTCTGGACATTGCCTCTCTGTGTAGGGCCAGTTTTGACCTTGCAGTTCTTCAGGGCCTTCTATCTTGCGCTATTGGCTGCTAAAACCCATCCTCTTCCCGGTGCTGTTTTCCTGTTCATCCCCGGAACTGCTTTGGACTCAGTCCTACCGGTGTAGGCCTGCTGCAAGAGCCTTCCTCAAAGTAAGATAGTACAGTTACGCAAGAACTTACCGTAAAAGTAGATCTTCTAGAGAAGCTCTTGCAGTAGGCCCTGAGTTCCATCCCTCCTTCCCCCTGCTGTTCCTTGTTCCTCTCGCACTAAACTTGTGCTTTTTCTTCTTTGGCTGTCAGGAACCTCCTCGGTTCTCCATTCGTTGCTCACTTGGGGTCTCTGGTGACAGAACTGAAGTAGGTGTGGGGGACCGCCCGCTTTTATAGGATAGGCTGACAGGCAGCAGCAGACGTCAGCGGTGGGCGGTCCCCATGGTAGTCTGCTAGCTAGAAAGTTTTCTGTGTGGTCTTGGCGCCTGGCAGCCTAGTCCTACAAGGACTACAAGGTGTTGGCCTGCTGCAAGAGCTTCTCTTGAAGATCTACTGATCTTACTTCGAGAGGGCTCTTGCAGTAGGTATTCACACATATATATATTTATTTATTTATTTGGTTTTTGTTTACCGGGTAGGTACACTAGACAAGAGTATTGCCTATATTTAGGCACGACCCAGTAGAGTACAATCAGGAGAGAGTAAGGTACAAAGAAGGTACAAACATCAGTAACAATTGTTCATGGCGCAGCATGAAGTGGGAACAAAACAAATTTGCAGATTGCTGACAAAAGCAAGACATATTTCTGTGGAAACTGAGAGTAAACAAATACCCTTACATTAGCTACTTGCACTGGATGATACAACAATAATAATTAAGGACATACGATAACCACTAAAGAATAAATAATAGTTTTAACTAACGATTTTGTGGAGAGAGTGGGAACATGCAGATTTTATACGATGGAGGGAAGCAGTAAGTACCATGTAGGTAAGGAATGCTACTGGGAGTCAGTCTCGAGTTACAGCACAGGAGCAGGCATCGGAGTCAGTCAGGTGGGCGCGGAGACACAGTTTAAAGGCTAGGTAGGATTTAGAGAGTTTAATGTGAGGGGGGAGGGAGTTCCAGATGCTGGAAGCCGATATAGTGAAGGATAGTTCCCCCTTTTTTGTGAGGTATCTGGGAATTTCAAGTTGGGTTTGTACGTCTGACCTAAAGAGTTATGCTTGGAAGGGATGAGGTAGCAGCCTTGAGAGATACTCAGGTGTCCCCGTTCTGATGATATTGTCAATCAAGCATCCAGTAGAGTTGAGTCTGTGTGAAGTCGGGGAGAGCCAATTTAGTTTGGAGTAGAGTTCACAGCGATGAGTCAGTCTGTGTGCAGAGAGGGCAAATCGGCATATGCTGTTATAACATGTGCTCCATTTATGGAGGGATCCTTTGTTAGCATTAAGGTATACCTGTGAGCAGTATGTAAGGGAGGGAAGGAGGAAACCTTGTGCAATAGCAAGCCAGGCAGCATCATTCAGGGAGGACCTAATTCTATAGGCAATACCCAGTTTGGAGTTAATCGCCTTGCAAGTAGCCGTGAGGTGGAGGTTAAAATCCAGAGACGGGTCAAGTGTGACTCCAAGGTACCTATCGGAGTTAACAGATACCAACGGGAAACCATCAGGACATAGTACTGAAAGATCTGGAGCACAGGATTTGATTCTAGAGGGGGAGCCAAAAAGCATAGCCACAGTTTTCTTAGCATTAAGTATGAGTTTGTTTTGTAGAAGCCAGACTTGTAAGCAGTCAAAGTCAGCTTGAAGATTCGCCTTTACTGATGTGGGGTCTTTACCACTAGCGAGAAGCACCATGTCATCGGCATAAAGGATCAGCGAGGAGAGACAGGGAAGTGAGGGCAGGTTGTTAATAGAGAGAGAAAAGGAGAGGGCCAAGTATAGATCCCTGGGGAACTCCAACAGAGGTTAAGGAGGGGTCAGAGACAGCAGTTGTAATTTGAACAGATTGCCTCCTCCCAGTGAGGTAGCTATCAAACTAGGAGATGGCAGACTGGGAAAAACCCAGAACGGACAGTTTTGAGGGTAGAAGGGGGTGATTCACAAGATCAAAAACCTTTGTGAGGTCAATAAAAATGGCCCCCATGAGCAGGCCCTTATCTATTGCTGTGAGGACTTCGTTTGATACCTGAAGTAGTGCAGTTATGGTGCTGTGCCCTGTTCAGAATCCATGTTGAGCAGGGGATAGAAGGTTGTGAAGGTGCAGATATTCTGAGACCTGGGTGGCAACAGCCTTCTCAAGTAGTTTATTTAAGGTAGAGAGAATGGCGATCGGTCTGTAGTTAGCCATGTTTATGGTGTCCCCTTTTTTGTGTACAGGGACAACTCGAGCCATTTTCCATAGTGTAGGCACTGTCTGGCTTAGTATAGATAGGTTGAAAATTCTTGCAACGGGGCAGCAAGAGCTGGAGCTGCCATTTTGATGAAATAGGGCAGTAATCTATCTGGACTGGCAGATCCATGAGGGGAGATAGATTTAAGAAGAAGCAGCACCTCGATAGTGGAGAGTGAGCTGAGCAGAAAAGAGGGTCCTGAAAGATGGTGGATATCAGGAGAGGGTGCAGGGGACTGGTTAAATTTTGCAAGGTATTCAGAGAAATCAGAGAATTGCTCATTCAGGACATTTGCAGTCATAGGTAGATTGTTACAGTTGGCGTCATTTAGCATCATTTCAGTTACGGCCGTCTTGGGCCTTTGGCCTATGAAATTTTTGATGTGGTTCCAAAAACCCCGGGAGTCACCCACTGAAGACTGGAGAAGCTTAAGGCAATAGTTCCATTTTGCCCTCCGAATATCTTTTTTGCAGGCATTCTTCATTTTTCTATAATTAGCCCAGTCATCTGTCCGTTGGAATTTCTTGGCCAGGGCCCAGGCCTTATCCCTTTTTCTCATAGTCTGAAGGAGGTCTTTATGTAGCCATCTGTTTGCAGAGCCCCTAAGACACCTTTTTTTCAATGGGACGTGCAGATGCTGTAGGACTAGTAGCTGAGAGTTTAGGTAGTCAAGTGCTGTGTTTGCATCCTCAGTGATATAGATAGGCAACCAGTCAATGTTATTAATATCATAAAGGAGTGCGCTTGGATTCAGTTTGCCAAAATCCGAAACTGAATAATTCTGGGCTGGGGATGGGGGCAGAGACCACTCCAAATGCAGAAGTTAGGTAGGTGATCACTGATAGAATCAGAAGAGGTGCCTGCAGCAATACTTTTATTTGCTCTGTTTGTGGCTATCCAGTCCAGGAGAGATTGATGCTTGCTATTTGCCGAGAGTTGAGTAGGGCTAGTAATCAGTTGCGATAGGTGAAGTCGGGTGAGAGCCTCCATGAAGATCTTTTGGCAGCAAAAAACTTCTTAGAGGAGAATGGCGTACCTGTCCCGAGTTTGGAGAAGGAAAAGATAGAGAAGGAACTGAGGTGCTCGGCCTGGTTGGTGGCTCGCAAGGGGCTGACACGCACACAACTGGAGACAACTAACCTCTGAGCAGACATTACAGCATTGCTGAGACCATACGCTCCTGCCGTCAAGCTGATGGAGCTGACACCGCAAGACGTCTCTGCTACAGAACTGCAGGAGCAAGCGACGACCTCCACGATAGACAGGGCTTCCGGAGACTGAAAAGGGAAACAAAAGGGAAAAAAAAAAAACCAACTATGCAGAGGATGGTAACAACATAATTTAAACTGCTTGCCTGGTCGAGTCAGATGGTAAAAAAGGACACAGCAGAGGAAATAAATAGTACCGGACATTTGAATGATTTAAAATATAAGCTGGGGGGGTTAGATTACAAGGGAGGGGATTGGGGAGGAATGAAAGAGGTGGTGGGGGGAGATTGGGGATCGAAAAGACATGCTGGTGAGAGTGGGGATGGAAGGGGAAAGACTTAAGGACACTAACAGTATGATGCAGAAGGTTCCTACAACTCACTGACACAAGACAAGATTGTAATATATAAAAAAAAAAGGGGGTTAGGGGAAGGCGTTTGGATAAGGGAAACAATACATGCCTGTCCTTGGATATTCTTGGCCTTACAGGCACATAGCTGGCAGTTCAAGCTGTTTGGTGGTCTTTTCCTGTGCCTTCCCGCTGTTCTTTAGGTGGGGAGGAGGGGAGGAAGACAACTAAAAATAGAGCCGCATATTTAAAAGAACCGGGAGGAGGAAGGCACCCCCAGTATATATCTAAGATGGGGGCTGGGGGGGGGAGGAGATGAGTTAGAAAGCTGGGGACCGAAAAGCTTATCTACTGCCTTCTGACTTTTTTGATGTCAGTGATGCCTTGGAGCGCGGGGTGGGTACCCGGATACGATGCTCGGTCAAGGTTTAGCCCACAACAAAATAAAGGGCAATGTCCCCCAAATGGGGTACAAACCAGTCCTTCTATAGAAAGACAGACTGACCTAGGAAGTTGCGAGTTGTTAGAAGCAATTATTCCATCCCCTCTCCGATATTTACAGAATAAAAGACAAATATACAGTGGATGGAGGGAAGAGAGGGGGAGAATTTATTCTTTCTCAGAAACGTTTGTATTTCAATCTTTGAAAGTTATAAAAGGTTTGTTTACAAAGTTATGGATATGTAATGTTAAGGGTGTGGTCCCCTCACTCAAGAGGGACAAAAATACGCATGTTGTTCATAATGTTAAAGCTGGTAAGTGGTTGAGAACCAGCAGGTTGAGGATCTTTATGAAATATTCTTACTGGCACAAAACAGGATATAGAGGGGCACAGGTGCACATCGGGGACACCACAGAGAGACAGAAACTAATCGTGGATCAGATAGAAAAGACAAAGGCTAGAAAGATGAAAACTATTTTAAGTAAAGTTAAGCTGGATCGTGGGACAGAGGAAGTACCAAAAAACCTAAAACATGGCTAAGGTGAAATCTAAAATAATCTCTTACAGTATTAATGGTATAAACCACCCTATCAAAAGAAAACAGCTTCACAAGTTCCTTAAAAAGCAGAACTGTGAGGTACATTTCTTACAGGAGACTCATCTCTTTCCTAAAGAAGCCATAAAGTTAAAAACCAGAGAGTTCCCAACTGTCTATCACGCATCTCTAGAGGGTGGCAAAAAGAGAGGGGTTGCGATTTTATTGTCAGCATCTCTTCCCTTCGAAGAAGAAGAAGAAGAAGAAGTAATAGTAGATGCAGGGGCTCGATATATACTTGTGTTGGGGCGAATTCAAGATATACAAATAACCCTATTAAATGTCTATGCTCCCCTGGGTTCACCTGTGACCTTCTTTGTAGAAATGTTCAAGTTACTGGCAGACAAGGCAAGAGAAGTGGTTGTGGTGGGGGGTGACTGGAATGTGGTTTTGGACAGGTCCTTGGAGACTACTTCCTGCATCCCGTCCCCTAATGGGAGGATCGCTAGATCCCTGAAAAGGCTTATGGGGGATACGGGATTGCTGGATATTTGGAGAGAAAAATACCCACTAGTTCGTGATTACACATACTACTCCCCAAGATATAACATTTTCTCGAGACTAGACATGTTTTTTGCTTATGGAAAGGATATGTCGATGTTTGATTCCATGTGGGTGAGGATGGAGAGTCTGTCGGATCACAAACCCATTTTTGTGGAAATTGATCATCAGTTACCTAGCAAACCTACACAATGGAGATTGAACACCAGTTTATTTAGAGAGGAGAAGGTAAAGGAAGAGATTAGAGAGGCAATAAAGCAAGCCATCCAGTGGAATGAGGGCTCAGACACCACACCCAAAATCCTATGGGATACTGTAAAAACGATGCTTAGAGGGAAATTGATTTCGATAGCCACATACAAAAAGAGGGAAAGGGTTAAACAAAAAGAGCAGTTAAATTTGGAACTTAAAACGCTAGAAGATCAACAAAAGTTAAAATACTGTAGAGACAGAGAAAGTCAAATAAAGGAACTCAAGGCATGACTTCAGCGGATGCTGAGGGTTGAGATGGAGAAGGCGCTGATGTACACAAAGCAGGCTTATTATGAGGGAGGTCCGAGGGCTACCCGCCTTTTAGCATACCGGCTGAAACAACAATCAGCCCGGGCGCAGGTTGTAGGCCTGAGGCACCCTAATACGGAGCAGATATCCCATAAATGGGAACAAATAGCGGACGCATTAGTCACCTACTACAAACAACTGTATCGTCCGCAGTCAGACTCCTGCACGGATACGGCTTGGGAGTTCCTGGAAGCCCTGAAGCTCCCCAGACTCACAGAGGCCCAGAGGCAGAAAATGGATTCTCTGATTACCCTCAAAGAGATACTGGACATAATTGGAGACCTTAAGGTTAGAAAATGTCCGGGTCCTGATGGGTTTGGCGAAGAATTATATAAAATATTTCGGGAGGAATTAGCACCTATATTACAAATGGTTTATAACCAGGTCTGGCGGGGGGGGGGGAGCAGTCCCTCCATCATGGAATTTTACTACCATGACAGTGATCCCAAAAGAGGGTAAGGACCTGCAGGACTGTGGCTCATACAGACCAGTATCACTTCTTAACATAGATTATAAAATTTTTACAGCTGTAGTGGCCAGGAGGCTGCAATCCTTCCTCTCAACTGTAATTTACCCAGACCAGACAGGCTTTATAGAGGGTAGGCAGGCCCCTGAGGGTGTTAGAAGGACCATAAACCTAATAGACATCATTAATAAACGATGTATTCCTGCTTGTCTTATGAGCCTTGACGCAGAAAAAGCGTTTGATAAAGTAAACTGGAACTTCCTGTTTATGGTATTAAAAAGATTTGGTTTCCCACCATTATTCTTGGATGCAATCAAGGCTCTATATGCATCTCCGCAGGCATATGTTAGGGTAAATTGTGGCATCTCATCGAGGTTTGATCTTGGGAAGGGTACCAGACAGGGTTGTCCACTGTCCCCGCTTCTTTTTGATATATACATAGAGCCCTTGGCTCAGGCCATAAGAGAAGCTAAGGAGGTGAAGGGAGTAGGGGTGGGCGAGGAAGAACATAAAATTTCCTTATATGCGGACAACGTCCTTTTATACATAACCAGCCCGGATGTCACCATTCCCAAGATCTGGTCTATAATTGAGAAGTTCAGTCAATTTTCAGGATATACCCTAAACAAAAACAAAACTGAGGTTTTGAAATTTTATTACAGCCCTTCACCCGATGTTATGCAGCTTGATGTGAGTTGGAACAAAGGGAAAATAAAATATTTAGGCACCCAGATCTCAAAAAACTTAAATATGCTATTCACATATAATTTTGAGCCCACAGTGACACAGATAAGGCAAGATATTAAGAGGTGGGAGGCCTTGAACCCACCCTTATATTCAAGGATACACTCAGTTTCAATGAACATTATCCCTAAATACTTGTACTTATTTCAGTGTCTCCCAATAAAAATACATAAAAATCAGTTTCAAATCTGGCAGAAGATGATCTCAAGGTCTATTTGAAACAACAGGAGACCTAGGATCAAGAGTACAATACTGCAAACGAATAAAAAACAGGGTGGCAGGAATCTCCCTAATTTGGAGGGCTACTTTCTGGCCGCTCAGTTGAGGTGGGCCCTTTTGTGGTCAGCCAGATCATATAAAGCCCGATGGAAGGCGATAGAGGAGGAGCTAACAGATGGGGCGCCTCTGGGAGCGTGAGCTCTGACACCTGGAGCTTGGGCTGCAGATGGGGGCGCGCTCCTCTGGGCGGTCAGAAACACTTTAGGCTCTCTGAGCCGTTTATGGACTAAGCATGGCCTGGATGGGGAGGTTTGGCCACTGAGATGGTTCGCTTGGGATCCGCAGTTCCTCCCACCCAGACAAGATCTTACTTTTAAAAGATGGGGGAGACTAGGACTGTACTCCCTGGACCAGTTTATGGAGGGAACGATTGTTCTAGAGTTTGCCCAGTTTAGGGCTAAATTTTCATTAAGGCAAATGGACTATTACAGGTACTTACAGATAAGATCCCATATACACAAACTGCAAACTCTTTACAGACAAATCACACCCTCGGGGGATCTTCTGAAAACAATGACTGAAATAATGAACTCAGTAAAAGAGAGGGGACAGGTGTCGGCTATACAGTATATGGAGCCCTGAGGGACAGAGGAGGAATTAGAACCTCCCAAATTAAAAGCAGATGTGAGGGGGAAATGGGGGGAGGATGAGTGGACCTTTGCTCTTGGGCAGATTTTCAGAACCACGTCATCCCCACTGTGGAAAGAGTTTGAGTGGAAGATAAGAATGAGGTTCTTCCTCTCACCTGCCGTTCAATGTAAATGGGACAAGGATCATACAGGGGAGTGCTGGAGAGAATGTGGGACACCTGGGGCAGATTATCTGCATGTCCTCTGGTCATGTCTGATCCTCAAGAATTTCTGGGCTGAAACTACTCAAATAATAAGGCAGGTTTTCTCTTTGGAGTCCATCTTGGGCCCTAAACACTTGATATTGGGAGTAAAACCAAAAGAAGTCAGGGGCACGGATAAGATATACTTGTGGAATGCTCTTCTTACAGCAGCCCATAAGGCACTGACCAGAAGGTGGCTCTCTCGGTACCCACCAGTGGTAGGTGATTGGGTCTCTATTATAAATGAAATAAAAGACATAGAGGAGATCACCTTCAGAATAAACTTGAGAACACAGAGTTTCCTCAGAAGTTGGACCCCATGGAGCCTGCTGCCGAGGCCATGGCAACAGAAAGGTGAGGGAGAGGGACCTGGCAGAGGACAATGAAGATAGGAGGGCCTTACTAGGTTACATCTGAAAGACATAATCAAACTAGTACTGTATAGTAAAACAAAGAGATGAATATTGTGAAAAAAGATCCAGTTGATGAAATATGTCTCTGTATACTGAGATTTCCGTTGTTGTCTTCTGTACCTGATAATGTGAAAGAGATGGGAATGATTCCTAATTTAATGTATACTTGTGCCGAAATAAGCAATAAACATGAATTAAAAAAAAAAAAAAAAAACAGCAGGAGTGGGAAGTGGAAACTAGTAAAAAATATTAAGGGTCCCAAACTAGGAAGAACAAGAGGTGGAGGGGGAAACCCCTAGATCAAAGAGCTAGAGTCCAAGGCAGAAACTGTGCCTTTTTGATAGTGCCTGTCATTAAGGTCGGGGCAGTTGAAAGGTACCTAAAGTATCCAGTGACTGAAAGAAAAAAAAATACTAAAAAAAATAAATAAATAATGCACTGACTAGACAAGTAGGAAGGTATGTCTTTAAAAATAATTATGGGAGAGAGCAGAAGAAACGCAGGGCCCTGGTTCGAGTTGAGCCGAGGAATAAGAAGGGAAGCGGGAAACACCCTTTTGAATGCAGTTATGGCATGAGTTTTCTGCAGTTCTGAATTCAGAGGCCTATAGGTTAGAGTGGTGAAAAGAGTGGAAGGTTTGCCTAGCCCAATGAATATCAGGCAGAGAGCAGCAAAAGGCGGAGACAGATGGTGCACTGACAGAGAGCCACAATGGGCAGAGTCAGATGGTGCATTTAATACGGTGGGGGAATGGGTGGGCGGACGATAAAAATCAAGCAAGCAGCAGGTCCGAGTGAGCTGCAGCGTCTGTTTCAATGAATTACACTTAGCAGACAGGATTTTCCTTAAAAACTAACAGGCTGCAACGAGAGTTGTCTTTAGTGAAATTAACTAGCCAGGATTTAGTTACAAATTCGCAGGCTGCAGCAACTGTAATATTAGCTACAAAAACCACACAGTCTCTCAGTAGAGCGCCCGGGATGAGCAGGAAAAAGGCACCAAGATTTAAACTGACGCAGTTCTCTCTCTCTCTCTCACCTTCCGATGGCCAGCTGGGGAGCTTCGGACCGGGTGTGCAGTGAGGGGAAACCTGGGGAGGGCTTCTTTCAGCTTAGCCCTCACGACTCTTCTGATGGCTAGCTGGGGAGCTTCGGACTGGGTGTGCAGCGAGGGAGACCTATAGGACTAAGCCGCCAGGCATCAGGACCCCACAGAAAGAATTTCTAGCTAGCAGTCTCTGGCAGGTGACCAGTGTCATGCGACATCGGTATAAAGGGATGGTCCCCCACGCCCGCTTTCCAGTTCTTTCTCGCCGTCTGCTTGTGAAAGTTCCTTGCGGTAGAACAGCACTTGTCAGTCACTCGTCAGTCTTAAAGTTTTCAACTTTTTCGACCTTTTTCTCTCTTTTTTTTCAACATTTTTTCAAACATCTGCTGTGTATGTCGTCCCCGACGCCCTCCGAATCACATAAAAACAAGTGCGACTCATGTGGTTCCCAGCTTCCACCCAAGAACGGCCACTTCTTGTGCCTCTTCTGTCTAGGCCCAGAACACCCTGTGGAGAAGTGCTAGCACCGCCTGAAGTTCAACTCTGCTACCCGCAAGAGAAAGCAGCAGTCCCTGTAAGCCCATCTGCTCAAGAAGAAAATGGCCTCCATGGAAAAAAAAGCTTAGGCAGGCGTCTACTTCCCCCGAAGGCCACGAAAAGAAGCGTGACAAGGAGAAGCACCGGGAGCAGGAGTGCGTCTTCCAGAGCAGCCCCGCGACTTCGGCTGGAGTCGCGGCCCCATAATAACATCCCTCTGGGGATCGCTCTTCAAAGCCGCCTTGTGGCTAAAGAAGTCACACCCCTCCCATCGGGCTCACGCCTGGGCCTCTTGAGCTTTGGAGGAAAAGGAGGCCCACTCCCATTAAGGCTGCTCCTCCGCCGCGGCCTTCCGGTGAGAGCGGGTCCAGTAAGTCGGACGTTGGCCCCACTGATGCCCACCCGGACAAGGCTGCTAAGCCGCTCACCCCTTCAGGTGAGCGCCCAGCCAAAATTCCTTCCGACAAGACCACCACTCCTTCGCGGCCTTCCTCCGACAGAGTCTCCGATAAGTCAAACGCCGGCTTCTCTGACGTCCGACCAGACACTGCCGATAAGTCGGCTGCTGGCTCCTCCGACGACCGCCTGGTCAAAAAGCCTGCGCCAAACCCCACTGTCATGTCTGACTCCCCAGGCTGTCCGCAACAGATCATCCCATTGCCCACTGAGGTCCCCGCATCTCCTCGGTTGACACCCAGGGATTTTAATCCTCCTTCGCCAGTTGTCACCGACGACCTCGAAACGCTGCCGTCAGGAATCCCTCCTCCTGCACCGGACCTCCTGACGCTGGACCCTCAGACACCAGCTGACCCAGTGCTGCCCTCCAGCGTCCCTTTATCCGATGGAAGACCTGTTCATCCATCAGGTCCATCGGACCTGCTCGACGTAATGCCTATGCCAGGCCCGATGCCCACGGGGCCGACGCTTCCTCTATCTGGCCCGCCAGCAGGGCCTTTGCCAGGTCCTTCTGCTCCATCAGAGCCTCTGGCGCCAGGGTACCCGGTGCCGCAGTACCTGGTCCCCCAGTATCCAACGCCGCAGTACCTGACACCGGGCTATGGATACTCCTTTTATGGGTACCCTCACTACCAGTATCCCCTCACCTCCTCTACCTCAGCCGCCGGCCTCCTGGTGGGCTGAGGCCAGGGCACAGATCACCAAGGAGGTCGAGAGTCGTCTCCCAATTCTGGTCCCTATACCAGACCCCCTACATCAGAGACGGGACACCCCCTTCCCCTACACCAGAGGAGAACCTTCTGGTGCCCGAGGCGGGAAGGATACGCCCCCCTGGGAACTCCCCAGAGGGGCTGTCCCTCCCCCTCCCAGGGAGGAGTATTCTTCCTCTTCTTCAGAGACTTCTGACTCGGACACAGAGTCTGGCCACTCTGACCACGAAGACAAGCCACATACTCCTGAACGCCCGAGGCCGAGGGACCCTCCGAAATCCCTTCCGGAGGACCCTTCCTTTCTGGAGTTAAGGAAAATCCAGGAAGTCCATCAGTGGCAATCAGTGGAGCCAGACCCACAACGTAAAAAACTTGCTGCTCACCTGGATCTGCCTGAGACCGCTCCTTTGCTGATTCCACCCTGGATAGAGCCTCACGCAGATCTTGTTTCCACCATCTGGAAACAACCTTCCGCACTAGCCCCCCCTTCCAAGGAAGGCAGCTAGGCTATACCAGGCTCCTGAGAATGTAGACTTTCTTAGCCTTCACCCCAAGGCAGATTCGGTTGTTATCAGCGCAACACACGGCCGCTCCACCAGCCCTAAGCATCTAAGCTCGTTTCTGCCTGATAAGAAATCCAGGCTTCTGGACCAGTACAGGAAGAAGATCTATTCCTCTTCTAC
The DNA here is from genome assembly GCA_016271365.2 of Neoceratodus forsteri. NCBI lineage: Eukaryota > Metazoa > Chordata > Ceratodontiformes > Ceratodontidae > Neoceratodus > Neoceratodus forsteri. Next base: position 817,783,238 of record CM057453.1, on the reverse strand, counting down.
CCTTGGCATCAGGGCCCTCAATTATGTTGCCCATATGGGGGATTTCCAGAAGTCTATCCTTAGCCAGGTGAAATCAAAGTTGTGGACTCCCTTCCTGAGTCACAAACTAAGCAGGAGATGGCATACCTTGTCCGTTCCGCTCGCTCGGCCTGTAGGCACATGCTTTGTACCACTTACGATGCAGTGGACACAGCTGGAAGGAGTTCGGCCTTCGCCGTAGGCCTACGGCGTCATGCCTGGCTCTGCATGTCAGGATTGGTCCCTGAGGTACAGTCCGCTATACAGGATGTTCCCTTCAGAGGTTCGGTGCTATTTGGGGGTGATGTCAAGGACATCTTAACCGAACTGCAAGAGAAAGGGTACTGCACTCAAGTCTGTCCAGACTATGTGCAGGCAGGCAGGCAAAATTTATTTAAAAGACGCCCAATCCCTGAGGCTCTGGGCGCCGTACAGTCAATTAAAACAAGCATTTTAACATCATAAATATAAAAATAGACATATAAATACAAAGCTAAATAATTAAATATAAATCTATATCAAAACCATAAATTAAGCTAAATTAAATGCCTTAGAAAAGAAAAAGGCCTTTAATTGAGCCTTAAAAACATCCACCGATGAAACCTCTCTGACCATAGTTGGTAAGGAGTTCCACTGAAAAGGGGCCGCGGCACTAAATGCCCTATCACCGGCTGATTTCAACCTAGTTCTGGGAATGGTCAGGAGGCATTCATTTGAGGAGCGAAGAGGGCGCATGGAGAGAGCAGGTGACAGAAGATCTAACAGGTAACCAGGGCCCTGTCCGTGTAGGGCCTTATAGGTAAGAAGACCTACCTTAAAGAGGACTCTCCACCTGACTGGCAGCCAGTGCAATTCACGCAGAACAGGTGTAATATGACAAAACTTTGTTGCCCGGTCAGCAACCGGCAGCTGCGTTGCACCAGCTGCAATCTGCGGAGAGATCCTCCCGTGACCCGAGATAGAGCGCTTTACAGTAATCAAGCCTAGATGTGACTAAGGCATGTATCAAAGTAGGGAGGTCCAGAGGCGGAACAAGAGATTTAATTCTGGCAATGTTTCTGAGATGGTAAAAGCAGGTACGAACCACAGAGGATATTTGAGCCTCCATGGTTAAATCCCTGTCCAGAATCACGCCAAGATTTCGCACTGACCCCCTCAAGGGCAGCGGCGTCCTTTTCATCGCCAAACCTGACAAAGACAAAAGTCCCAAGGAAAGCGTGCCAACAAACATCAGGCCTCTGCAGCAACCAAGACTCCCCTCAGTAAAAAACCCACGGGAGCCTCTGCTGTCTGCACTGCCCCACACCTGCTGACTCCCTGCCTCTCCTTCTGCCTCTGGATGTTCCAGAGGAAACCGGTAAGGGGGGATTCTCCTCCCATCTGCCGGGTTGGGAGAGGATAACAGCAGATGGTTAGGTGCTCCAGCTGATATCGGCAGGACACTCAATATAGTTTTTGCAGAAACCACCCCAAACCCCCGCCCCAGTCGTCTTACTCCCCGCAACATCTTTCTCTGGTTCTAGAGGAAATCATCTCCCTTCTCTCGAAGGCGGCGATTGAGTCAGTTCCCACTCATCTTTGGGAGACAGGTTACTATTCCCATTTCTTCCTAGTTCCAAAGAAGACTGGAGACCTGAGGCCGATTCTGGACCTCAGCTCCCTAAACATGTTTGTGGAGTACAAATGTTTCAGAATGCTCTCCTTGCAGAGCCTTCTTCCGTTACTTCGGCTGGGACAGTGGCTATGTGCCCTGGATATGCAGGCTGTTTACTTACATATCCCCATATGCCATTCCCATCACAAATTCCTCTGTTTTTGTTTTCAGGGGGACCACTACCAATTCATGGCCCTCCCATTTGGTCTTTCCTCTCCCCCCCCCCCCCGAGTGTTCACCAAATGCTTGTTGGTGGTAGCAGCCCACCTATGTACCCAGGGTGTACAGGTATTCCAGTACCTGGACGATTGGCTCCTGGTCCCTTTCCCTTACCCTGAAGGTTTTCACCAGCCTGGGTATCACCATCAGCCAAGCCAAGTCCCACTTGGTCCCCTGCCAATGCCCCCAATTTATAGGGGCGATCCTGGACACGACCACAGGCAAAGCCTTCTTGCCTACGGACAGGGTCAAGACCCTTCAGAATCAGCCTAGTCTTCTGTCCGGTCGCAGGTGGGTTGGAGCCAGGTCAGTCCTCTGCCTCCTCAGGCTAATGGCAGCTGCCCTTCCGACAGTCTCGTTCGCTTGGCTCCATATGAGGGTCTGTCAGTGGACGTTTCGGTCACAGTGGGACTAGACCAGGGACAATCTAGACCAAGAGGTACTAGTAGCAGATTCCATGATCAGGGACTTGCAATGGTGGATGGTTCAGGAGAACCTGTGTCTTGGAGTTCACTTCTGCAGTGTCAGTGGCTCAGTAGGTAGCACACTCGCCTCTGAGGCCGGGAGATCAGAGGGCTGTGGGTTCAGTTCCCACATCTGGCACTTGGGTTAATATCCCAATACTGACACTGTAGTGCAGCATGAGAGGGGTGCTGAACTTCTGAGGTGCCGTCTTTCGGATGAGACGTTAAACCGAGGTCCCATCTGCCTGGATTGGTGGTAGTTCAGGTGGATGTTAAAGATCCCATGGCACTTATCGAAAAGAGTAGGGGAATTTCCCCGGTGTCCTGGCCAAATTTCCCTCATTCACTAAAAATACCACCAACAGCTTAATCTGGTTCAAGGTCAGTTGGCATTCATCTGTATCCCCCTCCCCCGGGTCGTGCCTGAAAATAGTCAGGATTTGTCTAGTGCACTTACCCAGTCAACAAAAGCTAAATAAATAAAAATAAATAAATAAATAAACTTCTGCATCAATCCTACTTCCCAGACGTTGATGACAGATGCATCAGGAGAAGGCTGGGGTGCCCACCGAGGTTCTCACAGGACTCAGGGCAGATGGTCCAGGTTCCAGCAAAATCTGCACATAAATGTGCTCGAACTGAGGGCAGTCCTTTATGCCCTCCATGCTCTCCTTCCCTTCATTCTCCCGGTCATCTCCTCATCCAGTCAGACAACATGTGCGTAGTCTGGTACCTCAACAAACAAGGAGGAACACGTTCCTACCCCCTTTGCCAGGAGAGTCTGGTATTGGGCAGCCCAGCATCACCTTCACTTGACTGCAGTCCACGTTCCGGGAGTGGAAAACACACTGGCAGATGAACTCAGTCAGTCCTCAGCCAGGTACCACGAATGGGAGTTAGATCAGCAGGTCGAAAAAGACATCTTTCAGCGATGGGGAACACCTCAGATAGACCTCTTTGCCTCTCCCCAAAATGCAAAACTTCCCGCCTTTTGCTTGCTCGTTCCAGGGCGAGACACTTCCTGGCGGGACGCTCTGTCTCTCAGTTGGAGAGACAGATTAGTTTATGCCTTCCCTCCCATTCCTTTAATTCCGAGGGTCCTGAACAAACTCAGATCGGAAATGGCTCAAATGATTCTCATCGCTCCCTTCTGGCCCAGGCAAGTTTAGTGTTCTATTCTGCAACAGTTTTCAGAGGAACCACCTCTTCCTCTGTCACAATTGTTGACCCAGGATCAAGGGACCCTTGTTCATCCAGATCTCAGATCCCCTTCATCTCCATGCGTGACTCCTGCAGACGTACTAAAGCCCGCTTCAGAGTCTCTCCTTTAGTAGTGGACATTTTGGTGGAGATGAGGAATTTTTTCCAAAAGTACGTGTCGTCGTCTTCTCCAATTTCTTCAATAGAGAGGCACCTTTCCAAATGTGCGTGTGGCAAGCAGATCCCGCATAAAGACGGCCATTCAGCATGCCTTTTTTGCTTAGGCCCAGACCACAACATTGAGGCCTGTTAGTACTGCCATAATTTCAACCAGCGCACGGGGCTGTGCCACCAGAAGACCCTCAAAGCTTTCCTGCTGAAAAAACAGATATCTGCTATGGAGAAGGAATCTCATCATCATCTTCTCCCCCTCATCCTCTTCTCATAAAGAGAAGAAATCGAGTGATAAACACAAGCACCGGGAGAAACACAAGGAGAAACCTGGGCAGAAGATCGCTCTCAGTCCCCGACGAAGTCGGTGACCCCCTCCTCCTCCAAGTGGGCCTCCGGGCTCCCGGTCAATAAGCCTACCTCCCTCATCTCCATTACAGCAGAAGGCTCTTCAGGACATGGGAAGTCCTCCCACATCTCTCCGCCACTCAAGCTTAAGCCCATCTCCCCTGGGCTCTCTAAGCCTGGTGGCCCGGACGGCGACTTCCAGGTGGCAGGCCGCTGTCTGTCGCCTTCCAAGTCAGGGTGTCCGCCAAGTCTGCCCTGACATCAGGGGCCAGTGCTAGCAAGTGGCACCCGGGACGGTCCCCCTCTTCCTCCGGAAGCAACAGGCATACATCCCACTGAGGAGCCACCCCTCCTCCACAACTCACTCCACCTAGGCATCCGCCAGCTAGTTCTCTGGCCTCCACCTATGCCGGTTCCATCGGCACTGGCTTCGCCGACACCCCCTCAAAAGATGCCATTTGACTGCGGCACCCCTAGTGGGCTGATGCCAGGGGACCTGATGCCTGATGGTCGGACATCAGACCTGCTGCTTCCGACGCCTGAGGACACTCCCCTGGTCCCAATGCCAGAGGACCTAGGCCAGATCACCCCGATGCCAGGGTTACTCCAACCAGACAACCTGACGCCATGGCCATCCAAGCCAGCCCCCTCGATGCCAGATACTTCAGCTCTGCCACAGGGCCCCCCGCAGGGCCTCATCGAACTGTTTGTGGCGTGGTGGGCCTACATCAAAGATAAAGAAGCCCCTACGACCCCTACCAAGCCAGCTTCCCAAGGACCTCCTCCAGCCGAACCCTTGGGCCACTCTCCTGCCCCTCTTCCAAGGGGCCGATGCCAGACAAAGGGCTTACTCCTCCTAGGGAACGACCACACAGGCAACCACAGTCTCATTCCCCCTCTCCGGACTTGGATGAGGATTCCTTTTCCCCCTCTAGTCCTGGGGATTTGGACCCTCTTTCAGACCTGGACTTCAGGAAGGACACCCCATGCTCCCTGTCTGACGACCCTTCGTTCGTTGATGTGATGTGTCACATCCAACAGCTGAGCAGATGGGACATGGAAGACCTCGACCCGGAATGGAAGAGATTGGCTGCTTTTCTTCGAAAGAAGGAGACACTACCCATGGTAGTCCCTCTGATGATAGATTCCTACAACAACACCAACAAGCTTGCTTGGAAGCCTCCTTTCTCAACTCCGGCTGTATCCATAAAGTTGGACCGCTTGTACACTGTTCCCCAGGAAGACCCCTTTTACGGGGAACAACCTGAGGCCAATTCTGTTGCACTGAATGCAGCCCATGATAGTTCTAAACAGCCGCGGCACCTCAGTACACAACCCCCAGATAAGGACTCCAGGCAGTTCGATTATCTGGCTAGGAAAGTTTTTTCCTCCTCTACATGTGCCATCCGGTCACAAAACTTCCTTGCCCACATGGTACAGTACCAAAACGACCTGTGGGACAAGGCACTGGATATTATTCAAGCCATGCCAGACTCCCCCAGACAGGTGGAGCTGAAGGCCATCATGAAGTCAGGTTCAGATCTCAGTAATCACGTCCTGAGGGCATCTTACGATACGGTGGACTCAGCGGGCAGAGCCGCCACTTCTGCAGTCTGTATCCGCCGATATTCCTGGCTGAGAGTGTCCAGGTTCGCCCCAGACATCCAATCCAAAGTAATGGATGCCCCTTTCAAAGGGCCAGTTCTGTTTGGGGAGGATACCCAAAATATAATTTCCCATCTGCAAGAGGCGGGGAAAGCCATTGGGTCAGTGCATGCCATGTATAGACCCAAGCAGCAACCTAAGCTGTCTTATCGTAAGACTGGCTGACAGCAATATAGAGGACAGCAACAGCAACAACAGTGGGCAGGCTTCAAACGCAAAGCCTTCACCCCTGCTTCAAAAGGTTCTGCTCCACTGGCCCCAAGAACCTGTCAACCCATGCTTCCTCTCCCCGGCTCCTCCACGTGACTCATTGCCTGACCCCCCAATCGGCCGAGGCTTCAGGGGAGGCAGTGGGGGATTCTCCATTCTCCTTGCACACCGAAGGGTGGCACCGGGTGGGTCCTGCAACTCATCGAAAGGGAGTACACACTTGAGTTTATGGTGGTTCCCCCAGACAACCCTCTAATGCAGTCTCACTACTCTCTGGCCCACAGCATCCCCATAGCAGAGGAAATCCAGGCTCTCCTTCAAAAGAAGGCCATAGAGTCTGTTCCCCCAGAACAACGAGGGACAGGATTCTGCTCCCACTTTTTCCTCATACTAGAGAAGACAGGCGAACTCCGTCCTGTTCTGGACCTAAGCCACCTGAATCAGTACATAGAGTAGAAGAAATTCAGGATGGTTACCCTGATAGGCCTGCTCCCTTTGCTCCACCAAGGGGACTGTCTACGCTCCCTGGACATGCAGGATGCATACCTCCACATTCTGATCTTCCAGCCGCACAGGAGGTTCCTGCGCTTCCAGTTTCATGGGTGTCATTACCAGTTCAAAGCCTTGTCCTTTGGCCTATCCTTGGCACCGAGGGTGTTTACCAAGTGTCTAGCTGTGGTAGCCATACGTCTCAAGAGGCAGGGACATTCTGTCTTTCCCTACCTCAACGATTGGTTTCTAACCGCTCCCTCTCGGGACCTGCTTATAGGCACCATTCAAGACACATTTTCCCTCTTTCAGGAACTGGGTATCACTCTAAATCTCCCAAGTCTTACCCCTGGCCAAGTCAGCTGCTTCAGTACTTGGGGGCAATCCTGGACACGGCACGAGGCAAAGACCTTCCTTTCCCAGGACACAGCAGAGCGTCTTTAATCCCATGCTCGGCACTTGCTCTCAGCTTGCCAAGTTCCAGGCCAGACAGTACTCAGACTGTTGGGACATATGGCAGCGGCCATTGCCACTGTTTCCATGGCCCAGCTCTACATGAGGGTGATCCAGTGGAACCTCAGGGTCCAGTGGGATCAGAGGTCAGACGACTTGGACCAACTGGTCCTGGTATCCAGCTTAGTCAGGCAATCACTGACATGGTGGCTAGATTCTCCCAACCTCTCCGGAGGGGTTTCCATACGGAAGGAATCTCCCACCCAGATCCTGACTACAAATGCATCGGGCCAGGGTTGGGGAGCTCACCTGGGCACTCGCCAGACTCCGGGATCCTTGACTCGGCAAGAGTTTCATCTCCACATCAATGTTCTGGAGTTGAGGGCAATCCTTTTTGCCCTCCAAACCTTTCAGACAGTCCCTCTACCTCGGCCTCTGCTGGTACAAACCGACAACATGTTGGTGGTGTTTTATATCAACAAGCAAGGGGGGACACACTCTTATCCTCTTTGCAGAGAAGTCATGAGAGTGTAGACTTGGGCAGTGGACCATCAGCTGGAGCTCTCAACAGTCCACATCCCGAGCATTCATAACACTCTGGCCGACAGCCTCAGTTGGACTTTGTCCAGGGCCCACGAGTGGGAACTTCTCACCACAACAGCGGAAGATCTTTTCACCAGATGAGGTCGCCCAGAATCGATCTGTTCTCCCCATCCAACGCAAAACTGCCCAGTTTTTTCTTGCTAGATCTAGGGCTTGGTGTTTTCTTGAAAGACATGTTGTCCCTCTCCTGGACGGGGAGGTTTCTTTACGCCTTCCCTCCTTTCCAACTTCTGCAACGGGTACTCATCAGGTTGCAGATGGAGGGTGCAGAAATGAACATGGTGGCTCCTTTCTGGCCTCGTTAGATCTGGTTCCCACTGTTACAGCAATTGGCGGTGGAACTTCTGGTGTCCCTGCCCCTTCGGTCAGACTTGCTCTCTCAGGAGCAGAGCTCCCTGGTCCATCCGGATCTCAGATCTCTGCATCTGCATGCATGGCTCCTGCAGACCTAGCTGTCTCCCGATTTGGGGATTCCCTCAGGGTAGCAGACATCCTAGTGGCAGCCAGGAAACCCTCCACTAGGGCGACCTACACTATGAAATGGAAACTGTTCTGTGTTTGGGCCGCTGCTAGATATTTGGACCCATTCACCTGCCCAGTGAATTTGGTGCTGGAATACCTTCTGTCCCTTTCAGATGCAGAACTCCACTACTCTTTGGTAAAAGTGCACTTGTCTGCCCTTTCGGCATACCATGTGCCTGTTGACGGCAAGTACAGTACATTGCCCAACTGGACCTTCCCCGCACTTTTCTGTGGGGCATCTTACACTTGAAATCTCCCATCCGGGATCCTGCCCCACCTTGGGATCTTTTGTTTGTTTTAGAGAAGCTTTTTCTGCCTTCCTTTGAGCCTGCCACGAGCTACGCTTTCTGTCGGGGAAAGTGTTATTTTTAGTTGCCATTACTTCTGCTTGGAGAATTTCCGAGCTTCAGGCTTTGATGTGTAAGGAGCCTTATTTGATTTTCCGCAAGGACAGGGTGTCCTTGTGGACTAATCCTAAGTTTCTGCTGAAAGTGGTCTCAGAATTTACCTTGAATCAGGATATCCACCTACCAGTGTATTACCCAGAGTACTCAAACCAAGGGGAGGTTTTGTTCCATACTCTGAATGTCCACAGGGTGCTCCGCTATTATTTGGAATGCACCCATCCGGTTCGCAAATCTGATCAGTTTGTTTCTTTTGCCCCCTCCAAATAGTGGGGGCTCCAGTTTCTAAACAGTGTTTATCTAAATGGTTGGTTAATTGCATTGTGTTCTGCTGCAACAAACACTACAAACCCTTACCGGTCTCGGTTAAGGGTCATTCTACCAGGGGCATGGCTGGTGCTTTTGCCTCACTGAAAAATGTGTCTGCTGCTGACATTTGTGCAGCTGCAACTTGGAGATCTGTCCACACCTTTGTGAAGCTCTACAATCTGGACATTGCTTCTCGCCACAGGGCTGGCTTTGGACTTGCAGCCCTTCAAGGACTTATGTCCTGATTTCTTTTGAGGAGACTTAACCTCCACCCTTCTGCCCAGGATTTCTCCTCTACTGCTTGGGACTCTGTTCTAAAGGTGTTACCTGCTGCAAGAGAGAATCAAGTAAGATAGTATAGTTACAGAATCTCAGCGTAATGAGATTCATGGTAGAGCTCTCAAGCAGGTACTGTATTTCCCTCCATCCTTTCGTCCCCCTGGTGAAACGTTTTCCTCTCCATCTCCGATACCTTCATTCCTCAGTTCTCTAAATTTATCTGTCTCATTGGCCTCTGGCGATGGAACTGGAGCTAGGCTGGGGGAATGCCCCTTTTATACCATATGTGACGTCGGATGTGGGCCAACGCCAGGGGCAGTCCCCCACTGGGTACTGCTAGCTAGAAAGTTTCTGTGGGATCCTGATGCCTGCCGGCTTCAGTCCTAAAGGTGCTACCTGCTACAAGCGCTCCTCTCGATCTACTGTTACTGTAAGTTCTTACGTAACTATACTTTTCACACAGAAGGGGTTCTCTTTGAGTTCTAGGTCATGCCTTTCAGCCTCTCCTTGGACCTCTGGGTCTTCACCAAGTGCATTGCATTAGTGACTGCATTCCTGCAGCACTGAGGAGTCAGGATTTACCCTTACCTGGATGAATGGCTGATAGCCAGGCCATCCAAGGAGGCGGTGGAGCAGTCCAGGGACTTGGCACTCCAGACCTGCAGAGACTTGGACCTTCTGGTCAACCCAGTCAAGTCCAAGCTCAGCTCCTCGCAGATGATCCACTCTATTGGGGCAGTGCTAGACTCCTGTGGGCCAAGGCCCAACTCCCTGCAGACTGGGCATTGGCTCTTACCTTATTTACCCGATTGTATCAGGTTGGGTGCTCATGCCCTGCCCAGGACTTCCTGCAGCTGCTGGGGTATGTGGCATCCTGCACCAGCATGGTTAGATGGGCCCACTAGCAGATGCGCCACCTGCAGTGGGAGCTGAGCTGCCAGTGGTCGCAGCGTCTAGGTCACTTAGACCTACTGGTCACAGTGACCCAGGTGATTTGGGATGCCATTCAGTGGTGGCTCATCCCAGAACATGTGGAGGAAGAAAGAGTCTTGTTTAACCACCAGAGCCGACCATCACCCTGACAACGGGCACTTCTCTGGTGGGATGGGGAGTGCACCTGGGGGACCACAGAGCCCAAGGGTTCTGGACCCCTCATGGGTCCCGTTACCACATCAACCTGCTGGAGCTCCATGCAGTGCACCTTCTCTGGCAGAATTCGCTCCATTTGTCTGGGGTCTGATCATACAGGTCCAGACCTACAATACCATGGCCATGTATTACCCAAAAAAGCAGGGCAGCACGCCCTGTCTTCGTCTCTGTCAGGAGGTTCTCCGCACCTGAACCTGTGGCAGGAGCCTCCAGCCAGCTAGCGGACACCATCAGCTGGGTGGGCAAGGTGTTGCACGAGTGGTGTCTGCATCAGTAGGTGGTGAACCACCTGTTCTTCCAGTGGGCACTCCCCTGGTCAACTTGTTCTCCTCCTGGGAGAATGCAAAGCTGAAACTGTTCTGTGCCCACCTCCCACAGTGTGGGACACTGATGGGGGAACGCCTTCACAAGGCCCTGGGCCACCGGCCTCCTCTACGCCTTCCCTCCCTTTCCCCAATCCACAAAGTGTTGGTCAGGGTGTAGAGGGACAAGGCATGGATAGTCCTGGTGGCTCTGGATTGGCTACACCAGTTCCCTACCTGGATCTCCTCAGCCTCAGCAGCAGACCTCTGTGACAGTTGCCTGTGTGCCCGGATCTGCTCTGTTACAAAAGGAAGGATCTGCATCTGGACCTTCAGTCCCCTGCACTTGATAGCCTGGCTCCTGAGTGGCTAGAGATCCAGGCTTTCAGTCTCTTGGAAGATGTTCTCCACATTGGGGAGACTTCCCAGAAAGAGTCGACCCACTAGGGCAGGGAGCTAGTCCCTCTGGCCCGTCCCCTGGATAGCATTCTCAACTACCTATGGCCCCTCTCCCAAATGGGAATGAGGTTGACGACCTTCAAGGTGCACCTGCCAGCCATCTCTGCCGCTTCGCCCTTGATGCCCCCCCCCCGCACCCATCACTGTAAGCTTTACCATTCACTGGCCCTTCCATCCCTGAGCAACCGGCGCCTGCTTCACTTTGCTAAATTTGTTTCTAACTTCTGGCTCTGCTCCCTCCCACCCTACCTCGTTTCCTCCTTATCTTCCTCACCAACCCCAGCGCACGCCCTCAGGTCTACTGACTCCAGGCCATTAGCTATCCCTCATCGAAGAACCTCCGCATGCCATTCTGTTTTCTCTTACCGCCTCCCTAAGCTCTGGAATGACCTGCCGGCCCAAATCCACCATTCTTCCTCCAAATACTCTATCCTCCGACCTTTCTAACTTCTTCGCTCTCAATTGTACATGCCCTTGACACCCCCCTGACTCATCCACGTGCCTCCTCCTTACGTGCCTAACCAGAGGCTGGGCCTCGCCAATTGACTGGCTTATAATAAAGTTGCCCCACATCTTCTTGCTCTTATCTCCCCAGGCTCGTGGTCCCAGTTCGCACTGCCAGCCCGATGCATTTTTCTCTTTCTCTAATTCTCTAGACTTCGGCACTTATGTAATCCATGTGTAGTTTCCATGTTAATCAAACATGTATGCCACCACCTACATGGCACAAATATGTAGTGCTTCCACTTGCTTAAGCCTGCCTAGCTACACTCATCCATGTAACCACCGTTTTGATTTGTTTCGACTCTAAATTTCAACCCATTGCCTGTTTTATGTATACTCCTCCTGTGTAACCCATGTAACCACTGTGTTGAACTTGCTTGACTCTAAATGCATCACATTGTTTGTATTATGTATACTTCTCCCATGTATCCCCCCACCCCCAGGTCGCACCGTGAGACGAGCATTGTTTTGCTCAGTGTACCTCTCCTGGTGAAACATTTTCAATAAATAAACAACAAATAAATAAAATACCGGGCACAGGCTGGTATGCTGATGATGGCGAAGGAGAAGGTGGTCGGGCATTTCTTTAAAGGCATGAACCACCTATCCCTGCCAGTGCGTGAACCACCACCACCTTGAGACTTGTTACTGGTGCTGGCAGTGCTCATGGGCAAGCTGTTTGAACTGTTGCACAGGTGTGAGCTGCCACACCTATCATGGAAGACTGCCTTCTTGGTGGCTATCACCTCCGCCAGAAGGATCAGCGAGCTCCAGACTTTCTCGGTGGCATCTCCATATCTGGTGTTCCACAAGAACAGGGTTGTTCTCCGCCCCCACCAGAAGTTCCTCCCGAAGGTTGTGTCAGAGTTTCACCTTAATTAGGTGATCCCCCCCCCCACCCCATGTACTTCACCAGTCCAGCCTCGGAGGCCAAGTACAGGCTCCACTCAATGGACCTGACGTGAGTGCTTGCTTACTACATGGAGCGCATAGCTGGAGTTCGGGGAGAGGTTCACCACCTATTAGTGACATATGCTGAAGTCACACCTGGCATACAGGCAGGTAAGCAGACGCATGGCAGATGAATCATCTCCTGCATTCACCTATGCTATAGGTTGACTGGTAGGGAGCCTTCTGTAGGGCTTAGGGCTCATTCCACCAGGCGTACTACTGCCATAGTGACTGCACCCAGGGACATTCCTATCCAGGAGATCTGCAGGGCTGCTACCTGGAAGTCAGCACACGCCTTCATTTCCCACTACGACATCAACCTGGAGTCACGCCAGGATGCTGATTTTGAGGCTTTGGTTCTTCAGTCTCTTTTCCCTAAATAGGGGGTGTACGCCTTGCCCCTCCTCCCAGAGAACTGCTAGGAGTCTGTCAGAAGTGTAGATAGTGCACCATATTCATGTCCCTAGAAATGAGGGTTCACACCTGTAATGATAGTTCTAGGAATTCTATATGGTGCATATCCACAAGACCCACCTAACTTCACTTGACAAGTGGCACACAGATCCCTGCTTCCAGTGTGCAAGATCTAATATCATGGGGTGGAGCCAGGGAGTATACAACCAAGGTTCATGGGAGGAGCTTAGCTTTAAGATTTTCTAGCAGATCTAAGAAAGAAAGACTGCTAGAAGTATGGATGTGCACCATATACCATTCCTAGAACTTCTGTTACTGGTGAGTAACCCTCTATCTTCTTCAGGGATATACAGTCATCAGGTCAAACCGTAGGAACTTCACCGTTGATAAAGTAGGATCCACGCGGAAGATTTTCAGCAGTACAACCGGGGCCCCTCACGCCAACATTACCAACCCTATATAGGCATGAGCGGTCCCGCTCCCTCCTCCGTTCTTTCCCACCATCGACTCGGGCTGCATGGGTCTCTGTGGGACCTCCGAAGCAGTTTTGCACCTTTTTTGTGTACGATTTTAATTTACCTAGTTTTGTTTAGAATCTCCTTTTGTTAGAGATTCCTCTATCGAGAGCATTTTTTTCCCTCCTCCTTTCCTCCATCGTGGCTGCAACAATGGACGATCTTCACGGATGATGTTTTCTCTGTGTCGACGGTCCTGGGCCTTTCTTGAATTGTTAGTCTCTGCAGTTTACTCTTCCTGCCCTGCAGTGCAGAAGCCAGCTCTACAAAGAAGATTCCTAATGGAGCGTTTTTGGGCAGGGACCTTCCGGGGTTCCCTCCACCCCATCACCAGAGGTTTTTTTTTCGAGCTAGCTGGCCTCTGAGTCCCAGGACCAGCCCTTGGGGATTCGTTATCAGAGAGACCTTTACCAGGAATGCTTCCCCCGGCGTTTCCATTCCCCAATGGACTCCTCGTCGATGACTCCGGCCTTGTTGAGGATCGCTGTCCAGGTCTTTGCTCTTTCCAGACCCATACTGACAGCGCTTCACCGAGCGTCAGGTCTCAGCCTCTCAGGATTGTTTCCCCCGGCTTTCCCAGCCCTGATTGCTCCTCCTTTTTCAGGAGGTTCCACATTGATGGCTCCAACCTCATTGAGGATCATTGTCCAGGTCTTTACCCTTATCATACCCATACTGACAGCATTGTTGCCCACCTGGTCGGGTGACTGTTCTCCAACTCTCGAGTCGGCGACTTCCGCTCAGTCGGCAACTGGCTCAACGGCAGCAGCCCTCTGGTTGCAGTCTGGTGGCTCTCCAGGCCCTGGGCTTCAGGCTCTCAAGCTCATCAACAGGGTTGTGCCCTGTGCCATCGATGACGGCTTCTACTGTCGTCGTCTTTTAAGGCACCTGCTCCATCGATGATAGGGTCGGTGGTGGCAGCCCTCCGTTCGTGGCCTGTTACTTCTCCAGGCAAGAGCTTTGGGCTGTCTGGGCTATCAATCCCGTCGATTGGGTTGTCGTGCCCTGTGCCGTTGACCTCTCTGCCGTCGATGACACCTTTTACGATCGCCGACCTCTGGTGCTCGCCCATCGATGACAGCCCTCCTGTTGCGCCTGATGCTTCTCCAGGCCCCAGGCTTCAGGTTTTCAGGCTCTCAAGACCCATCTCACGGGAGTTGTCGCGGCTCTGTGTCAGTCAATCCCTGTCGCCGATTTACATCTTTACCATTGTTGGCCATAATGGGGCCTGCTCCATCTACAACTAGCTCATCGATGACCGCCGTTCCATTGTGACCTGATGCTTCTCCAGGCCCTGGGCTTTTTGGGCCCCCAAGACCCATTGACGGGATCATCGTGCTCGGTGCTGCTGATCTCTTTGCAGTCAACAATTTCTTCTACCGTCAACGACCTTTTTTTTTTTATTTTCATCTTTATCCTCCTCCTTCCTACCTCCGGTGCCCCCTCCTTCCGTCCGCTCATGTCCCCCCGGTACCTGCCTTAGGGATCTGCCCCTAGAGTTCCCATCCTCCTCTCCTCGCACAGTGGGGTCTGTCCTGTAGGTGGTCCGGGTGGACTTAGGCGGCCTTCATCTAGGGCTGCCGGAGGGGATTTTTCCGGTTTTCTCCCTTCGTCCCCACTCCCCCTAGGGCGCCTTGCGCTAGGGACGTACATCCCAGTGGTAGCGTGCTTATGCACGCCAGACCCTCATCGCCCGCCGCGTCCCCTCTCCTGGCTCCGACCAAAGCGGCCGCCTCCATCCCCTTCCACTGCGGTGCTTCCACCAGCTTACGGAAGGAATGCGAGCGCGAATGCGCTCTTGGTACCCGCCCTGAGGGAGGAGGCATCTGTTGGGGCCTTCGATCCTCCCTCTCCCGCCGACCCCGGCCACCCGAGTCCGTCCCGAACCTGGGTTGCCGGCGCAGCGCGAAGTGTGGCGTCCAGTGCCTCAACCCTCGGCGCCACCGGGCCGGCTACCGACAACAACCTTAATGGTGCCTGCTCCATCAACGACTAGTTTGTCGATGACAGCCCTCCCGCTGCGGCCGGTTGCTCCTCCAGGCCCCAGGCTTCGGGCTATCAAAGAGAGTTCTCCAGGCCCGTTGATGGGGTTGTCATACCCTGGGTGGTCCATCCAGTGTCGGAGACAGTGGGAATCTAGGCCACTCAGGGATGATCTATGGCGCCCTGGCACCTCTGCTTCCTCCCACCCCGACAAGGAATCCCGCATGCTTGACCTTGGGGGCTACAGGGTTTCTACTTTTTCTGTCTTGGGACTGGGCATTGCCCATTCCCCACTTGGTGGAGTATCAGAGGACTGTTTGTCAGAAGGGCAAGGCTGCCGCTGCAGCCCTTCATCTTTACTCTCAAACATGAGGTTCTCAGGTGCTCACAGAGTGCAGGGGATTATCGCAAACCCTTCCTCAAGGCACTTTATTGTATCTCTGACGCAAGTGCCAGGACTGCTGCCTCAGGTATTTGCCTTCGGAGGCACCCCTGGTGGCGGTCTCTGGTATTTCAGTCGATGTCCAATAGAGGGTGCTTAATGCCCCTTTTAGCAGCTCCAGTTTATTGGACCAAATGTTCAGGACATCTTTAAACTGTGCTACAGGCATAGGACAGGGCCATTAAGTCTGTCTTCTCGCTCTGTCGCACTCAATCTCAGAGCAAACAGCGCCCTTCTTTCTTAGGGTCCCCTACATCCGGGGCAGCCTCCTGGCCCCAGGGTAACTGAAGAGCCTCTTCCACCTTGCCTGCTACTTTCTTCTTAGGTTCCGTGGGTCAAGCGACCTTGGGGTGTTGTGCCTGCCCCTGCAGCTGGTCCTGCCTCCGCTTGGCTCCTGGTGGACCCTTCCTCTTCTAGTCCTTGACCAAGAGGTGGTGGGCAGAGGTCGGTTCTCCCTCCATTTTAATTCTTGGAGAACCATCTCTTCAGATGCCTGGATCCTTCAGAGTTTAGAGAGGGGTCATGCTCTGGAGCTTATAGAGACTCCTCTAAAGACCCCTTCCCCCAGAACCCTCCACTTACCTCCTGGACAGGTATCTGTGAGTATACTGGATCTCAGAGATCTCACCTGGTACATCCGGTACGAAATAGCTTCGTATGGTCACCCTGCAGGGCTTGCTGCCCCTTCTCAAGCAGGGCGCCTGGCTGTGCTCCCTGAATACGTGGGATGCTTCCTTGCATATCTCGGTCTTTCTACTGCATAGAAGGTTTCTGTGGTGGTTCTTCTTCTTTCCGTGGGAGCTTTATCCACCCAAGGCCTCTTGGCTTATATGCTGCACCTGTGCATGGACAATTTAGAGACTATGGCTGGGCTCCACCTCAGTCCATAAAGTGTTCCCAGGGAGGATGGCCCCTTTCGACCCTTTCAGAGTTGTCCCCCTTTGGGATGTACTCTCCTCAGCAGGTCTGCACCACAGATGCCTCGGGCTCTGGCTGGGGGGAAGGTGCCTCTGGGTCCCTCCCAGACTCAGATTCTGGGTACCAGATGTAATCCTTATTCTTATCAATGTCCTGGAGATGCATGAGGTTCCATATGCCATGCTGGCCTTTCAGAACCATCTTCTCCATGGATAGCTGTTGTTCCGGATGGACAACCTTAGCGCTGTCGATTTCAGCAGCCAGCACAGGGGACTCGCTCGTATCCCCTATACAGAGAGGTCATGGAATTTGGTACCAGGCCACAGACCCATCCTCTGGCCAGGACCATGTTCCTGACATGCAACTCACTCTGGCTGACTGCCTCTGCAGGGCAATGTCCAGCGTGCATGAGTGGGACTCCCATCTTCCATCGCTGATGGTTCTTCACCAGATAGGGCGGTCCAGAGTTGGACCTTCTTTGCGTCCCCCACTCAGTGTAAAACTGCCTGGTCTCTGCTCGCTAGATCCAGGGCCTGGAATTTTCTGGCAAGAGACACTGTCCCATTCCTGGAATGGGAGGTTTCTTTATGCCTTTCCTCCATCTCAGAGGGTGCTACCCAAGCCCCACATGGAGAGGGCCAGCGTTATTCTGATACCCCTACACTGATCGCAGCAGATATGGTTTCTGCTGCTGCAGTAGCTGACGTGGGATTCCCAGGTCCCTCCGCTTCTCTACAGGGACCTGTTGGCGCAGGATACCGGGACCCTGGTCTATCCCAATTTCAAGTCCTGCATCTGTGACTCCTGAAGCCATCCATGGCCATTGCCCAGCTGGGCGTGTCACAGACGGCAGCGTACATCCTCGTTGCAGCTCAGAAGCCCTTCTCTAGGACCACTTATGCCATGGAGTGGTAACTGTTTTGCTATCTGGGCAGCCAAGCATCAACTGGACTGCTTTTCCTGTCCAGTGCACTGGGTTCTGTACTACCTACTGTCCTTTTTGGGCTCCAGTCTCCAGTACTCTACCATCAAGGTGTACCTCTTTGCTATATCAGTCTTTCATAAGCCAGCGTGTGACCGTGCTATGGATCAGTTGCTGGTGTCCCACACTCTCCTCAGGGACATCCTGTGTCTGAAGCCTTGATCCGTTCTCCAGTTTCGGCTTGGGGTCTAAAGTTTTCTTCAGGTGCAGTTGACCCCGTCTCTGTCTGAGCTAGCTGCGACTTGCGGGTTATGCTTTCTGTCTTGGAAAGTGTTCATTTTGGGGTCTGTTACCTCTGCTCGGAGGTTCTGCGAGCTTCAGGGTCTTTGTGAAGGGCCCTCTTTGATTCTTCACAAAGACAGGGTGATTCTTGCGCACTAACTCTTAAGTTTCTTCCTACAGTGGTGTCTGGTCTGCTCCAACCCAGTCCATCCACCTTACAGACTTTTTTTTCCTGAGCATGTCGAAGCATTGCTCAGCACACTAGGTACGTGCAGAAATGTTGCAGTAGTATTTGCTTTGGACTATAAAGCACAGGAGGTTGAAGCAGCTCTTCGCTCCTTTAGCCCAGGTAGAGAGGGCACTCAGTTTTCATTACAAGGTTTGTCCAACTGGTTGACACCTCGTATTATGTTTTGCTGCAACCAGCATGGCAAAGAGTTGCCAGAGACAGCCCTTTCCATAAGGGGCATGGCTATTTTGGTGGTCTGTTTTAAAGGGGTCTCAGCCGCTGGCATTTGTGCTGGTCCCCCCAGGAGTACCATCCATACTTTCCCAAGCAGTACAGTCTGGACCTTGGCTCTAGCGGCCGTGCAGGTTTCGTCAGAGTTGTGCTGCAGGGCCTCTTATCCAGCATTTCAGTTGGCCTTCCTCACAGACTGTTTCCTTGCACTTGTAACTGCTTGGGACTCATGCCTACGGTGTGACCTGATGACTGAGATACCCCCGAAGAAGATAGAACAGTTACATGAGAACTTACCGTAACAGTAGCTCTTCGAGGGTATTCAGTCATTAGATCTGCTTTATCTCCCACCATCCCCCTTTTTGTGGGGTTCTCTTAGAACTGGTTATGTGGTGTATCCAGCTTTTTATTTGGCCTGGGTGCCTCTTTCTCTCCTCTGTCCCCTAGGGCGTGAATATGTTCCCTTAGTCTCCGGAGGAAAGAACTGAGGAGGGAGCAATGCCGCTCATGCCTATATTGGGTTGGTGATGTTGGCGTGGGCGGCCCAAGTTGTACTGCTGCAAATCTTCCGTGTGGATCCTGCTTCACCGACAGTGAAGTTCCTACGGTGTGACCTGATGACTGAGATCCCCTCAAAGATCTACTGTTATGGTAAGTTCTTGTGTAACTGTTCTTTTTCCCGCTTTTGCTTTTAGCTGCATGCGAGGTCACCTTGGGTCTGTTTCAAGAAAACAGAGGACTTGTGAAGTAACTGATTTGCTGATTTGAATCTCTCTCCCCTTTGCTGTTTCAGACTTCTGAATTACATCATGACGGAGTAGTTACTATTGCTGTAGCATCCCATCATTTCTTTGGTGAACTGCAGAAGACGCCACAACTTGATGCACTGCTGAAGAGGTTTCCTGACTGGTCTTTTCCTTCCAGCTGGGTCAGCACATATGACCTCTTCATCTTTTAACAACTCTTCAACCAGCAAGAAACGTTTTTCCTACATGAAAAAGCTAATTTAAATGCAGTTGCAGTTTTAAAGGGGGAATGGTGCTGAAGATTGTGAAGTGTTCTCATGAGGTCTGCAACATCAGATTCTAAACTATGCAAAAAAAAGGGGGTGGGGAGGGTACTTGAGGATTCCAAATCTAGGTTAAAAATGTTCTTTAATTTTGCATACTATGCACTGTTCTGCAGATGTTCTTTTACTTGAAACTGGTTCCTAGGAATTGCAGGCGAGGGCTAGTCAGTTACCTGACATGTTATATTTTGCACTTCATGGAAATTCGTTTTTGTTCATTGGTCATAACTGTTGCAAATCATTAAACTAGGCCATTTTTTGTTTATTTTTTATGTTTAAAAAAAGCATTCCTTTCATTATCTGCAGCATAAGGATAGGATCTCTGAAGCAATTATTTTGCAGCTTCTAGTCTGCTTAATGCTCAAAAAAATGTTTTCAAGGTCAGACACAACTCTTTATCGTGACACTCCAGAGGGAAACAGAATGCACTGGTTATGTGTTTTTGGAACTTTGCCTATTAAGGATTATGTCACAGTGGCTTGGTACTGACGTTCTAGAATGTGCAAGAATTGTTTAATAGTGAAGAGGAAGATTGCAAGACAGACTTGGAAGAAGTACTAAAAAATAATTTCTGTACAAAATCAAACAGCCTGAGCATATCAGAAGAGTGGGAGGGAGGAAGGAGTATTAACACACATTTCAAACCATTTCCCGCTACCTTTAACACTGCTGCACGTAACAGTCATGCTTGTGTGCTGTTTGGCCACATGAGGAGGAGTAGTTTTAACAGAGTGAAAGGTACCAGGAAGCCTGCTAAAATAAATGCAGTTTGCGGGTGTACTGAATGTGTCACCTTTAACAGGACCTGGGCGTAGCCAACACATTCAGTTTTATTTATTTTATTTATTTGCTTTTGTTAACCAGGTAAGCACTCTAGACATCCAAGTGCCTATTTTCAGGTGGGACCCAGGAGGGTTACAGTGTACATACGTAACGTAATACAGAGTTGAGGTAACATACAGGAGCCTCAGGCATAGACAAGTAGGTGGTACAGCATATGGCACAACAGGCTCTAAAATGGTTAAGTAGGCAGAACAGCAACAAGATACATAACAGCATTAATAGGTAGAAACATCTAAATAACATCATGAAAGAGAATAACATCAAAATAAATGAAAGTACAAGCAGGTACTGATACGACATGAGCGCCTATCTTGAAAGAGAATGACATCAAATAAATGAAAATAGAAGCAGGTACTGATATGACAAGAGTGCCCCTCCAACAGGAGGGCAGAAAGTGCCTTGTGCTGGTTATCAGAAGAGATTTAACAGCAGCCGGTATCAACAGCATTCAGGACAGCTCCCTCAGTAAATCGGGAGGGAGGGAGAGAATACGCTGGGTCTGTATGGTACATAGACAGGCAGAGGCAGATTTGAGGAAGCTCCAGAGGGATGTTTTGAAGCAGGGATGGGAGGGAGAGGCATGAACTAAGGCAGGAAGGGAGTTCCACAGTCTTGGCGCATGGACGGAGAAGGCCCGGTCTCCTGTGAGGGTGCGGGTCTTAGGAACCAGGCAGACCTGTGCAGCACTGGATCTTAAGTGGTAGGAAGGGGTTCCATGTTTGAGGGGATGGGCAAGCGCGGAAGGAGTGGCCATTCTAACTGTGTTATCTACGAAGTTGCCAAGGGCAAAGGCTGGTGCTTTTCAGGGGGGAGCCACTCCAGCCGTGAATAGAGCTTACAGCGATGCGTAAGGCGAGGGGCAGAGTGTGCAAAGCGGCATATATTGTTATAAGCAGTGTCCCATTTCGCAAGACTAGAATTCGGGACTGGGGCAAAGGCTACAAGCCCATAGCAAAGCGTGGGAAGAAGTATCCCCCTGGCTAGGGTGAGCCGAGCAGCCGGGGTGAGGCAATCTTTGGCTCTGTAGACAAGTCCAAGCTTGCCGTTCGTGGTCTTACATATATTCCGAAGATGCGTGGTGAGATCCAGTTGTGGATCAAGGGTAACTCCTAGATATTTGACGGAGTCCACGGCGTGCAGGAGGGAGCCATTCGCTGCATAGATGGTTAGAGGAGCCGGGCAGGAAGAGGTTTTGGCCACAGAGCCAAAGAGCATGGCCTGGGTCTTATTCAGGTTGATGGTCAGCTTGTGGCCCTCAAGCCAGTTCTGGATAAGTTCAAAGTCAGAGCTAAGCCAGGAGTTGATGGCAGTTATATCCGGAGAACTGGACAGTATGACGAGATCATCTGCGTATAGGGTGGAGTGCCCATGGGTTGTAGCGGAGGGCAGTTCATTAATGAATAGGGAAAACAGAATGGGTCCAAGGACAGATCCCTTGGGGACCCTGCAGTTAACTGGGGAAGGGGCAGAGAGGGCACGGTTGAAGCAGGTGTATTGCTGCCTTCCTGCAAGGTAGTTGGAGAACCAGGCAAGGGCTGGGTGGGAGAATCCGAGAGAATGAAGAGTGGAGTGGAGGAGGGAATAGTCAACCCGATCAAAGGCCTTAGAGAGATCGACGAAGATGGCACCGGCCAGTTTGCCTTGGTCAGTCGCGGACCTGATCTCAGAAGTAACCACGGCAAGCGCTGCCGATGTACTGCCCTTTTCTGAAGCCATGTTGAGCAGGGGAGAGAACAGCATAACCCTGAAGGTAGTGGGAGAGTTGTGTGGCAACTGCCTTTTCAAGGAGCTTACAGGTAGCAGAAAGTATGGCGATAGGGCGTTAGTTTTTAATATCTTTGGGGTCGCCTTGTTTGTAAACAGGGACAACCTTGGCCACCTTCCATAAGTCAGGGATGATCCCGAAGATAAGAGAAGAGTTAATGATGTGAGTGACCAGCCGGGCGAGGAGGAGAGCCCCCGTGCTAAGCAGCTTTGGTTCAAGGCTGTCGTGTCCTGCGCCCGTGTGGTGGGAGAGACCGGCTAGGAGTTCCTGGGTCTGTCCAGCAGAGACCCGTTTGAGGTAGAAGGGCGGTCGAGGGGAGTGTCCGCTCAGGGGTTTAGGGGCAGAGTGCTGGGAAGGAGGAGGAGCAGGCAGGTCTGAGAACATGCAGTAAAATGCAATGGTAATAGTTTGGGGGTTATTGCAGCTGCCCCCCCCGATATGCATGTCGGCGATCTGTTCCCTGGCAGACCCTCCGACCAGGTTTTTAACGTTTTGACAAAAGCGCCGAGGGTTACTGGCCAAGGCTAGCAGGGCAGATTTGCAGTACTCACTCTTGGCGGCGCAGATGGCTCTTTTACAGGAGTTTCTGAGCAGTCGATATTCAAGGAGGTCATTATTGTTGCGGGAGATCTTGTGTTTCACCCAGCATTTGTCTCTCTGCTTCATGAGGGAGAATAGGCCTCCATGGAGCCACTTCGTGACTGTGCCCCTCACTGTCCTTTTTGTAAGGGGTGCATGCTTGTTTTGCAAGGGGACAAATACCGCAAGGAAATGATCAAGGGCTGCATCAGGGTCATTAGTGGCAGTGATCCTAGACCAGTCTACACGTCGTAGATCCTCAAGGTAGTCATTGAGTATAAGTTTGGAATAGTCCCTCATCTGGATCACTCTGCCGGGGACTTTGGGCGAGGAGGTGCCCCATATGCAGTAAGTTGGAGAGTGATCTGAGATGACATCTGGGAGTATTCCTGAGTGGATAATTCTATCCATTCTATTGTTCAGTACCCAGTCGATAAGTGACCCTTTGTCCCCCCAGGAGAAGAGCCTTGTGGGTCCCACGATGATCTGGCTGAGAGCAAGGCCTGAGAGAAGAGGCTCATATTGCTTGGTATTGGGCCCCAGCCAATTGAGGTTAAGGTCCCCCAGGATTAGCAGCTCATTTGAGCCAACCTTTTCCCTAAGGTGGTCAAGTAGTGAGGAGAGCCCTTGAACACCACCCTTCAAAGGGTTGTAAGCACAGACAAGATGCACCTTTTTAGTGTTTGTTCCCAAGCAGGAGGAGGGTGTGAAGGAACTCACAGGCTGGGGATGCAGGGGGTGTATGAGCAACTGTAGACACATTAAGGTGCACCTTATAGTATAGGAGCACACCACCCCCACGCTTACTGCCTGCCCTGTCTTGCTGGATGAGGCTGTAGCCCGGGAGGGCACACACAGAGTCAGGAATGTGAGGCTTCAGCCAAGTTTCCGTGATGCCCATAATGTCAGGCTTGTAGTGGGCCACCCAGGCCATTAGTTCTGCTAAGTTGTGGAGGATGCTGTGGATATTAAGGTGTGCTATTTTTAAGCCTTTGGCAGATAGCCAGGCTGAGGGTGGGGGGGCTTGAAGGAGGGCAGGGTGGTCGGGGGACCTTGACTACCAGCTAAGTTCCCAGCCTGTGCAGATGGAGCCATGGCCCCAGCCATTGATGCAGCAGGTGTGCGTGAGGCACCCAGTGAGGGAAGGATCCCAAATGGAATGGCACCATGGCCAAGTTCTGCGGGTGTTGACACAGTCAGGGCACACACAGCTCGAACTGGTGACTTATCTAAGCCCAGCATGCTATAGGTCGGGGCGTTGCTTAAGGAACAGACGTTCTCAAGGGGTTGGTGAAACAACATCTGTATGTCACACTTCCTGATGATCAAAGAATGTGAGTTGTTCACATACATCCAAGCGAGGTAGTTGACGCAGGCATGCAGGAGCTTTAGGCAAGGCACTGGCTTGCAGGAAGACAAAGCTATTCACTTTTTGAGCACAGCTTAGCGGTCACACCCTAGGCATCAGAGCAGGAGTGGAGTAAATTTAGACCTCCCGGCTAGTTTGATGCCGGAGAGCACCCTAGAGATTGGTAATCAGGAGTAACAAAGGTCAGGAGACAGGACTTGATTTTAGATACACGTAACAGTGCTATAAGGAGAGAACTGGGAGAGTAGTTGGGGGGGGGGGGGAGAGCAACAATTCAGTAGTGCGATGGCTTGGATAAGTACCCGAAGGTAGCTCTTCATGTTGAGGTAGGCTAACAGGATTGTGATTTCAAAGGCAGTTAAAACAGAGGTGGCCTCTAGTGGTGAATTAGTATAGGCTGCTGACGGCAAAGTGAGCCCATTGGATTTTACACAATCACGTGATGTAGGATATATAACTCGATGTCGACCAAGGGTGTTGGTGGGGGCGGTGGGGCAGCCAGTGGGGTCAACACTGCAGACAGCTCCTAGGCAGCGAGCAACCAGTGAAAGAGGCAGGCTCCTGGAAGCTTGGATCCCTCGTGGCATACCTGAATTCTCTGTGACTCGATTCGGTGTGGGGGAGGGCAGCTCCGGGACCCTCTCTACCTCGGGTGTCCCAGCTGTACACAGTACCCCAAATGCTACCCCCATGCTAGTTTTCTTAATTGCACCACTGCCCCTGCAAATGATAGCATACACAGGACAATAGTGCAGTTCATAAATAGTAAACATATTGCTTGTGTTCTTAAGGATAAACATTTGAAATATACATAGATGTAAAACTTAGATGCAGTCACACTGCTTTTTACCAACTCTCCACAGGGCCTTAAAGTGAGATCTGTCATGTGGACAGTCTCACACAGGCCACATAATCTAACCCCACAAAGCACCGAAAATAAACTAGACACATGTGAAAACAGACAATTTATTATTGCAGTGTTTTCCAGTGTAATAAATCTAAAATTAAATAAGGGTTTGCCTTATCCCCGCCTCCCAACATAGTTTCATTCCCCACAAAACCAAACACGGATTTCACACCAACGCCAGACACAGATGACCTCCCCACACCCAGTCACCAGACTCTGGTTCAACCCAAAAGGACGTGTTTGTAATGCAAGCACAAGTATGACAGTCGTTGTTGTATAACAAAGTTTATTGATATTTTTCAAATAAATATAACATCTAATACATGCAACAATTTTCTTGGCCGGGGTAAGCCGCTTGGGGTTACAGCTCTAAAGATCATCATGTGTTACTGTATGCATTAAAAACCAAACACTCTTTCATATATGCCAAATGAATTTAATTTCAGTATAGACTGTAATTCCTGAATAGTTATTAATCTTTCAGTCATTGGACAAATATGAAATCTTTTACATTTTCTGTTTAGCAGAAATGACTGTCTCACCATCCTCACTTTCACGGTTTTATTTCATACAGTGCCCAAGGAGTTTGATCCAAACCAGACACACAGATGAACCCCCACCCCAGCACCAGACCCTGGTTCAACAAAACAGAGTTTTCTTGAGCCTCAACAGCCCCCCTCCCCCAAAAAAACACACACAAATGCCCCACCTTCATCAGCATATCCCTAAACTGTCCCTAATTATGAGGGACATCCCTCATTTTACCCCTCAAAATTTCTTTGTCCCTCATCCAACCCTCATGGAAAAGGTGCTGCCCTCACAGAGAATGTGCTGTGAATTCAGACTTTAAAGCAAAATTTCTTAATATTCTGAGATGCCAAATCAAAAATGTAATGAATTAAGGTGGCATGTCCGTTTCTTACCAGCAGTTCGCTCCGACAGTTCGCCCCCTCTCTCCTGCAAAAATGAAATACCGCAGGAAGATTTTATATTTTTTTGAAACCCCTAAATTAATAACTTACTTTACAGTGGGGAAACATTAACTTTCCTGCAACGTTTCCCCAAGATCTGGAGGGAACGAACTATTGATAACGACTGAATGTGTAGCCATGAATTAGATGTCAAGGTAGGTTGGGCCTGATAATTACAACAGCACCACATTTCTATGACTCCAGAGTTGAACCACAAAACTCTTAACACCTGAAAGTTATGGATAAGTTAAAGCTTTATCCCTCAAAATTGTTTAGTCCCTCATCCACCCTTCATGGAAAAGCTTCATCAGCTGAAGGAGGAGAAGAGGACACTCAGAGGGGCCAAAACAAACCACAAGAGAAAGATTGTGAGGGAAGAACACCAGTGACCAAAACATACAAAGTATGAGTACCCATGGCTTAGTAACAAAATAATCCAAATTAGTGCCTGGTAGTAAAACTAACAAATGCACACCACTGTTTTGGCAGTTATTCCACAGTTACCCAGAGAACAGTTTCCCTATGCATTCTGTGCTTACTCCAGGTACCCTTTATTCCATGATGCAGGCAAACTACTGTATATAGCACTTTCCTAGTGCATCCGGGGTGGGGTTAATAAAGGTCAGCAAGGTTATTTAACGCACTCAGACATTGTGCCCAGATCAACTGAATTAAAAGCATATGCTAGCAAGCTCTGGTCCAGTCCCACTGACCTGTATCAGAACTGGGCCCCAGCCAATGTCGGGTGAAAGAAGTCAAACGCAGTGGGGATCACAAAAGTGTGATCTACAGCCCTGTTCTCATGACATGTTTGTAGCTCCAGTGGCTCAAGGCAGACAAGTTAAGATGCACTAAAACAAAAGGCTAAACTAGCCCAAATGACCTGTTCTCTCCTATAAACATACACTGTATAAAACTCTGTACTGTGAACTAGGCTTGCTAATTTCCTGATTCATAGAAATTCCTTTTCTCAACTTTTCTTGCAGTTCTTTACCATGCTTACTTGTAAAAATGCTGCCCCCTCTCCCCCAGCTGTTGCACCCTCATTTTACTTGAAACCCAGAAAATGATGCCATACCTTGTTAGTCAGATGTCGGGTCGGAAGGGCAAGAAAAGAAGACTGCGCTGACAGCACGGATTCTGTAGAGGTGGATGCTGAGACTGAGCAAATACTTGCATTTTAGAGTCTTTCTGTCCTAAACTGCTCCTGCTGGTATTTTGATCTGGCTCCTCATCCCAGTGAATAGGTTGTCTCCGTACTGCCAGCTGCTGCCCCAATGTGATGAGTACCGGTATAGCGTCTTGGTCTGCAGATTCGGGGGAAGGGGTGCAAATATACCTCACGCTCGTGTGAGACTCTTGATTAATCCCACAAGTATAATTTCCAGATAGTGGCCTTGACGTCATACACTATTACAAATATATTTTTGAGGCGAGTAAGGGGGGGGCACCCGCGTTCGGTCTGAAACTCAGTTCCAATAATGCTGGTCCATTCACTCACCAGGTAATAACAGGAACCACATGTGAGTAGCACAAACAAACATATTTGTTCAGTTTAAAAGGCCTGTGGATCTCCTGCCCCCCACACACACACACACACTCCTGAGATCAAGCCAGTTGCATTCTCCATACTGACAGAGTCCTGGTCTGGTAGCCAGTCAGCAATTTAGATACTTGTTTCATACTCTTGTGGCGTGTCCCCTTACTGATCCCATCCCCAGTGTTTGCTTACAGCCACTAAAAACAAGAAATAACAGATTAAGGTTGGGTCACCAGCGTGACAAGGAAACGGACAACTGTGTATTAATGGAGCCTGTAAAATTCCGGGCGCTGGCTTTGGACAGGCAAAAACATATACTGTTGTAGGATGATTCAAGTACCAATGTTTTTCTGAGCCTCCCAAAACATGCTTCCCTTTGTGGAAATCCATGTGAGTGACCCCCTCTCCACAGTTTTTTCTGAATTAACCAGAAATTCCAACATCTTCCTATTAGAGTGAAAACCCATTCAAAATTTTGATGTTTTAGATTTTTTTAACATGATCCTACAAGTTGTTAATCACCAGAGCTGTGTCTGTTTCTCTGTGGTGCTTTTGTTTTCTCCTGGAGTATCCTCTACAGTCCTTCAGAAAGCAGAGTCGGCCGATCTGCCTACCCACCATACACATTTAGAAACACAGTTATGTTTGGATCTAGCAGCCTCATACTTTACCTACTGTAAATAGTGACTGAGACATACTGTATTTAGAGTTTTTGAAACCTCTTGAATTAGAAGTGCACATTATATCTCCCTAGCTCAGCAGTAATATTAAGCATGTTATATGGGCCCGTATTTGGCTACATCATCTATCATAACATAAATACCTCAGCCTGTAGCTTTGATGTTTTTATGCTGACAGGAGAGACTTATCATCTTGCAATAGATGTGGGTTGAGCTTCAGAATTATCAGGCAACAGCAGCAGAAACCGGAGTTGTAACAAAAGCAAACTGCTGTTGTTACGAGGATGCCGTATTAAGAGGCACTGCTGCTTCTCTCTCCTGACAGTATTAAAGCATGCAAGGTTTCATGTTGGGGTCTAGCTACAGATCTTATGCCTTTATAGCTAAAAAAATGTGTTGGGGACAACAAGATTACAATATATTGTATTAACGTCTTTCCTTGTGCATTCTGATACATAAATGGCCTTGCACGTCAGTTTTTCTTAAAGAGCACCAGTTCTGTGTTGTTCCACGTTCTAACTGGGCTAGTCCTTTGCAGCTGGGTAATGCATGCTCACCTGCTAGGGGGTACAACACACTACGAAACTGTAACATCATCATGAAACCCTTAGTTCCACTGAATTCCTAGTCTGCAGCTTAGAATGCCCAGTATGAATTGTGTTGGAGGTAGGGGTGGCAGCGTTTCTAGAGGTCTTCCGCCTGAAGGCTTTCTCAAAACCTCTTGTTTTTTTTCTTACTGTAATAACTGTCAGCAGAGAATCCTGTTTTTCTTTACAGACACTTCTAAATTTTAAAACCATGCCTGTTTATTTGCTTAACTGGATCTTGCTTAACCCCACATTCCTGTGGAAAGCTGAGGGTTTGGTCATTCTGCCTGAATTCTACTCAGAATTCTTCAAGGGTGTCAGCTAAGTGATGAAGGCCTTGATGGTGTTGTCTGCACCTAGTGTGTTGCCTAGATGTGCCTTTTTTACATTGTTTTCCCCTGCAGAACAGTTTCTCCTTCTTTTGCAATATCTGCTTAGGTTTTTCCTTAGTATATGCTTGCCCATGTTTGGCTCCTTCCAGTTCCTGAGAGTTTTTTGGGTACCCCTCTGGGGTCATTTGAAGTTTGTGAACTTTAAATACATTTTTCTTACTGGTTTTGCTTTGCGATCATCGACACTGCATTTTTGACACAGTTGTAGCATATCTATTTTTCTTTACTGAGTAGTGTCATTAGCATAAGTTTTGACACAACTGCAGAAGAATTGTATTTGATGCAAGTGCACAAAGCATTTGATGCAAGTGGCCAAAGCCTCTGATGCAGATTTTCCTTTAGTAGTTTTGACGGTGAAACAATTTTAGAAGGCACCATAACATTTTGCAAGCAAGTCCTTTTCAGCTAATAAGAAATGTTACCCACATCACAAGACCTTCAGACAGTCTTCATATGGGATGTTCTGTCCATTTTGTACTAGCGAAATCAGTTTTTCAGCACTGGATCAAACTGTTGGTAGCCCAGGTGAAGGTACGTCTAATTTTATGTTTGGCGGTGGCAATACTTACACATTCCCACTTTATCTCAACAAGCTCTTCTACAGGGAAAGTCAAGTGACAAGGACTCAGGTGAGTGCTCATTCTCTTACACCCAGTTCACAGCAGACCCATCGTAGAAGGGGAGGGGGATGTGAAACAGGCACAGCCAGATGTATAGGGACATTTATCACAAAACCCGAGTGGAAATGGTGTTTTCCCAGATTTTAATGCATTCGTGAACCTGTCCAGGCAAGGCACTAGCCCTCCGCCAGACCACGTGGAATACTCTATAGGCAGTATGAATGTTACTGACTCTCAGGATCCAGAGAACACTCAGGATTCTGGAGAGGATGAAGAGGAAGGTGAATGGACAGAGGGGAATCAGCCTTCCTTGAGCCATCTCTGTTTGACCCAAAGCATATTGCCTGCTTGATCGTGGATACCTCTAGGATTCTACAGCTACCAGAAACAGTCTACCATGACAATGAATGTTAATCTCATACGGGGAGTGCTCTGAAGTGCTTCCCTGAATTTGAATATTTTGAGTAGATAGTTAAAGATGAATGGGAGAATGTGGATGAGAAAAATCAGTTTTCCGAGGCACAGGCAAAAGGCTATCTGTTCCTTGACGTAGTAAAAAGAAAAAAAGGAGGCTCGTCCCATTGTGGATACAATCATCTCTTCTGTGTTTAAACATACAGTTATTCCAGTAAAAGATGCAGCAAAGCTCTCAGACCCTAATGATAAGCATCTGGAAACAGCTTGCAAATGGGCAGATTCCGCATTAGGTTTTGGTTTGAGTAGTGTCTGCTTCAGCATTGGTAGCACAAGCATTCTGTGAATGGTCAGCTGCAGTAGCAGATGAGGTCCCGGTGGATTCTTGAGTCAGAGACCCCCTTTGTTTAGGACATATGGTAGTGTCTTTATTAGAGTATTCCATGTAAGATCTCATTCATGCCTCAGCTAAGGGTTGTGTTGCAGCAGTGACCGTTCTCTTTGGCTGTGACATTGGTTGGCAGATCACAGCTGCAAAACATCCTTAAGGAGAAGAAAGGTTTCTTGCCAGTTCCAAGACTCTGCAAGCTTGAGATAGTACCATCAGAGGTTGGGGTTTCAATTGTGTATGCAACTCCCATGGAGATTTTTGTTCCAGTCAAGGATACGGATGCCAGTGATTTAGAACTGCTTTCTCATACTTTAAGTCTCAACAGAATAGAGGCACTTCTGCCTGTAAACTTTATGGGACAGAAAACTGTGGATGTGGCTAGTCTGTATGAGGATGTGTGGGCCCATCTTTGTCCACAGACTCTGGACAGACATGTGCAGAGATTTTGTGATAGATGGGCCCAGGCTACTTCAGATGCCTGGGTACTGGAGATAATTAATTGCACAGGGCTTTGAGTTGGAGTTAAGTTTTCTGCTTACAAGAGAGTGCTTTTTCCAGTTCTCGGTCTCTATAAATACCAGAAAATGACAAGCAGTAGATGAAACGTTAAATCATCTGCTCAGCATAGGGGCAGTGATTTCGCCTCCCCACACACACACACACACACACACACACACACACAGAAAAATATGAGTATTTTACTCCATTTACTTCACAGTTCCCAAAATGTTGAGAGGATACCACTGCAGCAGTTTAGCCAGGTGATTTTATAGCTTCAGCAGACCTGTCAGATGCTTCACTGCACATACCGATTTGGTGATGGCAACAGATATTTCTTAGGTTTGTCATCCAGGATAAGCACTTTCAGAATCGGGCTCTCCCCTTAGAGTTAGACTTTGCCTCAGGAGTGTTCACAAATGTCTTTATAATTGTGCTGGCTCTCCTTCAACAGAAGTGACACCACATTTTTCTTAACCTGGAAATCTCCTGATTTGAGCAGATTCGGAACAGTTGGCTCTCCTTCAAGTCCCCAGGACTTTATGGATTCCAGAAGAACATAGTTGGATAGGGATCCAGGAGGAAAGCTCTTTTCAGCCTCCTCAATTTCTGGAGCACCTTGAAACATGCTGTGGGGCAGACCTGGTGAGAGTCTTTCTGTCGTAGAGCTGAATGAACACTCTGATACAGTGGAGCTAACCAGGATGCAATGCAAAATGGCAGCATACTGCAGTAGAATTACTATAGTAAACAAGACAATTTTAATGGCAATTTAATCTCTTCTGTCTTGCAGTAACTCAAAACACTGTGTTGCATCCTGGCTGGCTCCACTGTAGATCAAATTTGTCAGTTCAGGTTGTATAAGATCTTGTCAGCAGCCCACAGGCGTCTTCCTATTTTAAGTTTGATGATGGCTACCATAGAGGTGGTCCCTTGGGCCAGACATCACGAGACCTCTTTAGGTCTTTCTCCTATCTCACTGGTCACCAAATTAGAATCAGTGCCTAACTCCTATCTGGCTCTTAAGGTCAGTGCACCAGTCATTGCAGAGGTGGGAGAAACCTCATAACCGCTCAAAGCAGTCTCCATTAGCTCCACTGGAGCAACGCATTTTGACCACAGATGCCAGCCTGATGGGCTGTGATAGGTGCTAGACCAGATTCCAGTCCAGGAGGGATGGTCACTGGAAGAACAGAACCTCCAAATCAGTATCTTGGAAATTAGAGCGGTCTTTCTGACATTAAGGCAAATCCAAGACCAGAGTACTTGAGAAATCAAAGATCTGATCTGGCACTGCAATGACTGTTCTTACAGTTATAAGCAAGGTGGCACAAAAGTGAGATGATGCTGTCAGAATCATACTTCTTCATTGGGTGGAAGTCGATCTCCAGTCCCTCTCAGTGGTCCATCAGGTGGGACATCTCAACAGACTGACTGGTTCAGCTGTCAGGGTACTTCCAAGAGAATTGTCTCCAAATCAAGAAACCTTTCTAAGTCTTTGTCGCAGATTTGGGTATCGGGATGGACATTTCTTTGCTTCTCAAAGCAGTGCTCCAGTTACAAGATTTTTATAGTCTGTAAATCTGTCCAGTAGCAGAAGTTTCCAACTGTGGATTTTTTTCAGCAAGGAACACCAGTAACCATTTCCCTTACTCGCAGTAGTCCCAAGAAGGATTAGTCATTCAGTTGGTTCATTCTAGTGACCTGAGTGGCGATGAAGCTTGTGGTTCTTGAACTTGGTCAGTCTGGCAGTCCAGGAGCTCCTTCTGCTTCCTCAGTAGCATGATTTTCTTTATCATGGTCCAGTTCTTAATCCCATTGTGGCTCAGGTCCAGCAGGAAGTTTCGCTTCTGAGAGAGAGGCTTTTCATTGATACCTTAATATCAAGGAAACATTCTACCTTGGTGGCTTATGATAAAGTGTGTTTGACCTTTTCCTGCTGGGATACTCGAGGGATTTTCAGCCTAGGAAGACATCTGTTATCAGATCAGAGTAGACAAGGGTCTGGCCCTCAGTACTTTGTGGGTACAGGTCTCCACTTTGGGTGCCACTCGGTCCATGTGAGGGACTCTCTCTAGGTTCGCTCTCTGGCAGTAGTCAGTTTTTTTTAGAGCTGTCAGAACAAGCCATTATATAGATCTCCAGTTCCCCCTTGGTATCTTAATGCAGTCCTCAGTATACTCTGCAATCCTTCAATTCGGCCTCTTTCACAAGCTTCAAAGGACAATCTGTACATCAGGGTATGTTTTCCAGTAACAATCTGCTCTGCTAGATAGATAAGAGGGCTACATGCAGTCTCCTGCAAGCAACCGTATGTGATCTTTCATCGGGATACGGTAGTGTTATGTAGAGTCCCTCCCTTCCTTCCTTTTGTCCAGAGTCTGGGAGCACTAAACAGAAGCAGTTGTGCAAGCTAGATGTTCAAAGACTGGTTGAGTCATACTTTATACTGACTCGGTCCTTGCAGAAATGTAATGCCCTTTTTGTGCTATTTGGAGCAGTGATAAAAGGCAGAGTCCTAGGCGTCCTCGGCTAAATGGGTCAGAAAATTTATAGCAAAGGCCTCTGCAATGGCAGAGTCATCCGCCAGTTTTGATCGAAGTGCATTCAAACAGGGCTGTAGCAGCTTCTTTGGGCAGCAAAGTGAGATGCTTTAGTTTCTGACTTGTACAAGGCAGGAACCTGGTCTTCCTTGCACACATTTACTAATTGTTACAGATTGGATACTTAGAGCTTCACTGAGGTGGCCTTCAGGTGCATCAAATGACAGTAAAGCGATGGGCATCTAAAATTAGAATATTCTCTTTCTCCCAAATAATTTTGGTGGGCACTGCTTGGTAAATCCCAGCAGTAAATGACCAGCTAAGTGACAAAGTGGAATGACACAGTAAGAAGAAATTCTGTCAGACTTATCGTAATTTATTTTTCTGTTAGCTCCATAGATTACATAAATGTCTTACCAGGCAATCTGATTTGTTTCAAGCATATATTGTTTGGTGCATTGTTCTCTAAAGAAAGTTCAGTGTTAAAGTTGCAGTTGTGGAAATTGTATGATACAAGCCAAAGATATTAAGAATCAGTAAATCACACACAAAATTATGGAGAATTGATGCTGTCGACACATTTCATATGTTAGAGTATGTTTGTTGTATGGCTCTGAAAGACTTATGTGTGAACATTCTAAACAGCTGACAACAAGTAGGGTGGAGTTAAGGGTTCCATGATGATGTCACAGCTTTGAAGTGTTAGTCCCGAGAGTAGGTGAGCATGCATTACCCAGCAGTAAATTACTAGCCCAGTGACGTTGAAATGGACAAAGAAATCATCGTAAGTCTGATAGAATTTCATCTTTCTGCTGTGAATTAAATCAAGATAAAAAAGCCTTACTTCCCGGTAAGGTGGATTTGAGTAGTTCCATAATTTGCACTGTGCTCCTAAAAGGAAAGGAAATTGGGTCACCACATGGCCCACCTGTTGACCCTGGTTCAGAAGTGAACTCTGGTGCTGCCAGTCCTGTAGCCAAGTGGGGAGACTGTTGACAGTCCCAGCCTGGGGCATGGGGGGGGGAGTGACACATTGCACTGCACCAGTGATCTCAGTGGCCACTCGGGGAGTGGGGGAGCAGTTCTCAGTCAGTGAATCTGGTGGTGAGAGGCCAACTATGGTTGTGTTGGCTGTTGCAGTATTAAGGAGCAACCAGGGAAGGAAATGGAAGAAGCCTGGGCTGTTGAGTTGCTGGTTGATGGCACTCCTGGGCCCAATTCTGCATGAACTCCTGCAGACAGATCCCACAGCGAGAGCAGTTGTCAGGGCTAGGAAATGGCAGCAGGAAACGGCCTGTGAACTGGGTGAGCAAAAAGCAAGATGGAAAAAATAATAAAAAAGGAATTATATTTTGACTTTGTGGAACGGCGGCTCAGTCATTTCCACTTCCCAATTCTATGTTCCTTGCTCACACTTAATAACGATTGTTTGGAGAGTTAGAGCACTCTCCATAGAAGTAAATGGTGGCATATTTTCAGTTGTTTATTATATTTCCATGACTTTTGTTTAAAGTCAGAGCTACCAACAAGTACTGGCCTCTTGGCTCTTGGACCTGTAAGGTAAAGGAAACGGTGAGGAGTCCTATTCCCAAAATTGTCCAAATGTAAATATCAAACGGTAGGAAAGACGGCCCTCTCAAACAGATACATATATGTATATATTTTATGTTTTGTAGTTATTTTATTTAGGGTCAGTATGTTGGACGTGCTAAAACAAGCCAATGTTTTGCCTTAAAGCCAGCTTCTTCAGGGCAGCAGAGTCTAAATTTAAACAAAGTAGAAGTATTAGATTTACAATATTTTCAATGGGTTGGTCAGTCCATGTAATAATTCCATATAATAATATTTACAGAACATACCTGAAATCATCAGAGAACCTCTTGGGTATGCAGTCGTTTCTTTCTGTACTTAATCAGTTTTGAAACATAAAAAAAATTGTATAATCAATAAACTTGTCCCACTGTGTAACTTCAACTGTGACATTAAAGGGACACTGTCAACTAACTTAGGCCTCAAAGTGTCCCTAGTTTAAAAACATATTTTATGATTGCTCATATTCTGTAGAGACTGTTGATGTAGCTGGTAGTTTGATTCTGATTCCTTGTTTCTTTTAAAAAGTGAAAAACTGACTGCCCACCATACTGGTGTTACCACACCAAAACATGTTTGTTTACATTTCTTGATCAACTCCCACTGCATCTTTCCTGGACTTAGGGACACCCCCAACACAGTATTGCCACTCATTATGCAGTGAGAGTAGAGGAGACTTGTATCATGAGTGGCTGCACTGTCTGAGGGTGTTTCTAATGTTCAGGAAGTAAGCAGTAAGAATAGCACAAGGATTTGAAGCAAAACAAGGCTGGGTATAACTATACATTACCATGCATTTCAGGTCTACTAAGCAAGAAGGCAGATAAAACAACTAGCAACATCATTGAATTTTAGAGAAGGTACGCAATCATAAAATGTGGGTTTTTACCTAAAAATAATATGATGCAAAACAGGTTGACAGTGTCCCTTTAAATATTCATGAACTCTGAGAAATAGTTACTGTACATAATTCATAGAGTTGTGTTATCTAATCAGAGCTACCACTCAAATGACAAAGGTCTTGTCAATTGATCAGTGGCTCTGATTTTTAAACAAAAGGCACCCTTAAATATAAAAGTGAAATGAAAACATACAACCATTAACTTCAGTAGCGCTTTCCAAATTGTAGTGTCATTAAACTTATGAACACAAAGGCAGGATACAGGATATAGAAGTGGAAGGGATCAGGCTTCTGGCTCCACAGTGCAAAATAGATCTCTTCCTTTTAAGAGTACAGTGACTGAGACATGGCACTCTAATCAAGATTTTGGGATCATTTGAATGTGAACACAAGTGTTTTTTTTTATTTATTTTTTATATACAAATGGAGCAAAATATATGGACTCGTACTACTTCTGTCTTGGCATGATATTGAGTTTATGGAGAATTGGGCCCTAATTTAAAACAAGGTTCTTGGGTAACTCCTGTCCTAATTACCCAATTTGGTAGGTATTCCAAAAACAGATCTGGGCTTGGGGCAGGTATTTTAGACCCCATGTACTTAATCAAAAAACGTATTATCTGTACCATGAACTAAAGGGAATGTGTGCCATTTTCCTTACAGTGATTTTTAATATTCACTATAGAAAAGAAATAATTGAACTACTAGGCAAAGTTTAACAAATGCCCTCACTGAAAAATATGAAACAGGATTTTAATTAGTTATAGGGGGCATCCATCTTGGGGATTGGAAAGGTATTGCAATGATGTCACACCCACACCAGTTCTGCCAGTGCACAGTGAGGCTGATGAGAACAGATTACTGTTACTAACATACTGTACGTACTCTTGATCTTTAATAAAATGCACAATTTTGTTGCTAATGTTTAAAGGAGAACTGCACTGGACCCATTTTCCTTGATAGAAGCAGAATTTTAAAAAAAACAGTTCAAATTCCTTTACTGTTCCATTTGTGCAAGTGTTAAGGTATCCTAGTGGGTGTTTCTGCATTACACACAGGTAGTAAGTACTGTTTTAGAACTGTACGATGTAGTTTATGTCCTTGCTCCGCTGTTCCATTGTTGGCACAATGCATCCATGTTCTGCTGTAGAACTCTATGCTTGAAAGGGAAATAAACTACATCATACAATTCTAAAAGGGCACTTAACATCAGAGTGTAAATCAGAAACACCCATAGAGGTTGCTAATAGGCCAGTATAGATGAAACAATAACAGAATTGGAACCAGTATTGAAACAGGTTCTACTGGGGAAAAATGACTTTCAGATTCAGCGCAGTTCTCCTTTAAAATCGATTCCAGTGCTTTTATTCACAGTTTAATCAGATCCATGTCAGCAAAACCAACATGTTCTTGGCTGCATCACTGTACATGTATGGAATGGTACACATTCCCTTTAGTATTAAGAAATTAATAAACTGAGTCTGCCCTAGAGATGTGTAAATGTTATCTGAATACCCAGGTTTAAAACTTACCACATTTAAAAAGTGTTCTAGCTAGTATAACAATCGGAATAAGTCTTTGCATTGGGGGTTTTGTGTGGTGGACAGGACTCCCTTTGACACCATACCCCACCCAGATAATTTGGGTACACTCTTCTGTACTGTTTCCTCTGGCAAGGAGAGTGGGCAGGTGATTAATTTTCATTGTTGCTTTTTGTTCTTGCCTTAGCCACCAAGTATCACAGTTTTATCATGTTTTGCAGTAAGGGAGGCCATTTGTGTTGCAGAATATCCAGATCTGTAGAGGATTACTGTAAACAAAATTGGATGCTGCGATTTTGAAATTATTGTGCACTTTTGTTGCCCATTGTAGATGAGTTACTATATTTACAGATTGTGTTACTTGACTTTTCTGATGCCTAGTCTGTGATTCTTGAACTTGGGTAATTTGGTGTTGCCCACCATCATTTGTGATGTTTGTGGTGCTATCCGCTTTGTTTGCACTGATTTAATGCCATGCTGCCACTGGACATGTCTATCGACAGCAAAGCTGTACTTAAAATGCTAATGTTTGTGTAACCTGCATTCTCTTTGTATTTTGTACTTGAAGGCATTATTGATCTAGCAGAGCTCCTGTATTCTCCTTATTCCTCTGAGGCAATCCTGTAGAACATTGAGACATTGCACACATTTTCTCATCGAAATACCAACAAGTCCATTCAGGGTTCATGCTTAACTTTTTTTTTTTTTTGCACTAATGTAGCCTGGAAGTTGTAACCCAATCTGCACTCCTCAAATGCTTTAGGACTCTGGGTGGTCCCACTGTAAGGTTTTTTTTTTATATATATATAATACAGTTGTAATAGTTCTCCCCACCAATGCCCCCATTGTCACAACCCCCCCATCCCTCCATTAGTAAAACCCTCCCAGTCTCCCTATGTTCCCCTTTTCATTCACCTCTTCTGTAGTACTGATACCCTCCCTCACCCATCTCTGGCTGCTACACTCCACACATGACTCCATGTCCTCCCTGTCACCCTTCACACCCAAGTCCCTCTTAGCACTAACCTTGAATACATCGTGCTGATCCTCACATTCAACAGCCCCACCGCCGGGCCCAAATACTGGAAATGTCTCCTGAATGTGATGATATGAAGCATTACTGGGAGAGATTACTAGCGTTTGGACTCAGTGGTGAGACTGTTGGGATGTGAGTGAGTTTGTACAGAGGGGACATGGGTGGGGGGGAGTTTTAATAATTTTAAATTCCTTCTGGCCTACATGGGAGAGTTTAGGGGGAGTTACACTGGTCTGAAGCAGTTTGCACCATGCTCTGGATCAGTAAGTTAACCTTGTGCTCAAACCCTGAGCCCAGTCCTGCTTGAAGTTCTTGGTGTACTCTTGGAGCCATCTAGATGCAGTAGAATCATTTTCCAAAATTGCACAAGTGGTTAATGGAAAAACAATTCCAAACAGCAGGAGCCCAGGTAAGTCAGGTTGGCCACACGTTCTTCCACATCTACATACCCTCTGAAGCGGAAGTGTGTCTGTGAAACAGAGTAGGTGGCCAGCCTGACTTACCTGGATTGCTCCTGTTACAGGATTTTTTGCGATTAAGCACATGTGCAGTTTTGGACTAAACATCCGCTTCAGATTGCTAGATTTAAGAATGTGCTGTATTCTTTTTTCTCCGTTAGTGCACTCATGAAGATATGGTGGCACCGGACGACTGTTTGCGTGCCTTCCGGTTTGCGATAAATGTTCCTGCAGGAGATGTTGAAGATATCTAAGCACTGCTGTATGTTCAGCAGAGACAGATCTGTTGAACTTTATATAGTTTCAGATGCAGATCAGAATTCTATAGCTTTCTTTGTATTTAAGTTTAAAGCAAATTTACTGACTGTTAAAATGATTGTATACATTAATGTGACTGCAGTCCTACTTTAGTAATGTAAAGGCACTCCTAGCAAGGCATACTTTATGCATCTAACTTTCAAGCAGCAGTTCGTGTTATGAAAAATGTGTAGCTATATCTGTTTATTCCATTTTAGGTCACCCTTTTACGCCTATATTGCAAGACACCCTTTTCCCCGTTTGAGTCTGCTTGAGCACTTTTAATGTGAAATATTGTCTTCATTAAATATGGCAGTTTCAAGGTTATTATTAACATTCTTACCTGTATTTGAATATCCATTTGTGGGACTCAGTTTCCTGCCCATATGGGACAGCATGGCTCGCCCCATGCAGTAAAACATAAGCTTTTACATGGTGAACATGTAAGGGGCAGCAACACCATGTAAAATGGATTTGGAAACAGAACAGCCGAGGTCAAGATCAGGGTTACAAAGGAGGCACAGTGTACAGTATATCAATGTGTTTTAACATGAATCGTGCTTTTTGTAAAGCAGTATTTTGTCTTGAGGGTGCAGTGGATGAATGTGAGTTAGCATTTCCTAACTCTGTGTCATTATCCTTATCAGGTGGCAACTCTGATTTCTGAGGATAATATTTTCTTTGGAAATACTCAGGATGTGTGACCTTTATATGGAAAGATCAAGGACTGTTGTGTTTTTTTTTGTCCTTCAGCAGTTAAACTCTTCTCAACATCGTAACACTACGAGAAGGCATATTAGGGATCGTAGGTGGTACATTCAGACTTTTGTTGTGAAATACATAATTTTGTTTTGCAGTTGTATATTATTTCCTTTTACAAGTATTCCACAAGGGTGCACTCTTAAAGTTGAAAAACATTTCAGCATGCAGTTGTAGGATATAAAGCTCCTGAGCCCGTTACATTACATGTGCTGGGAGAGTGCAGCATAGTATGTAAATAATAACAAAAGCTAGTATTAGAATAAATTAATTTCATGCCAAATATGGGTTCTATGCACTGAAATGATTACGTATTTCTAACTGGAAGAAGTTCAGCAGTACAGGAATGAGCTTTTTAACTAGGTAATTGAATAAACTCCATCTCATAATATGATCGTACAAAAACTGCAACATTAAACTCTGAAAAGGAAATAGATACGTTACACATCTAGATGCAAACATTAAGTATTGCTTGTTTAAACCAATGGAGTAGCTTGCATAATGCAGATAAATCACTGTAATGTCCAGGATAAGCGTACAGCTTTACCACCTTAAAGTTTAATCCTGTAGGATCTCAGAAGCTAAGAAGAGTCCGGCCTGATCAGTAGTAAGATGGATGAGCGCCAGTGAAAACTGGGTGCTGCAGGAAGTGGTGCTAGAAGCTTTGCAGGGGGTACTCACCCCATGGTTATAAGTAACCATACTGATGCCCCAGCATGGTGTTTGGGGGTCACGGTGTTGTCGGAGGTGCCACCTTTCAGATGAGAAATACCAAGGTCCTCTCTGCCTGTTCCGGTGGTTGTCCAGGTGGATTTTAAAGATACTATGGCACTTCTTGAAGAGCAGGGAATTTACCTGGTGTCCTGGCCAAATTTCCCCTATTCGCTAAAACCACCCAGCAGTTTAGATGGAGTCAATATAAATTGGTGTACATCTGTAACATCTGTATCCCCCTCAGGACAAAAGTAAAAACAGGAAGTATGTCCTCCAAGAATCAGTCATTCCGTAGAGCTACTCCTGGGTCTTAGTCGGAGGCACAAGAACCCTGTGAGAGTAAGTCTTTTTTTTGTTTGTTTGTTTTTTAAAAAGGGCTTGAGCAGCAGCTGTTGATGCCAGCAGATCCTCTGTAAGGAGTTAATTAAACAACAGGTGACCTGCAGAAGTAGGCAGGAGGAAGAAAATGAAAATGACGTACTCACCGTAATGGTTGCTCTTCCAGAATATCTTCACCATTCATTCACACTTATGGGTCTAATCCAGAGTCACTTGGACCCAGCAGGAGCAAAGTCTTTTGCAGCCTAGGAGGGGACTCACATTGGTGCTGACGCAGCCCACGAGGCAGAGGTAGTGATGCGAGTCTCAACAGAGACCTAGCTGGAGAGGGAGGAGAGCTAGAAGGGAAAGATACAAAAACATATATTTGTGGTGTGTGTGTGTCTGAACTTTTTTTTGTGTGTAAAAGCAGGTAGGGACCCCAGTCCCCTTTTTGGGGAAACAGGTAGTTGGAAGGGCGAGGCCCAAACTCCAGCTGTAGAAAAGCGAGCTAACTGACCAGAAGGGAGAGACCCCTGTGGGAGTGGCAAGAAGATGCCATGTGCGTAGCCTCATAGGGTGAGCTGCAACAGAGGTCCTGGCTCTTACCGGGGGGGGGGTAGGCGTGTTAATGAATGGCGAAGGTAATGGGAAGATCAGCTATTATGGTGAGTACATAATCTTCCAAGAATCAGTCTTCACTATTGGTATCCTGTGACTTTAGTGATGCAAAAATCGTGAAGGCAGAATCGCGAAGAAATAAGAGCTAAAGTGATAATAGCGACCTATAAAGAATAGCGATCCACAATACCCGCGATTCAGCTGCAAATAGCAACACTATAATAGTGCATAAACAAAATCGCGAATGCCTCTGAACACGTCAAAATAGCGACTATGCGGACCAAAAAAAAAACAATCTGATTTATTGCGAACGACTTCCTGTGGACTTTCCTTTGTTACTGCTGCTAAAAAAGACTTTATTCATCCTCAAACATGTGAATAGAATCACGCTTTAAACTTTAAATTGAAAGTTGTATGCTAAGGCACGTAAATACTCATATTTGGTCCGTGTAGTGTATTGAGACACTATCTTCTCAACACGGATATTAGAATCTTTGTATTTTCTTTTCTGTGTTAATCCAACTGCCCCTGACACAATTTGCTAAATTTTTAATTCAGTGAGCCGCTGTTCTTCTTTTAGGCATTCAGTAATTTTCCAAACGCTAGGGTGGCATGAACCGAGACGGCAGTTAAAGCCTCGATGCCAGCCTTCCGCAGCATTATTAGTTCATGCAGCGCCTCTGCTTGTAGCCTCGTAGAAATTCCACTGATATGGTGGAAATTTTGCTGCTCTGTGCCCAGTACGACCCCTGGGTCTCCCCACCCACATTGACTCATAGTAGTCAATTAGCGGTCTCAAAAGCTCCTCATTTTCATTAAAGAACTCCCACTACTATACTGTTACTGATAGCGAGAAACCCTTTTTTTCTACCAGGGATGGAGGATGGGGGTTTTCAAGAATGGGAAAGGAGAGGGGTGGATAATGTGGGCAATCTATTAGAGAGGGGAGAGCTCAGTACATTTGAAAAGATTAGGCAAAACCTAAGGCTGGGGACACCTATTCAGATACCTGCAATTAAGGGCATTTGTGGGGAAGCTGGGGAAGGGGGGTAAGGAAAGGATGCAGCCGAATATGGTTGAGCAGATGGTGTATCAAGCTAAGAAAAATCCGAAAGGTTTTATAGGGAAGGTTGCTAAACAAGGTAAGGGAAGGTTGCCAGATTTAACTGGGACCACAAAGGCTCTATGGGAAAGAGATCTAGGTCAACAAATATCGGAGGAGGGCTGGAAATTGGCCTTGAGTATGCCAGAGGGGTATAATGGTATGTAATAAGTTCAAGGAGGCCTTCTTTAAGTTTTTGCATAGAATATAGTGGCCCCCAGCAGCGGTGCATAGAGCACACCCCGCGATATCTTCGCAGTGTCGGAGGTGTAACAGAGGGGTTGGCACTTATATCCACTGCTCCTGGTCTTGCCCAGTATTAGTCAAGTTTTGGGGGGAAGTAGTTTAAAGAGGTGAATCGGATAGCTGGAGGGCAACTGCCACAGGACCCCTTGGTATGCTTATTTGGGGTTGAGACAGTAAGAGGTGGGGAGAAGTGGATACCACTGCCCAGATGGATAAGGGTTTTGTTTGTTTTGTCCCGTCACTGTATCCAAAACACCTGGGTCTCAGGGTCCAGGCCTCCAGTGCTGGAGTGGCGGAGGATAACCCTTCACTCCCTGGCATTGGAAAGGCTGACACAGATAGTGGTGGACAGGGAGGAGGCTTTTTTGAGAGAATGGTCACCCTTCCTGGCATCTCTGAAGGTGTGATGCTTCAAGTAGGGCTGAATATATAAATTTAAATGGTATTCAGCATTTTGAATGGATTGGAACATGGTCTTCCTTTTATGTTTATTCTTGAATGTCTATAGTGGTCCATAATTGTATACACACACACACGATTGCATCTATTTGTTTTGTATTTGTCTGTTCACTATTTGTTATATGTGTACTGTGTAACTGTCTAAGTTTGTCTGAAAAGGAAAACTTTTAATAAACAGAATATTAAAGAAAAGAAAGAACTCCTACTCCCTCATTTCATCAAACGATGAAACAACGTCAGCGATGGGAACAAAAGCTAAAGATAGCATTCGGAGGTGAAGTGCAAACTCCAGATCTTCCTGGACTAAGTCTCCATCACTCATTCACACTAGTGGGATAGCGCCGGAGGCGCTAGGACCAAGCGGGAGCCAAAAATTTTCAGAAGGGCCGGCGCCGAGTAGGACCACGCCAGCTCTGCACCGCGAGACAGACTCGCGCCTGTAGAGCAGGCTATCTCCCGGCCGACCCTCCAACCACCTCAGTTCCTTTCTTCCGCCACGAGGCGCTTTGGATGTCGACGCCTCTCCTGCCTGGTCACAAAGTTTTCGCCTTATATGACAGCAGCTTTTAGTGTTTAATTTAAAAGTTTTAATTTAACTATTTTAGTAGTAATTTTTATTTTATGAATAAGAAGATTATGAAGAAATTCTTTGCTGCCATCCCGAGGTTGTCCTTAGGCAGTAGCGGTGATGGTAGGAAGACTTCATTTGAAAGTTGTTATGGCAGAGAGGCTGTGCCGGTCCGCCACCCTTAATTAACGGGGGTCTGACTATGGACAGTCCTGTGCTCAGCGGGAGGACAGTCCACTGAAGCCGCGATCTGGCGGTGCGGGATCCAGCTCCGCTTAGCCTCGAGCTCTTCTTCGC
Organism: Neoceratodus forsteri; assembly: GCA_016271365.2. Taxonomy (NCBI): domain Eukaryota; kingdom Metazoa; phylum Chordata; order Ceratodontiformes; family Ceratodontidae; genus Neoceratodus; species Neoceratodus forsteri. The sequence continues at coordinate 817,738,854 of CM057453.1, read as the reverse complement.
GTTTAGGGGAAGAAGAATCGGTGCCGCAAGGTTGCCCGTTGGTATGTCTGCGAGGTTGTTCGTTAGTAAGGCGATAGGCCTGAACCAACTTTCGTGGGTTCCCCCTTGGCCCCACTCCTAACGGCTGCTTTTCTCTACTCCGGACTCCATCTCTGTCCTCGTTGGAGTTCCGGTGAGCAGTTTCACCTCTGGGCCGCTCCTGTGGAGCAGGGGGTTTGACTCCTTTTTTCCTGGTTTCTGGGCCTCGGAGCCGTTGGACCGGAGCCGGGTCAATTGGATCTGAATGAGCACGGTGCCCTTTTGGTGCATTCGCCATCTTGTCAGCCCCTCGTGCCTACCCCCCTCTGCCTTTTCCATGCAGGGGCCGGCATGGGCACCACCTTTCTCTTCTTTTCCATGGTGTTTTTCCTGGCGTTGTGCCCAACACCTTGCTGGCGCCGCAGGTCTGGGGCCGTGCCCCTGGTTTGGCATGGGTACCATAGGCGGTGCCGCTGGTGTTTGGGTCGGCGCTGGGTCTCGGTGCCGTGCTTGGTGCCGTACTGGATGCAGTCGGCGCCGTGGTGCTCTGTGCTGCAGTCGGCGCCGTGGCTTGCTTGGCGCGTGTGCTGCAGTGTGCGTCGGAACGCCGTGCTCGGTGCCGTGGGTCGACTACGGGCTCACGCCGTGCTCGGCACTGCGGGTGCTTCTTTGTCGGCGCTGCTAGCGGTGCTGTGGGTGTCTCACGGTGCCACTGATGCCCGCGGGCACCCGTGGGTGGCGCGGGTGATGCCGAGCACCCGCGGGTGGCGCCTGGCAACCGTGGGTGGCACCTGGCACCCATGGGTGCCATGGTACCATGGGTGCCATTGGCGTCGGGGGGGTGCCCTTGCGTGCCATTGGTACCGAGGATACCTGCGGGTTCTGCCGTGGGTGCCCTCTGGTGTCTCTCAGGTTGGCATGGTTACTGCTTAGTGCCTTCCTGTGCCAGGAATGATGCTAGTGCCGCAGGGGTGCCAGTTGGTGCTGTTTGACAGAACTAGGGAAAGATCTGTGTTTGCAGACCTCTCTTCCGCAGGACTTGTGTTGGGATGTTTCCATGGAATGAATTCTATTCTGGATTATTTCCACACATTTTAGTGGGTGGCGGTCTGCATCGGATCTCCTCATCCAGCGATTTTCCACTGATGGGACTCTTCTGTTCTGTTTCTGTCAGCGGAATCTCTCATTCCACTCAGCACTTCTCAGCCCCCACGTGGTGCCAAGCTCCTCGACACCCTTCCTGGTGGCAGAGTCTCTAGTGGCTCTAACCAGACCTCTTTGGGGTCCTTCTGTGTAGAAAGGCATCTGGATGAGTCTTTCCCTGTCCTTCTGGTCAGTGATACAGCGGATGACTCATTTTATATACTGAACACCCTCTCTATCATCAGAGTCTGTGATGCAAGCTCTTTTAGTAGTTCCTCATTTATGGGGTCCACCGTAGTGTTCAGACTGGATCTATGGACTATATACCTCTGCGTCTAGACTTTTTCAGTGGTCAAGACAATTACACTCTTTGGAACATTTTAATTCTATGGTCGGGAGCTGCACAGACTGTCCCGCTCCTTTGATAGGGGTATACAGCCCATTTTTTGATGCTACCCCTCTGGTGGCTGCTTCGCCACAAGTAGTTGACATCTGTCTAGCTATTATTAGTCCAGTCAGGGTTTCAGTTATGGATCTTCAGGCTCCTCCTGCTCCTCAGAGGGATGACATCCTTGTCATTTCTTTATCAGGCAATACTTGCGAAATAGCAGCCAGCAATCTTGTCAGGCTCGGACTAATGATTTAAAAAAAAAAAAGGGGGTGGTCAGAATTATCACAGCACAGGGCCTAGTTGGAATTTCCTGATACCTCGCTTGGATCTGATCAGGTTCCGCCTCAACCCTGAGGCGGTCCTCTCTAAACCTCAGTAAAGGGTACCTGTTTTCTTCTACCCCTAGGGGGCAGTCCGATCCAGCAGTGGTATAGCTCACCTCTTTTCTCTAAGAGAATTTCTCTTATTCCGAGATATTTCCAAAACCTAGGCATCTAACCAGTCTGTTAGTCCCCTTTTTGTTTTTTAATCAGGCTTTCTTCTCCTAATCAGAGCCTTGCAGCAACAGAAGTGACTTCAGCAAGTCGGAACTTAGATTCCTACTTCCATGTTTGCTCCAGCTTAACAGATGACATGCTTCTTTCTTGACCATTGGTCAAGTAGGTTCTTTCTAAGGTAGCTTTGCAGATATTCACATACAGTCATACTACCCTGAACCTGTACACTTTACCTCCGGCTCTTGCAGCTCCTGAGGTCTTTTACATTAGATTAGTGCATGTCTTTGACACTATTAATTTTGGTCCTAGATCAAATTGTGAGGCCAGGTTCTTGCCGCTCTCCTAGAATAGTTGCGGCTGCCTGGCAGACTTTATTTTTTTGCCCATTGTAGTTGTCGGCAAGGTGATGAGTTACAACTCGAGCGTGTATCTTGTAGGACCTTTATGTTATAGATGCTCTTACAAGACAGCTCTTTTTATTAACAGGACAGTCCTTGGCTGTCCTTTCCGAGTGAACCCTATCTCCTACCACCCTACTCAGGGTTGTTGATTTTAGCTTGGTACTCTCCCACTAGTGTGAATGAGTGATGGAGACTTAGTCCAGGAATATATGGAAATTACGTACTCACCGTAATTATTGATCTTCTTGGACAGTCTCCATCACTCATTCACACGCCCACCCACCATCCCCTGGGTTCACTCGTTTTTCTTTCATGGTCTTCATGGCCTATGGTTCGGACTGTGAAGACATTGTTCTTTGACCTTTCTTACAAAGGCCATCTGGGCCCTCTCAGGCCCAGACACTCAGAATGAGTTATTCTCATTAGTTACGCTGCACCTCCTTGGTCGGAAAGGTACTGAGGCGGTTGGAGGGTCGACGCCGAGATAGCCTATACAGGCGCCAGTCAGTCTCGCGCGTTCGTGGTCCTACCTCGGCGTTGGCCCTTCTGAAAATTTTTAGCTCCCGCTTGGTCCTAGGGCCTCCGGCGCTATCCCGATAGTGTGAATGAGTGATGGAGACTATCCAAGAAGATCAATAATTATGGTAAGTATGTAATTTCCATGTCTTTACAGTACCTGTCTTGTATATCACTGTACTTCTGTATCTTTCTCCAAACCGCCTGTGCAAAATGAAAGGAGCATCCTCGCACCTCTGTGTTGGGAAATGCTGCAGCAAATGATTTCCATGCAGATTGCTCAAAGTCCATAATGGCTGATGCTGGTGTAAAACCTGAGCAAAATTCTTGAAGTTTTGAAAAAACACAAGTGTAGGAGCATGTCTTTCTAGCACTCATCAGGACATATACAGCTGTCACAGCACTACCTGATCTAATGCAATGAATTGTATACAGCTGATTAAATATCAAGGGACAACTCTTGAATGTCCCATCAAGCATCCAATCAGTGCTGTCAGTTAACAGCTTGAGATTGTTGTGGGTGGTGAATAGAAGGAACCGTTCAGATTCATTGCCACTATCATAGAAAAGGAATGGTTCACCTAATTTTGTGATAGTGAACTCTGGCGGAATGACCATCTCCTGAACAGTGGCAGGTGTGGCTGGACATCCTCTATCCACCTGTCAAATTCGCTGTACTATGCATTTTATGAAAGGCACAGATGGCCAGCCAGACAATCAGGGGTACTGCTAGTGCACTGAACAATAACCTGGGAAGTTGTCTCTACAGTGCTAAGAGCTCTCTCTAGTATATCTGCCATCACTTTTCCTGCTCCCACATCCCCTGCATCTGGGACATGTGTGTGCTCTCCTATTACAGCAGTCACTTTGTTTTCAACTGTGTGTAGTCTCACTAAGCATCGATATTTGTGAGAGTCTGCACTTCTCCAGTACACCTTATCGGCAGTCTCCTTGTCCTTTCGATACACATATCCTTTGTATAGGGCTAAAGGCCTACCTTTATGGCTCTGCATTGTGTCAAATTCCATTGCTTTTTCCAGCACAGACCAGGTAGGGCTCACCGAGCTTCCCTTTCGTAGCATGTAGGAGGAAGAGCTTAAACCAGAAACAGGAAGCAGGGACACACAGAAAGTAAAGAGTGCTGCTAAGTGACTTGTCTGACTGCATTAATAAGTTGGTGCACAGGGTAACTTTTAATATGTTTACAGTCCAGTTATGACCACTCACTAATGTCACAGTGTAGCCGAACTTGAGGGCACTGTAATGTGTGGTTGCGATATTGACACTCGCTGTATTGCATTCGCGTTATTTAACTTCACTATTAAGCGATCACTATTTTTACATGGAACCTTCACCATTCAGTCCCACTAATGGGTCAGAGTACCAGGCTTTCCCCCAAAAAAGAGGAGTTAACTCACCCTGAGGGAAAAAATCCTTCGGCCCTCTGGTGGAAGATAACCATTGGAGGGCAGGGACTCCTCACTTCTGTGTCCTGGAAGCAGGAATGCACCCTGACAACTCATGCCTGACCCTGTGAGAGAAAAAGTGGGTCCCCTGGAAATGAGAGTAGAGCACCCTATGCGGTGCCAGCCGGGTGAGACGAAGCCTGTAGACTGCTGTTCCTACCAGCCAGGTAGCTACCTCGTTGGCATCATAAGATGCCCTTGCTTGGTGCCTTGCCAGCTGCAGGCCCTGAGCAGAAAGGTGAATGGCCTGTCTGGTTGATTTGCAGTTCAACGTGGAAGTTAAGAGCTGACCCTGAATCACCCAAAGGCACTTGCCATAAGCTGCCTGATGTGCCAAGACACACATCACAGTGTCTGCCTCCATGAAAACCTTTTTGCCCCAGGCATCGATCTCCACAGAGTTGGTGCTGGGACAGTTATGCACCTAGGCACAGAGGAGGTCTTCAGAATCCCTGAGTTAGGATGAGGGATAGCACCTGGAGACCCCGTGGGAGCGCAGTACTGTGCCAGATGTCCCTAGGGGCTGGAGAAGGGGTAAAGGGATGGAACTAGACATGCCTGGATGCCTCTGTTCATAAAGGGGCCAGGGCCACAGAGGAATAACAGAAACGTCATCACTGAAATTCCCAAGGAATGACCGCGCATGGGTAGCAGTATTGTGACCTACAAATGGACATAAACTCACCTTCTGCATCATCTCCATCAGGAATCACTGGTACTGGGAGTACTCGACATTAGAGGAGAGGTGAATAGAAAAATCCTCTTCCTCAGAAGAGGCAGTAGGAGAAGTTGGATCCAGGCAGTGGAGGTGCAGGGGCCCTTAGGCCTAAAAAAAAACATGGTCTGCCTTGATGTGGCACTGGTGGAACACACCATCCATTGACCTGAATTGATCTCAGGTCATGGGCCCTAGGGGACCTGAAATATCTGGAAATGTAGAGGAGGAGGGTCATGAATGACCAGGCCAGGTTCTCTGCTAGGGTTGCAAGAATGCTCAGTGGACGTGGGTGGGGGAGAGGGCCTGGCAAACTTGACCATCTGTGAACAACCAGCATCAGCAAACCTGTCCAGCCAGTGCCTTTGGAGGGGGAGGGGACCCCAGGTGGGGAGAGCGGAGCTGGGCAGGGCTCACAGGGCAGGCCTGTTCCTCACCAGTGACTAGGCCAGATGGTTCTGGAGAGAAACAAGGCCCCAAGTACCACCATCTCTGGACAAGGGGTGAGCTGCAGGCCCAGTGCCTCAATTCCTCACCAGGGCTGACACTGCCCCCCCCGCCAAGCCTATTCTCCAGCCGAGAGCCACTTCAAGAGTCAGAACCAGACTTGGCACCACAAGCGGCACCAGAAAGAGTCACGCTGCCGTCCCCAGTGTCACCCTGAGGGACAACCCCAGGAGGGACTCCCAGCTTTGGGTTGAGCTCAGAACCAGGCCCAGGAAGACCTCCATCCTCACTTGATCTGTCCCCAAGGTCGGTGTCATCATCCACCCCCAGATTACCAGGGCACTCGAAGCAAAAGCAGTGGCCTCCGGGTCCAAGATAGGGTCAGCTATGGAAGCCTTCCCTCTTCTGGCACCGTGAGCAATGCCAGAAGGGGGCCTGGTATTACGGCCTGTGCCACCTGTTCACCAGTACTGGCCAGAGTACCAGGAGCTGGGGTGGCACAAGGCCATAACGCCAAGATACCCACCCGTGTAGACCAAGAATATGGCTTTGGTCTACACCAGTGTGCATCTCAGCAGTGTAGTCCAAGCATATGACTTCGGCCTCACCACTGGAGGGCATCTGCTGCCCCAAAGGGCAGCAGATTGGGAGGTGCTCAGCCGGCCCTCGGAAGGCGTCAACTGTCCACAAGACCCTCCCCAGGCCTCCAACGTCTGAGCGGGGTGGGGTGCCCTGGACTTTCTCAGTATGTATAGTATTGGGAAAGGGGCTCAGGGGAAGCACCAGGGACCTGACCTTGGCACGCCTAGTGTGATGCCCTCCTCTGAAGGTGAGTGGATCACGGCCCTGCTTCAACACGCTCTTGAGAGCGCGGTAGTCCATGGAGAAGCAGGCATTGCATCTGTCCATATCATAGTTGGCACCAAGGCAGGTCCAGCACTCATCATGTCAGTTCTGAATGGTAATATGTCCCCCACAGGAGCACCGACACATTGTGGGGGTGCCATTATAGTTGTTCTTGGCCTTACTCTTCCTAGGACCTGACACGATGACTCAGAAACAGTAACGAAAATCAGTCAGGAAGAAAAGCTCAATGCCAAGCTAAGCAATGAAACAACAAATGGCGCCGTAAAACAAGGGAAAAAAGGTGTCAAGCTAAGGTGGCGAACTGAGAAGTGACACAGTTTTGATGACTGAGGCTCCTATGGTGCCCACTCAACGGCAGGAAAAGCAGAACTGAGGAAGGGAGGGAGCTGGTATTGGTTACTGGCCCTAACCCACAAGCACGATGGCCTCTTATTCAGCAACAACACCAATGTCTGTTCCCTCCTAGGATGCAAAAGACTTTGCTTCCACTAGGTCCTAATGCCTCTGGCTTAGATCCATGAGTGGGAATGAATAGTGAAGATTGAGTTTTGGAAGATCATGAATAGACCAACATCTATTGATGATCATACATTCATGAGGTAATCCTGAATGAACTCTGTAGAACACACAGATCTCCTCTGTTCTTCCTAATAGAATTTCACAGGGTCATACCCCTAGTCCTACCAGAGATGTTGGGCCAAATCTTCTGAACTAGACACATTCAGCTGAATGCTGCACTTGGCAGTCTGCCCCATATGTCTAAAGTTCAGGCTCCGTATGTTCTAATAAATCTGTGTATGATGAGAAGAATCACACGTTTCCTCACAAATGAGACATGGCCACTTTGTACTGATTTTTATTATGATGATTATTATTGTATTTGTTAACTGGCCAGTTGCCGCCGCTCCCCCCCATTATTAAATCTGGCTCTGTTCTCTTTTCAGTTTCAACACCTTCTTACCTTTACACAGCACTGTGGGGGATTGGGCTGGAGAGTACTGGCTACATCGTCCCAACAGCTGCCATTTTTCAGCCTTTTATTTATTTTTATTTTATTTGGGCACTGCACCATGCTGTAACCATCTCACATATTAACAACATACGCCTACAGAGGACTCAGGCTTCATGGCCTGCCTGCAGGGGGTCACTGAGGTAGCAGAACACAGCTCCAGCCTCCGTGGGTTGGGATGCACTGTCAATGACAGTGCCACCCCCATGACCCCCCCCCCAGCCCTGGCTGATCAATTCGTTTGACCTGGGTCCCTTGGCCATTCTGTTGCACCTTGTATCTGATTTTTGATGCAAATTCAGATGGCTTTACGGAACTGCTAGACCATCTCTAAAAGATGGCCTAGGAGTTCCTAACAGATTCTGATGCAAAAAGCCAGGCAGATCCTTTGAAAATCCTGACCCATTAAATTAACATTACAGTATGTAGTTGTTGAGTTGGGGGGAGTGATTTGATGGACTACATGGTGTAAAACACAATAGAGATATCAAATATTCAAAACAAGGGAACAAATTAGAAAATTGTCAAGCCAAGAAAATTATTCCTATCATACTTGCTTTACAATTAAATGTGTTATTCTAAAAGAGAAGAAAGTTAAGGTTAAACATTTTTAAACCTGCTTTGATCTACCCATTTAAAACCCCCACCTCCACCCACCCTGCACTGTAGCTTGTTAAAGTAACAGGTTTTGTTGTTAAATTTTATTTTCATTAATTTTCAAGTATACAAAAGTACAGTTGAAGTGACTTGGTTCCAAGTGCAGCAATGGTGTGAATAAAGGAATTGTATAAAAAGTCAAATGTTCCACTTGTCTTCCTTTGTTACCACATGAAAAGGGCCTTGTTACTTCATATTAGTGGATCTGTGATACAAAGAAACATTGCAAATTCCAATATAAGTCCTAAATTATCTATTGCAGCAATGACCATAGAGAAAAGGTAATTGTACGAGTCCTGAAAATTCCATATTGTGCTCCAGCACAACATATATCACTTGTAGACGATATTGGTGTCCATGAAAATGCAGTATGCAAAAATTTGAAACCAGTGTGAGACATGTCAGAAGTGACACCCAGCTCAATAATCTGACGAGAAAACAGTAACTGCTACTGTACTGAAAATAAAAACTGAACAGGTCTTTTAAAAGACTCTGCAATGCATGAACTATGTTTATAATGAAAACGACTATTAAACCGTAAAGGGGAATACCTTTCTAAAATACAAAATGTACTATATATAACTAAATCTATTTTACATACATGAATTACTGTAGTAGGGTTCGAGTTGCTGCCAAAAAAAACATGCAATTCAAGTTAAATTGACAGGTGCCAACTGTGGAGGGCTAATTATCTTGCTTTGTGCATGGGACCCAGCTACTGTGCACATATAACACACATCCCTCTACCACACGGTTGTGGCCATCTTTTTTTTTTTAAACTCAAGTTTATTCACATCCATAAGTTATAGAACCAGATAGTACACAATAACAAGTACATAACACGACATTATCCAGAACACATACATATAGGCTCCTACAGTGGTGCCTAGAACTCTTAGTGGTGCTTTAGACCTTTAATACAATGTCTAATACTTCAGGTTCTGTCTGATGTAATACATATCTCTTCTTCAAGACATATGTTTTACTAAAAGAAAATGTCATTGATTTTTAATTTTGAACCTCAAATTGCAAAGCCACTGTGGTTAGTCTTGAGTTAAAATCCATCATTCAAAACTTATATCTGGCAAATAACAGAACTGGTGAACTAAACAGAAGTGGTCATCCGTCCTGTAGACCCTGATGTGTAACCAAAAGTTTCTTGTCCTATAGTGGGTGCGTAGGAGTCTGACCAAAGAACCGTGAGGGAGAGAGAAAAGCGGAGCTCCCAGAGGAGACCCACTGGGGTCCACCCCTCACCCCCAAATCCCCACCTTCTGAAACTTGTACTAGGTGTCTTCCCCCCCCTCAAAAGACCTCCTAGGAACCCATGTACGGTTTCTTCTAGTTACCCGGGCTCCCTGCCTGCACTGCCTCGTGTCCCCCTGCCTCATAGATTTCCCAAACTCTCCAAAATTATCCAGGGTGAGGCGCAGTGCAGCCATAAGTTGCTCCATTGCATGGAGTTCCTGAACCTGAGTGCACCATTCGTCTATGGTCGGCGCATTCCCCTGTAAGCCAGTGAGATGTGATCCCTTTCATGGCTACCAGGCAGAGGGTCCTGAAGAGCCTTTTCTGAGGCGGGCAGCCTATGGCCAGAACCCTTTTCCCCAGCATCATATGCTCAAAAGTATGAGTGATATTCACTCCCCAGATATCCTGCAGTGCTCCATGCACCTGGGACCAAAACAGCTGCAAATGGCATCCCCAAATAATATGATGATGTGTACCCATCTGCCCACATTGTCTCCAGCACAACTCTGAACCACCTGATTGAAAAATTTTGGTGACCATAAGTGTGTGGAAGTATCTAATGAGACACTTCCACCAGAATTCTCGCCATGTAGGGGACGAGGTAGTGTGCCAGCCAATTTTCCAAATATACTCCCATTCATCATTAGTTACTTGAATCTGCACTTCTTTTTCCCCAAGTCTCCTTTACCCTTTGAAAATCGGAATGCTCAGAGCGCTGCAACATCTTGTATGTCCTGGCAATATTATCTCGTCTGCCCACCAGTTTCACCACCCAATATAAAAATTGTTCAAGGCCAGTGAGGTCTCTGCTGATGAGGGCAAGCTTCCCCAGTGCCTGTATATAGTGACGTACCTGCAGGAAGTGGTAGAAATCCTGTTGTGGCAGGTTAAATTGCTGTATATCAGTGAAGGTTCAGCAGGTACCATCAGTAATAAATTGGCTGAATTTTCTCAAAGAGCTATGATTCCAGCGTTTGAAGCCACCGTCCCTAACCGAGGGGATGAAACCCATGTTGTGGCCATCTTTTCTCACTTAAGCACTTCACGGGCAAAGACTAGCCCCCTGCCCAGAGTACAGTACAATCATATTTTATTAAAATTGAGCTAGTCCCACAGATCAAGAGAACAGATGTATTAAATTTAAGCTTCTGCCCCCCACGTTATGGCCCCCGTCTTCCCTCAAAGAAAATTTTACTGACCAACAAGAAGGCTTCTCAGCCCCCCTTTCAAGCAGTGCATTCATTTCGAGAAAGTACATTAGGAATACTCTGTCCTCCCTCCTCAGGGTTGTGTCAGAGGTCGCTCTAGAGAAGTCAGTCTTGATGGCCTCCAGATGTTTGCCTGCTGTAACTGGGTCTGTGTAAAGAAGTTTTGTCTGCATATGTGATGTACAGCTGAGCTGGGAACTGGAGTACATGGCTGAAGTCTGGTGGAGAAACTCAAGTCAGGAAAGAAATAGAATTGTGTACCATCTTCAGCTAGACGCTTCCCTCTTTTTCACTTCTCCCAGGATCTAATCACAGATTTATGGGCCCAGTGTTATGATTATGATAGTTCTTCATTGTCTGGTGTGTTGGTCCTATGTTTTGGAGTTATTCTGCAGGCCTTTATTATCTGCTACCCGAGCTGAAGTCCCAATGCCTGTTGTAGTAAACATTTCACGAATGCCATTAGGTCATCTCTGTCGGATCCCTCTGCAGTGTCCAGTAGTCATATGTGCCCCATCCTTGCACCATTTTCTAGATGCTCCAAGTGGAGCCACAAGATTTTATTCTTCGCAGTATTTCCGGTGATTGCAGTACTGCCTGTGTACTCTGTTTTTGCACTTCTGCGGTGGCAGCATTAATTTTCCAGTTCAGTGCCGAGAACTTGTTCTTTATGTGCTCTGCTTTGGAGTCCATCTCTTATAGCCTTCAAAAGGGCTGCATTTGAGGGTTTCCTGCTTTCTGAGGCCTCAGTGCTTGGGATGCCTGCACCCATAGTGTCTGGCTGTTTGGCTTACTTCTTCCCACCTTCCTGCTGCACTGCACGCTCAGGCTTACCCATTATAGCTGTATACAAAACGTTTTATAATTCGCTGCTGCTTGGCTCAGAGACAGTAAGCATGCTGAGAAAATCTTGGGGTTATTTTAAGAAGTTGGTGTTTTTTCGTCATCTCGAGCTGGAGCCTGTTCTCAGACATCTTGCTCAGTGGGCTGCTGGCCGCACACCCCTTAACACAGTTTCTAATGAGTGTGCACTTAACTGTATGAATTACTATGTCTGACATGTATACACTCTCTGAGTGTGCCACCTTGACAAATCAACATAATTGTCTACATAAAAAATGTGTATAGAAGACAGAAATGTGAAAACAACTTAACCTCAAACCACTTCTTAAGTATTCACTATAATAGTCTAAAAACATACATACAGACAAAACTAAACAAAGTTTATAAACAGATTATCAACCCCATGGAATTGCAAGTTAAATTCAGTAACGCTTTTCATTCATCCAGGAGTTCTGGAACCTATTCATTGCCTGCTATTTTTACCTCTCCAATTTTTATACCAAATCTGAGATTACATTTTTTTATTCATTTTTGCAGGACTGTATTCAAAAAGACAGGTGCACGAACATCGTAAAGGGTTCACTACTTGACACATTCTTGCTGTCTTCCTTAATTTCTCTTTGATACTAAGGTGTGGGCCACTAGAAAAGAGAGAGCACAAGGTATAAACAGACTTCGTCACTGTCAATAGTTTTAAATCCCCTCTTCAAGCTACATGCCTCACTTTTAAAAAGTGGTTTAAGATGGAATCCTGTATTTAACCCCAGCAATTTCGTAGCTTGTCAAGTGAGGTTACAATCCAAAACCCCTCCTTCTTCAAAACTAGAACATTATAATCCCCCTCGATGATTTTGACATACCTTGTCAATCCCTCTAAAGCTAAATGAAAACCTCCTCTCCTGTCTCCATTAGCGTAGGTGTTCCTCAAGGCTCTATACTGAGTCCGCAACTCCTTTTAATGTTCATTAACAACCTACCAAACTCCCCCTTCTCATTGCAAGACCCTACTGTATGCCAACAACCTTGTACTTTATCTCGGCTCAAAATCCCTAAATATCAATTCCAAACTTACTGCTGGCCTTCACTGTACACAAACTTGGCTTACCCTAAACTGTCTCATCCTCAATGTGCTCTTCGGATCCTCTAAAAGGACGCGTACTTTGGCCCCTGACCTTGCCGTCCAGTGTCTGGACAGCTCCATTGTCTCCTCGACCCTCTCCTTCAAATACCTTGGAGTCTCACTTGACTCAGCACTAGACTTCTCTCAACACTATAAATCCGTCAGCTCCGAGCTTGGCCTTCCTTACCACATTCGTCATGCCCTCACCCCTGCAGCAAGAGACTCAGTTGCCTAGGGAGTTCTGCTTCCAAAGCTATGCTATGCACTACCCTCATTTTTTCAAGCCAGTGCCAGTAATTTACTAAAGTGGGACATTGCCTATAGTAATGTGCAGATTTGCATCATCTGCCCCTCATCTTACCCACCACTGTCTACTCTACCAAAACCTAAACTGGCTATCCCCCTCCTCCAAGAGATCTTATATTTTTGGATGTTTCGTGGACATCATTAGACGTTCACAACTTGCCTCGTTGGCCTCAAATGTTTTCCCCGTTGACCATGTCTGTCCACTATGGTCTTCCACCCAGGCCCTCTTGGCAGTCCCAAAATGCTCCACTAAGATGGGTGACCAGGCATTTGCCCACTCTGCCCCTAATTTCTGGAACTCCTTACCCTGTCACCTCCATGTCGCTAAATCCCACATCACTTTCAAAAAAGAATTACTCCCCTACCTGAGATCATTTGGCACATGCTCATGTTTCTAAATTCTTTCTAAACCTAATTTGCTACCCATACTTTCTCTCCTTTTGCTATTCCTCTGCCTTTACACCCATCCATCTATTCTCAGTTGATAACTCTTTTGCCTCTCCTCTCCCCTCCCCTTCCCTCAGACTTTCTTAGCTCATGTTTATCCATTTCTCTGCTGGTTATTTGACCTTATATTTAATATGTATTTGTTTCTCTTTACACATTATTGTATGTACCTACCTTAGGCTGTAGCCTGTGCACTTCTTCTTGACCTACACTGTTGTTATGCTATACTATGTAATTACTGCCTGCCCCATTGTATCCCGATCATTGTACTACTGCACACACTAGACTTAGAGTAATTCCTGTTTGTTCTTAATATCTGTATCCAGTTCTTTGTGATACTTGTATTGTTACCTGTAATGTACTCTCCCGGGTCATGCCTGAAAATAGGCAGGTTTCTGCCTAGTGCATTTACCCAGGAAAATGAAAAATAAATAATAAATTTATGTTCACTTCTGTCTGTGCTCGCTATTATATGTGCAGCCGTACTTAAGAGCGATCTCGTCTTTCTGTGGCTCTACAGTCCTCTCCTACCCTCGTTTTGAGACATCATGTTGTTTTTCCAATATAAAATGCCCACATGAGCATTCAGCCACATAGATTACCCCTGTAATATTGCATGTAATCAGCTGTCTTGTAACTTCTCCATGTCTACCTTGAAAAACTTTCCCTTGAGAGAGAGATACCTACAATAGATGCATCTCTTACAGGGGTAACAACCTTTTACATTTCTCTCCAACCACGTTGCACTACCTTTTTAACCTATAGTAGCTGCACTAGGCTATATTTAGTGGTTTGGGCTCTCTGGTATGCCATTCGGGGGGCACTCTACTAGCTTTGAAAGACCCCATCACTCTTCAAAACTTGCCAATGTTTGTTTATAATATCTTCAAAATACTGTGAATGGGCAAAATAAATGTTCACAAAGTTGAACCTTTCCTTGTCCCTTTTTGGCACATTTACATTTTGTATTAAATCCTGGCAGTCTTTGCAGTCTTCAAATTCTCTAGCTCTGCTAATTGTTTCAAAATCATAGTCCCTTTCTTTGAATCTCATTTCTAAGTCATGTGCCCTTACTTCAAACCACTGTTCCACAGTTTTGCTTTACTCTTAAAAAATGCCCCTTAGGGACATTTTGTATTGTGTGGTGTGAATGACAACCAGATGCCATCAGTAAAGTATTTCTGCCCGTATTCTTTCTAAACATATCTGTGACAGTAGTACCATCTGTCTGTTTCTGTAACTTTAGGTTCAGAAAATTAACTGTTTCTCTATTTGTACTATACGTATGTTTCAGATTGGAGTTAGTCTGGTGCAAATGTTGTACGAATTTTTCAAACTCTGACTTGGCTGTGCATCACACAACTGTGATGTCTTCAATATAACGACGCCACAGTACTGATGGAGAAAAGGGTTATTATTGGCATTGTATATATCGTTGCCCCCATGCTCCAAATTACAGATTAGCCAAAGATGGAGTGAGGATCGCCCCCGTTTTCCCCTTCGCTTGTAAATAAAAGTTCTTATCGAACACGAAAACATCTTTTATAAGTACAGGTTCTGTCAACTTTATCAAAAGCTCTGTAGGGGGATTTAAGGATTTAAAGTGGATTGTCATTGATTAAGACAGAAGCAACTGCATCCAGGGCTCCTTCATGGGGGATATTCTTGTATGGAGACTCAATAGCTAGAGTTACCAGATATGAGTCCCTCTCCACCTGAACATCCCCCATGAATTGTAACACTTCTATGTCTATAGGATGTGAATGCAGTGATGTCACATAAGGTCTTAGAAACAAGTCAGCATACCCTGAAAGCGGTTCTGTCAAAGCGCCAATTCTGCTTACAATAGAACAGCCAGGTGGGTTGATAAGGGACTTGTGGACTTCTGGTAAAATATAGGTCACTCTCACTGGAAAGTCTGTTGTTAAAAATTCCTTCGTCTTCTGATCAGTAAACCCAGCATTAAATTCTTCATTAATCATTTTGTCTGTTGACCATTTAAAATCTCTTGTCAGATCTTCATTAAGTTTCTGGTAATATTCTCTATTTCTCGGCTGCATTTTGATCTCATTAACTTAATTCCTATTTATTAGCATAACGTTGCTACCTTTATCTGCTGGCCAGATAAGTTCATTATCATTTGTAGAGACTTCATTGCTTACATCTCACTAGCAGTCAAGTTGTTCTAATTTAATCTGGGGAGGTTGTTATAGAGTTTATAAAGATCTTTTCTCTACACTTCTTGAAAAACGATTACTGCTGCAGTAAAGAGAGGACAGAAAGTACATTTTTCACGGGGGTTAATTCTAGTTCATTAGACTCATAGTTTCTGAGTCTGTGACATCTACCTCTATACTGACCTGATTTACTGGTACATTCTTTTTTTATCGTTAAAAAAGACTGCAGGCTTAGATTTCTACAAGCAACATTCGCAGCACATCTTGCTGCATTGGCTGCAGGCCATGCCTCCTTAGGTAACATAGTATCTTCGTCGAGGATATCTCTTTCATTTGGCCACACCTGTGGAACTATAGCCAGCGGGTGCTAGGACCACATGGAAAATTTTTTGCTAGCAGTCTACTAGAGGCCACCCATGGCGATGTCGAACGTTGACGTCCTCTACTATGTAAGCGTGGGCAACCCCGTGCCCTCCTCAGTTCTTTTCCCACCGTCGACCATACTCACTGAACTCCACAGAGGCCTCATCACTACAGTTGACCGCCAATTTTTGGTGTCTGATCTTTCTTATTTTTTCTCACCCTAGTGCGTTATCACTTTATTTCTAAAGTGATTGCCATCATCGTGTATGTCAGTGAAAGATCCCACTAAGCTCTTTCATTATTGCGAGTGTGGTGGAAAATCTACTCCCCATGACATCCATGACGTCCACATCCACTGTCTTGGCGAGGCCCAAGACACCAAGGCCTGTGAGCACTGCCTGAAATTCAACCAAGCCACCTGGCGCTGCCACCTGAAAGCCCTGCAATCTTTCCTCACAGAGCAGAAGGTAGCCAGAATAGAAAGTGAGCTCCAGGATAGAAGGATCTCCATGTCGTCAGCCTAGTACTCTGGCTCCTATTCCTCCAAGGCCTGAGACAAGTCTTCAGGCAAGCAGAGACACCGGGAGAGGGAGTGCAGTAAGGAAAAATCCACCCCAGTCCACTGTCAGTCACCCCGTTCCTTGGTGCCGATCATTGCAGCGGGCAACACCTCCTGCCACCCAAACCCTCATTCCCATAGGGTTGGCTTTGGCAGTGAGTTTCGCTGGACCTCCCACAGCCAGCGAAGGCTCGACATTCAGGCTATTGATTCCCCTGCCGACATTGCAAGCCCTGCTGCCCTGACCTCAGCTAACTCCAGGTCAGCTGGCAGTAGGTTCCTCCAGACCTCCCATGGCCGGCAATGGCCCATCAATGTTGGGGCTCCAGTCACCCCCATCGATGCCTCAAGGTGTCTTAACACTGGGGCTCCAGCCTCCCCCGTCAATGCTCCAAGGTGCTCCTGTTATGTAAGCCACCGTTGACATTCAGACAGTGCTGTCCTCCTTCGTGGAGATCTTACAACACCTTGTACCTCCTCCAGGCCTGACTACGCCGGGGCTTCCCAGGCTGGCCCCCATGTCGATGCCTGCCTTATCAACGTGCCCTGCTCACTTCAGGGCATCATCAACTTCACTGCCCACTTTGCAGCTTACTGAGCCCGTCGACGAGAATCAAGAATACATACCTGACCTCTTGCCACAAGAAGAGGAAGAGGAGGATGAAGATGTAGATGGGAGCACTGATAGATCTGGATTCACTGTTTCCACCAGGAGTGAGGACACTGCATTATATACCTTTAGTTCCCTTCCTGAGGACCCCACCTTCATTGGTATAATAAGGCAGCTCCAAACTGACATAGGGTTTGATGCCCAGGAACAGGACATCACTTGGAGAAACTTGGTGGAGTTTCTAGAACTGCCAGACCTTCCACCTCTGGTCATCCCTCCTCTGCTGACTGCATTAGAGGATGCCACACTGTTGGCCTGATACTGGCCCTAGCTTGATTCTTCCATGACCAGGAAGGAAGACAAGCTATACCAGACCCCTTTGGGAAGGCCCTTTTTTGCAAGGCAACTTGAGGCAGATTCTTTGGTAATTAAAGTAGTCCATGATAAGTCCAACATGCCTAAACACCTCAGCTCTCTCCCACCAGATAAAGAGTCGAGAAAGTTGGACCTTCTGGGAAAGAGAACTTTGGCCTCTGCCACATGGGGTCTCAGAATAGCTATCAGGTCCATATAGTCAAATTCCTGGAAAAAGGGTAAAGCAGTAGCCCAGGCCTTTCCAGAGGGTACTCGGAAACAGGAGATGCTCAAGACCCTCCAGACTGGAGCTGATGTAGATAAGCACCTCTTGAGGTCTACCTATGATATTTCTGATACCTCAGCTAGGGCAGCTGTGGTTGACATCTGCCTCAGGAGGCATTATTAGCTTAGGGTGTCAGGATTTGCTAGTGTTTTCCAGCAATCCATTTTGAGTGCCCCTTTAAGAGGTTACAAGCTCTTTAGGACAGACGTACAGGATATCCTTGCTGACCTTCAAGCCTCAGGAAAGACTCTCAGGCCAGTCCACTTATTTTACCGCACCCAGGCAAGAAATGGGCGGAGGGTGCCTTTGCGTCATGCCACCCACAGACCCAGGACAGAGACCCAACAGAGCAAGCACAGAGCAGAAGCAGCTTTGCCAGCCCTTACTTCCACCGCTGCCAAAGCCCCCAGAGGTGAAGGTGCGGCCACAGGTCCAGCTTCAGGCTGACTCCTTACTGGACCCCCACCCTCCAGGAGGGAGTGGTAAGGGGTCACTTTTCCCTTCACCTGGACAGGTGGAGAGAAATTACAACAGATGCTTGGGTCCTGCAGCTCATGGAGCATGGTCACGCTCTAGAACTTCTGGAATTGCCTCCAGAACTACCACCAATTCCCTCAACATCCTCCAAATCACATACTGGTGCTAATGGAGGAAGTATGTACTCTGCTGCACAAGAGGGCTGTAGAGCCAGTTCCCTGGGAACAAAGGAACAGGAGGTTCTACTCTCATTTCTTCCTAGTCCCAAATCCACAGGGGACTTGAGGCACATTCTGGATCTGAGGGAACTGAACTTCTATATTCAGTACAAGAAGTTCAGGATGGTCACTCGGCAAGGTTTGCTGCCCCTTCTGCAAAAAGGGGACTGGATATGCTCCCTGGACATGCAGGATGCGTACCTGCATATCAAGGTGTGTCAGCCCCACAGGAAGAATCTCAGTTTTCTGTTTCAGGGAGAACACTACCATTTCAGGGTATCGCCCTGTGGCTTGTCATCTGCACCATGGATATTTACCAAATGCTTAGCAGTGGTGACAGCAACCCTTAGGAGGGCGGGTCTATGTGTTTCCCTCTATCTGGACAACTGGTTGCTCAAAGCTCAGTCCAAGGAGCACCTGTCTTACACCCTAACGCACACCAGACAGCTGTTTTATGCCCTAAGGATTACGGTCAGCCTGCCCAAATCAGTCTTGACCCCTTGTCAGCATCTCCAGTACATAGGAGCTATACTGGACACCGCTCAGGGATCAGCCTTCCTGCCCCAGGACTGGGCAGAGCACCTGATAGCTCAGAACCAGGTGCTTTACAGCAGCAGGTATGTCATGGCCAGGGCATTCCTCAGACTACTGGGCCTGATGGCAGCAGCCGTTGTATCAGTTGCCCTGTCAAGGCTGCACAATTGGATCCCCCAGTGGACAGTGAGGGCTCTGTGTAATCAACACACTGATGTTCTAGGACAGAAGGTTCTCGTCACATCACCAGTAAAGAAGGTGCTTCAGTGGTGGATGGAACCAAGCAATTTTCTCAAAGGGGCTCCTTTCCTAATCCCCTTCCCTCATTAGATCCTCACTACTGACACTTTGGGGATGGGCTGGGGTTGCACCTGAGCCCTCACCAGACCTAGGATATTTGGACTACAGTAGAGTTACCTCCACATAAATGTCTTGGAGAAGGGCCATTCTGTATGGCCTGCAAGCCATCCAGAATCACCTGTCCCCGTGGCCCCTGCTGGTATAGATGAACAACAGTGTAGTGCACTACATAAACAAGCAAGGGGGGGGGGGACTCATTCATTCCCTATGTGCAGAGAAATGATGAGGGTTTGGTACTGGGGTCTAGAACATGGTCTAGAATTATTGGCCATCCATGTTCCAGACATCCAAAATGTCCAGGCGGACAAGCTCAGCAAATCACAGTCCAGAATGCACGAGTGGGAGCTGCTGACCTCAGTAGTGGAAGACCTGTTTGACAGGTGGGGTCACCCAGAGTTGGACCTTTCAAAGCAAAACTGCTGCTTTTCTGCTCATTCACTCCATTGCCCAAAGTTTCCTGGTGAGAGACATCCCTGTCTTGGAAAGGGAGGTTCCTCTATGCCTTTCCCTCTAATTCAGAGGGTGCTGATCAAGCCCCAGATGGAAGGAGCAACTTTGATACTCGCTTCCTTCTGGCCTCGTCAGATCTGGTTCCCCTTACTGCAGCAGTTGGTGGTGGAACCCCTAGTACACCTGCTCCTGTGCAAAGGCTTGCTATTACAGGAACAGGGAACCCTGGTCCATCTGGACCACAGTTCACTCCATGCATGGCTCCTGAGGACATAGCCACGGCTAGATTTGGGGTGTCTCAAAAGGTGGCTGATGTCCCGGTGGCTGCAAGAAGGCCCTCCACCAGAGCCACTTATTCCATGAAGAGGAAGCGCTTTGCTCTTTAGGCTGCTTGCCGCCACTGGGATCCCTTCACTTGTCCAGCGAATCAGATTCTGGAGTACTTGCTGTCTCTATCTGATGCTGGACTGCAATACTTTTCCATTAAGGTGCACCTGGCAGTCATTTCAGCTTTCCATATGCCCATGGGTGGCCGTACAGTGGCAAAACTGGAGGTGTCCCATACATTCTTGTGAGGCATTCTTCGTTTAAAGCCTCCTATCTGCAATCCAAACCAGCATGGGACTTAAATTTTGTTTGAGAGAAATTCACTTTGGCTCCTTTTGAGCCGGCTGTGACTTGTGAGCTACGCTTTGTCATGAAAGCATCATTCTTAGTTGCTGTTACTTCTGCTAGAAAGATTTCCAAGCTTCAGGCTGTGATGCATGAGGCTTCTTATTTGATTTTCCAGAAAGACAGAGTGTCTTTGTGTGCCAGTCCTAAGTTTTTGCCAAAGGTGGTGTCTGAGTTTACCCTGAATCGAACCATCCACCTGCCTGTTTATTTTCCGGAGCATGCCAATCCAGAGGAAGCACCGCTCTATACTTTAGATGTACACAGAATACTCTGATATTATGTTCATCACACGAAGGACTGCAGGAAGTCCTCACAGCTGTTTGCTTCCTTCGCCCCTAGGAAAGAGGGCATACCAGTTTCTAAACAGTGCCTGTTCAAATAGTTGGCCAACTGTATTATTTTTTGTTATAGGAAGTACAGTAAGGAACTTCCTGGGGTTGTGCATGACCATTCAACTAATGGCATGGCCATCTCTGTTGCCTGTTTTCGTCGGCGGCAATCCCACGATTAAAGGATGATCTCTACCATGGTTCACTGATGGGTCCTGAGGTGGCTCAGTAATCTAATCCTAGAGCCATAGATTCATCTGCAGAAATTGCAGATGTTTCCATGTGAGAGAGCTGCGCACTGCCTGGGGTTTCTTTCCCTTTCCTTCCTACGCTCTCTCTTTTCGGCTTTGAGGGCGAGGCGTTTCTTTTCGAAGCAGGCCCCCGCTTGATGGAGGTTCTGGTGCCATTGTGATCGGTTGGTGGCCAGCTCCTCCCAGCTTGTAATGTCCATATCTGTTTTCTTGAGATATGCCTTCACTGTGTCTTTGTAGGGTTTCCTTTGACCACCACGGGATCTCTGGCCACGACTGAGCTGGGAGTATAACATTTGTTTGGGGAGTCGAGAATTGGGCATCCATACACAGTGTCCAGTCCAGCAGAATTGATGTCTGAGGATCATTGCCTCAATGCTGGTGACGTTGGCCTCAGCGAGAACACTGACGTTAGTGCAGTGGTCTTCCCACTTGATGCGGAGGATTTTCCGGATACATTGTTAGTGGTACCTCTCCAGGCACCTTAGATGATGTCGGTAAGTTACCCAAGTTTCACATCCATAAAGAAGGGTAGGGATGATAACTGAACTGTATACCTGGATCTTAGTGTCCTTTCGTATGTCAGGGTCGGTGAAGATGCGCCGAAGCAGTTTCCCAAATGAGGTACTAGCGCAATGGATCCTGTGCTGAATCTCATCGTCGATGTTTGCTGTTAGGGAGAGGTGGCTACCGAGGTAAGAGAAGTGCTCGACTGTCTCCAGGGTCTGTCCCTCGATGGTGAATTGTGGAAGGTAATTTACAAGACCTTGAGCAGGCTGATAGAGCACCTTGGTCTTCTTGATGTTAAATGAGAGTCCCAGACTTCGGTAAGCTTCCGCAGAGAGAGATCTTGGGCAGACTGGAGGTCACTCCTGGTGTGTGCAAAGATGGCACAATCAGCGTACTGGAGGTCAACGATGGATGCCTTGCAAACTTTGGTCTTTGAACGTGGACGTCCAAGATTAAAGAGCCCTCCCTCCATTCTGTATTCGATGTCAATTCCAGTGGGAAGGCGACCTTTGTTGAGGACTAGGATGACTGCTAAGAAGATAGAAAACAAAATTGGAGTGATGACACACCCTTGCTTGATGCCAATTTGGATGATGAACGGGTCTGTCTTTGAACCATTATGGAGAACACTGGCAGTCATCTGGTCATGCAGAAGCCTCGGGACCTTGACAAATTTTGTAGAGCAGCCAAATCTGGCCAGCACCTTCCACAAGGCTTCATGATCGATGGAGTCAAAGGGCTTTGTCAGGTCGATGAAAGTCATATACAGGTCCTGATGTTCCCGACACTTTTTTTGGATCTGCCTGGCAGTGAAGATCATGTCAGATCTTACTTCGAGACACAGCTCTTGCAGCAGGTTACACCATTTGGACCGAAGCCGCCAGGCGCCAGGACCCCACGGAAAAATTCTAGCTAGCTAACTACAGCGGGGACCGCCCCCGACGTCGGTCCCGCCTCCGACGTCAGGCGTGGTACAAAAGGGGGTGGTCCCGCCAGATTCCCCAGTTCTTTTCCCGCCGTCGACTTAGCTACCTGACCCCTTCTGTTACCAGTCTAGCGACGCTGGAATAGTTCCTTTTCGATAAAATTTTCGACAACATTTTGAAAATCTTCAGAATCTTCAAGCAAGATCTTGATGTCATCACCAACTTCTGGCCATCCATGAAGTGCGCTTGTGGAAAGCAGATCCCGTTCAAGGACCCCCACCGCGCTCGTCGTTCTAGGCCCAGACCACGATACCGGGCCTGTCCTTCGCCAAGGGTTCAACAGCCGCACTCGGATCCGGGCCAGAAGGCTTTGCAGGTGCTTTCTGGAGGAACAACTGAAGACCATGTCCTCCAAGGGGAAAGCTCCAGGGTCCACAAGCACGCGGAGAAGAGAAGGAAAGGCCCCTTCCAGGTCCCTTCCAGGGTTCGAGTCCCGTAGCTCTGTTCGAAATCTCCCGCTGCAATCAAGAAACCTTCATCTCAGGAGAAATCCGCCAGGCCTTCCTCCCTTCCAGGGCCTTGGCGAAGTCCGGGGAACGACACCATCACCACCGCAAGTCGGGTTCCCGCTCCTCGGTACCCGACGTCAGGTCTTCGTCGGTGCCTCCACGCAAGACGCTGGAGCTCACGCCTTTAAAAAGGCCTGTAGCCCAGACGCCGGCTCGACAGCCGTCAGCCATGCGCCCTTCTTCCCTGGAGCCGCCGTCGGCCCGACGACCGACGCCGGCCATTACATCCCAGCGGACGCCGGTAGGGGGACCGACGCCCGCCCCTCCTGAAAAGAAGAAGGCCCTGTTGCCTCCGACCGACATCGGTCAGGAGCCTCTATCGGAGGAGGACCTAGAGCAGCCCGAGGACCAGACGGGCGACCCCGGTCCCGTCGGTACTCCCAGGGAACCCTCGCCATTACCAGAGCCCCCTGTGGAGCCGACGCTGACCCGACGACCGCCCACCGCACCCGGGCCGGCGCCTCTCTCTAGTGGAGGTGAAAGATCTGTTCACCTACTGGTGGGATACCATTAAAAAGACATGGTTCCCCTCCTCCTATCCGGTTCCTGCCCCCCTCGCCATCGGGGTCGGCAGGCCGTGTTCCTCCTCCCCGGGAGCCTAGAACCCCTCCCAGGGGGAGACCTGATAAACGGAGACCTCCGTCGAAATCCTCTTCTGGATCACCCAGCCCCAAGAGATCCAGGAGACGCCGACGTCCGCCTTCAACGGAGGACACGGGATCAGACTACTCCACCTCTAGATCCCCATCTCCACTCTCCATCCCTTCTCCGGACCCACGTGAGATGCCTAGATCTCCTCCGGATGATCCCTCGTTCCTTGATATTATGAGACATATACAAGAGAACATGGGATGGGATGCTGAAGACTTAGACCCCGAAAGAGTACGACTCGCCAAATATCTTGACAAAGGACCCCAAGCCTGTGGTGGTACCACCCTTGGTTGGCACTTCGTGTAAGGCGTCACCAAGGCAGCGTGGGGAGCGTCCACTCGCTCGGCGAGACCGAAGAAAGCTGATCGCTTGTACAAGGCTCCTAAGGACGACCAGTACTTGACGCAGCATCCTCAGGCCGATTCTCTGGTCATCACAGCCTCACATGACCGGTCACAGAGGCCACAACATTTGAGCACCCTGCCACCGGACCCAGAGTCCAAACAACTGGAGCGCGTGGGTAGAAGCGCCGCGTATGCTTCACTACCTAACGCTTCATCAGATCCCTGAACTATTTAACCCACATGGTTCAGTTCCAGAACGCTTTGTGGGAACAGGGTCTGGAAGCGCTGAAAAGATGCCCAGGTGAGCAGAAGGAGGAGATGCTTCAGCCTCCATACGGGTTCAGACGTGGGACCTGGTGCTAAGAGCACGTATGACTCGCTGGGACTTATCGGCCCGAGCAGCAGCTTCTGGCGTTTGCCTCCGGAGACACTCTTGGTTGCGCGTCTCCGGTTTTACCCCGGACGTCCAAAAGAACATCTTGGACGCCCCTTTTGAGGGAGAAGTATTGTTTGGTAATCCTACAGAAAAGATCCTTACCAAACTCCAAGAGGCCGGGAAGGCGGTAAGGTCGGTTCAGGCCATGTACCGACCTAAGCTTGGTTCCTTTCGTAGGAACCAAAGCCGTTTTCGTGCGCGGACGCAGAGGCAACAGACCCACTCGGCTGCACCTCAGAGGGGCTCTGGTTTTCGTAGAGCCCAGGGCAAATACCCCGCCAGCCGAGGCCAGCTTCTCCCTAGGCAGGCCCAGCCAGCGGGTCCATCTGCTGCCACAGCCTGACTCCTTTCCAGCCCCCCGCCTCAGGATCAACGGGAGTTTATAGTCGGGGTCGATTAAACTTCCTGCCGGGATGGCAGGCCATTACCACCGACAGGTGGGTTCTTCAGTTGGTCAGTCTAGGCCACTTTATAGAATTCGCAGGAAAGCCACCCTCGAGGCCTCCTTTGCTCTCCCGGTATCAGGGTCAGCACAAAGCCTTGATCTGGCAAGAAGTACTCACGCTACTACGAAAGGGAGCGATAGAGTACGTCCCAGAGAACCAGAGAGGACTAGGATACTATTCCCACTTCTTCCTGGTTCCCAAGAAAACAGGGGACCTCCGTCCAATCTTGGACCTCAGCGACCTCAATGTGTCGGTCACTTACAGAGATTCTCATGGTGACCCTTCCGGGTCTTATCCCCATGCTCAAACAGGACGCCTTTTTAGCTGCTCAGACATGCAGGATGCCTACCTGCACATCCCTATGGCTCAGGTGCACATGAGGTTCCTGCGCTTCGAGTTTCTCGACCACCACCTTCAGTTCCGAGCCCTTCCTTTCGGACTGTCTTCCGCACCAAGGGTCTTTACCAAGTGCATGGCAGTCGTGGCAGCGCCTCTGAGGAGACAGGGCCACCACGTGTTCCGCATCTGGACGACTGTCTTCATGGCGCCTCCAGAGGCGTTGCTTCTGCAATCAAGAGCACCCAGGATCTGTTCCGATCCTGGGCATCCTCATAAATTACGAGAAGTCTCTCTGGTACTCCGCAGAAACTGCAGTTCATAGGAGCAGTTCTGGACACTGTTCGGGAAGAGCCTTCTTCCGCCGACAGAGCTGAGCGATCAGATCCCCATAAGGGACCTATCATTAAGCAAGGTTGTACCTGCCAGGTCGGTCCTTTGCTTGCTTGGACACATGGCTGCGGCCATTCCTACTGTCCTTTCGCAAGACTCCACATGCGCATTACTCAGTGGATGCTCAAAGTGCAATGGGACCAAGGCAAGACCACTTGCAGCATCGCGTCAGACTCACGTAATTCAGTGATTCAAGACTGGCAGTGGTGGCTAGCCCCAGGGTCGCCTCATCAGGCGCCCCGTTCATTGCGCCGCTCCTCGAGGTCACCTCACCACAGACGCTTCCGGTCTTGGGTGGGGGGCACACCTGGACGGGTAAAGTCCCAGGGTACGTGGACCCAGATGGAAGCTCACCTTCACATCAACGTGTTGGAAATGAGAGCGGTCCTCTATGCCCTGCAGGCCTTTCAGTCAGTTATCCCACCGTGTACTCTTCTACTTCAGACAGACAACACGGTGTATGTATTACCTCAACAAACAGGAGGCGACACTCTACCCCTTTGCAGGGAGGCCATGAGTGTGGGGATTGGGTAATCAGACACGGCGCGAATCTGATCACTGTGCACGTTCCCGGAGTGGACAACACGGTTGCAGACGGCCTGAGTCGTTCTCAGGCCAGAGTCCACGAATGGGAACTCCTTCAAGAGGTAGCAGAGGATCTGTTTCTTCGATGGGGAACTCCAGATCTAGACTTGTTCGCCTCCCCATCCAACGCAAAACTGCCCAATTTTTGCTCGCTAGATCCAGGGCCTGGTGTTTTCTGGCGAGACGCGTTATCCCTCTCCTGGGCCAACAGATTCCTCTACGCTTTCCCTCCTTTCCCGTTGATCCAGAGAGTTCTTCTCAAACCGCGCAGGAGCACGCACACGATCCTGGTGGCCCCATTTTGGCCCAGACAGATTTGGTTCCCTTTGTTGATTCAACTATCTCGGGAACCCCCGCTCCCGTTGCCGCTCAGCTCCCACTTACTGTCTCAGGAGAAGGGTTCACTTGTCCACCCGGACCTACGTTCCTTGAACCTGCATGCTTGGCTCCTAGAGACATAGCCATTTTGCGTCACGGGGTCTCGCAAGAGGTTGCAGAAGTCCTTTCTGCAGCCAGAAAGCCGGCAACGCATGCGACGTACGCCATGAAATGGCGCCGTTTTTGTGTATGGTCGCGAGCACGTGACCTTTCCCCTTTAGGTTGTCCTGTGGGAGTAATATTAGAATATTTGCTCTCCTTCTTTCATTCGGGTCTAGCCTACTCCTCTATTAAAGTGCACCTCTGTGCCATTTCGGCTTACCACCTCCCGGTGGGAAATCGTACAGTGGCTCAGGTGGACGCCTCTCGGGAATTTCTTGGGAGTGTTGCACCTTAGGCCTCCTATTAGAGACCCTGTGCCTCCATGGGATTTGCTTTTGTCCTGAACAGCTCACGCTTCCCCTTTGAACCTGCATGATTGCAGCTACGTTTTCTGTCGTGAAAACGTTGTTTTGTTGCTGTTACCGCAAGAAGAATTTCTGAACTTCACGCCTCATGTGCAAAGAGCCTTATTTAGTTTTCCACCGGGACAGAGTATCCCTGAGGACAACCCTAAATTCTTGCCTAAGGTGGTTTCTTCACTCACTCTGAACCAGGATATCACGACCTTCCGGTCTACTTCCTGAACTACTCTAATAGAGGAGAGGCTCTGCTCCATACCCTGGATGTTCACCGCAGCCTGAGGTTTTACTCTCAACAGAACTCAGTCCTTTCGTAGTTCTGAGCAGCTTTCATTTCCTTCTGAGAGAAGATGGGCCAATCAGTATCCAAACAGTCCTCTCTCGCTGGCTTGTCCAGTGTATTTCTCACTGTTATGGTATCAAACAAAAGCCCCTCCCGGTACAGTCCGGTCATTCCACTAGAGGGTGGCTACTTCCTTTGCAGCGCCAAAATGTTTCCACTTCTGCTATATGCGCTGCAGCCACTTGGAGTTCTGTGCATACCTTATCAGGCATTATAGTTTGGACACGCTTCCTCATAAGGGCTGGTTTTGGTTTGGCCGTATTTCAGGGTCTCCTGTCCTAGGTTCAGGACCTGGTTTTTATCCTTTATTTTCCTCCTCCGGATTTTCTGACAGCGCTACTGCTTGGGAATCAGTCCTATTGAGTAGCCTGCTGCAAGAGCTGTGTCTCAGTAAGATAGTACAGTTACGTAAGAACTTACAGTAACAGTAGATCTTCAGAACAGCTCTTGCAGCAGGTACCTTCCCGCCCCACCTTCCCCTTGGAGGAAGCATGGCTCAGTCTTTCTGAGCAGGAATTGTTATCTTTCTGTCTTCTGACGCAATCCTAGGTCTCCCATTTTGATGTCAGCCTGCGGCAGAAGTCTCCAGCGGAGAACTGGGGAATCTGGGGGACTGCCTCTTTGTACCACGCCTGACGCCGGAGGCGGACCGGACGTCCAGTCATCTCGCCTGTAGTTAGCTAGCTAGAATTTTTCCAGGTCCTGGCGCCTGGCGGCTTCGGTCCAAATGGTGTAACCTGCTGCAAGAGCTGTTCTCGAAGATCTACTGTTACGGTAAGTTCTTACGTAACTGTACTTTATCCCACGAGATGGTCTGAATCCACACTGAGATTCCAGCAGGACTTCTTCGGCTATGGGAAGGAGATGGTTCAAAAGAATACGTGCGAGGATTTTCCCTGCGGTGGAGAGTAAAGCAATGCCTCGATAATTTCTACACACCGACTTGTCTCCCTTCTTGAAGATCGTAACAATGTTGGCATTCCTCAAGTCCTCCGGAATCTCCTCATTGTTCCCAATTTGGAGAATGAGCTCATGGAGCTTTAGTACCAGTTCCTCACCCCCAGCTTTGTAGACTTCAGCCGGTATGCCATCTGGTCCCACAGCTTTGTTGTTTTTGGCCAGCTTAATGGTATGTCTTGCTTCTTCGATGATAGCAGGGTTGGTGAGAGATTCTCTTTCAGGGTGTTGAGGGACAGAATTGATAGTGGCATCTGTCACAGATGACTCATTCAGAAATGTCTCTGAATGCTCCTTCCATCTAGCTTGAATGCCTTCATTTCCCTTTAGGAGCGTCCAGCCATCTTGAGATCGGAGGGGAGTGGGACCATGGGAGCTTGGACTGTAAATGGCCCTTGTAGCCTGGAAGAAGCTCTGCATGTCATGTTTGTCAGTATAGAGCTGGATCTCCTTGGCCTTGTCTTGCCATCATTTATTTTTGATGTCTCGGAACTTCCTTTGAGCTTCTGCCTTGAGCTGCTGGTATAACTCTTTCTTTTGCTGGCATGAAATGTCATCTTGCCATGTGCAGTGAGCTCTTCTTTTCGGGTTGAGCAGGTCTTGAATCTCTGTATCATTTTCATCAAACCAGTCCTGGTGATGCTGGTTGACATAGCCAATAGACTCAGCACATGCCAAGTAGATGGCGGTCTTGAACTCCTTCCAGTATCTCTCAATGTTATCATCAGCTGCGGGCATGGCAGAGAGCCTTGCTTGGACACATTGCTGGAAGTCCTCTTGAACCACTGGGTCTTGAAGGGACTTAGGGTTGAATTTCCTTTGCATTGATTTTGGCTGCCTTTGATGTTTCTGAGTGAGCCAGATGTTCATGACAGATCTGACAAGACGATGGTCTGTCCAGCAGTCATCGACTCCTTGCATAGCCCTCATGATGTAGACATCCTTTCAATCATGGGTTCTGACAATGACGTAGTCAAGGAGGTGCCAGTGCTTGGATCGAGGGTGTCTCCAAGTAGTCTTATACTTGTCGCTGTGTCTGAAGATGGTGTTCATGATGACCAGGCTGTGCTCCGCACATTTGTTCAGGAGTAGGATGCCATTGGAGTTTGTCTTTCCTACCCCCTCCTTCCCAATGATACCATTCCAGAGATCTGAATCACGCCCAACTCTGGCGTTGAAATCACCAAGGAGAATGATCTTGTCTTCCTTAGGGGTGTTGGTCAGGGCTCTGTCAAGGTTGGAGTAGAACTGTTCCTTGACATCCTCATCAGCATTAAGTGTCGGGGCGTATGCACTGATGACAGTGGCATG
Source organism: Neoceratodus forsteri (assembly GCA_016271365.2). Lineage (NCBI taxonomy): Eukaryota > Metazoa > Chordata > Ceratodontiformes > Ceratodontidae > Neoceratodus > Neoceratodus forsteri. Next base: position 817,709,263 of record CM057453.1, on the reverse strand, counting down.
CTGATTGTTGCTGAGCTTAAGATGAAGGGTCATGAGGCGTTCCTCGATGCCAATTGGGATCTCTGTAAGCTGGTTGATGAGCTTCTTCTTGATGGCAAGGCCAATGCCGTGACTGCGTCTGTCTTCAGCAGGCTTCCCTTTTCAGAAGAAGGTGAAACCTCCACCCTCTTCTCTCAACTGGTCTTCATCTGGTCATCTTGTCTCGCTTAGGGCAGCAATATAGATGTTACGTCTTGCAAGTTCCCTGGTGATAATAGCAGTTCTTCTTTCTGGTCGTTCGCTATACTGGTTGTCCATCAGAGTATGAACGTTCCATTTCATAAAAATCATTGTCTATTTCTTGTTTTGACCGTAGAGAGTGATCCCGCTGGATGCGGCTATCCAGCCAGGAGAAGGTGAGACAGCCTAGGTTTAGGGCACCTTTTCTAGTCCCTTCCCCATGCAGCTGCCATATTGCACCCCGTCCCAGTCCAGGTGCCAGACGACCATCAAACTACCACAGCCTATGTGCGGATTCATGGCTAGAGACTGCCGGATTCACTGGTCCTGTCCCCGTCACCACTAGTCTGTCGACGCAGGTCTTGGAAGGTTGGTTGCGGGGATGTTGTTTCCCATGGTAGAAGCCTGTGCATGACTTCTTTTTGCGAGGGGAAGCTGGTGTGCCTACAGCAACCACACAAACTTGACAAGCAGCAGATCTAGCACCCAGTGGCAAGGAGAGTCCAAGACGACTGGAGATCCCCATCTTGTTGCAGCCTTCATCGGCCTTCACAGCTGTCGAGATCCTAACATCTTCTTCCGCCTGATCCACCATTGAGGACTTTGGAGGTTGGACCGCACTTAGTCTGGGACCTTGCCTTGGGCCTGTTCGCCACGGGTGACCCTGTCAGGAGTACGAGACTCTGAATGACATAGCCCTGAGGGTCAATGGAACACACAAGCCCTTCCACCACGACAAGGTATCGGTCCAAGGAGAGGATTGCCTGTTTTAGGAATGTGCCAGCTGCAGATATTTGTGCTGCTGCAACCTGGAGTACTGTCCAGACTTTCCCTAAACACTGCAATCTGGAAATTTCCTCTAGAAGGAGGGCAGGCTTTGGCTTGGCTGTGCTACAAGGCCTCCTTTCTTAAGTCTATAGCCTCCAGCCACCCAGATTCTCTCTGGCAGTACTGCTTGTGACTCATTCCATTGGTGTGGCCTGATGAGAGATATCCTCTAAGAAGATAGTACAATTACGCAAGAACTCACCATAACAGTAAATCTTCAAGAGAATCTCTTTCAACAGGCCATGCCGTCCCACCCTGTCCCCCTTGGACTCACAGCTTCTCTGTTCTGGTCTCTCTTTTCTTGGATGATCTACTTTCTGTTTTTCCTCGCTTGCTAGTGGAAACCTTCTGCTCTCCTTTGGTTCCTCAGGAGGAGGCCCTCTGAGTATGATCTCCAGTGGGATGCCTCCCACACTTACATAGTGGAGGAAGTCAACATCTGGCGTCACCATGGTAGTCCTAGTAGACTGCTAGCAAAAATGTTTCCATGCAGTCCTAGCACCTGCTATAGTTCCATAGGTGTGGCCTGATGAAAAAGATTCTTGTGAATATCTACTGTTACAGTAAAGTTCTTCTGTAACTGTACTTTCTAATATGTCCACCTATCTGTATGAAGTGTTGTACTACACTCTCTATATGTGTAGTGTTAAACCCCCAAAAAATAAATATTTTTATTTATTTAGATAATTGGAATTATAACCCTTTGAGTCATAGACTTGTTTCCAAAGGCTCCACATCAGAATAAAACAGAGCTATTCACACAGTACATACATACATAGAATAAATGTGGGTGAGCAATCATACAGAGTATAAGTACTGGTTAATGCCTATACATTTGGTAGCTAAAACAGGGCAGAGCTATTGACATATTTACCTAAATGAGCGGTTAAAGACCTATTCAATTGGTATCTAAAGCAATGCATGATATGAGTTGGTAGTAAGTCGCCTCAGGGAGGCCTTGTCTTATACATAATACAATGCATTCATAGTCCAGTGCAACTATATGGTAACCGAGGGAGGTGAGGAGCCTGTAAATACATTTCAGGGGACAACATGCATGCACTTGGACTTACTAATACAGCTTTTCTGTTGAATTACTGGAGTCATGCAAAACTCATCGTCTTACTAAAGGTTAATAAATCATTAGAATGTTCATCAAATGTCTGTGGAATTAACCAATATCGGAATGTTTATTTTTGTGGGGTGTAGTATTTCTGCTTCCCCTTTTCTGGTAGTCAAAAGTATACTTTTCTCATTTGTTCTGGAGAACATGGCATGTGGACTGCTCTGCAAACACCGAAGAAGTGAGAAGTGCCTGCATCTTCAAACAGACTTGGCACCCAGGAGTATGTTACACTTATGAAATGGCCTGATTTTATACAATATTGGCTCACAAAATGCAGCAATGTCCATTCATCAGTACGTATAAACAGCAGGTGACCTGGTCATCCAGTCAGAGTAAGATTTGCAGCTGCCATCTTGTTTAATTTTTGAATGAACATAACTACAGCGTGCATTCAGAATGTGAAATTAAATCTAACGTACATTCCCTCACAAGAGGTGCCTGAGAGTGATGTGCTGTAGCCCTCCCAGTGAGCACATGACTTCTGCAACATACTTTACCTGCTTTCTACAGGAATGTTTAACAGGCACAGGTGCCTAAGAGGGCCCCCCTCCCCAGGCCCAGAAGCGCATGGACTGCAGCACTATCCCAAGCCCACACCTCCCCTGCACCGGAGCAGGGGACAACTGGAGCGGAGACGCAGCCTTTCGTTTTAGCCTGCTGTTCCAGCTGTTTACTACATTTTCTGCTATATAATCGCCTACAGTGTTTGCCCACACCAGGATTCCCCTCGTGGCACAGCACCAGGTCACCTAGCGGATGCCGACCCCCGCAGACAACTCGCCCAAAATTTGGGCGCCAACTTCAAAACTTTCCCAGCGACCCTACCATTGGCTGCCTGACCACGGTGACGCTCCAACTCAGGCTATTGAAAAGGGCCTGTCGGAGCCCCCACGGGCTACTTCCCAGGACTTAAACTAACTGCTGAATCCTACAGGGGACATGAGGGACACCTTGCTGCTAGAGGGCCCCCCTCCCCAGGCCCAGAAGCGTGTGGACCGCCGTGCTATCACAAGCCCACACCTCCCCTGCACCGGAGCAGGGGATGACCGGAGCGGAGACACAGCCTTTCGTTTTCTCTCGACCACCTACCCCATTCCCTCCTCCCATTAAATACAGGAGTGCCATACCCACAGAATCGCCATAGCCAATCATCACAGAGTTTGAGGGGTAACGCCTACCAAATTAACAAGACTCTTACTGTATGCCACTGTTGTCTATGTACCCTTATAGAACTGTGAATTAACGCTTGATGTATCACCTGAAAGTGATTCTATGTGGCTACCATTCTCTCCTATACTGCTGACTAGGGTATAACTCTTTCTCTCCTAACTGCTGACTAGCGTATAACTCATTCTCTCTCTCTCTCTCCATGACTGCCGCACTTGCTCTTGTCCCTTCTTTAACCTGTTGCTCCATATGGTATTTTTGTGCTTACTGCCTTCGAGTACTAATTCATGAATTTATGTGACGGCTGCCTTTGACTAAGAATTACTAAGAAACTTACTGTGATTAAGAAGCTTAAGGTATTATCTCCCCACTTAATTTCTTACTCTGTCAAATCTAAGGGACCCAATGCAGCATCTGCAATAGGTTAAGGTATTCCCTCCACGTATTTAAACTACTGCTATCTACTACCTTAATAACTCTCTCCACAAGGTGTGGTAGCAACCTCAGACTTCCCGATGCCAAAAATACGCATTAAGGCAATACCCCAACAAATTTTCAATCTCTTAACCCCTTCCCCTAACTGCGCAGGACGCAGATAACCCATAGCCCCCAGCAGCTGCTGCCCCCTGCACAGACCTAAATCAGGTAACTTCGGTGCACCCAATGCAAATGGATACGGAGCAGATACCACTTTAAACATGGCTAACACATCACATGTCTCCTCACATGCTCCTCAGAGAGCTCGCAGCCAAGGTGTCCCTCCCCCTAATGGGGGCATACTCCTTGCTATAGCCTACTCACTGACCCTACTCTGGATGGACAGGCTCATGGACCCATGCCACCCCGAACCAGTGAGCAACCTGCACAAGCCCTCCCCCTCCTGACTATTATAGTGGCAGCACTATACCAAGTATGACTTCTCACTTAAAGGGGCATGTGATGGTAAAAAAGGGAGTATGCTACGACCTGCTCTACTACATAAGCAGAATGCGTCGCAGACAACTCATCCCTAAAACCAGCACTAGTCTGCTCAGACTATTAGCTGGGCTACTGCTCCTATCTGGGGATATCCAACCCAACCCAGGCTCGCATACCCCCAATACCTTGGTAGCATCCCCCCAGGACCCTCACTGGGTGGCTACCAAGGGTCTGAAGATTGCGCATATGAACATATGCAGCCTCAGACCTAAAATACACAAAGTCGAGGCCTGGATGGACCTCTACAAACCAGATGTACTAGCCATCTCGGAAACTTGGTTAAAAGCCCACATCCTTGATCACGAGATACAAGTTCTGGGCTACAGTAGCTTCCGCAAGGATTGGGTATCCAAAAAAGGGAATGGGGTACTAATCTACACAAAGGCTGACCTCTCAGCATCGCCCCTACCCCTGCACACAAAGTGCACCGCAGAGGGTGAAAGCATATATATCCGCATAACCTTAGGACAAGCCAAACAACTAACAATTGGCTGTGTCTACCACCCACCAAAATCAGCCATCCAATCCCTTGCAGCCATTATTAGCTTGCTCACTAGCAAGGGAGCTACAGAGCAGCTTATCTTGGGAGATTTCAACATTAATTGGGCTCTGGACCTGGTCCAGGCTGCGGCGTCCTTAACTCAAGAAGTAGGTCTGACACAGATTATCTCCGCACCGACCAAACTTAACTACAAAACCAGGAACCACACCACCCTCGACTGGGCTTTGGTGTCAAATCCCTCTAATATACAGAGTGCGGGAACAATGGCAGACTCTTTGAGTGACCATTCCCCCATTTTCTGTATATGGAAAAACAGACCACCCAAGGTACAACAAAGAATCCTCTCGGCCCGAGACTTCTCCAAATTCTCTGAACTACATTTCAACAACTATCTAAACAGTCAGGACTGGAACCCCATAATTGCTCTCCCAACTCTCTCTGATGCCCTGATATACCTCCAAGATGAACTAACCACAGCTGCCAATCTCTTTTCTCCAATTAAGAGACTGAGAGTAAAAGGCAACTGCTATAAGTGGATCTCTCCCTCCCTCAAAGCCCTTATGGTGACTCTGGACAAAGCCTGGAAAAAGTTTACTCTCTCCAGCAGATCTTATGGAATACAAAGCCCTAAGAAATAAAGCCAAGAGGGCCATTAAACTTGGTAAGTGTGACTACCTAACACACCTCTAGAAACCTAGCCTAGGCAACCCCAAGCAATTCTGGAACCACGTTAATGATCTGATCAAGGGGAGTAAAAACCTGAATCCTGCCCCATTGAGATCAACGGTCAGCTCACAACTGACCCTTCTCAAATACCGGCTGCCCTAAACAGGCATTTCTCAGACCTAGAGGCCTTTAAGACATGCCAGTCCCCCCCTACTCCCCCAGCTCAGCTGAAGCATCCCATACGGAGCGACCCCTATTTCACCTGAGACTTGCCAAATGTACTGAAGTCCTTACCCTCCTAAGAAACTTGAAACCCAAAGGCTCAGGGGGACCCGATGTGATCAACCCTCGGCTTCTCAAGGTAGGAGCTGCCTCCTTATCAAGGTCCATAACCATGCTCCTCAACAGATCCCTAAGGGAAGGAGCAGTCCCTGACCAGTGAAAACACGCCAATGTCATACCTATCCACAAAGGGGGACCCAGGGATACATTAAACAACTATAGGCCTATCTCCCTCCTCTGCTTACTCGCCAAGGTGCAAGAAAGGGGACTACCTGGAAGCACACTTGCTTCTTGCCCCCACCCAACATGGGTTCAGAACTAACCACGGCACTGACACTGCCCTCATCAACTTCTCGGATGAAGTGCTCAGGGCAGCTGACAAAGGTGTACCCACTGGTGCAGTCTTTATTGACTTATCCAAGGCATTTGACCTTGTAGACCACAACTTGCTGTTATAAAAACTACAAAATGTTGGCCTTGACACCCATGCCTTACAGTGGTTTGGAAGCTACTTATCAGGCTGGGCTCAAAGGGTCACATGGAATGGCGTCAAGTCAGACCCGCTACCCCTAAAACAGGGTGTACCTCAGGGATCAATACTTGGCCCCCTTTTATTTTCCCTGTTTACCAATGACCTAAGCTCCTACTGCGGGGAGAGCTCAGTGGTACAGTATGCAGACGATACTGTCATCTTCCATCACATAAGCGATGTAGCCACGCTTGGCCCTACCCTCCAAAAGGATCTCACATCCCTTGAGACTTGGCTGTGTGAGAACAGAATGGTACTCAATGCCGACAAGACCAAGTCAATGCTATTCGGGCCAAGATCCCTAGGACTTGACAGGTCCTCACTCCTCCGCTTAACCACGCTCTCTGGCAAAGACATCAATGTTGTCCCTTCCCTCAAATACCTAGGCCTAACGCTTGACCAGAACTTCACTTAAAAGGAGCATCGTAGACCAGGTCACTAGGACCATCCATCGCAAACTCTGCACCTTGTACCCCACTCAGGGACCAGCTCATCCCTGAGGCCAGGCTCTGTTGCTACTAGTGTCCTGCTTCCAACCTGACCTTTGCTGCCCTGATAATACAGGGCATGGGAAAGCAAGAGATAACCAGGATGCAAACCCTGTATAATAAAATTGCTCGCTTTGCCACTCAAGACCAATCGCTGGTATTAACATCATGACTCTTCATTTCAGCTCTGCTGGGCTTCACTTTGGCTGTCTGTCTACAATATCCCCTGCTTGTCCAGGCCTACAAGCTTCTCAAACCTCATGCTCCACCCAGCATAGCCAAGTCTATAACTCTCAAGCATAACCCAAGGAACCTAAGGACTTCAGAAAGAACTCTGTTGGAAGTCCCCAGAGTAAGGACAAATGCTGGTGCTAGATCCTTTTCCTCCCAAGCACCCTGCCAATGGAACAAGCTCCACCCCCCATCCAGGACGCCCCCTCACTAGCGAACTTCCGCACCAGGCTCAAGTCCCATATGCTAACCTCTAGCTCATGCCACTGCCACAGTACATAAGGTTACTTAGGCACTCCCCTCCCTCACACACAACTTGGCCTCCAACTGTCCCTTCTTATTATCACCTGGGGTCACACGCTACCGCTGGAATTTATATTGCATGTAATGAATTATCTACTCAAATTGTGTCATGATGATAACCATGCCTGTATCCACTGTTTTCCTGTAGCATCCTCATGTTGTAATAACTTGTGTATACAAATGTTCTTTTCCTTTTGCTCTTTCTGTATTTAACTAGTATTGCTATCCTGGGTCGCCCCTGAAAAAGGGACCTTCGGGGCCCAGTGGGCCTACTCGGTCACCAAAATTTAATAAATAAATAAAAGTTCAAACCAGTGGGTGCCTCTGTAAAGAAGAACTGCACTGAACTTATGAGCCATTTCCCCAGTAGAAGCTGTTTTTTTTGAGTACTGGTTCCAGTTCTGTTATTGTTCCATCTATACAAGCCTACTGGCAACCTCTGTGGTTGTTTCTGATTCACACTCTGGTGTTATGTACCATTTTGGAACTATATGATGTAGTTTATGTCCCTGTCAACCACAGAGTTATATAGTAGAACATGGATGCATTGTTGCAACAACAGAAGAGGTGAGCAAGGGACATAAACGACATCATACAGTTCTAAAATGGCACTTGACACCAGCGTGTACATCAGAAACACCCACTAGGATAACTAAAAAGCATGTAGAGATGTAACAGTAACAAAAGTAGAAAAATAATTTAGAGATCAACTTCTACTGGGGAAATTTATTTACAGGTTCAGCTTAGTTCTCCTTTAATGCAAGTAAAGTCAAGAGGAAAACAGTCATGATCTCCTTTGTAATTTTTTATGTGCAGCCCATTCTCCAGTTGAAATGGAAGCTCCCCAAAGGCTGATATATAAAGTACTTACCTCCCCCCCAATTAAGCAACACTTTCCCAATTAGCCATTCACCCATCTTCTATGGAGGCATTCCCAGTCTATGAAATGAGGCCCACACTTTGACCTGCTTCTTCCATAACCTACTAGACTGCATAACAGTAAGTGTCTGCGTTCGGTAAATGGGATAGGATTTGACTGGGTCAATATCTTCAATAAGAAATACAGCACTGAACCTGTGAACATAATATTGTGTTAAAGCTGGCATTCCCATCAGTATAAAGATTTTAGGACAATATTTCCTCAGAAATTGTCCTTAAAGAGTCATGCCAGGAGCTGAGTGAAAGACAATTTACTAAGGAGAATAGGCTTAGCATAAGGATTTACATAGGTGACTGTGGCCTCAGGCAGGCCAGCAAGGGCCACATTTCAGATTAAATTTATATGATAGTCTTGTATGCTGTTCGTTAAGTAAAGCACCCAACCTGGAAGGTAGTTTTTTTAACTTAATTTAAGCCAGTTATGCAAGCAGGAGTGAACACAGGTATTAGGAGTCAGATGCATCAATTTACAGGAAAGCTCCACACTTCTGCCAGCAGCTCAAAACAATTGTATAATGTTAAAGTAAATCCATGAAGCCCTATATAGTACTCTCAAATGGGTGGAATTATGCTTACTGTGGAGGCTCTTTGTACTGATGTGGGTGCCTCTTCAGCTGTCATAAATCAGTGTTCTCCTTTTACAACCAATCCAGCACAAGCATGCATTGCTGCTTGCTAGCCTGAGTGGTGGGAGGTGAGAGGAACTTGCACTACACAGAATCCAGAAAGACCACATGGCACCCATTCTGCAGCTCCAGGGTTGTCTAGCCTTTGCCGCCCAGAGGGATGCTATAATAGCGTTGTACCCCCAGGCATTCAGTGTTGTACTGGCTGTTCTGGACTGCGGTCACCTCCCTCTTTGCTCCATGACTCCATATTGGGGTGTGAGGGAATTAGGTTACAAGGAAAGCCATGACAGCACAGTACCCATTCCCACCAGTGAACAGAAGATATGGCACCTGATCTTCCTAGAACCATTCTCCAGAGTCCCACTTATTGGTCTTATACTGGATGTGACTTGGCTTTATAAGCAAATGGCCAGGTTTAATTCCAATCATGCCAGATGAACCTGATTGATTTTTTTGACTGGGTGACCACAGAAATAGATCAGGGGAGGGTACTGAATGTGGTCTGTAATAGGGTGGACATATCAGTAGGGAGTGGAGAGAAAGTGTAGGGATCTTGGGAAACTCATGGAGTGGTCAAAAAATGAAAATTACAAACTTAGCTTAATTGTCGATTTCCAGAATATATTCACCAATGATTCCCACGGATGGGTCTGGAGCCTGAGGCACTAGGATCATATGGGAGAAAATGTTTTGGAGGGAGGGAGCTGATGTTTGCTGCTGATGTCGTCTGTACATCAGATGTGCTGTTGCATGTGCATTCCAATAACTGTCACCAGCTCCCTCACGCACCTCAGTTCTGTTCGCCAGGAGAGAAATGTAAGAGGAATACTTTCTAGCCCAAAAGAATAGGGAGGGGGATATAGAAAAAAATAATCCAACAACATAAAACCCGACTACCAACTTAGCACCAAAGGATTTTGCCTACCAGATGGTACATGGGTAGTTGGGTCTGAATGAGGCAGAGACTTGTACCACTAGCCAGACAGGAGTTGGATAGTGATAAGGAAGAAGGACAGCAGCCCTAGCAAATGGCTCTGACAGGTGCAATAAAAGGTGAAGCTCAAACTGTGACCCCCTTGCAAATAAAATGGCAGTGAGCCCAGAAAATGGAAAAATGAAATCTAGACTCTCAAAAAATGGAAATTACATATTCACCATAATTGTTGATCTTCCAGAATATCTTCACCATTCATTCATGCTAACAGATCTTAGCCAGAGGAGCAGGGACACCTTGGGACCAAAGTCTTTTGCAGCTAGGAGGGGACCAAGGTCAACTGGTGGCACCACCCACATAGCCAATATACTGACGTACGCATGAGCCAGCCCATAACCGACACTAACTCTCTCCGTTCCTCAGTTCTATTTGCCAGAAGAAAACAAGTGGAAGAAAAAAAGGGGGCTATATACTGTACTTCTAGCCCAGAGGGATAAGAAATGGATATACTGTAGGATATAAAAATAAAACCCAACTACCAACTTAGAAAGGCTGAGGGTTGGGCCTACTAGGTGGCACAAGGTTAACGGGTAAACAGCCAGAGCCCATTCTCGGCTACCTGGACAGGACATTAGAGATAAGAGAGGTGGGCAGTAGCCCTGACATTAGCTCTGATATATACACAAAGAAAAAGACCTGTGTAATTACTATGGCAGAATTCCAACTTAAAACTAAAAGCAACTTTTGTACTCCAAAGACAGCAATTCAGTTTAGTGGGGTTAAAACCGCAAGACTCCTGAAGAGGAGCAAGACAGAAAGTATGATGAGACAGAGTGCATGCAGGAGCACAAATACTGTTTTCTTGCCACTCCTAAAGGAGCAAAGTACAGAAGAAAATATTTATTAAATTTTGGTGAGGAGGTCCCTTTTTCAGGGGTGACCCGGGATTACATAGCAATAGATGAACAGCATTGTGAAACGGTGAGCATGAGTTACATGTATTACAGGCAACATACAGTCATGGTACATGAGGAGTAAATAGGGTGAGCTGCAATGCTGATAAGTAGTATTAGACCTAAAGGAAACACACTAGAGTCAGGATAGGTCCAGGAAAAGCCTTTATCTGAGGGGTAAACATGAAAAACATGAACTCCCAACAAGCTGTGGAGCATAGCCCAGAAGAACATACTCCAGCAAGCTGAGGAGTATAGCACAGAAAATTCTATTACAGCTGCCTCTCACTATAATACAGGAAAACCCAGAAAAAGATGTACCTTGTCCCAAGGTTTGAACAGTTTTTATATGTCACAATGCTTAGAAGTATGGGCAAGGTGAAGCCAATGTTAGAAGCAGCAACAACAGGAGAGATATCCCTAGAAGGGAGAAGGAGGAACTATTAAGGCAGTGGGGAGAGCAAATAAACTCCCCAAAGGATTTTGTTTTTTATACATATCAGTATAGTTAGGGTTCAGCAGAGTACTCGATATTGAACACAATTTTTGAACCTTAATAACTGCTGGTGTTTAATGGAATAGCCCCAGATTTTGCACTCTTGATCAGACTAGCTGAGTCTCACAATGTGAAGTTTCATGACTGCACCTTGTGCACTTTCAGATCCACCTTGTGCACTTTCTGAGATCTGAATACTCCATTTTTTGGACAAGTAGGATTTTTTTCCCCTATACTTTAACACATGTGTGTGTGTGTGTGTTGCACATCCTATACAGTTATGGAATTTTTTCACTAAACTTTCAGGGTAGAAGTGGTCTGCACTGAGGTGGTGCATTTCAGAGGTTTTGTGAAAACATATTAAATGGTTACAGCATTATAATTATTTTTTTCTGAACTGTGCAGAACATGCTCAGTAGGGGTTTTGGGTAACCCTCTAATATGAACTGAAAAATTTCAGTTCATCAGAGTATTTTTGGCTCACATCACTTAGGTGTCATGAATTGAAAACATTTCTTACTAATCAAATATTTTTTTATTTTAGTTCCCGACAGCTGCCATCTTGTTCCCCCCAACTAAAAACATGGAACACACATAAAAATGTATTTTTAATAAGCACCTGAACCCATTTAGCTAGATTCTGGCATTTCTTTAAATAATGCAGACAAAAAAATTTTTGGTCACCCATAATTCAGGGTGCTCAGCTTAGCGAGAGGAGCTGTTCACCCATGCTCTCTGAATGACAACAGCAGGATTTTCTTGATTAGTGTAGCCACTGCTGCAGTCATGCTGCCAGCTTGAATGGGAGCAGTAAGCTGGTGATTACCCGATCTCTCTCTTTCTTTCTCTTTTATGTTCCTTCCCTCTCCCAGCTCAGCCAACTCTCCCTCCTCCTGGTTTGCTTACAGTTTTGGCCAAGGGAGGTGGACTTCAGGCTGAACAGTGCTACACCTTATGAAAATACAACATACAGTACAAAAAAAAAAACACTGTACTGGTAACAGCATCGCCAATGTATCAGAGGTCAAGGAGCCTAAAAATGACAGTGCCAAAATGTCTCTTTCCATTCTGAGTGTGCCAACCAACTAATCCCCACATACTGACTATTGAGCTGTATAGTCGTATTTTGCCTCCCCTTCAAATATTGTCTCTCTCATTGTACTGTACCTTGTTTTAATTCCTACAAGTATCTACAACGCTATGTGTGAACTATAAACTTTTATTGAAATTCTGAATCACCTCCGGTAAAGCGAGGTTATCTTCATAGTTTGTCTACATTCAGCAGAAAATGCCTTTGTGGTACAGTACCTCTCAACTGTCTCACATTATAGCTGACACCTCTCATTTTACCCCCAAATAATTAGTAGTAAGTATTCCATCCCACGTTCGGCTGATGTGGAAAATTTGCTGCCCCACATTGAAAAGCTGCTCTAAACACAGAGGTAAAAGCAGAAATTCCTTATAGTATAGCACTCATACTGTATACGAACATATGTATGTGCCAGCAGAAACAGACCACCCAGTCTGTCTGCTCGAGTGTGCAGCCAACATCCCTAGTTTGCAGCTGCCCCACCCTCCCTCCCTCCTGTTTGTCATCCCACTGCCACCCCACCCTAACTCCCATGTTCCCTGTCCCATGCCCCTTTTAAAGCTGTTCACAGATTTACATACCACCCATTCTGATGGGGCTTTCCATTTTGCTACCACCATCTCTGTGAAATAGTGTCTTCTCATTTCCTTCCTAAATCTTCCCCCCTCTATTCTTAGCCTATGCCCCCTTGTGACCCTCCCCCTCCTTAACTTATCAAAATTACACTTTGCACAGTGTCTTTTATTTCAGTGTTTTGATGATGTGTCTTATATGGAGGCCAGTGTCAGTCATTTTTCTGACATCTGATTACCAGTGGCTTTTAAATTTCTGTGGTAAGAGGTAGAGTGGTAGGTGAAGTCCTGCAGCTGTTTCTTTCCACAGTTTTGAGATATGTAGAAAACAATACGTACAGAAATTGAGTAAAATCCTATATAGAAGCTTGTTTTCAGAGATATGCTTCCTCTTACTGAGCACATGCAGTACTAAGAAGAGAACACATGCATCGAATTGCACATCAGATCAAATGGGGTCAGACATAGACATTGTACAGTTTCTGGTACTTGTATGTAAAGAGGCTGTAAGTTACTTTATGCAGTCTTACAATGATGTTTTGAGCCCAGACTGAAGATCAACAACTCTGCAGGTTCTGTGTACTGTCTGGCAAGACCTACTGCACCCTCAAACTTTGTAGTTATAGTATGAAGAAAAAAAAGGAAAAGGGGACTAGCCAAGGCATAATTTAGGGACTCCATCCCTCCAGTTTTACAAAAGGGAGAGAACAAATGTTGATAATTTACCTTTTATGTGACAAAAATTTACTGAAAGAGCAATACTTGAAAGTAATTATCCTGATGTGAAATAAACTGCATTTTGAAATGGACAGGGGGTTAATAGGCTTGCTAACAGAAAAGGGCTATCAAAGATCTGGTACAATTGCTGTCCAATACAAAGCCTGAATCAGCACTAATTAATTACCTTTTCTGCAAAATACAATGTGGGTAAATATTCATTTTTTTTTTTTTAGTAAAAGTGAACTTTGGTGGAAGTCCCAATTCTATACACAATTAAAAAGGTTATACATGTCATGAAATTGGATTGAGACCACCCGCCCCCCCCCCAGCAACCCCACACATGCCTTCACTCACCACATGGCAAGGTAACTCCTTTATCAGCAACATTTTGCAGTTTTCTATTTTATTTGAAGCTGTCTTTTTAACTTTTATCTACCATAAACCTTGAATAAAATCTTGACAGTTGTTATTCCCTGGTTCGAAGAGGAAACATTCCATGAAAACACAATCATGAATATTCCATCTACTCCTAATCCTTCCCAGAAACCACTGAATGTGTAATTATTGTGTGTTCTGTGTAATAAATTGGTAGCACCAAATATGTGTTCCTAATAGCTATAGAGTGTGTTGTTAATTTCACTTTATCATTAAAAAGTTTGCTCAGAATAGGCTCAGAATGGAAGACTTAATTAAAATATGTATTGGTTGAAATGTAAATAAATATGTTGTGGGGTGAATTATATGATGTCCTAGGCAATGCTTAATCAGGGAAGAAGAAAATTGCTCACATACTTCATCTTCAATTGTGATACAACTGTTGGAGTGAAACCAAAGTAAGCAGACAGGAAAATAATACAGATTTTAAGTAGTCAGTTGTAACTTTTTATTTCTGAACAATATTTTTTTTTTCCTTTTGCTCATTAATGAGTCTTCTGTTTGATAATATTGTGCTGGATGTGTGGAACAGTCTCAGCCTGGCAGCTGACATACTGTCTCTATACCCCCACTACATCATCAGCATTATGATCTCACTGACAGTGATATCACAGGTGACTGGTCTGGCAGCTACTGAGTGGCTGTTCCTGAGAGGTCATGTGATGATGTAGTTGGGGGAGGGGGATAGAGATAGTTATGTCAACTGCAGGCAGTGCTATCCCACACATCACACCTACTAACATCAGGTAAATAATCTTCTAATTAACCTAAGGGAAAGGAAAAAGTACCTCCGATATAAAAGCTAATGGCTGACTGCTTTTAAAAATTACTGTTTGCTTCAGGCAGTACTCTAGCTCTTCCAATCAATCAAAATCTTTATTTAACTAGGCGATCAAAGTTGAGCATAACTCATTTTCGAGGTGGACCTGGGGGTATACAGGATACAAACAGGTCAGAAGATACACTGAATAATATACAATGCAGAAAATAAATGCGAGACTAGAAAAATATGAGCAGGTATTAACAACCATAAGCATGTACAGAAAGTTGTAATTTGGGTAAACTGGTGACACATTAAGCAAAGTATATACACATATCAACAATTTAAAACAATATAGCAGTCAATGAGTACAGCAGAATAATAAGTGCTCAGTATACACTACAGTAAAGGTCTGGGGTAAGGATGAGGGTTAACAGGCTATTCTGGAGGTATTTCAGAGGAGGTAGCAAGAACAGAGTAAAGAGAAGGGTGAGGAATAGGGACACAGTGGAATTGAATGGAGAGAAGAAAAGGAACAAAAACACGAAGATAATAATGGACCGCAGCAATAGCAGGGAAACTATGTCCAGCTGACAAGAGGGTTCAGGAGGAGGAGAAGAGACACAAGAGGGTACTGAGAAACAAGCCAGAGATGACAGAAGAGGCAAAAAGCAAGGGCATGGGAAGGGGAAGGCAGAGGAGGGGGCACAAAATTAAAAATATCGAACAAAGTGTAACTGTAATGGCAAGGCTCAAGCTAGGCTAGAGTTATGGGATTAACGGCATCAAGTGAAACAGGTGTATGGTTCTTTATTATGACTTAGGTAAAGGGATTTGAAGTTAGGGAGATAGGATGGGTTAGTTTCAAGGTTTTTTGCTGCTTATTCCACATCTGGGGTAGTACATAGCATATACCGTGACCTCCCTCAAATATCTTGGAGTGACGCTTGATCCCCAATTGGACCTTGGTAGTCATATCCATAATGCCTGCAGTGGGGTAAACCGCAAACTGGGGATGGCCTACAGGGCTCGGTACAACCTCACTCCAGCGGCTCGCTTAGCTCTTGCCAGGGGAGTACTACTTCCCTCCCTCAGCTACGGCTCCCTCACATTTGCTCATACTTCTAAGACCCTCCTAAGCAAGTGGAGCACAACGTACAACATCTGTCATTTTGCCCTGGCCGCCCCCCGCCTCACCCATCACTGTGAGCTCTACAAGAAGCTTGGCTGGCTATCCCCGCTCAATCACCTTAACTTTAGCACTGGGTGCCTCGTGAGTAAAGTACTTAGCTCCGGCACCCCTCCGGAACTGGCCCGGTTTCTTGCTCCTGCTGACCTCTCCCCATCTGCTTAGATCCCAAGGCCCCGGCCTACTAAGTGTACCTACTTCCCTTACCAACATGGGGGACCGGAGTTTTGCTGTCCATGGCCCCAGGCTCTGGAACTCCTTTCCTGAAAGAGTCCGTACTGCCTTCTCTCACAAGAGTTTCCGGACCTCCCTGGGATCATCTTAAGGTGGCTTCGCTGTGAATGTCCTAAGCCTCCTTAGCCTCCCGGTGTCCACTAGTGCCGGCTTCTTCTCTCCTGCTCTGGCCACCACTCTTGCGCTTATGTCCTCGTCCAAACTCTCCCTTGCTTGACCGATGCTATGATGTTACTATGCTCATAATCCTCACCAGCCCTGTTGGTCATTGAATTTATCTCTAACTTATACCTTGCCCCAGCACTGTATCTTGGTGTACCTTCCATGTAAATGTAAAAACTGTAAAAATTGTCTTTTCTCCTGTTTTTGTACCTGAATGTATTCGTCTGAACCAATTACTGTATCAATGTACCTGTTGTACCCTTTTGTACTCTCCTGGGTCGTTCCTGAAAATAGGTATAAAACTTGTCTAGTGTACTTACCCGGTAAACAAAAACTAAATAAATAAATAGTGCTGCTCTGCCAAAATGTGATTTTGCCTTACATATGTACAGAACAATGAAGGAAGCGCTTCTCAGTGCATACTTGCCGAGAGAACATATCGGGAGGCAGACTGAGATGTACTGAGGTAGCATTCCTATGATCGCTTTGTATGTCCAAAAAGCAGCATTCCTCTTGCGTCTGCAGCTGAGGGATGTCCATCCTACTGCCGAGTACAGAGAGCAGTGATGGGTAGAATACAGTAAACCTGTAACAAATCTTAAGGCACGGCGATAGAGTGTGTCTAGCTTTGCTAGAGTACCAGCAGTTCCCTGGCCATATAGGAAGTCAGCATAGTCCAATAGAGAGAGAAAGGTGGTTTTGACCAACTTCAGCTTGGCATCTCTAGAGAGTAAGTTATTTATCCTAAAGAAAAGACCAAGTCTCTGCCTAAGTTTCTTTATCAGCTCTTCAAAGCAGTGTCAGTGGCTCAGTAGGTAGCACACTCGCCTCTGAGGCCGGGAGATCAGAGGGCTGTGGGTTCAGTTCCCACATCTGGCACTTGGGTTAATATCCCAGTACTGACACTGCATTGCAGCATGAGAGTCGTGCTGCACTTCTGAGGTGCTGTCTTTCGGATGAGACATTAAACCGAGGTCCCATCTGCCTGTTCTGGTGGTAGTTCAGGTGGGTGTTAAAGATCCCATGGCACTTATCGAAAAGAGTAGGGGAGTTTTTATTGAAAGATTAAACATAGACAACAACACAGTAAATCACAGAAAACAAAAATGGATCAAATAAAATTCAGTGCTTAAAGACAAAAAACATATAAAACCTAAAACATAAAATAAAAATTTAAACCTAATCCCCTGATTATTTAAATGTTATAAAGTGATGAAACCCTTTCCAGTACCACCGTAGTTTAGCCGAAGCCAACCTCTGTGCATCCTGAGAATAAATTCTTGAAAGTTCATTAGAGATTAATATGCTAACACAAGAATAGGGCATTTTCCTTTGATATATCACCCATTGGCACCTAGTTTGCCATAGATAATATCATAGGCAACAAAAGAATAATGATAATGTTCCCTCATGAAAATATTTAATATTTTCTGAATAAAGTCCAAGAATTAATACATCACATGTAATCCAGTTTAACCAATTGAAACCCCATAAAACTGCCAAATAGGCCCACAGACCCTTTGCATAAGAACAGTGCAGAAGGAAATGTTCCATTGATTCTTCAATATTAATACAGTCCAAATAGGGGCAATTACGCTTTTCTAGTGCCTTATACTTAGCGTTGCCCCTCACATTTAGGTGACCATAGAAAATCAACCACTGTGTTTCCCATTGCGATTGAGGCAATCTGACACAATTCAACTGTGCTAAAACCTTAGGATTGAGAACAGAAGTGCAATTTTAAAGCCTGGCTCTTTAGGATACAAATTTCTCATTAATAATTGATGAAACTGTTTTACATTATTATGTAGAATCATCCCTTTCGTAATTCCCCATCTATATAATTTTTGGGCCGCCGGCCGAAAATACTGTGGAATAGGAATATGAGGGTTTAGTTTTAGGGCCAACATATGCCAATTCGACATATATTTCCCTAATGACATAGAAATCCATCCTGTCTCAATCCCATCTCTTAAACCTAAAACACTTTTTACAGAATTCATAAAAAATAAAGTATGAACAAAGGCTATGGGATCCACCATCCCCAAGCCTCCTGATTTTGTATCTAAATAGGTGTAATACCTCTTGACGGGATTCAAACGGTTACCCCATAACATCTGGAAACACAAACTATACATCCTAGACTCTAAATGCACCAGGAGAGGAAACACCATAGCCACATACTGTAGTCCAGGTAACAAAACTGCTTGATCACCTGAATTCTCTTTAGTTTTGAAAGTTTCCACTGCCTCCACCTGGTGATCTTATTTTCCATTGCCTGAAGGGCCCTTTCCCAGTTGTCCACAGGCATATTTTGGGGACCAAAAAAGATACCTAAAACTTTAAGGGGAGTTCGGGAAATACAAACACCCTCTTGTATTACTGCACCTGGCCCATCTGCTCCAATGAACAGTCCTTTCATTTTTTTCAAGTTTAATTTTGCATTAGAGATTTGTGAAAAGTCATCAAAAACCTTCAAAAATGTGGGCACAGATGAATAATCTGAAAAATATAAAATCAAATCATCTGCATAAGCCTGTAAAACCAGGCAATGAGTTTGAGCCACATCCTGCGAAATTCCAATCCAGTGTTTGAAATGTGGTCAAATGCTGTAAAAAAGGGTCTAATGCAAATATATAAAGAAGAGGGCTTAAAGGACAACCCTGCCATACCCATGTGGAAAGACAAAAACTTTTCAAAGTGTAACCCTTCAAAAAGGGAAAAACCAAATTATGTTTATACAACGTTTTAATTACCTGAACCAGTTGTATTGGGATCCCATAATGTTTCAATGATAAAAAGAGAAAGGGTAAATATACTCTATCAAATGTTTTATCAAAATCTGAGCTTACCATACAACTTAACCTACCTGTTGAAGACAGATGCTCAATAACCTCACGTATGATCACTAATGCTGCTTGTATCCGTCTGTCCGAAATGCCACAGAACTGATAGGGAGAAATTACTATTTTGGCATATTGTTTTAACCTATTATTCAAAATACTGGTAAAAATCTTGTAATCAGAATTGAGAAGAGTAATAGGCCACCAATTCCTAATGTCTTGTCTATCCCGTTTTGAATAAGTAGATTAATAAACCATCAGTAAATGAGGGAAAAATGACTGAGTTTTGAATAAGATATTTAAACAAAATACAAAGACATTGACTTAATTCAACAGAAAAAGCCTTGTATAAAGAATTAGAGAGGCCTTCTATGCCTGGGGATACATTTGGTTTCAGGGTCCGAATAACCTGTATAATTTCCTCCTGAGATACAGATTCTAACAGATTGGCAGTATCTATAAATTTAGGATGGGAAGGGATTTTACTTAAATAAGAGTTTATAGCTGTATCTAGAATTGGAAAAGAAGGTTCCAAAGACCAAAAATGGTCAATAATTAATGCCCTTAGCTGTGCCTCTGACTGTGCTAAAGAGCCATCCTGCTTTCTTAATGATCCCAAAGTGGAAGAGTCCTTTAGGGTTTTACACATCTCAAAGGGATCCCCATAGGAGACTTTTTGATACCATTAGTAAGAATTGCTTGTATGGTTTTGGCCCTATCATACTGATACATCTTCATGTTTTCTTTCAATTTAGTAATCTGCTCCGGTAGTCATAACTAGAGATATATGCTATTGATGTAAGTCTCTGGAGCTGCTGCCTAGCGACAGGTATTTTCAAAAGTTATGATTTTAGTCCTTACACCTTGTTTTTTAAACCAATTCCGTAAATCCTTTTTGGTATCCAACCACCACTTCCCTAGATTATTATAAAGGAAGGCTATTGATAATCTAGCTTTTAAAATACGTTGTACCCCTAACTGGATAGCAGGTGTCTCCAACATTGAGGTGTTAAGCTTCCACCTCTTCTGTCTAGACACAGGGAAGGCCATGGGCTGGAAAATGCATAATAACAGTAGATGGTCCGAGAATTTGCTGGGAATCATTTTGAAGGAATATACCTTCATAGAAGGGGAGACTAACATATAGTCTATTAATGAGAACAATTTCTCTTTTATAAAGGAATATTGGGGCCCGTGAGGAGAAAAAGAAATACAATTAATAAGCCCAGCTAGTTTCATAATTTTGACCAATGTGTTTGAATCACAATACATTTTTTTGTTTCTGTTTTGGTGAGTCAATAATTGTACAATTGAAATCTCCACCCCATAATATCTTGACTGTTGTTACCAAAAAAGGTTGAATAGCTTTTAAGCAGGCAACTCTATCAGCCTTGGTTTGTGGATTGTATATATTAATAAACCTGTAACAAGTATTGTGCCATTTCCCATCCACTATCAGAACTCTACCAGGTATTAGATCAATTAAGTTATGTAATATAAAAGAAAATGAAGAAAACAGTATTCCTACCCCATCAGCTCTATCCATCATTCCGAAGGACCAAAAGGAAGAACCCCATACCCAATCCCGTTTGAAAGAGTGTAACTGTTCTATTGAATGCATCCAGGTTTCTTGCAAGAAACACACCGTAATTTGTAAATCATGTATCTGATGAAATAGAGCTTGCCGTTTCATGGTATTTAATAAGCTATGAGTGTTAAGGGAACCCCAGAGCAACTGCATTACCAAAATAAATTGTCAAACCCAACTCTATTTTTTCCTTTTTTCTTTTTCTCTTTATAATTATCTACTGGCTGTGACAGAGTAGATAATGAAGATTTTTGGGAGTCCGAATCCCCTAACTCCATCTCTGTATCCCCCCATGGCATAAACAAGGCCACATAGGAATTGCTAGTTTCCAAAGTAGGCACAACAGGTGGATTGGGGGGATGTAAGTGTCTCGAAGATCTGCGATGAGGCAGATGAGACCCAGAGATCGCTTTTTAAGGCTCTTTCCCCGGGGCAATTGTTATCTTGTCAGAATAACATACTGGCGGGAACTCCGAGGAGTCTGGTGGATCCATGCAGGGTACTATATCCTTCCCCGAGTCAGATCCCAAGGTTTGGTCATTTGTCTCAAGTGCCTTAGAAGAAGAAGAACTACCAGAAGGACCCCTGGAGGGAGATTTCCCTCTTGAAAGAGGAGATAGAGAATGTGGAGGAGGGGCTGGGGGGCACTGGGGGGTGTTGGCAGCATCCTGAGCTTTCTGAATTAAAATCTCAGGACTAATGCAGGATGCCTTATTCTTAGCGGCCCAAGGACATTCTCGAAAAACATGTCTGTATTCCTCACATAAGTCGCACCTAGAGTGATTGGCACATTGCATAGTGATGTGACCCACCTCCCTACAATTGTCACAACGAAGCTGATCACATACACTAGAAAGGTGTGTCCGAGATCCACACTTATAGCATGCTCTTGGCTGGCCGCTATAAAAACAGAACCCCCTGTCCCTGCCTAACAAAAATGAATTAGGTACATGCTCTACTCCTGAGTCAGATTGCCTCAATTTGATTTTATATTTCCAGCCCCCAGTCCAAAACTGTTCTGAATCCAAAATGGGTTCAGGGGCACTCAACACCTCACATTTCTGGGATAACCAGAAAGTAATATCTTCCACATGGACCCCCTCATTCCTAAACATCACTGTGACATATTTTATTATTGGCTTGGTTAAAGGAATAACCAAAAAGGGGGTTCATGTGGGAGAAAATTTCAACTGCCCATAACGGTCCCAAAATAAATCCAAAGCATGCGAAGTCCGAAAACTAATATCATAGTTATCCTCCCCTAAAATGTTGATGAAGGCAAAGACCTCCTGAGGGGTAAAATGAAGCAATTTTTTTTCGCTGAGTTTTCCCCATGTAATATCTGTCCGGCCTGTTTTCTAATCCCCCTTTATAGCATATTCAGACCGCATTCCGACGTGGTGCTGCTTCCCTCTTAACAGTATTAAAGAGATCAGACATCAGTCGCTTCTGTGGGGGGAAGGGGTTAGATAAAGTAGAATCTTTTGCTAAATGGATATCATCCAGCAGAGGAGAGATTATAGCTGGTTTAGGGGAGGTAGGTGGTAATGCCTGTGCCTCAGGGACCACCAGGGTGGAAGAATCGTGTACCAGCTCCATAATCCCTTTTTTTTTCACTCAAATTAGTAGACTGCACTGTCTGTGCCAAATCAGGTTTCCATTCTGGTGAATGTGTTAGAGGGAAGTGCGAATCCCAGGATGGGTCAGGCTTCCAGATGCCTGATGAAGCCTGTTTCCAACCTGCCCCTCAGAGCTTCATCTGGGGACCAGGCTTCCTGTGTTGTTGAAACAGTCTCTGTAATCACAGAGTTTATAACTTTCTGTGGCCTTTCTTTTTTGTAGGGAAAAGAGAATTCAGTAACCCCCTTTTGTGTTCCTGCATTTGTTTGATAAGTTACTGTCATCTGGGTTTGTAGTTTTTTGACAACAGGATCGTTTTTTAGTATAAAACCTGTTACTTTATCCAGAGAAGGAATCCCACTCTGAGCAAATATAGACTGGAGTGGTCTCTGTGAAAAGTCTGTTTGCAAAGCCGTAGGCAACACCTTTACTTTTGTTTTAGATCCCAAACCTGGGGTAGCAGGCTATAGGCACTCATAACCGAGTATGATTTTACTGCCAGCCTGTGCAGTAGTGTCTTTAACGTTGGATGCACCTGCGTCTGCTGGAATGCACAAAGGAATTTGATCGCACCCTTTAGGGCCTGCAGAGGCATTTACCTCAGCTGTAGGAATGACGATTTCGGCATTACTGCTGTCAGCTAGCAACTCTCCCTGCTGACATTTGTCAGCCAGCTCATTTTCCACTGCAAAACTCCTTAAGCAGCGAGGTTCTTTACATTCTTCCACTTGAAGCACTGCAGTGGCTTGCTGCTGCAAAGGTAAATTACCCGCACTCCGGAAACATTCATTTTGCAATAGGTGGCTATCCTGAAATGTATTACTTATATCCTGTTGTAAATAAGTATCAGAAATATGTAGGGGAGATAACTCACCACACTCCGTGAACTTTAATACTGCTGACAGACTGTCTGAAACAGTCGCAATTTTTGCCAAAGGCAAAGGCAAGCTTTTTGGTTGGATTTCTCCTGCTGGGCTTGTACTGAGCCCTTACACCATTTTGTTGGTAGCCTGTTCTCCCGCAACTTGCAAGCCCATTCCAGACTGCTCCTCAGTGAGTTGATTTAATTCTGCAAAATCCACAGGTGCATCATGAAACTCCATATCTGATTCCATTTCCATGATAGTAGAAGCAAAAACCTCTTTGTTACAAGTAGTGGGGGCAGAGGCAAGCTCCCCCACCACACAGACGTCTTCCTCCTTTGATGTCCTGCACAGAGTGGCCATTCTTTCACCCAAATTTTCATCTTCAGCCCCTGTTGAATTCAGATCAGGAGAGGAGGCCTGCTCTCCTGTCTGCAACACTTTCACAGCAGGATCCATGGGAGCCACCATCTTGGTCCCACAGGAAAAAGGTTCACCCTGCTCACAGGAAGCAAGAGTAGGGGGATTTCCCCGGTGTCCTGGCCAAATTTCCCTCATTCACTAAAAATACCACCAACAGCTTAATCTGGTTCAAGGTCAGTTGGCATTCATCTATATTCCCCTCTCCCGAGTTGTGCCTGAAAATAGGGTTTGTCTAGTGCACTTACCCGGTCAACAAAAACTAAAATAAATAAAAAAAAAAAAAAAAAATGTGATCGGTAAAGGTGAGTTTATTGTCTATCCAGACATCCAAGTACTTGAATTTAGTTATGTAGTCCAGCTGCTCACCAAGGATGGTGGTGATAGGTAGAAGTGTTCCATCAACAGAATGATTTGATGCATGTGAAAGGGCTGATAGGAGCAATGCTTTATTTTTTTTAGCATTAAGCAGTAACTTCTGGTTTAGTAGTTGAAGCTGCAGCAAATTGAATTCACTTTGAAGGGTTTTCTGTGCAGTTACAGGGGAAGGGCTGCTGACGTAAATTACTGTGTCGTCTACAAATAGATGTATTTTTGCTTCATTTATGGTTGCATCGATATTGTTGATATAACAGAAAGGGTCCCAGAATGGAACCTTGGGGTACACCCCTCAGCAAGAGTTTTAAAGGAGAGACTTCTCCCTCAGCCTTTATTTGCTGAAATCGATCAGAGAGATAGTTTTTGAGAACCATCTTAAAGAGAGGATGTCTAGGCCCATATTCCAAAGGGAAGAAAGAAGCAGGCTATGGTCTACGGTATCAAATGCCTTGCTTAAATCCTAAAACACTGCACATATAAAATTCTTATTATCCAGCTCTGTTAGCCAGTCGGTCACTTTAGCAAGAGCAGATATTGTACTATGCTGAGCCCTGAAGCCAGACTGTAAGGGATTAAGCAGGTTTTCAGAGTCCAGATAGTTTCATAGCTGGACACTCACTATTTTCTCCAGCAACTTGAACAGAATTGGGAGTAACGAGATTGGCCTGTAATTGTTAAGATCCCTAGGATCACCTGATTTAAACAACGGGACCACAAGCGCAGTTTTCCAAATGGGCGGGAGTTCACCCTGAGACAGCGATAGATTAAAGAGGTGTGCAATTGGATCTGCAAGGACCCGGTGACCGACCTTTAAGAAGTAGGGGTCAGTAAGATCAGCCCCAGCACTTTTTTGGAGTCTAGCTGTAGGAGGAGGTCTTCAACTTCTTTCAGGGATGTTGGCTGGAGTGAGAATGATGGGCTGCAGATAGGTGTATCTAGAGTGTCCTGCCAGCTGACGATGGAGAGAGCAGCAGGAGAAGAGTCAAAGGCCAGACCAGCAGTAGCAAAATGATTATTAAAATTGTCAAGGATGGAAAGCCTATCGGAGACTACAGAGTCGCCAACTATAATATTGGCAGGAAGATGGTTTCTGGAAGAACGTCCTTCAATCACTTTGATTGTGTTCCAGAATTCAAAGGAACAACTTGAAGCTAGCTCTAGCTGTGTACGGTAAAAGTGTGCTTTTGCATCTCTAGTCAACTTGGTGCAATAGTTCCTTGCCCTTCTGAATAGAACCCAATCATTAGGGAGATTGGATTTCCTGGCAAGTTTCCAAAGCATATCCCTACTCGTCCGGGCACCCTTCAAATCCTCCGTGAACCATCAGCAATTTTTTCCCCTGGTATGAACTTTCACCAATGGAGCAAATTTATTTATGGCCCCAACACAATTTCCGAGAAGATGTCATACGCTGAGGTCAATGACTTAGCTAAATAAAAATCCTGCCATTGCAGAGAATCCCTTAGCTCTGAAATATACCCCCAAGAATCAAAGTTACGAGTATGTCTTTTAATAGTAAAATTAGGAATCACTTTAATTTTGCGGGTGGACCTTACACATGCAATGAAGCAGTGGTCACTGATATCCATGAAGAAGATGCTGGCATGAGAAAATAGGTGAGGTTTGCTAACTAAAATAACATCTAACAATGTGCTTTTGATAGGGTTATTTCTATTAAGCCGAGTAGCCTCGTTAATCAGCTGGGACAGTCCAAAGGAGTCACAGAGCATTTTTAAGGGAGTAGAGGTGCTAGTAAACCAATCTAAGTTGAAGTCACCTAATATAATGTGCTCTGAGGCAACTAAACCCAAGATATTCCCAAGATGTTTCATCAGAAGCAGACCAGCCGACGGAGGCCTATAGCAACCTGTTACACAGATTGAGGCACTGTTTCCAGTGTCAATTTTTAAGGACAGACTTTCAAATTCATTTTTGGCCAAGGTGGAGTCAACAATGGAAACAGTAAGTTTATCCTTATGGCTACACCACCACCTCTAGTCTGCCTATCAGCCCTGAATAAAGAGTAGTAAGGAATGTATACTTCCAAGTTTTTGGTTACTGGTCTAAGCCAAGTTTCTGTGATGACCAGCACGTCAGGAGCTGTATAACAAGCCCAGGTCTGCACTGAAGATATTTTTTTTAATAAACTACACACATTGATGTGCAAGAAACTTAAGTCCTTCGTGCTTCATCTTCCAGTGCTGCTGTTCTCGTTTCTTAGTCTATCAGCCAACTGATCCCTGCATATTGAATATTGAGCTGTATAGTTCTACTATTTCTGTTTTTAGCTTAGGTACAAATTATTGCTCTCTTAATAGCAAAGGGTCCAATTTTCATAACGTGTCTGCTACCAGCAGTGAATCAGTTGTTAATGACAGCATAAGGGGAGAATGATCTGGCATTGTAAAAGGCCCACAATCAGTTTAATTGATTTCACATACAATATCTTGCAAAGCCAAGGCAAAATCAATTATAATGCTGTAAAAAAATGAATGCTTTTCAAAGTATCAAATAGATTCAGTTCCTCTGAAAATGTTTTTAATTAAGCAAACTGTATTTTTTTTTGTTTCAACAAAGACGAGAGAGTCATCTAATGTTTGTGAAGTCAGATTAAAGTTCCCTTGCATTTTTTTACATGGGGCAGGGAGTTGTACTAACTCCAGGAAAAAGAAATGTTAAAGAATAAGCTGCCATCATCATGTGGTGCATAAAGATTCACTAATATAAGAAACTGACCCTTGATTTTAAAATTGATACTACATTTTGTATCCATGTACTGCCTATGTACCTGAGTACTAAGACTTTTCTTCAGCAACATCACTATGCCTTGGGAATTTGTGATGTGCTGGGAGTGGAATCCAGATCCCTAAAATGTTTTTTGAAAAAATTAAGCTGTTTCTGAAAAAAATGAGTTTCCTGGAGGCAAACACAGTTGATTTTTTTTCTGCTTAATTTCCAGCATTATTAGGAACATATTATTTTTATTTACTTTGATCTCTTCCTCCCTTAATGTTCCGTGAAAGGCACCTTAAAGAGTCAGATGACATTTTTCTTTAGAAAATAATAGAAAACTGATTGGGATGTGCCCAAGGCAGCACAAGCAACCTGAAATAAAATTGTGAATTCTATTCTTATTTTGATCCTTATACCCATATGACAGTCTCTTCATTTTAACTTTACTATCCCTGTCTCTCTTTATATTCAATGAGCCCTTTTCAAATCCTAGCTACCCCTCCCCTTCAGGATAAATGAGAAAAATCATATTTTCCTGAGACTTATCCCCCCCCCATTACTCCTACCCCTCTCTAGCAACTAGATGGTCAAAGGGCACTAATAGGTGACCACTGAGTAAGTCTAGGTTGAAAAGACTGTGCTCCTCCCTAGTCTTGCCTTCCCCATAAGAATGAGACAAATACCACAACAAAAAAAGTCTAAGTATCTATATATCTGTACCTTTCTGTTCTTTTCTAGAGACCCTCGAAACCGTGACATGGGAAAAGCTATTTAAAATCTTTACAGTCTGTAGATTCTAAATCTTCTGAACCATCAGCATCATTCCCCTTCTTTTTCCCCCTCCCCATTTTGCTTTACCTTTTTCCTCCCTATTTCTATGTTCTCCCTTCTTTCCTTTGATTATATGAGTTTTCCATCAGTTATAGACTTGACCGGCTGGGAGCATATGTGTGTGTGTGTAAATATGTGCACATTTCTAACATGACTTCCACAATGTGCTGCGTTGGTTTCATGCCAACCAGCTCAGGATTAGTACCAAGAAGACTGTGTCTTTGACCTTCAGCATTAGCCAAAAACTGGCAAAGCTTTCCCCTTACCCTTTCTTCTCCACCTTGGATGGCATCCACCTGGAGGTTGTCCCTGCTTTCATGTACCTTGTTGTATGGCTAGATGGCAAAGCTTGACTTCTCTGCCCACATTGAGGCCAGCCATGCCAAACTTTGTCCCAAGCTTGGCACCTTGTACCCAACAAGAATTGCCACTCCCCTGCTTCAGTGTCCTATTTAATGAATCCAAGCACTGCTCACTTTATTGCAGCGTTAATACTGTATCCCCTACTGTTGCTAACTCACATGGGACTCCTTATTTAATCTCTTTAGTCAGACTGCCTATGCAGTTTGTACTTTATTTTTGCACTTCAGATGTTTGTAATACTTTTATGTCTGTTCTCCCATTCCCCCCTTCCCTGGGTCACACCCAGAAATGAGCCTTGGCTCAATGTGCCTTTCCTGGTTACCAAATTTTAGAGAAATAATTTTATCCCCAGCTGAACTGTTTCAGTTCATTTCAATTGAGCAACAAAACAGAAAGAAAATGGGGGTTGTAAACAGATCTGCCTCCTAGACTTTTGTAGAGGGGTGCCTTATTTATTCATGTTTCTTGTTATAAGTGCATTCTTAAGTGTATTGTATTGTTTTGTGTTATCTTTATTAGAGGAATTTCTGTTCTCTGCACCAGTATCTGTGTTGCTTGCACTTGAGTGGCTTTCTTCATGATTTTGGTGAGGAGGAAGGTGGGATGGGGGGGGGGGGGGGAGTTGAGGCTGTGCCTTGTTCTTTATTTTTATCTTCTTGATAGCAGGCCCTAATAGCCTCCTGTGCATCCAAGGGAGAGATAAAGATATGAACTCTTCCATCTAACTGAACCTTTAGCCTTGCTGGGGGTAACATAGTAAATCAGATGCCTTTATTGATTAAAATCTGCTTCACCTTAAAAGGCACTCCTTTTCTGTAAGACATCTGAAGGGAAATGTGGATATACCGGGATCATGAAACCTTTGGCCTGTAAACCTTTATTGAGATGTCTGTCTCAATATGGCCTCTCGGTCCTGGTAACAAAGTGGTTAATATATACAAAAAGGGACAACTTCCCTCTGTAATTAAGATTGTAAGCTGCCATGGACTTGGTCCAGGTCAGTTCTTCCATCTGGAAGTCTCTGCCCATTACTTCCATCACCAACCTCTCAAAAAATTAGTGTTTCTGTTCCTTCTGCTCCCTCCAGGATACCCCACCCCCCGAGTTTAAGGTTCCCTCTTGCCCTTTTTTCCAAATCAAACATCTTTAGGGATATCATCGAGGCACAGGTCAGGAAGACCAGGAGCAGTTGAAAAATTCACAAGTAGCGTTTTATTTTTTTCAGTAACAGTAAAATAAATAAAATTGTTCAGTATAACTGTTCACAAAGGCAGTAAGTACAAACACAGAAAACAAAGTCCTTCTTCTGAGACTATCTCTAATTTCAAGATTTTCAGTTTCTCAGTCTTTCACGCTAGCAAAAGCATTGCTGCTCTTATTTCTGCCTCCTGAACTAGTTAAGAGACCAGAACTTTGTAAGTCTCTTTCCTTGCAGGTGCAACAAAATAGAACATGATGTCCCAGAACTGACCTGTTGACAGTTCTGCAAAATAGCTAGTATTGCATTCCAGGTTTACCCCCTAAGTTCCAAATAGCTTTTTGCAATACTTTCAACAATATAAATATATACATTTTCAAACCAAGGGATTCCAGTTTCACATAAAGATTCACACATATTTTATAACTTCAGATATGCAAGGGGGAAGAAAAGCTAGAAACAGCCAGTGAAGGCAGAGAAAAATTTGACTGTGCAGTCAGACAACAGACAGAAAAGAGGATAGAACAGATCCTTGTATTTAGCTCTTTCTACATAACACATGGGGCAGGGTCTTATTCAACCCTGTCACATGCCCCCCTCTTTAACAGGGAACCTGTTTTAAAAAAACAGGTTTCCAAAACTTTCTTTACATTCTCCATTAACATTAGCTTATCAGCTTTACAGCTCTCAGCATATGCAGTATCCTTTTTCCACATAACAACCAGTATGGCAAACAGTGATGTTTAAACTCACACTTTTTGTTTTTCAACCTTCTGAATTCTCAGTTCTAATGTTTGTACAGCAAACAGTTGAGCTTAAGCCTATGCATTTTTTTAACCTTCTGAATTCTCAATTCTAGTGTTTCTAATTTATCAGTTTAGCCATTAACATTGCAGCAAAAGCATTATACTGTTACCCATTTATCTCTTTCCTTTATGTCTCTCCCAGCCCTGGAGAAAGCATACCTATTTTACCAGAAAGCCACCTCTTTGCCAAGGTGGTCTTCCTTTGTGGGCATTCTGCTTCTCCTGGTCTCTGAGAAGTAAAGGCTTTTCTCTGTGGGATAACCACCTCCTCCTGCTCTTTGGGGACTGCAGCCAACATTAACTGGCAGGCATCACTGGATCTACAATAGGTTGCTACCTGCCTGTAGACTCCTGACTAGTAAAAATGTATCAGACGATTTGCCAAGGTTTCCCTCTTAATTGTCACCCCAGGAATTCTTCATATATTGACAGGTGCAGTACACCAGCTGGGTTAAGCTGCCCCAGAGAGGTGGAGTCAATGCAAATGAGGAAGGCATTGGCCAATCAATATAGAGAGAGGAGAGTGCTGCTTGCAGTCAGCCTGAAGGATCTCAGAACTTTTTCTCCGCTGAACAGGCAATACTGCCCCGGAACTCTCCCTCTTCAGAGATCTTCCTGTGACATTTTCTTACATTTCAGTGCTGCCTAAGAGGTATTTATTTATACCAATTTTACTGCAACTGTATTTGGTTCCGCAAAGTCGCAAGTTTTTTACCGGTTTTCCCGCTTCGGCTTTTTTTCTGAGATAAAGGTTTGCTGTGTGTGATAAATTGCATTGTTTTTATTTTATTCGATTGTATTTAGTCTTAAGTTTGTGTTTTTACCACATTTGCACTAAAAATCAGTGCTTTTATTCACGCTTGAGCAGTAAATTTTTCATGCTTTAGCACTATTTTCTGGAATCTTTTTTTCTGTACATTGTATATAAGTTAATATTGTTTGACATGTGATTCCCCTCTCTTCTCTGGGATAAAACCTTCCTTTACTGTGTAGTGGGCTACTGTTGGCAAGAGGTGTGAAGGTAGTTACTGTTTTCCTTTCCACTATATTTAAAAAAAAAAACTCTAGCAAGTTTAATTTCAATTGGCTTAGGTTTTTGGAGAAACTCTCATTACTATGGCCTCTTGGTCTGCCTCCTCCTCCTCTAAAGGTGCTGAGGAGGGTTCCTCAAGTCAACATAAAACTATTGGTAAGTCCTCTAGGGACTCTACTGAAAGTAAGTCTGAAAAAAGTATAACATTTTAGCCAAGCCTCTAAAAGACAAAATGAGTGGGGTTCTGACCCAATCCCTGCTAATAAGAATTAGAAAGATAACACCGCTGTCCCTCGAAAGGCATAAGGAGACAACAGTGGTTGATAAAGATATGTCCTCTGGAAATGAACTAGCTAAAGCTTGGCATCTATATCAGACTTTATAGTCCATGGGCAATATTTTCTCGGCACCTTCGGGACCTAGTACTCCTCTCCATGACACTAATTATGCACAAGGTTTTTATTATGATGAAGAGGATGACGTTGATGAACTACCTCACGGAGACCCACTAGACTCAGATGGTCACCCGGGGGCTGACATAAATGATGACAGTGATGACGTTTCTTCCTTTTTCACATTTCTTAAGCAGAATTAGTGGACACCCTAGAACTTCCCCTCTAGGACGACACTGATCAGGAAATGGAGGATGACTACATAGAAATGATGGGTCATACTCGTAGGTTTCATAGGTGATCCTGAGCTCTATGAAGACAGAAGTCCATTTGACTCGCCATAACAGTCACCCAATACCCCTTAATATTATTACTATTCAGATAACAATCAAGGGAATGCTTAAAGGCTAACATTGTTTTGCTACCCACTACCTCTATGGGCAGTGCAGTCCAAATTTTCACCACCCTTACTGAGAACCAATGCATACAGGCCCATGTGTTAAACCTATCTACCTTAAGCTGAAAGGGGTGGGCACACGTATTATAAATCTGATCCCTAAGATTTAGGCCCAGTTGCTCCCAAAGTTGATGATCAGACAGTGCCCAATAAATAAGGCACATGTCCCCTCTTAACCTATGGTACTCCAGGGAATAAAGTTCAAGACTCTTTAGTCTCCCCTCATAATTCATGCCCTGGACTTCACTAAATCTTTTTGTTGCCCTTCACTGTACCCTCTCCAGGGCATTAATATCACCCTTATTTCCTGGGGCCCAGAACTGTGCACAGTACTCTGTGTGAGGCCGCACCAAAGACGTATAGAGTGGGAGCTAAACCTCTTTACTCCTACTTTTGATGTTCTTATGTATGCAGCTCAGGATACCACTGGTCCTCTTAACCACCTGGTTACATTGTGAGTGGAATATAAGGTTATTACTGACCCTAATACCCAGATCTTGTTCCTCATATACTACTCTGAGTATCTGACCAGCCAGAATATAATCCACTTCGGGTTTTTTTTTTACCCAAGTGCATTACCTTACATTTTTCAATGTTAAATGAAGCCATGTTTTCCCTTGCCCAGGTCTCCAAATCACCAAGTGCTTCCTGCAGTATCAATCCATCAGTTTGACTATTGACTGGGAAACCTATGCGCTTGTCGTCAGCAAATTTAGACAACCAAATGTCAGTTTTTGATTTCATGGTAAAAATATAAAGATTAAACAAGCATGGTCTCAAAACAGATCCTTGGGGAACCCCACTTGTGACTGCAGCCCAGTCAGACAGTTCTCCCAAAACGCATACCCTTTGCTTCCTTTCAAACAACCAATCCCTTATCCAATTTGTTATTTTCTGATGCATCCCTAGCTTAAGAAGGGTATTTATTAGTTGTTCATGAGGGACTTTATCAACTGCTTTAGCAAAGTCTAAAAATGTAACGTCAGCAGAACTGCCTTCATCAAGTGCTTTACTAATTCTACTATAAAATTCGAGTAGATTGGTTTGGCATGAATGACCTTTCGTGAATCCATGCTGTGTCTCATCCTCAACCCCCTCAAGTTCCATGCTATTCATAATCAGATCTTTTATTATGCCCTCCAGTACTTTCTCCTCTGAAGAAACTAATCCTCCCTATCCATAACACATTGAAAAAGGCAGTTTTTAAGGTTCTGGAAACCCCTTCAGCTTCCTCCAGGGTGGACAGAAAGATTGAGAGGAACTACCAGCTCGGTAAGTGTACTGCTGATTTCCTCTAATACACATCCAAATCACAAAGGGGTGGTGCAGGCAGTGGCCTGTGACAAAGCCAATATGCCACTGTCTGCTCTTCCCCCAGAGAAAGACTCTAGAAAACTAGATGCTATGGGTAAGAAATCATATGCTACTGCTTCTTTGCTGTTACGTATGTCTACTTACATGGCATACACAGCTAGATATCAGAGAGCTTTACTGAAATCTAGCCTTGTCATAGTGCAACATGGGGGAAACACTATGCTCAGGGATGTCACTGAACGTGTCAAGCGGGCCATGGAAGCCACCAAGTATCAGTTTCATATGACCATAGATAACAATGACAGCCTCGAGGGTCATGGTACCGGCCATTTCTCTCAGGTGGTTTGCCTGGTTAAGAACTACAAGTCTCACTCAGAATGTCCAATCGCAAGCTATGGATTGTCCTTGTGGAAACAACTCTCTGTTCGGGGACCAAACTGAAGCTTACATGAAAAGAATGGATGAGTTTAAAACTACTTACAAGAGTAACTCGGCCAAAGAAAAGCCCTACTCCTTCCAGAAGTCTCTGAGCAGGGGAGGCAGGGGTTATTTTCCTAGGACTTTCTATCCTATGCCACTTCCATGGAATTTTTCCAATGAGAGTTTTTTTCAGAGGCAGAGGTAGGAGAGGTCAGAGAAGAGCCAGTCCCTCTCCTGTTACCTCTGCATAGTCCAGACAGCAATCTTCCTGACTCTTTTTTTTAGTCGCCTCCCTTCTCCCTGTGGAGCATGGGCTCTCCCACTACCTCCATCATTGATGTCAAATCACTTCAGAGAAGTAGGTGTTAGAGGTAGTAGAACAAGGCCTCCCTTCAGTTCAAGAGATTTCCCCTTCTCCTCAGCCCCAAACTCTCAAACTCTCTCACCTCAACAGAAAAACAGCTGTTGGAATTAGAGGTCAAAAACCTCTTGGAGGCCAAAGCTGTAGAAAGAGTACCTCTTTCCCAGTAGGGAAAGGCTCTCTATTCCAGATATGTCCTAACCCTAAAGAAAAATAGGGAGTGGCAACCTATTCTGGACCTAAGGTACCTGAACAAGCACCTGCTGAAACCAAAGTTCAAGATGGTAACCTTGACTCAGATAATTTATTCTGTAAAACAAGGGGACTGGCTAGTCTCCTTGGATTTAAAGGATGCCTATTTTCATATTCCAATAAGGCAATCCCACTGAAAATTCCTCAGATTCAGGCAGCCCTCAGGCCATTACCAGTTTACAGCCATGCCTTTCGGGCTAACATTCTCTCCCAGGGTGTTCACCAAGTGCCAAGCAGTGGCGGCAGCTCATCTCAGAAGACAAGGTGTCTCAGTTTTTCCTTACCTGGATGATTGGCTAATCGTGGACAATTCTCCTCAGGCTGCCTCAGAAGCCCTAGGCCTGACAAGACACACTCTTCAGTCTCTGGGCTTCATTATCAACAAGGAAAAATCCCAATTCCAGCCTGCCCAAATCCTGCTATTTATAGGGGCAGAGCTCAGCACGCTGCAAGGGAAGGCTTTCCTTCCCGCAGACAGAATTCAGAATCTTCTCACTCTGCTAAATTCGTTCAGTCTAGGCCAGCTGAGACTGGCCATACACTTACTCAGACTACTCGGCCACATGGCCTCAATGACCGCAGTAGTCCCAGGTGCCAGATTCCAGATGAGGCACATTCAGTACCACCTCAGGTCTCATTGGTACCAGAAAAAAAAATCCTTCACAAAGCTAGTAACAGTCACAGAAACCTTTCTGCGGGCTCTGGACTAGTGGAAGAAAACAGAAACTCTCAGGGTGGGGGTTCCCTTTCAGATTCAGCAACCCTCACAGATCCTGACTACGGATGCTTCGCTTCTGAGTTGGGGCGCCTACCTAGGGGAACTGTCCATAAGTGGCACTTGGACACCCTTAGAGTCTACACTCCACATCAACCTTTTGGAACTCAGAGCAGAGTTCCTGGCCATCAAGGCTTTTGTCCCACATTTTCAGAGGGCAGTCAGTTCAGATAAGGATGGACAATATGATTGCCATGTTCTACATCAGCAAGCAGGGGGGCACAAGGTCAACCAAACTCTGCACAGAGGCAATGAGGATTTGGTTCCTATCCTACTCCCTGGACATGTCCCTGTCGGACATCCATCTTCCAGGCAAGGACAACACTGGCAGACGCCCTAAGCTGCATTGGTCAAGGCCACCATGAGTGGACCCTCAAC
The DNA here is from genome assembly GCA_016271365.2 of Neoceratodus forsteri. Classification (NCBI taxonomy): domain Eukaryota; kingdom Metazoa; phylum Chordata; order Ceratodontiformes; family Ceratodontidae; genus Neoceratodus; species Neoceratodus forsteri. The sequence goes on along the minus strand of CM057453.1, from coordinate 817,673,806 downwards.
AAACCAGTTCTAGCCACAGTTTTCAGGAGGTGAGGGGTTCCAGATCTGGACCTATTCGCGTCCAACCTCAACCACCAGTTACCTTAGTACTGCTGCAGACCTCCAGCTTTGGGGACCATTCCAGTGGATGCACTGACCCTGAACTGGACAGGGAGGTTCCTTTATACTTTTCCTCCCTTTCCTCTGATTTGCAGGGTTCTTCTCAAACTCAGGGCTCAGTCAGTCACCATGATTCTGGTGGCCCCAGATTGGGCTTGACAACCTTGGTACTCCCTGCTCCTTGCCCTCTCGGTCAGGAAGCCTATCAGACTACCACCATCCCACAGTCTCCTGACCATTCCTCAGATGGGGGTAGCATTCCTCAACATCCAGTCCCTTCACCTCAAAGCCTGGTACTTGAAGAGCTAGTACTCTGAGCAAGTCCTTAAGATTCTGCAGATGGCCAAGAAACCTAGCACTAGGAAAACTTACGCTTCCAAGTGGAAGAGGTTCTCTTTGTGGTGCAAGGGTAAGAACATAGAGCCCTTGTAGTTTTCTTCTCTTATCGTACTGAATTACCTAGTACACCTTCAGATGGAAGGCTTGAAAGCTTCATCCTTAAGAGTACATCTGGCGGCCATTTCGGCCTACCTTTCTACTGGAAAAGAAAAGTCTGTCATCTCACAGCCCATTTTCAAAAAAGGTTTTCAAAGGGTTGCTGCGCCTTCAACCCCCTCTGAGGGAACCAGTTCCCCCCCTTGGAACTTGAACCGTTGTATAGCCAAGCTCATGGAACGTCCATTTGAGCCCGTGGCTACTGCCGACCTCAAGTTTGTAACTTGGAAGACAGTCTTTCTAGTGGCCATTACCTTTGCCAGACAAATCTCAGAGTTGCAGGCCCTTTGTACAGACCCTAATTACATCATTCCCCACAAGGTAAAGGTAGTCCTTAGGACAAATAGGACATTTTTGCCCAAGGTGTTTCTGAATTCCACCTTAACCAGTCTGTCTTCTTGCCGGTTCTTTTCACAGACAAGTCCACACCAGGTGAATGCAAGCTGCATAGCCTGGATGTCAAGAGAGCCCTATCATACTACATAGAGTGTACTAAGCAGTTCAGAGACTCACACACTCAGCCCTTTATCACCTACGGTGAAGTAGGCAGAGGAAAACCAGCAACCAAGAAATCCATTTCCCACTGGATTGTCTCTTGCATCCAGTTCTGTTACAGCAAAGCTGGTAAACTACCCTTCTCAGGTTCAGAGCCCACTGAACTAGATGAACCACTGCCTCGGTAGCAGCCTCAAGAGACATTCCTTTGCTAGAGGTTTGCAAAGCATCTACTTGGAAAATGATTCACACGTTCACAAGACGCTACTGTTTCGATGTGCAATCCAGATCTGACGCTAAATTTGGCAGAGCGGTGCCACAGAGCCTCTTTCCTAAGGAGGTTTCTGTGCCCTCCTTACAAATGTACTGCTTTGTAGTCTACACCTGTCAATACATGCTAAGAATTCCTGGGGTGAGAAGAAAAAATTACTCACCGTAGTAATGTTCTTTCTTCCAGGGGATTCTTCAGCATTGTTGACACTCCCACCTGTCCTCCCCTACGAAACCTGTCTAGGGATGGCTCTGTTATGGGGTTTAGCCAAATTTGCTGAGTTTTTCTGATTTCTTGATTTATATCTCAGTAGTGGTTTGGAATTTCAGTTTGTTTCTGCTAACAGTGTTTGCCCCGTTGAGCACAGTTGCTCTTTTTCAGCTTTGAAACAGTTCCAAGGTCCTTCAGGCTGACTGCAGGCAGCACTCTCCTCTCTCTCTCTCTCTCTCTCTCTCTCTATCCTGATTGGCCAATGTCTTCCTCATTTGCATTGATTCCACCTCTCCGGGGCAGCTTAACCCAGTCTGCATACTGCATCTGTCAATAATGCTGAAGAATCCCCGGAAGAAAGAACATTACTACAGTGAGTAATTTTTTCTTTTAGATGCCTCCCACTGTGATCAGTGTGTGCTCAGCGCAACACCTGCATCCAACATTTGGTGGGAACAACCACCTGCACTTCCATCTTGTTTAACCTGGTGTCAGGATGTAACCAGTATAATACCCCTTTCTTCACAACATAATGGGGACAGGTTCTGTTAACCACCCCAGGACCAATATGTACAACATCAATACTTGTCACATACTGGTATAACCTGCCAACATGTGTATCCCCATTTTGTAGCATACCCCAGTCTGTGAGTCTCCAGGGAATCCTTGGTTTAACAAAAAGATCAATCCCTTCAGCCATCTCACATGCTTCTTCCTCACCTTTCAACTGCTCTTCTAAAGGGGCTATGCCTCCATCTCTCATCACATGATCTGCATCTTGGGGTGTCCTTTCTTCGCCACAGTCAAGCACCTCTTCTTTAGCAGTCTTTGCACCACTTGCACATGATCCTCCATGACACAGCACCAGGCGTTCCTCCATCTCTGATTCTTGATCAACAAGGTAGCACCCAAGAAACACAGCTCCAAATGCTCCATCTTGGGTATCGTGGCTCTGAACAGGTTCTCTGTACTGCGAGTGGACTCCATTTGGCCTTTGTCTGTAGCAGATGGGGTCACTCCTTGCCTCTCGACTTTGTCCAGGTGCTTTCCTTTTCTGGTGGACTAACAGTGCTGGCCCTGGTGGATTACTCAGACCCCTGGGTATCTCTGCTCAGCCTCCATTCATCATTCTGTGAGTCAGTTCACCAGTTCTGCTAAGGTTTTCATCATCTGTACAATCCTACTCCCATATCACTTGAACCCAAGCTCGGCCGCTTTAAATTGAACTTTAGGATGCTTCTCTTTGACTCCTCAGTCTGTAACTGCACCAAACCACCTCTGGCTCTGCTCTTCCTTCCTCTCCCCTGTAACATATTCTTATGTTAGCAATAACACTGGGTCCTCTATCACCCTAAGATTTTTGGCTTTGATCCTCCCTGTATGTTTTACAATTTAATTATAATCGTAATTAATGCTTTATCCCAGAATGTATATACCTGCCGTTGTTTGTTTTCTATTGTAGCTCAACATGGAGCCTTTGCAAAAGAGTCTTTGACTCAAAGGTTTGTAATTCCGATTGTCAAATAAATAAAATAAAATAAGTACATTTCCTTCACTGCCCAAAAGTCATATTTTGGCCACTCCACAGTGTCTCTGTTAGGTGCACTACTTCCAGTAAGACCTGCTCTTTGTTGTATAGCCCAGTGAGCCCACCAGTTGAAGAAGGCAGGCAGGCTTTTAGGTTCTGTTCCTGCCTCCTCTTCTTCCATTACTGGTTCTGGCTATACAGTCTCAGTCTGGACTTTTGTTTCTGCTTCTAGTTTGACTGCCATTCTCCTCACTATTGGGCTTGCTGCTGCAGAATCTATACCTTTCTGCTGTGCTTCCCTTGTACCAGGTCCAGTACCCATACACACAAAACTCCTGGCTTAGAGTATGCAAGGCATAAATTTCACTTCTACCCTCATCTGTCATTGAGGCACAGATCAAGAAGTATAGGAAGACCAGGAGCAGGTATAACATTTGCAAGTAGCATTTTTTTGTTTCAGTAACAGTGAAATAAAAATTGTCCAGTATAACTGTTTACAAAGGCAGTATGAACGCAGAAAACAAAGTCCTTATTCTGAGGATACCTCTAACTCCAAGTTTTTAAGTTTCTCAGTCTTTCTCTCACTCTAGCAAAGGCATTGCTGCTCTTATTTCTGCCTCCCGAGTTCGTTAAGAGACTAGAACTTTGTAAGTTTATTTCCTTGCAGGTGCAACAAAATAGAACATGATGTCCCAGAGCTGACCTGTTGACAGCTCTGCAAAAGAGCTAGTGTTGTACTCCAGGTTAACCCCCTAAGTTCCAAATAGCTTTCAAACCAAGGGATCCCAATTTCACATAAAGATTCACACACATTTATAACTCCAGATACCCTTGTAGATGATCATGGTTAAGTGGCTGAAGAATTTAACTCCTGCTTCACGTCATGTGCATCTGTCCTATTAGCTTCCGTCCTCCCAGCTCCCCCCCAAAAAACTCCAAAAGTGCCAACCCAAACCTCTATCAATCACCAGCTCAGCTTCCCTTCTCTTCTCTTTTTCCTTGGTCTCACCTGAAGACACCCTTGCTGCTTTGCTGTCTATCAAACCTTCTGAAGGCAGCTCTCCAGATGAACTTGACCCTAAGCTTCTCTACCTCTCTACCCCTATGATTGCCTGCCCACTTGCCAAAATACTGAATCTCTCCTTCTCACTAGCTGAGGTCCTAAATGCCCTGGAAGCATGCTGTTGTTCTCTCCCTCCCCAAGGATGGTGACTCCTCTTCTCTGGGGAACTATCATCCCATTTCCCTGCTTCCCACCCTCGGTAAACTCCAAGAACATTTTGTCCTCTCTCAAATCTCATCCTTTCTCTCAGTCTTGAACTTTTTTACCCTGTTCCAATCTGGATTCTGGAAAAAACACTCTACCACCACCTCCCTGCTCAGGCTCACTGATACCATTTTTACTGGAATGGACAATGGTTTGATCACCTCTGCCACATTTGTCGACCTTGCCAAGGCTTTTGATACGGTTTCCCACAACCTGCTTCTTCACTCCCTCACAGCAGCTGGTCCCTCACCAACTGCCACAAACTGGTTTGGAGCCTACCTCACAGACAGGACTCCGAATCGCCTGCACCAACCCCTTCCCTGTAAAATACACACTGGTGTGCCTCAGGGATCAGTGTTGGGTCCCCTGCTCTTCTCCATTTTTCTTAATGACTTGCTGTCAGCTTGCTCCTCCTCCCATATCCATATGTATGATGATGATACTGTCCTGTTCGCCTCCAGCCAGTCTCCCTCTGATGTGGAAGCCAGACTTCAGCTCGACTTCAACAAGATCCAGCACTGGCTAGCCTCCCATCAACTCTTCTTAAATGCCAAGAAAACAGTCTCCATGACCTTCGGCACTAGGCAGAGACTCACTAGGCTCCCCATTCTGCCTACTTTCCACACCCTGGATGGGACACTGCTTGAGAACACCTCCTCATTTAGATACCTTGGGGTTTGGCTGGACCAACACCTCATCTTCTCTGGACACATCAATGCAATCCTGAAGAAACTGCATCCCAAGCTCTGCACCCTCTACAGGGATCGTAATTGCATGCCTCTTACGGCCAGGCATGTGATTGTCCAAAAGATGATCCTCCCTACTTTTGACAACTGTGATGTAGTCTACAGTGCTGCTTCCAAATTTGCCCTATCCAGATTGGATCCCCTTTTTAACTCTTTCTGCCATTTCATCCTTGACTCTACTGTATGTACTCACCACTGTGATCTCTACCAATCCCTTCCCTTCACTAACAGGTGCCTCTCCCACTGTGCCAAACTAGTCTCTAAATTCTGGCTTGGCTCTCTTCCTACATATGTATCCTCCTACCTTGCTTCCCCCACCCATACACACTCCTTAAGGTCTTCTGATTTACTGACCCTTGCTGTCCCTCATTGCTCCACATTGGCAGATCAGACAGCCTTCAAACACCATTTTACCAAAATTTAGAGTGTCCTACCTCCTCAAATTTGGCACTCATCCTCCCTTCCTTCCCTCTTTTCTGCCTTCCATATTTTCCTCTCCTCAAATTGTATCTGTTTTCATCAATCCTAATGCAACTTTCCTACTCTCCCTTCTCCACTCAGAGTCTATACCCTTATTTAAGATAGCACTTGTATTAGTAACGTCTCACCCTAAGTTGTCAATTTCATTGTATGTGTCAAGTCATTGTTTTAATATCCTCCATTGTAACGACTGCTTAAATTTCATGTAATATTTTCTCTACTTCGTGCCACTTGGTATTGTTCATTAATTATTTCTGTATGTAAACTCACCTTACCCTCCCCCCCAGGTCACACCGGGAGACAAGCAACCTTGTTGTTCAGTGTGCCTTCCTGGTGAAACATTTCAATAAATAAAAAAAAAACACAAGGAGGAAGAAAAGATAGAAACAGCCAGTGAAGAGAGAGAAAAATGTGTGCAGACAGACAGAAAAGAAGAGGATAGAATAGATCCATGTGTTTAGCTCTTTCTACATAAATGGGACAGGGTCTTCAACCCTGTCACAAGGGACAGTGACTCTAAATCCTGTGTCAGTGTTTTTATTGATGGAGATGATTTATTTTATCTTCAGTTTCACTGATACACTGCTCTAAATTGATAGTTCTACTTCAGAGTGAGTTCACCTTCCCCACTAACTCTGAGACTGTGGTCTCTAGAGATGTAATAAAGCATTGTATTTGCAGAAATACCTGTCTCACCTCTTGAATGAGTGAGTCCTGTGCTGGTTTCTGGTTGGAAGAAATTGGCATATCCTCCATTGAAGTCTCAATCATGTCTGGCTTCCCCAGCTTCTCTGAGTTCCCTCAGACTTTTTGCCCTTTGTATAGCATCAAAATTCCCTTCTCCCTGAAATTTCTGATTCTGGGAATTGACTCAGAAACTAAGATTATGAATAAATCTCAAAAAAATAGGATTATGGGCAGCAGCTCTCACTCTTATTTTTATCAAACTAGAAATCTCAGTCCCCCAACACCCCTTCAGGAATGGATCTCTAAACTAGGAGACATTATTAATAACAAACGTATCTCACACTCTCTGGAAACCTGTCTTTATTTCATGCAACAGTCACCTTTTCTAGACTTTTTTGGAAAAACCTAATGATAGTAATGTTTTATACCTGTCACAATATAATAACCTTCTGGTTGTTATAGATGTTTTAATGACAGTCTTAGCCTGTACTGTTTAGAGTGGAAATTTTCTCTAGAATGTTATTTGCAAGAAATCTAAATATTTTTATTTTGGCCTGTGTCTTTACTGATTTAATTGATGTTTATGTATAAGTCTAAGTTAGGTCACTTTGATTGTGTTGAATTCTTAAGAGATGATAATTGTGTTAATTAGTCATCTTAACTTGTAAATAAGAGATATAATGTTGCATTTGTTGGTTTGAAATTTGAAATATTTCCCTGTAAAATGTTTTATGAAAATGTGAAAATAAAACATTTTAAAGGAAAAAAAGACTTTCTGACCTTTATAACAGGCATTTCAGCTCCTTTTATCAACTAAGAAGATATATAGCAAGAGAGAACAATAGCATTAGAATTAACTTCTGGGAGCATACCTGGAAGAGAGATCCCAGTGGGACAGCTGCATCCAAAGCTGGAGGATTAGCAGAAGCAGGGTCCTCATTCACATATCCAGGTTTCCTGGAGGGAGTACAGTAACTGAACTGGCTGTGTCTCAAGTTGAGGGGGGGCATATAAGTTGGAATTCATGCTTGCATGGTGAGATTGTAGCTTTTGAGATGCCTGCAGTTTGAATTGTGGGTCATTGAAGATGAGTTATTTCTGTTGTTTTTACCATTTGCAGCCATTGTTCCCAAATCAGCATAGTGAGAAATGAATCTGCCGCTGATTTTTCTCTGAGAAGCACCTCACCTAAAAAAAAAAAAAAAGCCTAAGAAATCACAATGGTATATCAGTTTGTAGAGAACACCCACTAAGTTTCACATGTATGCCCCATTATGGACCCTGTTCAAAAAGCTGCTGTCCTGTAGACAAACTGGGTGGGGGTTCATTTCAACCAAACCTGACAGTATGTCATGGTACATGACTGTTAATAATCTTGAGCATGTTTCACTAGTAGAGAAGGTACCCTAAGGCTCTTGGCAAAATGCAGGTAGTGGACGCATAATATGTTGAGTGTTTATGCCTGGTAGGGCTGTGTTTGCTATCTCTGGACTTAATAAACTTGTATTTTTGTATATCATAAGCCTTGAATGTCTGCAGTTGTTTTACCAGTGATGGTAAGTGCCACATTTTCTTGTTTTGAACTATACCCTAAGTCTGCAATGTTGACCAACTTCCACCTGACGAGTGATTTGCATATATATATATAGAGAGAGAGAGAGAGAGAGAGAGCGAGAAAAAAAAGTTGTTAATGCATCAGTTAGGGTTAAAGCGACAAAAGTAGGGAAATGTGGTGTTGGGGTTTCCAACCCTAACACCCCACCTCCACCCTGCACAAAGACGGATAAGGGGGTGGCATTGGAGTCATCAGCCCTAATGCTCACCCCATTTCATTAGAAAATAAGCTGGGTGGACACAGCACAGGAGAATGGGGTGATTGTGAGGGTTGATGACTCCAATGCCATTCCCGATCTCTCTTCATCTGTGCAGGGTGGGGGTGGGGTGTTAAGGTTGGAAACCCTAATGCCACATTTCCCTACTTTTGATGCTTTAACCCTAGCTGATGCATTAATGAAGTTTTTTTGCAATTTATTTTCTTACTTTTTGAGATAGTATAATCAGTCAGTGATCATTCCCAGGTCACCTGTCACTGGTCAAACAGCTGGAAGCTCCTCCCCAAAGATCTCCAGACATCACTAGCTAAAGAAAGGATCCCTGGCACAATTCCACAACCACCTCCTAAACCTTGACTGGTCCCCTCTCAATCACCAGTCATCAGTGGATGCCACCCTGTCCTCCTTCATTAGCACATTCCAAGTTACCTGTGATATCTTTGCCCCTTTTGTAAAACAGATAGAAAAGTCCCAGTCCTTTCCATGGATAAATTGATCCTTGCTCGATCAAATGAAAGCCCAGGACAACCTGTGGCACTGTGCCATGGAGTCCGGGCGCGCGGCTGACCGTCTGCTTTATCGGGCTGCTCGGAACTCATGTACCTGGGCCATCTGTTAAGCCAAGGTGGCATATTATGAGGTCAATCCTTCAGCCACCTTGGGAAATGGGAAAAGATTCTGGACAAATATAAAGGAACTAAGGGGTAAGTCCTCCCCCTTGCTGATTATTGATGGGGCCCCCACCCATGCCATTAGACACCAGGAATTTTTCCAATTCGGCGGGGGATCACATCAACAAAAAGGAAAACATACAAAAATATAAAACAATAAAACATGAAGCCGAAAGGATAGTTTTTCACCAGGCTAAATCCCTTTTCACCAATTCTTTCCTGTGGTGGCAGAAAAGGATTCCATCTGGTGAAAAACAATCCTTTTTCCAGACAAGATGGGTTTAAAAATATTAAAAAATAACTTTCCAGGGGCACACAAACATCAGAAACCAGAAAGCACAGCTCATCAACCCCCGAAGAGCAAAAATCATACTTAAATATGCCAGACAGACATCCCTGGGCAGAGTTTTGACAGTTTTGGGGGATAAAATGAAAAAACAAGATGTATCGGCTTGCGAACAAGAGATTTTTTTATGGCGAGCAAGGATTGGCCAGTCGCTAACAAGGAATGCCCCCTCATGAACAAGAATCCTTTTTCGTACTGTGCAGCTATCCTGAAAAATGAAACTACCATTGAAAATAATGGGAATTTAAAAATGCTTTAACTTTGGAGCAGATTAATATTTTTTCACCAAATAAATGCTGGCCTGTTGTGTGGCCCAAGTTCTTTCTAATATAAAAAATTCGGATCACAATTCTACACTATCTCTGCACAGCATGAGGAAAAAACAATGCAGAAAATAGGCGAATTTTCAGGTTTTTTTCACTATCCAGATCTCAAAATCCACAAATCTGACCAGAACGAAACTTGGAATATCAAGAGATCTACCCCGGAAGACTGTGCATGCAAACTTTTGTCAAATCCGTTGAACAGTTGTAAAGTTATTAAAGTGCAAAATTTCAAGTTTAACATAGAAACTGCTGCTCAGCCCTAACTGTAGGGGCAAGATATATATATATTACATGGTTGTGACCTTTTCCACAGGAACCACTGTCATGTATTTCCCTGTATACCTCACCAGTTAACACTGAATACATCTAAAATGTCATAATTTCTTGGGGGTGTGAGCAAAGAAGCCAACACACTGATAGATATGAATGTGCTCTCCCTGTATGCACACTCTACTCTTATGCTGTGGATATTTTGAAGAGGGTCGGGGATCCCTAGTGCGACTTGCATGTGAAATCCAGTGGTGTTCCTTACAAACTCATATGTGGTTGTAGTTTCTGAGGCACTCCTTCTCACTTTGAGGACTTGGACAAAGTCTGCATGACACATGTAGTAGATCCAAGGTAGTTTTGCAAAAGGGGCCCTTCCTTGAGGATCAATCTTTTGTATTTTACCAGGAATAGCACCATTGAGCAAGCTCATTTACAAGGTGGTCCTGGATGGACACAGAATACAGTAGATACAAAGAAAAACATTGCAGTGCATACATTATTCAGTGACATACACTGCAATCGGAGGAGGTCTAAGGTAATACAACAGAGAAGACAATGCAATTAAGGTCAATGTAAATAAACAAGGGCACATCCACTACATGGGTAGTGCTGCATGACACCAGCACCAGATAAAGAACTATATTTGGGTAGAGAATCCAATATTTTCCAGCCATCCACAGCCACCCCCTGGTTACTCAGCCCAGGAATCTTATGAATGTGTTCATCAATGCACTCCTATGTTTTCTGTTGTTTCCAACCAGCTCTGAGACTCCAGGTCCTCCCCTAGATGCCAGCGCAGGAATCCAGCCTCTTCCACCATAGTGACACTGGCTCTGACCTGAAGGCCTTTTAGATGGCTTTTCATGAGTTAGGACCCTTCCTGGGTTCTGCAGCTCCTATCCTCTTTCTTGATCTTTCTCACCTTCTCTTCCTCTCTCTGCTTTCCATGGTTCACTATTTATACCCACTGTGAACATAGCAACCCATTTTCTGCCTTGGGCCTTTGCTTGCTGATTATAACAGTACAAAACAACCTGTACTCATCCCACCCCCTAGGAGACATGAGGCTGAGAAAATATTAACCCCCACCTTCCCGCAGGAGGTGAGTTACATCGAGAGTATTTCTTAACGTGGACATTCGGAATCCCGAAATTCAGGATCCTGAGTTCAGCAGCCACACACACACACCCATCCACCCATCAGATGGAAACTGGTGCCAACAGGGGTAAAGTAGCAGATGTAACAAACCGCTACCTACCCCAAGTCAGACACTACAAGTAAGGGGAAAATTTGGAGGCTTGCCAAGTTGCTCCCATGAAATGGAGGGCTAAGCCACTATCAGCTCAGCCAGCATGGTGCTCTAGACCCAGGTTCTGTTCCTGGCGTGAAAATTTTTGCTCTGTGCTGTTCTGCCCACTGTAATTTTAATAACCTTCTCCAAAGTCTGCTCCCTCAGAGTTGGTTATTTTAGTAATGGGAGGAAGGAGCTTCCGCATTGTACTGAGACCTTGTTTGACAGTCGGCCCCCTGGAACCCGGGCATGTGGAGTTCGGGAGACCGACTGTCGGGATTTCATAGTGACTCCATTATATCTGTGTTTAACACTTATTGAGGTGCCTGATTGTGCTGAAATATACAGATGCCTTGAGTGTGTTGTGAAGCATGAATTGAAGCTGAGTGCTTTTAGCCACCCAAGAAGTATGTATATTTCTGCACGACCAGATACTTTATATGTTTTTATCATATTAAACTATTCCTAAAAGAGTAAAAATAATGAATAATTAGCTGCAAAGCTAAACTGTCTGTTTCTGTTGAAATAACCAGACACCACGTGACAGTTCTTCAATTACTGGGTTTTTCTAATCTGTTTTATAAAAATATGTATATTTCAGAAGAATAAGCAACTAGACTACTTGTATTGCCTATTTTAGCAGATTTAATTGAAATATTTTACTTGTCCAAAAAGTTTTTCTTTGTACTACAGTCTTTCATAAGAGGTATATTGTTTAGCCAAGTATAAAAGTTAATTTTGAATTTTTTGTTGTTGAACAATAACACTGAAAAAAGTGCAGTTAATTATCAGCTCAAAACTGTCAGGTCCTTTTACAAAAGATGAGTCTTAGGCAAACAGTGAAAGCTCTTGCGCTAATGCCTTATTTATCTCTGCTGCAACAGATAGTTGACCACCTCATAAAAAGGGACATAACATTCTGAATTTGATTTGTTTAGCATTAGAAATGAAACAACTAAAATATTTTCAAGCTTGTTTGTCTTAAATCACCAATGTTTATTATTTATCAGAAAATGTCATCAGGTTTTTTAGTCAGAATGTATGTCTGACAAAAATGTCAAAATAGTCATTTTTCTTTATGATGATAACATTTTATTTTTATACAGGATACAAATTGCTAGGGTTTTACCCCTGTTTTCAACAATGTCCTGTACACACACGCACAACATTTATATACACACATTGATTACATGACTTATTTCCGTACAGTGCTACATACAAATAATGAATTCACAGGAAACATTTACAATTAGAATACAAATAACTTTTCAGGGGCATTTTGAAAGTGGTATGTACTTTTGTTGACTTTAGGTCATTTGATAATTCATTCCAGTGCCTAGCCATACTCGTCTGCAAAGTAGCATCCCCAAGTCTATTAAATGATCTACAAGTGGGAATATTCAGTCTGTTTTGTCTTATATTAAACTTCCTTTCATTTAATGGTTCTAATAATATCAAATTTTGTAATGGGTGATTCCCTATTGAGTTTGTAAATGTATGACACCACGTTGACCATATGTATTGTCTTTTCTTTCCAGGTTGCATCCAATTTATCATTTCATATACCTTGCAGTGGTGTATTCAATGTATGCTTTTTGCTGCAAATTTCACTAATCTATAATACATCTTGTCTTTCTCAACAATATTTGAGGTGAATTTATATACAATTGAGATCCATATTCTAGGACTGGGATTAACAGCCATCCCACCAATTTCCCCCTTACTTCCTTTGTGAGGCAGCTGGAAACCCTCCTCAGTGCCCCCAATCTTTGGTTCACCTTTTTCACTAATGTATTAATATGTTCTGAAAAGGTTACTCTACTATTACCAAGATCCCAAGATATTTGTAGGTTTTAACATTAGTTACAACATTTCCATCCGGGAGTTTTATGTTTAACCCAAACTTATGTTTCTCTTGTGGACCTAGTGTGAACAAAATGCACTGGGTTTTCTTTGTGTTAAGCAATAGACCCGAGTCCCTAAACCATCTTTCCTTGGAAGCCATGTCTCCCTGGAGCATTTGCTCCAGGGAGACATGGCTATCCGCAGATGCCACCAGAACTGTGTCATCTGCATATAAACGTACCTGACTACTAACAATTTTCTTGATCAGGTTGTTAACGTATACACTGAACATCAGGGGGTCCAATATCGAGCTTTGTGGGACTCATCTTTTTTACCTCTTTCAGGCCTGATACAGAATTTCCATGCATCACACATTGTTGTCTTCCTGAGAAGTACAACTTAAACCACCATAAGGATTCCTCTTGGGCCCCAATCCCATGCAGTCTCTTCAGCAGTAACCCATTATCTATAAGATCAAATGCCTTACTGTCTATGAACACTGTCCCAGTACTCCTTCCTAAATTCAATGAGGCTGTTACTAGATTAGGGCAGTGTTCATGGACTGTGCAGCTCTGAATCTATGCTGGGAGTCTGATAGCAATTCATGATGTTCCAGATATTGGTAGAATTGTTTGTGTACTTGTTTTTCCAATGCTTTTGACAAGATTGAAAGCACAGCAATCGGCCTATAGTTTGATGAATTAATATTGTCCCCACCTTTGAACATGGGGACTATTTTACCACCTTCCAAATATCAGGGAATGTGGAACTACATAGGCTCCAATTAAAAAGGTAGGTTATCATTTGGGCCAAGATATCTGCCCCCAGTCTTAAAAATCTTGCCTGTATGCCATCTAGAACTCCTGCCTTATACATCTTCAAGTTTCTTAGTTCTTTCTCCACTTCTTTGACTAGCAATTTTACAAATCTGAATCTGGGTCCTGGTGTTTCTTTGCATGAGCTCCCTCTGTCTTGATTCATTTTATTGATTATCCCTGTTACTGAGATTTCAGATGATTTTATTTTGGAGTCTTGTAACTGTAGATCTGGTAAATCTGTGAATTAATTATTTAAAATGCCTACCACCTCTGATTGGTTCCCTATCAATATAGTATTATCAATCAGTTTAGTTGGTGCTCTCGTTTTTATTGCGTTTTGCAAATTTTTAACACAATTCCAGAATTTTTCTGAATCTGTTGCTTGATTTATACTATTCAATTTTTTTTGCCAGTTTTATTGCTTTTGTGCATTTATGTCACCAGATTTTAAACTTTATCCAGTCTTCCCTTCGTTTATTTTACATTTTTCCGAAATAGATTCCTTTTTCTCATTTGAGTTTTAAGTTTGTCAGTTAACCACAAAACATTCCTCTTATTTACTTTTTTAAGGTCTTTGGTGCATGTTGGTTAATTATTTCCTTTAAAGTGTTAGTAAAATCCTGAACTTCTACGTTCAGGTCAGGGATTAGTAATAGCCTGTCCCATCTAATATTTGACAGTCTATTCCGAAAAGATTCTAAATTACGTATTTTTAAATTGGAAGCCCAGTAAGTTTCTGTTTCATTCTTAAGGGGATTTTATAAATCAATAATACTTTTTATAGGGTTATGATCTCCCAAATTCAGGGGCATCACCTCCCATTTCCCAGCTTTGGTACCATGTGAGACAAAAAGTAGATCAAGGATGGAGCCCTGATTTATATTTTTGGAACATCTTGTTGGACTTTGAATTACTTGTTTCATCTGCAAGACCTCTAAACTTTCTTTCAATTTCTGACCCCCTTTCTTGTGTCCAATATGCATTAAAATCTCCTGACAATACCACATTTCTTCTTTCACTTTATCCACTAATTTATTTGCCAGGGTAGCAATGTTCTTTACTTTAGTTCGAGGAAGGGCATAAATTATTCCTACCATTAATTTAAGTGATATTAACTCTACTAGCAAACAATCCATTCCCTCCAGATTTTCTGATCATATTGCTTTAAAAGGATCCATGCTGTCTTCAATATATAACATCACCCCCCCGACTTACCCTGCCTGTTCTTTGTGCCCCATATATCCATTTATCTGTATTTCAGTGTCCTTAAAGAGGGAGTGTGGTCCAAAAATACTACATTGCAGAATTAGAACCAGTCTACCCCCAATAAATCGTGTACCAAAAATTAGGTTTCTACATTGCTTCATTTTAAAGTTATGAGCTATTTTGTAACCCTGATTTCACTCCCTGTTCAAAACAACCAGTTTCAGTGAAGAGTCACTGGTGATGTCACAACCAAAACTACATAGATACATAGATACATAGACAGTGTCGGCAGATAAGGGCCTATGGCCCACCTAGTCTGCCCATTTGAGCTTGTAAGTTCAGTTTGTTTTCCTAGAAGTCTGTTTCCCTTAACCCTGCCCTCTAGAATTCCTTTATGTCTATCCCATGCATTCTTAAATCCTGTGATTGTTTCAGCCCCACCACTTCCTCTGGCAGGGTGTTCCACTTGTCCACCACCTGTTCTGTGAAGAAATTCTTTCTCATGTTTCCTCTGAATCGTCCCTCCCTCCAACTTCATCCCATGCCCTCTAGTCCTGAAACATCTTTTTCGCTTAAAATAGTGTTTTCCTGCACCCTGTTCCTCCCGTAAGATACTTGTATGTCTCTATCATATCCCTCCTCCCTCTCTCCTCCAGGGAGTACATGTTCAGTTCCTTCCAACCTGCTTCATAGGACTTGTGATGCAACCCATGCACCATCTTTTGTTGCCTCCTCTGAACGTTTCTCACCCTGTCTATGTCCTTACGTAGGTATGGTCTCCAGAACTGTACACTGTACTCCAGGTGGGGCCTCACTAGTGTCTTGTATAGTGGAATTATGACCTCCTTTCCTGCTGGTGATGCCCCTGCCTATACATCCCAGCATCCTATTTGCTTTACCTGATGCCTTGTCACACTGTTTCCTACCTTGAGGTCATCAGAGATGACAACCCCAAGATCCCTTTCTTGCTTGGTGCATGCTATCCTCATCCCCCAACTGATATATTGTGCCAGGGTTTTTGTGCCCCATATGCATTATCTTGCACTTCTTTGCATTGAATTTCAACTGCCAAACCCTTGACCATTCTTCAAGTTTCTGCAGGTCCCTTCTCATTCTGTCTACACCCTTGGTGTGTCTACTCTGTTACAGAGCTTTGTGTAATCAGCTAACAGTGAAATTCTGCCTTCTAGATCCTGTGCAATGTCACTGATGAAGATGTTGAATAGGACCGTCCCAGCACTGATCCCTGTGGTACCCCACTGGTTACTCTTCCTCTGTGGAGTGACAGCCATTTACCACCACCCTCTGAGTCCTGCCACCCAGCCAGTTACCTACCCACCACACTACTGTCCTGCCCACACCCATATTCCCAGTTGTGTAATAGTCTTCTATGTGGCACAGTGTCAAAGGCCTTGCTGAAGTCCAGATAGGCCATGTCCACTGCCCTCCCCTGATCCACCTCCCTAGTCACCCAGTCAAAAAATTCAATGAGGTTGGTCTGACATGACCTCCCCCTGGTGAAACCATGCTGCCTTGGGTCCTGTAGTCCATTGACAACCAGATGTTCCACCAACCTCTCCTTCAGTAGTGCTTCCATGATCTTTCCCACTACTGAGGTGAGGCTGACTGGTCTGTAGTTCCCTGCTTCCTCTTTGTTCCCACTTTTGTATAAGGGGACTACATCTGCTGTCCTCCAATCTTTGGGTACCTCCCCTGTTTCCAGTGATTGGCTGAACAGGATAGCCAGAGGTTCAGCCACCACCTCTCTTAGTTCTTTAAGGACCCTGGGGTGCACCCCATCTGGCCCCATTGCTTTATCAGCTTTTATTACTTCCAGTTCCTTCAGGACCCTTTCTCGTAAAGGGACTTGTGTCCATTTCTGCACCATTCTCCCCTTGTACTCCCTTCAGACCCATTCCCCTCTTCTTTAGTAAAGACTGAGCAGAAATACCTGTTCAATATGTCAGCTTTATTGTTGTCATCCTCCACGGGCTCCCATCCTCCCCTTCAGTCTCACTATCCTCCCTTTGTCTTTCTTTTTTTTCACTTATGTACTGTAAAGGTTTTGCCCCTTTACCCACTGATTTTGCAATGTGTTCTTCTGTCTGAGCTTTGGCTTCCTTACTGACTTCCCTGCTCCTTTGTTTCTCCTGGTACTTCTCCCAATCCCCTTCTGCCTGTGTCTTTTGTATTGCCTGAATGCAATCTTTTTGGCTTTCACTTTCTTTGCTACCTCTTTGGAAAACCATAATGGTCTCCTTCCTTTTCCTCTTGCTAACCTGCTTAATGCATAATTCTGTTCTTTATAATCCCCATTTTAAATACTGCCCACTGTTCCTCAACCCCTGATTCCTGTCCCATTCCCCTTAATGCCTCTTTCAAGTATCTCCCCATTTTCTCAAAGTCTGCCCCCTAAAATCCAGGATACGTGTTTTTGTGTGGTTTGGTTCTGCTCTTTCTGTGATTTCAAACCACAATGACTGGTGGTCACTGTTACCCAGGTGCTCCCCCACTGTTACCCCATCACACTGTCCCTGTTTGTGAGCACAAGGTCCAGTATTGCCTTCTGCCGAGTTGGTTCCATGACCAGTTGCTTGAGGAAGGCACCCTGAAGGGAGTCCAGGATAAATCTGCTCCTAGTTGATGCTGCTGGGATGCTCCAGTCCACGTCTGGTATTTGAAGTCTCCAACCAGTACTACTCACTTTGTCTGCCATCCTTGGATGGCTAGCATCAGCTCCCTATCTGTTTCTTCCTCCTGGGCTGCTGGTCTATAGACCACACCTGTGCGGATGGCTGGCCCCATTTTCCTTTCCAGCTTAACCCACAGTATCTCTCCCCATTTTGTTCCTCCTGGATCTGTGTGGCCCTTATGTCATTTTTCACATACAGTACCACTCCTCCTCCCTTCCTGCCTGCTCTGTCTCTTCTGAATATGTTGTAGCCAGGTATGGCCATCTCCCAGTCATGGTTATCATTACACCAGGTTTCAGTGATGGCCACAATGTCCAGGTCTGACTGTACCATGACAGCCTCCAGATCTTCCATCTTGTTGCTAAGGCTCCTGGCATTTGCACACATGGCTTTCCATGATTTGACCTCCTAGACTGCTTCACTGTTCTACTCCAGCCCCTTCCTTGGTTGTCATTTATCCCTGGTTCTCCTTGCTGTTTGCCCTTCTGCTGAATTTTGCCCTTTTCTGCTTATCCACCTTTGGACACTAATCTCCATCTTTTGCACACTGCTTTGCAGAGATAGCCTCCTCTGGTTCACTGGTTCCACTACTAGCTGTGGGGTGAGCAGGCAGGTATGTCCTTGCTGGCCTGCCACCCCTTGCTAGTTTAAATGCTTGTCAATGTAGCATTTAAACTTATCATTGAGTGCTTGATTCCCTCCAGGATGGATGCAGGGTCAGGCTTGAACAAACCTCCATCCCTCCAGGTGGGTCCCCAGTCACCAATGAATCCAAACCCTTCCTCACAGCACCAGTTCTTCAACCATGAGTTAAAGTTCCTGGTGCATGCACTCCTATGTCTCCCTTGCCTCTCACAGGTAGTACTTTGGAGAAAGTGACAGAAGTAGCTACTTGCTTGAGACCCCTCCCAGTTTCCTAAACTCTTCCTGAACTTCCTTGGCTCCCATTTGCCAAGTCATTAGTACCTAGGTGGATAATGACATCCAGCTCACCCTCCCGTCTTGCCTTCCCAGTGATCCCCAGTATCTTCCTTCCATCCCTCCATGCCGTGGCACCTGGTAGGCACCTCACCTCCCTGTCCTCCCCTCCTGTGTTCCTAGCTGGATCCCTCTTCGATGGAGTCCCCACCAGGATTCACTCCTCCTCCTCTGGGGTCCACTGCTTTCCCACTGAGGTCACCTCCCTTGCCCAACCTCCACATCCTTTCCTTCCACTTCCCTGGGTACCTCTATTTGGTTGTCCTCATTTGCCAGTGTGGCATATGAGTTCTTGAGAAGAATAGGATCTGAGATGTGCCTCTGCCTGACTGCTCTAACCCTCCCTGAGCCCACTGTCATCCAAGTGCTCTCGCTCGGCATCCTTTGAGGCAGCTGCATTGGACTGGGTGGTCCTGGATAGGGTGATGGTACTCCTGACCCAGTTTACTTCCACTCTGAGTCTGGCTACTCATCCCACAGTCCAGAGATGCATGCAGATAGGGCAGCACCTCAGTGTCCAGAAGGTCTGCCTGAATATGGCTGCCCCACAGCCACTGCATAGCACCACTCCCCACATTATACTGCAATTCCACTACTTCTCTGTTACTGAAGCTCTCTTAGTTCTCTTTTTATTTATTTACAGTACTAAAAATCCTGTAACTGATCATCAGGTATATATATTTTTTTTAAGGAAAAAGAAACCAATAAATGAGTCAAAACACTTGTCGTGCTGAGGGTGGTCTTCTTCCCCCTTATGCCCCTCCTACTTCACACCTCTTACTATACCCTGTGTTTAGCTCCTGTCAATCAGATTTATCAGGGCATATAATTAAGAGTTGGGGGATAACCTCCAGTTATCACGTAGCTGAGGTCAGAGGCCAGACAATTAACACCCTTCACCCAGCTACAGGACAGTCAGACAAGCCAAGATAAAATTTGCAGCAATTAAAGACAGCACAGAATTACACCACCACTATGTTTTAAATTTTCAACAGCCCAAAAACAATTATAAGTAAAGACAACACAGAAAGAAAGTATAGTGTCACTACAAGCCTCACAATCTAAGTTTAAAAGAAAATACCAATTACCAGTTACTCTGAAGCACTGAATTGAATATGTTTCTTCCTTCACCTTCTGGCTTCTTCTGAGAAGATGAACCTCTGTTTGCTGCTTTAACTGTGACTAAGCCCCACCTCCAGTTATCACATAGCTGAGGTCAGAGGCCAGACAATTAACACCCTTCACCCAGCTACAGGACAGTCAGACAAGCCAAGATAAAATTTGCAGCAATTAAAGACAGCACAGAATTACACCACCACTATGTTTTAAATTTTCAACAGCCCAAAAACAATTATAAGTAAAGACAACACAGAAAGAAAGTATAGTGTCACTACAAGCCTACAATCTAAGTTTAAAAGAAAAATACCAATTACCAGTTACTCTAAAGCACTGAATTGAATATGTTTCCTTCCTTCACCTTCTGGCTTCTTCTGACTCACAGACTAGTCCTCCCTGTCGGCAACATTATAGGATCTATTTCTTCAAAGTTATAGAAACTGTAGCTGTAGTAATCATTTGAAAAAAAAACTGACACAAGGTTGCCTGCAGTGCTTGCATTTCCAGAATGTTCAGATGCATGGTAATGTACTTTAGAACACATCAGGAGGTGGTTTTGGAATGCAGCACTGAACCAAGATGTAGCATGTCAAAATGGTGCAAAATTTTAGAATGTCAGGGAGGCACATGCAAGCTCGGCACATGGTAGGGATGTGCCATCTTGTAGTGTGGTAGGACACTCAATTTCAGAATGCGACAGGGACACACATCGAGGAATTTAGCAGGGACTGGCAATTCTGGAATAAAATAGTAAGAATGTGCACTGTTGGAATGTGACAGGACACACCATTTTATTTTGAAACTGCTTGTTCCTGTCACATTCTAGAACTATATGCACCCACCACATGTCAAAATTGTGCATCACATCCCAACATTGTGTGTCCCAGTCATATTCCAAACTTAGGTATCCCCACCACATTCCAAAATTGCACATCCACACAATGTTCCAAAGTTGTGTTTCAGTGCCACATTCTGAAACTATCTCCATCACATTCCAAAACTGTCATTGCTACATTCCAAAATTGTGCATCGCTACCACATTCAGAAGTTGTGCGTCACTGCCACATTCCGAAATTGTGTCACTGCCACATTTTGAAATTTCGTGTCATTGCCACATTCCGAAGTTATGTGTCACTGCCATATTCTGAAATTGTGTGTCTCTGCAACAGTTCCGAAACTGAAATTGGGTCACTGCCACAGTCTAAAATTGCACATCACCGCCACAGTCTGAAATTGTGCATCACTGCCACATGCTGAAATAGTGTGTCACTACTACATTTCCAAAGCTTAAACTGTGTGTCATTACCACATTCTGAAATTGTGTGTCACTGCCACATTCTAAAATTGTGTGTCACTGCCACATTCTGAAATTGGGTGTCACTGCCACATTCCAAAGTTGTGCATCACCGCCACATTTTGAAATTGTGCATCACTGCTACATTTCTGAAACTCAAATTGTGTGTCACTGCCACTTTCTGAAATTGGGTGTCATCGCCACATTCCAAAGTTGTGCATCATCAACACATTCTGAAATTGTGTCACCACCACATTTCCGAAACTGAAATTGTGCGTCACCGACACATTCCAAAATTGTGTGTCACTGATACATTCTGAAATTGTGCATCACTGCCACATTGAGAAAATTGCACATCACCGTCACATTCTGAAGTTGCACATCACTGCCACATTCTGAAATGGAACGTCACTGCCATGTTCTGAAATTGTGTATCACCACCTTATTGCAAAATTGTATGTTACTGCCACATTCCAAAACAGAGCATCAGCACCACATTCTGAAATTATACATCACTGCCACATTCTGAAACTGCATGTCTCCTCTATATTCTAAAATTGCAACTGCCTGCCACATTCTGAAATTGTGTGTAAACTTCCACATTCCAATATTGCCTGTCGTTGTCACATTCCCACCACATTCCAAAACTGTACATCCCCACCACATTCTGAAAATGTGTCCCTGCCACATTCAAAAATTGCATGTCCAAGTTACATTCTAAAATTATGCACCCCAGCATCATTCTGAAATTGCATGTGACTACCAAATTCTGAAATTGTGTCACCATCACCTTCTGAGATTGTGTGCACGCCACATTCTGAAATAGAATGCTGCCACCACAATCTGAAATCAAGCACACCAACCACATTTTGAAATTGTGCGTCATCACCACATGCCAAATTAATGCATACGAGACACATTACAAACTTGCATAGCCCTACCACCTTCCACAACTATGCATCTCCTGCATTTTAAAATTGTGTATCTTTGCCACATTCTAAAACTATATGACACTGCCACATTATGACTTTTAGCAGCCCTGCCCCTTTCTAAAATTGTGTGTCCCAGCTACTTTCTGAGATTATATCATTGCTGCATTCCACAATTGCAGTTTGGTGGCATTTCAACATCTCATCCCTGCAGTATTATAAAAATTGCCCACTTTTTTGTCATTCTAAAGCCATGTTTGCCGCTGAATTCCAACCCTCTCCCCCCATCACATTTTTATGTACTGTACCTTGTATCTGCACATTATGGAAATACATGCCCTGGTCCACCCAGTGTCAGCTTTCCTTTTTTCAGATGTTTACTACAATTGCAGTTTTATGTGATGTGGGAGAAATAAGTCTTATAAAGAAGTTTGCAGGAAGGACTAGGCTGTGAGTTCTGGTTGTGACATCATCAGTAGCTTTTTACTGAAACTGGCTTTTTTGAACAGGCAGTGAATTTAGTGTTACATAATGACTTTTAACTTTTAAACAAAGTAACTTAGAGATCTCATTTTTGGCATGAGACTGATTGGGGATATACTGATCCAGGTTCTAAATTTATTGATGCTAGAAATTTTGGCCAGACTCCCTCTTTAATTCCATGATTTAACCAAGACACGGATATCGCTAATACATCCAGCTGTTCCTCTGCAACCCATATTCTAAACTCATCAGTTTTATTCACCAGGCTACATATGTTTTCATGCATTACTGTTATTCCTATGTTTTTAATTGGTCCTGGGTTTGTCTCAGTATCCCCACTTTGTACCAGTAAAAGTTCTACAAATAGGCTATTGGTCCCAAATCTTCTCCCAAAGATATCCGATTTTACTGGTCTAAATTTCTTTGTAATTTGTCTGCATTCATTTGTAAAAGCATTTCTTCTTCATACGTGGATGCTTCCTTTTGGTTAGACTATAGACTGAAAGGAAGCTAATGCCTTTACTAAAACTACTTGTAGCAACTGTGCAGGTATGTTTCTCTAAATAATACCCTATCAACATCAAACCCCATATTTATTTTTATACATTGTTGCATTCCTTAACTGATGAGATATGTGGCTTTGATGTTTATAAAAGTTCCTTTCCTCTTGCCAATCCAGTCATGGCAGGGTGCTGTACTATTCACTGTTAGCAACTTCCGCTAGCACCACAGAATGGCAGAAAAAGACCCATGGTCCATCCAGTCTGCCAGAGTTCCCTATTTAGCCTTGAGACTTACTGTCCCTCTGGGGTCCTAGCCCTACCCAACCTCCTCCCCATTCTCCTCCAAGTTTCTGCCACCCCGAACAAGCACTGTACCCTTCATTCTGTCCCAACCATGCTTGAACCCACCAACAGTTTTTGCATTTACCTCTTCCACTGGTAGACTGTTTCAGGCTCCACCACCCTTTCTGCCTATAAAATAATACTTCTTCATGTCCCCCTGACCCTCCCTCCTATTAGTTTACACTCATGTCCACATGACTGCGAGATTAATACTACTACAATATGGGTCTAGTTTGAATGTCATAAAGTAATTTAAATGGATGAGATTTTTTTAAATGCTGGTGGCTGACATTTATTGAATTGAGTCATTATTTACAAAACTAGTAATAAAATTTTTTAAAAATATCCATACACTTAAACATATACTTAAATACACTGATGCTGAATTTAAGGATGTCAGAAATACAGTATTGCTAAAAAAAAGATTATTTTTATGACTATCAAATACTGCTCCTTAAATGCATCACAGAGCCTTGCTTTTCAGAAGGGCAGTGTCCCATCAGCTCAATTGCTGCTTGCTATGTGAAGACAGAAATATGCTCAGCAACTTTTAAGAGGGCAAAACATTCAGCTCAAGTTGTTTTCCCTTTGATGCTTCAGGCAAAGACTGTTAGCTAATGATTTTTGAAGCTACCATAGACTGGTGGAGGATTCTTCAACTTGTTGTCTCCTCCCTAACAGTAAATATCATGAACTGAATTAAAGTCCCCTGACCTGACAAAAAAAATTATGTGTATACCACTGTGTTATGAAAAGCATCTTCAGAATTCTAATAGGATGATAAATGGAGCACTCACAGTATGTTTCATCAGTGTATTCGTTCTTCCAGAACCTACAACTTCGTGAATCCTCTGAAGGAGCACCTACTTATTGTCCTGATCAAAACTCTAGGACAAAGACTAAGGTCTGGATAGTAATGTAATCTCGAAGGAAACAGATTTCCATTGCTGTACCCAACTGTGATGCGGGATACCACAGCACTGAAAACCCGTTCAGTATTTGGAAGGTTTCAACAAAATAATATTGTTGTAGCCCAGTGGCCCATTTGCAGCATGATTTGCCACCACATGGCTGACCCTAGTTTGGGGGCGACTTTTGTTCTTGTGTTCAGTGGGTGGGCACATTGCAGAGGTGATACACTCACTCTCTCTTGGGGTTGGAGCCTGTTGTTCTCTAGCACTTCCTGTATCTGAGTTATGAGTGTAACTTGCCTGGGTCAAAGCAGTACTAAGTGTGAGCACATAGAAGTGAGACAGGAGGTCAGAAAGGAGTAAATGGAACATTTGGCCACAGCAAACAAATGTAAATGTCTCATGCTTGATCACCCCTGGGTAGTGCATTGATTTAGATATTTCTGTATACCCTACTGAGTTCATGAGGTGGGGTCATAAGAAGACTGTTGAAAATTTGATGGAAAAAATATGGTAAAGTGACCAAGTTATGAGTAAACATAGAAATATTTCAACATTAACTCATAACTTCACTAATTCTCATTATTTTGACCCCAAACGTTCAGCATAGACATTTTTTCACACCAGCTCATTAACATGACGTGTCCTTTTTCAGATCCTGGTCAAAATGCATTTTCACACTTGCACAAAATGACATTTCAGCCAGTATTCTATAAATGCCACATGCCGTGTTTACGAGGGGAGTCATAAAATGACTGTCTTTAAAACTTGGGATCAAAATTAAAAAAATAATAATTAAGAAACACTGTGTGTAGTGCCAGCCTTTACCCAGTGGGTAGTGCTTTGTTATCTCGTGCCAGTGAGCTGAGTGTGGGCACGAGCTCAGTGAGCCAGCTGGGTGGGCTGAGGCTTGGGGGACAGCACAGTCCTGCAGCACCACCCCCCAGCCTGGGAAGGGAAGGGAAGATGCGGGGTTGCCCACATGGGTCCAAGTACCTTATAGTGAAGAGAAATATTCTCTTGGCATAGGTCCCTGCACCTCTGCACCTGTGGGCACCAGAGGGCCTTGAGCTTCATCTTACTAGTCGATTCTTTGCCCTATGCATCTGTATCTGTGGCCATATGAAAGTGCAGGGCATAGAAGGCCATGTGCTTTTGCAACCCACTGGGCACCCCCACAAATTCTTTACAATCCGTTGCCACATGGAAGTGCAGGGTCCTGAAGGGCCCTGTACTTCTTCAGGCAGACAGACTCTTCCCTTAGCACAGGGCCCAGGGGCGGTGACACCAAGGGTGGTGTTTTGGAAGTTTCTGGGCCTGGTTCTGGTCCCGGTGCTGGGGCTTGACATGGCGCCGTCCCTGTCCTCAGTGCCACTCATGGTGCTGGGGATGGTGTCAGCGCGGTGGTCAGGGCCGGCCCTGCCTCCAGCTCTGAAGTGTTATGCAGCATCGCATTCAGGGCTGCACCTGACTTTGGTGCCACTTGTGCTGCCGGGGTGAGTGTCGTGGTCAAGCGTGGTGCCGCATTTGGTTTGGCAGCTGGCAGCACCTGGGGGAGTGTGGAGCTGCACTCGGAGTTGTGCCCGACTCAGATGCCATTTGTGGTGCTGGCCATGGGGCTGTGCTTCCCTCTGGTGCCATTGGCAGTGTTGAATCTCGGGGTGCCCCACTTCAGAGTCCAGGAACTGGAAGGGCTCGGGGAGTTGTCTGGCACCAGACCTCGGAGCCTGCCTCTTCAGAGGTGAACTCTGCGTGTGATCCAGACTGGCTCCCAGGTTCTTCGGAATCTTCAGACCCCTCTGTTTCCAGCACCTCGGCCCCCATTCAGCCTCCCTCTGGGGGTCAGTTGTCACCAGTGGACCTTAGGGTCAGGGGTGGCCCCTGTGATTACTGCTGTGCAACCTGGGGTTGCTGGTGCTGCTGTTCCTCCAGTTGGGGCACCCCCTCCTTGGTGTGTTTGGACAGCCCAAGTTTGGAGCAGCCAGAGGCATACCAGGAGGGGGAGGGTACGGTTCCCTGGGTGGGCTCCTCGAAGGCTGCCAGCTACCTAGGCTGGTGGCTATGAAGACAAGGTCCCTCTCTGATTCTGAAGTGTTGAGAGGTAGAGATGTGGCACAGTGCGCCCTCCCCAGAGCCCAGCCGGGTTCGGGGAGGAGCCGAGGCAAAGGTCCTCACCTTTCCCTGGAGGAGTCCCCGAGAGGGACTTTAACTTCGGAGGTCAGGGGCCATCCTTCTGGACTCACATGGTCCCGGTTACCACACGGAGGGATAGCTTCCTTTGGGCACAGCTCTGACTGTTACAACTCAGTTGAATGGCTGTTAGCTGCAGAGGCCTTCATGTCCCCCTCTCTGTGAAGGGTTTCCTGTTGGCCCCCCTGCCATGACAGAGACTGTTCTCCTGTTGCCAGGAGCCTGTCCCCCGAGCCTCTGTCTCCATCCCCAGTGGTCCCAGGTATTCCCGGTCCTCGTGGACCTCTTACCTGGGAACAGTTCAGAGGTTCTGCTGCACGTTTTCCCACCTATCTCTATGCCGTGGACCAGCAGGTGTTTCACCATGCTCCTGTGCAGCCGGATCCTGAACCTGGACACTCATCTTCATCCTCTTCTCCCTCTACGGAGGAAGAGGAACCTTTGGTCCACATCTCCCCAGCATCTGATCTGTCCTCTTATCAGTGCTTCCTTGTGAGGATGTTAGATGAGCTTCATCTTACCCCTGTCTCAGTCAGCAATCCCGAGCATGTGATGCACGCCTTCTTAGGTGAGTACTGTGCGGACCACCTGGTGGCTCCTGCCTGGCCTATTCCTTTTCAGGAGGCATCAGATCAGCTATGGCTTCGTCCCTTCTCCGCCGTTCCAGCCCCAGCCAGTGGTATTGTGCTCCCTCTGGGTCTCCAGGTTCTCTGCCTCAACCCCCTTCAGGCTTGACCTTCCTGGACACCCCCTCTGGGCCTCACACCCCTTACTGTGACCGCCCCCCCGGACTCAGACTCTGCGGATTTCAACTTCTGGGGGAGATGAGTGTTCTACTCAGCACAGATCTCTCTGTCTATTGCAGCACATCAGGCCCACTTTGTAGCCTACAACAGGTTCTTGTGGTCTAGGCTAGGTCAGCTCCTAGCCTCAATGCCTGACTCAGAGAAAACCAGGCAAGCCATTGCCCTCTCTGCGCAGGGCCTGGAGCTAGCAAGGCACCAAGCAAGGGCATTGTATGACACCAATGAGGTGGCATCCAGAGTGGTAGGGACAGCGATCTGCCTTCAGTGGACGGCATGGCTTCACCTATCCCAGTTATCACCCCTGGCCCAGCATAGGGTGATTTACTCCGCATACCGGAGAACCCATCTCTTCTCCCGAAGTGTGAGACGGAGGCTCTTGGGGCACCCTCCTTCCCCCACTGGGGGATCCCCCTTTCACCCAGACCAGTCCCAGGCCTGTAAGGGTTGTCCCATTTAGTGTCTCACCCACTGGAGGCTAAGGGACCTAGTTCCTTAGGGTACTTCAGGGGGGCTCGGTACTCACCCACTAGTGATGAATGACACAGATATGAAAATGTCATACCTACTGTAATTCTTGATCTTTCTGTGTATCTTCACCATTCATCACTAAATCCCACCCTCCTTCCCCCTGTAGGCCTCAGTCTCTGGACTTCCTCCTCCTCCCTACCCCCTGTGTATCTTCTCTTCTATGCTTTCCTCTCCTGTGATTAGGCAGGAGGGGACTGTGGAGACACAGGTGCAGTCTCTTGGGGGTTTGCGGAAATTTTGGGTGGGGGTCCCTTCTTCTCCCCTTTTCTGGGGAGTTTAGAAGCAAGGGGGCCCCCTCCTTTCCCCCCTTTTTTTTACTCAAGAGTCTATTATTTAGAGTCTCATATTTTGAGCTCTTATCCCTTTATGCCTTTGGCTGTTTTAAGTTTCTCATTTTGGGAGGGGGGAGAGCTTGAGACACACCCTCAGCCTGCACCTTCTATTCTCTGGTCTTCTAGACCTAGGCTGCTTGCAACTCCTGCTTGCCTCCTGCAGCTGAGCTCAATAGTCAAAGGATAGACTATAGTCTTCTAAATATGTCAGAATGCATTTCGCTCCTGGGGGTGTGCTACTCTCTCCCCCCCTCTCCTTACCTCTCCCCCCTTTCCTCCTCCTTCTCCTTCCAGAGATTGTGGTCCCTTCTCCCCAATTTACTGTTTTATTCTCTCCTTCTGTCCTCTCAGTTGTTTATTTCCCCTTTTAGTTTATTATTCCTTTCCTTTTATCTTTCCCTTAGGCTCTCTTGCCTCAACCCACCCTCCCTTTCTTACACTCTCCGGCGTGTCAGAACTGGTGCTGGAGTGGAGTCGACAGCAGCTAATGGCCAACCCTCGAGTGCCAAGTGGAATGTAGGCCTCGAGAGCGGTGCCAGCTCTGTGTCGACTCTGCCCATGTTGGAAAAAAAAGTCTCCTGCTGGATCCTAGCTCCGGCGCTGTACCCACTAGTGATGAATGGTGAAGATACACAGAAAGATCAAGAATTATGGTAGGTACATAATTTTCATTTCCCTACTTTTGTTGCATTAAGTTGAACCCTAACTGATGCATTAATGCAGTTTTTTAGAGCATGCATATATATATATATATATATATATATATATATATATATATATATACACACACATACATATATACTTTCATAGAACGCGATAGTGGCCCAGTAGTTAGGGTTGAATAGGCTGTTTAATGTTAAACCCCATTTTTGCACCTTAATAATTTGGTGGCATTCGAGGACATAGTCCAAAATTTGTCATGCGTGGTCAGGCTTGGCAGAATCTCAAGATATGAAAAGTTTTGTGATAACACCTTGTTCAGTTTTTGAGATAACCATCAAGCTCAACTGGTAAAAAAAAAATCGATCATGAGTGCTTAGTTTCATGATTTGCTTATCGTGAGAAAAAAAGATCATGGCAGCTGCCAACTTGTATTTTTTTTTTACTCAAAAACATTGAAAATACAGAAAAATTATATATTTTCAAGAAACAGACACCTGAACCTAGGTAAATGGGACCCGTTTAGCTGGTGGTTGTTTTTTCAAAATTGCCCTGGAAATAAAATTTGTGGGCACCTGAAAATCCTGGATGCCCAGCTTAGTGAGAGGAGCCATTTACCTGCATTCTCTGTATGGGAACAGTGGGACTTTCTTGAAATGTGAAGCTGCAGTTGGAGTTGTGTTGCGGCTTCAGTTACAGCAGTGAGCTGCCAATCCTCTGCTCTTTCTTTGTCTCACCCTCTTGCTCTTTCTTTATATCTATCAATCAATCAGTCAACAATCAACCAGTCAGTGTCTGACTGTCTATCTATGTGATCCATCCATCTATCTATACTGAAATAAGTAGCAGACCAGAGTGCCCACCCCTGTTACTGCTTCTTTCTCCCCCTCCAGGTCACCCACCCCACTTTCTCTATGTTTTATTTTAACTTAATTAAATGGACTGGGATGCCTACCCTGGTACTGTGTCTCTTCATCCCCCCTTCCCATTATATATATGGCAGCACCAGGGTTTCTAACCTCTGTGTCACTGAACAGTAGCCTGACACTGGGGTGCCAAATCCCCAGTGTCAGAAATAAGGAAAACTGTCCCTCATTGATTTTTTTAAACCTGTAAAAAAGAAAATGGTCCCCCACTGATCTGACCCCCACACCACCATCCATCCCACCCTGACCTCCCACTCAGCACCCACCAACCCACCTCCCACACACCCTCACATGTCCCATGATGCATTCACCAGTGTTCTCAGTATGATAACAGCAGGACTTTCTTGAAATGTAAAACTGCATCTGAAGTGGTGCTGCCAGCTTCAGTTATGGCAGTGAGCTGGCATTCCTCCACTTTCTCTCTTTCTATCTGTCTATCTATTTATTATGGAAATAAGTAGTGGACCAGGGTGCCCAACCCTGGTACTGCTTCTTCCCATCCCAGATCACCCGCCCCCTCCTTTCCCATGTTTTATTTTAACTTTAATAAGTGGACAGGGTGGCCACTGTGGTACCACTTCTCTTCATCCCCCTTCCCCTCTGGGTCACCTGCCCCTTTCCCATGATATACATGGCAGCACTGGGTTGTGCATAGTAGCCTGACACTGGGGTGCCCAAGCCCCAGTGTCAGAAAGTCCTCTGAAATAAAGAAAAACATCCCTCATTGATTTTTTTTAATCTGTAAAACAGAAAATGGTCCCTCACTGCTCTGAGCCCCAACATCACCCCAACCTCCCACTCAGCACTCACCACCCCACACACACCCTCATTCACCTGAACATGTCCCACAAAGTAGATCCACTCTCTAGTTGAAGACACGGCTTGCTGCTGGAACCACTTACTACTATGTGAGAAAATGTGGTTAAGTCTGGTTTAATGTATTTCAATGGCGTTTGAACTTTCATTCATAATGTTGTCATTTTTTTAATATTTTTACACCAGATATTCAACATGGTCTTTTTTGGGACACCACCTCATGACCAAGGGCACTGGAATTATTTAAGTGTGGCCCAAAAGGCAATTTCACAGTTGCTTTACAAAATCATCTTTTGTGTGGGATTTGAACATTTTCACCCCCTTTGTTCATGAGGTGGGTTGATTGGATGGCTACATTGAAAATTTGGGGTCAGAATATTAAAAAACACCAACGTTATGAGTGTATGTTAACACTTATCTACGCTTGCTCAGAAGTTTGGTAATTTTCAATATTTTGACCCCCGATTTGAAACATAGCCAGTTTTTCACACCATCTTATGACCATGACAGCTGTCATTTTTCAAATCTAGGCCAAAATGTGTTTTCACACCTGTGCCATGGGATGATGTCTTGGCTGGGATTTGAAAATGCTCACATACAGAGTTCATGAGCTGGAGTCATAATAAGGCTATGCTGAAAATTTGGTGAATAGATATTTATTTATTAGCTTTTGTTGACCAGGTAGGTGCATTAGGCAAAAACCCTGCCTATTTTCAAGCATGACCTGAGAGAGTACAACATCATACAGTTTACAAAAAACAAGCAGCAAATAATACAGAACCAGTAGATATCCTCGCAGGGATAGTTGTGGAAACAAAACATACATGTGACAGTGGCCATCCATGCAGGGATGGAAGGAA
This sequence comes from Neoceratodus forsteri, assembly GCA_016271365.2. Lineage (NCBI taxonomy): Eukaryota > Metazoa > Chordata > Ceratodontiformes > Ceratodontidae > Neoceratodus > Neoceratodus forsteri. Next base: position 817,642,556 of record CM057453.1, on the reverse strand, counting down.
GCAGGCATGGTAAACAAGGCAAAGCAGACAATAATTGCAGAGAAACAGTAAGCTAGCTTAAGGAAAACAAGAGAAGGGGGTTAGGTACAGACAACAGGAATCAAGTGCATGTAGGTAGGTGAAAAGTGCGGTCTTGAAGGAGGAGTGAGATTGAGAGCATTTAAGACTAGGAGGTAGAGAGTTCCAGAATTTGGGAGCAAAGTGAGAGAAAGCTTGTTCCCCCATTTTTGTAGAACAGTAAGGGATGGAGAGTGAAGTAGATGACCTAGTTATGAGTGAATGTTGCAGTATTTCAACATTCACTCATAACTTTACTAATTTTATTTTGACTTTAAACTTTCAACACAGCCATTTTTTCACACCACCTGATAAACGTGGCAGATGTCTTTTCTTTGTTCTCTTGTTGTAAGATGTGTTTTTGCACTTCTGATGAGAAATGACATTTTGGTCCGTATGCTATAAATGCTACATGCCATATTTATTAGGGGAGTCATAAAATAACTATCTTGAAAATTTGGGGTCAAAATTGAAAGAAACATTATAGTTATTAAGACACTTTGTGTGTAGTGCCAGTTTTGATCTCAGTGGATAGTGCTTCATGATCCTGCGCTGGTGAACTGAATTCAGAGATGAGCTCAGTGACCCCAACTGGATGAGATGAGGGTCAAAAGGGGATGGCACTGTTAAGTGACACCCCTCCAGCCAGGAAATGAAAGGTACAGGGTTACCCAAATGGGCCCAAGTAGCGTATAGTGAAGACAGTTCTCTTTGCATAGGTCCCTGAATCTCTGCAACTGTGGGTGTCAGAGGGTCCTGTACATAGAAAGAGAGTTGGACTCTGTCTTCTACATTTGCAGCCACATGGAAGAGCAGGGCCCTCCACAGCCCATGAGACAGCCCCATCAATTCTTGACATCCGTCAATGCTTCACAGAGCCTTCCCTTGGTGCAAAGGGACCTGCATGAATGAGGATACACTTCCACTATCTCAAAAAGAAAGGAAATTGTTTGCAAAAACTGCATTAATGCACCTGTTAGGGTGAAGTTGCACCATATAAGTAGGGAAATGCTGCATTAGGGTTTCCAAGGGCCATGCTAAATGCAATAGTCAGCAGTTAAGAGATGGTGCTGCCAGCACCCACAGGGTGAACTGCTAAAGGCCCTGGCTCTTCTCTGAGTGGGGACTGGTTTGTTGGTGTGTGAATCAATGGTGAAGATATTTTGGAAAATCAACAATTATGGTAAGTACTTAATTTTCTTATCTTTCAAGAATCAGTCTTCACCATTGATTTCCACTGATGGGTCTGAGTACCAGGCTTCCCTAAATAGGGAGGAGGTGACTCACCCTGAAGGCAAATGTTACCCTCAACCCTTAGCATGGGGTAGAACACCTGCAGACAGGGGCTCCTTATGGATCTGGTGGGACCCAAGACTAGTCAGGGTCAGGTGGAGGCTCTTGTGGTCCAGGAGCAGGAGGGCAACCCAATAGCTCTCACCTGACCCTGCAGGAGAAGAAATTGGCCCCTTGGAGCTGTAAGTGAAGTACCTTTCACCGGGCCAGAGATACCAGTCTTGAAAGGTGAAGCCACATTGTCTGTCAAATGCAGACTGTAGTTCCCACCAGCCTGGAGGCCACCTCACTGGTATCATACCCCGATGCTTTTGACTGGTGCTTCAACAACTTCAGACCCTTGGCAGAAAGGCAGATGGCTGGCTCAGCTAACTCACTGTGCAGTATGGCAGCTAGGAGCTGACCTAGCTGCGCCCACAGGCACCTGTTGTAGGACACCTGATGTTCTGCAATGCACATCATGGTGTGAGCTGAGGTGAAAACCTTCCCTCCTTGAGCATCTGCATGATTAGAGTCAGCCTTAGGAGGTTGGTCACACACTGAATGTCAAGGCCTTGCTGGGGTCTGTAGAAGCTCAATCCCCAAGATGGGGTGAGGCACTGCACTTGTAGAACCCGGGGGTGCACAGTACTGTAGTCGGACATCCCAGCAGCTGGACAGCATGAAAAAGGATGTTTCCAGACTGCCCTTGAACACTCATGGAAGGCCGTAGGCCAGGGAGGCATAACAGAAGTTGCATCGCTGAAATCTCCAAGGAGTCCCAGCTGCAAGGACATGGTGTTGTGAGTGCTAATGGAGCCCACATCTAGTGCCCACAACATGTCCACCAGGAATCTCTAGTACAAGGAGTACTAAGATGCCAAGGACATATGCAGTGAAGATTCTGTGTCCTCTGAGGAGGACGTTAATGGAGAGGAGGTGCTAGGTACAGAGCATGATGGCACCTGGGGGCCAGATTAAAACTGAACCCAGTAGGCATGTCTGCAGTAATGGTGCAAGGCACCAGATGTGCCTCTGTATTATATCCAGGTGAGTGGCCCCAGAGGAACAGTGATCCCTAGAAGTTCAGGCATGGGTGGCATAGGGCCAAGAGAGAAGCAGGAGTCAGAGGCTTCAGGGCCTATAACTATTGCCCAAACAGGGTTGACCTATGACAGAGGAGTGAACCAGTCCATGCCCATGGGGCAAATTCCCCCAGGTGAGGAGAGCGGAGCTGTGCAATCCCTGCAGGGTTACTCTGGTCCTCACAGGTGGCTGGCTCAGAAAATGGGTCTTGGGAGAACTGCACCTCCCGGTTGTCATCTGACTCTGAGCCAGTGCCATCTCCAGCACCAGGGCCAGGGCTGATGAGCAGCCTAGAGATAAGTTCCTAACTGGTGCCGTTGCTGGCACCGCCCTTGATGCCAGGTTCAGTGTTGGCCCCAGGGCTATCCCTACCCCTGGCACCACAAACAGTGTCAGGAGCCAGCTCGGTGATGGGACTGGGGATGGGGATGGCCCCAGGGGTGACACTGGTGCTGCACCTGATGTCAGGCTCAGAACCAATACCATGGTTGATGTTGCACCCGTTGCTGGGGGCAGTGTCTTCCCCTCCACCAGAGCCACTAAAACTACCTGAGGAAGAGACTACCCCCACTTCCTCGGTGACCTGACACTACACAGCTTTGGTGTCAGTCCCTCTCCCAACACCGTGAACGATGTCAGGAGGGGACTCAATGTCACAGCTGGCACTGGCTTGCTCACCAACATCATAAATGGTATCCAGAACCACAGCAGCACCTGACCATGACACCGAGGTGTCCACAGGGGAAGACTAAGCATATAGTTTCATCCTCACCACTAGGGAAGTCTGCTGCCCAGGACAGACAGACAGACTGGGTGGGGGTGCACAACTGGCCTTCCAGAAGGAGCCAGCTGTCTACCATATCCACCCCAAGGGTCTCCGATGCCTCAGCGAGGTGAGGTCAAAGAGGACACTGTGCTTCCTTAACACCTCAGGTGCTGAGAAGGGGCCCACTGGAAGACCCAGAGACTGTGCATTGGCCTCACAAGTGCAATGCTTGCCTTCAAAAATGGGAATCAGACAAATTTTGAGAGTACAGTGGTCCATCAAGAAACAGGTGTCACACACATCCATGTTGTGAGGGGTGCCAGTGCAGATCCAGCATTGTTGATGCTGGTCTTTCACAGTGATGGGTTTCCCACAGGGGCAGCGATGCATGATAGGAGGCTGCTGGTGTTTCTTGGGCTTCGCGCCTTTCTTATCTTTCTCAGGCTTCGACATCGTGGAATATAAAAAAGAGCAAGACAGCACAAAGACAAAAAAAACTAAGCAATGATGGAGAAGAAATTTGGTGGTGTTGGCAAACTGAGGTGCTGCTGCTCCCACAGTGTGCATTTGATTGTGGGAAGAACAGAACTGAGGTGCATAAGGAAACCAGTGACGGTTATCAGTTGGTGTGTACAGCATCATGTGAAGTGCACAAGCGATGTTAGTAGCCGACATTGGCTCCCTTCCTGAAAACATTTTGCTCTGGCAGGGTTCTAATGCCTCTGGCCACAGCCCATCAGTGGGAACCAATGGTGAAGATGGATTCTTGGGAGATCAAGGCAGTTGGGGTTCAATGCCAAAAAGTGCAAAATTATGTCCCCCAGGACGAGGCTGAAAATAGGCAAAACATTGTCTAGTCCTCCTTCCTGGTCAACAAAAACTAAATAAATAAATGCTCCTAGGGCACAGGAACCCAGGAACTGAGTGTAGGATGGGGGAATGTTTTTGGTTACTTAGTGGGTAAGGGACCTTAGGGTTATCATAGCTGATGACCTCAAAGTGGCAGGACTGTGTGACAAAGTAGTGGGTAGGGCCAGTGTGATGCTGGGATGCATTAGGAATGGGATCTCTAGCAGGAGGAGGGATGTGGTGTTGCCACTGTATCGATCGCTGGTGAGACCCCACCTGGAGTATTGTGTTCAGTTCTGGAGGCCGCATATCAGAAAGGACATAGACAGGGTGGAGGTAGTCCAGAGGAGGGAACTGAAATGATGCAGGGGTTGCACCAAAAACTGTACAAGAGGAGACTGAGTGATCTCAACATTTACACCATGGAAGAAAGGAGAGCAAGAAGAGACATGGTAGCGAACTTCAGGTACCTCATGGGGGTGAACAGGGTACAGGAGATGAGTCTCTTTCAAAGTAGGAAGAGCACCAAGACCAGAAAGTATGCAGTGAAGCTGGAGGGGTAGTGAAAGAGGATATGATGAAGTATTACTTCACTAAAACAGTGGTAGACATCTGGAATTGACTGCCAGTGGAAGTGATGGAGGCAAAAACAGTAAGGGGCTTCTAACTTTTATGGAATAGATATAAGGGAATGTTACTGAATAGGCAGGGAGGAAAGTGGGTCATGGGAGACCAATTAGGGTCTATAGAGCAGACTAGTCAGATACCATCTTGGCAAACTGGGGAGGCCATGCAGTCCTTTTATGCCAAAACATTCTGTTTTAGGACTCCGTGGGAGCCAGAACTTTTGGATGCTGACAGAGCAGTTATACCTCTGTGTGCATATTACCTGTGTGTGCCGAGTGGTATGCAGTGGCATCCATCCCCCTCCCTAGCTGCCTCAACTACTCTTTCCCACCAAAGTGCAGTGTATAACTCGCTGTCCTCTTCCGGACCAGAACTTCCAGCTTGCATTCTAAATAACATTCTTGTCTAGTTTGTCACTTAAATACGTAGTATTAGATAGTGTTTGTTTTTCTGTACAGTTTACACACACAAAAAATGTTCTTATAGCCCTACCATATTAAACAGTGGTTGAGGACAGTAATGACAGGGTTTCAGAATAAGCATGTTACTCTGGGAAACAGGTTATGTTCAACCAGCACTCCTGTCTGGGTGAGTGTTTTGGCTCTGGGCAATCATGTGCCAGGGAGGAAGGGCAGTCTTCATGTAGTCATCCAAAGAAACTGTCCCAGCATGGCTCACACTCGGCATTGAGTTCCAAGCACTGTTCAACTTCTTCACATAAAAACAAAGAGAAGATAAGCCATTGGTCAAGGTGGAGTTCACACTGCTTTGCACTGAGGCAGCCAACACTAGTGGGCCCAGAATGTTCACAAACATCCTGTTGATGATGCCATCTTTTTCTGAAGTCTACTGGTCCAACTTCTTCATCTCAAAGCCACCCCACCTGCAGAGGAGCCTTTGGGAGAGCAGTTTGGTTGTTGGGCTCTTCTAATGGAGCAATGGATCTATTGAATGCTTACGTCCATGGTACTATTGATGGTACCAGCCTCAGTTCTGGCTACCCCATTATTGCCAGAGCTGTTGCTGGCACAGCCGACAATGCAATCAATTTTGGTGGTGCTGGCTCTGGTGGTCATGGCAGGGCCTTCAGCAGTGATGTCTGCAGTGTTGCTGTCTGTATCAACTCTGGCCTAGGTGCTGACCCTGACTCCAGTGCCACTGTCTGTGCCATCCACTGCATAGGTGCTACCCTCAGTGTGGATGCCACATTTTGTGTCAGGGCCCACATCATTCACGTTGTCAACTCCAAAGCTAGTGCCAGTGCAGTCATCGGTGCCAGGACCAATGGGCTTATATTTTGTACCGTTCTCTCCTGATCATACAGATGACAAGGAGTATAATTCAGATTTCATTCTGGATTCTGACTCAGATGAGGAGGAAACCCAGGATCTAGCAGAACCGGAACTTGCTCCAGTCAAGGCCCCCCCAAAGAAGATCACTCATTCCAAGCACTGTTTAACAACTTGCAAGGTGTTTTGAATGTGAAAATTGCTATAGATCAGGCAAGAAGGTTACAACTGAAATTTTTGAATGTACTTACTATGCCGTTGTCTCTGGTTTTGCCAGTCCAACCTGCTCAAGAGACCATCATGGAGATGGCTTGGAGTATGCTGGCTTCTGTGCTGGCTTTCCCAAGACTGTTGAACAAGAATTACTTGGCCCTTAGGACAAAACTGATGTACTACACCCAGACTGTCGTAGATGCATTTGTCATTATGGCTAATAATGATAAGGGTATAGCCCCAAAAGAGGTCACTGTGCAGCCCACTAACAAGGAGTTGCACAAGGTAGACATTATGGAGAAAAGGGTATTTGCTTAGGCCCTTGTAGGTCTGGACATATAAAGCTACCAGCCACATATTTCAAAGTATGAGCATCATTTATGGAGCAAGTTCAAATCCATTGTGGAGAACTTGCCTGTCCCTTCTTCAAAGTAAAAGGTTTTGCTGGCTATTACTCAAGGTATTCAGTGCAATAGTCACCAGTTAAAAGCCTCCATGGATCCATCTGATGCAGCAACTTACTGTGCAGCTGCAGGAATTGTATCCTGAGACACTCCTGGGTGCGAACTGCTGGCTTTGCCTCAGATGTCCAATAACAGATAATGAATGTTCCATTTTATGGTATTTATACATTTGAACAGCATGTGAAAGAAGCACTCAAAGAGTTGAATGAAAATAAATCAACTCTAAAAGGTGTTTGAGCTATCTAGTTCACCTCCATAATGGGGAGGTGGTGAGGTTTTTACCAGAAATTAAAATTTACATATTCACCATAATTGTTGATCTTCCAGAATGTCTTTACCATTCATTTCAAGTTATGGGTCTACATTGGAGGCACTAGAATCCTGCAGGAGCAGTGTTTTTTGCAGCTAGGAAGGAGCCAGCATTGGCTGTAGGCACTCCCCACAGGGCCAATATACTGACGTCGCGCACATGAGCCAACCAGTAACTGACACCTGCCCCCTCCCTATCTCAGTTCTGTTAGCAAGTAGAAGAAACAAGTGGGAAGAAAAAAAAAAGAGAGGGCTGTAGAGGCTATAGACTTCTAACCCAAAGGCACAGGAAAAGGATGTGTGCCTGAGAAAGAACCTGGCAAAATGTGTTGAAATTGCCCATAGTAATCAGGAAGAGGCCCAAAACTAGCAGAAGGCATATTATGACCATGGGGTAAAAGAAAAAGTTTTTGAGTCAAGTGAAAAGGTCTTGCTTCAATTACCCACTATAGAAAATAAACTGTTAATGAAGTGGCAAGGGCCTTATAAGGTGATTGGACATACTGGCACAGTTAACTACCAGACTGAGACCCCTGATAGGAAAAATTCTACTCAGATATACCATGCTAATCTCCTGAAGAAATGGGTTGAAAAAACACCAAAGGCTACTTTGTTAGTACTACCAGAGACTGATAAAGAAGATATTGATATAGCTTTTGACAGACTGGAACAAGCTGTAACTGCTGATGCTGTAAAGATGAATATTTCCTTTACCTCAGAACAAACCACTCAAATTCATAACTTTTACCACAGTGCCAGGCTGAGCAAAAGGGATCGAGCATGTAATGGTGATAGGGAATGCACACCCTATCAGACAAAAGACATACTGAATACCAGAGTTGTTAAGAGTAGACGTGGTTAAGGAAATACAAAAAATGAAAGAAATGGGTATCATAGAAGAGTCGAGAAGTGCTTGGTCATCACCAGTGGTGATTGTTAGTAAAAAAGAAGGGGGTGTTAGAATCTGCCTTGATTTTAGGAAGCTTAGTCAAGTGTCAGAATTTGACAGTTATCCTATGTCCAGGATAGATGATTTGGTGGACAGATTGGGGAGTGCCAAGTACATCAGTACCCTCAATCTCACCAGGGGTTGCTGGCAAATCCCCCTAGCTAAAGATTCCAGGGACAAAACTGCATTTGCCACTCCTATTCAATTATGTCAGTTCACCACCATGCCATTTGGTTTACAAGGCACACCCGCTACATTCCAGCAGCACATGGATGTAATTTTAGCTACTCACACTGGTTATTGTACTGCATACCTGGCCGATGTTGTGGTGTATAGTCCAGACTGGAAAAGCCACCTGGAACACCTACGAGCAATTATCCAATCTATCTAAAACAGCAGGTCTGACAATTAATCCTACCAGATGTGCATTGAGCATGCAGGAAACTAGATATTTGGGCTATGTTTTGGGAAATGGAGAAGTAAAGCCAGAGATTTCCAAGATAGAAGCTGTAGCTGACAGTCCTATCCCTAAAACAAAGAAACATGTCAGGTAATTTTTAGGGTTGGCTGGTTATTATTGAAGATTTGTTCTCAACGTTGCTCAGCTGGCTACTCCCCTCAATGAATTCATGAAGAAGCAGTTCCCAAATAATGTGAAATGGACCCCAGAGTGTGATAAGGCTTTTTGAGCCATTAAGGCTGCATTATGTTCAGCCCCTGTTTTAAGAAACCCAGACTTTGAGAAACAATTTTTGTTACAGACAGCTGCATCAGAGGTAGACCTAGGTGCAGTCTTGAGTCAGCATATAGATGGGAAGGAACATCCCATTCTATCTATCGGTAGGAAATTGCACGACAGAGAGAAGAGGTGCTCCACCATTGAAAAGGAATGCCTTGTGGCAAAGTGAGCCATGGAGTCCCTTAAGTTTTATTTGCTACAGTAGGAGCTGACTTTGTACATATAACAGATCACAATCCTTTCTGTTGGCATAACCAAATGAAGGATAAAAACTCCAGAATCACATGGTGGTACCTGGCACTACAGCCATTTAAACTTAAAGTGATGCACAAATCTGGGCAAGAGAATGTTAATGCTGATGTTCTGTCAAGATATGGATCAGGAATTGACAATTCCGAAGGTTGAAACAAACAAAAAAAATGTGTGAGTTTAAACTTCTCTGTTTGCTATGCTGCATATGTACTGAACTGTAAAGGTTATAAGCTAATGTTAGAAGAGAATTAATAGAACGTTTTGGGACCTTTTTTTTTTTTTAAACAGCTTCCCTTTTAAAGGGGTTGGGGTATGTGACAGGATTGAATAAGGCCTTTCCCATTTGTTATGCAGAAAGAGTTAAATGCAAGGATCTATTCTGTCCTCTCCTTTTCTGTCTCTTGTCTGTCTGGTTGAGCAACCAAATGTTCTTGTGAGACCTAGGAACTGATCACTTTGATGGTCTTGTGATTCTCTGCCTCTCACTATGTTGAAAATGAGCTCTTTTCTGTTCAACTGAGTATCCAATTCACATGAAAAATAACATATTTTACTACTACTGCTACTACTATCTCTCTGCCTTCACTGGCTATTTCTGTCTTTTCTTCCTCCTTGTGTATCTGCAGTTGTAAAATATATGTGAATCTTTGTGTGAAACTGTAAGTGATACTGGGATCCCTTTGTTGAAGTACCACAATTACAGGAAAGGCAATTGGAGGATGGGGGGGCACTAGACACCAGGGAAAAGTTTAAAAAAATTATGGGAATGGTGATGGGAGGGTGGGGTTGCCACTGGACACCAGGGACAATTCAAAATATTACAGGGACAGCTTGGAAGATCCTTTTTCCATTTAACAGAATCCTTTTATGTATAAAACAAAAAAAGAAAACAAAAATGAATTCCTTGAAATGAAAAAGGAATCGGCAGAAAACTAGGTCCAAAATCCTTTTCTGTGACAAGGGATCCTTTTTCATTTGAATGAAATTATCAAATGAAAAAAGGATCCCTTGAAACAAAAAAAAAAATATGTGAAAAAACTAAGCCCCAAATCCTTTTTCGTGACAAGGGATACTTTTTTGTTTGAAGGATATATCAAATGAAAAAGGATCCCTTGAATTGAAAAAGAATCAGAAAAATAGCAAAGTCCAAAATATTTTTTCGGGAGAAGGGATCATTTTTTATTTGAATGAAAATATCTAAAAAGGTTCCCTTGAAGCAAGAAAAGAAATGGAAAAATTATTAAGTCCAAAATCCTTTTTCATGATAAGGGGTTCTTTTTTGTTCAAATGAAAAAAGGACTCTCAAAAAAAGCTAGAAAAAAAACCAACTAAATCTGAAATCCTTTTCATGAGAAGGGATCCTTTTTCATTTGAATGAAAGAGGGTTCATGAAAAGTGTGTAAGCGTGTCATGAAAAAGGATTTAAAATGGATAACAAAAACATTCCAGGGTAATTTTTCCAACAGATAAGTGCAGAATCCATCTAATGGAGACCCAATGAGCAAAATACATGTTTTGGTCTATTTGCAGGATGTCATTTTGAGGGGAAGGGGTTGACATTTGTTTGGGGGGAAAAACAGAAAACAAGAAGCGGCAAATGAAAAAGGAATTTTTACTCACAAAAAAGGATTGGCCCCAAATGAAAAAGAATCCTTTTTCATTTGACCAAATTCAAAAGACTGTACTGCCCATTGACATAAACTGAAATGTTAAAATGTCATAACTTTGGAACAGATTAATAATTTTTTTTTTTGCATAGTATTTTTATTGAAAGATTTTATACACAACATTCATATCCCATACAAAAAAAAGACAAACAGGAACTTCATCAAAACCAGAACTATAGGACACAGTGCCATCTATGCAAATGTTCTGGGACACAGGGAAGGCATACCTCAGAGGGGCCATAATTGGGAATGTGATACGGTATAAAAAAGGGAAGTTGCAGAAACAGGAGGACTTGCAGCTGCAAGTGAGGAATCTTGAGTGCAAGGCGGCCAGAGAGGGAGGGAGGGAGGGAGGAGACATTGCACCTGCTGGCAGCTAATGAGAGACCTTGAACAGTGTGTTGATGGAGAAAGCATGTGCACAGTTCTTCTGGAAAGATAAGCTCTATGAATGGGGCAACAAACCGGGGCCGTTGCTGGTGAACCTGATTAAAAGAAGGAGAGGGTGTATGAGAATAAATGAGATTAGAGATCATCAGGGAACTCTACATAAGGACCCTCAAATCATCAGGAGGTGCTTTAGCCAATTCTACTGGGTCTTGTACCATGCAGAATGTGACAACATGATAGGGCGATACCATGCATACCTGAGCCACTAAAGGAAATGCTAAGTAAGGAGATCTCCAAGGAGAAAAGCAGTAGAGCCATTAACAATCTGAAATCAGGGAAGGCAAGTGGTCCTGATGGGCTACCTGCTGAATTCTACAAAGTGGTGGGTCAAGGGGTGGTAGATCATCTCTGAGGGCTGTTTAAAGAGGTCAGAGAAGGAAAGCCCTTGCCTCCCACAATGGATGAGGTGACTATATGTGTCAAACCGAAGCCTGGGAGGGACCTGCAAAGCTGTACATCATATAGGCCTATATCACTCTTAAATGCTGATGCAAAAATCTATGCCAAGGTCCTGGTTGGATGGACTTCTCCCTACCTTGAATCACCCGGACCAGATGGGTTTTATCCTGGGGTGACACTCGTATCCCAATGTGAGGAAGGCCCTTAATGTGATACAGTGCTCCTCATGGCTCACAGTGATTTATATCTTTAGACGCTGAGAAGGTATTTGATCGTATCGAGTGGGGGGTACGGGACAGATTTGGATTGGGGAAGGAATTGTGGGAATGGTGCGGGCCCTATATGCCTCCCCCCAGGCTTCGGTATTGGTTGATGGTAGAACGTCTGAAAGATTTCCCCTGTATAGGGGTATGAGGCAAGGGTGTCCGCTATCACCCCTCCTATTTGCCATGGTGATAGAGCCACTGGCCACTGCAATTAGACAGCACCCCAGTATCAGGGGAGTAAAGGGGAAGGGAGAAGTTCAGCATAAGCTGTCACTATATGCGGATGACATGATCCTATACCTGAGAAATCGGTACCACCCCTTTTAGGACTTATCTCAAGCTTTGCTGAACTCTCAGGCTATAGGACTAACTTAGATAAATCAGAGGTTCTTTACATGGGTATTGGAGGGATGGGACCAGGAAAGAGTGGTTGGGGACTGTGGGTAGTGTCTACCTCTTTCAAGTATCTTGGACTGACCATAGGAAAAAGGGTAGCGGATTTATATCAGCTGAACTACATGCCCATGATCAAGACCCTGATAGAGTAACTGAGGAGATGGCTGTCTTTGCACCCTGTCTTGGATAGGGCGCATAAACCTAATTGAGATGAATATATTGCCCAGGATTCTCTACTTTCTCCAGATGCTTGCTATGGGCCTTAACAAAAAGGACATTGGAAAAGGGGTTCACAGAGTTCCTGTGGCAAGGGAAAAGGGCGCGCATCACTTTTGGGAGACTGAAGGCAAATAATGGGGGGGAGGGCTGAACTTTCTGGATTTGAAGCAGTACTTCCTGGCATCACAGACATGTATAATAAAGGACTGAGTGTCTGGGGCAAGCATCACCAGTTGGCTGGACTTGGAGGAGGTGGGGGCAGGTGGCAGGTTGACTGCCTATCTGACTAGAGGTGGCCAGAAGGTGTACCACTCCCTGGGGCACCCGAACCCACTGGTTATATGGGTGCTAGATAGCTGGGCACATATCAAGGAAGCACTGGAAAGCAAAGAGCAGGAGATCTTGTTATTACCCATTGCCAGAAACCCCTTTTTTAGGCCAAGTATAGAGGATCCAGCCTTCCTGGAGTGGGAAGGAAAAGGTGTGCAGTATATAGGAGATATATATTGTTGGGGGAATATGACCTCCTTCCAGGAGATCAGGGAGAATGTAGGACTTCCAGGCAGCCATCTGTTTAGGTTATTTCAGGTCAGAAATTTCTGCAAAGAGGTATGGAGGCAGGGTAAGGGAAATGCACCTCTGGAGCAGGTGGAGGGGATCATATGCAAAGCAAGGAAGGATCCCAGAGGGATGCTGAGGAATGTTGCACACCTCCTAAGACAGAACATCCGAGGTATGACTGACATGACACGTAACCTATGGAAAAGAGACATGGGTGTTGGTATATCAGAGAGGAACTGGGGCCTCATACTGGAATCACACATAGGTTTATTGTCTTGCAATAAATATAAGGAAAGAACCTATAAATTTGTGCATAGACTTCATTGCCCTCCAGTTGCGACTCACAGATTCCACCCAGAGTTGTCAGAGACGTGTGGAAGGTGCAAGGAGCACAGAGGCACATACTTTCATTACTTTTTGGCCTGTCCATGCCTCCGAGGGTACTGGGAGGTGATACGGCAGCAACTGAGTGCCATGTTGGACTTGTTGATACTGGTCTCGCCCCTTAGCCTATTTAGAGTAGCAGAGGAGGAGGCCAAGCAGTGGTCTATGTATCAGAGATGGGTCAGGATACTGTTGGTGCAGGCCAGACAGGTCATTCTGAACACCTGGGTATCGGGGGAGACTCCTACTGCCTCACAGTGGTGCACCCTATCCATAAGGGCTCTTGTCCTGGATCAGAAAACGTACCAGCTGCAGGACCAGGTGGATAGATTCATGACTCAGTGGGTGCCTTTTATGAGTATACTAACAGCTGCAGAATTAATTTTGAATGCAGGATGATGTTTGAATAGCTTAAAGCATATGGTAATTAGGGGTGATGAACTCTTCTTTAAATGAGAGCAGATTACAGATGTGTAGATGAATTTAAAGCAGTATGTATTACGTAGGGATCCATGTATATAGTTCATATGAATTTTATTCTTAATATAATATAGTGTTTTATTTAACCTTTAATGGAGAAAATCAGATACAGATGTTGTATGTGCTATGATGTATTGTCTGTTGTGGATTGTTCAATAAGAAATATCAATACAGAGAATTAAACAAAAAAAAAAAAACTATGTACATCAGGGTCCAGTACATCAGAACTACAGTATATATTGACCTATGATAAAACATTAACTACAATCATACTTATTTATGTATACAGTATTTGTACATATGCACATATACACCCATACACACAGACATAACACAAATCTATGTATATTGCACAGTAGCCTAGACATTCCCATACTACCCCATCCAGGCTAGAAGTTCCGTTCCAGAGGATCTCCCCACCAATACCACAGGGAGCCTGCTAATCTTCCACCCATACCATGGTCCTAAGATTCCCAGCCCTCACGCATTATCTGTGCTTTCACAGGGGATAGATAAGAGAGGAAAGGCTCCCAAGTCTGGACAAACCACTCCCCCCTATCTCTAAGCACAAATGATAATCTTTCCAACATCACAGCCTTCAATGCCAGGGTACGCCATTGCAGAGTTGGCCTACTCCCCGAGACCCACGTATTAAGAATGGAGTGGCATGCTATCAGCAGCAAGACCCTCACTCACCTAGGGAGCACCACCCATTCCCCTCATCCTTAATACCAAAAAGCATCAGCAGGGGAGCCACAGACATCTGGCACGCAACTATATTCAAGAGCTCATGTGCTACTGCTCGCCAGAAATCCTGCAAAACGGGACACTCCCAAAAACAGTGCAAGTAGGTTCCTAATGCAGTGGCACATCTCCCACACATGAGGGAGACTGCAGGATTAAACTTATGCACAATAGTAGGTGGTCAATATAATCTATGAATGAACTTATAGTAAGACTCTTTGGGTGGGATATTCGGACTGCGCCAGGCAGGAGCACAAGCCTTGGTGCAATGTAACTGGGCTGTGACAGGGCATGGACCAGGCCATATTCAATGGTGCTGCACCATGGCTCAGCACCATTGAATATGGGAGTGAGGGTGAATGCACTGTGCACAGCGCAGTAGCACTGTGCCAGCACAAGTGGCAGTAGGGGAGCCGGGGATGCAACAGCGCAAGTGCGGTTGTGCTAGGCGCATCAACCATGATATTCAGCACTGGGCATGCAAATGAGGCCATTATGCATGCAAGGCACAAACTGGGCCATTTGCATGCCATTATGGCCCCATTTGCATGCCGTACACCGATCCCCAGTGACTTGCGCCTGGTGCCCTGCCAGGCTGCAGCTGTGTAAGACTGATGCCCTGCAGTCCCTTGGCAGCCCCGCACCCCGATCAAGGGCATATGTTCAATATACCCCTGGTGGTCCAGTGGACTGCTGTCCATCACCTGATCGAAGGCGTAAGTAATCTACATCCCTGGTGGTCCAGTGGGCCGCTCTCCATTGCCCGATCATGATCGGGCACTGGGGGGTGTCCACTGGACCACCAGGGATGTAGATTACTTATGCAAAGTTTGTGCCATCTCCCACTTATCCCTCACACCACACATAGCAACACACACTCTGTGTCTCTAAGAAAACATACAATTAACAGCCAGTAACTCTGACATGATCTTTTTAACACACAAAAAGACTTGCCACTATATATGTGGGGCTGTATTCTATACATACACACCGACACTTCAGTCATACCAAGCAGGGACTAGTTTTTCAAGTAAACTAAAAAAAATGCAATAAAAATAAATCAGAATAAGCCACAACTATTTTATTATTTATTCTCATAAAAAATGGAGGCATTGTATAATCACAATATGCCACTTGAGGTTGTTGGCGATGCCAGGATTTATCCATGCCTGGTGTGTTTTGGCCACTCGGTTGCACCTTGTGACCAAACGACACACCAGGTGTGGGTAAATCCAAGCATCAGCAACACCTTTGAGTGGTATATTGCTTAAATAAACAACATTCGGTGAACAAAAGTACCAGTGCTGGTGTGTCCATTAAAAAGCGTCATTTAACAAGAGCCTGGCTGCGGAGAGCTGTGTAGATAAATATCATGGTGAGCACAGGTGACCCAATCTTGTTGCCAGGGGCTGTCCTGTAATAGTGGGAGATAAAGTTTGGGTTAAGACTTTCATTCATGTTTGCATTCTAGAGCAGTTCCCTCAGATCATGCATCTGCTGCCAGTCCCTTCAGGACCGATTTTCAATCTTTGTTACACAAGTACTCAGTAAAGGGCAATCACCTTGCTGTGTGCTCATCTTTCTGCAACCTGAGATGTGCAGTAAGTTTTGAGACTTTATTTCAGAAAAACCCACAATACAATAATACAAAAATCATACGGTAGAGAGTGCAGAGATACATAATTACAATACTTCACAGCATTTTCCTTTACCCATATTCCACGTTCGTTAGTGAGTGAGAACTCAGTATTTTATACCTTAAGTAGGCATTATTTGATAAGATGCTGAAATTTCAAAAATGATAGCAAGGGGAATAATTTTTTTTTTTATCTTGCTCGTAGCTTGTTATTCAGTTCTTAGCTCTACTATTTCCACCCAAGTATTTTTTAGGAAAGGAAGTCCAGATTTGTTTCCCATTTGGAGTGACAATTCCTAATATGATAATGAATTTTCTTTTAGTCAGGTCGATTATGAAGTTGGTCCATTGTTTTATTTCCAGAGGGTTAATACTTTTCCAGTTTGAGTATATAACTTTATTAGCAATAAGTGCTAAATGCATACATTTGTGTTGAAATGTATTAAGATGGCTGGTTGTATATTTACCAAATAGAATAAATTCAGCATTTAATGTTGGCTAGATCCCCATAATATTAGACATAATTGTCACTATTTCTTGCCTAAATTTTTGTATAGCAGCATATTTTACAAACATGTGAATATTAGAAATGGGAGATTTGTTTTACATCTTGGGCAGGAATCGGTAATGTCTGGATTAATTTTATTTCATTTGGCCAGTATACAATAGGTGAAATGGACACAATTATATTGAATTTGTTGTGATATGGAAGACATTAACTCTTTAAATGGAGAGTCAAAAATCTCTTGCAATCTATCATCTGAAAGGGAGATATTTAGATCCTGTTCCTATTTCAGCCTTAGGTTTGCAAATATTTTTCAAGTGGATGATAAGACAGTGGAATATACAGTATTCTGAGAATTTTTTTTGGGGGAGCTCCAGGTATCATAAGATTTAAAAAAGGTGAGTTATCTGCTACTTTCAAGGTATTATTAGTTTTAGATAGAAATTTCTTTAATTGCAAATACTGAAAAAAGTGTTATTTTGGTATTTTAGATTTTGTCTGTATCTGTGAAAAGGTCATAAATATCCCATGATCATAGTACTTTTCTAAATGAATCAGACCTAGCTTTCTCCATAGCTGAAGGTCTGCTGACTTACAGTAGCTGGAGGGAAATTGTAACTACCTGGAATTGGCAACAACTTATGTACTTGGTCCAAATTTGAACTGAAGAAATGGTTGATGGTAAGGAAAGTATATTACAGCCCCTGTGGGACACACAAGATATGTGTTAAGGCTGTATGAGGAATTGTATCCAATTCAGATTGACAGCAGGTGATTCTTGGATTCTTAAACCAGCATTGTGCTTGGCTTGATTGTCCTGTATAATAATAAAGTTTAACGTTTGGCAGACGTAGATATCCCTTTAATTTGGGTGCTGTAAATTACTGCATAGCAATTCTAGGTTTTAAATTTTTCCAAAGGAATTTAGATATGGCTGGTGGGGTCGAGATCCAAGATGGCTGTCTGAGTAAGCATGAGTAAGTGAGCAGACAAACTCTCCACAGAGTAGGATATGTTTATTTACATGAGCCTTTGGCATTTAAAGAGAACCCATATCACTCCATTTATTATTAAATCCAGGCCAGCTAAAAAAGTGAAAGGAGAGAAGAGAAAAAAGAGACACAAAGTAGAAGGAAGAAGCTCAGGCTAACGTTTTTGCATTTGGTAGCTCTGCGTCTCCTTTCTTCTGACCCCTTCCTGTATATTTCCATGCTAATATGGGTACAGAGGACAAAGGCGCTTCCCATGGAGCCATTTATAGATAGGAAATACAAAATCACACATACAGTGCCACCACAATGCAAAGCATCATTGGATGTATATGCAAATCACCATGGAATTTTAGGCTGGTTCAGCTTTAAGCAAGGAAGCATGGTGCCAAAGGGCCTCTCACACAATCTGCAAAGAGTGCAAAAAGAAGACACAGACACGTGTTTTGTCCTACCCAGGATTCATCAGTGTGCATTGTCTGTATCACACCCCAGGGGAAATGAACCAGAGCCCTAATTTGGTCTTATGGGTTTACTGTAGGTCATGGTGAGGCCCCCCTATAAAAAAACACACCTAAAATACAAACAAAACCCTCAGTGCAGCAAAGGTTACACCAAAGGGCATCTGCAATAAAGCCAAGTTTCAAAGAAATACAAAATCACACATACCCCCATTATGCAACGCATCATGGGTTATATGCAAATCATCATTACATTTTAGGCTAGTTCAGCTTTAAACAAGAATGCATGGTGCCAAAGGGCCTCTTACACAATCTGTGAAGGGTGTAAACAGAAGACACATACACCCTGGCTCTGGTTCATTCCCCCTGGGGTGTGATACAGATGAGGCACACTGATGAGTCCTTTGTAGGACAAAACACGTCTGTGTCTTCTGTTTGTACTCTTTGTAGATTGTGTGAGAGGCCCTTTGTCACCATGCATTCTTGATTAAAGCTGAACCAGCCTAAAAGTTAATTGTGATTTGCATATCCATCCAATAATGCTTTGCATTATGGAGATATGAGTAATTTTGTATTTCTTTGAAACTTGGCTTTACTGCAATGCCCTTTGGGGGTAACCGTTGCCTCAGTACTTCTGCACTGAGTTTTTTGTCATTTATAGATAAGCTGCCTAAACAAGGAAAAAGAGAATTGCAGGGACTGTTTGCACACTTTTGCCCCATTATACCATGAGAGATGCAACAGTGAACTAAACCCTGGAGCCAAAGGGCCCTCCTGTGGCAGCCTCCACTTCAGCTCCCTCTCCTCTGAAAGTTGAGGATTCTTGACCTGTGCATCTTACTAAACTGCCTGATGCTACCTCCTCCCTCCCACTTTCACCATTACAATATCAGTTAGCTGCAACCTCAAGGTCTTCTGTGCTGGAGGTGGAGAAAACAAGTGCTTCATTGGATGATAATTCACCTACTGCTGGAGCCATTCTCTCAGCTATGTCTACAACTAGCAGCCCATCAGGTTTGCTCCCCATGGATTTGTCAATTCCAGACACATTAATCTCCAGCTTGCTCTGGAGGCAAGCTTGGCTGATGTGACAGCAACACCATTTGTGGCTCCAGAATGAAACGATACCCAGGGTATTCCCCCCCCCCCCAAGGAAGAGACTATGGCAGCTACGGCTTCAGGTGGAGCCACCATTAACAGCACAACCTGTGCTCAGGACACTGCAAAGCAGAAGGCCAGAGAACAGCCTTTATTGTTACCACAAGCTGCCTTACAACTTCAGTCTATTTCTGATACATTAATACCTGTGGCAGTTTCCACCTCCATCTCTTCAGATAAGACTTAAGCTTTCCCCCATGCACCTGACCCCATTTCTATGTCTTTGGCAGGAAAACACTCTGTATCCTCCAAAACTGTTTACCAGTATACTTCAGTCATACATGTAGTGAGTTCACCTAGTGAAGCTGCTGTCTCGCAACTTAAAAAAAAACTTCAGAAGCAACTTGATTTAGCTAACCAGGCTGGAATTCCTGATCAGCATATAGTCAAATCTCAGACAAATTTGGTTCCTTCCTTTCTGCAGATTTGTGTAATACCTCGTGACTTTTCACCAGTACAAGTATTACTGGCCCTGAACCAAAACTAGGGCCAGTATCAATGCCCAATTCTCAAGATCCTGACAAGAATTTTGACATAAATTGCAGTTTCGATTATCACAGGATTCTGTCACTCCCACGGTACCGCCTCTGGAGAAGGGAAAAACTTTAATTGTAACTGGAGAAACAACTACAGTAACTATCCAACTTCAGCATGAAATTATTAATGACACTTACACTATAGACTCTGCAGGTGGAAGGGGGGGCCACTACTGATTCGGAAGTTATACACTCTTCTGCAGTTGTACCCATCTAATCCTCCAATACACAATAAAGCAAAACCATCTAATTCTTCAGACCCCTTCAATTCTACTTGCTTTGAAAAAGAGGTCTTGTCTGGCATTAGTTCCATACAGAACTCTCTTCTTGTATTGTCTGCTGATTTTAGTATTTATTTCATGATACTATACTTGTTTTGTTTTATATTACACTTGCTTTATATATGTTTGTTTTTAGAATTAGTATGAATACAGTTTTCTGTTGTATTCATGTTTGTACTGTCTGCACCCTGCACAGCGCCCTACTGAAGATACATTGGACCCCATAAAGAAAAACATTTCTCTCCATACAGCCCAGCTGAAAACTCTTACAAAGAAAGTTCAAAATCAGGAGGACAGATCCTACAGGGGCAGTTTAAAATTGGGACATATACCCCAGGTGTTGAAGGATCTGGGGATCCGTATTTTGAAAAGCTGTTAATTGCTGGAGGTCTGTCATACCTAGAGCAAAAACTCAAGTTGGACAAGGCATACAGAAGCACTGACTACAGTCACTCTGTAAACTTCAATTACCTACAGTTTGTTTATGTGAAACCCCACAATTTTTAGGACAGAGAGCTACTTTTGAGGAAAACTCAAACAGAAAGAAGTTTAATGACTAAAGGCATGGAATTTCAAGCTTTTCCTAAGTTTAGTGCTAAGATCATGAGCGAGAGAAAGACCTTTAACTCGGTTATGAATCTTTTAAAGGAAAAAGGGACATAGTATGCTCTTCTTCTTCTTCCCCCTGCCAAACTACACTTTATCTTAAATGGAAGGATGAGGTATTGTTGACCCAAAAGAAGCAGACATTGTACTGAAAGAAGCATTCAATCGAGACTATGCTCATAAACCGTCAAGTAAACCCTCTGATGCTCCCTCCTCTCCTATTGCTGCCTCTGGTCTGAACTTTCCATTACAATGGGCCTTGGAACTTAGGAACCAGTTTGCACCTTTACTTACTATTACAGAGACCCACCAAGTGGCTGGTCTTAATGGGACATAACTTTTTGGACTTTTTATCTCAATGTGGCTATCTGACCTTATTTCTATTAATTTAGTTGGGCTTTCAATAGCACAGTTCAGAATATATGATGGATTCATATAGTTATGCTATGTTTGTTAGATAAGAAAAGCTTGTTTTTTTAATAACATGAATAATTCTGTCTTCTAGATGTCATTAATGTCTATGCTATCTATACCACATCTGGTGTGAAGGAGTGTGGTGGTACCAGATCTTGTTTTATTTCACCACTGTCTGTCTCTCAAATTATCTCATGACTGGAGAGCATGGCTTGGCTCTCTCCACACTCATGAGGTAAGTGGGATTTTTCAGGCTGTCTTTTGTTGGTGTAAATGGATTTGGAGTGGGAGTTCAAAAAGGGAGAGTGGGTGGGATATCGGTGGGTTGGCTTTTGGGGTCTTTCAGGGAGAGGGTGTTCAGGTTACTGCAATAGCCTTAAAGAAATTGACTTTGCTTGTTGGTTTTTACAGTTTGAGTTAGGTGGGTTAAAAAGTAGAAATAGAAAGACAAAAAGGAAGAAAATACTGTATGTTGATTAGCAAGCATGCTTTATTTTCTTGTAGGAGTTTTTTTTTTTCATAGGGAGCCAGTTCAGTTCAGATGGGTTGTAATATTGAATGGCAAGTAAAATTATTACCTGGAATGTAAATATCCTGCAACATAGGGTTTAAGCTAATAAAATATTTTAAATACATGAACTGTAAGACTCTAGATATTGTTCTTATCCAGGAAACACATTTTTCTTCCTGTGAGGTAGAATTTCATTCAAAGAAGTGGAGTGAATGCCATGCAGCCAATTACAGTAACATAACTAGGGGGTGGCTATTTTTATTTTAAAAAATAGCCCAATCTCTTTTGGCAGAGCCTTTTGAGATCCAGGATGTAGGTATGTCACAGTGAAGATTAAAACCACAGATGGCTCCATAACTAGAACCAATATGTATGATCCCTGTGGTGAGCTGCCCAGCTGCTAGCCCTTTATATTTAGTTATGTTGTATATATGTTTTTTTAGGTAATTATATGTACATGCTAGTGTCAGCACATAGGTAAAAGACTAGATTTAAAAAAAAAGAAAGGCTCGACCTTCTTTTGACCTGAAGACAGCAGTTTGCCAGGAACTAAAATTGCATTCCCAGGTTTTTTTAACAGAGGTTTGCCAAAATCCATTTGTATGTCATAAAACCATGCATTCAGGAGCAGAATGCTTTGATCCAAGGAAGCTATTATAATATGCTACATTTTATGAGGTAAGAGGAGAAGAACATGCTTCCTAGAGAACCTGTGGGAATGTTATGTTACAGGTGCTAATGGTCTACAGGGGACTTCAAAGGGCTTAACTCTGAAATGTCATATCCATGCTAATTATAAGTCTCAGAATCTGATTTTTAATATTCTTGGAAATTTTTGGAAACAGAGCAACGGTGCCATCTACTGGCCTAAAAGTTGTGGGATGTTCACTCATTATTTCAAAGGTATAAATAGCCTTAGCTCAGGGCATTTGGATGCACATTTTGCTTGGACCCTCTCCTGACCGCAGAGAACATCTGTCAGCACAGAGGACTGCCTAAGAACCAAAGGCTGCTACAGAAAGACTGAAATATTTTGCAAACCAGCGATTCTCTAGACTTTGAAAGCTTCATACCTCAGGTAGACTAGCGAACTGTTTTAGTACATTTCATTGTACATTTTCCATTTTTTTCCCTGTATACTATAACCCAAATTAATATTCTCTTTTTAGTTGCAACTGTATGTATTTAAGTACTTTAGTAAAACTTGTTTTTCTAAAGAATATCTGCCTGAGCAAGAATTCCTTATAGCGCATGTGTGACTGTAGAAGGTTTATTAATAATCTGTGACAACTGTTACTTGCTTAAAGGGGCCACAATAAGGAACCAAATTGAGAAAAGGGTCTGTAAGGGATCTGGACGAATAGGGAGAATACCAGAGTCTACAAAGATTTTGAACCAGGCTGTTGCATGTCCAGTAGGGAGAAGGCCAAATCAGGTTTACACTGCTACCCCGAAGAGTGTGTGATACCTGGGTCTTTCTCCTGTGTGTAATACCCAAGGAAGGGATCATATTTGGCCACAAGACTTGAGAGTGGTATTGTGACCTTATCCAGAGCTAGAGGGATGCCCTGGATCCTTGTGGCAGAGGTGCAGTCATGACCTCAATGAGCATTCAGAAAGGATGAGAAGAGTATCCCTATCTCCCCCCATCATGGATTGCACTTAAGGGTGGGCACTGTGAGCTCAGTGGGCCTGAACCCCAGGAGTGGGTTCATGACAGTTCCCATTCTTGTGATTCCACATTTTTCACTGAACTGTTCCTTAATTTATCCACATTTGATGGCCCTTATATTATGGGTGGTGACTTACCTAGACAATGTGTTCAGTATAAGGAAAATATTGGGATCATTTATGAAAGATATAGAGCTAGTTGATCCCTGGCATGAATCTAATTATGACACCCAGTCTTATTTCTTTTTTTTCTTCACCGCATCAATGTTATACACAGATTGATTTTTTTCTCGGTCACTTAAATACGTCACTGTATTCCTACTGCTAAATATAATAATATAGTACTTTTGGACTATGCCTCTGTCGAGTTGATAAACATTTTCAAATTAGATATTTCCAAACAGTGGTCATTGGACCCTTCTATTCTTAAAGATAAATAGTTTTCTTCTGTATTAAAAACCTCAATAGTGGAATGCCTTCCTTTTAATGATTCCTTTGAAAGTCTCCTGATATTCAATGGGAAGCTTTTAAAACAGTAATGAGGGGAACTATAATTAACCATACCTCTTTTCTACATAAAGCAATAAACAAAAGTTTAAGAATCTTAAAAAGGGAGTTAATAGGTTGGAATCTATGCATATGACCTCTCATAGCCCAAGAATGTTTCAACAACTTATATTAGCAAAAGAAAAATTTAATAGAATATCCTCACTGGAGGCTGAAAAACATATTTTATGAACCTGAACTAAGTATTATGTCTTTGAAGACAAACCAGATAAGGTCATGACTCTCCAATTACAGAAAGAAAAACAGGTCAAAACAATATTTGCTGTAAGTGATGAAAACACCATTATTACTAAATATTCTGAAACAATAAGATTTTTCTAGGTTCTATGAAGATTTATACAAGTCTGAAAGGAATAAATACCCTCAAGCAATAGCTAATATCCTCTCTCAAATCAACTTACCTATATCATTACCCAATAAAATTGATCTTTTGGATGCTCCTTTCACTACTGAGGAGATTCTATTGACCATTAATAGTACGTCTTCAGGTAAAGCTCCAGGTATGGATAGGTTTCTGGCCAATTTCTACAAACAATATGCTACCCTTTAAGCAAAACCTTTGCTAGACTTATTTAATCACACACTAAAAACAGGTATGCTCCCCCCAACTTTCTACACTGCAAAAATTGTCATCTTTCCAAAAAAAGATAAAACTCCTGAATCAGTATCCTCATATTGACCTATTTCACTTCTTAACACCAACATGAAGATTTTGGCAAAAATGTTAGCTTCTCCTTTAGGAAAAGTGATGCATGGTCTCATCCAACCTCATCAGAATGGCTCATAAAACATGGAAAACTGCGCACTAGTACAAGATGACTCACAGACTCTTGCACATACAGTAGCAGAAGGGCCTGTTTATTACATTGGATGCTGAAAAAGCCATTGATCAGGTTAAATAGGACTATGTGTTGGCAGTTTTTTAAAATTTGGTTTCTGAGAAATATTAAGTGGATCAGAATTCTGCATCATTCTCCTAAATCTATAGTTCAAACAAACCATATTTTTCTCAAAATATTACACTTACAAGGGGCACCAGGCAGGGCTGTCTGCTTCCCCCTTGTGGTTTGCTTTGGCTATTGAACCACTAGCAATGACAAATCAGGAACAATATTTCTATTAATGGCATACAAATCAGACCAGTGGAACATAAAATTAGTGTATATGCTGATGATACCCTGCTATATCTAACTGAATCATGTACTGTACTTCATTACATGCTGCTTATCAGTAATAAAGAATTTAGAGATGCCTCTGATATAAATTAATATGCCTAAAACTGAGGCTTTATATTTACACGGATTGCGTAATTCTCCTCTTCTCAAAGAATTTAAGGTCATAATATTGAATAAAATTAAATATTTTGGGGTAATGATTACCAAGCAATTACCATGTCTCTTTGAAAACAATTACGTACACTTATTCAACTCTATCCAAGGAGACCTAGATAAATGGAGCAAACTCCCTTGGACACTAACAGGGTGTTGCTGCATTATCAAAATGAATATTCTACTCAGACTTTTTTTTATTTCAAGCCCTTTCTATATCTATCCCTGACAAGTACTTTAAAGATCTAGAAAGAGCAATTTCCAGTTTTGTTTGGAAAGAGAAGAAACCTAGACTAAGCCTATATAAACTTAGGAGGAGAAGAATTATCAGTATGAACTTATCCTTTACTAAATCAGATTATGGCTAATAAGGGTACTATCATTTATTCCTTCAACATAAATGGTCTTACTAGTCCTATTAAAAGAAGAAAGATTCTAAGTCAGGTGAGGAGGGCTTCTGTAGATTTCCTGCTGCTTCAAGAAACACACCTGTTGGTAAAAGAACATGATAAGTTTCTGGGGTTGGGCTTTAGGGCAATGGCAGCTACATCCTATAAAAAGGGTAGACGATGGGGTGCAGTGGTCCTGGTCCCATCCAAAACCCAATTTGAGAAGATAGACTCAACAGTAGACAAAGAGGGTTGATATGCAACGTTGAAGGGCAGATACTTGGGGAATGTATTGACCTTGACATCGGTGTATTTTCCCCCAGGCTCCATATTTTAAGAATACTGTGCCTTCCTAACTTTACTTCAGGAGTGGGGGGAAGGGACCCTTATATGTGGGGGTGACTTCAACCTATCGTTTAACCCTCTATTAGGCTCCACTTCCCAATCAACAGGGAATGCACATCAGATGACGAAGAAGGTTCATAAGCTATTAGGGGAGCTTGGTTTAGTAGATGTATGGCGCCATCAGCATGGGCGGCAGAGAGACTATACTTTCTTCTCTGCATCTCACAACATGTTCTCCTGACTGGACTACTTCTTAGTGCCTAGAGAGGAGGTAAACTGGGTCTTTGAGTCCTGGGTGGGAGATTTCTTGCTTTCTGACCATGCTCCCCTTTTCATGGGAATGGATTTAGGAGGAACACGCCAAACTTTTTTTTGGTGCCTTAATGTTTTCTTACTGGGGGATAAGAAAGTAAAAGAGGAGATTTTAGAAACCTATAAGAATTTTTTGGAGGGGAATGGGGGACAGGGCACCTCAAAATCGATATTGTTGGATACTGCCAAAGCAGTGCTGCGGGTACATTTATACAGTTGGCCTCAAAGAAAAAAAAGAATGAGAAGCCAGGACAGAGGCTTTAACCACACACATTCAGGAGTTAGAAGGGCAGCAGAAACAAAAGATGGACAAAGAACGGGTGAGGCAGTTACAAAAATATAAAAAAGAGCTCCTGGAGCTGCTAGATTACCAGGTGGAGCAAAAACTCCTGTTCCTGCGCCAGAAGTACTATGAGGAAGGCCCCCACTCCCTGAGGCTTTTAGCCAGCAGACTGCGGGCTCAGAGGGTGACAGCTATGATTGGAAGTATTTCGCATCCTCAAAAGAAAAAGATAGTGCAGGAAGTATATGAAGTAGCGGATGCCTTCAAGGAATGTTATGCCAAACTATATACAGAAGATACAAATCCTAGTAAAGAGAGGATACAGGACTTTTTGAAGAACCTAAACCTACCAGGTATCTCAAGGGATCAGGGTGAGGCCTCGATGGCTCCACTGATGACCGCAGAAATTAAAACAAAAATACGGAGATTAAAAAGGGGTAAATGCCCAGGATCTGGTGGTTTTCCATCAGAGTTCTATAAGTGTTTTAGAGAACACCGGCAGCCCTTACTGACATGAATGTATGCAGAGGTGATGTTGAGGGAGGACCCTATTCCTCCTTCTTGGACTAGAGCTGTTTTCTCGGTGATACCCAAGCCAGGAAAGGACCCAATCAGATGTACATTATATCGACCAATTTCATTGCTAAACACTGACT
The DNA here is from genome assembly GCA_016271365.2 of Neoceratodus forsteri. Classification (NCBI taxonomy): domain Eukaryota; kingdom Metazoa; phylum Chordata; order Ceratodontiformes; family Ceratodontidae; genus Neoceratodus; species Neoceratodus forsteri. The sequence goes on along the minus strand of CM057453.1, from coordinate 817,615,470 downwards.
ATAAAATCTTTACTTTGATCTTAGCCAAGTGTCTGCGGTACTTTTTACCCATCTTGGTGCACATGGATCAGACGGAGTTCACACCTGGCCATCAGGCTCAGGATAACTTAAAGAGAACTACCCACATAACAGACTGTATCAATGAGCAATGATGCCCATCTCTGCTCATGAGTTTAAATGCCAAAAAGGCCTTTGATAGGGTCTCTTGGTCTTTCATGAGGTGAGTCCTTTCCCAGCTTGGGTTCCCGCGGCAGTTTATTACAACCATCTTTAAGCTATATGAGTCACCCATGCCTACGTCAGGGCTAATGGTCATATGTCTAATGCACTCAGTTTGGGATGGGGCACCAGACAGGGGTGCTGTTTGTCCCCTTTGTTAGTTGCCCTTTACATTGAGCCCTTGGCTAAGAGTATCAGGCAGAACCCAGACTTTAAGGGAGTGGAGCTAGGGGGGGACAGTACATAAATTAGCATTATATGCAGATGATGTACTTTTATATCTAGTGGACCCACGGACCTCACTGCCCACAGTTTTTAAACAGCTTGAAGCCTTCTCCACATTAGCAGGATACAAGCTAAATAAAAGTAAGACAGTGATCCTGAACCTGCATTATCAGCCTGACACAGAGACCAGACAGAAATTCCCGATGAAATGGGACATGTTAGATCTAAAATACCTGGGAGTCAGAGTGGGGGTAGACACCTCTCGACTCTGGGAACAAAATTATCCACCTATAATTAAACAACTAAAAGAAGATTTCCAAAGATGGGCATTGCTCCCCTTATCGTTAGGAGCTAAGGTTCAGGCACTTAAGATGAATGCTTTGCCACGCCTCATATTTGTTCCAGTGTGTGCCATGTTTAGTGTCTTGGGCAGATTTTGAGGCTTGCAGAAACTTTTTTTTTTTACTTTCTTTTGGGGAGGTGGTAGACCCAGAGTGAGGAGGGCTCTCTTATATCTTCTGAAGGCGGGGCGGACTAGCTTTCCCAGATCTCAGGCGATATTGGGTGGCTGCACAGATGCAGGTAAGATTAATATGGAATAACCAGGGCTATGACACACATTGGAAGAGAATAGACATATGGAAACAAGGGGATCCTCCAATTCAGGTACCACTGTTCAAAGAGGGTGGACCCACAGATGTACAAGGATTCTCGGGCACCAAGGCAGTATTAGAAGGATGGAAGACGGGCATAAGCAGAGAAGCAACATTTAGACACTTATGGAGATACAGATGGTGGACTTTTGATCCAAAGTTTGTACCTGCCCAGCTGGATAAATGGTTTATTGCTCAGACTCAAAAAGGGTTTCACTCACCATATCAAGTGTTGTCAGGCAACATGGTTCACTCCTTTGAAACAATCAAACAGAAATTTTATTTAAGGCTGGAGGATAGATTTAGATACTATCAACTGAGGGATTACGTAACCAAACGGATCAATAAACTCACCCCTGACATTCAAACCCTTGCAGTTTTCACTTTTTCAGAGGCTTTGGGACCCTGGGGGGCTGGGCACACCATTACACTATTATATACCAACTTTATTATAGATCAGGAGCTTTCAGCCCACTACCTGAAGCTTAGATGGGAGCAGAACCTGGATATTTCATTGATGGAACATCAATGGCCATTAATTTGGAGAAGTACATGGGCCACATCCAGTTCCTTGTCCTTGAGGGACTTTTTATGGAAGCTGAGGGCTCGTTATTTTTTTGTACCAGTACAAGCCACCCACAGCAATTATGGATCACCACTGACTTGTTGGAGAGGCTGTGGGGAGACAAGAGCCATGCAGGCTCACATCTTTTGGTCTTGCCCATTGCTCACCCCATTCTGGGATGTGGTAATCTTTCACCTTTCATATATTTTTACAATACAAGCACCACTGGGCCCAGAACACTTAGTATTAGGCATTATACCTAAAGAAATATCAGGTAAAGAAGCAAAGTATTTGTGGTTAATTCTTATAGCTGCAGCCTTAAAATCAATAACTAAGAGATGGCAATGGGGACCACCACCTGACCCCTCTGAGTGGTCCTCGGTAAGAGAATCTATACACCGCATGGAAAAAATAACTTTCAACTTGAGGCAACAATCCCAGGTTTATCAAAATAGATGGATGAGGTGGCTATTGTATGGAACCCTTCAGCAGCCTGAGTAAATGACATAAAACTGGAGAACACAGTTTAACATTGAATTAAGACACGGATATGTAAAGGTGATTGTATTATTTTTATCTGATAGGATACTGAGACCTTGTACCAATGGATGACTCCTAACTTAATCAACACAAGTTAAATAGCTATGTTTCTTGAATATCTATCCTCGTGTAAATGTAAATCCTGGTATAGTTAATAGTTTACAGTTAATTTTGATGTAATAGTCTCGGTAGTAAATTCACGAGTGTAGACTACTGGAGGTGGAACTTAAACCCTGTGTATTTCACTTACTAGTGGTCATATATGCGTGGATATAGAAATGTAGTACTAATTACCTGTAATAATTTGCTGAATGACATGAAAATGTTTAATAAAGCAAGTATAAAAAAATTCTATATAAACTTAGGCTACCTAAATCTCACAGCGGACTGACTCTTCCAAATTTTAAATATTATTATATAACAGCTAAAATTACCCAAATTCTAGACTGGTTTCAGGGTGAACCAGGAAACAGTGAAAAAATTGGAACAACATATTCATAACTACCCTGACCCGAGTAATATTTAGTATGCCCGCTATTATAATGGAAAAAAGTCCACTCGTCCTAAGCTACTAGCTATCAAGGATACTTGCCATTGCTAGAAAAAAAGCATTAGGATGGCAGGAGCAGTTATCTGGTTTCACACCAGGTACTTGTAATCCAAGAATAAATAAAACAAACACCAATTTTTCAGAATTTGAGGTTCAAGCCCTCTCTGACAGACACTGGCTTTCATTTTTGGGAGCACTCAGGTATTCAAAACTTGGTAGACCTATCTGAAGAAAATACTCTGATGTCCTTTAATCCGAAAAGGGCTAAATATGGCATTCCTGCACATCATTGTTTAGGTATCGCCAAATTCAGGACTACATTATAAAATCTAGGCATTCTCTAACCGACTCACCTATTGAAACTATATTTCTTACCAAAAATCCCAATCAGAAACCCCTCTCCTTAGTTTGCCATCTGCTACTGAACTCTGCCTCTTTTAATTTGGACAATTTTTTTTTTTTTTTGTATAATATTTTTATTTGCTTTTCAGAAACGTCAACAGACAAACAAGTATACAACTTATTCAATCTACTAACAATGTCATAAATTATAATAATCAACCATTTCACTTCATTTCCAGCTATATTCCATTCAGGTTAAGTTAGATTAAATTAATTTAAATTAAATTAGATTGGATTGAAAGTGCAGCTAGTATACTCATGCTTTTTACATCCACCCCTTGTCTCTTTCTTATTTTTCATCCTTCATCTGCTTCATTCATTATTATTTTCTTCCCTTTTATCCTTCATCCGGCATTTCCATTTCCTTTATAAATCATACTTTCTCCCCTCCACACGCCATCTCTCTTCTGCCTCCTCTCTCTCAACTTACTGTGCTTTCCCATAATATCCAGTTTTCCTTCTCTGAGAGAGAAGCTAAGAATGGGGCCCAATTCCTTGTAAATCCTTCCTCCCTCCCCTCCATCACATAAGTTAGTCTTTCCAACCCCAATGTCTGTAGCACCATCCTCCACTACCCTTGGACTATTGGTGTAACTTGTGAAACCCAGGTATTCTGGATCCCATGACGAGCTAAAACATGTAGCACCCTGATCCACCTAGGTAGTAACGTCCATTCCTCCTCTTCTCCATCTTCCACCCCAAATAAGCATCCCAAAGGATCTAGTGGCAGCTCCCTCCCAGCAATCCTTCCCACTCTAGATACCACCTCCTTCTAATATTTCTGCAGTATCGGGCATTCCCAGAAACAGTGCATATACATCCCCCTTCTCATCCCACACCTTCCACATAAAGGTGATACTTAAGGATGCACCTTATGTACAATCACCAGTGGATGGTACACCCTGTGAATAAATTGAAAATATGCCTCCTTATATTTATTGCATGCCATAATCCCAGAGTGCATCGGGACATTAATTTCCAATTTTTATCCGTTATGCCTCTGCTGAGGTCCGTTTCCCACAATTTTTTTGTTCTTAGTGTCCTATCAGGAAGTATAACCTTCCCTCTCTTCAGCGCCAGACTTATAAACCCTTTCTCTTGATTTTGAGCTGTATATATCATTGCCTCCACTGGATCAACCTCAAATATCCCTTTATTCTCCTTTCCCAGACTTCCCATATATGCCCTTGTTTGCAAATAACCTAAACCTATCACTCTTACCACCTCCTACCATCTCCTACAATTCCTGCATTGAGCAGATCCGCTCTCCTACCAATAGGTGCCCCAGACTCCTCATTCCTTTTCGCTCCCATTTCCCATAGCCTAAATCTTCCAACCCTGGTAAAAAATAGGGGTTACCCGCCACAGGCATTAGTAATGTCTCCTTTCCTTGTGTCCAACCTTTTCTCCTTAATGCCTTCCAGGCTAATAGTACTTGCACTACCAGAGGGTTGACTTCTTTTCCCATCCTATACACCCTTGGCCTTTTACTATGGAGATACGCAGTTAACTTACTCTGGGCCATCCCCTGTTCCAATTTGACCCAGTTGGCTACCTTGGGTCTATGTATCCAGTCTGCCACATATCTTTGCTGTATAGCCAAAAAATAGTTTCCCAAATCTGGAAAATTTAAGCCTCCTTTCTCTCTATCTACCTTCAGCCTCTCCAAACTAACCCTCAAGCACTTCCCTTTCCAGATAAAGATAGTGAAGGCCTTCTCCATCCTGTGTACGTCCTCCCTAGTCAGCCCCAAGTGCAGCATTTGCAGTAAATACAAGATCCTAGGCAGCACATTCACTTTTATAATGTTAATTCTGCCCAGCCATGACATGGGTAGCTGCATCCACCTTCTTAAATCTGCCTCAATAGTTTTTATCAGTTTGGCGTAGTTCAAGTTATATAAGGATCCCAAGGATCTACCTACCTGGACCCCTAAATACGTCAGACTCATCCCCACCATCTTGAGCCCCCATTGTCTTATCTCTTCTCCAACTCCCTTATACCACATTACTTCTGACTTTCCTAGGTTAATCTTGTAACCTGAGAATGTCCTGAACTCCTCTACCAATGACAAAAGAGGGGGTACCGATCACTTTGGGTCCTTCAGGAACAGCAACATATCATCCGCATATAGTGCCAATTTGTGTTGTGTCCTACCTTCACCCCAACCCCTGTATTCTCCCATAATCTCTAATTACTACTGCCAAAGGTTCTATTGCAAGCACAAATGGTAGGGGGGAGAGCGGGCAACCCTGCCTCATACCTCTCTCCAAATTAAACCTCTTTGATCGACTGCCATTTACTACCACCTTCGCCCAAGGCCGCCTGTACATCGCCTTCACCCATCCCAGAAGTGGCTCACCCAGACCAAACCTCCCCAATATTTCAAACAGGTAGTTCCATTCTACCCTGTCAAACGCTTTTTCCACGTCCATTGAAAGGATCCCTATATCTTCCTTTCCTCTGTTCGCTCTCCAAAGTATATTAAGCAGCCACCTCATATTATGATATGACTGTCTTCCTTTAATAAACCCCGTTTGGTCTGGGTGAACCATCTCTGGGAGTATCTCCTCTAGCCTACAGGCCAGTACTTTAGTCATTATCTTCAAATCACAATTTAACAGTGATATTGGCCTATACGAGGCACATAGTTGCGGATCCTTCCCCTCCTTTGGTATGAGGCATATAACAGCATCATAACACGTATCTGGCAAGCTAACCTCCCCCGTCTCTGCTTTCTGTTGGAACACTCTACACAGCACCCTCGCGGTTCGGGCCCCCATCAGTTTGTAATATTCCACAGGGTAACCATCCGATCCACTAGCTTTCCCCTTCTGTAACTTTTGGATGGCTTGCATCACCTCCCCCACCGTTATTGGCTTCCCCAACTTTTCCCTCTGTGACTGAGTAGCTTTCGGTACTTTAATTTTCCCAAGGAATTCAAACATCTTTTCTTTCATTCCTGTGTCACCTGCCTGATATAATCATTGAAAGAAGGACCAAAAAGCCTTCTGCATCTCCCTATCCTTGCTCTGCAGAGTACTCTGTTCATCTCGGACCCCCACAATTCTATTCACCCTCTTACCTCCCTTCATAAGATTAACCACCATTGGCCCTGGTTTATTTCCCCATTCAAATATAAATCTCTTATTAATTAAACAAGCTCTCCCTGCTTCTGATCGCAAGTGTGCATTCAAAGCCTCTCTCACCATGTCCAACAATCGGACGGCCGCCCCCTGTTCTCCACCAGCCACCCTCGTTTCTAACTCCTTTAGTTTGTTTTCCAGTTCACTTCTTTGTGCCTACCATTTCCTCTTTATCCATGACACGCACTCAATAATTGCTCCCCTCATAAACACCTTACCCGTTTCCCATAGTATTTCTTTTGAGATCCCCTCTTTATCATTTGTTGCCATAAAAAGATCCCAACTCTCCTCCAAATGCTTTCTAAATTCCTCATTCTGAGCCATATATATGGGAAAGTTCCATGAGGGGGAGGATCCCTGCTTCTCTCTTCCTTGTACTTTCATCACCACCATTGCATGGTCCGATATATGTATAGGGCTGTGTCGAATCTCCCATACCCGAGCATACCATTCCCTTCTTGCATAGACATAATCTATCCATGTCCACATTTTGTGGGGGTTCAAATAAAAAGTATACTCCCTCACTCCCGGGTTTGCCGTTCGCCATACATCCACTAAATCTAGTTCTGCCATTCCCTCTTGCCATTGTTGCATCCCTCCTGATGTCCTCCCTTTCCCTTCAGAGTGGTCCAATTTCCGGTCCATTGCCCAATTCAGATCCTCATCCCAATTATTAACCCCAGGAATTGTTCCCAAACCAGTAAATCCAGCAAAGAGGCATAAAATGTACCGCAGGGGCATACACCGACCCCAGGGTGATCTGCTCCCCATCCAGGGTTCCTGAAATAAAAATATATCTCCCCTCCTTGGTGTCCCTAACTAACCTCTGTACCTCTAAATTCAGGCCTTTATGTATCAAAATGGCTACTCCTCTTTTACACACTGAGGCAGATGCTGCATAACACTTCCCTACCCACCCTCGGGCCAGTTTGACATGCTCTACCTCTGTTAGGTGCATTTCTTGTAATAGGGCTATTTGGGCTCCCCCTCTTTTGAGGGCCGTCAACAACATAAACCTCTTTACTGGATTTATAATACCCTGAACATTCCAAGTAATCACATTAATACTTTTGCTAACAGACATTGATATATGTTGTTATATCCCTTTCAACTTCACATTTACCACTGAGAGCATGATAACCTTGTATACTTAATTTCGGTGGTTGCACTTTGTACATACAGAAAAACAACAGAATCAAAACAAACATTCTCAACAACAGTTCAAACATATAACTTTGTACATTTTTCCCTCTATCTCCCTTCCCCTTCCCACACCCTCCCCCAGCACCTACCATACCCCACAGCCCATTTGCTACTTGCTCCCTCCCCTCTATCCCAGATCTGATACATTCCTCCCCCCCACACAGCTCCCCGTCTCTCATATTCCTTACTTCCTTCCAGCGCCCCACCCCTCCATCTCTCCTTCAGAATATCCCCATCCGGATGTGCCCTTCCTTTCCTCTCCCTCCTTGTATTTCTCCTTATCTCTTGAACATTATGGCCCAGATATTCAAAAGGTTGCGCCATCGCAACAGGGTTCGATCGCGTTAACTCCAAAATGCGCCATTCTGCGATATTCAGAAGGGCCAGTTATACACCGAAAACATGCTGAGCAACAGCGCAATGGAAATGAAGGCATGCGCAACCGAAGGGGGCCGGTCCATGCATAAAGTGCGCAATGCGATATTCGAACACTTGCGCAATACGCAAGAGTGGCTCAGCCGGAAGTTGCGCAGTAGCGGAATTGAGCCAAAATAAAAAGGCTCAAGGAAGCGGTGCAAGAACCCTAGCAGGCTGAAAACTGGGGGAGAGAGACAAAGACAGAGAGAGAGAGAGACAGAAGCTGGAAGGGCAGACAGGGACAGTGGGTCCAGGAGGACAGAGAGGCCAGCGGGGGGTGCCTGGTGCAGTGGAAGCAGCAGTGGGGGCAGCGGGGATAACACAGGAACAGCAGCCGGGGCAGAAGCCGGGAGATGGAAGTGCCAGCTTCCACATGGAAGCTGTAATGAGGGTGAGACACCATGCTGCAGGGGACGTGGTCGCTGAGGGCCCGTCGGCGGTATCAGCCCCGACAGGCGGTATCGCGTCCCGCCTCAGCTTCGAGCTGTACACAGACGCCGAGATCGTGGTCTGCACCGCCTGAACAGGGCAATACTGAGACGGCTCTGTGAGCTGTGCAGTGATGTATGCAGGCACCCTCACGACGGAGTCACGCCTGTCTGTGGAGACCAAGGTGACATCCTGCATGTGCCTGCTCGCCACGGGCACCTTCCAGGGCCGACAGGGGACACCACAGGCATTACACAGTCGGCCATGTCACGCATCCTCACCCAATTCCTCAGCGCACTGCTGCCTCATGCTGCGGAGTACATCCATTTCCCCAGCACCGCGGCAGAGCGTACAGCAAACATGCAGGAGTTCCACAGGGTAGCACGTATGCCTGGCGTGCTAGGGGCCATAGACTGCACCCATGTGGCCATTCGCATGCCACTTGGCCCCGACGGCCAGGCATATCGGAACTGAAAGGGGTTTTCCAGTGTCAACTGCCAGGTGGTGTGTGATGCCACTGGGCGCATTATCAATGTCTGTGCCACACACCCTGGCGGAGCACATGATGCCTTCATATGGCACCAGTCTGCACTGTGCCATCGATTCGAGTGGGGACATCCCACGGGTCATCTAGTGGGTGAGTACACATGTATGGAATGCAAACTCTGGGCAAGGTGGGGAATGACACAGGTGCCATGGTAGTGGCACACAAGGATATGGGCAATATGGACCTGACATGACACTGCTCTCCACTATCTCCACACAGGTGACTGCGGATACCCACTCCGTCCCTGGCTGCTCACACCGTACCGGCGCCCCATGACCCCGGCGCAGCTATGCTTCAATGAGGCACATGCTGCAACACGTAACATCATAGAGCGGGTGTTTGGGATGCTCAAGGCACGCTTCCGATGCCTAGACACCTCCGGCGGTGCCCTACAGTACAGCCCCCAAAAGGCCTGTGGGATATTCCTGGCCTGTTGCATCCTGCACAACATGGCCAAAGACCATGGGATAGCCGTACAGATCAAAGAGGGGGACAGCGATGGGGACGCCAGTGGCGCCGGTGATGTTGGTGATGAGCAGCCCCCTAGGACGGAGGGACCCCGACTGACCCGGCAGGCCCAGCTGCACTGGGACACCATTGCAGAAGAGCACTACGCCCAACACAGGTAAGTCAAGGGGACATGTGCAGGCAACACTGTCCATGCCAAACCACAGGCACAGGGAACACACTGTGCATGAAGGTCAGGGAGTTGAAGGTTCCAGGCATACCAACACACCATCAGGAGGGGTGAGCACTCATATGGACACACACACACACACCAGGCAGCGTACATGGGCGGTAGCACAGCACTGCAGAAACGACATTGCCAACACACAGCACCACCGACCACCCCACCACCTGTACTGTCCAAGTCGTGTGTCAGGACCTGGGCACCCTTGCACCTTGGTGTACAGTGCAATGCAGGCATCATCATGCACACGCACCTGTGGACAGCAGTTGGGAGAGTGTGCAGGTGGTCCGGTGTCAGCATGGTGAGCAGAGCACCCAGCAGTGCACTGCCCACCATGACATATCACACAGGGCAGCACCAGACAGGGCCGCGCACTGGGAGACAGCTCAGTCATGTAGCACTGTTCACACGCCACCACGGATGCGTGGGTGGCCCCGCTGTGGCCCAGCAGCACTGGCAGGCTGAGCAGGGGTCACATGGGGTGGCGCTGTTGCACCATCAGGGGTCCCACTGCGCGAACGCGACCTTGCCTGCACAGGGATCTGCATCACGCCGAACAAACGTGCACCAGGGGTGCTCGGGATGCCCACAGCAGAACCCGGCATCGACAGGCCTGGTGTCGCATGACACCGGGAACGGGGAGTGGAGAGCGCACTGTGTGGGGTGTGCGGTACGGGGGCACCTGACAGTGTGCCCAATGCATCAGCAACAGAGACCACTGCCTGGGTCAGCCTGTCAATGGCGGCGGTCACATCCGTCCGCATAAGGACCAGCTCAGCTCGGTCCGAGCACACTCCCTGCTGTGCCACTCCACGGACACAGACAGTGCCTCCACGGACCTTGCAACCCGCCCTGCAGCTGTACTGATTCCTGCAGCAGGTGGGTGTCTGGCATCAATGGGTACTGTGCCCAATGGCATCGTGACCCCAGGGTGGGTGGCTCGGTGCACAGCACCCCTTGAGGGTGGGCGCTGTTTGCAGGACCAGGTATGCACGGATCAAAGGCGGTGGACATGTGCCACTGCTTGACACTGTACCCCCAGACCTGGTGTTCGACTGCTGCTGCCAGCCCTCCAACTGCTGAGCCCCCAGGTCCACCTGTTCCACCTCCATGCTGGCAACAGTGCTGGACACCTGCACAGCCACCAGTGCTGCCCCACCGCTGCTGACAGGCACAGCCTGGGACTGTGCCAGCATGCTGCACACAGGTGTGAACCAGGAGGCCCAGGGGCACATGCTGGCCTGCCATGTCCGTCATGGGACACACACCTATCACTGCCCATTGCAGGCCTTCTATCATCAATGGTGCAGGTAGGTGCCACTGCCATAGGCACAGCATGCTGGCATACCTGCATGCCGGACTGCTGAGACACAGGCTGTGCACCCCCGCACCCGTATCACTGTCACCAGAGTTGTTGGGCCCAGCTGCATGCTGCTGCACTGCCTGCTGGCTGGTGGCAGAGGTGGATGAGTCCTCCTCCACGTCCAGCAGGTCTGCATCACTGTCTGGACCCACCACCACCACCGTCTCCTGAAGACGAACAGGATCTGTAACAGAAAGAGAGTACATGTGAGTGCATGTGAACAACAGCCCCCAACCCACCACCATGTCATACCGTGCAGTGATGGGCTTCCACCTGTCTGGAATCCTCTGCCTGATGCGCCGCAATGGCACTCAGCTGCATGGCCGACCAGTGTCTCCTCCATTGGGGTCAGCTGCAACACCACTGGCGGGCCCCACCAGTGCCAGCACGTGCCACCCTGAAGGCTGCCACCTTCTCCTTCAGACTCCTGCGGTCACTCCCATCTTCTTCTTGCATTCCTGCGGGCGCTGGTGGCATCCGTGCAGGTTGATATACAACTACCCCCTCCCATGCAGCTACTGCGTTCCTGAAGGGTGCCCTCCGTCCACTCAATAGTGGCTCATCCTCCAGGTAGGCCTGGAAGAGGCCTCCGTCTCTGCCGCTGTAAGTTCGGCCTCCTCTCGCCCGCCGTCCCTCACCTCAGCTTGGCTCTGGTCAGTCATGGTGATCTGGGTGGGAAGTGGACACCTGTCACTGTGCAGTCGGCAGCATTTCCCATGAGCATAGGTGCCGGCCGCGGGGCGGGAAGCCCCCCGCTTCTTCTCCGTATGGCAGATACTGATAGAAAGGGTGCCCTTTGTCCCTTTCTAAGTGCCCTTTTCATTCTCAGCCCCTCAGCCTTTATCATCCTCCGCACCCTTACCCATGAGCATTGTCCTGAGCATCACACAGCATGTAACTCACCTCTCACCTGCAGTAACGAATCTGGCCAGCACAACCCACTGTCGCGTTTGTAAGCGCAACTATGTAAATGAGGAGTGGTGCAACTTTAATGACATGCTAATGGTGCCACTGCGCTTTGAATGGCTGATCGAATGATTTGCATATGTCGGCTGAATATAGCGGATTTGGCGCTTTGCGCCATCCGGAAGGGCCGGCTGAGCCAATGGCGCGATTGTGCCTGCATGCTACACCATTGCGCATGCCCAGACAGCCTACGCATGCATCTATCACGCTGCAGACCTGCTGAGCGCGATAGGCAATTCAGGCCATGGCCACCATTGTGCCAGTGGCGCTACAGCACTGGGCACTATATGGCGCTGTGGCACTACTGCGCAATAGTCCACTGTGGCACTGGTACGCAGCTTGGCAGTCGCGCAGGATGCCTATACGTCTGACGGTGCTGTGCGTGGCCTTGCGTCATTGCCGTGACCTTGTGTATGCCCTTTGCCCCTGGCGCTGTTCGCATGCCATTGTACGTCCTCATTGCGCCTGTCTGGTGACAGCGCTTATGTGATGGGACGGGCGCCTGTTTGAACAGCGCTGATTGAGCCTTGGTGGTCTATCGCAACATCTCCACGTGGGTTACAGTGCAGCGGGCGCCATATTGCCTGCTGTAAACCGGCTGAGATAAGCTGGGAGGAGGGCAGTGAGTTGGAGCCCACTGGAGTGGCCAACCTGGTGGCCCTGGTGGAGCACCACTGTGAGGCACTCTATGGTGAGGCCCCCTCACCAAGCCTAGGATACGCGATGTGGCAGCAAGTGGCACTGACCTGGTGGAGGTCACTGGACGGGCTGGTCTGCTGAGCAGTGCCGGCACTGGTACGGTGACCTCCGCCGGAGGGAGCCGAACTTGTTGGCCAGGTTGCAGGCACGTGCCAGGCGGGGCATGGTGCCTAGGCCAGGTGAGTGTACCATCTATGCACCTATATTCTCTGTAGGGGTGTGTGTGTGCTTGTGTGGCTGTGCATAGGTGACAGCTTGGACACGGTTGGCTGTGTCAGTGTGTGTGCAGCTGTGCGATGGATGGTTATGGCTGTGTGGGCGGGCACTCTCACTGGGGCAGGGGGCACTCTGCTTTTGAGTCACACTGATGTTTGTCTCAACATATGTCTCCCACAGGCCGGGATCTGAGGATGCAGGGCCAGGATGAGGAGGGCCATGCCAGGGCCCCGGTGGCAGCAGGAGTCGGCACCCGGAGAGAGCAGCAGCAGCAGCCGCAGCAGCCGCAGCAACAGCAGCAGGTGCAACAGCGGCAGACAGAGCTGCTTGAGCAATGTGAGTATCATGACTTCATGGATGCTATTGCATGCTGGGGGGGGGGGAGTCCACTAGCCCTGCACAATACAACCATGCAGGAAAGGGGAGGTCATAATTCCACTATACAAGACACTAGTGAGGCCCCACCTGGAGTACAGTGTACATTTCGGAGACCATACCTACATAGGGCGTAGAGTGGCCAGGAAGGTTCAGAGGAGGGCAACAAAGATGGTGCATGATCGCATCACGGGTCCTATGACGACAGGTTGAAGGAACTGAACATGTACTCCCTGGAGGGGAGGGGGGAGAGAGGGGATATGATAGAGACGTACAAGTATCTTACAGTTAGGATCAGGGTGCAGGACACACTTTTTGAAGTGAAAAAGATGTTCCAGGACTAGAGTGCATGGGATGACGTTGGAGGGAGGATGATTCAGAGGACACATGGTGATGGACTGTCTTCACAGAGCAGGTGGTGGACAGGTGGAACACCCTGCCAGAGGACATGGTGGGGGCTGACACAATCACGGGATTTCAGACTGCAGGGGACAGACATGAAGGAATTCTGGAGATCAGGGGTAAGGGGCAACAGACTTCTAGGAAACAACGTGAACTTACAAGCTCATATGGACAGACTGGGTTTGCCATAGGCCTTATCCGATGACACTGTCTATGTATCTATGTATGTAGGCATGACACAAGTGACATGCATCACTGTGCAGTATCACAGCACGTCTGTGTATCGTCACTGGTGGTCCAGGCATGCACTGGGCACATAGCTGTGTGAACTGGCATCGCTCCGTTTGCCACGTACTTGCCAGCCTTGTTGTACTGTGATGGACGTGGGCAGTGTGTGGCCAGTGGTGCACATAGCTGGTGCGCCAGTGTTGTGATGGCCATGTGCATGTTCACTGTGGGTGGGTGTATGCCATCACAGGTCCGGACATTGGGCTATATGGCTTGCAGGTTGGGTGGTGTTCAGGGTTGTGGTCAGTCTCAGCCATTGACTGTGTTCCCATTTTCCTGGGCCTTGAGGTACTCAGGAGGATGTCCCAGGATCTTGGGCCTCACCAGGTTGCACTTCAGAACCAGGAGATCCTGCAGGCCATACAGCGCCATGGTGATCGCGAGAGGGAGGCACAGGAGGGGCGCCAGCAGGGAGGACCAGCAGCCAGCTGGGCCAGCCCATTCCTTCCCACTTCTCCCATCCCTATCACCCTGCCTTCCCTCTCAAGTTTTATTCCTCTCCCTTGAACACCCCTGCCTTTTACCCATCCCCCCCACTTGTACATAGTTTCACTTGGTTTTGTGATTAGTCTTTTAAATATACATTTCTATTTTGATATGAATACTGTGTTGGTCTCTGATTTGCAGCTGGCTATGGGTGCTCAGTTGCAGGGGTGTACATGCCTTCTGGGCTGGTATGGTCCTGGGTGTGTGTGTGTGTGTGTGTGTGTGCATGGGGAGGTATCTCCAGCATGGCAGTGCCTTTCGGTTGGTCTTGCCGTCTGCTGCCACCCACTGCTGGGTGCACAGGGTGTGTCTGGCTTGTAGGCTTCTGTGTTGCACGGGGCTGATGAGTGCTGGGGGGACTGCATGGTTTCCTGCAGTGCCAGTCACTGACACATGGGTGGTGTCTTGGGGTCACAGTGCAGGGGTGTACAAAGGGTGATGGGGGGATGATGTGCACTGTGGTTGTCAACCCCGTGTGTGGCACTCTCCGCCTGCCAGTGGTTGTGCTGGGGTGTCATGGCTCTGCTATGCTTTGTTGGCTTGTCCCCATGGGCAAGTAGATCTGTCCCACCCCCAGTGATGCTGTTCTTGGGGTGCGCAGGTGTGGTGTGGGTTCTGCAGTGTGTTCCTGTGCCCATGTGTGGCATGGCTGGCGGTGGGCCCCAGCCTGCCTCCCTGGATGTGCAGTTCCATTGCTCTGGGGGGGGCTGTGTTTGCGCTATGGCAGCTCTGGATTGCTCAGCTGAGCTTCCCTGGTTGCTCCATAGCGCAACATTTTGGCTCAGCTTCTCCTTCCTGGTTGCGCGATGGCGCAGTATGTGCGATATTCAGACGTTGGTTGCTTGCGCAATTTGCTCTGCTCCATGTTTGAATATCACACCTGTTGCGCATTTGCGCAACTGGTTTGTGCTTGCTCCTGCTGTTGCGCTCATTTTGAGTGCAGTTTGAATATCTGGGCCTATTAGTCTCCCCAACTCGAGTGTCTGCCTCATCCCTGGATACTGAAAAAGACGCTCCCATGCTCTCCCTCCACAGCCACTTCAATTTGATTTCCCTTGCCATGTAACTTAACTCTTTTAACTATCCCCCCTCCTTGCAGTTATCTCCACTACTTCATCCCCCTGCTCACATCATCATTTCTTCCCCATTGCTGTCTTCCATGGAGCCCCCCTTCTCTTTTGTTCTGAAGCCCTTCCCCTTCCTTTATCCCTTACCCTACATTGGCTTCCCCCCTTTGCCTGCACCAAACAGGTGCTCCAAAAATAAATGGCTGGGGCTACAAGTAAAGACAAGCAGGGAGGTTAGGCTGTGCTTAAAAACTACAACACTAAGCCCTTCTCCCCGCTCACCTTCCTACCTGTACCCATACACGTTTTCAGTCAGTCCCTCTCTTCTCAGACATCCCGGGCTTTCCTCTCAACCAACCGGGTATTTCTACCATGTGGCATTGGCTCCAGTCCTGTAATGGCACTTCATACAGCCTTTATACATGCCCCTTCAGTCCTCTCCATGATTGCTAGGATAGACCGCTGGTCCTGTAGTTCCACAGGGCCTCAATCCATTTCAACGAGCAGCAGTGACAAAATAAACCTTGCAAAAGTCACCCTTTTCCTTCCAGCATGAACTTAAACATCAGAACTGCGGTTCTTCACACAAGCAAACAACTGCGAATACAGTCTCTCCTCCTTTTGCTTAAGCACTCATATTGAGTTCCAGACCCATTTACACAATTCCTGGGTTGTTACTCAGCGCAACTTTTGCCTCAGGCTCTTCACAAATTCCTCTGCTTTTTCAACCTCCCAGAAGGAGTACGTGGCCCCCTCATGTTTTATTTTTAAAGTAGCCGGATACACCAAGAAGTTCTCAATCTTCAGGTCACGTAATTTTTGCATGGAGTTATTGGAATGATTTTCTTCTCTTTAGCAATCGGGATGAGTAATCCTGCTACATATATAGACAGTGGCCCTCATATTCCACCTTCCCCTTTTCTCGAAAAGCCTTCAGTACCAATTCTCTGTCTTGAAAATGGTGGAAATGGAATATTATTTGTCTCAGTGGCTGTTCTTTCGGTGGTTTGGGCATCACAGCCCTGTGAGCCCTCTCAAGCTTAAACTTTCCTTTCGCAGACTGAAGGTCCAGTAATCCAGGCAGTACTCGCGCACAGAAATTGAGCACATTTTCCCCCTCCATGCCCTCAGGCAAACCTCTCAGCTGCAGATTTAATCACCTATGATAATTTTCTTGATAATCAAAGGCTTCCTTTAGATCATTCAGTTCCTTTTGGAGGGCCACTACCTGCCCAGGGGTTGCCAGCAACTCGTCCTCCACATGTGAAACTCTCTCCACCATCTCTGAGATTCTGCCTTCTTGCACCACCTGTTGCTCCTGAATTTCCTGGAGTTTTAAATCCAGCTTCCCTTCTAACTTTATTAAACGGGGCTCCAATGCTGCAATAACTTGCCCTGTAACTTCTCTCCCCAACGCAGCAACCTCCGCCGCCGACAGTGAAACCAGGCCACCACCATCTCCCCTTTCTTTGCATTTTTTGCTGCAGTCCTCTGGCTTTTTGAGGCTCCCGGAGTTAGATACTTGTCAATCCTTATCTCATAAACCACAAGGTACAAGGTTTCTGTGGTCTCGGGCACTTTTTCTATATTTTATTTTACTTTTTAGGCTGTAAGGAGGGAGCAGCATGGAGATTCACGTCCGTTCAGCTAGCTGCTCATTAGCGCCCCCAATTTGGACAATTTAAAATCCATTTGCAAACCGCATTTAGATAAAAAGGTAACTAAGGAAGACTGGGAATGACATACTCGCCTACCCATTTCAACAATTTTTCTGTGCCAAATTACAACAAATTCAGTTTAATATTGTGCACAGAACCTACCTCACACCCTCCAGATTACATAAATTTAATCTAAACCTTAATCAAAACTGCCCAAGATGTAAGTCTAGTCCTGGGTCCTTATTCATATGTTTTAACCTATAGAAAACATACAAAATTTTGGGACTCTATCTTTACAATGTTAGAGAAAACACTGCCATTAAACTAAGGCCCCTTCAGTAGTGCTACTTGGAATACAAAGGAACATAGAAGCTGTAGGCAGAAAAGGACCTCTTTGCCCACCTAGTCTGCTTTAAAGTTCCTACCTGCTGTGCTACTGTAGACCCTAATTCATCTCCAGCCTTATCCCCCCAGCCCTATTACCAAGGTCCTTCTGTGTCTATCCCTTACATGTTTGAAACCTGTTACCATTTTGGTACCCACCACCTCTGCTGGGAGGCTGTTCCAGGCATCCACCACCCTTTCCGTGAAGAAATATTTACTCACATCCCCTTTGTCTCCCCCTTACAGCTTCATACCATGCCCCCTCATCCTTGAGCATCTCTTTCTGTGCAATATGCTACCCTCCTGCACTTTAGTGATACCCTTGGGGTATCTGAATGTTTCTATCATGTTTCCCCTGTGACAGGGTTGAATAGGACCCTGTCACAGTTGTTATGAAGAGTTTGAATGCAGGGATCTGTTCTGTTCTTTCCTGTCTGTCTGTCTGGTTGCGCAAGCCCATTTTCTTGTGAGACCTGGGACTTGATCACCCCAACGGTCTCGCAATTCTCTGCCTCTCACTCTTCCCTTGCTGTTTCTGTCTTTTCCAAACTTGCATATCTGCTGGTATAAAAATATATGCAAATCATTATGTGGAAATGTAACTGATATTGGATCCCTGTGTTTAGAAATGATATAGTGTTACTGTTGAAATGTATATAATTATAGTTTGAAATGATTGTAAAAAGCTATTGAGAACTCAAGGGGTTACCTGAGAGAAGTTTTTAAGCCCTTTTTCAGAAGCTATGGAGAAGGGGCCTCAGTTGTGGGACATTGTGTTCTTGCTGCTCCTGCATGAAATTGACGAGAACATGTCAGATAAGAAGGGGAGGCTGCACATGCTTACAAGACAGAGCTGCAATGTTTTGGGAGACACAGAGATTGAAGAAAAACTCAGATGTATCTTCTCTGTTTATTCTGCCTTTGTAAATAGTTATTCTGAACATTTTTTTATGTTACTGCTAGTACTAATAAATATTTTTTGTGAATTCTACAACTGCTCCTATTTTTTCTATGCTTCCTGACCTGTGCCTCAATGACAGATGGTGTCAGAAGTTTTGTGCATGGGTACTGGACCTAGTACCAGGGAAGCATAGATAAAGGTATGGATTCTATAGCAGCAAGCCCAGAAGTGATTACCAGGAGAATGGCAGCCAAACTAGCAGTGACAGAAGTCCAAGATGAGACTGTACAGCCAGCACCAGTTATGGAAAAAAGAACAGGCAGTGACAGAACCTGAAAGCCTGACTGCCTTTTTCAAATGGTGGGCTAAACAATAAAAAGAGGCAGAGAAGCAGAGAGAACAAGAAATTCAACATTTAGAAGCACTGTGGAGAGAAGAGATGCAGCGACAGGAGGAGAAGAGAAGAGAAGCAGCAGATGAAAGAAGAGATGCAGCGACATGAACAGTGATGGCTGAATGGTTTGCAAGCTATCAAAGGCAAAGGATCTGGCACAGATCCAGATGAGCAGTAAAACACAAGCAACTTAAAAACCATTAAACTTACAAAGTTGTGTCCATCGGATGATATTGAGGCATACCTGACAACTTTTGAAAGAGTTGCCACAGCCTGCCAATGGCCAAAGCAGCAAAGGACAATCAGAATGGTATCCTGCCTGACAGGTAAAGCCCAACTTGTCTTCAGCAGTATGGACATTGCACAGTCAAAAAACTATGACCTTGTGAAAATAGAAATCCTAAAAAAGATACGACATCTCAGGAGAGACCTACAAGCAAAGATTCCATTCCCTGAAGTACAACGTATTTGACAATCCTGGAGAAGCCTTCACCCGACTCAGAGAGATCCTTATTAAATGGTTTCAACCAGAGGGCAAAACAGTCCCACAGATCCATACATTTGCAACTGAGCAATTCATCAACATCCTCCCTACAGATGTGCAGCTCTGGGTGAAAGAACATTGACCAGAAAGTGGGGGAAAGGCTGTTTCTTTGGCTGAGGACTACCAAATGGCCAGACAGATGCCACAGCAGTGAGGCAACAGCCAAGCACCAGTAAGACATTCTTTTTCCCCATTTAAAATCAAAGTATGATAAGAACTCTGGTAGGGGTAACAAATCTGCCCCCAAAGACTTAATTTGTTATAACTGTAACAAGCCAGGCCATACTGCAAGAAACTGCAGTAGTAAGGAGAGTGGCACTGGAGCAGATTTGTCCTTAGCAAATTGGGGTAAGTACTTAACAGATGTGAAGGTGGAGGAATAAGTCTGTAAAAGGACTCATTGATTTTGGAAGCAGACAGACCCTTGTGCATGTTGAAGTGCTGGGAAAACACTTTGCAAAATGACCAGGTACTGGTGTCATCTGCATCCATGGGGACACTCGATACTATCCCACCACCCAAATGACTCTGACCATTAAGGGTGTGTTGCACCACATGAAAGTGGCGGTAGTACCCAAGTTACCTGTACCCGTGATCATTGGAAATAACTGTCCAGGATTTACTGAGTTAATCTCGGAGGAACTGAACCCTGCAGTTTCAGCAGCACTGGTAACAAGCGCTCAGGCAAAGAAAATCTCAAACAGTGGGGAAATGTTTCCTTTCAGTGACTTTGATTCAGACTTGTTTGAGCATAGTTCCAAGATCTGGACATCCAGAAAAGAAAGACGATGCCTGAAGAAACTGTGGCAACAAATGACTAATGAACATAAGGGGTTAACATATGAAAATGATGAAACTAAACTGATCACTGATTGTGATTTTCTTTCAGAACAAGCTAATGATGTTTCTCTCCAGGGTTATTTTAAGCAGTTGGGGGTGAAACCAAAACAGGGTGAACAAATGTTTAAAAAATGTAATGGGTTACTGTACAAAGTTTGGGTTAAACCTCAGACACAGGATCAAGTAGAACAATTGGTTATACCTCAGAAGTACAGAACAGAGTTGTTACAGATAGCACATGATAGTCCTATGGCTGGTCACTCAGGGTGGGATCGCACCCTTGCTAGATTGCTGTATAGATTTTACTGGCCTAGAATTCATGAAGATATTGCTACCTATTGCAGTTTTTTGTGCTGAGTGTCAGAAAGTAGCCCCAGTGACTAAAAAAAAGACAAGTTGCCCCTACCCTTCATGTGCCTTTTGAGAGAATTGCAATGGATGTGGTTGGCTCTTTAGACAAAAGTAAAAAGGGTAATAGATTTATCCTGGTAGTACGCAACTATGCTACTCAATACCCAGAAGCAGTTCCAATGCGTACTATCACAGCTTCAAAAGTGGCAGCAGAGCTTGCAAAAAATTTCAGCAGGGTGGGCATACCTAAAGAAATTATCACTGATCAGGGTAATAATTTTGGTGCTGCATTACTTAAGGAGATGTACAGACTACTAGGTATCACTGCCATAAGAACCTCCTCCAATCACCCCCAGACGGTCTTGTTGAGCATTTTACCCAAACCCTAAAACGCATGTTTGAAAGGTTCGTAAAAGGGGAAGGGAAAGATTGGGACCAATACTTGCCTTACCTACTTTTTGCTTACAGAGAAATGCCACAGGCATCAACAGGGTTTTCACCATTTGAAATGCTGTATGGTAGGCAGCCAAGAGGGCCACTGGATGTGATAAAAGAAATGTGGGAAGATAACCCACTCAGAAACAATCTATTACATTTTATATGTGTGCCCTGAGAAAGAAGCTGGCAAAATATGTTGAAATCACCCATAGTAATCAGAAAGAGGCCCAAAACCAGCAGAAGGTGTATTATGACCATGGGGTAAAAGAGAAAGTTTTTGAGCCAGGTGAAAAGGTTTGGCTGCTGTTACCCACTACAGAAAATAAACTTAATGAAGTGGCAAGGGCCTTATAGCATGCTTAGATGTACTGGTACCATTAACTACGAGATTGAGACCCCTGACAGGAAAAATCCTAATAAGGTATACCATGCTAACCTCCTCAAGAAATAGGTTGAAAAAACACCAAAAGCTGCTTCGCTAGTTTCACCAGAAACTGATAAAGAAGATATTGATGTAGCTCATGATAGTCTGGAACAAACTAACTGCTGATCCTGTAAAGGTGACTATTTCCTTAATCTCAGGCCAAACTGCAGAAATTTGTAACTTGCTAAAGACATTTAACAGTACTTTTACCACAGTACCAGGCCAAACAAAAGGGGTCGAGCATGTAATAGCAACAAGGAATGCTTGCCATATGAGGCAAAAGACGTACAGGTTACCAAAGCAATTAAGAGCTGATGTGGGTGAGGAAATACAAAAAATGAAAGAACTGGGTATCATAGAAGAGTTGAGGAGTGCTTGGTCATCCCCAATGGTACTTCCAAACAAAAAGGAAGGGGATGTTAGAATCTGCCTTGATTTTAGGAAACTTAAGTGTCATAATTTGAGTTACTGTATGCCCAG
Source organism: Neoceratodus forsteri (assembly GCA_016271365.2). Lineage (NCBI taxonomy): Eukaryota > Metazoa > Chordata > Ceratodontiformes > Ceratodontidae > Neoceratodus > Neoceratodus forsteri. The sequence goes on along the minus strand of CM057453.1, from coordinate 817,593,607 downwards.
CATAGATGATTTGGTGGACAGACTGGGGAGTGCAAATTATATCAGTACCCGTGATCTCACCAAGGGTTACTGCAAATCCCTTTAGCTAAAGAATCCAGAGACAAAACTGCATTTGCCACTCCTGTTCAATTCGATCAGTTCACCACCATGCCATCTGGTTTACATGGTGCACCAGCTATGTTCCAGCGGTACATGGATGTAATTTTATCACCTTACACTGGTTTTTCTGCTGCATACCTGGATGATGTTGTGGTGCACAGTCCGGACTGGAAAAGCCACCTGGAACACCTACGAGCAGTTATCCAAGCTATCAAAAATGCAGGTCTGACTATTAATCCTACCAAATGTGCACTGGGCATGCAGGAAACCAGATATTTGGGCTATGTGTTGGGAAATGGAGAAGTTAAGCCAGAGATTTCTAAAATAGAAGCTGTAGTTAACAGCCCTGTCCCTAAAACAAAGAAACATGTCAGGTCGCTTTTAGGGCTGGCTGTTTATTATCAAAGATTTGTTCCCAACTTTGCTGAGTTAGCTACTGTCCTCACTAAACTCATGAAAAAACGGTATCCAAATAATGTGAAATGGACCCCAGAATGTGATGAAGCTTTTCAAGCCATTAAGGCTGCATTATGTTCAGCCCCTGTTTTAAGAAGCCCAGACTCTGAGAAACCATTTTTGTTAGAAACAGATGCATCAGAGGTAGGTCTAGGTGCAGTCCTGTGTTAAAGTATAGATTGGATGGAACATCCTAGTCTGTGCATAAGTAGGAAGTTGCATGACAGAGAAAAGGTACTCTACCATTGAAAAGGAATGTTTAGCAGCAAAGTGGGCCATGGAGTCCCTTAAGTTTTATTTGCTAGGAACTGACTTTGTACTTAAAACAGATCACAATCTTCTCTGTTGGCTTAACCAAATGAAAGATAATTCCAGAATCACAAGGTGGTACCTGGCACTACATCCATTTAAATTCAAGGTGATACATAAATCTGGTAAAGAGAATAGCAATGCTGATTTTCTGTCAATATGTGGATCAGGAACTGAGGGTTCTGAAGGTTGAAAAACAAATGTACGAGTTTAAACTTTACTGTTTGCTGTACTGTTATGGAAAAAAGATACTGCACATGTGCTTAATTTCTGAAAATTAGAAGTTAAAGTTAGAGAATTAATAGAAAGTTTTGGAAACCTGTTTGATAAAAACAGGTTCCCTCTTAAGGAGGGGGTGTATGTGATAGGGTTGAATAGGACCCTGTCCCAGTTGTTATGGAGAGTTTGAATGCAAGGATCTGTTCTTTCCTTTCCTTTCTTGTCTGGTTGAGGAACCAAATTTTCTTGTGAGACCTGGGACTTGATCACCCTGACGGTCTCGCAATTCTCTGCCTCTCACTGTCTCTAAGTATTCCCTTGCATATCTGCTGGTATAAAAATATATGCAAATCATTATGTGGAAATTTAACTGATAGTGGGATCCCTTTGTTTAGAAATGATATAGTGTTACTGTTGAAATGTGTATATATAGTTTGAGATGATTGCAAAAAGCTATTGAGAACTCATGAGAGCAGCTTTTAATCCCTTTTTCAGAAGCTGTGGAGAAGGGGCCTCAGTTCTGGAACATTGTGTTCTTGCTGCACCTGCATGAAATTGACAAGAACATTTAAAAAAAAAACAGGATGCTTGTTAAGAAGGGGGGTTGCAAAGACATATGACAGAGCTGCAATGTTTTGGGAGACACACAGAGATTGAAGGAAAACTCAGATGGATCTCTGTTTATTCTGCCTTTGTAAATAGCTATTCTGAACAATTTTTTTATGTTACTACTAGTACTAATAAATACTTTTTGCCAATTCTACAAGATGCTTCTGTTTTTTCCTATGATTCCTGACCTGTGCCTCAATGACATCTCCATTCTCTCCTTTCCTCAAGTGAGTATGTATTTAATTCATTGAGTCTTTCCTTGTAGGGCTTCTGAGGCAGGCCATGCACCATTTTGGTTTCCCTTCTCTGTACTGCCTCCAACCAGTCTATGTCCTTTCTGAGAGGGGGGCCTCTAGAAATGAAAATTTTATGTACCTACCGCAATTCTTGATCTTCCTGTGTATCTTCACCATTCACCACTGGTGGGTTCAAGCCGGAAGTGCTAGGATCCCACGTGAAGCTTTTTGGCTTTAAAAAGCTTTCTCCCTATCTGGAGGAGGGGCCGACATGGGGAACACTGCCACCCTCAAGGCCAACATATTAGGTGGTGCTCACGGGTTGGCCAGTAATGGACATCGGCCCCACCATCACCTCAGTTCTGCTCGCCAGAGAGGGAAACTAGAGATAGAGAAAATGGGAGGAGGTTGGGGCAAGGGAGCCCAAGAGATAGGAAAAGGAAAGGATATAAACTGAAAAAGGAAATAAGTGGGCTACAAGAGAAGGGGTAGGAATCTAACAGGGTTTTGGAGATGGACCCCAACCACCAGGCAGGCCAGGGAAGAGTAGGAGGAGGGGTGAAATAAGAGAGAAAGAAAAGATCAAGAAGAATAAAGGAAATAAGGGGAGAGAAATGGAGAAAGAAAGAAGGAGAGGAGGAACATCCCCTCCAGAGTGCCTGAAGTTTTCTCCTGGCAGATCAAAGGGAGGATCCCAAGCTTCACTGTCACCCTTCCCCTTTTTTTTTTTTTAGGAGTCCGATGATCAGAAAGCTATGCTGAAGAGCTCAAGAGTCAGGAAACTGAATCTACTGAGGGCATAGAAGGAGTTAAGACCTCACAGGAGTGAGCCTCTACAGGCAGTCAAGGTCATAGCAGACCAGGTGCCACTGCAAGGTCTGCCGGAGAAGAACAGCTATCTGCTCTCTTCCCTCGCAACAAGAAATGGGGACAGGACCCACCTCAAGACAAAATCCCCTCTCAGGAGTCAAAAGGAAGAGAGGTCCCGGGGCAAAGGAAGAGTTGTTGGCCCCTATGCCCAGCACCACCAGTGGTGGTGAGACAAGGATGATGACCTCTAGATGAGGTTCAGGACCTCCAGGAAAATCCCGAGGGGGTACTCCACCTCATTGGAACCCAGGAGTGGGTTACCTGTGGTGGTTAAAGTTGAGCCAGTTAGGACTTCACTAGAAAGGAGGAGGCCCCCATAGTCTCTGTGATAGCAACAGGAACTCAATCAAGGAGTCTGGACAGATTGTTTTAGGGAAGAGGAGCCTGTTAGGGACAGGATCCCCTAGGTCCTGAGAGGCCCCAAGAGAATCTTCCCATCACAACCAAGCAAGGCCCTGAGGAGGCCCTAGGAAGAAATGGCAAGAGCTTCTACTTGCCCTCTCCCCAGAGGTGGGTCCCTGGTGCTTCAAATGAAGTGGCAGTACACAGGAAGATCAAGAATTATGGTAGGTACATAATTTTCATATCTTACCTGTGTCAATCTTCACCATTTATTACTGGTGGGTGAGTACGAAGCACCACGGAGGTGGCACTGGCACCTCCCTAAAGGCTAAGCTTAGCCTTCAGCCTCTTGTGGGGAACTCACAACAGGAGGGGGCTCACTGGACGTCTGGCCAGAGCTGCTACTGTTCAGGAAGAGGTTAAGCCTCCTTGCCTACAGCAGAGAGAGAGAGAGAGGGTGCCCTGACAGTTCTCACCTGGCCCTGCGGGAGAAATAAATGGGCCCCCCAGAATGGCAAGGTAGTCACCCTATGCCAGGCAAGGAGTGACAACCGGTAGAGTCGGCGCCACAATGTCCGCCTAATGCAGACTGCCGATCCAACAACTCTGGAGGCTACTGCATTGGCATCATAAGACGCCTGTGCTTGGTGTCTTGCCAGCTCCAGGCCTTGAGTGGAAATGGCAATGGCCCACCCACCTGGTTGCCTCACTATCAGGCATGACTGCCAGGATCTGACCCAGTGTAGCCCACATGCACTTTTCATAGAAACATAAAAGTTGTAGGCAGATGGGGACCTTATGATCCATCAAGTCTGCCCTTGTTTTCCTACCCTCCCACTTAGCTGCCTGCCTGAGTATCCTGCAATGCCTGTCCCATGCCCGCTTGAATTCCCCCACTGTCTTCACCCCCACCATCCCCCTCTGGCAGGATATTCAATGGTTCAAAAACATACTCCATGAAGCAGAATTCTCTTATGTTGCTCCTGAACCTACCCCCTTGAGGTGAAGGTCATGCCCTCTTATCCTGCTATAGTCTTTTACCTGAAAGAGGTTCTGTGCCTGTACCTTGTTGTTGCTTTTAAGGTATTTAAATGTCTCTATCGTGTCTCCTCTCCCCCCCCCCCAAGTCCTGCACTGCTCTAGAGAGTATAGATTGAGTTAATTGAGTCTGGCTTCATACGGTTTCTAGTGCAAGCCCTGCACCATCTTTATTGCTCTTCTCTGTTCCATCTCCAGCCTATGTGTCCCTCCTGAGGTGTGGCCTCCAGAACTGGGTGCAGTATTCCAGATGGGGTCTTACCAGGGATTGATACAGAGGCATGATCACTTCATGCATCCTGCTTGTGATGCCCCTTCCTATGCATTCCAGGATGCCAGTAGCTTTTAGTGCTATATTCTCACATTGTTTGCTGACCTTGAGGTCATCTGATATGATCACCCCCAGGTCTCGTTCTAGCCTTGTTTCAACCAGCTGCTCTCCTCCCATTAAATACAGTTTCTCTGGGTTATGTTTTCCCAGGTGCATGATTTACATTTTTTGGCACTGAATTTCAATTGCCATATCCCTGACCATTCCGCCAGCTTTCAGAGATCAGATTCCATGCTTTGTTGCCCCTCTGGTGTGTCAACCCGGTTGCCGATTTTGGTGTCATGAGCAAACAGGCACACTTTTCCCTTCAGTCCATCCGCAATGTTGCTGATGAATATGTTAAAGAGGATCAGCCCCAGAACTGAGCCCTGTGGAACCCTGCTAGTTGCCCTACTCTCCTCTGACAGAGTGCCATTTACTAATACCCTCTGTGGTCTTCCATTTAACCAGTTCCTGACATAGCCTGTTACCTTAAGCCCGAATCCCATGTTTTCCAGTTTATTGACTAGTCTCCTGTGTGGAAATGAGTGAAATGCCTTACCGAAGTCCAGATAAACCACATCCACTGCCCCAACCCGATCCACTGTTCTAGTGACCCAGTTGAAGAAATCTACCAGGTTTGTCTGACAGGACTTCCTTGCTGTGAAACCGTGTTGTTTTGTGTCATGCTGACCACTTTCTTCCAAAAAACAACAGTTCTTTCCTTCAGTAGGGACTCCATCAGTTTTCCCACTACTGAAGTTAAACTAACTGGATGGTAGTTTCCTGGCTCTTGCTTGCTTTTGCTCTTGTGGAGTGGCACTACTGTTGCCATCTTCCAGTCCTCCGGAACCTCCCCACTCTCCGATTCATTGAAGAGCACTGCTAAGGGGGCTGCTAGTTCCCTCCCAAGTTCCTTAAGTATTCTTGGGTGAATCCCATCTGGTCCCATAGTTTTATCCACCTTTAACTTGTTGATTTTCTCCAGTACTCATTCCTCTGTGAAGGGACTCGTATCTGTACCTCCAAGTAGAATATTCTTTTTGCCTATTGTTGGACCGCTGCTGCCTGTTTCCTGTGTGAAGACTGAGCAGAAATATTCATTGAGTGCCTCTGCCTTCTCTCTGTCATGTTCCGTGGGCTGCCTGTCATTTTTTGTGATTCTAACAATGCCTCTCTTAGTCTTCCTTTTTTCTCGTATGTACCTGTTGAATGTTTTGTCACCCTTCTTCACTCCCAGAGCTATCCTCACCTCTGTCTGTACCTTGGCATTTCTTATCACTTTCCCTGCCTGTTTTAGCTTTTCTTTATATTCTGTTATGTCAGCCTCTTTCCCTGATTCCTTGTACTTTCTGAAGGCTTTGCACTTTTCCCTCACCATGGTTACCACCTCTTTGGAAAACTATAAGTGATTTTTCCTTTTTATTCTTACTGACCTGGTGGGCACCCTGTGATGTGACCATGGTTATTGCATCTTTCAACCTTGTCCAACACTCCTCGACGCTCCCCTCTGTTGTGTTACTAAGATTGTCCCTCAGGCAGGCCTTCATTTTTGTGAAGTCTGCCCTCCTGAAGTCAAGGACCTTTAGCTTAGAGTGTGTGTTCTCAGTGCTGTTTACCTTGAACCATACAATGTGATGGTAACTGTATCCCAGGTGGTTCTCCACTTCGACACCCAAAACCCTTTCGCTATATATGAATACCAGGTCAAAGATTGTGTTTCCTCTTGTGGGTGTCTTCACTAGCTGACTTAGGCCTGCTTTCTGTAGTGTAACTAGGAATCCCCTTTTTTCTGATGCTGCTGTGCGGAAACTCCAATCAATGTCTGGTAGATTGAAGTCCCCTACCAGCACTATGCCCCCTTTGTCTGACCCCTGAAGGATGGTTTCCAGGATATGCTTGTCTCTGGTTTCCTCCTGATTTTGGGGTTTGTAGATTACTCCTACCTGGATGGGTGGCCAGCTTCCAGCCCCGATTGTAATCCATAGATCCTTGGTTTCTCCCTGTGCCTGCTGGATTTCAGTAGCATTTATGGTATCTTTAACATAAATAGCTATTCCATCCCCCCTCCCTTTTTCCCAGTCCTATCTCTCCTGAACAAGTTATACCCTGGGATAGTCACCTCCCAGTCATGATTGTTCGTGAACTTTATTTCAGTCATGGTAACCTAGTCCAGTCCTAGATTCATAGGTAACTACGAGTTCAAGGGACTAGCCCAAAATGAACCTGCCACCAACTAGCTTAATGGAGGATAAGATATTTTTTGTCACCCATGTGGTTGTCAAGATTAACCTTAAACTGTTCTAAATTTGCACTTAAAACCACAGCAGGCGGCACGGCATTCCAGATCAGTGGTACTCTTTGGGTTATAAACCTATTTCTTTTCACTGTATTATTAATAATTGTTTTTAATTTCAATTTATGAGACCTAGTGGTACAGTGAGTTATGTGCCACTCTAAGCAGATTGTTTCAAACAGGGCAGTATCCCAAGTTGCCCTGTATACTAAACAAAGAGCCCCTCTCAATGATCGATATTCAAGTGAGAATAGCCCTAAGGATTTGAGTCAATTTTCATAAGTGAGATTATTTAAGTTGGAGACATTTCTAGTCTGTCTCCTTTGAACTTTCTCAACTGTGGCTTTTCCACCTAATGAGGTGGGTACACAGATCAGGGCACAGAAATCTAAATGGGATCCAACCAAACTAGAATACAAGGGCACAAGTACCTCAGGTTCCCGGCATTTGATATTTTTTAAAATATAAGAAATCATATTATGGCATTTCTTAACTGTTTTATTAGTATGCTCACTGAATTTTAAATTATTTGTAATGTGGATCCCTAGATCTCTCTCTGAGGTGACCACTTGTAGTTGTGTGTTATTCTAACAGTATACAGCCATCCTGTTATTTTTACCAAGGTGCATAACCTTGCATTTAGATGCATTGAAGTCAGTTTGTTCTCTGAAGCCCAAAAGGCTAGGTGATTCAAATTAGTTTGAAGAGACATGATTGATTGATTATCATTCACTATACAATGTAGCTTGCTATCATCAGCATATTTATTAATCCACACCCCATTATTAGCTTGCATAGTTGCAATCAAGATGTTGAATAATATGGGGCCCAAAACAGAGCCCTGAGGCACCCCGCTGGTGACTTTGCCCCAATCCGACCTATGCCCTCAAATGTTAACCTGTTGTTTTCTATCCATTAACCATGACTTAATCCACTTAATAATATTCAGGAGTATATTAATCTTTACTAACCGTTCAACCAGTATTTTGTGCGATACAGAATCGAATGCCTTTTCATACTCTAGAAAGATGACATTGACTGGTAATCCTTCATCTAGTGCCTTACTAATTGGCTCAAAAATATTTGTCAGATTGTTCTGACATGATCTCCCCTGAGTGAAACCATACTGGGAAATGTCAATGTGATCATTTGCATAAATATGTGCATTGATTTTTTACGATAGTAGTCTTTCCATGATTTTACCTATGCAAGAAGTCAGACTAATTGGCCTATAATTAGAAACTTTTTGTTTTGCCCCTCCTTTATGGACAGGAATAACTGTGGCCATTTTCCAATCTGAGATTGCTACACCTTCCCTTATAGATGTATTATATAAGAGGGTTAATATGCCCGACAGCTCATAAGCAGTTTCTTTTATAAATTTAGGAGGAATGTTATCTGGCCCTGCTAACGAGTTTGATTTTATTAGGTTAATAGTGGTTATAATATCCTTTTTAGACAAAAAAAACAGTGGTGTATCATGTTTGTGTTGGCCCACTTGATAAGCTATTTCTTTTGATTTGAATAAAGTAAGAATTACATTTGTCAGCCATAATTTGTCTGAAATAAGGTTGTTGTCATTTACTATTGGTCCAACTTTGGGCCCACTGCCTTTTAAAGAACCAATATAATTGAACAATATTTTTTGTTGTCTTTAGTTATTGTTGCCACGTTATAGTCAAGGTTTTTTTTGCCATTCTAACGGCTTTTTTTTTGTCTTGTTGGCTTTTATGTTAAACCTATTCCAGTTGTGTTCAGTTTTTTTTGTTTCTTATATTTGTCGAAGGCCCTATTTTTATTCTTGATTAATCTCTGAATATCTGTGGTACCATAAAGGAAGTCTCTTATAATTATTATATTTTTATACAGTCATGCACCCAGCACTTTATATAGTATTCAAGTCTGTTTCTAATTATTTTCCACATGCTTTCAGAGTCGAGATCTTTCAGTTCATCTTCCCAGTTAGTAAAATATTCCTTAATCCTGGCATAATTAGCTTTGAAGACATTTTTTGTTTTAGTAATACCTTTGACAGTGGTGGTGTAATATTTAAGTGTCCAAGAAACCTGCAGTGATCACTGTCACCTAGTGGTTTTGAGCAATTTGGGATGTTCCCGAGTCTTTGATGTTTGTAAAGATTAAATCTAGGGTGTTATCATGCCTAGTAGGATAGGAGACCAGTTGTTCTAGATCATGTTGTAATATAACATCCAGAAATCTGTTTTCAAAGGCACTTTTACCTTCCAGAGTTTTCCAGCATATGTTCAGCAGATTAAAGTCACCCATTGATATAAGGTTGTCCAACTGATTCATATTTTGGATAGTGTCCAAAAAGATGTTGTTACTTAAGGCGTCCAAGTTGGGGGGGTGGCAACAAAGACCCATGGTTATGGCTCTTTTTTTCTAAATACATTTTTACCCAGATAATCTTAAGAGTCTGAGGCTAGGTGATCACCATCCTTGATTTCATAACTATTTAGGTTCTCCTTTATATAGACAGCAACCCCTCCACCTTTAGTTGCAGTCTGATTTTTTTATATAGAGGTATAACCTGGAATGTCTTGGCACCAATCGGAGTTCTGCCTCAGCTATTGTGGCAGTGAGGTCTGGCATCTTGTTAGCCAGACTGCGTGTATTGAGACATAAAGCTGTCCATTCCTGATGTGCATCCCCATTTGTGATACTTACCTTTTTGTTCTTGTTTCTCCCTTTAACTTTTTTTTTTGGCCATTGTCAGTTTCTGACAGGGTTGCATGCTTTCTGCCTTCTGCAACTGTTACCCTGGAGTGTCCTGTAGGATTGGTGCTAGCTGGAGGGGAAGAGATGGCAGGCTGTACGTGTGCTACTCCTAGAGCTGCTGTCTTCTCCTCATCTGGTAATTTAAATCCCCTGCATGGACATCACACTTTTGGCCCAGTGCTTCAACAGCCAGGTGGAGGCTGTCGAATTTGAAGAACTGCCTTTCCCAGAAGTTGTCCCAGTTTCCGACAAAGTTATGCCCTCTTGGTGTGGCACCAGTCTTTGAGCCATACACTGATGTTCACCTATCTCCTTCTTGCTGATTTTCTGCCTTTTTTTTCCTTTTCCCAAACAGGCAGAACCGCTGAGAAGGCAATGCTGGATGAAAGGGAAAACAATTTCTCCCCGAGTTGAGCAATGTGCTCCTTAACCTCCTCTTCTGGCTGGCTAGCAAGGGCATTGGTCCCTAGGTGGACCAGGATGTTAGAGCCTATACCTTCTCTTTGAATTATGCTGACTGTTCAATCAGTGTCCCTCCTAGTGGACACTCCTTGGAGACATTAGCCCTGCACATCCGCCCACTCGTTTTGGCTCAGGTGAGGATCCACATCGCGAATCATAGTGTCCCTTATAATTATGAGCTGTTTCCTGTTGCCCTTGGAATTCTGCTTATAATGGTGTTTTGCTACCCTGTTGCTTTCAGTTTGGTGCTGAACTGAGGCCACATCTCTTCTTTCTAATGGTACAGATGCAAGAGGCATGTAGCGGTTTTCCATGTTTAAAGTGTTTTGCCCATTAGGGAGTTTTGATGGGGTGCTGCCTCCTTTTCCCTTAACCAGCTGCCACCCCCTAAGTATGGTTGTTCTTTAGGGGAGAGGTGTGCTGATTTGGTGCCAGTGATATGGAGGTGCATTCCCATAAGAAAAGTTTTCCTGTACATGGTTACATAGGAGGTTGATCTCACCCCAAGCTTTGCGGAGCTGAGATTTGAGATGACATATCTCCCAGCATATGGGACAGCGGCCTGCCTCTGGGCGACGTATCCATTGAAGAGTGTCCCACAGTGCTGGCAGCCAGTTATGTCCATATGTGTTGCCAGTGGACAAAAAAAAGAGTGTGGAAAATAAACAAACAAGATGAACAAAAAAAAAAAAAAAGTGTGTAAAGTAAATGATTAAGTTGCCAATCTCCTGTCCTGGGCCTGCATGGACAAAAGAGAACCTGCAGAGTGAAGCTAAAGAATTTTTTTTTCTGAGATGTTCAGTAGGTCCCACCCTTTCCTTACTTCCACTGGAAGGATATGAGGCAGTCACGGGCTATATTAGAGGATGAGCACAGGATGGGTGGGTACTTCCCCTACAGGTACCTGCAGAGAAAAGTAATCAACTTTTGGCAGTGGCTCCAAGAAACATCACCAGCCACAGCACCATGTGTGACTGATGTGCCACGATGGAGAGTAAGAGGTGTGCCAAAGAGAAAACTCTTCTGCCCCAGCAATCAAACTCTGCAGAATCCGTCTCTGCAGAGCAGTCTCTTGACAGGCGCAGATGCCCAGAAGGGGTATCAAGCCACTCACAGGCCAATCTGGAGTGGGGCATAGATCCTGGAGACCCGGTGGGAGTGCAATATCTGCGCTGACAGTACTAAGGGGCTGGAGAAGAGGAAGCAGGAAGCTGCCAGGCACTGTGTGACTCCTCAATGAAGGGACGAGGCCATGGAGGGATCACCACTGATTCTTGGCTGTATTCCCCAAGGATTTGCCAGCATGGCATGCGTAGGATTGTGCTGGGTGGAAGCAGAAAGATGGAGTTCATCCAGCATTGTCATCAAGAACCACTGCTACTCTGTGAAATCAGCATCAGAAGAATGGTAAGAGAGGGAGTCTTCTTCCCTGAAGGAGGAAGTCGATGATGTGGAAGGACTCTGCATAGGCTGCGACAAAGCTGAAGAAGGAGATGTAAACATCATCTTGTCAATGGCTCTAAAATAAAAAGGGAAGGCGCACTCTGTCGCCCCATACTGCTCCCATGTGGGGGGCCCCAAAGGACCAGAAAAACCTGGGAGAAGAGGGGGAGGAGGCAGAGAGGAAGGAGGTTGAGAAGAATGGTCCTAGGAGACCAAAGCCCCGCTGCCAGGGCTTTGGGCCCAAGTGGGGGACACCCTCTCTTGGGAGGGGGCTGCACTGCTCAGTCACTACCTGCTGCTCAAACCCCCCTAAGCCAGCAGGGTGAAGCCCTAGGGGAGAACCCCTGGTGAGGAGGCTGGAGTTGTACAGACCCAGAAGGGTGGCCCCTGTCCCCACCCACAGCAGGACTTCGACCTCTAGATGGGGGGAAGGAGAGCCTGGTCCAGCACTCTGACTCTGCCCTGGGTTGACCGGGGGCCAATGGGACAGAATGGGATGCCGACCAGGCCACCACTCCCCCTGACCCAGAGGACCATGACCTGCCCCTCAAGAAAGGTCCTATCTTGGCGACTGTTCTAAGGGAAGGGGGAAGAGAAAAACTGGCACCTGGAACAGCCTCGAGCTCCCCCTTGGACTCTGTGTTGGTGCAGATAGCTGATGCGGTGACAGAGATGGCATCTCTGATGGGGACAGCCCAAGAGGTAGCGCCATCACCCGAAGTGGCACCGATTACAGCGTTGTCACCAGAAGTGGCATTGACATCAATGTCGATGCTGCTATCAGCACCAACCTCAAATGCGGTGCCATCCTCTGGAATGGTGCTGACCAAGGCACTAACCCCAGAAATGGCGCTGACTGCAGCACAGTCATTGAGCGCGGCACCGCAAGTGGTGCCATCACCCGAAACAGCACAAGCACCGGAGATGGCACTGGAGCTCTCCACGGCACTGAGGGTGGCACCAGCAGAGGGGAAGGTGGTGTCACGCACAGTGTTGACCCCAGAAGCTGTACCTAGGGAAGAAGACCTCCTGCTGAATCCAGGGAGCATCCATTGCTCCAGGGAACTCAGCTGCCAATCTGGGTCATCCTGGTCATCCCCTGATTCCAAGGAGAAGACCACTGTGATCCCCCAGAGAGGCAATCCCAGACACTCTACCACTCCCGGTACTGAGGATGGTGTCAGGAGGGGACTCAGTGGCAACGGTGGTGCCACCTGGCTCACTGGCACTGGAGTCGGTGCCAGGAGCTGAGGTTGCACCTGCTGTAGCCCCCGAGGGAACCACTGATGCAGGCCCCACATATAGCCAAGATCTCAACACCAGGATTGGCCAGCTTCCCAAAAGGGGAATCAGGCCACAAGTGGTCCATGACCACCCCCCTAACTGCTCACCCAGGCCTCTGGTCTCAGTGAGACCTGAGTCAGCAGAGGCCTGTTGCCCCCCAGTGCATATAGCAGTGAGGGGGTGGCCAAGGAGGAAGGCCCAGGGACCTTACCTTGGTGACCCTCGTGCAACTCTGACCACCAAAGGTCGTGGGAGTCGGGGCCCAACCTCGCCATGCGGGTAACTAAGGTTCAGAAGTCCATGGTGAAACAGGCGCTGCACTGATCCATGCTGTAGTTTGGTCCCAGGCAGGTGAAGCACCGGTCATGTGGGTCTGTTACAGAGAAATGACTACCACAGGGGCACCAATGCATCGGGGTAGTCCCCACCTTACAGTGTTTTTGCCCTGAACTCATGATCAGCCACACACAAAAATAACAAAAATGAAGTAAAAGACTCAATGCCAAACTGTTAATAAAATAAAAGAACAGTGCCAGTAACGGTGATGAACTAATTGCTGTTGAATCAACCAATGTACAAATGATCAGAACTGAGTTTCTGGAAGCTTCGAAGTGAAGATTGCTGTCCCAGTGGAGTTGTGCTGTTCTCAATGGCAGGAGAAGCAGAACTGAGGTGATGGAGGGGCCAATGTCCATTACTGGCCAACCCACAAGCGCCACGCAAGACGTTGGCCTCAAGGGTGGCGTCGTTCCTGTCGGCCCCTCCTTCATATAGGGATAAAGCCTTTTAAAGCTAAAAAGCTTCCTGCGTGGTTCTAGGGCCTCTGGCTTGAACCTGCCAGTGATGAATGGTGAAGATTGACACAGAAACTCCAGGTGTGGCCTCACCATTGATCTATATAGAGATAACACTACCTCCCTTTTTCTGTTGGTGATACCCCTCCCTCCCTATGCACCCCAGCATCCTACAAGCCTTTCCTACTGCCTTGCTACCTTCAGATCATCAGATACGATGACCCCCAGATCCTATTCCTGTTTTGTTGTTAACAATCCCCCCCCCCCAAATGATAAATTGCCCTTGGGTTTCTGTGCTCATTGTGCACAGTTGACAGTTTTTGGTGCTGAAGCCCAGCTGTCAAACCCTTCACCAGTCTTCCAGTTTTTTTTAGACCTTCGTTCATTTTCTCCACTCCCCAGTGTGTATATTTATTGAATTTTGGTAACTGGGTAAGTCCACTGAGACAATCACAGTCCCTTTTTCAGGGGTGACCCAGAAGTGCTACAAAGTGATGTGCAATACAACTTCCAAACATTAACAAAGACAAGGAGGTACAAGGCAGTGAAGAAACAAAATGTCACATAAAAACAGTATACAATAATAGATATAAGCCAGGCCCCTAGAATTCTATGGTCAGAATTTTACAGAACTTGCATCTACCGCAGAACTTCTATGGTGCCTCAGAATTCCTCTTCTTGTTGATTTTTATTAATATTTCTGTTTTCCATAGAATCTGGTTCCCTTCCCCTCTTTTTATGTCCTAAACCCCCTATATGCTCAGAATGTGATGTTACCATTGCTATAACATCATACATTAGCTAATGAAATGGCTGCAATCTGCAACAGAAATGAACAGTCACTTATCTACCACAGCTCCCACTGCCAGAGATGGTGGCACTGCATATCAGGCATGGTGATATTTGCTCAAGCTGCACTACAGCCTAATACAATTTTCAGTCTTACATTATTGCACTAGGTCCAGCTTAAACAAAACCTTGTCAATAGCACAGACCTGTTAAGCCCATACCTCACTTTGTACAAACCTATTTGTGCCTTTAAGGTATAGAGATGCCATCTGAAATGAATAACTGGTAAAATGAATTTAACTGTCATTTTTAAGAAAAATAAAGTAATTATGCCCAGAAAAGTGGAATATAATACTGTGTTGACCTATTGAAAGAATAGACCTGTTAAATAAATAATTGCACTGTACGCATTTTTGCCAGGGTTACTCATTACATACTGTCATTAGCTGATAGAATCACCAAAAGTTATGGAGAAATGTTGTGTGCAGGGACAGCTGTTGGGCCAGAGGGTAGCATGCTGTGTTTCTGTGCCAGCAACTCAGGTTCAGAGATTAGCTCTGGGAGCTGGCTGGGCAGCACAAGGATTGGTGGAACAAATCATTGCTCGGAGCCTGGGAAGATATGATGCAGTGTTCCGTCACATGGTGGACACATTGTGCTGGTCTGGAGAGTTCTATCTCACAATAGGTGGCCTGATGGTGTTACACACTGTGTCAGGGAATGCAGGTTGACATCAGAAATGAGTTTTACAATAACTCCTCTATTCTATTTCTAATGGGACCTGTATGAATGAGGATGCAAGTTCATGGAAATTAAAAAAAAATATATATATGTATACACACAGGGCTAGAAATAATTTTTTTGAGATGCCTGTCCGAGGGACAGGTGGAATGTAAATATTGCCTGTCCGGACAAAGTTTTACCTGTCCACATTTTTGTGAGGTGAATTTTAACTTAAAACATAAAATGGACTGTAAAGTGGAAAGAGAGAAAACTGTTGCTTTTTGGGGGGTTATTTTTCAAGGTAAAACACTGATTGAGTCTAGTCTATTTCTGAATCAGAACTTGAATCAAGTCTGCAGCCATATGGTCTCACATGAGGTCTTCTCTTTTGTTTTCCAGATTTGAACCATAGTGTTATGGCATCCTGCAGGTCAAATGTAGCAACGCTAGCATCTGACAGCTTGACATGCATTAGTTCAGATGTAGTCATAGGAGACAGACAGGACCGCCAGTCAGACTTCACTCTGCCCATCAAGCTGAATCCTCTCTCAACTACTGCAGTTTGGGTTGGGATCAGTAGAGCTATTGTGACTAAGACCAGAATATCAGGGAATCACTGTTCATGTGAATCATTATGGAGAATTTTTTGCCAGAAATCCAAATAGTGAAATTTGGAGACAGCTCATTCAGTGATTTTTCATAAGTGGTTTAAGCTCTAACCATTGCGCTTCAATCAAGTTTATATTATTATTGTGTTTCTTCAGTAGGTCACTGTAGTGCTCTGTGAGGGTTCTGACTTCCTCATTGCCATAAAGGGCTAGTTGGTCATGGTCACTATCTGGTAACTGTAATGGGTTAAATATACTGAATGACCGTAGGACTTTGTTTTAAAACTGGAAAATTGTGAGTTAATACTTTCAATTGTAGATGAAAGAAGGCTTGTAACATCACGCAACACTGCCTGTTTGGTTCTATCTATAGAATATCCCCTTTCTAAGTTAAGGAAGATGTCAGATCCACAGAACTGAACCTGAGCAGTGGTTGAGCCTGTCAGTTGACTTGTTCTAGTGTCACTGTCAGCTGTGTCAGAGTCAGGGAGCAACAGCAATTCGTTACAGACTTTGTCAAGTTTATCCTGTGCAGGGTAGTTCTCTAGCCAGAGCACCGTGCTTTCAACCTTGCTGACTATTGTTTCTACTGTTGAGCTGTCTCTCTGTAGAGTTAGACTGAAGGCCATCATGACAGAAAGGTATTCAGCCACAAACTGAGAAAAGAGGACATATCTCACAGTACTTATTGTTTTGAACAACCCACTGGCCTGATCTTTTGTTTGCCCTGGTGAGGAAGCAATGTGCTGTAAATGTACAACTAAGGCCTTGTAGCTGGACAGAATAACAGACAGAGCCCTTTCTCTGTTGCAACCCACGGGTCCCTGACACGTTAACTGGTTTGTGAATGGTGTACCTCATATTACTGGCTAACTCTTTGAGACCGAGCGATGTTTTGGGAGACTTATGGTATATTTTATAGATACCCATTAAGACTTCATCTGTTGTTTTCATGTATGGAATAGATGTTGCTGATTGCTTTATAGCTAGCTCCAACATGGGGCACTGCACTGAATCCTAACAAATGAGGTACATCTTTCAAAATCCTGCCAAACACCCCAGTCACTTTACCCAACATGACGGGTGCCCCATCAGATCCAAAAGCAACAATTTTTTCTTTACAGTCTTTACAGTCCAAGGTGAATTCTATGGCATCACCTATTGAGTTATAAATGCTTTCACCATTTGGAATACATACTGGCTGAAGGGAAACAAATTTGTTAACTGGACGGAAATTTTCCATTGTCCTAATATAGACTGCCTCCTCTTCTATTACTGAGGCATCAATGCTCGAGTCACATAGGACAGAGATGAAAGTGTTACTGTTAACCAGTTTTGCATCTTTTATCCTTATTGATTCTGAAATAAAATGTGTGAACGTTGCTGCCTGTTTGTCACTTCTATAACTGACTCCGACATTTGCACCATTTACATGTTGTAATTCTAAGATGCCAGGGAAATCTGTGAATGGGCGTTCTGAATTAATCAAATAAAGAGTTGTTCTAAACAAATGTTCCACTTGTATCGCCTCATTTTTTTCCATTTGTATTATTCCTTGTTCTATTGCTAAGTTGGAAGGGTCTGTGTTAGACACAGTATTTTTTTCATTGGCTAATTTATGAGGTTTGGAGAGTTCATGAGCTCGTACATTTTCAAGTCTCATGCTCTTACAGCCACTCATGAAAGTGTTTGTCTCCCTTAAGTATTTTTTGCAGTATGAGCAGGTCATGCCCACATCAGGCTCATATAGTAGCCACTCCCTATTTTTCTTCCAGGTCTCCTGGAACCCCCTTTTTCTTTTTGCCCCGGGACTCCCGCCACTTTCAACAGTAGTCAGAGTTGCTGGCATATCAGCACTGGCACTACAAGTTGTCACATCTGTGGCCACAATGGTGGTGTGAGTACTTGGTGCTACTGAGTCTATCAGTAATGGAGAAGCAGTACACATGGAAGAACCCGAGCTTTCTCCTCCCTCTTGGCTTGAAACCGAAGGCTTTCCTGTAATTTTTTTAAAGCCAAACTTTAACAAAGACATTTTTTTCCCCTTTTGGTTTACTTAGCTAGTACGAATTTAAAGTACAGTAAGCACTCTGAAGACAGTGGACACTACAGTGAAGTGATGATCAGAGATATTAGAAGACGTGAACAGTCTGTTCAGTTTTCTTTCCCTCCCTGTAAAACCCTGGACAAAGGAGTTTAATATTTATATTTTCCTCCCGCTCAGATTTCACAACTAAAACCTGAGGGGTATCCTGCTGTCAACCTGTTTTGTAATTTAATCCCCTACTCTCCCTTTGACAGTGCTTTCTTGAAGTTGTCACAGTGTCACTCAATTTTACTTTTATTCAGTTAGTCCAGTGGCAGAGCACAACAGCAGGCTGACAGGGGCTAGTTTAAATTAGTAGTAGTACAGTAAGTCTGTCAGTATCTATTTTCAAGGTTCAAGCTCTGGAGGCTTTACACAGGCTGAGTGAACAATAAGCTTTAATAGAGCCTTGCCTTCTCTCTCTCTGCACTCAAGATATATTTTTTTATTCAGAGTCAGAGATGATGAGACTTGCAGATCACAAGGTGTCTTTTGGCTTTGAGAGAGTTTTAGGTGTACTACAGGTACAGTGTCTGACTGCTTTGAGACTTGACTTACACTAAATAAATCCCTTGTTCACCTCCCCTCTCCTCCTCCAAGTACCAGCAGGACTGATGCACACAAACTGAGCCCCCAAATGCTAGAGCCCTGAGAAGGGCTGTTGAGAATTTGCAGAAGTCTTTTTTTTCACTTTTGAGACTAACTAAATAAATCCCTTGTTCACCTCCCCTCCTCCAAGTACCAGCAGGACTGATGCACACAAATTGAGCCCCCAAATGCTAGAGCCCTGAGAAGGGCTGTTGAGAATTTGCAGAAGTCTTTTTTTTCACTTTTGAGACTAACTAAATAAATCCCTTGTTCACCTCCCCTCTCCTCCTCCAAGTACCAGCAGAACTGATGCACACAAACTGAGCCCCCAAATGCTAGAGCCCTGAGAAGGGCTGTTGAGAATTGCAGAAGTCTTTTTTTCACTTTTGAGACTAACTTAATAAATCCCTTTGTTCACCTCCCTCTCTCTCCTCCTCCAAGTACCAAGCAGGACTGATGCACACAAACTGAGCCCCCAAATGCTAGAGCCCTGAGAAGGGCTGTTGAGAATTACAGAAGTCTTTTTTTTTTCCACTTTCTAAATAAATCCCTTCCTCTCCTCCTCCAGAGGCTACAGCAGCCCCAAATGCTAGAGCCCTGAGAAGGGCTGTTAAATTTCTGGGTTTTTCCCCACTCCGCTTCATGCTCTCCTCACTCTCGTTCCTCACCCCTATGGCCAGACTGAGTGAGGTGAGGAGGTGAGTCGCTTCAGTCAAGTTTTTCCTGCTCGCTGAGAGGTCAGGGTGACTTAGTAGCTGCAGTCACTTGACCCTCAGTCAGTGGGAATGGCAGCGAGCTGCACTTTTCAGCAGGCAGAGCTAGGCGTCATGATGTCGACACCGTCCGGAAACCTCCCGTCTGCCGCTGGGTCCTAGTGCCCAGCTCAATACTCCGGGCTGCAAATGTAAACCGCCTGTCCCCGGGACAGGCGAACTTCAAAAAACGGATGTCCCAGTTGGAAACCGGCTGTCCGGGATGGGTGGACAGCCGGTTATTTCTAGCCCTGTATACACATACACACACACACAGTATCTCTGTCTCTCTCACCACACACACATTTGTATGTATTTTACAGATTGCATATAAATATGTAAATGATGTATAATGGGAACCTCATGAGTGGTGTAGAAAGCACATACAAATATATAAGTGATAGTGGAAACCTCATTAGTGGGATAGATATCATGCGTATAGAAATACCTTATTTATCACATAAGATCCCCTCTGCATATGCCATTTATGCAACAGGCCAGGACCTTAAGGGAGAGACATTTATTTTGCTTTTTTAGGCATAAAATTATTTTTATACGTCTATTATTTTTTGAACTAGTGTTACTTTGCTTTCCACCATCCTGATTGCTATAAAAACTGCCACGAAAGTGAAGTCAGGATGACAAGCTGTCACTGTGATGTGGTAGTTTGTTAGTGCCGCAGAACTTCCACAGAAATTACAAACCACCGCCGCAGATGTTCTGCGGCAAATGGTAGTCTTGCCGCAGAACTTGGTCCCACTGTGCCGCAGAAAAGTAGGGGCCCTGGATATAAGCATGGTGTCCACTCTGTTGCAGATTTTTGTGTCATCTGTGAACAGGCATACCTTTCCTTCCAGCCCGTCTGCGATGTCACTAATAAAGACATAGAAAAGGGCCGGTCCCAGTACTGACCCCCTGGAGCACCCCCTGGTTACCTTACCTTCCTCCGAATGAACATTTACCACCACCCTCAAAGTTGTGCTACTTAGCCAACTCTGTACCCATTTCACTATCTTTGGACCAACTCACATGTTGCCTAGCTTGTTTACCAGTCTTCTGTGTGGATAGGTGTCAAATGCCTTACTGAAATCCAGGTAGGCCACATCCACCGCTCTTCCCTGATCCACTTCCCTGGTAACCCAGTCAAAAAACTCTATCAGGTTTGTTTGGCCAGATCTATCCCCTGTGAACCCATGCTGCCTTGGATCCTGCAATCTACTGGTGTTAAGGTATTCTCTTTAAATAGTTTCCATAACCTTGCCCACCACTGAAGTCAGGCTTACCAGTCAGCAATTTCCTGCCTCCTCGCTATTCTCACTTTGTGTAGTAGGACCACATCTGCCCTCCTCCAGTCCCCTGGAACTTCCCTCATATCCAGTGATAGAATAGGACAGTTAGGAGTCGCAGACAGTTCCTCCTTTAGTTCCATCAGTATCCTAGAGTGAACTCTGTCTGGCTCCATAGCCTTGTCTAATTTTAGTTTTGCTAGTTCCCTGAGGACTTTCTCCTCTATAAAAGGGCTAGTGCCCCCCTCCTTTCCCTTAATGCCCTTCTCCACTATCTGGCCTGTCACCTACCCCTTTCTTTGTGAATACTGAACCAAAATACTTATTCAGTATGTTAGCTTTCTTCTGGTCCTCTTCCACACTTCCCCCCTTCCCTTTTAGTCTTACTACCCCTGCTTTGCTTTTTTTCATTTCGCTTATGTACCTGAAGAAAGTTTTATCCCCCTTTTTGCTGATTTGGCAATGTTTTCCTCCGTTTCTGCTTTAGCTCTCCTCACTGCCTTACCTGCCTCATTTTGTTTCTCCTGATAACTCTCCCTATCCTCTTCCTTCTGTGTCATCTTGTACCTTATGAATGTCTGCTTCTTTTCCTTTACCTTCTGTACTACTTCCTTGGAGAACCATAGTTGTCTATTTCTTCTCTTGCTCTTAGTAACCTGCTTGACAAAGGTTTGTTGCCTTCTCAATGGCCTGTTTTATTCTTGCCCTGTTTTCCTGTACCCACCCTTATTTCCTATTCCTGCTAGGGCTTCCCGAAGGCACCCTCCAGTGTTCTTAAAATTGGCCCTCCTGAAGTCCAGAACCCTTGTTTTAGTGTGGCTTGGTTCTGGCCATGTCCTTATGCTGAACCACACCACATGATGATCACTGGTCCCCAGGTGGCTTCCAACTGTGATGTCAGCAACACTGTCCCTGTTTAACAGTACCAGGTTCAGTAACGACCCCTCACAAGTGGGTTCTTTAACTAGTTGCCTGAGGAACGCCCCCTGCAGAGAGTCTAGGATTTCCCTACTTCTAACTGATGCTGCAGGAGGTAGGCTCCAATCCACATCTGGCAGATTGAAGTCCTCCACTAACAGTATCTTGTTAACCATTCCTTGTATTTCATCTATCATATCCTTATCTCCTTCCTCTCCCTGTGCTGGAGGTCTGTAGATCACCCCTATCCTAATAGCGGCCCCCCTCCCTGTCTCCAGGGTGACCCACAGTACCTCTACTTTACTCTGTCTCCCTTGTATTTCTGTGGACTTTATTTTCTCTCCCATATAAAGAGCCACCCATCCTCCATTTTTTCCTACCCTGCCCCTCCTGAGTAACACATATCCTGATATGGCTACCTCCCAGTCCTGGTTTTCAATGCACCAGGTCTCATAATTGCTGCTGTGTCCAGGTCTCCTGCTGCCATGGTAACCTCTACCTTAGAGGGTATCATTACCTCAAAGAACTAAGGAAATCTTCTCTAGGACTAATCATTGCTAAGAAATGTATTTTGATGGCATGGAAAGATACAACTTCCCCCCTGTGAGAGCCTGGCTTAATTATACACTAGACTTACACAGACTAGAAAGAATCCACTACTATGCCAGAGACAAAGCAGACATCTTTGAGCGAATTTGGGAACCTTTCGGGAGTACAGCTACTATTTGTAATAATATGTACCCTTTTCGCAGGCAATCAATAGATCTGGTTATCCATCTCTAAATTGTTGAGCTCTGAAGATTCTGATTTATGAAATGTCTATGTCTGAGTTTAAAGCAGTTCTGAATATTATTGTACTATGGATGCTCAGATGATATGTATTTTTTCCTTTTCTATTATGCCTTTTATGCCCTTTTCTCTGTTTTGATTCAATTGTGTATGATTTCGTGTACCATTATTATTATTCTTTTTTAAAGGAATTTAGATATGGCTTTATTCAGCAAGGTAAGTATAAAGTCTAATAAGTTAATAAGGATTGACCGAAAAAGGATGAGAAGTTTGGGTGGAAATACCATTTTGACTATGTTAACCCTTCCAATAAGAGTCAGGAGTTTTATAAGATCTTTAGTAATATTATTCACCAGAACTGTAAAACTGGTATCACAAATCCATTGAGTATCTTTCAGAAGAATTGCCCCGGATATTTAATTGTATTTGCTGTTTGAACTGTATTCAATCAATCAAGGTTTTTATTGTTCAGCTAAAAAGCCATTACAATATTGTACAATTACTACTATAATACTTCACACAATAATATTAATATCACTTTGAGATGTAGATACATAAAAAACATTTCATTTACACACAAGATATCCAAACACTTACATATCAATATGAACAGGTGAATCTACCACCTTTATACATCATAAAATGCTTAATGACCATAATGTATCAATACTTTCAGCATTTGTTATTACCAGTGGTATCTAGAGATCCACCCATTCTCCCTAGTTAGGGGACTATCCCTGTCAAACCTGCCATTTAACCAACATATATGGGCCAGACACAAATAGAACTCTACTCTCAGAAGTACTATGTGGGGGAATTATCCAGGGAAGCCCGCTCTCTGGATCCAAGTTAGAAAAGAAGCCGCCAGTAACACCCATCCAATTGGGGAACTAATACTGAACATCCCACTGTGCATATGGTCCCATGTTCCAATTGCACCCCTGTATGATGGGAATTATGTACCGGCTAATTCTATATCCAATTCTGGGTCTTAAAAGACTTAAGCCCCCCAACAAAATCCTCACCGTTCCTTCTGCTTTCAGGTCCAATAATTTTGGGCTAATACCCACCATTAGTGGCTAGTTTGGGCAACTAGAAAGTATAGAGTTCCCCTGGGAACAAAGTGAAAAATCCACTAGCTGAATTATCTAACATTTAGTATTGTTTCAATAAAGCCATTACAATATTATATATAATTACAGAACATTTCACAACTAAAAGGCTGTGACAGAAGCTGACAATATCAGCTAATATTGCAACAGATCACAAATGTAACAGCCTAATATATCATGCAGTATAAGATAGCCATAAACTCATCCCCAGTAAGGCCTAACATTTAGCCACCATATCTGGACCTGTCACAAGTCGAACCTATACTCTTGAAGGTATCATATGAAAAATTATCCACGGATACCCACCTACCAGACCCCAAGCTAGGTAAAGGGCTGCTGGTAACACCCATCCGATTGGAGTGTTATTACATAGCATCCCACCATGCATGCGGTCCCATACTCCGATTACACTCTGGTATAATGGGAATTAGATACCCGCTGCTACCTCAACCAACTCTGGTCATAGTAAATTTGGGATTTTCCCCAGAGGAGTCCTCACAGTTCTCTCCAATTCTAGGTTCAAGACTTTAAGACTTGTTCCTAATATTGCAAGCCAAAATGGCCATCCAGAGATAAATCCAAATTCTCCAAAAGCTGAATAAAAGCATTTAAAGGACTACACGGGATTAACTTGAGCATCTTTAAGTATAATTTTGGGAAGTTGTGCTGAAAGCATGCATGAAAAATCATAAAGGCTTTATAATAATAAAAAGAAACATTTGGTCTATAACACACAATATCCAATATCTCACAGAAAAAAAGCAGCAAATAATAAAATATAAAATTTTGCTCTTTTAGGACATTGCAATCAATGTTCCTCTAAATACAATTCATAACTCAGAAATTCTCCATAACTGATATAATTCTTAATGGAGGTAACACTTTTGTGCAAGCTCAAGTGCCATAACAAATTGCAAATGGAGAAGCACTCAGTCCAAGATACATAGATACATAGACAGTGTCGGCAGATAAGGGCCTATGGCCCACCTAGTCTGCCCATTTGAGCTTGTAAGTTCAGTTTGTTTTCCTAGAAGTCTATTTCCCCTTACCCCTGACCTCTAGAATTCCTTTATGTCTATCCCATGCATTCTTAAATCCCGTGATTGTTTCAGCTCCCACCACTTCCTCTGGCAGGGTGTTCCACTTGTCCACCACCTGTTTGTGAAGAAATTCTTTCTCATGTTTCCTCTGAATCGTCCTCCCTCCAACTTCATCCACTGCCCTCTGGTCCTGAAACATCTTTTCACTTAAAAATAGTGTTTTCCTGCACCCTGTTCCTCCTGTAAGATACTTGTATGTCTCTATCATATCCTCTCCCTCCTCTCCTCCAGGGAGTACATGTTCAGTTCCTTCAACCTGTCTTCATAGGACTTGTGATGCAACCCATGCACAATCTTTGTTGCCCCTCTGAACCTTCTCTACCCTGTCTATGTCCTTACGTAGGTATGGTCTCCAGAACTGTACACTGTACTCCAGGTGGGGCCTCACCTAGTGTCTGTAGCAGCGGAATTATGACCTCCCTTTCCCGCTGGTGATGCCCCCACTATACATCCCAGCATCCTATTTGCTTTACCTGATGCCTTGTCACACTGTTTCTCACCTTGAGGTCACTGGGAGATGACAACCCCAAGATCCTTTCCTGCTTGTTGCTGGCTATATCCTCCTCCCCCAACTGATATATTGTGCTAGGTTTTTGTGCCCCATATGCATTATCTTGCACTTCTTTGCATTGAATTTCAACTGCCAAACCCTTGACCATTCTTCAAGTTTCTGCAGGTCCTTCTCATTCTGTCTACACCCTCTGGTGTGTCTACTCTGTTACAGAGCTTTGTGTCATCAGCGAACAGTGAAATTCTGCCTTCTAGATCCTGTGCAATGTCACTGATGAAGATGTTGAATAGGACCGGTCCCAGCACTGATCCCTGTGGTACCCCACTGGTCACTCTTCCCTCTGTGGAGTGACAGCCATTTACCACCACCCTCTGTGTCCTGCCACCCAGCCAGTTACCTACCCACCACACTACTGTCCTGCCCACACCCATATTCCCCAGTTTGTGTAATAGTCTTCTATGTGGCACAGTGTCAAAGGCCTTGCTGAAGTCCAGATAGGCCATGTCCACTGCCCTCCTGATCCACCTCCTAGTCACCCAGTCAAAAAATTCAATGAGGTTGGTCTGACTAACCTCCCCTGGTGAAACCATGCTGCCTTGGGTCCTGTAGTCCATTGACAACCAGATGTTCCACCAATCTCTCCTTCAGTAGTGCTTCCATGATCTTTCCCACTACCGAGGGGTGAGGCTGACTGGTCTGTAGTTCCCTGCTTCCTCTTTGTTCCCACTTTTGTATAAGGGGACTACATCTGCTGTCCTCCAGTCTTTGGGTACCTCCCTGTTTCCAGTGATTGGCTGAACAGGATAGCCAGAGGTTCAGCCACCACCTCTCTTAGTTCTTTAAGGACCCTGGGGTGCACCCCATCTGGCCCCATTGCTTTATCTGCTCTTATTACTCCAGTTCCTTCAGGACCCTTTCTTGTGTAAAGGGACTTGTGTCCATTTTGCACCATTCTCCCCTTGTACTCCCTTCAGACCCATTACCCTCTTCCTTAGTAAAGACTGAGCAGAAATACCTGTTCAATATGTCAGCTTTACTGTTGTCATCCTCCACGGCTCCCATCCTCCCCTTCAGTCTCACTATCCTCCTTTGTCCTTCTTTTTCACTTATGTACCTGTAAAGGTTTGTCCCCTTTAACCACTGATTTTGCAATGTGTTCTTCTGTCTGAGCTTTGGCTTCCCTTACTGGCTTCCCTGCCTCCTTTGTTTCTCCTGGTACTTCTCCCTATCCCCTTCTGCCTGTGTCTTTTTGTATTGCCTGAATGCAATCTTTTGGCTTTCACTTTCTTTGCTACCTCTTTGGAAAACCATAATGGTCTCCTCTTTCTTTCCTCTTGCTAACCTGCTTAATGCATAATTCTGTTGTTCTTATAATCCCCATTTTAAATACTGCCCTGTTCCTCAATCCCTGATTCCTGTCCCATTCCCATAATGCCTCTTTCAAGCATCTCCCCATTTTCCCAAAGTCTGCCCCTAAAATCCAGGATCGTGTTTTTGTGTGGTTTGGTTCTGCTCTTTCTGTGATTTCAAACCACAACGACTGGTGGTCACTGTTACCCAGGTGCTCCCCACTGTTACCCCCATCACACTGTCCCTGTTTGTGAGCACAAGGTCCAGTATTGCCTTCTGCCGAGTTGGTTCCATGACCAGTTGCTTGAGGAAGGCACCCTGAAGGAGTCCAGGATAAATCTGTTCCCTAGTTGATGCTGCTGCTGGGATGCTCCAGTCCCGTCTGGTATACTGAAGTCTCCACCAGTACTACCTCACCCTTGTCTGCCATCCTTTGGATGGCTAGCATCAACTCCTATCTGTTTCTTCCTCCTGGGCTGGTGGTCTATAGACCACACCTGTGCGGATGGCTGGCCCCATTTTCCTTTCCAGCTTAACCCACAGTATCTCTCCCCATTTTGTTCCTCCTGGATCTGTGTGGCCCTTATGTCATTTTTCACATACAGTGCCACTCCTCTCCTTCCTGCCTGCTCTGTCTCTTCTGAATATGTTGTAGCCAGGTATGGCCATCTCCCAGTCATGGTTATCATTACACCAGGTTTCAGTGATGGCCACAATGTCCAGGTCTGACTGTACCATGACAGCCTCCAGATCTTCCATCTTGTTGCTAAGGCTCCTGGCATTTGCACACATGGCTTTCCATGATTTGACCTCCCTAGACTGCTTCACTGTTCTACTCCAGCCCCTTCCTTGGTTGTCATTTATCCCTGGTTCTCCTTGCTGTCTGCCCTTCTGCTGAATTTTGCCCCTTTTCTGCTTATCCACCTTTTGGACACTAATCTCCATATTTTGCACACTGCTTTGCAGAGATAGCCACTCCTCTGGTTCACTGGTTCCATTACTAGCTGTGGGGGGTGAGTTCCTTCAGGTTGGAAACTGTCTAATTGCAAGCTTAAAGTAAAGATAATACAGTGCTCTTCAATAGAAAATCCACTGATTATTTCAAAGAGCCATAAATGTCAACACTCCAAAAATAAGGCTAGCTTCACTCTGACAAAAAGTAAAACATGTAATACAAAGCGCTTTTCCTTAGCGTTCACTAATGCTACCTTGTTAAAAGACCACAAGCGCTCAATTAGCGTTCTTGTATGGGCTGCGTTATGTTATAAGCTTCCATTTCCATATAGCAAAATGCTTACCTGGGCATTAAATACAAGAAAGGACAATAGCTTTCTCCGAAAAAGGAAAACACCCCTCAAAAACTAAGCTCCTTATAACTGTACCAGGCAGCTTTAGCCAGGGGGACTTGCATAAAAGAAAAGATTTTCACATTCCTCCATTTCCTTTTGCCTAAAACAAGGGAAAGAGGCCCCAAATTCAGTGGTCAATCCAGCTCCCCTGTTCCACAAGAGCTGCTCACAAAACCTCAACCTCGACAGTCCAGTGCAACTCCATTCGCTTGATATCAGATATCTGCAAAGCAAAAGAAAGCGCTTCCTCTAAGTGCAGTGAGTCACTCTTGCTTATAATATATAAGCCCCCGACCCTAAGTCAACATTAGCATACCTGTTGTAGGCTTTAATATGCCTATCAGCACATGACGTACTCCAGAATTCCTCTTCGGAAATGCTCCCCCATCATTCATTCTAAGAAAAGAGCCACAAAAGATCCTGCACAGTTCAACCAGAATACCACCACCGTTGCCGCTCGGTTTCCTCTGAACGTCTGTAGAATTTTTTCTCATCGCTTTCCCATCCAAAACTACTCTAGGTGGGTAAAGCTATCTAAATGCTTTCACCTACAGAGTAACGATAGTTCACCGTTCTTTCACACAGCAATGGCACAAAATGCCTTTCCAAGCAAAATGAGCACATAATCAGTTCCCCTCCTTTCCATGAGGTTCTTCTAAGCAGCACAACGGCAAAAACGCTGAAATGCCGAACGCCATGATTAAATGGTCACTTAGTACATAGCTTATTGACTCCTAAATGATATAAAGTATCTTGAAGACTTAGTAAAAAAAAAAAGAAATTAAACAGAGTTTCATTCATATGAATACAGTTCTAAAACCTAAAACGGAGCACAACAAACATGCAATGAAGAGAAGAGCGGGGCAGCTGCAGCCAGTTTGCTGCCCTGCCCCCTGCCGAGCCTGAAGTGTATTGCAGAAATCTGTTGCACAATTCCGTGAGGTTCCAGGTGGTAGCAATTTTGTCCTTTTGGCAGTTTTATAACCAGATGTGGCACCAAAGCTGTTGATAACATCTTCAACCACTGGAATAGATTCCACAGGGTTAGACTCATTAACGGTATATCATCAGCATATAGGCTAATTTGTGTATTCAGTAAATATTTAATTGCAATGGTGAAAGGTTCAATTACTAAAGCAAAGATTGGGGGGGGGGAGATAATGGACAGCCCTGTCTTGTGCCTCTGTGGAGGTTCATAATCGGGGAGGTGTCATCATTTTTACATATACATGGGGTGCATAATAAAGCATATAAATCCATTTCTTCAATTTATGGCCAAATCCCAAGTTTTGTAATAAAGTATGTATATAATCCCATTCCACCCTATCAAACACTTTCTCTGCATCCAGGATTAATAAAATGGAGTTGGTGTTTCTCACAGAATCAATGTAATCAATTGCTTGTCTGATAATAGTACTGGCACGATCAAAGATGACCGACATCATGATGTAGCAGGGTCTGGAGCTGCTAAGGTGCAGGTTTTTAACACCACTTTAATTCCTGAATACTTTTATCTACTACTGAATTTTACAAGTGGAAAGAGAGCTCTTTTCAATTCTTCTCCAAGATGATGTCTAAAAAGGTAAGAAGAGCAAAAGACATTGCAGAGCTACACGTTCAAGTATACAGCACAAGGTCAACCTTCCTGAACCAATAGCATCTACTAATGTAAACATGAAAAATAATGCCACAATAGCTTCTGCCCAGTCAGACCAGCTAAAACAGGAGGTGAGCAGAATTTTTTTTTTTTTTACTTGCGGGTGTAACTAATGCCAATAACGTGCCAAGCAAAGCTGTCCATGTTTTTCCTTTACCGTGACCAGTGGGACACCCACCTCCAAGTCAAACACTTCTATATACAATTAAAAATATACACAGTATAGCATTGATATAGCTCGCTGACAGCTTAAAAGACACTCATTGGGTGATCTTCACAGCTGCATGGTTCATAGAACAACTTGCGGCCTTCGAGGAGGCAGTGGCTCAGGCCATGAAGCATGCCTCTTCAGCTTTGGTGCCACCTTTACGAGGGCATTTCAGGATTTGTGCTAGTCCTTTCCCACTCTTGGGCAGGGTCCCTCTAAGGGCACAAAATCCTCTAAATCTTCGAAAAAGGAGACTAAGAAATGATCTCCTCAATGATCGTGGGATTGCAAGTGCTCTTGTGCTGCAAATTCCTCTGCTTCCTTGGAGGTTTAGACTACAGTCAATCCTTTGGTCAAGGCTGCTGGCTCCATGGTCTCCCCCCTTGGGCCTGTTGGCTGAGATGAATGTCGACATCTTTCAAATGAACGAAAGGGTCCCATTCATCTGGGTGCCGAGAAGAATTCACGCATGATAGTCCTCCAGAGTACTAGGATACAAAGTGTGAAAAAGGCCACAAGCTTGGGGATCGTAATCGTGGCCTAGGAAGTAGATGCACAAGGTGTGCGGATCCAGCCATGAAATTTTCTGTTCAGAGTCGCATTTCTTGAAACCAGGTACTGACTTCAAGTCGTCCATGCCGATGAGAGTTTTGAATGAATTTGAAAAACTACCGTATATACTTGCGTATAAGTCGGATTTTTGGGAGTGAATTTCAGTCTCCAAACTCATGTTCCGACTTATATGTGAGTCACTGAGAATTAAAAAAAAAAAAAAAAAACGAAGGTTCTGCTATCCTGATTGCTTCTACCTCCTGAGCTGAGCTGAGCTCACACCTAATTAATAACATCTCCTGACCAGATGATTTAACACCATTGCCCGATTAACACCTAATGCCTGTTTGTCTCTGTTATCTGTGCTCAGCCTTATTAAGACACATTTAAAAACATTTAGGAATTTTAGCAACTGAATGATGTTAGGATTCTTCACCCAGATTTCAACATGCAATCAACAAAAAAATGTTCCCTTCAGACTGCTGGTTTCTTGTTCGGCTTAAAATCCCATTTCCCATATCCAGCATCGCATTGCAATTAAGTCAGG
The DNA here is from genome assembly GCA_016271365.2 of Neoceratodus forsteri. Lineage (NCBI taxonomy): Eukaryota > Metazoa > Chordata > Ceratodontiformes > Ceratodontidae > Neoceratodus > Neoceratodus forsteri. The sequence goes on along the minus strand of CM057453.1, from coordinate 817,563,176 downwards.
GCATTCCACCCGCATGCCCGCTGTAACTACTTTATTCAATAGCATTCTATTGCATTAATTACAAGTTTTCTGCTCACAGTTTTACTGTGCAATGGTAGACTGCAATAAATGTGTTTTTTACAGTAACATCAGTGCACTAAGACTAAAACAAAAAAGATGATCCTAAATTGAGATGAAACGTTTGCCTTGATTTCAGGTTCTGTTTGTATTTGCTTATAAAATTCAGTACCATTTAGTAAAATTCAGATGTAAAAGATACACTGACTTATATGCGGGTCAAACACTGAGGCAGGAAATTAAGATCTAAATAACGGTCCCGACTTATACGCGGACCGACTTATATGCGAGTATATACGGTAACTTGACAATTTGTGTTAGAAAGCAGAGGGTCTACTCAACGCAAAACAATGAGGAGGGAACCTTCTTCCAGTGGCAAGGAAGATCTGACATTATGGGGCAGTGCCGAGGGAGTTACCACCCAAGTGGGTGGGAGAAGCCAGCTTGAAGACCTTCCATCACAGAGTCTTAAAGGGAAAGGACACTGCCAGAATTGTGGATAGTACACCATATCCACTTCCCTAGAAGAACAAATACAAATCAACTTTCGGACCTTGTAGATGTCCCTGCCGATATTGTGCACTAGCAACTCTACAATACAAGCAACTCTGCTACTCCAAATCTCAGTCAATTCCTGACCTCCGATCATGAAAATTTAAGGAGGACTGGCAGTCTGGCAAACCACAATATCACCAGTTTATTACATAATGCACCAGATATACAGTCTTCAGCCTCAGTTCCAATGGCAACTCAAATAGAACCCACGTGGGGAGATACAGTGGAGAATAAGTTAAGCAACAGCATCCTGCTTTAACAACCAGAATTAATACTGCAACTACATATAAAGGCAACACTGATGGTAATCCAACAATGCAAACTGTTAACTTATATCAGGACTGCCCACTATGATGTCCCCTGTTCCCGATACACCCAATTCAAATGGCAATAAAATGCTTACAGGGACAGATAAAGTAACAGCAAAGAACCAGGTATCAGATCCATGTGGCACAATAGAAGAGGTGAGCTACCATCTATATCTGGGCACAAGAGCTGTGGAATGACATCTCTGTCTTCAAAACAGACATGCAAGCGGGTCTATCAATAATTAACAACACTATAATAGGCCAGCCCAGTGGTGTGGAGGGCTGAGGTATCTTTTGCCTTACCTCCTACCACACCAGTGACCTATGTCCGATAACTAACACAGGCTGCCAGGGGTTGGCCGGGGAGGGCTGCATGAGGATCAAGTAGCCACTTGGCAGCTCTCCTCACTCAGATCGGTGAGGCTGGCCTACCTGGCCTTTGACTGCCACCATATGGAGGTGTGGTGGTAGTGTGGGTATCAAAAGGAGGCTAGGCACTAAGCCAGGGGTGGCAGGAGCAGGGCCGTTCAGGAAAAGGTGACGTGCGCATGTAACATCCTTGCACTGGGGCTCTAGGGACTTAAGGGGAGAAACTTAGGATTAGTGCGTAGAGCCACCAGGTCTCCGTGAAAAATCAAATAAGGCTCCTTACACATCAGGGCCTGAAGCTCAGAAATCCTCCGAGCAGAAGTAATGGCAACTAAAAAGAGTGCTTTTCAGGACAAAAAGTGCATTTCGCAAATACTTGCCGGTTCAAAAGGAAGCAAGGTCAATTTCTCCAAAACAAAGTTGATGTCCCACAGTGGGGCAGGGTTACGCACCGGGGATTTCAAATGCAGAATTTCTTTTAGGAAGGTTTTAGAAACCAACTGAGCCAGAGTTTTGCCCTCCACTAAAATGTGGTAGGCAGAGATGGCCACCAGATGCACCTTCAGAGATGAATAGCTCAAGCCCAGGTTGGATAGGTGAAGGAGATACTTGTTGACCTGAGGAATGGAACACAAAAAAGGTTCCTAACCCTTCAAGGTGGCCCAGATGGAGAAGTGCACCCATTTCATAGCATATGTTGCCCTGGAAGAAGACTTTCTGGCCTCTACCAAGACCTGAGCTATGCTAGGGGAAAATCCAAATCTGGAAGCAACTATGTCTTGAGGAGCCAAGTGTGAAGACACTTCAGACCTGGATGGACCAGCATGCCCCATTCCTGGGTCAGGAGATCGTGACAAAGCGGCAGAGGAACCGGAAGCTCCACTGCCAGCGGCTGAAGAAGGGGGAACCATATCTGTCAAGGCCAGAAGGGGCAATCAGGACCATTCGAGCCACTTCTGCTTGAAGCTTGATCAGCGCACTCTGCAAAACTGGGAAGCGAGGAAAAGGGTACAGAAACCTCCCTGTCCAACAAAGCTACAGCACGTCATGCCAGAAAGCACCATGCATGGGATCAAGCAAGCAAAACTTGGTAAATTTTGTGTTGGATGGGGCTGTGAATAGATCCACTTCTGACGATCCCACAGGTCGAAGATGTGATCTACTACCTCCTGTTTTAGCTCCCACTCGTGCGCCCTTACCCTGGTGTGGCTGAGACTGCCTGCGAGGACGTTCTGCACACCTGGAACATGGACTGCCAGAAGCTGAACCCTGTGCAGGACAGCCCAATTCCAGACCCGAACATCGCTTCCTTGCATACAGGATACAAGCGGGTGGCCCCCCTGCTTGTTGAGGTACCACTCTATGCACATGTTGTCCGAATGGACCAACAGTGTACCCTAGCAAAGCAGGTGTTGAAAAGCCTGTAGTGCGTTCAGAACTGCTCTCATTTCAAACACATTTATGTGCAAGTGTAGTTCTGAAGGGTACCACAGGTCCTGGGTCCTGTGATTCCCTAGGTGGGCACCCCATCCCCTACGTGTCCGTGGTCAGGGTCTGGGAATGAGGAGGGGCCTGGAAAGGAACTCCTCTGGTAAGAATGTTGGAATTCTGCCACCACAGCAGATCTCTCTGCATTGGGCTGGAGACCATGACACTGCAGTCCATGTCGTCCGCCCTCTGGTCCCATTGAGATCTGAGAGTCCACTGCGAAATACACATGTGGAGTCTGGCCAAGGGGACCGTGGGGATGGCGGCTGTCATGAGGCCAAGAAGGTGAAGAACCACCTTGGCCAAGGACCTGTCTGTTGAAGGCTACCAGCTGGACCTGCCTCTGCCCTGTCCAGGGGGAGGAAGTCCATACCCTGGACAGTATCCAAAACCACCCCAATAAATTGTGGGCAGTGGGAAGGAGCAAGTTGTGATTTGGGGTAACTGACAGTGATACCCAGTCGCATGAAAAGGTGCAGGGTAGCTGACAGAGATGCCTCCAACCCCTCCCTCGATGGGGCTACGCAAAGCCAATCATCGAGATAGGGAAAGACATAGTGCCCCTGCCTCCTCAAGGCCCCTGCCACAACCACAAGACACTTGGTAAAGACACGTGGTGCTGAAGACAGGCCAAAGGGGAAGGCTTTGAACTGGTAATGCACCCCTTGAAAGGAGAACCTGAGGAACCTGGGTAGAATTTTCTCCCGAATTGGTCCAATTGTCGGGACTCCTTGTCAGGAGGGAAAGTACTAAGGTGCTTAGGCTTCGTGGACCTATCATGGGCCGCACTGATGACCACCGAGTCAGCCTTCGGATGTACGCTAAGGTGGTCTTTGCCTTCTGGCATTCTGTTAACGCAGTCTGCCTTTTTGGTCATAGCCGGAATAGAGGAGGGCATCTGCCAAATGGTGGAAGACAGATCCTCATGAGGTTCCAGCCAAGGAGGGGTGAGAACCGGACTAGTTTTGTTAAAGTTCAAATGCTCAGCTAACCTCAGACATTTGGGGTCTTGAGCATCCGATTTCCAACTTTGTGCCTCCACCATTTGTCTCAGAAGGTCCATGAAGGAGGGATCCTCAGGGGGTGAATGGGGGGATTCTCTAGGAATAAGTTCCTCTGGAGGAGGAGGAGTCTTGAATCCCGAACCTTCTGAGTATGGTTCAAAATCTGATTCCGAATCTGCAGAGTCCGAAAGTTCTCTGGGGGAGCAGGCTCCCTTCCTAAAGGGGATGCCTCTGACATTGGGGCCTGCACATGGCCTTTCACTAGGCCTGACGTTGAAGTATGAGGTGTGGCCAGAGAAACCTCCCCGGGGGTCTTATCTTGTCTTTCAACCTTCAAGGGGAGCAGCTGTCTGCTGTCCAATTCCGAGACTAGCTGGGATTTTGTCTCAGATCACCAAGACTATAAGATCTCTCCGAAGTCCACCTGCGGCTGAGGATAGGTGGAGTAGGAGGTGTGGGTGGGTGAAAAGCCTAACACACTGAATAATAGCCTGATCCCATAGCATGGGTTCCATGCATTGGGCAGCCTGGTGGTTGAAAATGAGGTGTCTGAAACTCCGTCGGATACTCAGGGTAATAAGAATAACCAGTTGGGAAATGGTCCGGCATAAGGCCTGATGGAGGGTAGCCCGATGGCATGAAGCCAGACAGAGGCCCCGATGGGGGAACCAAAGGGGCCAATGAGTGCTGAGGAGGAGGAGCAGGGTCTGGCACCCCTATCAGGGGTGGCAGAGCTGACACTAAGCCTGTGGAAGCTCCCGAATTGGGGACTCCTGACAGAAGGTCTCCATCCGCGGGGTCCTGTGATTCTGGTGACAATGGCAGAGGCTCCGACGGAGGAGGAGGAGATGGGGCCTCATCATGGAGGGAGCCCTGGGGTGACCCTTCTCCCCATCCAGGACAAAGCTGATGCCCGGCTGGGCGTCATCAGGACCACCAGGAAGGCCTGATGGATGCAAAGTGGTCGAGCGATCATTGGGAATCCAGATGACTGACTTAGTGACCTCGGTCGTGCAGCAGTTGGAGACACCGACTCCCAACTTATTGACCCCAGCCGGTGCTCGCTAGAGGAGCCAGCAAGCGACTTATCAGCCACACCTGCCAACTTAGAATCTGTGGTTGTGATGGGCCCAAGGGCGGCGGAGGCCTTGGACGTATCCACGGTCATTGTTACCAGTGGAGGAGGGTCGGTCAGTGAGGAAAAGGTGCTTTTGAGCTTCTGGAGCTCCTTTTCCATTGATGCCATTTTGAGCTTGAGAAGGTGGGCTTTGAAGGACTACTGGTGCCTTTTCCATGTGGCATGGATGAACTGGGAGCAGGCCTCACAATCCTCGATGTTATGTTTCGAGCCCAGGCAAAAGAGGCAGAGGGAATGTTGATCCTTATGCCATAACTGGACACGGCAAGAATTGCACTTGTCTTTATGCGATTCTACCGGAGTGGAAGACATACACAAGGATGGAACAATAAATGATTTAAGAGAAAAAACAGATACTCATCCAAAAATAAGGCGATCGAATTGCTGTGACGAGCTTCAGAAGGTCCAATGTGCACAGGTCGATGGCGGGAAAGAAATGAAAATTATGTACCTACCGTAATTCTTGATCTTCTTGGACGAGTCTCCACCACTCATTCACACTAGTGGGATTAGCGCCGGAGGCACTAGGACCCATAAGGGAGCAAACTTGCTGGAGGTCGGCGCGAGAGTAGGCGCCCGCGAGAATGGCGTCAGTGAAAGAAAAGCTCGAGCAGCAATCACTATCTCAGCGACGACCCTCCAACCACCTCAGTACTTTTTTACCAAGGAGGTGCAGCGCAACTAACGAAAGAGTAAATCTAACCTTAAAAGCGGACATAAGACAGTCCATGCGACCCGTGTAGAAGGTCAGCAAAGAAGTCTTCACGGCCTAAAGATTTGAGGGTGAAGACCAACACAGCGGTGAGCTCGGGGAGTGGGTAGGCGTAGAATGAGTGGTGGAGACTCGTCCAAGAAGATCAAGAATTACGTAGGTACGTAATTTTCATATCTTCCTGGACATAAGTCTCCACCACTCATTCACACTAGTGGAGAGTACCAAGCTGATAATCCCCAAAAGCGGCGGCAGGAGAGCCAGAGCTCACGCGACTAAGATAGAAGTCCATTAAGGATAGTTCTGCCGAATGCGAATGCCGCCTGGCATGAACATCCAGTGCATAATGCTTAACAAGGTATGCACTGAGCTCCAGGTAGCGTTGCAGATATCTGCAATTGGAACATTGCAATTTCCGCTAGGGATGCGCTGACCGCTCCCAGTAGAGTGAGCGACACTCTACCTTCTAATTTAACTTGAGCCATGGAATAGCAATATCGTAAGGCATGCCACTAACCATGATGAGATGCATCTGATAGCGACAGGTTGACCCAGCCGGTGTCGCTGAAAGAAACAAACAGTTGCTGGTCTTGCGAAATTCTTGGTTCTATCTAAATAGAACATGAACTCTCTTAACATCCAAGGAATGAAGAGATGTTACCCTTCATTTTGAAATTAGCAGGTAAGAGGGAAGTACCAGAGGTTGGTTTAGATGGAATTCTGACACAACCTTGGGAAGAAATTTAGGATAGAAATCGGAGAACTACCTTGTCTTTATGGAATACAGTATACGGAGGGTCGTAACCAGGGCATGTATCTCAGAGACCCTGCGGGCTGAGGTAATGGCCACCAGGAAGGCAGTCTTCCAGGTGAAATTTTAGCTCACAGGTAGCTAGGGGTTCGAGAAAGGCTTCCAGTGAGCATGTCCAGCACCAGGTTAATGTCCCAGGCTGCAACTGGATGCTTAACAGGGGTCTGGTATGAAGAATCCCTTAAGAAATCTCTTCACCATAGGTAACTGAGCCAGAGTCAAGGAAGAAACGGCTCATGGAACGCTGAGATGGCACTAAGGTGAACTTTAACTGTGGAGTACTGGAGACCTGAGTTTGATAGGTCCAAAAGATACTCCAGAACCTTGTCAGGAGGACAGGAAAAGGATTCAAGAGGACTTTGCACACCAGAGAAAAATGTTTCCATTTGAGAGCGTCGTTTTCGGTGGCTGGCTTCGAGCAGCCAGAAGGATGTCTGAGACTCTATGAGAGGCGTTGAACCGATTCACTTCTACCCTTCAGGAGCCAAGCATGAAGGTGAAGTGATTTCAGGTTGGATGGACCAACGAACCCTGAGTCAAAAGATTGATTTGCAAGGGAAGTGGTCTCGGAGAGGCTGCCAACATACTGTTGAGTAGAGGAAACCATAGTTGCCGAGGCCAGGAGGGAGCAATGAGAATCATTTTGGTCCCCTGAGACTCGAACTTGAGGAGTACTCTCTGGATTAGAGGAAGCGGTGGAAAGGCGTAAAGAAAGCGTTTTGTCCACCGCAGCCTGAACGCATCCTGACAGAAAATGCCAGGCCCTGGATTTCTGGAGCAGAAGAGAGGCAGTTTTGCGTTGAGTGGGGATGCAAAAAGGTCCAGGTCTGGAGTCCCCCACTCTTCGAACAGTGACCGAGCTATGGCTGGATCGAGAGACCACTCGTGAGGGTCTGCCTCCGTTCTGCTGAGGTGATCTGCTAGGTCGTTTTGTATACCTGGCAGATAAACCGCTTGAATCAGAGACTTGTGCTCCAAGCACCACTCCACACCCTCATTGCTTCCTGCAAAGGGATAAGAATGAGCACCATGCCTTGTTGATGTAATACATCACAGCTTTGTTTCCGTTTGAAGAGAGAATGTTCTTGTGACAAAGGATATCCTTCAGAGCTCGGATCGCATAGAGGACGCCTCATCTCCAGGACATTTATGTGGAGATGAGTTTTGAACTGAGTCCACACACACCTTGAGTGTGGAGGGAGTGACAGTGAGCTCCCCATCCCATTAGCGATCACGTCTGTGGTGATGGAGATCTGATGATCCGGGGAGCAAAGGAACCCTTCCAGAGATTGCTCTTGAGACCACCAGGTGAGAGACCTTCAGGGGCTCCGTCACCTTGATGGGATAAGACTGGGGGTGAGAGGTCGGAGACCACTGAGTGGAGAGCATCCATTGGGTGGTTCTCATGTGCAACCGGGCCAGGGGTACAGTGAACACCGAGGACACCATGAGACCCAACATGCGTTGCATCGAGAGAGCTGTAACCGATTGGTTCTCCCCAATGTAACGGGCCATCCGAAGGATATCGAGTGTTCTGTCCTCTGGAAGGAAAGCCTTTGAGGAAGAGGTGTCTATAAGCGTCCCTATGAAAAGGAGCCTCTGGGAGGGCTGCAGTTGTGATTTTTTCAAATTCAGCAGAACTCCCATGGACGTAAGAAGACGAGAAGTCATTTGCACGGCTTCCAAAGTCCCTTGGCTGGAAGGGCTTGCTAGAAGCCAATCATCCAGGTAGGGAAACACTCGAGTCCGATCTTCCTGAGATGCGAGCGAGAACTGCACAACACTTTGTAAAACTCACGGCCAAGGATAGCCCAAAGGCAGGACTCTGAACTGATAATGTGACCCAAAGCTACAAACCTGAGGAACTTGTGGTGGGTCGGTGGATGGGGATATGCTGGTAGCGTCCTGCATATCCAGGAGGCCAGCCAGTCGTGTTGATGCAGCAAGGGTAACAGGGTACATAGGGAATTATTTTGAATTTCTCCTGGGGAGAAATTTGTTTAACTTTCTGAGGTCTAGAATGGGCGGTTCCCCAGATTTCTTTGGAACCAGAAAGTAATGGGAGTAGAACCCTGTGTTTCGCAGATGCAGGGGCACCAGTTCTATTGCCCTGTTGTTTAGAAGGCCCTGGATCTCGGCGGTGAGGAGGTCTGACTGAGAGACCAACAACCTGGGTTGTCGTCTGGGAGGACAATTCGGGAGGGTTTCCAAGAAATTGAGAGAATAACCCTCACGAATTATCCGAAGGACCCATTTGTCCGAAGTTATGGACTTCCACCGGTTGTAGAAGTACATCAGACGACCTCCCACCGGAGGAGAAAGTTCCACCTTGGGCAATGTGGATGGAACTTGGGCCAGCAATTCATAAGGTGGCGCTGGGGACTTTAGGCCCTGCTCTTTCTGCTGTGTTCTTTGAGGTTGGGCAGGTTGGCTTTTGTGAAGCTTCCTCTGCCTCTGCCTCGAAGGACTGATGACTATGAAACTGACGTCTCTTCACATGCCCCCGAGAGGGGGTAGGCGGAGGTCTGGCCAACTTAATGGCCGATCTAGTCTTCTGAGTGGCCTCTAAGGCTTGCTCCACCTGAGGGCCAAAAAGATAGGCGCCATCAAAAGGCAGCGCCATTACCTGCTGCTGAGCATCATTCGTGAAGCCAGAAGTACGCAGCCAGGAATGGCGCCGAGTACAAATACCTGCGGCTGCTGAGCGTGAAGCAGTGTCGAAAGCGTCCATGGCGGCTTTGACCTGTTGGTTATTGGACTCAATACTTCTAATAACGGTCAGAAGAAGCTCTGACTTGGAGTCCGAATCTGGAAGAGCTTCAACCATTCTTTTCATAGAGTGCCACAGGATATACTCATACTGAAAAAAAAATAGCCTTGATAACTGGCAATATGCATACATAGAGTGGAGGCAGCAAGACTCTCTTACCTAATGTATCAATCTTACGAGACTCTTGTTAATAGGTCAAGCTGTAGTAGTTTGAGGAAGAACGACCTGTCATTCCTCTGCCAGGACTACAATAGGATCCGCAGGTTTGGGATGCCAAAATGGGACGATCCTTGGGAGCTGAATACTTATCAATGGATTTAGCCACTGAGGGAATAAGAGCAGGATTATTCCAAACCATTTGAGACAGCGCCTCAAGGAAGGCTGGATCGGAGGAGTCAAATCAGAGGGATTCTCAAGCATGAAGATACTGGAGTCTTAATATCTTCCCAGGATCGATGTCTGTAGTCTGGAGAGAAAGAGTGGATCTCAGGTTCTTCAACAGAGACTTAAAGGACAGGTCCTCGACCACAGGCTCTGTAGCAAAGAAAGATCCTGTTTCCTCCACTTCATCACCCAACCGAAGGTCTGGGTCAGGCTCAACATCATCTCCTGATGGTCCAGGAAGGACTGTTTGGACAGGAAAGGAGTGAAAATTAGGAGAGGAGGAAATAGCAGAGAAACAAGGAGAGTCCCCGAGGGCCCCCAGCGCCGAGAAGGCAAAACGGGTTGAAAACGGCACCGCGGAGGGGCATGGCGTTTAAGAGACCGCTAGTTTCCGCTACTGCCAGCCGCGAGTTAATACGCTGCCGACGGCACCGCTGATGCCCACGGCGCAGGCTAGGACTGCGGTGCCGCCGACGCCACCGCCAGATTTAACGGCGTTTCGCAGGGCGGTGCTGCGAGACCACCTGGCGCCGCTGGACGGCACCGGAGGGCTCAGCGGCACCGAAACGGCGCTCGACAAGCCAACAGACCTGCTGAAGGCGCCGAACGCCCCAGGAAACCTGTAAGCTAGAGAAGGAAAACAGGAGATAAGGGCATCGGTGTGGCCTCGCGCCGCAGCCATGTGAGGGGGAGGAACACCTAAGCGTGGAGTCGCTGGCACCGAAGAAGGCGCCGTGCGACTAGGAAGGTCCAACCGCCCTACCTGATTGCCGGAGGAGCCCGAGGGCTCCATGGCAACCGAGCCAGGCAGAAGAACCAACCTCGAGCCTATCGCCTCCATAAGAGCGGCCCACTGATGAAACTGCTCATCTGGAGCCCTACCTATAGGCGGGAGGGGCACCGATGTCGAGGGCGGCGGTCACGGAAGTTGGCGACTCGAAGGAGGAGACCGCAACTAGCTACGATAACCCGATCGTCGGCGCAGCGGAACATACCAGAGAGGCGACCTCGAGAGATGCTCTCTTTTTGACCTGTGGGTCAAGAAGAGCTTCGATACTAAATGGTGCCGTAGAATGCTACCGCTTATTTTATGCCGACGGGGACCGCCCATCCCCCAGGCATCGACTGACCGCTGTCGGAACCTCCGCTGAGAAGAAGAAGGCTGACCGGACCCAGCCCGCTGACTGAACAGCTTTCACAAAGTCTCCCTACCGTCACCTGACCTGCTCATGGTCGACTCGTTCACAGTAGGCCGAGACTTTCTTCAAGTAAGTTAAATTTAAAATATTAGAAAAATTTAACAAAATAGAATAAAATTAGCGATACTACTATCGTGATAATGTTACAAAACAATAAACTGAAAACTATGCGCTAGTCTGAAGTTTGACTCCGACAAGAGCGGCGTTGTCACTGAAGTGCACTTGACGGGCGGGAAAAAGGAACTGAGGCGGTTGGAGGGTCGTCACGGATAGTGATTGCCGCCGGATCGCTGTCCGGGCGCCGCTCCTTGGCGCCATCTCGCTACGACCCTCCAGCAAAAAGTTTGCTCCCGATGGGTCCTAGTGCCTCCGGCGCTAATCCCACTAGTGTGAATGAGTGGTGGAGACTTATGTCCAGGAAGATCTGGAGGGCCGACATGGGGACTATAATAATGTCACGCTGACATCGGCCATGTGACGTCGGTGGGCGGTCCCCAATCAGACACTGCTAGCTAAAGTTTCTGTGTGGTCCTGATGCCAGGGGGTGTCATCCAACAAGTAATTACCTACTGCAAGAGCCCTCTCAAAGTAAGAGCCTCCCTTTCCAAGAGAGGGCTGACGGGCCTCACCCAAAAACTTCAGGCCCTGGAGTAAGTGAGTAAAAATGTGGCAATTTTGTGTTGTGTGGGTCCAACTCTGGATGGCCTACCTTTGCAAAGAGGCCATCTGCCACCGAGGTCAACAGTACCCATTCATGCATCTTGGACTGCAACCTGCTTAGCTTGTCTGCTGAGATGTTTGGACACATGGGACATGCATGGCTGACAGCTCTAGGCCATGTTCCAGCACCCAGTACCACACTCTCATCGCTTCCCTACACAGGAGATAGGAATGAGTTGCCCCTTGTTTATGCAATGCATGACACTAACATTGTGTGAGTCAGAGTTGGTATGAGAACTGGAATGCCCCTTAAGAGGTTGCAGTGATCCATCCACCACATTAGTGTTTTGTGTAAGTGGGATGTGACAAGGACCTCCAGGTCCATGTCGTCCATCAACTAGTCACATTACACTCCCAATGTCCACTGCAGTATCTGCATGTGTAAGCAGGCCAGTGGCACTGTAACAATGGCTGATGTCATGAGTCGCAGGAGACATAGAAATATTCTGACTGGGACATGATGCCTGCTAAATACCAGCTGTGCTTGAGCGATGCATCATTCTGCCCTGCCCAGGGGCAGGAACGCATGGCCCTGCTCTGTGTCCAAGACAGCACCTATGTACCTCAGCCTCTGGCAAGGAGTCAATATCGATTTTAGCAAATTCACTGTAACCCCAGATTTTCTAACAGTTGTCTTGTTCAGGACAGTGTGTGCAAGAGTTGGTTCCTGAAGCTGGCTTTCAAGATCCAATCTTCAGGGTACAAGAAGACATGCCACCTTCCCTTCAAAGGGCTGTATCAGCACTGCCAAGCATTTAGTGAAGACCCATGATGCAGAAGACAAGCCAAAGGGCAATACTCTGAACTGACAGTGCTCCCCTTCTAGTACAAATCTCAGATATTGTCTGTGATGGTGTCTAATCTTGATATGAAGGTATGCATCCTTCATATTCAGGGTGCAAATCCAATCCCCTGTTTGCAACAGGAGAATCACAGCTTGCAGGGAGACCATGCAAAACTTGTATTCTGTGTAGAAGTTTATGTCTCTCAGATCTCCTACAGGCCTGGGATCGCCTGCCCATTTGGTGACCAGGAAGTATCTGGACTAGAATCCTTTGTTCTGGTGAGAAGGCACAGGTTCTGTTGCACATTTGTTTAGCAGATCTTGTGTCTCTTCTTTCAGCACAGACACACGGCCTGGAGGATACGTTGAAAGAGGTGGAGGATGCTAGGGGGAAGGGGGCTCCCTAAGAGCTCCAGAGCATGTCCTTTTGCAACTGTCTTCAGGACCCATCTGTCTGTGGTAATCACCCTCCAGTGTGTCAGATGAAGGGAGAAGAGACTCTCTACCGCCACCTCTGGAGACATTAGGGCTGTATTTGGGGGGGGTCCAGTTTCAGTCATGCTGAGCTAGTGGAGGCACAACCACCACCACCTTTTCATGCTTTGGAATGGGCTCGGGGGGGGGAGCTGGTAAGGTTTACACCATCCTTACTGATGATAGGCTTGATGACCACCTCTGGCAGCAGGCTGACAAATGGATCCCTTGCCATGACCCTTTCCAGGTGTGGGATACAGGGATTTGACTGACCTTAATATCATTTTAGAGACTTGAAGACCTCTTAATGTCTCTTCCATATGATAGCCAAACAGTTTGGTATCTCTGAAAGGGACATTCAGAACCATATGCTGTATATCAGTTGCAAACCCATCAACCCTGAGCCAAGAACACCTTCTCATGTGAATAGAAGTGGCAGCTACCCTGACAGATGAGTAACATCTTATGCCAAGTGTAGCAAATGTTTGCCAACCTCAGCTCCAGAATTAAGATTTTTAAGTAACCCGTTCTTGGCATTTCCTTCTGGAAGAGCCAGAGCTGTACCTTTGGGAGCCTTCCACAGGTTATTCTGATACTTGAACATGTGGGCCTGGTAGTTTGCTACACGAAGGCCTGGTAAGGCAGAGGCATATGTGCATTTGACCATCACATCAAACCTTTCTGGACTCCTTATCAGGGGGCAGAGCACTCATGTGTTTCAGTCCCCTAGAGCTATCATGGGCAGTCATTATAACCAGAGAGTCTGTTTCAGGCTGGTTGGCATAATAAAGCTTGCCTACAGGAGCAGGGTACTGCTTGTCAGCCTTTCTGGGTACAGCTAGTATTGAATTTGGCCTGTACCATGCAGCAAATGTGGCATCCCCAATGCAGAGTAAACTGGGGGGACAATGATTTCTTAAACCAAAGTTGCCTCCAAGGCCGCCTGCCTCAGAGGCAGTGCTTCCTCCGAGACGAGTCTGTCTCTGAAGCAGACATTATAGATAGGGTTGCCTCCCAGGAAGGCCTTTAACCTCTAGAGCTAAAGAGCTGAGCCGGCTTTGTGGTGTAGTGGAAAGGTCTATTGCCTGATAAACAAGAGGTTGAAAGTCTGAATCCACACATGGTCATTTTACTTCTCTTTTGTCAGAATTTCACTTCAGAGGTGATCCATGGCGACGTGGTGTTGGAATAGTAAGTGTAGAAGAGAAGGAACTTAGTGCGATAAAGAGTAAGTGCAAATAATTACATTTTACATTGCAGTGAGGGCTGCCTCGGAGGCAACTCTGGTTTAAGAAAAGTGTCTCTTGCTGAAGGGAGTACATGGTACCTCCAAGAAATCCATCAGGTTCTTTTTAGTGTAATCTTCTTCCACAGCAAAGCCCACTGCATTCTGCATTTGCTGCAACATAGTTTGGAAGGTAGGGTCTTCAGGAGGTGATCTGGATGTGTACACCACAGAATCCTCACTACAAGTTACAATGGAGCTAGAATGTGGAGCATAACACTTTCTCCATAACCCTCTTCCTCTTCATAATACTCCTCCGTTATGAGGTCTGATTATATGCCTTATTATCAATGTCCCTGTTGGCGGCAGAAATGATGACCTCACTGGCAATCACTGTTTAGGAGGTATCTATGAAGCACTCGATGTTGATGTGGCCTGCGATGTTGGAATACCTGCTGATAGCAGTACAGGCTGCAGAGTTAAGCCTGGAAGTATGTGCTGTACCATACATGGAAAATGAAGTCAGTACTGCCTCCACATCGACAATGCCCTGGCCATGGGCCGTGATCGCTTGAGTCAATGATGGGCCTAGACCCATTGACGATGGCAACGTACCATCCATAGCGGGTACGGCAGTGCCTAAGCCAAGCCCCAACCTTGGTGTCAGGTCAATGGTCAAGGGGCTGGCATCACCACCGCCAAGGTGGATGATGACGAGGAAGGTAAAGTACTTGCAGGCTGCAACGGTGACCTAGACCTCGCCAGGGAAGATCTGTCTTTATCCTTATGTTTATGCTTGTAACCTGATGATGACTGGTCTGTTTCACAGTCTTTTGATTTTGATGACCCTGAGTCAGTTGATGGGACTGGTGCTTTCTGACCCTGGGCTTTTTCCATGGCTGCTAGAGTTTCTTCCAATAAAAATTTCTCCAGCACATTTTGGGCCTAAACAGAAGATACAAACTTTGTGTGCATCATCCTTTAATTCTTTTCTCCGCACTTGCAGTATCAGAACAACACTGTTGGTTTCGGTGGCATGCAGAGGCAGCGATATTGCTTAAAAATTAATGATTACTTAGATTTAAAATAATTATGTGATAATATTCATTTAGTTAGAATATACGAAGCAATAACTGGCTTCTGTGGATGATTAAATATCGAGGCGTTTAATCCCCCCAGAAGCCAGTTATTGCAAGTATACTCCAACTAAATGAATGTTATTACTATTTTGCCACTAGGAGTTGCGTAGAATTTTTTTTTATGCAACTCCTAATGAAAAACGAGCAGTGTTACATGTTGAAATCAGGCTTTGAAAAGTAAAGCCATAACTGTGTGCATGTGCATTAGTGCCGGTGTTAGTATGCATGTCCAGAGTAATGGCTTGACTTTTGAAAGCTGGTTTTCACTGTGCAAGTCTGCTTGAGCTACAAAATCTCTCAAAGGTAGAGATTAAAAACAACACGGTTTTCATTTTTACTGTTGCTGACTTCTGTCCGCAATCCACAAAGTTGTTTCTCTCTCTCGCTTTCTCTCCATATCTTCCCCCTGTGCCTGGCTCACCTCAGCAAGAAAATTGTCTGTTGCTGCTTGCTCAACTTCAGTTTCCCCAGTTGGTCTTGTTTGCTGAGCCTCACAGATAAATTAAGAAGTGTTGGAGACAGAAATGGTAAACTTAGCTGCAGTGTAGAATGGCTCACCTTAGAATGTCAGGGGAGCATGAGTCTGAGCAGACAGGCAGTGTGGATGTGAGGACAGCAAAGAAGCTAATATGGATACCCTGCTGTGGGTGTGGTTACAGGTGAATAACCTACTGTCGGCATGGTTATCATGTGGATAACCTACTGTAAGTGTGGTTAAATATGAATAATCTGCTATGAGTGTGTAGGTAGTTTGTGGGACAATTCCCAGTTTTCCTGTGTTCCAATTGGTTAACACTAGATATCTTGTGGTATAATAAACAACAGCTAGTTGGTTGGTATTTTCACAGTAGGTCAATCGAGTATAATAGCAGGAAAAGAACTGAGAAGATATGGGGCTGCCCACATTTATGTAAACATTGATGCATGGTGTCATCATGAGTGGCCCCCGGCCAGCAAATGTTTCTGTGTGATCCTAGCACTGACACTGGTATAGTTTCAAAGGTGTGGCCTAAGGGAAGAGATATCCTTGAAGAAAATCTTAAATATCTGATGGGAAAGGTGCAAGATCACGAGGACAGATCGAGAACAGGCAACTTCAAAAAAGGTAAATATACCAGAAGGCCCAGGAGATCGACAGATTTTCTTTGAAAAATGAATCACTATTACCATGGGCAGAAAACACCTGGAAGAAATAATAGCACTGAATACAGAACACTGAGCAGCCCATAATAAGCACCTTCCATCCCAAGTTACTAAATTTAATCTGCCAAGATCTGTGTATATCAAACCTCACAGATTTTAGGACAAAGAGGCAATACTGAGGAAAGCAAGGATTGAGGAGGGACTAATTTTCAAAGAAAACAAGTTCCATGCCTATCTGGACTTTAGTCAAGCCACAACAGCTCAGAGGAAATCCTCTGACCAAATTACAGTTACTCTTAGAAGAACAGGCATTAAATATGCCTTTCTACTGTCAGTGAAGTTACACTTTTATCTTACTGGCAGAATTAGATATTTCACTTCACCAGAAGAAATATCCAAGGCATTTGAGGCAGCACATATCAATCCTCAAGATCTCTGAGCTCAAGCATTTCAAAAGGGGCTGCAACAGAACCAGTTAATCCTGACTAACAGATACTCTCCACTGGAAAACAATCTAACTGAACAGAACCCAATTAAGGCCCTCAACTACAATCAGAGCCACGGTACATGCTAAAAAAAAGGGTCTGTCTTAAATTTGAACCAATCCGGAATAAACATCCTGACAGAACCTCTTGTGGATTATGAACTATCCACGTGATACTAACCAGGTGCCTCGAAGGTAAAACTTACGAAGCAAGAAGAAAGGATATATGTATTGAGAAGATGACTCACAAGATCTAACTTTGTGGATTATACTTCCCAAACAAGATGGCTGAATTGAAGGATTTATATCGCTTACAGCAATATAAAACCTCCAATAATCTGCAATACACAGGCACTAATGCTCTCATACTGTTAATTACTAACCTCTACTTTCACTTGGGTCACCGATCTTCATTGTTTTTATTTATGAGGCAAACTTCTATTAAAGAAATAAACAGGCACTTACAGCATGCAGATATACTAACAATTGACTGCACCTGAATGAAATCCTCCTTTCTGCATACTGGTGAGTTAATGGGGCTTCTCTATTTCTTCAGGCTGTCTTTGTTAATTTAGGAATGGGGTGGATGGAAGGTACCGCTCTTTCAGGTGTTAAAAGGACTGAGACTTGAACAATATAACAGAGGAATTACTTTATATTCTAATTGGTTAGAGATTTGGGGAGGAGTGCGTGTCTGTGTGTGTGTGTGTGGGGGGACTTAGTCCAAAAGGAAAAAATATTGTAATGAGATGATTCTGTGGATTTACAGGGAGAGATGCAGGGATTCTGAAATATAAAGTTATAGGTAAGGAAAGAGGAGACAGAAGAAATATGGATGAGCTAAAATTACTGACATGGAATGTAAAGGGTTTGAAGGATAAAACTAAATTGGGTAAGGTCTAGGATTTTGTAGATAGAAAAATACAGGTTACTCACCTGTAACAGGAGTGGTATATGTTGTTCATCCACACTGTCTGGCAGGTACCTTGCCGCTTTAAGATGGGCTGGAAAGTCTTCAAGCTGGCTCCTCCCACTCACCTGGGTGATGAAACTCTTGGCTCCGCCACATGACGCCAGATCTAGCTCGCTGGAAGCCAGGTTGTGCACCGAAGCTGGGGAGGTGGGGTGGGTCCGTGACGATGAACAACATATACCACTCCTAGAACTCCTATTACAGGTGAGTAACCTGTATTTCTAGAAGCGTGGATATGTTGTTTTATCCACACTGTCTGGCAGACTCCTAGCAGTTCTCTGGGAGGAGGGAGGCAAGGCGCACACCCCCTACTTAAGGAACAGGGACTGGAGAACTGAGGTTCCGAAACCAGCATCCCGGTGTGACTCAAGGTCGATGTGGTAATGGGAAATGAAGGTGTGTGCTGACTTTCAGGTAGCAGCCCTGCAGATTTCCTGGATAGGGATGTCCCTAGAAGCAGCCACCAATGCAGCGGTATGATGGGTGGAATGAGCCCTAAGCCCTACGGGAAGCACCCTACCTGCCAACCTATGAAAGAAATCAATGCAGGAAGTGGTCCACACAGCTGCAGCTTCAGCGTAGGTGACAAACAGCTGGCGAACCTCTCCCCAAACTTCCGCCATATGCTCTTTGTAGTGTGCGAGCACTCTTCTCAGGTCCAAAGTATGGAGCCTGTACTCGGCCTCTGAGGTGTGATTGGGATAGAACACTAGCAGAGTCAACACCTGGTTCAGGTGAAACTCTGACACCACCTTCGGGAGAAATTTCAGGTGGGGGCACAGGACCTTGTTCCTGTGGAAGACCAGGTAGGGAGCTTCGATAGAAAGACAGATCTGATGTTATGGAGCAGAGTTGGGGGATATGCTGCCTGGGTGGTGGAAGGAGCTTAAAGACATCCGGCCAATCAGACCATTCTAGTGGAAGTGTCAGAATGTGGACAAGTGAACCATATCCACACCCCTAGAATTTTGCATTTTTTGGCATTGAATTTCTATTGCCAAACCTTAGACCACCTCTCTAGCCTTTGTAGATCCCTCTGCATCTTCCTGATCTCTTCACTGCTGTCTACCCTACTGCAGAGCTTCTTGTCATTATGAAGATACACAAATTGCTGCGGATTCCCTCTCCAATGTCACTTACAAACATACTGAGGAGGACAGAACCCCACGTCACCTCACTCATGACCTCCCGCTCTTCCAATCTGACATTTACCACCACCATGTGCTCTCTCCGAAATCCTTCTACACATGCAGAGCTACATAGGAGAAAACCTGTCTCTTCAAGTGGAAAGAAAGATCTCACGTCATGGTGCAGAGCTGGAAGATAATACCACCCGGACGGTAGAAGCAGTTTAGCTTGAAGACACTCAGATGACTCGCCTGTCTCTGGGAAGACTGTCATTTTGTGGTATGTGAACTCCATCCATGCCTTTAGAATAAACTGTTATTAGTCATTAGAACGATGTTTCTGAATGTTTACTTTCACAAATCTAGAAGACAGTGTATATTATGAATGCCTGAGTGAAATGCTTTAGTAGTTGTTAAAGTACTACTTTAAATAGGAATCTCTTCTAAATAGTTCTAGAGCTTGTGTTTATTCTACTGCGGCATACAGATTCTTTTTAATATTCCTGCAGAGCACTGGTTGTAAAACAGTCACACAGTTGCATAATTTTAGTGATTGACTTACAAATATGATTCAGTGTAACACATCAAGTTGTGAAATGCCTTTTCTTGGAAGCATATATGGTACCTATTTTGCTGTAAAATGCAATAAAAATAAAATAAATAAATACAAAAAAAGTAGACTGATGCACAGTACTGAGAACTAAATAAACTATGTAGTTAGTAAACAAGTAACAGTGCAGTAAACAAATAACATTAAAGTATAATAAAATAGCCAAATTTGACCCTAAGACTGGAATAGGACTCTGGAGTGACTGTTTTCTTCAGTGTAGAAACGAATCTGACATTGAACCACTAGGGGGAGTGTGATCACAGTGCAGAGTTTGAACAGAATTCTAAATTCTATTAGAAGTTCAATCTCCAGGACACCTCTGAATGGAAACGATACAGTTTTTGTATGCTAGTATGAAAAAAATTACCATAGTAATATTATTTCTTCCAGAGGATCTCTCAGTATGTTTGACTAATGCAGTTATGCCAGCTGGGTTCAGCTCCCTGGAGGTGACGTTTATGCTAATGACACCAAGAATTAGCCAATCAGGTACTACTAAGAGAGTGCTGCCTGTAGATGCTGCTGAAGGCTAGTCAGATTCATTTTCAAAGCTAAATGGGCAAAAGGTCCCAAATCTCTAACCTAACCTAGAGCTAGAGAAAATGGAGAAAAAAGAGCAAGGAAAGTAGAACTCGCCTACAGGCAAACTATGTACAACATGGTTAAGTGCAGAACATTCCACTAGTTAAATCCCAACATAAGAAATTAGGCCCAAGGAATGGACTGCAGAATTAATCTCAGCCAGGTTATGTGAAGGGAGGATGGGTGGGAGGTCAAGCATACCAAGGGATCCCCTGGAAGAAACAATATTACTATGGTAATTTTTTCTTCTCACCCCAGGAATCCCTCAGTATGCTTGACTAATGCAGATTACAAAGCAGTGCAGCTGGGAGGAGGGAACAGCAGGAGTGCAGTGCCAAATCTGGCATCTGATCTGGACTGTACATCCAAGCAGTAATGCTTTGTGAAGGTGTGTACATCCTTCCAGGTTGCTGCTTTGCAGATGTCGAGCAAGTGAATGTCCCTTGCAGCTGCCACTAAGGCTGCAGTGCCCTTAGTGGAGTGGGCCCTGAGGCGGCTGTTTGCTAGCCTTACTGTAGCAAAACTGAATACAAGAGACTATCCATCGGGAAATGGTTCTCTTGGAGGCTGGCCTGCCATTGCCCAACTCGCTATAGGTGAGGAACAGCAGAGTGTGCATGGACCTGAACTGCTTTGTGTGCTCCAGGTAGTAGGTCAGTGCCCTTTTAACATCCAGGCTGTTGAGCCTGCACTCACCAAAAGTGGATTTGTCTGTGAAAAAGACAGGGAGTGTTCTGGATTGATTCAGGTGAAATTTAGATACTACCTTGGTAAGGAACTTCCTTTTTGTCCTCAGAACTACTTTATCTTTGTGGGAGATAATGTAGTTTGGCTCAGTGCAAAGTGCTTGCAGCTCTGAATTCCTTCTGGCTGAGGTTATGGCCACTAGGAAAACAGTTTTCCAGGTGATATACTTCAAATCTGCAGAAGCCATAGGCTCCAATGGGGGCTCCATGAGCTTGGCTATGCACAGGTTCAAGTTCCAGGAGGGAACTGGTTCCCTATGTGGAGGTTGAAGGTGCAGCAGGCCTTTAAAGAATTTCTTGAGCCGGCTCAGTGGCGCTGAGGGTTGAGGCACTGGATGCCACACCTCGTGTCCGCCGAAGCCGGGTTCGGGAGCGAGCCTGGGTGGGCGTCAGAGGAAGGAGGATTGGTATCGGTGGTACCCAGTGCTTGGCTGACCTCTGGCCGGAGGCCAGAGAATAGCAAGCACAGGAGCATGTACAAGAGGGTTGGAAGTGGCGGTCATCGGCATAACGCTTTGACAGGGCGCCAGCTACTTCCTCAGAAAGAGAAAAAAAACACAGCTGAAGCACGGGTAGACGGAGCACCAAAGTACCGACCCTAATGGCGACTGTCTGCCTGACCACTGGGGGACCCTAGGAGACATTGAAGCATCGGGACTCAGGGGTCCCATCCCGTACCCACCTGGGAGGGTATAGCCACGGCTCTATGGGGGAACTCCTGGGGCATCAAGTAAGGCAGGTCACGGGGTGGTATCTGGTGTCTCCCGAAGAAGCGTAGCTCTGGGGTGAGAAAGGTGGATAAATAGAATGCAAAAAAAAAAAAGAATTTCTTGAAAATGGAGAAATTATGGTTCTCCTTACCAGCAGAGATGTAGGCCAAAATGGCTACTAGGTGAACCTTCAGAGATGAGGTTCTATGGCCTGATGCTTGCAAATGCACCAAATAATCCAGCAAAGAAGACAGGATAGCTTTCAGTGGGTCAGTTTACCTGTCTCAGCACCAGAAAGAAAATCTCTTCCACTTAGAAGCATAAGACTTTTTGGTGTTTGGCTTCTTGGCCAACCAAAGGATTCTTAGGATCAGTTCTGAATACTGAGAGTCTGGGAACTCTAGCTCCTCGAGTACCAAGCTTTGAGGCTAAGAGATTCTATGTTGGGATATGCTAGTCCCATCTGAGGCACGGTCAAGAGAGTATGGGACGGGGGGCAGGTGAATGGGCTGTTTGGCTGACTGGGCAAGGAGCAGAGAGTACCAGGGCTGCCTTGCCCAGTCTGAGGCCACTAGAATCATGGTGGCTGGCTGGCTCCTGAGTGTTAGCATGACTCTGGAGATTAAAGGGAATGGAGGGAAGGCATACAGGAATCTTCCTGTCCAATGAAGAACCAAGGCATCCACTGGCAGTGTGCCAAAAGCTGGAGACCTACAATAGTACAGTGGAATCTGGTGATTGAGGTTGTAGGCAAAGAGATCTATCTCTGGGGTACCCCACCTCCTGAAGACTGTGGTCAGTACTTGTCTGTTTAGGATCCACTTGTGGTGGCTCTGACTGATGTGGCTCAGGGCGTCTGCCAGCACATTGTCCTTGCCTGGAAGATGAATGGCAGAGAGCTGTACATCCAAAGAGTAAGCCAGAGACCAGAGCTTTGTGGATCTCATGCCTCCTTGCTTGCTGATGTAAAACATAGCAGAGGTGTTGTCTGTCCTGATTTGGACAGACTCGCCCTTTAGCTGGGGGGGCGGATAAAGGCTTTGATAGCCAGGTACACAGCTCTGAGTTCAAGATTTATGTGACACCTGGACTCTTTGGGGGACCACACCCCGTTTATGGACGGGTCTGCCAGGTGTGCACCCCATCCTAAAAGGGAGGCATCCATGGTGAGCACTCTGGAGGGCTCCCTTTGTTGCAAGGTAATCCCTTCTCTGAGATTGTCCTTGTCCTTCCACCAGTCCAGGGCTTGCAAAAGGGTCCTTGTGACTGGAATGAGCTTTGACATAGAGTCTCTTTTCCGGGACAAAGTGAGCCCTCAGGTGGTACTGAATTGTCCCTCATCTGAAACCTGGCACCTGGAACTATGGCTTTAGTACAGGCCATGTGGCCCAGGTGTCTGAGGAAGTGTCTGTTTAGCCCTGGCTGGCCCAGGACAAAGGAGTTTGCTTGTTTTTGAAGGTTGCGCACCCTGTCTAATGGAAGCAGGGCCTTTCCCTGCTGGGTGTCCAGCTCTGCTCCACTGAACTACAGTAGCTGAACTGGCTCAAAATGGGACTTTTCACTGTTGATCAGAAAGCACAAGGACTCCAGGGTGCACTATGTGAGGCTGAGAGATTCTCTGATCTTTTGGGGAGACTTGTCTACTATCAGCCAGTTGTCCAGGTAAGGAAAGACAGACACCTCCTGTCTTCTGAAATGGGCTGCCACCACTGCCAGGCACTGTGTGAAAATTCTGGGAGGTGAGGAAAGGCTGAATGGTAGAGCTGCAAACTGGTAATGGCCAAAGGGCAGTCTGAATCTGAGATATTTTCTGTGGGAAGGCCTGCTTGGAATATGGAAGTAGACGTCCCTGAGATCTAGGGAGGTTAGCTGGTCTCCCTGCTGTAAGAAGGGAATCACTACTAACAGGGTAACCATCTTGAATTTTGGGTTGAACAGGTGTTTGTTCAGACACCTGAGATCTAGAATTGGTTGCCAGTCCCCATTTTTCTTTTGGGTAAGAAAGTACCCGGAATAGAAGCCTTTTCCTCATTTTGAAAAAGGAACTCTTTCCACTGCATTTGCAGTCAGAAGAGACTTTACCTCCAACTCCTGCAGAAATCCTTCTGTGGGGGTTAGGGGTTTTAAAGCCCTGTGACCCTGTTGAGTGGGACATTTTTTGTACTGCAGGGTGAGTCCTCGACCCACCACCTCCTGCACCCACTTGTCTGTGGTAATGAAGTGCCACTGGTGGATGTAGCAGGTCAGCCTTCCTCATACTGAGGGAAGGGAGGTGACCTGGGCCTTCCAGTCAGGGGTTTTGTTTAGTCTGGATTTTTGTAGAAGGGGTAGGATCAGCACGTTTCTGAACCCTTCTACCTCATCCCCTGAAGAAAACTCTCATCTGATAGTAGTCCAAGGGCATAGGCATAGGGTAGAAGGCCCTGGAATAGTAACTCTGATCCCCTCTGCTTTGGGTTTTGTAGGAGGTAGAAGGTTTCTCTTTAGCTGCATTGCTCTGATAGGTGGTTTTTTACTCCTCCACCTTTTTCATATATGCCTCAGTTTTATCTCCAAACAGAGAATTATTGTCACAAGGTAAGTCCATGGCCTTAGTCTGGGAGAGACTGGTAGTCCTCAACCAGGCAAATCACCTGAGGGAGATGGCATGAGCAATGGCTCTAGATGCTGTGTCATTAGTATCCAAAGCCATGTGGAACTGATACTTTGTGGCTTCCAAGGCTGTTTCAACAGTTTCTACTAAGTCCTGAGCAACTTTATCTGGGGCTTGCTGGCTGATCGCCAGGACAGAACTCCAGAGAGCCTTTTATTACTGATCTGCATACGCCATGTAAGTACAGAGACGAAGCAACAAGAAGGCTGTGGTGTAAGATTTCTTACCCATTGTGTCCAGTTTTTGGGAATCTTTTTCTGGAGGCTGGGAAGAAAGGGCCACCTTTGCCTTATCACAAGCTGCAGCTTGCACTACTCCTTCATGGTCTGGATGCATGTAAAGGCACTCAACATTAAATTTACTTAGCTGGTACTTTATCTTTTTATCCACCCCTGGTATGGAAGTGAGATTTTGGAGCAGTTTTAAAGTAGCCCTCCGAAGGGACTTGTGAACTGGAAGGAGTAGCTTTTGAGAAGGAGGGAGACCCATCATATCCAAAATGTCTTCCTCCTTATCCCGCTCAGTGGACTCTTGAATAGAAAGGCCAAGAGTGTCCACCATATGTTGGACAAAGGTAAAATGAGAGGAAAAAATCCTCCTGGCCATGAGAAAGACAGCCAAATTCTTGGTCAGGAGTTTCATCAGGTTCCAATTCACCCTCCTCTTCATCATAATCCCCTTCACAGAAAATGCCCTGGCCAAGACCAGGGCAGAGGGAACAGGAATAGGGGGACTTGCTGGGCACCCAGAAGAGAGCCCACAGCCTGAAAAGTTTGATATAGTTGCCAACCTTTTGCCATTTTCTCTGCAGAGGATATATCTTGTTGTAACACTGGTGTCTCCCTTTGTTCTTCAGCAGGAGGAGCAGTGATATGTTTTTCTTTTTCTTTTTAGCAGGCACTGAACCAGAAACCTGCTGAGAATGTCTTTTTTGTTTGGCTTGGTCATTATTATTTTTTATCAGATTTATTTTCACTGGGGTCCTTGGATGACCTATTGTTATTATTATGATGAGAGAAGGAACCCTCCTTCAGAATTTTTAATAGAGGGAGAGGCATACTGAGAAGCCATAATTTTCAGCCTAGAGGTTAATTCTTAGTGTTGGGAGCAAAATGAAAGTAAGTTCACAGACAGAAAAAAGAAAATTAGTGACTGACCCAAAATGTAAAGAGAGGGTTGTAGCAGTCCGCCTAATTCACAAACTAAAAGGCGTCTGGTAATTTGGAATTAAAAAGGACCAGTCTGCTTCAGGGTTTATCTGAACTGCCAATTTGCCAGGGAACCTAGAAAAGCTTGTTCCCAAAAAGGAAAAACAGAAGGTTCCCAGCACTGTGGAACTGCTAAAAACAGCTCTCTGCTGAGGTAAAGAAAAGTGGTAAAAATCACAGAAACGCTTTAAAAATAGGTATCAGTGGAAAAAAGTTCAAAATACAAAATTCACAAAATTTTTACCTTAGGCACGATATTTTCCTAGTCAGAAAAAGCATGGGAACGCAGAAAAAGTGGTGGTGCTTCAACAGATTTCAGGAACTAAAAATCCAACAAAAAAACATTCTAAAGGCAGTACAAGGAAAAGAAATAACTAAAACTAAGAAAATAGAATACTTCAAGTGAAGGTTTGAAGAGAGAGCTCTGGGGCAGACTCGTCCAGTCAGCGCAGCAATCAACCTGACTAGCCTTCAGCAGCATCTACAGGCAGCACTCTCTTACTACAACTCGATTGGCTAATTCTTGGCATCATTAGCATAATCTCCACCTCCGGGGCAGCTGAACCCAGCTGGCATAACTGCATTAGTCAAGCATACCGAGTCATTCCTAGGGGAAGAATGCTGGATTCCTGTTAGAAAAATGCATTCACATACATTCTCAAAGTCGAAAAAGTATAAGAATGAAAAAACAAACAAAACACATGCACTATATTTAAAAGCAGTTACGCTGTCTAAAGGTCTAGAAGTTGTACCAGCCCGCTGAAGCAACAGAAGCGCTACCAATTGCAATGCTGAAAGCCTGGGTTTGCAAGCAGACTCGGGTTGTTGGAGGCCAGCATAGGGATGGAGGATCAAGCATCACAGGAACTGCTCTTCTCTTTCAGGGTGGGAGGGATGTGAGGCCTGCAACATGACTGCCACCTAGAGGTGGCCAGGTGGTTTCACAGTCAGAGTCACTATGAAGGGTAGGAACAGCTTCAGATGCTGACACATTTGCATAGTGATGCAATGCATGCATCACTGCATGGCTGACATCTCTAAGAAAGAAAACAGAAAAAAATACCTCCTTGGTCTAAGGATGAAGCTGGCACCCGCTGCAGGCCCACACATGACCAATACGGCAGGCCACCCACCACTGCAGTAGTCCTGGGCAAGTGATAATAACCAGCAAGTCCGTGAGAAGGTCTGTGCTGGGGCTGGAGGGATGCCATTCATGGAGGGTGAACCAGAGGCACAAATGATGGAAAACAAGGTTCTAGAGGTTGGCTGTTGTTATCAAATGCAGTGAGTCCAACAGCTGTATTTTGGCTTTATTTTACAAGCACCAAATATTAAGAATGAAAGTAATTTATGGTAACACAGAAATATAAGCACTGAATATACAAGGTTTTATTATTGCTCCTTTCTGTACATAGGACACTAAAACAGAAGTATAAAATTCATATTACATGACAAAAATACTCAGCTGTACAACGCAAACATCCGTAAGGGCTGTGATGAAAAACATTGAAGCTCATATTTTAAGACTGCTTACTGTGCCTATAGGAGGAAGAGGCGTTTCAAAACTTTCTGAAGACTGTGTTGCTTGATCCATAAGAATATTTAAGAACATAAAAGTATGCAGAATTTGTAGGGGGTGACAGTGTTGCATTAAGGTTCAATTGCTCTGGGTGTAAAAATTTAAAAAAGGCAGCATGCTTTTTAATATGTGGGCAGCCCATGTTAAAATCCTTTCATGTTCTGTAAAAAACACAAATTAGCACCTTTAAAAATAGCATTCGAGAGGGGAAGAAATCTCTTAATTGCACCCAAAGAGGTAATTAAATGTAGCAAAATGATAAAAAACAGACAGACAGATGAGAACTTTAGAACTGACACTTTTCTTACAAAAACTGCTGGAACTCCCTCACTCTATAAAAGAACAAACCCTTCATGTCTTATAGTAATCTTCAGACAGAATTTACCATACATACTCGACTACAAGTCAACCAACCCTTTTACCTTGTCAGGTTTAGCAAAACTGTAGACATTATTTTACCACCTAAAACGGATGGAAAAAAATCTGTTTTGTGACCAACATCAAGCACAGAATCTCTTTTTGTGGTCAGAATGGGATAAAAAAATCAGGTTACACAGTTCCAAAAATTGTTTATCATTTTAAACCCTGCAGGGAGGTCGACCTTGCAGATAAATCAAGTACCTCTTCTTGGGCCCTTTTTTTTTAGCATAAAAAACTAGACTTATACGCGTGTATATATGGTATATCAGATTTTGGTCAGTACACACTTCATATCCCTAGACCTGCACTAGAAAATGTGATGTAGATTTTGCAAGTACAATGAATTGAAAGGCTTTTAACAAAAATGGAAATGATGTACCTATCGTAATTCTTGATCTTCCTGGATGAAGTCTCTTCCACTCACTCATACTAATGGAAGTATGCGGGGGCGCTAGGACCCAGGGCGAGCAACCTTTTTCAGGAAGGCCAGCGCCAGAGATAGAGCCGTGAGGAAGCTGCACTGTGAGCCCGGCGTGTGCAGTAATGACTATCTCGGCGCCGACCCTCCAACAGCCTCAGTACCTTTTTTTCTGAGGAGGTGCAGTGTGACTAACGTAAAAATCGGACATAAAACAGTCCGAATGACCTGTGTAAGAAGGGTCAACAATAAAGTCTTCACAGCTCAGCCACTGAGGGAGTGAAGACCATAAACAGAGAAATGAGCTCGGGGGATGGTGTATGGGCATGTGAATGAGTGGTGGAGACTTCGTCCAAGAAGATCAAGAATTACGGTAGGTACGTAATTCCCATATCTTCCTGGACATAAAGTCTCCACCACTCATTCACACTAATGGGAGAGTACCGAGCTAAATAATCCCTCGAGATGGGTGGCAGGAGACAAAGAGCTCACGTGCTTAGGACAGAAGTCCATTAAGAATGGTTCTGCCAAATGACAGATGTCATCTGGCATGGACATCCAAGGCATAGTGCTTTACGAACGTATGCACGGGGCTCCAGGTAGCCACATTGCAAATATCTGCAATGAGCATGCTACGGATTTCTGCCAGAGATGCCGCGACTGCTCTGGTAGAGTAAGCGTACACTCTGCCTTCCAGCTTGACCTGTGCCATAGAAAAGCAGTGGCAAAGGCATGCCACCAGCCATGCAGAAATGCACCTGACAAAAACAGGTTGACCCAGCCAGGTCTCGGTGAAGGAAACAAACAGTTGTTGAGCCTTGCGAATTTCCTTTGTTCTATCTAGATAGAATCGCAATGCTCTCTTAATACCTAGCAAATGAAGGGTATGCTCCCTTTCATTCTGGAAGTTCACAAAGTAGATAGGAAGGACTAAATGTTGGTTTAGATGGAATTCTGAAACAACCTTAGGGAGAAACTTAGGATGAGTCCTAAGAAAGTACAGTTACTTAAGAACTTACCGTAACAGTAGATCTTCGAGAACAGCTCTTGCAGCAGGTTACATCATTAGGACTGAAGCTGGCAGGCGCCAGGACCCTGAAAAATTCTAGCTAGCAGTATCCAGCAGGAGACCGCTTGACGTCAGCCCCTCCCCGTCAGGCATCACATAAAAGGGGGCGGTCCCCCAGCATCCCCAGTTCTCCCGCCGGAGACTCCTGGCTCAAGTGTGACATCTGAAGGGGAGACCGAGGACCCTCTTCCGAAGGAAGGTTAGAAAAAAAGCGTCAAAGGACGCTGTAGCCTAAAACTAGGTCAGAAGACTCAACCTCCAGAGGGGAAAGTGGGAGGGGAAATTACCTGCCGCAAGAGCTGTTCTCGAAGATCTACTGTTACAATAAGTTCTTATGTAACTGTACTATCTTACTTCGAGAAACAGCTCTTGCAGCAGATTACACTATTAGGACGGACTCCCAAGCAGCAAGGGAACAATCTGCTACCGGGAGGAGTGTAGGAGAGATGACTCAGACTTCAGGACAAGAGTCCTTGAAGGACCGCCAAGCCGAAGCCAGCTCTATGCCTAGAGGCAATGTCCAAACTGTAGTGTCTAATGAAAGTGTGCACAGTGCTCCAAGTCACTGCTGCACAGATGGCTGAAATGGAGACATTTTTGAGCACAGCAAAAGAGGTAGCCACCCCCCCCTCGTAGAATGACCCTTCACTGGTCCTGGTAAGGGTTTATTGTGCTTCTGATAACAGAACATAATGCACTTGACCAACCATCTGGAAAGCGATTGTTTTGAAACAAGAGCACCGAGCATCCGCTGTGTGTAGGAAACAAAGAGCTGGTCCGACTTACGATGGGCTTTGGTTTTGGTCAGATAATATCTGAGACATCTATGCACATGTAGAGTGTGCAACAGGGCCTCCCCCGTTACCGTAATTCGGGTAATACACCAGCAGGTCTATAACCTGGTTGAGTGTGACCGCCGAGACCACTTTGGGAAGGAACTTAGAATTTGTTCTTAAGGACACCCTGTCCTTGTGAAAAACCAAATAAGGATCCTTGCACATGAGTGCATGAAGCTCAGAAACTCTTCTGGTAGAAGTAACAGCAACTAAAAGAAGCGTCTTCCAAGCGAGGAGACGCAGCTCGCAATCCGCGGCTGGTTCAAAAGGAGGTAGAGTAAGCTGCTCTAAAACAAAGGGGAGATCCCAAGGTGGAACCGGGTCTCTGACAGGAGGTCTCAGGTGCAGGATGCCATGCAAAAAAGCATGTGAAGCCTCTAGTTGAGCTAGAGAGCTATGACCTATCGGTGAATGATACGCTGAAATGGCGCACAGGTGAACCTTAATGGAAGAGTAGGCAAGGACTGCCTTGTACAGGGTTAGAAGGTAGT
This sequence comes from Neoceratodus forsteri, assembly GCA_016271365.2. Lineage (NCBI taxonomy): Eukaryota > Metazoa > Chordata > Ceratodontiformes > Ceratodontidae > Neoceratodus > Neoceratodus forsteri. The sequence goes on along the minus strand of CM057453.1, from coordinate 817,532,990 downwards.
CTAACACTGACCTCTCTGAACAATCCAATGGGGTCAATCCGTGAGCTTGAACCCAGATGCAAAATCTGCGCCACTTCATGGCGTAAGTGGAGAGTTTTCTGGCTGCCGCCAGAACGTCTGCAACTTCCCGAGAGAACCCGTATCTCAAGACTGCTATGTCTTTAGGAGCCAGGCATGCAGGTTCAGTGACTGAAGATCCGGATGGACTAAGGAGCCTGCCTCCTGGGACAGAAGTTGAGAGCTGAATGGCAGAGGCACCGGAAGTTCCTGGGTCAGCTGATGTAATAGAGGAAACCAAATTTGCCTGGGCCAAAAGGGCGCTACCAGAATCAGTGACGCCCGCTTTTGTCGGAGCGTCAGTAAAACCCTCTGGATCAAAGGGAAGGGCAGGAAAGCATAGAGGAATCTGCCCGTCCCAAGACAGGGACAATGTGTCTCGCCAGAAGACACCAGACCCTGGATCTAGCAAGCAAAAATTGGGCAGTTTTGTGTTGGATAGGGACGCGAAAAGGTCTAATTCTGGTGTTCCCCATCTGCGAAACAGATCCTCTGTGACTTCCTGAAGCAGTTCCCATTCATGGACTCTGGCCTGTGATCGGCTGAGACTGTCCGCGATTGTGTTGTTCACTCCGGGAACATGCACTGCAATAATATCTGCGCCGTGCAGTACCCAATTCCCAAACCTTTGAGCCTCCCTGCAAAGGGGGTAGGAATGAGTGCCTCCTTGTTTGTTGAGACAGTACATCACCGCAGTATTGTCTGTTTGAATCAGAAGAGTACCCGGTGGAATGTCCGTCTGGAATGCTTGTAGGGCACAGAGGACGGCTCTCATCTCCAGAATATTTATGTGCAGATGGGACTCTAGAGACGACCATAAGCCTCGAGACTTGACCCCATTGAGGTGCGCTCCCCATCCGGATCCTGAGGCGTCCGTGGAGAGTGTCACTAAAGAAGGTGGCGCCATGAAGGGGACTCCTTTCAAGAGATGGTCTGGGACAAGCCACCATTGCCAGTCTTGGATGATGGCATTCGTGATCCGGACTGGATGCTGCATATGAACTTGCTTCTTGTCCCACTGAGCCCGCAACATCCACTGGGTAACCGCATATGGAGTCGGGCTAGGGGAACGGTCACAATGGCAGCCGCCATATGTCCGAGCAGGCAAAGAACAGTCCCATGGCACCGTTGTCTTCGGCCATTGTGTCGCCAGGATAGGATCTAATGTGTTCCGCCCTGTCCGAAGGAAGAAATGCTCTCCCTTGAGTGGTGTCCAGAACTGCTCCAATGAATTACAGAGTCTGAGACAGGACACGGTGCAACTTCTCCTGGTTGATGATGATGGCCAACGATTGGAAAAGAGAATGGGTATCCTGAATCGCAGACATCAGGGCCTCCCAAGAGGGTGCCATGAGGAGCCAGTCGTCTAGGTATGGAAAAACATAGTGGCCCTGCCTCCTGACAGTTGCTGCCATAACTGCCATGCACTTCGTAAACACCTGAGGTGTGGAAGACAGTCCGAATGGGAGGGCTCGGAACTGGTAGTGGCATCCCAGAAACTCGAAGCGCAGAAACCTTTGATGCATTCGAGCGATCAGGAAATGTAGGTAAGCGTCCTGCATGTTCAGTGACACTAGCCATGTGCCTTCTTTGAGCATGGGAATGAGACCCGGTAGGGTCACCATGCGGAAGCATTTGTATAACACAAACATGTTGAGATCGCTGAGATCTAAGATCAGGCACAAGTCCCCTGTTTTCTTTGGGACCAGGAAGACGTGGGAATAATAACCTTTTCCTTTCTGGTCTGGTGGAACGTACTCTATGGCCTACTTGTCCAGGAGGGCCAAGATCTCCTGCTGGATGAGCAGAGCATGCTGACCCAAGTAACGGGAGAGCAGGGGAGGTCTGGACGGTGGGTGGCCAAGGAACTCTATAGAGTGTCCTCGCTGTACCAACTGTAACACCCACCAGTCGGAGGTGATCCTCTGCCATCCCGGAAGGTAATGAGAGATGTGACACCCAACCTTTATCCTTTGATCCAGAGGAGGGGCGAGGGCCAGGAAGGAGTCATGCTGTGGTGGCATTGGGTCCTGTGGGCTGGGCTGCCTTGGGATGCTTTGAGCCCTGGCCCATGGGGAATCTGGCTTGACCTTTGCGACCAAAATTGCCCCGGGATTGCTGGCTGGAACGTGGCTGTTGCCGTTGTTGCCTGCCGCGAAAATGGTTCTGATTCCTCTGAAAGGAACCAGATTTGGGCCTGTACAGTCCGAACTGCCTTCCCGGCATCCTGTAGCTTGGTGATGACCTTCTTGGATTCCTCACCGAACAGGACAGCTCCGTTATAAGGGACGTCCAGGATATTCTTCAGAACGTCTGGGGTGAAACCAGAGATTCTCAACCAAGAGTGTCTCCGAAGACAAACGCCAGTAGCTGCTCCCCTGGCGGCTGAGTCTGCTGAATTGTAAGTGGCTCGGAGAACCTGGGTCCCCACGTCCGACCCAGTATGAAGGAGGCTGAGCAGCTCCTCCTCCTTTTCGCCACCCAGAAAGTCCTTCAAAAGGTCTTGGCCCTGCTCCTAGAGGGCATTTTGAAATTGCACCATATGTGTGAGGTAATTCAAAGACCTTATTGAGCATGTAGCAGCCGCATACATGTGCCTTCCCACAGAATCTAATTGCTTAGATTCTTGGTCCGGAGGTTGGGTACTCAAGTGCTGCGGTCGTTGAGACTGATCATAAGATGCCGTAATGACCAGTGAGTCTATCAGGGGTTGCTGTGCCAGATACAGGTCCTCCATAGGAGCTCTGTAGAGGCGGTCAGCCTTCTTAGGAACAGCCAGTGTCGAGTGCGGACGCCTCCAAGCCGCCTTGGTAACGTCCGTGAAGGTGTCCACTAGAGGTGGGACCACCACAGGCTTTGGGGTCCTTTGCGAAGGTAATGGGCAAGGCGTTGTCTCTCAGGGTCCAAGTCTTCAGTCTCCCATCCCATATTCTCCTGGATGTGCCTCATGATTTCAGAGAAAGAGGGATCATCCGGTGGTGACCTTGGCTGGTCTCCTGGGTCTGGTGATGGGGGACTATAGCGGGATGGATACCTGGAGGTATCAGTCGTATCCGGTCTGGAGTCATCCCTTGGTGGGTGTCGTCTACCCCGGGTCGTTTATGGCTCGGAGACCCAGAGGGAGACCATGATGGGCATCTTTTTCTCTCTCTAGATCTGCCCCTAGGAGATGGAGTTGGCTCCTTAGGGGTCGGGGGTCTTGAGGTGTAGGTGGTGGAGGTGTAAGAGGCTTACTGGGGACCACATCCTTTCTGATGGTCTCCCACCAGAAGGTGAAAAATTCCTTCATCTCCTGAATGCTCACGCCAGACAACGGGCCCGGCGTCTGTGTGGGTCTGTCACCGGGGTCAGGTCTCGGGTCCTGGGGAACCACCGGATCCATCGATGGCTCCCCAGGCGAGCCAGCATCCTCCTTGCCACCCGTCTGGTCGTCCGGCAGTGCAGCAGCCTCCTCTCCTGAAGACCCCTGACGTCCGTTGTCACCCGGCATCGGTACAACTGCTGTCGGGTTGAGAGTCCATTTTTCGGGCGTCGGGTCACGCACCTTTTTATTCTGTGACATCCGCTTAAGAGGTGTCAGATCCTTGGTTTTCCTTTCCAGGGCCTTGGGAGGCTGGGAGACAGACCTGAGGTTGGTGTCCCAGCGTTGGCCTGACGCCCCGCTAGATTTTGAGGAAGACTTCCTATGTTTTTCTGAAGAGTCAGGCCTGGAAGAAGAGTTGGGTGCCCAGTGGGTCTTATGCAGGTGCAAGGAGGATGAAGAACCCCCTGAAGACCTTACCTTAACTGGGGGAGGTTGGGAGCGGGCCTAGGAAGGAGAACGGTCGGACCATGTAGAGCTGGAGCTGGCCCTGGATTCAGAGGCCCTGCTGGGGGATCCCGACCTACCCGAGTCCCGGTGCTTGTCCCAGTCTTACAGGAAGAATCCTCTTTGGAGGAAGGTCTTTTTTCCATTTTGCAAAGTTTCGCTTCAAGAAGGAACTCCTGAAGGGTCTTTTGGTGGCAGATCCTGGTCCTGCTATTAAATTGTTGGCAGATGGAGCAGGTCTGGGTGTCGTGTTCCGGGCCCAGGCACCTCATACAAGCCGAATGATGGTCGGCGAAGGGGATCTGCTTGCCACAGGCGCACTTGGAGGGGTGTCCGAGAGAAGGAGCTGGAGAAATAGACATGGATTTATGATTATTTTGTAAAGATTTTGTGCGTCGTATCGTTGATGCAGGTGTCCGTGAGGTCGATGCTGGCAAGTCGATGGCAGGAAAAGAACTGGGGATGCTGAGGGACCGCTCCCTTTTATGTGATGCCTGATGTCAGGGAGGGGCCGACGTCGGGGATGGTCCCCCACTGGATACTGCTAGCTAGAATTTTTCTGTAGGGTCCTGGCACCTGCCGGCTTCAGTCCTAATGGTGTAACCTGCTGCAAGAGCTGTTTCTCGAAGTAAGATCTACTTTGTTCTTGTGAAATACAGTGTACAGGGGGTCTGTGACCAGTGCTTGTATTTCAGAAACTCTACAGGCCGAAGTAATGGCAACCAGTAAGGCCATTTTCCAAGTGAGGAACTTCAACTCGCAAGTAGCTAGAGGCTCGAAAGGTTTACGAGTGAGCAAGCCTAGCACAATGTTAATGTCCCAGGCTGCAACTGGATATCTAATAGGAGGTCTAGTATGCAGAATACCCCTAAGAAACCTCTTAACTACGGGCAACTGAGCCAGCGACATGGAAAGTACCGGCTCATGATATGCCGAAATGGCACAAAGATGAACTTTGACTGTGGAATACTGCAGACCTGTGATTGAGAGGTCTAAGCGATACTCCAAGACTTTATTCGGTGGGCAGGAAAATGATTCCAAGAGGATTTTGCACACCAGATAGAGAAACGCTTCCATTTAGCTGTGTAGGTTTTTCTAGTCGCCGGCTTATGCGCAGCCAAAAGAATATCAAACTCTATGAGAAACACTGAACCTATTCACTTCTATCTCTTCACTAGCCAAGCGTGACGGTGAAGCGACCTCAGGCTGGGATGGACCACAGGACCCTGGGTCAGAAGGTTTGTCTAAAGGGGAAGCGTTTTCCGGGGAGTTTCCGTTAGTCTGTTGAATAGCAGGAACCATATCTGCCAAAGCCAGAAGGGGGCAATGAGAATCATTCTGCCCCCCCCCCCCGACTCCAATTTGAGCAGTATCCTCTGAAATAGGGGAAGAGGAGGAAAAGTGTATAGAAAGTGTTTTGTCCACCGCAGCCTGAATGCATCCTGACAAAAAAACACGACAGCACTCGTGGTGCCACAAGGGACCTCGACGATGGAGAGGTCGGCAACACAGATGACGACAACGTCACAGAACTGTGAGACCTGTGATTTGAAGTTACAGGATGAAAAATGGCAGGAGATAAGGGCATCGGTGTAGACCCCTGCGCCACAGCCGTGTGAGGGAGATAGACACCAGAGCATTGAGTCGATGGCACTGAAGAAGGTGCCAAGCGGCTAGGAAGACCTAACCGCTATGCCTTCCATCCCGGGCCCGAAGGCCCCGGGGTTGGACTGGCCGGTTCAGGCAACTGGGCCAACCTCTGAGCCCACTGCTCCATAACAGCAGCCCACTGGTGAAACTGCTCATTGGAAGCTCCTCCAATAGGCGGAGAGGGGCTCCGGTGTCGAGGAGGTCAGCCATCATAAACAGAAATCGGCAACTCCGACAGAGATGGAGACCAGCGCCTGGCCCTAATAACCGACCGTCTATGTGCAGATGTACCAGAGGGCGACCTCGAGTGATGCCGTTTCTTCTTCGACCTGTGTGCTGAAGAAGAAGAACTCGAGGCTGAGCGGTGCCAAGAATGGGACCATTTCTTTTTATGCTTGAGGGGAGACCGCCCATCTCCCCGAGCATTGGACCATCCATTGTCAGACCCCCCCTCCGGGAAGGGAGACGGACCAGACCCGGCCCCGCTGGCTGAACAGCTTTCATACAAAGTCTCCCTACCGTCACTTGCCCCACCCATGGTCGACTACTTCTCTCTTATAAGTAGAATTCATTAATATAATCGGTACTTATCAAAGATAAAATACAAAACAATAAACTGAAAACTAAACTGCGAGTTTGAAGTTTGACTCCCGGCAGGCGAGCGTCATCATCACTGAAGCGCATTCAACGGCGGGAAAAAAGGAACTGAGGCGACTGGAGTGTCGACGCCGAGACAGTCATTACCGCACACGCCGGGCTTGCGGTGCCGCTTCCTCACAGCTTCATCTCAGACGCCGGCCCTCCTGAAAAGTTTACTCCCGCTGGGTCCTAGCACCTCCAGCATACTCCCATTAGTATGGATAAGTGGTGGAGACTTTATGTTCAAGAAGATCAGGCGGGTGGCCAAATGCTCAACAAAACCAAGCTCTGTTGGCTGAATATGTTTGACCCATAACCATTCTGCATACTTTGAAAATAAACAAGACAAAAAAAAAAAGGAATGAAATCTTACAGACTCAGTGTCCTTCAATATACAATCCTTTACTTGGATACATTCTGTTTTTATGTTTAATGAACCTTTTGTAGTTAGAGTTGAGGGTGCGGAAAACTGTTAAAAGCATTAATTTGGTCCATGTTAATAATCAAATAAAGTTCTGCTATAAAAATAAACTACTTGTTTCCTGTATAAAATAAGCAATCGTTTGCATTTATTTTGTCCAAATTGCACAAGTACAAACATTTGTTATATTCTTTGCTTTTAATACTGCAGTAGGTATTCGATATTACCATACATCGGGGGGGTTGGGGGAATAAGCAAGTACTGCTCAACACCTATATAAATGACGGTCTCTTCCGCACATTTCTTCATAAACATCTTTGTAACCAAGAACCATATGGGAATCAAAATAAGGTCTCTCTGTGTTTTAATTACATGTGTACACTGATAGTTACACTTTAGAAAAATGCCTTTGAAATTGATGACATCTTAGTAGTTCTTGTTTACAGTACTAGACATCTCAATACATGATTACAGAATTGTATCTACAAGGAGGAAAAAAAAAACACACACACACTCCAATAGGAATGCTGCAAAGCAATAAATAAAAGCCAAAGTAATTTTCGGATGGGTTGAAAATGTTCCTTTCCTTGCTGGATTCTGGGAGAAACTAACAACAAGCAAGTGTTCGGAAGATCCTGTTACATGTAGATGGGAGGACTCCTTACTGTTAGGCCAACAACAGGATGCCGAGATCAGGTCACAAGGTCACTGCAGTTTTTGATCCGAGTCTTTTTACAGTTCAACTGCCATCACTAAAACCATGCAGCATGCACGCTGAGGTAACTGTACAATACAAACACCAGTGCCTAAATGGCAACTCACAGCGAAATTCTTTGTACAAGTCTATTCACAAAAAAGGTACGTTGGTTTAAAATACTTTATACAAAATACTGGACTGCATGAGATAATGTCAAACGTACCAGATAAGCAGGCTGTCCATCCGATCTGTCAGACTCTTGTACCAAGGTTTCATGTTACTGCTGTGCGGCGGGGTGGTAGGTAGACGGAGTCTGACCTGAGAAAATTGTTAAAGTTGTCGAACTATGATATCTAATGGTGTCGGTAAAAAAAAAGATCCCAAACAATAGCTGGCAGTATATTCAAACAGCAGAGTATTTTCAAATGATGAGTAACTTGGGATTTTGCTGATCTAAATACAGCAACAGGAATAATAAATATATATATATATATATATATATAGGGCATTTCTTTAACTGATTAGCAGTATTTCAATTTTTACTAGTAAAATGCTCTGCTAATCCAGGCAACTTTGCTCCTTGAGATTGCATTAAGCTGATCCAGGATGTACTGCATGCAACATCACTAGAAGACTCAAACTGTTCAGCTACAATTCATCCTCGCTGATAAATGTAAATAGAGTAAAAACTGCAAAACATGTTTTTTTCAAATTCTATGTACGTAAAGGGAAAACGCAAATAATTAATAAGAGAGCGAGAAATTACATTGTAACATTTTAGGAAAAAAGTCGTTCTGGGTCTTGCATGTAAAAAAATATATTTTCACAGTGAACTCCCCAATCTACAGTTTCACACCTGCTCTCTTCACACACACACGTTTTCCGTTATGATACAGCACAGTCGTAACTCTCTAGGACTGGCTCCTCCTCCTCCTCCCCAGGCAAGTCATCTTCCTGTCGGCCAATACTGCTGATGACATCACTTGAAGTGCTGGCACTGTGAGTGACAGTACTTCGGCTTTCCTCTGCCCTTGGACTTGCTGGTTCATTCAACTTGGAAATGTTCGTCGGCTGAAAAACTTCCAGTGCAACCTGCTCCTCTGTCACTTCACTCAGTTTCTGTAGCTGAGGCTTGATAAGGTTTAGAAATGGCTTGTATCCCGGGCTTGAGGAAAACAAACACAAGGACAAGATATTGTTAGAACACCCTCACTGAAGAATATGAGATTTCTGAACTCACAGCTGAGCAGGAAGCCAAAAAGTTTAAATGTGCCTCACTGAAGTGCTCACAAACACCTGTTAGTCAAATTTCCTCAGTAAAATAACCTGGGTTATTCTGTTCTCATTTTAATAATTACAAGCATCATACACAGTCATTTTTTCTAAGTCAGGATTCACATGAGCCTTGTTAAGAGTCAGCCACATCGCCCCCAAGTGTTCATGTTACAGCACCGCATCCTTCACAAAGATTACTACCAGTAACAGTACATCTTTGAAAGAATCTCCTCCACAGAGCCAGACATAATGAACTGTAAGCTGTTCTCATCAGGACAAATCAAAAAGCTAAGCCTAGCTGGGGCTGCCCATGCTGAAGTACAATGGCACTTGCCTGTTTAACCTGGGTGGCCCCATACCTCCTCAGCTTCCTGCCAGAGACCTGCTTGGAGTTGCACCATACCGACAGGAAAGAGAGACCAGAATCCTGACCAGGCTGACAGGAGTGGTAGATGTTCTGGAAGTAAAATCCATAAGTAAATCACATGCAAATCCAGAAGGTGTTAAGTGGGAGTGTGATCTGCGGTTCTTTGGAGGAGATTCTCTCGAAGATCTACAGTTAGTGGTAAGTAACTAAATATAGGTTGCTCACCTATAACCACAGTTCCGTTGGCGGTATTTAGTTCACATCAACACTCTGGCAGTTAGGCTGGATACAGCAGAGTCACAGGATGTTTTCAAGCTAAGTTCCTCCCTCCACTGTGGTGTACACCCTCCAGCTTCAGAAGCAGTGATTCGTACGTTTTTACCGGGGAAGTTTGGCTGACTTGTGTGGATGTGAACTGAGTGCAAACAGAATTATGGTTGCATGTGAGTAAATATAGGTTTCTCACCTGTTACCATAGTTCTAGGAGTGCCATACAGTTGACATCTGCACTTTGACAGTTCCCTGAAACAGGCCGATTCATCGGACATCTTCAAGCTTAAGCTCCTCCCACCACCTGGGCAGTACATACTCCGGCACCACTCTGTGACGCAGATCTTTGCACCCTGGAAGCAGGGCTCCGGGTACCACACTGCCAGGGAAGGCCAGGTGGGTTGTGTGGATGTGAACCGTATATAATTCCTAGAAATCAAAATTATGTTCTTACTGCAATTCTTGATCTTCCAGAATATCTTCACATTGATTCACACAAGTAGGTCTCAGTCAGAGGCGCTGGGACCCAGCGGGAGTCAGAACTTCTCAGAGGGCTAGTGACCTGGCAGGCACTGTGTGAGTGCCATCGTGTAACACACGTGTCTGCTGGTATACAGTGGTGCCAGCCTCCAACCACCTCAGTACCTTTTCTTACCAAGAAGATGAGCAGCATCACTTATCAAGACCTATGCCTTAACCTAAGGATACAGTACAAGATAGCCCTGGTGGCCCATATAAGAAGGGCCACCAAATCCAGTAAAACAGTGTCTTCACAGCCCAAACCAAATATAAAAGGGTAAAGACCAACACCACCATACTGGAGTGAGACCACGGGATCGTGGGCGTGTGAATCAATGCTAAAGACAGTCGGGAAAACCAAGAATTAGGTAAGAAAGTACTTTTAACATCTTCCAAGAATGCTGATTCCCACCAGTGGGCTAGAGTACCAAGCTCAGAAAAAAGTCCTCCGGACAAAGGTGGTTGTAACTGAGGGCTCACTCAGGATAATAGTCAGTGTCAGTGGCTCAGTAGGTAGCACACTCGCCTCTGAGGCCGGGAGATCAGAGGGCTGTGGGTTCAGTTCCCACATCTGGCACTTGGGTTAATATCCCAGTACTGACACTGTAGTGCAGCATGAGAGGGGTGCTGCACTTCTAAGGTGCCGTCTTCCGGATGAGACATTAAACCGAGGTCCCATCTGCCTGGATTGGTGGTAGTTCAGGCGGATGTTAAAGATCCCATGGCACTTATCGAAAAGAGTAGGGGAATTTCCCCGGTGTCCTGGCCAAATTTCCCTGATTCACTAAAAGCAGTACCAACAGCTTAATCTGGTTCAAGGTCAGTTTGCATTCATCTGTATCCCCCTCCCCCGGGTCATGCCTGAAAATAGGCAGGATTTGTCTAGTGCACTTACCCGGTCAACAAAAACTAAATAAATAATCCATGCAGGATTGTCCTGCCAAATGTGGTATGGACATCTAAGGCACAGTACTTGGTAAAACTGTGCACTGTGCTCTGAGTTGTAGCTCTGTAAATTTCTCCAGTAGGCACAGAGCGTATCCCTGCCAGGGTCATGGCAACTACTCTAGCAGAGTGGCTGTGTATGCTGCCCTTCAACTTGAGCAACACACAGTGAGAGGAACTGGAGAAAATGCATACAGAAACAGATTTTGCCATGGCAGTCTGAATGCATCCCGAAAGACAATGTCATGTTCTGGATTTCTGGAGGAGACTCAAGGCAGTTTGGTGTTGAGTGAGGAAGCAAAAAGGTGCGCATCTGGGGTACCCCACTCGTTGAACAGTGATCGCATAATGTCTGGAGCTAGTGATCACTCAAGAGGACTGGCTTCTGTTTGACTGAGCTTGCCTGCCAGACACTTCAGGACACCTGGCAGACAGATCACATGGAGCAGTATCCCTTTGCTCCAGGTACCATCATTTCCACATTCTCGTCACCTCCCTGCACAGAAGGCAAGAGTGTGTTCCTCCCTGTTTGTTGACATAATACATGAAACACTTGTTTTCTGTCTGGAGAAGGACTGCTTTTTGGCTAAGTCCACTAGGGCTTTCAGACTGTACAAAACTACACATTTCTCCAGTATACTGATGTGAAGATGAGTCTCTGATGGGTCCCAGACATCTGAAGACCTTGACAGTGGGCTCCCCATCCCAGCATTGAAGTATCTGTGATGAGAACCACTTGTGGCTCTGGTGGGGAGAAGGAGAAGCCCTGGAGGAGGTTTTCCTCCACTGACCACTAAGCCAGGGCTCTTATGAGAAGTTTGGTCACCTGAAGGTAACTCAGAGGGTGTGATGCTTCTGACCACTGTACACTGAGCATCGACTGGGTTGTACTCATGTGTAGATGTGCTGGGGCACTGTGAACACTAAGGAAGCTATTACACTTTGCATGGAGTGGGAATACACAGTTTTACATTCCATGATGTAACATGCCATTTGCAGGATTGCTCATAGTCTGCTTTGAGGAAGAAAAGCCCACGCTCAGGTTGTATGCAGAACAGCTCCTATGAATAACAGTTCCTGGGAGGGTTCGAGCTAAGATTTGTTAAGGTTCAGCAAGGTCCCCATGTAAGTTAGGAACTGAGAGGCCGTGGCTATTGCCTGTTCTGTCTCCAGTTTGGACGGGCTTGATATTAGCAAGTCATCCAAATACTGGAAGACTTAAGAGTCCCAAATTCTTGAGGTGCACTGCGAGTACTGCAAAGCACTTTGTAAAGACTTGTGGCACTGAGGAAAGCCCAAAGAGCAGTATTCCAAACTGGTAATGCTGTCCCAGCACAACAAAATGGAGCTAGCTGGGGTGCACCAATATGTGCTGGTATGCATCTTGCATATCCAGGGATGTTCGACACTTCTGAGACTTCAAGTAAAGTAGCAGAGAGCCAAGAGAAATCATTGTGAATTTTTCTTGATCCACGAATTTGTTAAGATTTCATCATCATTCATTTTATTGGATAGCAAATTGAGAGAAGTACTCTCATTTAGAATTGCATCAAACCATAAAACAAAACATTATAACACACCATATAACAACATATTAAAAAGACGTACTGTTATTACAACTGATATCAGCATACAGTCAGGAAGATTAGACTTAACTATCTATCCAAAGCAGTTACAGTATTACAAGATAAACTAGCTAAAGAAGCTCTAAAACGTGACAAGGGTATGGGGCACATGCTCCCTGATTTCTTTGGAACTTGGAAGTAGTGGGAGTAGAACCCTGTATTCCATTCTCACTCTGGCACTATTTCCACTACTTGTTGCACAGAAGGCCTGCAGTCTCCTGCATCAGAAGTTCTGACGTGAGCTAGCAAAGGGGGTTGTTTTCAGGGCAGATAGTCCGGGGGTGGGGGGGGGGCTCTACGAAATCCCGTGAGTGCCCCTCTCAGATAATCTAGAGGACCCACTTATCCAACATGATGGATCCCTACTGACAGTAAAACTGGGTCAGGCACCCCCCACTGGGAGAAGAGGTCCGCCTCAGACAACTGAGGTAGGACCAGGGCAAGAACTTCAGATAGTAAGTGCGTTTTGCGATAGTGCCCTCGGCTGTGCTTTCTTCCAAGGTTGGGGAGGCTGTTTTTTGTTATTTTGGGCTCCCCTGCCTCTTCTATGAGAGGACTGCTTATTGTGAAAAGACTCAAGTCCCTTTTCCCTCTGGGAGTTGAAGGGAACTAGTCTGGAAGTCTTAAGAATTCTGGAAGAGTCATTCTAGTTTCATGAAACACCATAACAGATTGCTCCACCTGCTGTCCGAACAGTTAAGTGCCATAGAAGGGGGGACATACATTACCTGCTGCTAGACACCTTGGGTGAAGTCAGCAGTCTGCAGCTAGAAATGCTGCCTGATGCACATGCCTGCAGCTGCAGAGCAAGATGCTGCATCAAGGTGAACCAGAGAGACTTAAAGCCACTGACTGTTGGATTCAGTATCTTGCTTAATAGTCATCTGTATTTCTTGCTTGGCCTCTGAATCTGGCAATGTCTCTATCAGAGACCTTAGCTTGCTCCAGAGGGTACATTCATACTTAGAAAAACAACCCTGATAGCTAGCTATCCTCATGCCCAGGGTAGCTGACGCATAAGCCCATTTTCCCATGCTATCAAGTTTGCGTAACTCCTTATTAGTAGTCTGTACAGTGACCTCCTTGGGCACAGTGGCCTTGTCGTTCTCAGCAAGAATAACAACAGCATCATCTATGGGCTGAGTGAAATACACTGGCTTATTTTTAGAAGCAGCATATTGCTTATCTGCCTGCTTGGGGACAGCTGCCACTGTAGCAGGCCCATGCTAAACCACATCAGACAAGGTCTCCAGAGTGGGCTGGATAGGAGGAATTAAAGTGACCTGAATATTAAGCATATTCAGAAACTCCAGCAGAAGTGCCTAGCCTGGTCAACAGCTGCTGGCTTGAAATCCAATGCCGAATGCATATTTCTGAGCAGAGCCTGGAAAGAAAGGTCTTACTGAGGAAGAGACACAGGAACTGGGTCCGAAACCTCTTGACCACAGCAAGAGTCACCATCCCCACCTTCAGAAATAATAAAGTCAGGATCTGACTCATCCCACTCTACACCCTTCTTGCAAGGAGGACAAAAAAGAGGGTGGGGTCTCAGAGCTGACAGCACAGTGCGTAGCTGCAGCAACATCACTGATAATGGTCCTGCCCCAGGGGCCAAAGGACTGGTGCCAGCGGTGGCACCAGAACATAACAAGCCCATGTGACATCGGCCCTGATGCTGCATTCAACATTGGGTCAGGCCCCAAGGGGCCCAAACGTGGCACTGAAAGTGACACCGGATCAGAGGACCTAGCCAGCACTAGAGTAAGCGGCGGTGGCACCGTGGCTGTTCCCGTCCTGTGACAGGATAGAGATGACACCACAAGTGGGACAGACATTGGCGGTGTCACTTGTGGCAAGGACCTGGAGGCTGTTGTTGAAGGCAAACACACTACCAGGCCGAGTGCCTATAGCACAGCCCAACTGATCCCGAAGGGTCAGGAGCCTGCACTACCAGCGGTGCTATATGGGCCAAACGCACCCACTGCTCCATAAGAGCTACCCAATGGTGGAACAGCCTAATGGAGCCCTCACTAAAAGACGAGGGGGAAGCCTCGGGCCCCGAGACAGTGACCTCACAGGCCTGGAATTCCCCGCTGTTGTTGGCAACGAAGGTGAGGACCTACCTGAGTGAAACTGAAAGTTATTTTTGTATAAACTAAACACAAAAAAACAACAACCTGTAAGCACTAAAAACTGAAGACCTGAATGCTGTCATTGAATAGTTGGTGAGGTTCCAACTCCTAGTGGGCAAGCCATGTCGCCTCTGGTGTGCAGTCGATGGTGGTGGTGGTGGTGGGGGCATAAGGCGGTTGGGGGCTGGTGCCGCTAAATACTATTTGAGCATGTGCATCATCGCACGATGGCGCCCATGTGGATCCTACTGTGTGGACAGCCTTCCCGCTGGGTCCTAGCACCTCCAGCTAAGACCCATTAGTGGGAATCAATGGGGAAGATTGATTCCTGAAAGATATGAAAATTACGTACTCACCGTAATTCTTGATCTTCCCAAATACCTTCACCATTCATCACAATGTGGGTTTCAGCCGGATGCGCAGGCCCATTGTGGGAGCTTTAGCTTTAAGAGTTTTGGAGTGGGCGCTGCCCACGAGGCAGACGTACTATGTGGTACACGTGGACTGCAGGAGAGGAATAAGAAGGGTTAGGGGATAGAGAGGGTGGGGCAAGGGAGCCCAAGGGATAGAAAAAGGAAAGAAAAACTGAAAAAGGCATAAAGCCGACTGAGAAAGAACTAGAGATAGAGATTTGAAGGATGGCATGAGGGACTTGGGGTTGGCCAGAGATAGAAACATAGAACTTGACAGGAGACAAGGACTGCTCGGCCCACCCAGTCTGCCCATTTTCCTAACTGATGGATAAGCTGCAGATCCTAGTTAACCAACAGCCTTCTTCCTCCTACCCACCACTAGAACTGCTTTATGTCTGTCCTATGCATTCTTGAACTCCCCCACCGTTCTTGACTCCATGACCTCCTCAGGAAGGCTGTTCCATGCATCCACAACCCTCTCCGTGAAAAAATACTTCCTCACATTACTTCGGAGCCATCCCCCCTCTATCTTCATGTCTTTGCGGAGATGGGGTCTCCAGAACTGCACACAGTACTCCAGATGGGGTCTCATCAACTGTCTGTACAGAGGGATAACGACTTCATGTTTTCTACTGTTGATGCCTCTCCCTATGCATCCCAGTATCCCCCAGCCCTCCTTACTGCCATCTCACATTGCTTGCCCTCCTTTAGGTCACCTGATATAATTACCCCCAGGTCCCTTTCCATTTCTGTTGTTGTCAGTATCACCCCCACTGTGTACTCTTCCCCTGGGTTTTTGTTTCCCAGGCTCACTACCTTGCACTTCTTTGCACTGAATCGAAGCTGCCATACTTTTGACCATTCCTCCACCCTTGCCAAGTCCCTTCTCATTCTTTCCACTCCATCTTGTTTATCAACCCTGTTGCAGATCTTTGAGTCGTCTGCAAAGAGACACACTTTTCCTTTCAGTTCCTCTGGCATGTCACTTATAAAGACATTAAAAAGGACCAGACTCAGTACTGAACCTGCGGTACCCCACTAGTAACCCCCTTTTCTTTACTGTGGACTCCATTTACATACTAACATACTATTTGCCAGCAGATTAGGCCTTATGGTCTATCAAGTCTGCTCGAACCTAGATCCTTAGTTGGGTGCCGAGACCCTCCCATCCCTTGTGCTCCAGAAACCCCTATCATCCATCCCCACCCCCCCGGGACAGGCCATCATCTGATACATCCACTTTCTGTGTCTGTCCCACCCTCTCTTAAAGCTCTCCACTGTGGATCTCTGGAACCAGCTCACCAGGCAGAGCATTCCAAGGGTCCACCACCCTCTCAGTGAAAAACCTCTTCCTCTTTTCCCCCTTCACCCTTCCACTTTCCAACTTCAAACCATGCCCTCTGGTGATGCCTCCTGCTTTAGTCTAAAGATCCCTCCATGTTTACCCTATTTATTCCCTTGAGGTACTTGAAGACCTCAATCATGTCCCCCTGTCTCTCCTCTCCTCCAATGAAAACAGGCAGAGCTCCTCAAGTCTGTCCTCGTAAGTCAAACCCCTAGCCCTCGTGATCATCTTTGTTGCCCTCCTCTGTACCCTCTCCAGGAGCTGTATGTCCCTCTTCAAGTGTGGTCTCCAGTACTGTACACAGTACTCAAGGTGTGGTCTAACCAGTCCATTGTACAGCGGCAGAATCACTTCCTTGCTCCTAGAGGTGATCCCCCTGCGATGCATCCCAACATCCTGTTTGCCTTGCTAGCTGCTCTCCTGCACTGCTCAGTGTTATTCATACATGTATCCACCATGACCCCTAGGTCTTTTTCCCCTGTTGAGGCTTCCAGCACCTCCCCTCCCAGGGTGTACCTGTGTTTAGGGTTTCCCCGACCAAGATGCAACACCTTGCACTTGGTGATATTGAAATTTACTATTACCCTCTGCGTCCTGTTGTCCAGCCAATGTTTTACCCAGGCTACCACCCTGGGACCCACTCCCAGGCTGGCTAATTTGTTTATTAATCTTTTGTGTGGGACTGTGTCAAATGCCTTGCTAAAGTCTAGGTAGGCCATGTCCACAGCCCCTCCCTTGTCTACTACTTTGGTCACCCAGTCAAAGAAACATAGAATTTGATGGCAGATAAGGACCGCTTGGCCCACCTAGTCTGCCCATTTCCCTACCTAACTGATAAGCTGCAGATCCTAGATAACCAACAGCCTACTTCCTCCTACCCCACTAGAACTGCCTTATGTCTGTCCCATGCATTCTTGAATTCCTCCACTGTTTCTGACTCTACGACCTCCTCAGGAAGGCCGTTCCCTGCATCTACAACCCTCTCTGTGAAGAAATACTTCCTCACATTACCTCTGAGCTGTCCCCTTCCATCTTCAAATTGTGCCCCTTGTTCTTGCACATCTCTTTTTCTAAAAGATGCTACCCTCTAGGACTTTGTTGATTCCCTTGAGGCATTTGAAAGTTTCTATCATGTCCCCCCTCTCCCTCCTTTCCTCAGGGCTATACATCTTAAGCTCCTTTAGTCTTTCTTCATGTCTCTTCTGGTGCAGACCCTGCACCATTTTGGTTGCCCTCCTCTGGACAGCCTCCACCCTGTCTATGTCTTTGCGGAGATGTGGTCTCCAAAACTGTACACAGTACTCCAGATGTGGTCTTACCAACTGTCTGTACAGAGGGCCAACAACTTCCTGTTTTCTACTGGTGATGCCTCTCCCTATGCATCCCAGTATCCCCCCAGCCCTTCTTATTGCCTTCTCACATTGCTGGCTCACCTTTAGGTCATCTGATACGACTACCCCCAGGTCCCTTTCCATTTTTGTTGTTGTCAGTATCTCACCCCCACTGTGTACTCTTCCCCAGGGTTTTTGTTTCCCAGGTGCATTACTTTGCACTTCTTTGCGTTGAATCTAAGCTGCCATACATTTGACTATTCCTCCAACCCTGCCAAATCCCTTTTCATCCTTTCCACCCCAACTTGCTATCAACCCTATTGCAGATCTTTGTGTCATCTGCAAAGAAACATACTTTCCCTCCCAGTCCCTCTGCAAAGTCACTTATAAAGACATTAAAAAGGACCGACCCCAGTAATTGAACCCTGCGGTACCCCACTAGTAACCCCCCTTTCTTCAATGTGGACTCCATTTACTATTACCCGCTGTGTCCTGTTGTCCAGCCAGTGTCTTACCCAGGCTACCACCCTGGGACCCACTCCCAGGCTGGCTAATTTGTTTATTAATCTTTTGTGTGGGACTGTGTCAAATGCCTTGCTAAAGTCTAGGCAGGCCATGTCCATAGCCCCTCCCTGGTCTACTACTCTGGTCACCCAGTCAAAGAAATCAATTAGATTTGTCTGACATGACCTTTCTGCTGTGAATCCATGCTGCCTTGGGTCTTGTACCCCACTGGCCTCTAAGTACTCAACAATATTTTCCTTCAGAAGTGATGCCATCATTTTCCCTACCACTGAGGTCAAACTGACAGGTCAGTAGTTTCCTGCCTCTGTCTTGCTCCCACTTTTGTGAAGGGGAATCACATCCGTCCTCCTCCAGTCCCCAGGTACCACACCATTCTCCCATGATTTATTAAAAAGGGTAGTGAGTGGTGTTACTAGTTCTTCTCTTAGTTCTTTTAGAATTCTGGGGTGAATTCCATCAGTCCCCATTGCTTTATCCACCTTCAGTTTTAAGAGTTCTTTCAGAACTCTTTCTTCTGTGAAAGGACTAATATCAACCCCTATCCAGAGTGCTTCTATTAACTGGATTAGGCATCTCCCCCTGCTTTTCCATTGTGAATACTGAGCAGAAGTATTCATTCTGTATCCCTGCTTTTTCACTGTTGCTCTCTGCCCAGTCACCTTCCTCTTTATTCAGCCTCAGTATCCCTGCCTTAGTCTTTCTTCGCTCCTTAATGTACCTATAAAAGGTTTTATCCCCCTTCTTAACCGAGTTGGCTATCTTTTCCTTGGTTTGGGCCTTTGCTATTCTGACTGCCTTCCCCACTTCCTTCCGCTTTAACTGGTACAGTTCTCTTTTCTGCTCCTTCCGTGTTTCCTTATACTTCCTGAATGCTATCTTCTTCTCCCTAACCTTCCCTACCACCTCTTTTGAGAACCATAGTGGTTTTGTCTTTCGTTTTGATTTGTTTATTTGCTTCACACAAAGGCTTATTACCTCTGTGATGGCAGTTTTGATGTTTCCCCATTGTTGCTCCACCCCTCTTTCTTGCCTGTTTGCTAGTGCTTTTCTGAGGCACTCTCCCGTTTTGACAAAATCAGCCCTCCTGAAGTCCAGTACCTTCACTTTTGTATGTCTTGACTCTACAGCAGAGATCATCGTGAACCACACTGGTGGTCACTTGTTCCCAGATGGCTACCCACTTCTAGATCTGAGATCCTGTCTCCGTCCCCATTTGAGAGTACCAAGTCTAAGACTGCTCCCTCCCGAGTGGGTTCCAACACTAGCTGTCTGAGGCATGCCACCTGTAGGGCATCAATAATGGCCCTGTTCTTGGATGTGGCTGCAGCAAAGGTGCTCCAGTTAACATCTGGCATATTCAGGTCCCCCATCAGCAATATCTCCCCTTTCTCTGCCATCCTAAGGATGCCCTCTATCATTTCCTTGTCCATTTCCTCCCCCTGAGATGGGAGCTGTATACAACCCATGTGGATTGTGGTGCCATTTCCAGTTGTCCTAGCATCATCCACAGGTGGGGAGGCAGTATAGCGCAGTGGTTTAAGGCTCTGAGCTGCAAATCTGGTGACATCCAGCAGACCAGACCTGGGTTTGAATCTCACAGCTTCCACTTATATAATGTGTGACCCTGAGCAAGTCACTTAACTTCCCTGTGCTCCCAGAACGCTGCTGTAAAAAAGCTTTCAGCTTAGTGTGCTACTCCTGGTTAGACAACTAAAAAAAAAAGAAAAAAAAAGGTGCCTGGTGTAGGCTACCTGGTGTATCTGGTGCGCTGCTATGCACAGTAGAAAGCATGCTGCCAAGAACACCCTTCTACCCCAGCAGTCAAACTTGGCTTAGTCGGATTCTTGGGGGGGGGGCGCAAAAGAAGCAGCAGTCTGGAAGTTGTATCGGGACTAGCAGAGGAGGAGGAGGCCTGTCCAGCATCACCGGCACCACCATAATCCACCATCATGACAGCAGCAGCAACGGAGGTGGACTGAGAGCCAGAGTTGGTGCCGGCCTCCAACTCGGCACCAAGCCCAGCACCACAATCCTTGCTGGTGTCAAGGCCCACACCCGAAGAATCCCTGGCATCAGCAGCGGCACTGAGGGACTTAGGGGAGGCAGCACCACAGCCAGCACCGAGAAGGGAATCCACAGGTTCTGACAGAGCAAAAGGTCTCAGGCTGGCCCAGGAAGCATTCACGGTCTCCTCGAAGCCAGGAAGTCAGTCAGGATTGTCCTATTCCTCAGCTTCCGAGCCGGAGGATGAGATCAGGGAGATCTCCAGGTAAGTAACCCCCTGAATCCTAGCCTGCTTGGCACCGCGAGCGGCATCAGACAGAGACTCAAGCACACGGGCAGCACCGCTCTGCTCTTCAGCACTGGAGACGGTGCCGGGAGCTGAAGCAGCACATAGGATACCACCGGGGTGGGTCAAGTGTATAGCTGCAACCCTGCTCCTGGGGTCATCCAGGCCTCCAAAGGAGCACTGGACTGTGAGGGGTGCTCAGTCGACCCCAAGGGGAGGAGGCCAACAGTCCTGAGACCCCTTGCACAGACCTATATAACCTGGGAGGGGCTCAGGGGAAGAGCCCATGGACCTGACTTTGACATCCTTGGTGCCACGCTGCCCTCCAAAGTAGGGGGTTCCTGCCCCAACCTGGCCACACAGATCTGAAGAGTGTGGTAGTACACAGAAAAGCAAGTGCTGCATGCATCCATATCATGGCAAGGACCCAAACAGGTAAAACAACGGTCGTATAGGTCTATAAAGGTCACGGAAATGCCACAGGGGCACTGACAAATGGGGCAATTCCCACTTTCTTGCTAGTTGTTTTAGGCCCTGAACTGGAGATTGCCGCTGATGGAAAACAAGAAAAATGAAGGACTCGGTGCACAAACTAGAACTAATAAATAAAAAAAGTTGATGCCAGCTGGCCTGTCGGCACAGTGGTTGGATTTCTGCATGCGACACCAGCAACCTGGGTTCGGGAACGGACCCAGGGCGCCGGAGGGCCAGCTGGGGGCAGTAGGCTTGAGCATCTGATGACTGCGTGCCTTTTCTCAGGGGGAGGGTGGGGAGAGGACCTGGTGCTTGCTGACTCCTGGCGGAGGCCAGGGGAATATCAACACATTGGGTCCCACTAAATAGTGGGGAGTGGTAAATGTCGGCATATGCCTTGATGTTAGTGGCACGTCATGCCCCCCGAGGAGAAAACAGGAAACAGTGCTCCATGGTCGACCAGATGATGGTCGCTGGCTCCTGCTGCCATGGAAGCCCTGAGACAGCCCAGGACCACCTCAACAGCACCCGGTTCAGGAATGAGTGTGCTGGCTGACCCACACCGGCCCCTTTCTCCCTCACAGGAGGGGGACCATCCGGCTAAGGGTTATGCCAGGTTACCCAGGGGAGTGCGATGTGGTGGTGGCTAGTATCAGGGCTGGGTGCCAGCTAGGCCTAGGTGGCCTGAAGGAGTAGCAGACAAGGAGCCAGAAAAAAAAAAGTCAATGCCGAAAAACTGGTGCTGAGAATTTTCAGCATCAAATACTGTATAGCGTCGAGTGAAAAAAATATGGCGAACAGAATTATGTAGTCGAAAATCCTGTGCTGCTCCCATGAAGAGATGTTGCCTCGAGAGTGGGAAAAACAGAACCAAGAGGGGGGGGTGGTGTTGGTTACTGGTCAGTCCACAAGTGCCACACAGTACATCTGCCTCGTGGGCAGAGCCATCTCCGATGTCAGCTCCCCCGCTCCAAAACTCTTAAAGCTAAAGCTCCCATGATAAGCCTGCACCTCCGGCTGAGACCCATATTATGATGAATGGTGAAGATTGATTTGGGTAAGATCTATGGTTACAGGTGAGTAACCAGTATTTCTAAGGCCATGGACACAGTTCACTATCCACACTTTGGCAGACCCTTAGTAGTTCTCCAGGAAGAGGGGGCAAGGCACGCACTCCTATCTGGTGAACAGAGGACCCAAAAGCAGCATCCCGATGTGACATGAAGTCAGTGCTGTAATGGAATTTATAAAGGTGCATACTTTATTTTTGGTAGCAGCCCTATGTATTTCCTGAATTGGACTGTCCCTGGAAGCGGCCACCGAGGTAGTGGTTTGTCTAGTGGAATGAGCCCTAAGCCCTTTGGGAAACTCCCTGGGAGCCAGCCTATTGCAGAGGTCATTGCAGGATGTTATCCACTTGCCAATCATCTGCTTTCCTGCAAGACTGCCCATAGTCTGCTGTCTGGGAGGAAGGCCCAAGTCCGGGTTGTGTCCAGAACTGCTCCTGTGAAGAGCAGTTCCTGGGATGGCTCCAGCTGAGACTTTGAGGTGTTCAGCAGGACTCCCATGAATGCTAGGAACTGAGAAGCAGTGGTCACTGCATGCTCGGTCTCCTGTCCGGATGGGCTTGAGATTAGCCAGTTGTCCAGATAAGGGAAGACTTGGAGTCCTAGCTTTCTGAGGTGCGCTATGAGCACTGCAAAGCACTTTGTAAAGACTCGTAGCCTCAAGGAAAATCCAAAGAGAAGGACTCTAAACTGGTAGTGTTGTCCATCCATGCAGAACCAGAGGTACTTGTGGTTGGGGTGCACCAGTATGTGTCAGTATGCATATCCGGTGATGGTAGCCACTCCTGATGCTTCAACTAAGATAGCATGGATCTTAGAGAAATCCATTTGTATTTTTCTTGATCCATGCATTTGTTCAGATCTCTGTGGTCAAGAATGGGGAGCATGCCACCTGATTTCTTAGGTACCAGGAAGTAGATCCCCATATTCCATTCTGACTTTCCACTGCCCTGTTTCTCAGAAGGCCTGCAATCTCCGGTGTCAAGCTTTGGCATGTGAACTGTTCAAGTTCAAGTTTATTGCAGGAAAACTCCATTGAGCAAGCTCATTCACAAAGAGATCCTGTGACATAAACACTTAAAGTACAAACACAGATAGGTAATAACAGTATATACATGAAATGCACGTTACTTGATACAGGCTGGATATACATACAAGGGTACCACACAGGGTGACCGCAGGTGGTAAACATTGATATGAGACAGGGAAGCGACTTACAGGTTGCATACTGATAAATGAAACATGATGACTGGTGTGTGCAATACACATACAGTATTTTGGCAGCTAGAACAAACAACAGACTACAACTGATATGGGGGAGGAGGATTTGATAGAGTAGCAGTGGAGCGTAAGCAAAGATAAAGCCAGGAGTAGAAGGAAGGAAAGCAGTTAATATGACAAATCAATTATACCTTACCAGTGGATAAATATGGCACACATGGGGAAGGAAGAGACTTAATGACAGTTACAGGTGTCTTTTATTTTGGCTGAACTTAGCGATTTGTAGAAGTTTATTGAAACTGTGCTAGTTAGTTTCAGTACGGTTTGTAATTGGTTCCAAATGGAGGGAAGGCATATGCACAGCACGCTTACAAAGGAAGTCCGCGTTCTTGGTATGTCAAGCATAGTAAAGTCAGATTTTCTTAACGAGTATGCACTATGTGAGATACTAATAAGGGAAGAGAGATAGCTTGGCAATTTCTGCAGGAGCAGTTTAAGAGTCCATAGCCCAGCATGGAGCAGGCGTCTAGTAGTAAGGGATGTCCAACCAACAGCTGCATATAAGTCACAGCGGTGCGAACGGTAAGGGGAGTTGGTAATGAACCATAACACACGGTGATAAAGGATGTCCAGTTTACTTAGATTTTCAAGAGTGGTGGAGGAATAGATTACATCGCCATAGTCGAGTAGGGGGAGAAAAGTGGCCTGTACAAGCTTGTTTCGAGTTTCAAGGGGGAAAAGGGGCCTATTTCTGTAGAAGAAACCTAACCTTGCTTTTAACCTTCTAGAGACATCTTCGACATGGTCACTGAAAGATAATTTATTGTTGATCCAGATACCTAGATATTTAAATTTGGTTACAACTTCCAGAGGCTCGTTTAGCGTGGTGACAATGAAGTCTTGGGCAAGGGTACTGGGAGGGGCCTGAGACAGCACTGCGGGAGAATATCATCGCTTTAGTCTTCTTAGCATTGAACAGACGCTTTGCCTTTATTAGATTATGCTCAAGTTGTGCGAAGTCCGCTTGAAGCACTCCCTTGACTTCAGATAACGATGAGCCAGAAGTATACAACACAGTATCATCTGCAAAAAGTGCAGATTGGACGAGATATGTTAGCATCTAAGTCATTAATGTACAGAGAAAACAAGATAGGGCCTAAGATGGATCCTTGGGGACTCCTCTGCAACTGGCAAGGCAGCAGAAAAAAGCCTTCCGCCTTTTACTTTTGGAATCTTCCAGTTAGGTAGCTAGAGAACCACTGGATGGTATGGTATGTGGCACCCAACTTTGCAAGGCAATTGACTAATAGTTTGTGATCAACAGTATCAAAAGCTTTGGTGAGGTCCAAAAAGACTGCACCAGTTACCTTCTTAGCATCTATAGCAGAGATCCAATCATTGGTTACTTTTGCTAGTGCAGTGATTGTGCTATGATTAGCCCGGAAGCCAGATTGAGCTGGGTTAATGAGAGAGAAGGTTTCCAAGTGAGATTTTAACTGAATATGGATCAGTTTTTCGAGAACTTTAGAAAGGATAGGTAATATGGAGATAGGCCTATAGTTGTTTACATCGCATAGGTCACCAGATTTAAACAGAGGGAGGATATGTGCTGATTTCCAGCAGGACGGCACAGTAGCAGATGTAATGGAAAGACTGAAGATGTGGAGAATTGGTGCAGTGAGATGGGTGTAGCCTGACCTTAGGAAAAAGGGTTATGTCATCGCCCTCGCGCTTTTTGGTGTCTAAGTTATAAAGAGAATCTTCTACTTTATGTTATCTCTGCCAAGTAGTTGAAGGGGCTGGGTGCAGGACTAGATGTGGCGGGAGGGTATGCTGGCTCACCGCAGCACCAGCATAAGGTGACGAGTCAAAAGCTAATCCAGCTGTGGCAAAGTGGGAGTTAAGTTCCTCCAGGATTAGGGACTTGTTTTCCACAATCTTGCCACTTGCAACTATCTTGTTGGGACAGAGGGGGCCATGGGTCGTCCTTCTATAGCTTTGATAGTCTTCCATATTTTATGAGGGTTACCTTTAGCTTGTTCGAGAGTAGAAATATAATAGTTAGCTTTAGCAGAGCGAAGTTTTTCACACAGTTATTCCTGGCTGTTCTAAAGGCCTGCCAATCCAAGATTCTTTGAATGTCTAGCTTTAGCCCAGAGCTTATCTCGAGCTTATAAGGGCTGCCTTGAGATCCGAGGTGAACCAGGGTTGGAATTGTTCGCACTTACTTTGATGAAAGGGCATGCTTATTTATTATTGTAGTGAGTTTGTCATTAAGGATGCAAGCTGCCTTGTTGACATCTTTGGCTAGGTAAAGATCTCGCCATCTGATCATGCTCAGGTCAGATAGGAAGTTTACTGCACTGAATTTAAGTAAAGGATCTTTTTGTTATAAAGATGGGCTGCGGCCGGGCCTTAATTTGAGATCTTATGCAAGCAACAATTCCATGATCGCCATGTCGCTAGAAACACTGCCAAATGAGATATTTTGTGTGGATGGGTGGTTAGTACCACATCTAGAATGGAACTGTTGGCAGTATTTAGAGTGTTGTTCTAGTAGGTTCACTGACTAATTGCCCAAGACCTAGCTCTGTCACAAAGGGTTTTGAGGCCGTGGTGATTTAGGTGACAGCCAGTCCATATTTAGATCTCCTAGAAATATTGTTTCAGTTTTGCATCTATGAACATGGATTTCAAAAGATTAAGGACTTCATCACCACCAGACGGGGTCTATAGCCACCTAGGATAGTGATACATTCTGAGGAGGGGAGATGAAGGCTCAAGCAAACTAACTCAAATTCCTTGGCTAGAGATTTGCAACTAATATTGGTGACCAAGTACTTAGATTTGGCGTAAATAACCACACCCCCGCCTCTAGACTCTCTATCTGCTCTAAATAAATTGTAGCCCTGCAGTGATATTTGTTGATCACTGTTCGTCTTTTTTAACCACGACTCAGTAATTATGATAAGGTCTGGGTTAACGTGTGCAGCCCAGGCTTGCAGCTGTACAAGTTTTTTAGGCAGGCTTAAAATGTTGACCATCATCATTTTGAGACCTGTGGCCTCAGCAAAATCGATAGGTGAGGGGGCCAGGGTTGAGCTCCACATTTCCTCAGCAGAGAAGAAGCAGAAGTATAACTTTCTTTAAGGAGCTTATAAGAATGGAGACTGCTTTTTTATTTCTTCGCTGCAACCTGATCGTGCTGTTGCAAGAGGCGGCACCACTGTAATGATAGTTGATCGTGATCAATGTAAGTGCTTGGGTAGACATAGGTGAGGACAGTAGCAAGGGGGTGTAGGCTAACTGGGGGGGAATAGGCTAAAAGGGGAGAGGAGAATGACATAGTGTCTGCACGGTAGACTGTTATAACATTAGGAATTGATAAGGTACATTAGAGAACTGAATTGCATTGAGGTACTTCGAATTGCACTGTATTGCTGAAAACTCTGCACCTTAGGAGCAATAAAACACAATAAGGAGAGCCATGGTCCCAGATTGAGTGGTCTCGTGATTGGTATTAGTGCAATATTTTCTAGGCAAGAAATTTGCCCACCTAGGTACTCACTTAAAACCTAGATGAGAAAATATAGCAGAAAGGGGGACAAGGAGAGCAGGAGCAGCTTAGTTAGTGGCCATCCACCCTTCAGACTCAAGTCCCCTTGTAGCAGCACTGGGAAAGAAGTAGAATGATAATGCAGGCCATATTGCCCACTAATTAATACAGTGATTTATGTAGAAGACCAAGAACCTCTAGTGGCAGGTCTGTATAACCTGCTAATGGAAAAACAGCCACTAAAAAAAAAAAAAAGGTAGTTAGACTTATCGGCACCAAGGCAGAGTGCTTGGATGGGGGGCTGCAGGAAGAGCAGTCAGACAGAAGAGGTGTAAGCACTTTAAAACAGTAGTAGAAATTACAATCCAGCTAATACAGTTGAAAAACTCCTAATGACACAGTTGAAATGTGCTTAGTTCTATCGAAAATCTAACAAAGTGCCAGGTGTCTATAGCAGGGGAAAACTCCTGGCCAATCAGAGTGGGTTTGCTGGAAGCACCCGTGTTCTGACTGGCTGCGCAGTCCTGTACCTTCCAAGGAGCTGCAGGCGGGTGTCCTGGTCTTGGTCGGTGGCTGGCTGGGTGCCGGCTGACCGTGGATGAGCTGAAGCAGCCCTGTTCAGGGCAAGCAGCTTCCAAGGAGCTGCAGGCGGGTGTCCTGGTCTTGGTCGGTGGCTGGCTGGGTGCCGGCCGACCGTGGGTGAGCTGAAGCAGCCCTGTTCAGGGGCAAGCAGCTTCCAAGGAGCTGCAGGCGGGTGTCCTGGTCTTGGTCGGTGGCTGGCTGGGTGCCGGCCCACCGTGGGTGAGCTGGAGCAGCCCTGTTCAGGGGCAAGCAGCTTCCAAGGAGCTGCAGGCGGGTGTCCTGGTCTTGGTCGGTGGCAGGCTGGGTGCCGGCCGACCGTGGGTGAGCTGAAGCAGCCCTGTTCAGGGGCAAGCAGCTTCCAAGGAGCTGCAGGCGGGTGTCCTGGTCTTGGTCGGTGGCTGGCTGGGTGCCGGCCGACCGTGGGTGAGCTGAAGCAACCCTGTTCAGGGCAAGCAGCTTCCAAGGAGCTGCAGGCGGGTGTCCTGGTCTTGGTCGGTGGCTGGCTGGGTGCCAGCCGACCGTGGGTGAGCTGAAGCAGCCCTGTTCAGGGGCAAGCAGCTTCCAAGGAGCTGCAGGCGGGTGTCCTGGTCTTGGTCGGTGGCTGGCTGGGTGCCGGCCGACCGTGGGTGATCTGAAGCAGCCCTGTTCAGGGGCAAGCAGCTTCCAAGGAGCTGCAGGCGGGTGTCCTGGTCTTGGTCGGTAGCTGGCTGGGTGCCAGCCAACCGTAGGGATTAGGGGAGTTGCTTTCTGGGAGGACTGTCCCGGGGGGGGGTTCCAACAATTCCAGGGAATACCCTTCTTGGATGATCCTTAGAACTCACATGTCCATCGAGAGGGATTCGCACTTATGGTAAATCTGGGTTAGACATCCCCCATACTGGGGAGGAGTGGTCTGGCACGGGCAGCTGAAGCAGACCTGGAGCCAGAAATTCATATGGTGGCACTGAGTGCTTTTGGTGCCTGTGCCATCAACTGCACTTTCTTCTGGGCCTAGGGAGGCTGTGATTTGTTGTTTTTGGCCCCCCTGCCCCTACCAGAAAAGGGCTGCTTGTTGTGATGTGTCCTCTACACTTTAGTGCATTTCCACATCCAACAGAAGCACCTCGACTGCAGAGGGTAGTTGATCTGGGAGGTTGGTAGGTGGTTAGGAGTGGCAAATTGGGCGCCCCATCACTCGGTGCTCTCCAACATATTACCTCCACAAACCATATAAAAACTACAAACAGGTATTTGCCTCTGTCTTCGAAATCAAACAAAGGGGCAGAGGACACTGCAGAGCAGGATACTGCAGCACAGGAGCTAGCACAACAAAACTCGCCCAAAACAGGAACCAAAACAAAAAAAAGCAAAAAGGGAAACCAAAAAAACCTCTGATCATAGGAGACTCCATGATTCGGGGAGTTGATACCTACCTCCAGCCAAGGGTAATGGTCAGATGTCTCCCAGGTACATCAGCATGGAGAGATACTGACTGCATTGCTAAAACTGTTAAGGAAGCAGGAGAAAACATTGATGTCCTGGTACATATAGGGACTACTGATCTCGCCAGCTGGTCAGTTGTGGAGACCAAGGAACACCTGACCAGGCTGAGTGACAAACTATCATCCATTTCGCCCAGGATCTCCTTCTCTGAGATCCTGCCAGTCGGGGGGGCCGGGGGCAGTGGATGGAAGGTCAGAGAAGGGGAGATAGGGGAGCTAAACATGTGGCTCAATGGCTGGTGCCAGGAAAAAGGACACACATTTGTAGGGAAATGGCAACAGTTTTGGGAGCGAAAGTTCTTTAAATCTGATGGCCTGCATCTGACTAAGGAGGGAGTCAGTGCATTGGGGCAGAAGTTTGACGTCTTTGCAGAATATTTAAACTAGCAAATGGGGAGATGTCCGGGCTGCAGCACCCCATACGTCAAATGGGAAGAACACCCCTCCCCCCTCAGCTAGTGGTCAAACAGGAATTCAGCATGTTTGCAGTTCATTTGCATCACCAGGTAAGGAAAAAGGTCCAGCTCCCCATACGAAGCACAGGCGAAACACCAGACCTCACCCAACAACTAACACACCGAAATCTGGCCAGTGGAAAATCATGTACACAAATGCTCACAGTCTGGGAAACAAGATCCCAGACCTGCAAGCAATAATGACAGAGGCTAAACTGGACATAGTAGCAATTAGCGAGACATGGTTTACCAGTAACCACACTTGGGAGACTTCAGTACCTGGCTATGTACTGTTCAGAAGAGACCGAGGTGTAAAAAGGGAAGGGGGTGGAGTGGCCCTGTATGTAAATAAAAATATCAAAGCTACAGAAATTCAGAATACACATGAGGAGCCAAAAGAACTGTGGGTCACCCTGGAAACAGGAAATGGGACAGCCATAAGAACTGAGGTTATCCACAGGCCCCCAGACCAGGGGGAAGACACAGACACATTACTGTTAGAAGATATACACAACATAACAGCTAAAGGGGAGGTTCTGATAATGGGAGACTTCAACATGCCAGATATAGATTGGTTAATACCAGCAGGAACATCTCCTAGAACTAGACACATGGTGGATTCCCTGCAGGGGAAAGGTCTCAAACAACTGGTACAACAACCCGCAAGAGACAGGGCTATCCTAGATCTAGTACTGACTAACAGGGAAAGGATCACAGATCTCCAGGTAGAAGGTCACCTGGAGGCCAGTGACCATCACATGGTATGGTTCAATTTGGCCACTACAACCAACTTATCCCATTCCAAGGCAAAAATATGGGACTTCAGAGGAGCTGACTTTGATAAGATGGCCAACAGAGTTAAGCTAGCCCTGGCAAAAAGAAATACTGGTGAGAGGGTACAGGCAAAGTGGGCAAGCATTAAGGATGCAATACTTGAAGCAACATCCCATTGTGTTACAGAGAAAAGGAAGTGCAAAAGAAGAAGGAAACCACTTTGGTTCTCAAAAACAGTAGCAGAAAAGGTCTGAGCCAAAAGCTGGCCTTCAGGAAATATAAGGGAACGCAGCGGGATGAAGACAGGGAGGCATACCAAACTTCCCTAAGGGAAGCAGAGAACACAGTAAGGCACGCAAAGGCCCAAACCGAGGAAACATTAGCACAAACAGTAAAAGAAGGTGACAAGACTTTCTATAGATACATTAGTGAAAGGAGAAAGTCCAGAGGGGGTATTGCTAAGATCAAAGGAGATAAGGGTGTGTGTGAGGAGGAGGATCATGTAGAAATCTATCCTAAATAGATACTTCTGCTCAGTAGTTACTGAAGAGAAGGTAGGGCAGGGCCCACAGCTCAGCACCATGAACACAGTGGGGAGGGAGGTGAGCACTAGTCCCTTCACAAAAGAAAGGGTCCTACAAGAGCTCAATAAGCTCAGGGTTGTACAAGGCAATGGGACCTGATGGCATACATCCCAGGGTACTAAAGGAGCTAAGGGTGGAACTAGTAGAGCCATTATCAGAACTGTTTAGTGAGTCTCTGAGCACAGGAGAGGTCCTAGAAGACGGGAGAAGGGCTCACGTGATCCCGCTCCACAACAGTGATAGCAGGGAGGAGGCAGGAAACTACAGACCAGTCAGTCTTACCTCAGCAATGGGCAAGAATATGGAGGCACTCCTTAAGGAAAGGATAGTGCAACACCTGGAATCCATAGGAGCACAGGATCCAAGACTGCATGGGTTTACAAAAGGAAGGTCCTGTCAAACTAATCTCATAGATTTGTTTGACTGGGTAACCAGAGTGGTGGACCAAGGGGGAGCAGCTGATGTCGCCTACCTTGACTTCAGCAAAGCTTTCGATACTGTTCCACATAGAAGATTGATTAATAAGCTGGGTAGGCTCGGGTGGGTCAGAAGTTGGTCAACTGAGTGGCAAACTGGTTGACAGGCAGAAAACAGAGTGGTGGCAAACGGTATATAGTCAGAAGAGATGCAAATCACAAGTGGGGTACCTCAGGGATCAGTCCTGGGGCCAGTCATCTTTAATATCTTCATCAGTGACACTGCAGATGGACTGGAGGGTAAGGTTTGTCTATTTGCAGATGATACCAAGATCTGCAACACAGTAGACGATCCAGATGGGGTGGGCAGAATGAGAAGAGATCTGGATAAACTAGCAAAATGGTCGGAAGAGTGGCAACTGGGGTTTAATGCAAAGAAGTGCAAGATCATGCACATAGGAAAGAGAAACCTTGAAGCCACCTATAGGCTGGGAGGGGAGTTGCTGGCAGTCACAAAGGAAGAAAGAGACTTGGGCATCATTATCACCGATGACCTGAAACCATCCAAGCAGACCACTAAAGCAGTAGGTAAGGCTATGGGACGTTAGGGTGTATTAGTAGGGGTATCACAAGTCAGAAGAGGGAGGTAATAATCCCTCTTTACAAGACACTGGTTAGGCCCCATCTGGAGTACTGTGTGCAGTACTGGAGGCCACACCTTCACACGGACATTAACCAAATTGAGGCAGTCCAGAGAAGGGCAACCAAAATGGTGCAGGGGCTGCATCAGAAAACATATGAGGACAGATTAACGGAGCTCAATATGTATACCCTAGAGCAAAGGAGGAAGAGAGGTGATATGATCGAAACATTCAAACACCTTAAGGGCATTAACAAGGTGAAAGAGTCTAACATGTTTCAATATAAGAAAATAGCAGGACAAGAGGACACAGCATGAGATTAGAGGAAGGCCAATTAAGGGGTAATGTGAGGAAGTTCTTTTCACAGAAAGGGTGGTGGATGCATGGAATGGCTTCCCACCAGGAAGTGGTGGATATGAACACAGTGCAGGGCTTCAAACAGGCATGGGATAGGCATAAGGGAGCAATACAGATGAGTATGAATAGATAGGTCATTGACAGAGGAAAGGCCAATGGCACATTTATAAGATAGAAAAAGAAATGGGCAGACTGGAAGGGCCTTGCAGTCCTTATCTGCTGTCAACTTCTATGTTTCTATTAAGCAGGTCTGTAAATCTTGAGTCTCGTTCTCAGGTTATACTCTTTAAAGAGCAACTCTCTATTATAATAAAATGCCTAAAACACTAGATGTACACCAATTATGTTTTAACTTTAGTTTTCTAGTTTTGTTTTTTACTTTACCCTGCTGTTGGTCTTCTAAATACTGTAGACAGACAACACAGAAATTATTTCACTGAGTCTTTCAAAATGTATCTGACTCTCCCCTGTTAATCACATAATTGCTGTTTGTGAAGGCACTATGAGGTTAACAGGGGAAGGGCAAATGTTTTCTATACAGACTTTTTAGATGGACTACCAAGATGCATTATAAATTATGGAAAGCAACATTGAAAATGAAAAAAAAATGTATTCTCTAGTAAATTGTAACAGTTTAAACACCTTATTTATGAAAGCACATGCTGAAGTGCAGAGTTGCTCTTTTAAGAGACTGCCCCACCTGCTGTTCAGACTGATAAGTGTCACTGAAGGGCACATTCATGTTCTGCTGCTGAACATCCAGGTTGAAGCCATGAGTGCCACTTGATGCAAATACCTGCAGCTGGGGAGCAAGCTTCTGCATCCAAAGCACGTAGAAAGGCTTTAAGCTGGTGGCTGTTAGACTTAATACCTAGTTTAACAGCAAGCAGCATCTCTCTTGTTTTGCCTCTGTGTCTGACAGGCCCTCAGCCAAGACTTAAGCTTGCGCCAAAGAGTATATTCGTACTTTGAAAAATTACCCTGTTAAAGTGACCCTGGTAGCTAGGTATTCTCATGCCAAGGACAGCCGAGGCACAGACATGTTTGCCCATGGTGTCTATCTTGCATGACTCCTTGTTAGTGAGGTGCACGGTGATTAAAATGGGCACTATGGCTTTGTCATTCTAAGCCTGAATATTAATGGCATCAGCTACTGGCTGAGTGAAATACATGAGCTTAGATTTAGGCACTGTGAATTTCTTGTCCGCCTGTTTGGGGACAGCTGTCACAGTAGCAGGCCTCCCCCAGGTCACCTCAGAGAGCATCCCCAAAGCTGGCTGGATGGGAGGAACTACAGAGACCAGGATATTAGGCACGTTTAGAAACTACAGTTTGAGGCGCCTACCCTGGTCTATGGCTGCTGGCTTGAAATTCAATGCAGGATGCATATTTCTGAGCAAAGCCTGGAAGAAGAAATCCTCTTACGGTATGGTGGACCACAGTTCAAGTCGTCTCCTCACTAGTGGAAATTATGAGGTCAGAATCTGACTTGTTTCCCTCAACTCACTCCTCACTTGGAGAGTAGTAAAGTGGAAGTGGTCGAAGGCTGACACCAGACCCGGCTCCGAACAGAACCTCAGGAACAGTGCTGGTGGAGGTACTGGGGACAGCCCTGGGGCCATCCCCAAAGGTAACAATCCTGACAATGAAGACCTGTGCAACACCGTTGACATCACCAGCATCAGAGTAGGCCCAAAAGAGCCTGACCCTGGTGTTGGACATGGCACCGCAAATGGTGTCAATTACCCTGCTGGCCCCAAAGCTACCCTCATGCCCAGAGGGGACAGATGTGATACCACAACAGGGCAGGTACTAGAGAAACCAACAGCAGCCCCAGCCCACAGGCTGGAGCCAGAAACAGCCACCTGCCTAAGTCAAGTAACACTGAACATGGCGCCAGCTCAACTGACTCAGGTCAGGAGCCAGCACCAAAAAGATCACCACTAGACTTATATGTTGCACCCATTGCTGCATAAGAGCTGCCAATGGCCAAATTACCCATTGGAGTCCCCTTTATCGGACAGAGAGGTGCTCCAAGATAGCCATCAACCTCCCAAGCACCTGCGTCATCGGTGCCGATGGTGGGGAATTCAGGACTGTGGAAGTCTAGTGTGTCTCAGAAGAATGAACAGAAGATGACCTCAACCAGTGCAGTTTCTTCCCCTATGCTGCAAGAAGAGGTTGAGGCCAAATGGTGCCGAGACCCCAATGCAGAGTGTGTGCAGGACTGGACAGTTTATTTTTTGCTACTCTGGGAGGATTGTCCATCCTCCCAGCCGCCGAACTGCCCACTGCTAGAGCACCCAACCAGAGGAAGGTGGTGGCTTGACATAGCCCGGTTGCCAGAGTAACTTGCCTTTTCGGGTCCCCTACCCTCTTTCATGGTCAACATTAGCAGGACATAGGGCTGAGAGAAAATTTAAATTTTTGTATGGCATACTCTCATCTTACAGGTCTCTCGCCTGTTTCAGTATAGTTATTTGTACACTGTGTATTGCTGTTTTATTTTGCACTTGAACTGGTGTTCCATACTGCAATGTGACCGCACTTTATTTCTGTGCATACTTATTTTTGTACTAACTTATTTACCAAGTATTTGCTCAACTGACATGTTATGGTATACTGTACATCTGCTTCTTCTGTTCCCTTCCCCCAGGTTGCATGGCTTGCACCCTGAAAATGTGCCTTGGCTTAGTGTGCCTATCCTGGTTACCAATTTTCAAACAAAAACCCAAACAAATAAACAAATAAATAAATAAACTGTGTTAAACTACCTAAACTGACAAAGAAAACTAAAACCAAAGAATTGAACACTGTTGTTGTGCAGACTATGAAGTTCTGGCCCCAGTGTGGAGAACGGCAGCACTACTGCTGTGCACTCAACAGCAGAAAAAAAAAAGGAACAGAGGTGGCTGGGGGCTGCTGCCGCTGTATACCGGCAGGTGCATGCTGTGAAGTTCTGACTCCCACGAAGTCCTAGCACCTCCAGCACAGTGGGAATCTATGGAGAAAACCGATTCTTGAAAGATCTTGTGCTTCCATATGAACTGGTTCAGACTGTGTAGACCCAGTATGGGGCACCAATCCCCTTCTGTTTCAGAATCAAGAAGTACCTGAAGACATATCCCTGAGTGGCCAGGGTGTCTGGAACATGGGCCATCTCCCTGCACTCTAGGAACTGAGCAAATTGGGCTTGAAGCACGGTTAACATGTCTTGTGACACCCTGGACTGCAGAGGAGCTTGGAGTCAGTATGGTGGGAGAGCCTCAAAATCCATAGGCAACCCTCTGCCCACTACTTCTAGAACCTATTTGTCCTGAGGTAATGGTGGACCACTGTGGAAAAAAGTGGTGCAACTAACCTTCAGCAAGGAGCTGGGACAGGAACTGATGGGAGGGGGAATGACATCATACAGCCATCATTACACAGCCTCAGAGGAGGCTTTAATCACTGGGGATGTGGAGGTACCACCATCTCTGCCCCCCCCCCCTTTGCCCCTGGCCACTGAATCTAGGTTGTGGATGTGAGTGTTGAAACTGACCCTGCTATGGCTGCTGCTGAGGTTGATGTGGCTTAATGGACCAGAAGAAAAAATTACTCACCTTAGTAATTGTGTTTCTTCTAATGGAGTCTTGCTGTATTCTGACAATCTGCAGTTAGTCCCAGCCTTTAAACCGCCCCGGAGAGTAGAGGGTTAATTTTCTATGCAGTGCATAGAATGTTGAGCTTGAGCTCGGTTGAGGTCTCTGTCTGCAGCACGTTGAAACCCAACCGTCAGATTCTTACGAGCAAACACTCACTAACTAGCTATGTGGAAATTGTAAAATATTTAACTAGCCAACTGGCAACCAAAAGTTTTAGATTCCCAAAGGAAGACTCAAGTCAGGAAACCCCAAACCAAAAACCTACTCAAAATAAAGATTATAATATAAGCACCCAAGTAAAAAAAAGGGGGGGGGGTGCAACATTGCACATGCCCACCACTTCCCAAAAACAGGTTCTGAGAGGGGAGGCAGGGAGGAAGGTCAGAATACAGCAAGACTCCATTAGAAGAAACACAATTACTAAGGTGAGTAATTTTTTCTTCAGACAACATGAAGTCTTGCTGTATTCTGACAATCTGCAGACTACCACGCAGTACTTCCATGGAGGAGGGACAGAACCTACTTAGAGAATAGGCTCTGAAGTACTGCTGTGCCAAACCGAGCATCACTCCTAGCCTGGATATCCAGAGAGTAATGCATGGTAAAGGTATGGACGGTTTTCCAAGTGGCTGCTTGACAAATCTCTAACAGAGGGATATCCCTGGCAGCAGCCAGGGAAGCAGCTGTACATCTTGTGGAATGAGCCCTCAGGCCTGAGGGTGGAATTTTTCGCAGTTTCTCATAGCAGAATTGTATACAAGAAACAATCCACCTGGCAATAGTTCTCTTGGTGGCAGGTTTGCCCGCCCACTTCCCCATAAGTGAGGAACAACTGGAGGGAATCAAACCTGTGACCCTTGGTACGCTCTATGTAGTAGCTAAGGGCTCTTTTAACATCTAAACTGTGTAGCCTCCTCTCCCCTGAGGAAGAATGATCAGTGAAGAAAACAGGGAGAGACATGGACGGATTCAAATGGAAGTCTGAAACCACTTTGGGCAAGAACCTTCTATTGGTTCTAAGGACCACTTTATCTCTATGGAATGAGAAAATCAGGTTCCACTGACAGGGCTTGCAATTCATTGATACATCTGGCAGAGGTATGGCTACCAAAAACAAAGTTTTCCAAGTCAAGTACTTAAGCTCTTCTGAAGACATAGGCTCAAATGGGGGTTGCGTAAGTTGAGCAATGCAAACATTTAAGGCCCAGGCAGGGGCAGGATCCCTAAAGGGAGGGTTGGAATGAAGAAATCCCTTCAAAAACTTACAGAATACAGGGTAGGATGACAGTGAGGAAGGCTTTCCCACTGACAGAAAAGCAGAAACAGCTGACAAGTGTACCTTGACGGTAGCTGGTCTGAGGCCTAGACCATTAAGGTGGACCATATAATCCAGAACCGTAGGCAAATCAGCAGTGTCTGGGGATACTGTATATTCTTCTCGGAACACCAAATGTTGAATATTTTCTATTTGGAGTCATAAGTCTTTCTGGTGGCAGGCTTTCGAGAGGCTTTGAGAATATCCAGAACCCCTTGGGACAGATGCAAATCTGCATACTCTAACTCTTCAAGAGCCATGCCTTGAGATTGAGGGACCGAAGATTGAGGTACCAAATCTTCCCGAGAGGAGGTTAAGAGGCTGTAATTCCTGGGAAGAGATAGGGAAAGATGGACTGCTAGGGACAGTAAGAGGGGGTACCAGGGCTGCCTGGCCCAATCTGGAGCAATCAGAATCACTTTACAGGGATGTGACCTCACTTTGACCAGAACCTTGAACAGTAGAGGAAAGGGAGGTAAGGCACAGAGAAATTTCCCCTCCCAGTTCAACATCAGAGCATCCAGAGGGACTGAACCCAAGACTGGGGGTCTGCAACAACATAGGGGAAGTTGGTGATTGTCTGGGGCTGCAAAGAGATCTATCTCTGGAGTGCCCCACCTTGAGAAAATCACTTTCAACACCAGAGGGTCCAGGGACCATTTGTGATGGCCCTGGGAGATCCTGCTCAGTGCATCTGCTAGCACATTGTCCTTCCCTGGAAGGTGGACTACTATCAGAGAGGTCTGCAGGGAATAAGCCAGGGACCACAATTTCATGGCTTCCGTGCACAAGGCCATGGACCGAGTGCCTCCCTGCTTGTTGATGTACCACTTGGTGGTGGTGGTGGTGTCTGTTCTGACCTGAACCACCTTGTTCTGCACTGACTTAGAGAAAGCTTGCAGGGCCAGAAAAACTGCCCTGAGTTCCAGGAGATTGATGTGAAGAAGGGACTCCTGAGGGGACCACAGTCCCTGGGCTGTGAGAGCCCCCAGATGGGCTCCCCACCCCAAAAGGGACGCATCCGTGGTAAGGACCACCGAATGAGACTGAGTAACAAATGGGACCCCTTGCCTTATATTGTCCTGATCCCGCCACCACTGAAGAGCTTGGATCAGTGTCCGAGTCACTGGAATCAATTTGGTAAGAGGATCCTTTCTTTGGGACCAAAAGGCCCTCAGATGGAACTGAATGTCCCTCATCTGGAATCCTGCCCCTTGGACCACCGCTGTAGAAGCTGCCATGTGGCCCAAGAGTTGAAGGAAATGCCTTGCTGGTTGGGACACCTTAAGGCTGAAGGAAGAAGCCAGTTCTATAAGAACTCTTGCCCTTTCCAGGCGAAGAAAGGCTCTTGCTTTGACAATATCTAGCTCTGCCCCTATAAAGGTAAGAAGCTGCATCGGTTTGAGAACTTACTTGGGGAGGCTGAGAAGAAATCCCAGGGAAGTGAGCACTTGCTGGGTCACTTGCAGGTCTGACTTGTCTTGGTCTGGAGACTGACCCACTAGGAGACAGTCGTCCAGATATGGAAAAATGGAAATCTTTTGCCTTCTTAAAAGGGCAACTACTACTGCAAGGCACTTTGTGAAAACCCTTGGAGCTGATGTTAGGCCAAAGGGCATTGCTTTGAACTGATTAATGGCCTGAGGGCAACTTGAGCCTGAGGTACTTTCTGTGGGAGCACCAGATAGGGATGTCAAAGTAGGCATCTTTGATGTCCAGGGAGGTTAGCCAGTCCCCTGGCCTTAGAGAGGGAAGAATTGTTCCCAGAGTCACCATCTTGAACCTTGATTTTAACAGATGTTTGTTCAGGTATCTTAGATCTAGGATGGGTCGCCACTCCCCTGTCTTTTTTGGGGTAAGAAAGTACCTGGAGTACAGACCTTTGCCCCTGTGTAGGGTACGAACTCTCTCTATGGCTCTTAAGGCCAGAAGAGATGAAACCTCTGCCTCTAAGGCAAGGGTTTCAGAGAGACCTGCAGGTGGAAAAGATCTGGCTCTCATCTTTGGAAATTTTTTGAAGCTGAGA
Source organism: Neoceratodus forsteri (assembly GCA_016271365.2). Classification (NCBI taxonomy): domain Eukaryota; kingdom Metazoa; phylum Chordata; order Ceratodontiformes; family Ceratodontidae; genus Neoceratodus; species Neoceratodus forsteri. The sequence goes on along the minus strand of CM057453.1, from coordinate 817,494,088 downwards.
ACCAGTCCCTGACTTACTACTTCCAGGACCCACTTGTCTGAAGTAACAGACATCCAGTCCTGGATGAAGTAAGCCAGCCTGCCCCCTACAGGGACAGGAGAGTCGACCCAGGCAGACCCATCAGGGTGTCTGCTTGGCAGGAGTCTTAGGCTGAGGCGTGGATGTAGCCCTGCTCATCCCCCTTCTGCCTCTCCTTCTGAAGAGCCCCTCTGTGAAAAGGGAGAAGAGGCCAGTGCTTGGTAGAAAGGTCTACGAAAAGGCCTGCCCCGCCCCTAGATTGCTGCCTTTGAGGAGTTGCCTGCTTCTCCTTGGCCTGAGCACTCCTATAAGTGGTCCTGTACTCATCCATTTTTTTCATGCAATTCTCTGTCTGCTCCCTAAACAGCGAATTACCCACTACAAGGAAATCCATGGCCTTAGCCTGGGTATCCTGTGAGAGGCTAGTACATCTGAGCCAAGCCATCCTCCGAAGAGCCACAGATGTAGCCATGACTCTTTATGACACATCACTGGAGTCCGCAGCAGCATGAAATTGTACCTTTGATGCCTCAATCCCATCAGCAGCCACCTCCTACAGCTACTTGGCTAGCTGGGGCAGCCTGTTTAGCCAGTACCAGTACAGTGTCCCACCTGGACTTCTGGTACCTGGCTATATAGGCCATATAGTTAGCCTGCCTGACTCCCAAGGAGGATGCCATGTACTGTTTCCTAGCCATGGCATCCATCTTCCTGGAGTTTTTGTCTGGGAGGTATGAAGCCAAGGGAATATTTGCCTTGTCACAGGCTGCAGCCTGCACTACCCCAACATGGCTGCATTGCTGGTATAAAAACTCCATATCCGAGCCTGATAAGGTGTACCTCTTGTCCATCCTTCTGTCAACAGGAGGTATAGAATTAGGAGACTTCAGGATTTATTGTGTCTGCTTCCCAAAGGACTTATGAAGGGGAACAGACAGCCTCCTGGACTCTGGGATGTCCATCATTTCAACAAAATCAGGCTCCTCCTGATCCTCCACAGCCTCCTCCATAGGAAGCTGGAGGGTTTCAGCCACTTTTCTGTAAAACAGATAGTGGGGAGGAGACTCAGAGAGCCTAGGAGGGGAAATACCAGAAGGTCTGTCTGGGGAGATGTCCAGTTCCACAGGCACATCCAGACTTTCACCATCATTACCATCATCTTCAAAATCCCCCTCCTCCTCAAACTCCGGTTCATAAAATTCTTCAGGGGTATAATCTTGAACCGGGGAACCGACTGAACCAAACCATTGCCAAAAGGCACCAGATCGTTCGGAACAGGGCGAAGCGATTCAACAATCCGAATCGCTCTGGCTATTTCCTTGGCAGTCGGAACATGAACCTCTGAATCCGAACCTGTCGATTTCTCTTTGTGTTTTCTTCTTGTAGGAATCGATCCCTCAGGATCGGCTCTCCTCTTGCCTGAAGAAGTATTGCCCTGGTCAGTCAGCACTCCTTCTGGTTCGGTTGGAACCGTACCGGGCTGGCCATCTGGGTCAGCGGACTTCTCGGCTTCCTTTTCCCTAAGTCTACCAAATCTTTTTTCCAGGGTAGACTTAGGAAAGTTTTTACATATTTGGCAGTTTGTATCGAGGTGGTCAAACCCCAGACAGTAAACACAGGTGGTGTGGGGATCGGCCTTATCAAAGACCTCCCCACACTCACTGCAGTGTTGAAACCCAGTGGGCCTGTTTTTTTTCTTGGGTTTCTCAGACATGGCCAACCTAACCAAACTTACCCTTTTTTCGGCAACCGCCAGGCAAGACTCCCTTATCGGTTCCTAACCGTGTTACGGGTATTGGGAAAAAAAACCTTGAAACACTTTTTTTTTTTTTCCAAGAACCGATAAGGACCGGCAACCACACACTAAAAAAGAACACACAACAATTCAATATAAAGGATCAGCTCAGACGAACCGATCGAAATACAAGTTTACAATTTCCACAATAATCAGAGAAACTATCTAAGTACTCACGATACCGCAGACAGAGCCTGAAATGACAATGCGGAAATAAATTCGAACTGAAACTGAAAACTTTAACTGACTTTGAACCGAGCAGAAGGAGAAATCTCTGGAGGGACTGTTCAGTGAGGCAGAGTAAAGAATCTGACGGTTGAGTTTCAAAGTGCTGCAGACAGAGACCTCAACCGAGCTCAAGCTCAATGTTCTATGCACTGCATAGAAAATTAACCCTCTACTCTCCGGGCAGTTTAAAGGCTGGGGCTAACTGCAGATTGTCAGAATACAGCAAGACTTCATGTTGTTTGAACTTGAAAATAATTATTTTTAGGCTTTGGATCCTTCTCAGGCAAAACCACAGAATCAAGGGTGGCACTGGACTTCTCAATTTACGTAAGATGTCCTTCCATCCCAGGGCAAAAGGGGTCAGTGCCTGAGAAGGGTATATTGGCCAATTTATGCTGAGTGTCTGACTTAAAGGTGAAAAGCCTCAGCCAGGCACTACAACACATGTGGGCGACTGCAGCCATGGCATGGGCACAGGAGTTGCTCATGTCCTAGGCCATCTGAAGCTGTTGTTTAGCCATTGAATAACCCTGGTCTCTGAACACCTGCACTAGAAGCCATTTGTCAACTAAAAGATTAGGGAGGAATTCTCCCAATACCCAAACTGGGGATGGCCAAAATCTGACATCATAACAGCGTAGCTGACCTGATGGAGATCCAGTAATGCAGCAGCATACACCTTTTCAGTTGTGTGGTCAATCATCTTAGACTCCTTGTCTGGAGGCTTGTCCACATCCCCTAAGCTTCCAGATCTACTGAAGGCTGAATCAGAGACCATGCCCTCCGCAGAGAGGTGGTCGGGAAACCCAGAAAGGGAGCCCACTGGGGCCACATATTTGTGGACCATAGGAGGGAGGGTGCAGGGAAGGATGCTGCATGCTGCCAAAGCTCCAGGGCTGGTCACAAGATTGCCTCAGCCATGAGAAAGACAACCCTGAGGAATCATCCCTGTCTAGTATTTCTTCTGAACTGGCTGTAAGGGAAGTTACATGAACTCTGACATAAGTCAAACCAGAGCCCCAAATGACGCTGGTCCATGGTCAGCTCTTCAACCAATTCCCAGTTCAGTGTATGAGTCCTGCTCGACGCCATCAACGACTCACCTTCAGAGTGGTTGGAGGATTCCTAAAAGACAGTCCTTGACTGTTTGCCACCATGGACCACCACCACCCTGGTATCATCATCTTGGCTGATGATCTCCAAAAACCAGTCGCAGGAAGAGTCTCCTTGGTTGGGGCGTCTCCACCTGAAGAGGCTGAGAAGCAGATACTAGGGATTGCTGCAAAGCATGGACCGGTGTGGGAATGACCAGCAAAGGCCAAAGGACCGAAGGTCCAGGAAGCAGAGCCTTACCCTCTCCCCCAGCAATGGTCCACTGTTGCCAGAGAAACTGCAGTTACATAAGAACTTACCGTAACAGTAGATCTTCGAGAACGGTTTCTGCAGCAGGTCTTCACATATAGGACTGTGACCCCTGGTGTCAGGTTCCAACGGAAAACTTGTAGCTAGCAATCATCAGCGGGGACCGCCCCCCCGACGTTGGGTGACGCAACGTCAGACCGACTATAAAAGGGGCGGTCCCGTGCCTGCCCTCCAGTACTTTTCCACCAGAGACCTAGAAAAAAGCAAGTAGAGAGGAAGGAGTGATAACCCCTAGAACCCTGCTTCCAATCTAGACCCAAGGGCTAAGCAGGATGAAATAAAGGAAAACATTCTAGGAGTTGGGGAAGGCGGGTGGGAAACTAGACCTAGTGCAGGAACCTCTCTCGAAGATCTACTGTTATGGTAAGTTCTTACATAACTGCAATATCTTACTTCGAGAGGGTCCCTGCAGTAGGTCTTCACACACAGGACTGAATACCTAGCAATTCAAAAGAAAAAATCCGGAGATACGTCCGGGAGGAGGAGGAGAGATCACCAACTGAGTACTGAGTTATGACAGAAGCTCTTGCAGGACCGCAAGGTCAAAACTAGTCATGTGCCTAGAGGCAATGTCCAGACTGTAATGCTTAGTGAAGGTGTAGACAGACGACCACGTGGCTGTTGCTCAGATCTCTGCTGTGGACACATTCCTGAAAAAGGCGGTAGAATTGGCAACACTCCTAGTGGAGTGACCCTTAACTACCCCCGGAAGGGATTTTCCATGTTTTTGGTAAGTGAAGTGGATGCAGTAAGCCAACCACCCGGAGATGGTCTGTTTGGAAAAGGCCTTGCACTGGCACTGGGGAGCAAAGGCCATGAAAAGCTGATTGGTCTTACGGACCTCTTTAGTCCAGTTTGTGTAATACCTCAGGATCCGGTGCACATCTAAGGGTTGCAAGAGATATTCCCCCCCGTTAGAATGCTAGGGATAATAGACCGGTAGTTCGACACTCTGGTTGAGAGTGGTTTCTGAAACTACCTTTGGAGGGAAGGAAGGGTTAGTCCGAAGTACGACTTTGTCCCTATGGAAAGTCAAATAGGGTTCCTTACAGACGAATGCCTGAAGCTCTGAAACCCTTCTGGTGGAAGTGACAGCAACTAAAAACAAAGTCTTCCAAGAAAGGAAGCATATGTCACAGTTAGAAGCCGGTTCAAAGGGAGGCAGGGTCAACTTTTCTAACATAAAGTTAAGGTCCCAGGGAGGACAGGGGTTCCAGAACGAAGTTTTAAGTGGAGGATACCTTGCAAAAAGATTTTGGCGACCTCCAATTGAGCCAAAGTTTTGCCTTCTACCGGGAGGTGGTAGGCTGACACCACAGAGAGATGGACCTTGATGGAGGAATAACTAAGGCTCGTCTCCAAAAGATGTGCAAGGTACTCATAACACCTGTGCTGCTGAACACGAAAAGGGATCCAAGCTCCTGGCTAGGGCCCAGATCGAGAATCTTTTCCACTTCATGGCATAGGTGGATCTAGTGGAAGGTTTCCTGGCTTCCACCAAAATATGAGCAACCTGGGAGGAAACTCCATAGCGGGAAGCTGCTATGTCACTCCACTAGGAGTGTTGTCAATTCTACTGCCTTTTTCAGGAATGTGTCCCCATGCTCTCCACTAGACCTTGCATGACAAAAATGGGTGAACAGGCATTTGCCCATTTTGCTCCCAAATTCTGGAACTCACTCCCCCTTATGGTGAAAACTTCAGCCTCCCATCGAGAATTCAAAAACTCGCTGTTCACCCACCTCCTAGCCTCTGGCCAATGCAAATGCTCTTAATTTGCTTTGTCCCACTGCAGGCTGTCGGGTCTGACCCTGAGTACTACACTAATGTTCTCCCATGCAATACGTTTGTCTAGGTGGCTATGAACCTTGATGTCTTTACTGTCCTCAGCTGTCTTATGGTTACCCTAATTGCTTTATTTTACATCCTTATTATGATCTATGCCTAAAATGTACCCTTATGTAACTATTACTGTGCTACCCAATGTATATCTTGTTTTGCTCCTGTACACCTATATGTCATCTGTGCATTTCTGCATATTGTAACCAATGTCCTGTGCTCTCCTGGGTCGTGCCTGAAAATAGGCAGGTCTGTTGCCTAGCGCACTTACCCGGTTACCAAAAGCTAATAAACAAATAAATAAATGTCTACAGATGCCACGCATGAAGGTGGAGAGATTGAAGGCTTGGATGCACCAGGGTGCCTTGCTCCTGTGTCAAAAGGTTGGGGGATAACGGCAGGAGAACCGGAGTTTCTAGCGCCAGCTGTTACATGAGAGAAAACCAAATCTGGCAGGGCCAGAGAGGAGCAATCGGAATCAAATGTGCCCCTTCCTCTTGAAGTTTCACCAGAACCTTCTGAATGACAGGAAAGGGAGGAAAACCGTAAAGAAATCACCCTGTCCAAGAGAGAGACAGTGCGTCTCGTCAAAAAGCACCATGCCCGGGAACGAGCGAGCAAAAGTTGGGTAGTTTTGCGTTGAATGGGGAGGCGAACAGATCTATATCTGGCCAACCCCATCGAAGAAAGAGATCTTCGACCACCTCTTGCTTTAACTCCCACTCGTAAGCCCTGGCCACTGATTGACTGAGACTGTCCACCAGGATGTTGCTTATGCCTGGAACGTGGACTGCTGTCACGAAAAGGCTATGCTGAATCGCCCAGTACCATATCCTCATTGCTTTCTGCAGAGTGGGTACGAGTGAGTTCCTCCCTGTTTGTAGATATACCAGACAGTGGACATGTTGTCCATCTGGATAAGAAGTGATCCCGGTAGAAGAAGGGGCTGGAAGGCCTGGAAAGCATACAGTACAGTTCTTGTCTCCAGAACGTTGATGTGTCTTGTGTACCCCCAGATGGGTTCCCCAGCCCCAGTCCAAGGCATCCATGGTGAGGATCTGTGTAGGAATAGGGGAATGAAAAGGTGCTCCCCCTAACAGATTGGAAAGATCTTGCCACCAGTGAAGATCTTTCTGTAGGCTGGTGGAGATCATGACCCGCTGGTTCATGTAGTCTGTCCTCTGATCCCACTGGAGTCAGAGACCACTGGGTGAACCTCATATGTAGCATGGCCAAGGGAACTGTTGAAATGGCCACTGCCATCAGTCCCAAAAGACGAAGCACAGCGTGTGCTGGGATCCATCGAGCCTGGGCCATGAGAGTGGCTTGAGAAAATAAGGTCTCAGCTCTATCTAATAGCAGAAAAACCTTGCTCTGAACAGTGTCTAGTACTGCTCCAATTAATTGAAGTCGTTGGGATGGTACTAGCTGGAACTTGAGCAAACTGACCATATATCCAGAAGAGCAAACAAGTTCAGAGTGAAAGTGAGAGACTCTTTCAAGCTGTTTGGAGAGGGTGTTGCGAGGAGCCAGTCGTCCAGGTATAGAAACACGTAAATGCCATGGTAGCAAAGAAAAGCTGCAACCACCGCAAAACACTTGGTGAACACCCGGGGGACTGAGGAAAGGCCAAAGGGGAGTGCTCGGAATTGAAAATGGTTCTCCTGAAAGGAGAAACAGTGGAAGCGGCGGTGGGCCTGGAGGATAGGGATATGCAGGTAGGCATCCTGCATGTCCAGGGCGAACAGCCAAGAATTTGTTTGGAGCAGGGGGAGAACACCCTGAAGGGTCAGCAGGCGAAACCTCTTGTACTCGACAAAGAGGTTGAGCAAGCTGAGATCCAGGATCGGTCTCAGATTTCCCCTCTTCTTTGGGACTAGGAAGAAGTGGGAATAAAATCCCCTTCCCAGTTGGTTTCATTATGATAGCTATCAGTCAGAAATCACTCGTAAGAAGGCAGAATTCCTGTCCAGAGAGATTTCTGCTGCACAAAATCGACCGGCTCAGCTTTTCCGGACTGTGGACAGACTGTGCAATCCAGTCTGTCTTCAGCCTAGAGAAGCCTTTTCTCAGCCTAGATGAGAGGAGTTTGCTCGCTTTTTTGCAGATAAGTTTGCCAGCATCAGGTCCGGCATCGGTCCCACCTCTCCTATGGGGGATTGTGGTGGTCAAATGGTGGTGTCATGTCCTCGGTCTGTCTGGTTAGATTTTCACCGCCCGGAATTTGTGGACATTGTGAAGATCATTCAAACAATGCGACCAACTAGTTGTAGTTTGGATCCGGGTCCTACACTGCTGCTAGTAGGTTGTGTAGAAGCTATCTACCCAATCCTTGCAGACATTGTCTGGAAGTCCTTGGAGGGGGGGGGTTTCCTGACCCCCTTAAGGAGGCAGTAGTTCGACCACTCCTTAAAAAACCCTCCCTGGACCCAGACTGTCTAGCTAACTACTGGCATATCTCTAACCTGCCATTTGTTGGTAAGGTTATTGAAAAGGCAGTTGCGTTGCAATTGGATGATCATCTTACATCTCATAATGTCTATGATACTCTCCAGTCTGGTTTCAGGAAAAGGCATAGTACAGAGACTGCCCTTGTTTGGGTATTGAGCGACCTCCTAATGGCCAGAGATCGAAAGGCTTGTACCATTCTGGTCCTTCTTGATCTATCTGCTGCATTTGACACTGTAGACCATGGAGTGCTGTTGGAGCGACTGCAGGTCTTTTGTGGGCTGCCTGGTACAGTCCTCAATTGGTTTCGTTCTTACCTCACTGGCAGGTTTCAGAGAGTTGTCACCGGAATTTATTCCTCTGACGCTTACTCCCTGCCTTGTGGGGTACCACAGGGCTCCATCTTAGCTCCCATGCTGTTTGCAGTGTATATGCTGCCATTGGGAGAAATCATCAGGCGATACAGTCTGAGTTTTCACAGCAATGCAAGTGATACTCAGCTGTATTTGTACCTTCTCCCCGACCAGGGTGATGCACTCTCTGTACTTAATAATTGCCTTGATGAGATCAGACTTTGGATGAGCTCGAGCTGGTCGAGACTCAATCCGGATAAGACTGAGGTTTTGGTTGTGGATCCAGGTCGTCCGGGGGTGGGTTTGGGAGCTGGACAGCCATCAGGTCTATCACTTGGTGGTGTACCGCTCTCTACCTCTGGACAGGTGCGAAATCTGGGCGTTATTTTTGATGATGGAACGATCCTGAAATCTCAGGTGTCAGCTGTTGTCAAATCCTCTTTTTACCATCTGAGGAATATCGCCCGGGTGAAACATCTGATTCCCCAGGAGGACCTTCCAACTTTGGTCCACACCTTTGTCACCACCCGTTTGGACTACTGCAATTCCCTCTACCTAGGGCTACCAGGGGTTGATATCCGCCGCCTTCAGCTGGTGCAGAATGCTGCAGCCAGGCTTTTGACTGGGACTCTTGAACCAGTCATATACGCCTATGTCATGTAACTGCACTGGCTGCCTGTTCGTGGTGGATCACCTTAAGGTTAGTTTACTAACCTTTAAAGCTCTACACGACCAGGGACCCGGTTACCTGAAAGATCTTCTGATTCCCTATCGCCCTCCGCCTCCGCCCGCCCAGCTTAGGACTGCTAGAGATTCCCAGGTTCGACTGAAGTTATCGGGATCTCGTGCCTTTGCTTTTTCGGCACCAACCCTGTGGAATTCTCTACCTCGCTGGTTGAGAGAATGTCCAACCGTTGATAATTTCAAAATTGCTTTAAAGACATATCTTTTTACTTTGGCTTATTCTTCTTAGTTATGGCTGTTTTTAAATGCTTGGTTTTTATCATTTTATCTATCTTTGTACAGCGCCTTGGTTCTGAAAGGCACTTTATAAATAAACTTGAATTGAGGGACGGGTTCTATGGCCGCTTTTAGCAGGAGGGCCTGAATCTCCTGGAAGACTATGGGAATCTGATCCCTTGGATAAAATGACTGTCCCGGAGGCTAAGGGGCAGGGATCTCTGTGAACTCTAACAAGTGAACTCACTGGATGAAGACAGACTTCCACCCCGTCAGGTGGAGGCCGAACCTCCCTCCTACCGGTTCCTCCTTGTCAACTGGAGGTAGCGGGAGAAGGGGAAAGGAGTCAGGATGCTGAGGGGAGGGGAGCTTTTGTCCCAGAGGCCGACTTTGGAAATTTGGCTGGGGGGGGGGTTTGGGCTCCAGAACCAGGGGCACGTCACTTGCCCTGACGTTTTCCCTGGTTTTTATTCCATCATCTTCGGTGACGAAAAGGCTGCTTCTTCTGCCCCATCTGGTACATGGAGCATATGTCACAAAGAGAGCATCCGCTCTCCTGCAGCCCAGTAATTATATCCTTGGCATCACCGCCAAAAAGGACGGAACCCCTAAAAGGGGTGTCCAGAAGGGACGACTGGACGTCCTGTGCCAAACCTGCAATCCTGAGCCAGGAAAGGCGACGGATGCAGATCCCCATGGCTGCTGCCCTAGCCACTGAGTCTACCGAATCATACGTTGCTCATAAAGCATGACGACAGGAAGACTCGCCCATTCGGACTTTGTCCAGCAACTTGTTTCGGAGTATCTCATCCTGGACCTCCTGAAGGTCCCTCTCTAGCTCCGAGAGGGAAGTCTTCTGAAAGGCCACCATGTGTGAAACATAGTTCAGGGACCGGATGGCGCAGGAGGAAGAGGAATAAAACTTCCGGCCAAACTGATCCAATTGTCTTGAGTCCCTGTCAGGGGGCGAGGAGCTCAAATGCTTTGGCTGAGCCAACTGGTCGTGAGCGGCCGTGATGACTACTGAGTCTGCCTTTGGATGAGTGGTCAGATATTGAATCCCTTCTTGGGGATAGTAGGTGCGATCGGCCGTTCTGGAAACAGCAGGGATAGAGGACGGCTGCTGCCAGATAGCAGTGACCAGATCCTCAGGAGGTCCCATTCAGGGGGGAATGGGTAGAGGATCTGTAGTGGCCAGATCCAGGTGCTCCGCCAGTCTCTTACGCTGGGGATCCACTTCTTTGGATGGTCAGCCTCCTGCTGCTTGAATAGCGTGCAGAAGGACCCCAAAGAAGGGATCTTCTAGTCTTCTAGAGGGGAATTTGGAGACTTCTTTGGTGGAACCTCGACTGGGGACCGAGGGTCCGAAGGGTCGGAGTCGGTGTCCGAATCGGACAGTTCAGAACTGCTGCGCGGATGGAAGGGTCCATCCCAGAGGAACCCGCTGGTCATCTGGAGGGTATCGGTGGGGCCCTAGGTAGGGGAATATCGCCCACTGATTGCCGTAACTCCATGATGAGCTGGATCCTGGCATCCTGCCACCACGGAGGGATCGTATCTCGATATGGCGGTGGAGGAGGAGGAGGAGGCTGGTAGCCTGTGTAGCCTGGGTACTGCGGTTATTGCCAAGAGGAATACTGGAGTCCCGGTATCCTTGGATTGTAGCCTTAAGGGGGGTACCCAGGGAATCCCGGCGTCGGAAGCACATGGCCTAGTGTCTGGTAATAAGGTGCCGACGGCAGGCCGCCCAGCGGCGGAACATGGGGGTCTAGTCCCGGAAGATTACCTGAAGATTCAGCAGGACCTACCGGGAGAGGTGCCTGAGGGTCACAAGGTGACGTGGGATCCAGGAGGGCACCCGACGGTCCCAAGGGTGGGGGCTCCACAGAAGGATCCTTGGCCGGTGACGGACTCCTGTCTGGAGGCAGCAAGAGACCAGGTGATGGGGGTAATTCTGGGAGGGACCCCAACGAAAGGTTTAATAATGATCCTGATGGCAGGGACAAAGCAGGATCAGGTGGCAAATCCCTGGGGTGAAGGACCCGAAGGGATGAAGAGTCTCCCGGCAGCACACACAAGCCAGCATCGGGGGCCTCATGGGAGCCCGACGGGCAAGAGGAAGGGTCGGGGCAGGCGACAGAAGATCCGCTGTCCAACTTATCGGACCTGACCGGGCTAGCAGTAGCCTAGAGGCCGCCGCTAGGCTTAGCAGTTGAGGCCGCGCACCCATCGACGGGGTCGAGGGGTGGCTTATCGGCAGTGCTGGAATGAGGAGACACTACGGAGACCTCTACAGAGGCTACCCCAGGCTGCTCGCTCACCTCGGCAGGAGGCGGAGAAGGCGCCCTGCCCAAAAAGGCGGACGGGGTACCTGATGAAGTATTCACAGTTTTAGAAGCAGGCCTCCCATGTGGCGACGGACTCCTGTCCCGGCACTTCTCCTTGTCATCCTTTTTTCTTGGGGCCTGTGACAATGACCTTTTTCCTTAACTCCTGGAGCTCCTTTTCCATCGGTGCCAGCCGTTGGGTAAGAAGGTGGGCCTCGAGGGTCCGCCTGCGTCTAGTCCGAGTGGCTTGATTGAAGGCCTGACAGCACACTCGTCCAAGTTGTGCTTGGAGCCTAGACACAGAAGGCAGTGGGAATGGTCATCCACATGCAGGATTTGAGCTCCGCACTTAAGAACACTTCTTTTTTGGACAAGTCAACATACAATTGGTCGAATCTGATGGAACATAAAATGCACAGATGAAGAAAAAACTTCGACTGACATGCCGGCATTAGATCGCTGTTCTTACTAGAGAGCTGAACGAACTCAGGTGACAGCAGGAAAGAACTGGAGGGCGGGCACGGGACCACCCCTTTTATAGTTGGTCTGACGTCGCGACACCCGATGTCAGGGGCGGTCTCCGCTGATGATTGCTAGCTACAAGTTTGCCGTTGGAACCTGACGCCAGGGGGGCGCAGTTCTATATGTGAAGACCTACTGCAGGAACCCTCTCGAAGTAAGATCTGTAAACGCATTTTACATTGATGCCTCTTCTTGCCCAAGGAGGACAAGGAGCATTGATGGCAACGTCCCCGGGTTGATCAGGAGTGCAAGTGGCGCCTCAGCCTTGACCGATGACCTGAGAGTCGACATTGAAGGGTCTCCTCCGGTGATGGGGGTTCAGCACTAGGGGCTTCAGAGGCACGACCACCAGTGGAGGCAGCTCCCGAGACAACTCAGTCAGGATCATTGACTAGGCCTCGTCCTCCAAAGTGAGGACACGGAGAACTGGGATTTGGGAGACTGAATCCTCGTCCTTCTCCTCCGACAGCCAACTGAAATGCTCAAGAAAAATCTTAACCACCTGCTCAACAGGAGTAGAAGTAGACAAGCTTTACAAGATTACCATGGAGCCCTCGACTGTCTTCTAGACCATAGGGAGCTTGACCAAGGCTGAGCAGTCGGGGGAGCTGAAGGAGCAGGAAGAGCACAATCTTTCCTGATACCATGACCAATGACAGCATTTCACATGTTTTCTGCTGCAGTGAAAAGGGCTCACCCCAAAGGTCCAGAGGGCCAGACATTTCCTTGAACTCAGAAAACGACCCATTGATGCTGACCCCAGCTGGGAACAGTGCCGAGACTCAGTGGAACTCACCACAGTCGCCATTGCCTCTTTTTCCATGATCGCAAGCTAAGCAGTTGAGCTGGCTTCCGCCGAGGCCTTTTTGTGGTCTTTTGGCCGACCATGGGCCAATGGAGCCTTCTGTTCTTCAATGGATGCCAGCAGCATGGCCCAGCACTTACTACACAGCAAGATGTTATGCAGACTGCCCAAGAAATAAATGCACATACTGTGTGGGTCTGTGGCTGTCATCTTTGGCCTGCACATGGTGCAGAATTTAAAACCCAGTTTCTTGCCTTCCATCTTTGATTGCGAAGTGGCACTGGAAGACGCAGGAGCAACTTTAGTGTTGAATGCGGATTGAAAAAGTAGAAAATTCACCTAAATAAAGCACTTGAAAACTCAAAATCTTTCAATGCTGCTGAGCTGCCCCTTCCAGCGGAAAGAAAGATCTGCAATCACAGGGAGGAATGAGAGGATATACCACCCTGGTGGTAGGAGGAGCTTAGGTTGGAGACATTTCAATGACTCAGCTGTCTCCGGGAAGAATCCCAGTGTGTGGGTAGTGAATGGTATCCACACTGTTAGAAAAGACTACTTCAAAAACAGAAATGCCTCTCATGAGAAATAACAGGGTAATACTGATCTCTGTGCAATTGTCACAGGAGTTAAACATCCACGTGCAGTAATATGGATACATTTCTTCTTGCTTTTTCTTAATTTTTTTTTTTAAGAAAACTACAAGTTTCGCAGTTTTTTCTTTTTTTCCCTATGGGCCCCATCCTTTGTTTAAATCACATTCGGAAAAAACAATTACAAACAAGACTGGCACGGGATGGTGATGGATTAAGAAGCTGGCTATGAAAGCTCCGCTACCATATCCACCAATTTTAGAGACGTCGGCTGAAGTTGTATTTTTCCACAGTGTTACAACAGGTTAGGATTTTGCTCATTTAAAAATAACCTTTTTTTAATCAGTTCATTCTATATTATTTTTCAAATCAGTACTTTATGTCCCTCCTTTAACAGAGCAGAGACAGACAAGGGCAGTAGCTCTGTGGATGGCAAAGTTTGTGATAGCTAAATATCCCCCTGCCACTCAAATTAAACCCTTGACACAGTCACATACCAAACTATCTTCTATCTTTATTCCTATTCTTAAAAAAGAAAAAAAATCTCCAAAAAAAGTGTTACCGTCTCTAAAGCCTATCTGTCTAGTAGTGTGCAGATGCAGAGGCTTTTGTATATTGTAGTCTTGAGGGGTACAAAGCCCACAAAAGAGAGGGGTAGAGTGCTTTTAAAATCCCTTTTTAAGGCTCTAGTCAGTTTTAAAGTGCAGTCTCAAGGCTATGGGGCTGTTTGCATTTAATTTGGTTTTATTTGGCAGGTTATTGGGATTGCACTAATAGCATGACTTGAGCTATTACTTCTGGGTTCGAAGAGATCAGTGTGACCCATAAAAGCAGCACTCTGTGCGATTGGTGGCAAGCACAGAGCAGAAGCAGTCACAGGCAGAGAACAGTGTCTGCCTGTGCCAGCTGGGAAGGCCATGGGGCTAGGAAATTCTGAACACTACATGTAAGCTGTTGACTAACAGGTGCTACAGGAAACCAATATATGGGACCAGAGGGCACCATTCTATGGAGGAGAGGCGGAAACTGAATGTAGTGGCTGCAGACCAGTGAAAAGAACAAGTAGTAGGGAGTCGGATGTTGAGAAGCATTCTGTTTGTCTACACTACTTGCAGGTAAAGTTACTGAGTAAGGAAATACTTAAAAAAAAAAACATGTAAGAAACAAGTCTTGTAAATTCTGTGGATAATACATGTATGTTAAGGGATATGGGACCACTGAAACACGAAGTACAAACTGAGACAGAGCCTAAGGTAGGGCATAACAGAAAGAGGAATAGGTTGGAAAGGGAAGATGAACACAAGAAGGAGGAACAGACATTAGTGCAACCAAGAAAGGGGGGGAAAAAGAGGAGGAACATCTGAAATGCCTACAAACAATGAAGTCGCTTGTTCTAAGAGCAGTCAACCATTAGCCCAACTAGAGTGCGAGAATAATGAAACCCGAACAGGAAATGCTCTGGTTATTGGAAACTCCACTGTCAGATATATGGAAAGGACTGTTTGTGAGAAAGATAAAATCAACAGAATGGTTACATGCCTACCAGGGATGCGTAGTAGGGATACTGTTAAAAACTTGGACAGGATTATTAAATCAGCAGGAAATGACCCACAGATAATACCTGTGGGAGTAAATGGCACTGAGAGAGGAAGTGAGTGTGAAATCAAACAAGACTATAAATTTTGGAGGAAATGAATACATCAGGCTGTAAACCAGTAATTTCTGAGATGCTATCTGTCCCAAGGGCATCAAAAAAGAAACAGAGATAAAATGAAAATTAATACATGGTTAGACGTCCGGACTTTTAAGGATATCTTCATATTTTTTTAAACACTGCAACTTCTTTATGGATAATAACTTGCTCTGGGAAAAGGATGAAATGCATCTAAATACCAAAGGGTCAACAGTAACGGCTGAATGACTTAACTCATTTGCTCTCAGTGGCCATTTTGGGTCAGTTCTAACAATGGATGGTTCTGACGCCATATGGCTTCTATGGGAACAAATGATAATGCGCTGGGAAAAGATTTAAACAGATGAATGGGGTGAGGTGCAGGGCTGTTTAGATCAAAACAAATATAAACATAACAAGAAAAAGGTGGGCCAGCAATGTGAGAAGGCAGTAAGGAAGGTTGGGGGATACTGGGATGCATAGGGAGAGGCATCAATAGTAGAAAACAGGAAGTTGTTATCCCTCTGTACAGACAGTTGGTGAGACCCCATCTGGAGTACTATGTGCAGTTCTGGAGACCCCATCTCCGCAAAGACATAGACAGAGTGAAGGCTGTCCAGAGGAGGGCAACCAAAATGGTGCAGGGTCTGCACCAGAAGACATACGAAGAAAGACTAAAGGAGCTAAATATGTATACCCTTGAGGAAAGAGGGGAGAGAGGGGACATGATAGAAACTTTCAAGTACCTCAAGGGAATCAACAAAGTCCAAGAGGGTAGCATCTTTCAGAAAAAGAGATGTGCAAGAACAAGGGGGCATAATTTGAAGATAGAGGGGGGACGGCTTAGAGATAATGTGAGAAAGTATTTTTTCACAGTGAGGGTGGTGGATGCATGGAACAGTCTCCCTGAGGAGGTCGTGGAGTCAAGAACAGTGAGGGAATTCAAGAATGCATGGGACAGACATAAGGCAGTCCTAGTTGGGGGTAGGAGGAAGTAAGCTGTTGATTAACTAGGATCTGCAACTTATGTTAGGTAGGAAAATGGGCAGACTAGGTGGGCCAAGTGGTCCTTATCTGCCGTCAAATTCTATGTTTCTATGTTCTACGTTTCTATGAGCAACAAAAGTAATTAGGGGGATTGGGGAGCAAGACATAAAAAGAAAGACGGAGTACGTAGGGCAGCAGTTTGGAAAAAAGGCGCACTAAGTGAGACTTGTTGGTTACAATATATAAGGATAAGGAAGTAATGGTGGAACTAAGTTTCACAAGGGGACAGGAAATATATTACAAGACGGCATAACAAGCAAGTAAGATCTGTAAATTTCAGAAGAAACACTAGAAAATAATTTTTTACATGAAAGGCGGTACAACTATGGAACAATCTTCCAAATGAAACAGTTAACTCCACTAGCATAGATTCTTTCAAAAAAGGGGCTTGATAACCGGATGTCAGATGGAAATTTTAGGGCATATCTTACTTAATCATGAGATAGGCTAAGTATGGGCAGCTTTGCCTCGGCGCAGATTCTCCTGAAAAGTTCTGGCTCCTGTGGGGTCTTAGTGCCTCCAGCACAGACCAATTAGTGTGAATCAATGGTGAAGACTGATTCCTGGAAAATATCGAAGTATCAACTGAAGTATAATCCTCAACACCCGATGAATTTCCTCAGGTTCTCCCAAGGTATTCCAACCCCCCCCCCACCATCACTGGTCCTCTACAGAGCTGTCTTTTCCCCCAGATGGGGTTGGGAAATTTACCCCCAAAAGGCATTCTTTTTCAGGACGTGGTGTGGTGGCAAGTTAGGGAACAGATATAACGAGGTTTTTAATCTTTGGGTTGGGGCCCATTTTTCCTGTTTTCATGCCCTTGCCTTGACACCTCAGTGGCTCTGATGCACAAGCATGACATCAACCCGTGTCTTCGCTCTTTTAAGGTAGACCGACCCGAGGCTACACCTGTGGTCACCCAGGTGGTGCTGTGGTGCTGCTACGGCCGCGTTGCTCTCTCTCCCTCTCTGAAAAAGGAAAAGGCCCCCTGGGATGCTCAATCCTCCTCCACTCAGCTAAACCCTTGATGACCCAGGCTCGTTCCCGAAACTGAGTCATGAGTCTCACAAGTGGTAGCCCTAGCACTGCACTGATAGGCTGTCCCCTCAACCTATACATTTTCAAATACAGCTATATTCTTTTGCTTGGAAGAATCTTGGAATTTACGAAGTTGAAATCACCCCCCCTCCCTCCCCTGCAAAATTAAGTGTGATACAAAATCCCATTCCATAATGTTGTTATTGCTCCCCCCCAACCACACACAAAAATAAATAAGATATATGCTGCCATTCCCAGCAGTCACAGCAACTTATTCAGCAAAATACTGTCACCTACCAGTCTGTCGTGGCCCATCTGTCTATGGCATGCAGGCCATTCTTTAGGTTGTGCAAGGTCTCCAAAGTCACATCGGAAGCATGAAGAAGGCTAAAAACCTGACAGATTACAGAAGGTTCTCGGAGAATCAGACCTATAATAACACACCATTCCAGACAGTCTGCTTCCATGAAAATATGTAATAAATACCTACAAAACAAAAACATACATTCATATTTATACCATATAAGAGAAAATATTCTGGCAAATAAAACACTGTCACACTTTCCTCACTGACATGTCATTTTTATTTGCATGTTGTGACATCACATAACACAGTGTTCTACATGGTATAATTAGGACATTGTGTAGGCTGACGTATGAGCTATTTACAGTACTGTGTCCCCTCAATGCCACTTTAGCACTTGTGGCTCGACTGTGCTCCATCACTTGCATCTAGACAGTACTGTGGTGAAACATTCTGCTGTGAATAAAAAGCTTATTTTCAGATGGCCTTTTTCGATGGTAGGCTGAATTATTTTGTCAATTGATTGTTACTTTCTGTGGAAGAGGGGGACAGGCTGCATTAATCAACTGTGACAGAACTGCCCTATTTTGGAGATTTGAGCAGCCCACCAACATCTTAAGTGGTGTTTAACCTTCACTTTGGAGGCTCGTGAAAGGGGGATGGAGCCTTTAGCAAATGAAAGCCCCGAGACATTCTGTCTCGACTGAACCCTGTCACATTCTTTCAGATGCTAAATAATCTTTGAGAGGAAGCTGGATTCCAGAGACTCAAGGTAATGAAAATTATGTACCTACCATAATTCTTTATCTTTCTATGGATCTTCACCATTCATCACTATTTGGGGTACTGGCCAGAGGCTAGGACCCCGTGGGAGATTTTTGTGTTTTTGGAGGTGGAGCTAACGTGAGAAGTGCCACCACCGAGGCAGAAGTGCTACATGGCGCCAGGGTTGGCCATTACCTGGCATTGATTCTGCCCTGGCTCCAGTTCTGCAAGCGGCGAAAAGACTTGAAGGAGGAGGGGCAAGGAGCCCACGGGGTAGAAAAAGGAATGGCTATAAAACTAAAAGGAGGAATAACGATTGAGAGGACAGCAAAGAGAGAGAGAGAAGCCTAAGGGATTGGGAAAGGAGGGTGCCCCAATCTTTGTGTGAAAGGAAAGGGTAGAGAAGGGAGGGTAGAAGAGGAAGAAAAGGGAAGAGTAGGAGACACTGCCCACTCCTGGGCAACGACCTAGGCCTTTCGAGGAGCAGACCGAAACCCAAAGCTGTCAGAATTAAATCCAGAAGGATTACAGGGCATGAGCACATGGCCATGGTACTGCATGGGTTGATGACAGAAAACAAGCTAGGGTTGAAGAGAACCCGTCACTTAGAGGTTGAGGCAGGCCACAGGATTAAGATGGGTGGTGTCTCCGCCTCCTACCAACCAACAAGACAGAACAACTGAAAAGGGGGTGCTAGAAAACACCTTGGGAACGAGAGAAACAGATCACCCCCAAAGGGGGTTGCAAAATAAATTTTAGGGGAAAGCTGAAGGTTCGAGAGATCCCCTTCTCTCCCCCCACACTGGCTCCTCCCAAGAGGGAGCCGGAGGTTCAACTCGAGAGGGAAAGGAGGGGAAATTTCAGGATTCTCGGAGCACAACCGTCCCTGTCTGCCTACCCAGAAGAAACATACCCCACTCCAGAGGAAGGGGGAGGAAGGGAGGTGCTGACCAACAAGGGAGACAAACAGGGAGGAGGATCGCTCAGAGACTGAGGCCCCAGGGCGAAGGACGGCAGGATTTAGTGATGAATGGTGAAGATACTCAGAAAGATAATTACGGTAGGTACGTAATTTTCATATCGTATCTGTGTCAATCTTCACCATTCATCATTATTTGGGTGCGTACCGAGCCTCCTGAAGGAAGCCCAGCACCTCCCTAAGGGACAATGCCCCTTTGCCTCCAGTGGGGGAGACACCAGAGGGAGAACCCCTACAGGCCTGGCTAGGCCTGGGTGAGGTGGGGATCTCCTCGCAAGAGATCGAAGGCGCCCCTGAAGCTCCCGCCTTACCCTACGGGAGAAAAGGTGGATTCTCCAGAAAGCAGAGGAAATCAACCTACGCAGGGCCAAGGATGACAACCAGGATGGACGAAGCCATGCCGACAGCCTAATACAGATCTCTGTCCACACCAGCCTGGAAGCCACCTCACTGGTGTTGTACAATGATCTTGCTTGGTGCCTTGCAAGCTCCAGGCCCTGCATGGAGAAGGCAATGGCTTGTCTGGTTTCCTCTGAATCAGGCAGAGAGGCTAGAATTTGCCTAGCTGTGACCACAAGTGCCTGTTGTCAGTAGCATGGTGGGCCTGATGCGCTGCCATGCAGAGCAAAATCCATACCAAGGAGAACATCTTCCTGCCCCAGAAATCAAAGTCCGAAGAGTTTGAATCTGGGGCCGGTCACAGCCTGGGCTTCTATGCCCAGAGAGGGTATTCAAGAGCGTCACGCCCAAAGGGGGAGTAATGCAGAGTTCCTAGCGACCCCAGTGGGGGGGCGCAATACCACTGGTGGAGGTCCCTTGGGGCTGGAACTGAGGAAAAGGGACATCGCCAGACCCGGTGCGATGCCTCCTGGAAGCGAATAAGCCAGGCGGGAACCGTGAGGTGGACCGCACTGTACCTGCCTAGGAAGGCTTGTGCTGACTGGTCCGGACTCCGCTCTCCAAGGGTGGAGATATGGAGCTCATCGAGCAACCCCGATAGGAAGTGCTGACAGCTGGAAAGATCAGCCGGAGGGGAAATGTGGACAGAAGTTTCCTCTCCCTCGGAGGAAGAGGAAGACGATGAGTCCGGAGATTCAGGGTCAGGCTGCACTGGGGAGTGGTGAAATACCTGCTCGTCCATGGCGCTAAAGTAGGCAGAGAAAAGTGCAGCCAAGGTCCTGAACTGCTTCCAGGTAAGGGCCCCATAGGACCGGAAACACCTGGGAGAGGAGGAGGAGGAGGAGTTGGCAGAGGCACAGGGGCCAAGCACCTCCAAGGAGGAGGAGGAGGAGGAGCACGGCCTTTGTTCAGGCAGGAGGACCAAGCTGATGATCCCAAAGGAGAGGGAGACACGGTGGTCCCAGCAGACAAGGGCCATTCAGCCGGACTGGAATGTCTGGAGCTGTGCCCGATGGAAGAAATCTCCCTGCGAGGTGACCAGGATCGTGTGGGTCCAAAAGGATGACCCCTGACCTCCTGTGAAGATATGCCTCTCGGAGAGACATCAGGGGAGATGCGAGGACTTGCACGGCGACTCCTCCCAGAACCTGGCTGGGTCTCTGGGAGAGGCCGCTACACTGAACCCTGGCTATTTAACCCTTCAGACTCTGAAAAAGCCCTGTTCCTCACCACTAGATGAGGCAGCGGACACCCCCTGTCCAACACCTGGGAGGCAGACGAAGGTGCAGCACCCTCCCCTGCCTGGGATGCCCCGACTGGCCCAGAAGTTGGGCTAGCCAGGACAGCCACAGAAGGGGGTATGCCCACCAGAGGAGCAGAGAGGCCTCCGGCTCCGGGATGCCCCGTGGTGTCCACCTGGGCACCCAAAGGCTGGTCAGCACCACCGACCCCAGAATCAGAGGAATCCGCCTGATCCCCAGTAGGGGCTGATTGGGGGCTGAAGAACTAGACCCTGAGGAATCAGAGGAATCTGGGAGTCAATCCGGGTCAGCCTCCATCTCCTCTTCCTCCTCAAAGGACGGCGAAGTCTGGACCTGATCCCTGCCTGTCTTGGGACTGCGAGCAGGGCCACTCTCCCCCTCCCCGGCACTGATGAACAGCACCGGGGACAGAGGCAGTGCCGCCCCTATCCCCAGCACCGCGAACAGCACTAAAGACAGAGGCAGCACAGCCTATGGTGCCACCCACATCCCTGGCGCTGCAGACGAGTCCCACACTGCCCACAGTGCCGCTCCTGTCCCCGGTACCGCGAACGGTGCCAGAGTCAGAAATGGCACCGTGGGCTAACCTGAACAGTCTGTATGTCAGCTTCGAATCCTGTGGTGCCGCAGTTTACACCGGAGTCACGGGCAGCACCGAAAGACTGCGCCGAGGACGATGCTGGCTTGGATCCGTGGGTCACCACAGTATGACACCAGGGGAGCCTTCACTTCCAAAAAAGCGACTGCCGAAACGGTGCCTCCCCAGGGGCCAGACTGGGCCTCCTGTACTGTGGAAGAAGCCCCCGCCATGGCAAGGCTAAAAGTGGCGGAGGCCACCTCTTCTGTGGGTGAATAGGACCAGGAGGGGACCCAGAGGAAGGGCCAAGAAACCTGACTTTGGCCTTCTGCATGCAAGCCTGTCCTCTGAAAGTTGGTGGCGCACATCTGACCTTAAATGAGTGCATTTCCAACACTCGGCGGTCCACAGAAAAATGGGCATTGCAACGATCCATATTGTGGTCATGGCCTAAGCAGGTTAAGCACCGGTCATGCTGATCTGTTGTGGAAAAAAGTTGGCCACAGGGACACCGACGCACTGGGGGCTGACCCGTCCTTGAAGATTTCTTTTTATCCCCCTGAACGAAACATGACCGGACGATAAAGCAATAAAACAAAACAAGGTGCTCAGCGTCGATAGAAAATAAAAGGATATTCCAGGAGGTGGTGCCAAGTACGGAGGTAAGCAGAACTGTGAACCAATGGACTAGGCTGCAATACGCAGTAGGAAATTTGAGGCTTCCACATGAGGTCCTTTCTCAATGGCAGAAGAAGCAGAACTGGAGCCAGGGCAGAGTCGGCGCCAGGTAACAGCCAACCCGTGAGCACCATGTAGCATGTTGGCCTTGAGGGCAGCACCACCCCTGCGTTGACTCCACCTCCATCAAAAAAAAAAAAATCTCCCGTGGGGACCTAGCCTCCGGCCGGTACCACAAATAGTGATGAATGGTGAAGACTGACACAGATAAGATTAGATAATACTGCAAGGTAGGCATCACCCAAATTCCAATCTGAATCAGCTTCAACCAATCAGATGAATCAGGAAAAAGTTGTCACAGCCTCGCTTGACCAAGGCACTAGGGGAGAGAGACAGAGAGAGAGAGGGCATAAATGTCACAGCTCAGGTTTCTTCACTCCCTTTTTGCTAGGATTTCTGTGTGAGCAGGTGCCAATGGAGAGACCCAGCCTGTGTGTCTACAGACTTAAAGAGGACAAGAAATAAAAAAAATAGGTTACTAACCTGTAACCGAAGTAATAGCAATGGTATATCGTTCACATCCACACATAAGCAGTTCCACTGCATAGTGCTGATTCATCTGAACATCTTCTTGTTAAGCTCCTCCCACCACTTGGACAGTATATCCCTCAGCTCCACCCCGTGACATTAGATCATGTATGCTGGAAGCAGAGATCCATGTGCCACTTGCCAGGAGAGGCCAGGTAGGTGGTCTGGATGTGAACTATATACCACTCCTAGAAATGGAAATTACGTACCTACCATAATTCTTGATCTTCTTTACCAAGTCTTCACCACTCATTTACACTAATGGGAGTACGCTGGAGGTGCTAGGACCCAGCAGGAACCAAACTTTTTCAGGAGGGACGACGCCGAGATGGAGCCACGAGGAACCGGCACCGTGAGCCAGGCTCGCACAGTATAGACTATCTCGGCGTCAACTCTCCAACCGCCTCAGTATCTTTTTTTTCCAAGGATGTGCAGCGTAACCAATCTAGAGAGGACTAACCTAAAAATCAGACATGAGATAGTCCAAATGATTCGTGTAAGAAGGGTCAAAGAACCAAGTCTTCACAGCCCAACGACTGAAGGAGTGAAGACCATAAACAGAGAAGTGAGCTCGGGGGATGGCAGGCGGGCGTGTGAATGAGTGGTAGAGACTTATTCCAAGAAGATCAAGAATTATATTAGGTATGTAATTTCCATATCTTCCTGGACATAAAGTCTCCACCACTCATTCACACTAATGGGAGAGTATCGAGCTAAAATAATCCCAGGAGAGGGGCGGCAGGAGAGAGAGGAGCTCACTTTTAGGACAGAAGTGCATTAAGAATCGTCCTGTCAAAGGACTGATGCTGTCTGGCATGAACATCCATGGCGTAGTGATTAACAAAAGTGTGCATGGAGCTCCAGGTGGCCGCACTGCAAACGTCTGCAATGGGGACATTACGAATTTCTGCCAGAGATGCCGTGACTGCTCTGGTAGAATGAGCGTACACTCTGCCTTCCAGCTTGACCTGGGTCATGGAGTAGCAGTGGCAAAGGCATGCCACCAGCCACGCTGAAATGCACCTGATAGCAACAGGCTGACCCAGTCGGGTCATGCTGAAGGCGATAAACAGTTGCTGAGCCTTGCGAATTTCTTTCATTCTGTCCAGATAGAAATGCAAAGCTCTTTTTACATCCAGAGAATGAAGGTTACACTCTCCCTCATTCTGGAAATTAGCAAAGTAGGTAGGAAGGGCTAAAGGTTAATTCAGATAAAATTCTGAGACGACCTTAGGAAGGAACTTAGGATGAGTCCTAGGAACCACTCTGTCCTTGTGAAATACAGTATACAGGGGGTCTGTGACTAAAGCGTGCATTTCTGATACTCTATGAGTGGAAGTAATGGCCATCAGGAAAGCCGTCTTCCAAGTAAGGAATTTCAACTCCCAAGTAGCTAGAGGCTTGAAAGGTTTACGAGTAAGCATGTCTAGCACAAAGTTAATGTCCCAGGCTGCAACTGGACATCTAATGGGAGGTCTGGTATGCAGAACGCCCTTAAGAAACCTCTTAACTACCGGTAACTGAGTCAGAGACATGGAAAGTACTGTCTCACGATATGCGGAAATGGTGCAAAGATGAACTCTGACTGTAGAATATTGCAGACCTGTGTTTGAGAGGTCTAAGAGATACTTCAGGACTTTATTTGGTGGGCAGGAAAAAGGATTCCACGAGGATTTTGCACACCAGATAGACAAACGCTTCCACTTAGCTGTGTAGGTTTTTCTGGTAGCCAGCTTGCGTGCAGCTAAAAGAATATCTGAAACTCTGCGAGAAACATTAAACCTGTTCACCTCTAGCTCCTCAGGAGCCATGCGTGGAGGTGAAGAGACCTCAGGTTGGGATGAACTACGGAGCCCTGGGTCAGAAGGTTCATCTGAAGGGGAAGCGGTTTCAGAGAGGTTTCCGATAGTCTGTTGATCAGAGGAAACCAGATCTGACGAGGCCAGAATGTGGCAATGAGAATCATTCTGCCCTCCTGTGCCTTCAGTTTGAGCAGTACTCTGAACTAGGGGAAGAGGAGGAAAGGCATAAACAAAGCGTTTTGTCCACTGCATCCTGAATGCACCCTGACAAAAAATGCCAGCTCCTGGATTTCTGGAGCAGAAGAGAGACAGTTTTGCATTGAGTGGGGATGCAAAATGGCCCAGGTCTGGATTTCTCCACTCTTCAAAGAGTGACTGAACGACGGTTAAGTCGAGAGACCACTTGTGAGGATCTGCCTCCGCCCTGCTGAGACGCTCTGCCAGTTAATTTTGTACTCCTGGCAGGTAAACCGCCTGAATCAGAGCACTGTTTTCCAGGCACCATTCCCACACTCTCATAGCTTTCCTGCATAATAGGTAAGAGTGTGCACCGCCCTGTTTGTTGATGCAATACATCACCGCCTTGCTGTCCGTTTGAAGGAGAATGTTCTTGTGACAGAGTATGTCCTTCAAAGCTTGGACTGCATAGAGGATGGCCCTCATTTCTAGAACATTTATTTTGAGTTGAGACTCATCCTGGGTCTACGTGTCCTGGGTGTAGAGATCTTGGCAGTGAGCTCCCCAGCCCATCAGGGACACGTCTCTGGGGTAATGGAGACCTGAGGATCCAGAGGGGTGAAGGGATACCCTTTCAGAAGGTTGTCCTCCTGAGACCACCAGGTGAGGGACCGCTTCAGTGGCTCTGTCACCTTGATATGAAAGGACTGAGGAGGAGTGGTTGGCGACACGCTGAGTGCTGAGTATCCATTGAGTGGTTCTCATGTGAAGATGAGCCAAAGGCACCATGAACACTGAGGATGCCATGAAACCCAGAATCTGCTGCATCGAGAGAGCTCAAACTAAGCTGTGTTCTCTGATGAAGCAGGCCATCTGTAGGATATCACTCCTCCTGCCCTCTGGAAGGAATGCTTTCGCACTGGAAGTGTCCAGAAGGGTTCCTATAAAGAAGAGCTTCTGGGATGGTTGCAACTACGACTTTCTCAGGTTCAGCAGGACTCCCATGGACGTGAGGAAGTCTGAGCCGAGGCAGTGGCTATGGCCTCCAGAGTCTCTTGTCTGGGGGGGCTTGCTAGAAGCCAGTCGTCCAGATATGGGAATACTTGAATTCCAATTTTCCTTAGATGCGTCGCGAGAACTGCACAGCACTTTGTGAAAACTCGAGGCGCTGAGGATAGCCCAAAGGGCAGGACTCTGAATTGATCGTGTTGACTCAACGCCACGAACCTTAGGTATTTGTGATGTTTTGGATGTATGAGAATCTGTTGGTAGGCATCCTGCATGTCCAGGGAGGCTAGCCAATCATGTTGATGAATCAAAGGTAGCAGAGTATCGAGTGATATCATCTTGAACTTTTTCCTTGTAGAGGAATTTGTTTAACTTTCTGACATCGAGAATAGGGTGCATGCTGCCAGTTTTCTTTGGAACCAGAAAGTATTGGGAGTAGAAACCTGTGTTTCGCTGGTCCAACGGAACTACTTCTACTGCCCTGTTATTCAGAAGTCTTTGCACCTCGGAAGCAAGGTCTGACAGCACAACTGACAGCCTTGTCTGTCACTTGGGAGGATGATTCGGAAGGGTTTCCAACAGGTTGAGAGAGTAACCCTCGCAGATTATCCTGAGGACCCATTTGTCTGATGTCAGACCACCTCCTACGGACAGCTGAGGTGGGACTGGGCCAGAAACTCAGAGGGTAGCACTGGGCGCTTTCGGGCCCTGTGCTTTCTGCTGCATTTTTTTTTTTGCGGCTGAGGAGTTTGGTTTCTGTTAAAACATCCTCTGCCTTTGCCTCAAAAGGACTGACTGTTATGAAACTGATGCCTATTCCCACCTCCCCAAGAGGGAGCTGGTGGGGGTCAAGCTGTCTTAATGGCAGACCTAGTCTTCTGAGTAGCCTCTAGTGCTTGCTCCACTTGAGGTTCAAACAGATACATACTATTGAAGGGTAAGGCCATGACTTTTTGTTGGGCTTCATTTGTAAAGCCTGAGGTACGTAGCCAGGAATAGTGATGGGTGCAAATGCCAGCTGCCGCTGCTCTGGCAGCAGTATTGAAAGCTCCCATTGCAGCTTTAATCTATTGATTACTGGACTCGATACCTCTAGTTATGGTCTGTAGCAGCTCTGAGTTAACCTCTGACTCGAGCAGAGCTTCTGCCATTGCTATGAGTGAATGCCAAAGAACATACTTATACTGAGAAAAACAACCCTGGTAGCTAGCAATATGCATGCTCAGAGTTGAGGCAGCAAAGACTCATTTACCCAAGGTGTCGATCTTGCAAGGTTCTTTATTTATAGGACGGGCTGTGGATTCCTTAAGGAGGACAGCCTTATAATTCTCTGCCAGGACCACGGTGGCATTGGCAAAGGCTTGTGAGGCTAAGATGGGACGATCCTTGGCAGGGACATATTTCCTATCTATGGACTTAGACACAGAAGGAATAAGGGATGGATTGTTCCACACCATCTGAGAAAGAGTCTCGAAAGAGGGCTGCACCGGAGGAGTTCAATCTGTACAGATATCCGGAACATGCAGATACTGGAGGCGTAGAAGGTTCCCAGGATCGATTTCCGTGGTCTGAAGAGAAAGAGCAGAATTTAAATTCTTGAGCAGAGACTTAAAGGAAAGGTCTTCGACCACAGGCTCTGCAGGAGAATTGATCCCTGTCCCCAGGGCAGAATCGGCATCGAAATCAGTACCCACCCGTAGATCAGGATCAGGCACAATATCATCTCCTGACAGTCCAGCAAGGACTGTATAGACAGGAAAGGAGTGAAAACGAGAAGGACAAAGAGGAGGAGACAGAACTGGAGTTGAGAACCTTTGGAAACCATACAGTGCCGTCGATGCCACCGGCCGAAGACAGCAGTGCCGAGTACAGAGACGCGTTGCCAGAGTACGTAGTGCCGACAGCACCCCTGGCACCGCAGGCGGCAACGTGACACCACACACAGCGCCGCAAAAGATCCTGGTGCCAGAGAAGCCGGTACCGCAGGACGCAGCATGACCGCAGAAATCTGCAAACTGCGATTTGAAGGGAAAGAATGAAAAATGGCAGGAGATAGAGGCATCGGTGTGGACCCCTGCGCTGCAGCCATGTGAAGGGGACAGACACTGGAGCGCAGAGTCAACTGCACCAAAGAAGGTGTCGCGCAATTAGGAAGTCCTAACCACTCAGCCCGCTGATCCGAAGCTGACAGGCCCAATGGCCCCAGCAACGGACTGGCCGGCTTGGGCAGTCAGGACAACCTCTGTACCCACTGCTCCATAAGAGCGGCCCAATGGTGAAACTTCTCATTGGAATCCCCTCCATTAGGCGGTGAGGGGCTCCAGTGTCGAAGAAGCCAGCCACCAGAGACAGAAAAGTACAGTTACGTAAGAACTTACCGTAACAGCAGATCTTCAAGAGAGGCTCTTGCAGTAGGTAATTACATATAGGACTGACATCGGCAGGACCCCACAGAAAAATTTCTAGCTAGCAGTCCCTGGCGAGGGACTGTCCCCACATCAGGTGACCGGCATCAGGAGACGTCGGTATAAAGGGGCGGTCCCTGACGCTCACCTTCCAGTTCTTTCCTGCCACAGGCCAAAAGAGGCCAGACGAGAGAGGAGCGGATATTTCCCTCACTGGAAAAGGAGCTGACAAAGCTTAGGGGGATGGAGGGCGGGAAGTATTACTTACTGCAAGAGCCTCTCTCGAAGATCTACTGTTACAATAAGTTCTTACGTAACTGTACTATCTTACTTCAAGAGGGCTCTTGCAGTAGGTAATTACATATAGGACTGAGTCCCAAGCAGTCTGTAACAAAGAGAAGCTCACGGGGAGGAGGAAACTACTCATACACAGATCCTCTGGCTGTGAAGGTCTTAGGAAAGAAGACCTTGCAGAACAGCCAACCTGAAGCCAGCTCTACGGCGAGAGGCAATGTCCAAACTGTAATGTTTCGTAAAGGTGTGGACAGAAGTCCAGGTTGCGGATGCACAAACATCAGCCGCTGACACGTTCTTGAAACGAGCAGCAAAGGTAGCTACACCCCTAGTGGAGTGACCTCTGACTTGATCTGGCAAGGTCTTGTGATACTTGTCATAACAGAAAGTGATACAATGAGCCAACCATTTCGAAAGGCATTGCTTGGAGACAGCATTGCCCTCTCTTTTGCGAGCAAAGGAGACAAACAGTTGCTCAGGCTTTCTGAGATCCTTTGTCCTGTTGGTGTAGTATCACAGAATCCGGTGAACATCCAGAGTATGTAAGAGGTACTCCCCTTGATTGGAATGTTGCGTAAAAAATGCAGGCAGTTCCATGGACTGATTCAGTGTAGATTCCGTTACCAACTTAGGGAGAAACTTGGGGTTGGTACGCAGAGCCACACGTTCCTTGTAGAAAATCAAAGTACGAGATTTTGCATATTTAGGTCTGAAGCTCGGAAATTCATCGAGAGGAAGTAATGGCCACCAGGAAGAGAGCCTTCCAGGAAAGGAACTTAAGGTCTGCTGATGCTGCCAGTTCAACGGAGGCAGGGTAAGCTTCTCAAGAATGAAATTCAAGTCCCAAGGAGGGGCAGGTGCGCGAATGGGGGGTCTCAAGTGGAGGACCCCTCTAAGGAAGGTCTTAGCGACTTCCAGCAGCGCAAAAGACCTGTCCCCAAAAGGAACATGGTATTCGGAAATGGCTGCCATGTGAACCTTCAAGGAGGAGTGACTGAGACCAGATCGAAGAGGTGACTCATGTAATCCAGGAGCCTCCCAACAGAGCAGGAGAATGGCTCGAAAACTCTGGAAGAGGCCCAAATGGAGAAACTTTTCCATTTCATGGCGTAAGTGGAACGAGTGGAGGGCTTTCTGGCCTACAGTAGAATCTCTGCCACCTGCGATGAAACCCCAAACCGGGTTTGAATCACGCCTGCAGGAGCCACGCATGCAGCTGAAGGGATCCGAGTCCTGGATGGACCCGGGTCAACAAGAGTTGCAACAGAGGAAGAGGAGGCTCCTCTGAGTACTGTTGCAGAAGAGAGAACCAAACTTACCTGGGCAAGAACGGAGTGATGAGGATCATGCAAGCTCCTTCTGAACAGAGTTTGTGTAGGACCCTCGGGATCAATGGGATTGGGGGGAAAGCATAGACAAATCTGCCCTTCCAGTTTAGAGACAGAGCATCTCTCCAAAAAACTCTGCACCCTGGAGCGAGAGAGCAGAAGATGGGAAGTTTTGCGTTGAGAGGAGAGGCAAACAGGTCTACCTGAAGGGTTCCCCAGTGTAGGAAGACACCTTCTACTACCCCCTGATCCAGTTCCCATTCGTGCGCTTGGGCGGATGACCAGCTGAGGTGGTCTGCCAGAGTGTTCTCGACCCCTGGAACATGAAACGCCGTGAGGTGAAGGTTGTGAAGTATCACCCAATCCCAAACCCGCATTGTTTCCCTTCAAAGAGGGTAGGAATGGATTCCTCCCTGTTTGTTGATGTACCACATTACACACATGTTGTCAGTCTGAATGGCCAGATGACCGGAAGCAGATACAGATGCAGAGCTTGTAAGGCATACAGGACCGCCCTCAGCTTGATTACACTGATGTGAAGAGTCTGCTCGAGCCTGGACCAAGAGCCCTGGGTCTGTTGAGATCCTAGGTGGGCTCCCCAACCCTCTCCTGAAGCGTCTGTTGTCAGGATTTGGGAGGTGGGAGAAAGACAGAAGGGAACTCCCCGGCAAAGGTTCTCCTGTACCATCCACCACTGCAAGTCCCGAACAATCGGAGAGGAGACCAGGATCTCACGATCCACTGAGAGATTCTCATGTGGAGCTGAGCGCGAGGCACCATCGGAATGGCAGCTGCCATGAGCCAGAGGAGGCGAAGGACTGACCTGGCAATGATCCACCTGTGGCCGGACAAAAGGATGGCCTGAGGCTGAAGGGTGGCCACCCTGTCTAGAGGCAGGAAGGCCATACCGGAAGTCGTATCCAGGATCGCCCCGATAAACTGGAGTCTTTGAGATGGGATCAAATGGGACTTGGCCTGCAAATGGAAAGGGACCTGGGGGTAGTCATATCAGATGACCTAAAGGTGGGCAAGCAATGTGAGAGGGCAGCAAGGAGGGCTGGTGGGATACTGGGATGCATAGGGAGAGGCATCACTAGTAGAAAACAGGAAGTTATTATCCCTCTGTGCAGACATCTGGTGAGACCCAATCTCCGCAAAGACATAGACAGCATGGAAGCTGTCCAGAGGAGGGCAACTAAAATGGTGCAGGGTCTGCACCGGAAGACATATGAAGAGAGACTTAAGGAGCTTAATATGTATAGCCTCGAGGAAAGGAGGCAGAGGGGAGACATGATAGAAACTTTCAAGTACCTCAAGGGAATCAACAAAGTCCAAGAGGGTAGCATCTTTCAAAAATAGAGGTGTGCAAGAACAAGGGGGCACAATTTGAAGATAGAGGGAGGGTGGCTCAGAGGTAATTTAAGGAAGTATTTTTTCACAGAGAGGGTTGTGGATGCATGGAACAGCCTTCCGGAAGAGGTTGTGGAGTCAAAAACAGTGGTGGAATTCAAGCATGCATGAGACAGTCATAAGGCAATTCTAGGGGGTTGGGGTAGGAAGAAGTAGGCTGCTGGTTAACTAGGATCTGCAGTTTATCCATTAGGTAGGGAATGGGCAGACTGGTGGGCAAGCGGCCCTTATCTGCCGGCCAAATTCTATGTTTCTATGGCTAAAACCTGCAGGGTAAGGGAAAGGGAGCACAGGAGAGCCTCCCTGGACGGGGCCACCAGGAGCCAATCATCCAGGTAAGGGAAAACCTGAACCCCCTGGGTATGCAGGTGGGCTGCCACCACAGAAAGGCATTTGGTAAATACTCAGGGGGTCGAGGAGAGATCAAATGGGAGGGCCCTGAATTGGTAGTGGTCCCTATGAAAAGAAAACCGAAGGTATTTGCGGTGGTATGGGCTGATAGGGATATGCAGGTAGGCATGCTGCATGTCCAGGGCGCACAGCCACTGTCCCGGCTGAAGGAGAGGCAGAAGGCTCTGCAGAGAGAGCATTCGGAACCTCACGGAACCTCATGTACTCCACGAACAGGTTCAGGGAACTGAGGTCCAGGATTGGTCTCACGTCACCTGACTTCTTCCGAATCAGGAAGAAATGAGAATAGTAACCCATCCCCCTGAGATGGAGGGGGACGGGCTCTATTGCTGCCTTCCGAGGAAGGGCGGAGATTTCTTCCCGAACCAGAAGGTGTTCCGGGGAGTAAGATGACCTTGGAGGGGGTTTTCTGGGAGGTTTCTGAAGAAACTCTATTGAGTGTCCTTCCACTATCAGCTGGAACACCCAAACGCCTGACGTGATCCTCTCCCAACCCGGCAGATGCAGGGAGAACCTCCCCCCTACTGGTTCCTCTGGAAGAGCCAGAGACTGTGGGAGAGTAAAGGAGTCAGGTGGTGTAGGCAGCCACAGCTGGAGCTCCCGCTGCTCATTCGGGCGGGGCGCCAGCCTGAGGGGCCTGGCATTTATTGGCCCACTTCACTTGTGGTTTCGCCTTGGCCCATGCTCGCATGTGAAAGGGACGGCGCTGAGGTTGAGGGGCTCTGTACAAGTCGTCGACTTCCTTGAGAGCAGTACCCTTCTCTCACAGACTGGTGATGATATCTTTGACATCACCACCGAACAGCACTGAACCCCTGAAGGGCGCGTCCTGGACGGCAGACTGCACTTCAGGGACCAAACCCAACACTCTGAGACAGGCGTGTCGCCGGAAACCTAAGGCAAATGCCGAGCTCCTACCAGCAGCATCCACTGCATTGTATGAAGCACGAAGCATGTGCCTACTGGCCGAATGAGCAGATCGGACCAGATCTGCCACTTCCTGTTTGGTCTGTGACTCAGGAAGGGAGTCCAGTTTAGCTTTCACCTCGCTAGGGACGGCCTTCTGGTAATCCCCCATATGGGCAACATAGTTCAAGGCCCTAATACCCAGAGTGAAAGAAGCGAAGACTTTCTTCCCACACTGGTCCAGAAGGCGGGATTCCTTATCGGGGGGTGACGAGCTCAAATGCTTTGGATTGGCTGTCTGGCTATGGGTGTCACTGATCACGATTGAGTCAGCCTTGGGGTGAGAGGTAAGAAACTCAACACCCTCCGGAGCCTGATATAGCCTGTCTGCCTTCCTCGGAAGGGGGGCTATGGCGGAGGGTTGTTTCCAGATAGTGGAAACAAGGTCCACGTGAGGCTCGATCCAGGGTGAAATCAAGGTAGGATGGACCTCGGGCAGATCCAAGTGGGTAGCTAGCTTCTGCCGCTGTGGATCTGGATCCAGAAAGTGCCACTTATGGACGGCCTGGATTTTACGCAACTCCGTAAAGGAAGGATCCTCCATAGGAGACTTCGGAGGGGTCCTCGGCCTGGGCTTATCCAGACAGCGCGGCTCGTCGTCCAAATCAGAGCGCCCATCGAAGTCGTCCGAAGGCTCTGAGGAGGAGGAAGACTCCACCTCCTGATGCGGGGAAGAACAGACCCCTTGGGAAGGATATCCAGCCCCACTCTGGAACCGGAGGGCTCATCTCTGGTATCCGGAGTAGGGGAAGGAGTCTCTCGTCTCAGATGTAGGGGGACCGGGACCAGCGTCGGAAGACGGCTCTCCGCCTCCCTGGTGAACTGAGCCTTGGCCTCAGCCCACCAGGAAGCCAGAGTCTCCTTCAAATCCACCAGCGGCTGAGGGGGCGGTGGAGGAGGACGAGGGGGATATGGAAACTGGGGGTATCCATAGGGCGCATATCCGTACCCTGACGGCGTACGGCATTGGTACCGAGGCACCGTGTACATGCGCGGCCGAATACAGCGGACCCAGGATGACGGCATTGGATAGGACAGCGCGGATACCCAGGAACGGGCGGGGGGGTCCCTGGCAATGGCCCAGCGAGGGACCCGGAATGGGTGGCCCAGTAGGTGGCAGGCCCGGCGTAGGGACAGCATCCGGAGGAGGGCTGTCGCCCGGCATCGGCGTCCGAGGAACCGACGTCAGGTCATCCGGCCCAGAGGGATGGAGACCAGACAAAAGCATGCCCATATCCTCAGCATCCCCCGGGGAGAGTGGATGAAAATCCCTGGGGTCAGACTGGGGAGACGCTGGATCCTCAGTGGGCAGTGAAGGCTACCAGAAGCCAGGGACGGCGGACAGGACACCAGGGTCCAGCATCGGCTCCTGTGCCGTGCGGCCAATGGAAGGGTTGATGGTCGCCTTACCGTCGCTGTCCAGGCAGACGTCAGAGGAGCTGTCATCCGGCTTAGTGGACCCAACACCTGAGGCAGACCATGAAGGAGGAATGGCCTGCACGGGCGGATGAGTAACCACATGTGCTGCCCATGGGTCAGAAAGTGACTTAGCGCCTCCTCCGGGTGGACATCAGAGGAGCAGATGCCCAGCTTACCGGAGCCATCGAACTAGAAGGCCGCATGCCGTGGCCTTGCCAGGAGGAGCCTCCTTTGACCTGGAGGCATCAGAAGAGCCACGATGCGGCAGGCCCAGACTGGTGGTCGGCAGCTGGCTTGGAAGCCTCCAAGATGGCCGCTGAGGAGCGGGTCGCTGGGAGTTACCTTGAGCATGGCAACTCCAGCCGAAGTCACGGTGACCGAGGTAGAGGAGTCCCGGTGCTGCTGCTTCTTGTCCTTTTTTCGGTGTCCCTTGGATGAAGTGGAGGCCTGACGAAGCTTCTTCAGCTCCTTTTCCATGGATGTTATTTTCTTTTTGAGAATATGGGTCTCCAGGGACTGCTGCCTCCTTCTGTGGGTGGCGGCGCTGAATTTCAGGCAACGCTGGCACTTCTCCACAGGGTGATCCGGGCCCAGACAGAAGAGGCACTGGGAGTGACCGTCCTTGTGTGGGAGTTGGGCCCCGCATGAGTCACACTTATTCTTGTGCTCGGAGGGTGTAGGGGACGACATACACCGCCACGATGACTGACATGAATTTAGTAGAAATTCTAAGTAAATCAAAGAAAAATGACGGTAAAACTACTGACGACAGACTGATGAGCGGGTGAACTTAACATGGCGCTTTCTAAAGTTAACGGCAGGAAAGAACTGGGGCCCGGTGGGTGGCCGCCCCCTTTATAATGGCGTCGCATGATGTTGGTCACCTGACACGGGGGCAGTCTCCCGTCAGAGACTGCTAGCTAGAAATTTTTCTGTGGGGTCCTGATGCCTGCCGGCTTCAGTTCTATATGTAATTATCTACTGCAAGAGCCCTCTCGAAGAAAGATCTTCAACTTGCAGGTAGCTAGAGGCTTGAAAAGTTTCCGAGTGAGCATGTCTAGCACAAGATTAATGTCCCAGGCTGCGACTGGACATCTGATAGGTGGTCTGGAATACAGAATGCCCTTAAGAAACCTCTTAACTACAGGCAATGGAGCCAGAGACAAGGAATGTACTGGTTCATGATAAGCTGAAATGGCACAGAGTTGAACTTTGACAGTAGAGTACTGCAGACCTGAATTTGAGAGGTCCAAAAGGTACTCCAAGACTTTATTTGGTGGGCAGAAAAAAGGGTTCGAAGAGGATTTTGCTCACCAGAGAGAGAAATGCTTCCATTTGGCTGTGTAGGTTTTTCTAGTGGCTGGTTTATGCACAGCCAAGAGAATTTATGAAACCCTACGGGAAACACTGAACCTATTCACCTCTATCTCTTCAGGAGCCAAGTGTGAAGGTGAAACGCCTTCAGATTGGGATGGACCACAGGCCCTTGGGTCAAAAGGTTCGTCTGAAGGGGAAGTGCTTTCGGGTGGGTTGCCGACAGACTGTTGAGCAGCAGGAACCATATCTGTCGAGGCCAGAAGGGAGCAATGAGAATCATTCTGTCTTCCTGAGACTTGAATTTGAGAAGCACCCTCTGAATTAGGGGAAGAGGAGGAAAAGGCATACAGAAAGCGTTTTGTCCACTGCAGCCTGAATGCATCCTGACAGAAAATGCCAGGTCCTGGATTTCTGGAGCAGAAGAGAGGTAGTTTTGTGTTGAGTGGGGATGCAAAAAGGTCCAGGTCTAGAGTTCCCCACTCTTTGAAGAGTGACTGAGCGATGGTTGAGTTGAGAGACCACTTGTGAGGGTCTGTCTCCATTCTGCTGAGATGGTCTGCCAGTTCATTCTGCACGCCTGGTAGCTAAACCATGTGGATTAGAGCCTTGTGCTCCAGGTACCATTCCCACACTCTCATAGCTTCCCTGCATAATGGGTAAGAGTGTGCACTGCACTGCTTGTTGATGTAATACATCACTGCTTTGTTGTCCGTTTGAAGGAGAATAATCTTGTGACAGAGTATGTAATTCAAGGCCCGGACTGCATAGAGGACGGCTCTCATTTCCACAATGTTTATGTGGAGCCCGGGACTCATCCTGAGTCCACGTACCTTGGGTGTGCAGCTTCAGGCAGTGAGCTCCCCACCCCATCAGAGACATGTCAGTAGTAATGGAGATCTGATGATCCAGAGGAGCAAAGGGATACCCTTCTAGAAGGTTGTTCTCCTGCGACTACCAGGTGAGTGACCGAGACTGGTAAGGGCCAGGTGGAGACTCCTGTGGCACAGAAACAGGAGTGCTCCCCAACAGTTCCAACGTAACCCTAGGGGAGAGGAAATGAGCTCCCTGGAAGTGTGAGTTAAGCATCTTGCACCAGGTCAAAGGTGCCATTTGGCAGAGGCAAAGCAATGCCATCCACATAATGCAGAATGTGGTTCCTACCAGTCTGGAGGCCACCTCAATGGCGTCCTAAGGTGCCCTCGACCGGTCCTGTGCTACCTCCCAGACCTCATGCAGAAAGGTTAATGACCTACCTGACTGTTTCGCTTGGTGGCAGTGTGACTGTGTAGCTAACAGGCTGCGTTGATGCAAGCATACCCAATGGTTATAGGTCATGATAGGTGCCTGATGTGCAGAGATGCACATCAGTGTACATGATGATAAAAAAACCTTCCTCCCAAGAGTGTCCGACTGTGTACAATCTGCCTCTGGAGGTCGATCACGAGGGGGATGCAGTATTTCAAGTCCCAAGGAGGGTGAAGAATCTCACCTGCGGACCCTGTGGGTGCACAATACTGTGTGAGGAGGTCCCTTGGGATGGCTGGATTGGAGAAGGGACGCCTCCACACTAAGGCTCCAGGAAGAGGCCCAAGGAAAGGCCTAATGACCCCACCTCACTGCACAGTTCTCCAGGGTATGAAGGTCCACATAAAAGCAGGCATCACACATATCCATGTTGTGCTCAGGTCCAAGACAGGCTGCACAAGTCTGATGCTGGTCCGGAACAACCATCGGTTTCTACAGGGGCAACGAAGCATAATGGGTGGCTGTTCGACTTTGTTTGATGACTTTTCCTCTTTTAATTGGACTCGGCATTGCGGTGAAAAAAACACAGGCGACGTGAGAGAGAAAAAAAGTGCAACAGACAACTGAGGCGCTGCGCCCAATGGTGTGCACTGACGTCATGAAGAACAGAAAGTACAGTTATGTAAGAACTTAATGTAACAGTAGATCTTCAGGAATCTCAGCCATCAGGTCACACCGTAGGGAACTTCATCGTCAGTGACGCAGGATCCACATGGAATATTTTCAGCAGTACAACTGTGGCCACCCACACCGTCGATGTCCATCGACATCAACCCTATAAAGGCGTGAGTGGCCCTGCTCCCTCCTCAGTTCTTTGCCCCCGGAAACAAAGGGAGCACAGCTCTAGACATGGGGGACCGAGGAGAGAGAGAGGGGTGCCCAGGCCTATATGAAAGGCTGGATATACCAGACAGTCTGTTCCAGTACACAAGCCCCAAGAATGGGGATGGTGGGAGGGAAAGCAGACCTAATGACTGAGATCCCCTCGAAGATCTACTGTTATGGTAAGTTCTTACGTAACTGTTCTAGCTTCTTCGGGGGTATCTCAGTCATCAGGTCACACTGTAGGAATGAGTCCCAAGCAGTTACAGGTGCAAACAGACAGTCTGGAAGGAGGGCCCACCATAAACTTAAGACAGGAGGCCCTGCAGCACAGCCCTGCCAAAACCTACACGGGCTCTTGAGGCAATGTCCAGACTGTAGTGCTTTGTGAAAGTATGGACAGTACTCCAGGTGGCAGCTGCACAGATGTCAGTGGCTGAGACCCTGCGGAAACAAGCCACAGAGGTAGCCATGCCTCTAGTGGAATGAGCTTTAACCACTCCAAACAAATCTTTGCCATAATTGTTATAGCAGAACACAATGCAATTTGCCATCCATTTGGCTAAATCTTGCTTAGAAACTGAAGCGCCTTCTCTATCTGGGGCGAAGGGAACAAACTAATGCTTCAACTTTCTACATTCTTTGGTGCCCAGCAGGTAGTACTTCAAAGTTTTGAACACATCTAATGTATGAAGCAATGCTTCCCGTAGATTGGCATGCTCTGGAAAATACACAGGAAGGTGGATAGATTGGTTGAGTGTAAATTCAGAGACCACCTTAGGATTTGTGTGTAAAGACAACATGTCTTTGTGAAAATCAAATAAGGCTCCTCGCACCAGAGGCCTGAAACTCTGAAATTCTTGAGCAGGAGTAATGGCAACTAAAAATAATGCTTTCAAGAGACAAATGGTAGCTAGCAAGTTGCGGTTGGCTCAACAGGAGACAGGGTCACTTCTCCAAAACAAAATTCAAATTCCAAGCCAGGACAGGAGAACGGACTGGGGTTTCAGATGCAGGATGCCCTTAAAAGGTCTGGGAGGCGTCCAGCTGTGCTATCATGCGATCACCCATGGGCTCAAAAAAGGCCAAAATAGCTGAAATGTGCACCTTGAGGAAGGAGTACTGGAGACTTGAGTCAGACAGAGAGATCAGGTAGTCCAGGATCTGGTTCACTGGACAGGTGAAAGGGTCCAGATTATGTTTGGTAGCCCAGACTGCAAACCGCTTCCACTTCATGGTATACATGGCTTGAGTGGAAGGCTTCCGGGCAGACACCAGGATGTCCGCCACTCTGTTGGAGACCCCAAACCTAGCAATGGCTATGACCTCAGGAGCTATGCATGCAGATGGAGGGACTTGAGGTTGGGATGGACCAGGGTCCCCTGAGCCTGGGTCAGCAGGTTCCTGCAAAGGGGGAGTGGAACTGGAGGTTCCTCTGCCAGCTGCTGTAACAGGGGAAACTATATCTGGTGAGGCCAGAATGGAGCTACCAAAATCGTGCTGGCCCCCTCCATTTGCAATTTGATGAGGACCATCTGAATTAGAGGGAATGGAGCAAATGTGTAAAGAAACCTCCCTCTCCAGGAGAGGGACAGCACATCTCACAGAAAACTCCAGGCCCTGGATTGAGTGAGCAAAAATTGGGCAGTTTTGTGGTGAGTGGGGACGCAAAACGGCCCAGCTCTGGATGACCCTGTCGAACAACTCTTCTGCGATGGATGAGAGGAGCTCCCACTCATGCATACTGGACTCAGTCTAGCTGAGGCTGTTTGCCACAGTGTTTGGCACACCTGGGACGTGGACCCCCAAGAGTATCAGACCGTGATCTAACGTCCAGTACCATACTCTCATGGCCTCCCTGCATAGGGGGTACTAATGAGTCCTCCCCTGCTTGTTGATGTAATACACTAAACTGAGATTATCTGACAGCATCAGCAGCTGACCCAGAGTAAGGTGGTTCTGAAAGCCCTGCATGGCACAGAGCACCACCTTCATCTCCAGGACACTGATATGCAGGGAGGCCTTGACCTGAGACCAGGAGCCCTGGGTTTGAAATAGGCCCAGGTGAGCTCCCCAGCCTAACCC
This sequence comes from Neoceratodus forsteri, assembly GCA_016271365.2. Taxonomy (NCBI): domain Eukaryota; kingdom Metazoa; phylum Chordata; order Ceratodontiformes; family Ceratodontidae; genus Neoceratodus; species Neoceratodus forsteri. The sequence goes on along the minus strand of CM057453.1, from coordinate 817,454,723 downwards.
AGAAGCATCCATGGTACAGATCTGCTGTGGAGAAGAAATCTGGAATGGGACTCCTTGCAACAGGTTCAAGGGGTCCATTCACCACTGGAGCACTTTGTGAACTGGGGAGGAGACTATCACCAACTGATCTAACTCGTCCGTGCGCTGGTCCCATTGCATTCAGAGATTCCACTGGAGGATGCACATATGGAATCTGAACAGTGGGAATGGCAGCCAACATTAGACCCAACAGTCTCAGGGTACACCCTGGCAGGAATAAAATGGCTCTGGGCACCCTCCTGAGCCTGGGCTTTAAGGCACTCCACCCTGTTCTGAGGTAGGAAAGTCTTCCCTGCACTGAGTCTAGTCTTGGGACAGCACTCAGAACCAACTTGGGCAGACTGACTGCAATGCCCAAGGAGAGAAACAACTGGAGAGTTCTCTTCAGAGTCCGAGGAACTGCTCCCAAGACAGGGCCTTTAGAAGCCAATCATTTAGGCAGGGGAAATGTACAATCCCTCCCTTCTGAGGGCTGCTGCTACTGCTACTAAGCACTTTGTAAAGACCCATGGTGCAGAGGACAAGCTGAAGGTCAGCACCTTGAATTGGTAATGCTTGCCCTGAAGCAGAAAACAGAGAAACCTCCTGTGTGTGTGTGTGTGTGTGTGTGGGGGCAGGCGAGAGACCGAGATGTGCAGGTAGGCATCCTGCATGTCCAGTGAACAGAGCCAGTCGCTGGTCTTGAGGAAAAATATCAGGCCTGGCAAAGTTATCATCCTGAACTTTCTGTACTAGACGTACAGATTGAGGTCCTTAAGGTCTAAAATGGGCCTCAGATCTCTGGTCTTTTTGGGACCAGGAAAACCTGGAACAGCACCCCTTGTTTCTCTGGCGCATGGGTACTGGTTTGATGGCTTGCTTGCACAGAAGATGCTGTATCTCCTCCTGGAGAACAGGCAAGTGAGACAGGGGTTAAGTGGAGGGCAGGGGAAGGTTTTCTGGGGGCTGCTCAATGAGTTCCAGCGTGTGACTCCTTTCTATGATTTGCAGAATCCAGGCATCCGTAGTTATGGTTCTCCACTGATTTAGATGGAGGGAGAACCGACCTCCAACCACCACCTCTTGGTCGGGGACCAGAAGAGGGGGGCCTGGCAAGGAGTCAGACAGAGGCGGATCCAGCCATGGGGGATGATCCGTCACTTTATGGACGCTTGGCTGCGGCTTCTGCATTGAAGGGAGCGGGCAAGCAGCGGAGGCTCTTTGTTTGCCCTGGGGCCGAGAGGCTGCTCCAGGTCTACTGGATGACTTGTGAAAGGGAGGGCACTGTCTACCCTTAGGCTGCATCTGGTAGAAGAAGTGGACAGACTTTATAGCCCTGCTGGATGCCTGCAAATCATTAATGATGTCTTGAACATCAGGCCCAAAGAGCTTAGTAACATTAAAAGGGCATTAAGCACCTTCTGCTGAACATCAGCAGCAAAGCCAGAGACCCTCTGCCAGGAGTGCCTATGTAGGCAGATGCTGGTGGCAGCAGCCACATTAATAGTGTCCAAGATATCATAGAGGGCCCTGAGGAGGTGCCTGCTAACATCCTCAGCAGTCTGCAAGCAACTGAGAACTTCCTGCTTCTGTGTGCCACCTGGGAAGCCTGAGTGGCAGCTTTGCCCTTCTTCCAGTTGGAGTTCTGTTATTTTACCATATGAGATGGGTAATCCTCAGCCCAAGGGTGGAGGAGGCATAAACCCTCTTGCCCCAAAGGTCTATCCTACGAGACTCTTTGTCCGGAGGAAGAGAACTAAGGTGCTTAGGCATCTTAGACCTGTCATGGGCTGCCTTGATGATCACTGAATCAGTCTCTAACTGGGCAGCATAGTAAGGAAACCCCTGGGGGACATTATAAAGTTTATCTGCCATGCAGGGCCTAGCTGGCACCATGTCTGGCCTGTGCCAGACTGCAGTGGTAGCATTACTCAGTGCAGGTAAAATAGGAGGAATGGCCTATGGGGGAGACTCAGATCTCCAGAAAGTCCACCAGATCCTTTCTGGTGACATCTTCCTCCTCAGCATTGAAACCCATGGCATGGTTGAGGACAATTATTTCATGACACTGAAAAATGTGGGGTCTTCAGGAGGAGACCTTAGGGTATGCTTGACAGTCCTCACTAACAGAGGAGGCTGTGGACCTGTCTGAGATAAAGACCTCCTCTTCCTCATCAGGAAGAATGAAGTCAGGGTGGTAACTCCTCCTCGACGTTGACCTCTTCTAAGTCCAGGTCCGATGTGGGAGGTACCGACGACAGCTTGCGTGGGGGCTTCCAGCGGCCTATGAGGATGCATTGACGCCAAGACCGCCATCGATGGTGCTGGTGAATAGGCCTGTATGCACTCGGTTGATGAACGATCACTGAGGTAAACTTGGTGAGGATTTCGTTCAGGTTGATGATTGTCTAAGACTATGTCGATGGAAGGGGTTGACGGTACAGGGATTGACGACCCGCCTGATGGATTCTGTGAACCTGAAGAGACTGTAGCCCGGGCAGAAGTGGGGTCAGTCCTTGATGGGAGGGCCGTCGACGAAGGAGAAGCCAAACGACCCGGAGGTTGACGACTGACCGCCCTGTGAATTGGGCGGATGTGCTGTGGGTATGGGTCTGCAGGGCACAAAAACCTGGACAGCAACTTTATGCATCAGTGCAGCCAACGATGAACCCCATGGACGAAGAAGGAGAGGCTGTCAGGGAACGAGACCACCACCAGGGGGGGGAGCGGTCCCGATCTAGGTCCTTCTTATGACTCCCCTCCCAAGGACTTGTCTTGGGCCTTAGAAGCCTGGGAGCTCAATGACCCTGCCAGCAATTGAGAGGCTGGGACCCCAGAGGACCCCTGCCCAGAACTGGCTACTCATTGTTCCATTAAGAAATTTTTGAAAGCCTTTTTGTGTCATCTGAGGTTTGTTTGATTAAACTTCTGATAGAGCTCATAGTCAAAAACTTTATGGTCAGGCCCAAGACAGCAGACACAGAGAGACTGTTCGACTGTGGAGGTAATCTTCTTTCCACAGGGATGGAAGAGAAAGGTGAAGGATTAACTCTCGACATAAACAAAATAAAAGATAGGACAGACATAAGGGAATCCTGGAGTTCAGGGTAAGGGCAACAGACTCTAGAAAATGTAAAGGAACTTACAAGCTCAAACGGCAGACTGGTGGACCATAGGCCCTTATCTGTCGACAGTATCTATGTAAGGAGGTGACGTGTCATTGATATACACACAGCACAATGGTAGTTATAATATGTTGGTTGTTTTGATAATGGAAGGGGGGGTGGGGATAACGTAAGCAGGTGTAATGGCTGGATGTGAATTACTGAATAGTGGTAAAGTGCATTTTGTGCTTGGGACTGGGTGCTTTTTTTAAGGGTGGTGGGGTGAATAATACAGTCAATATGATCAGCAGACAGGGAGTAAAAAACACAAAACAGGTTACTTACCTGTAACAGTAGTTCTAGGAGTGGTATATGATGGTATATAGCCACACTGTCTGGCAGTTGCCTTTCCCTTTAAGGATCATCAGAAACATCTTCTAGCTGACTTCTCCCACCCACCCGGGTGGTAACTCCCACAGCTCCGCCCCATGACGCCAGATCTTGCCCGCTGGTAGCAGAGTTTATGCACTGAAGCTGGGGAGGTCGGATGGGTCCGCGTGGATGAACATCATATACCATTCCTAGAAAGTACAGTTATATAAATATTTACCATAAAGTACAGTTACGTAAGAACTTACCGTAACAGTAGATCTTCGAGAACAGCTCTTGCAGCAGGTTACACCATTAGGACTGAAGTCGGCAGGCATCAGGACCCCACGGAAAAATTCTAGCTAGCTATCTTCAGCGAGGACCGCCCCCGACGTCGGTCCCGCCTCCGACGTCAGACGTAGTACATAAGGGGGCGGTCCCGCCAGATTCCCCAGTTCTCCCACCGGAGACTTCCGGCCGCAGGCTGACATCGAAATGGGAGACCGAAGATCCACCATCAGAAATCAAAAGGGAAAAAATCCCTGTTGGTAAAGGCCTAAGCCATGCCTCCTCCAAGGGGGAAGGTGGGCCGGAAGGTACCTGCTGCAAGTGCTGTTCTCGAAGATCTACTGTTACGGTAAGTTCTTACGTAACTGTACTATCTTATTTCAAGACACAGCTCTTGCAGCAGGTTACACCATTAGGACTTATTCCCAAGCAGTAGCGCTTGCAAACACTGTGGGAGGAGGAAACTAGGAGGAACATTCCAGGTCCTGAATCTAGGACAGGAGACCCTGTAGCACAGCTAGGCCGAAGCCTGCTCTTCACCGTGAAGCAATGTCCAGGCTATAATGCCTGATAAAAGTATGTACAGAGCTCCAAGTGGTTGCAGCACAAATAGCAGAAGTGGAGACGTTTCGTAGTGCTGCAAAGGAGGTGGCCACACCCCTAGTGGAATGGCCCTGGACTGATCCCGGGAAGGGCTTTTGTTTGATATCATAACAGTATGAGATGCACTGGACAAGCCAGCGAGACAGGGACTGTTTGGATACTGGCTGGCCCATCATCCTTTCAGAAAAGGAAATGAAAAGTTGATCCGATTTACGAAGTTGCTTAGTTCTGTTCAGGTAGTACCTCAAGCTGCAGTGAACGTCCAGGGTGTGGAGCAGCACCTCTCCTCTATTAGAATAGTTCGGGAAGTAGACCGGCAGGTCAACATCCTGATTGAGAGTGAGTGTGGAAACCACCTTCGGCAAGAATTTAGGATTCATCCTCAGGGATACTCTGTCCCGGTGGAAATTTAAATAAGGCTCTTTGCACATGAGAGCTTGAAGCTCAAACTCTTCTCACTGACGTAACAGCAACCAAAAACAACGTTTTCCACGACAGAAAACGCAGAGCTTGCAATCCGTCGGGTTCAAAGGAGGGGGAGCGTGGAGTTGCTCCAGGACAAAGAGCAAATCCCATGGAGGCACAGGGTCCTTAATGGGTGGCCTAAGGTGTAACACACCTCTCAAGAATTCCCGACAGGCATCTAATTGTGCCACTGTGTGCTGTCCCACCGGGAGGTGATAAGCTGAAATGGCACAGAGGTGCACCTTAATAGAGGAGTAGGCGAGACCCGATCGGAAAAGGGAGAGCAGGTACTCTAGCACCGCCTTCACCGGACAACCTAAAGGGGAAAGGTCGCGTGCTTGTGACCATAAACAAAAACGGCGCCATTTCATGGCATATGTCGCATGTGTTGCAGGTTTTCTGGCTGCAGAAAGAACTTCCGCAACCTCTTGCGAGACCCCGTGTCGCAAGATGGCTATGTCTCTAGGAGCCATGCATGCAGGTTCAGTGAGCGTAAGTCTGGGTGGACCAGTGGACCCTCCTCCTGAGACAAGAGATGGGAGCTGAATGGCAACGGGATTGTAGGTTCCCGGGATAGCTGTATCAGCAAAGAGAACCAGATCTGTCTGGGCCAGAAAGGGGCCACCAGGATCATTGTTGCATGCTCCCCGCGCAGTTTGAGAAGAACTCTCTGGATCAACGGGAAGGGAGGGAAAGCGTAGAGGAATCTGTCCGCCTAGGAGAGGGACAACGCGTCTCACCAGAAAACACCAGGCCCTGGATCTAGCGAGCAAAAATTGGGCAGTTTTGCGTTGGATGGGGAAGCGAACAAGTCCAATTCTGGAGTTCCCCATCGAAGAAACAGATCCTCTGCTACCTCCTGAAGAAGTTCCCACTCGAGGACTCTGGCCTGGGAGCGACTCAGGCTGTCTGCGAGTGTGTTGTCCACCCGGGAACATGTACTGTGATCAGGTTCGCATGTGTCGGATGCAATCCCACACCCTCATGGCCTCCCTGCAAAAGGAAGTGTGGGCAGCCCTGTTTGTTGGAGGTAATACATCACCGCCATGTTGTCTGTCTGAAGCAAGAGAGTCTCTGGCAGGATCTCTGACTGAAAAGCCTGCAGGGCATAAAGGACCCCTCATCTCTAGGACGTTGATATGGAGGTGAGCTCCTGAGGGGTCCATGTTCCTGGGACTTCACCCCGTCCAGGTGTGCTTCCACCCTAGACCTGAGGCGCCTGTGGTGAGGATTACCTCCGGGGACGGCGCTACAAACGGGACGCCCGTAGAGAGTGTCCCTGGGTCTAGCCACCACTGCCAGTCTCGAATCACGGTATTTGTGATTCTGACCGGATGCTGCATGTGGTCTTGCCTTTGGTCCCATTGCACTTTGAGCATCCACTGAGTTACCCGCATGTGGAGCCTTGTGAAAGGGACAGTAAGAATGGCCGCAGCCATGTGTCCGAGCAAGCGAAGGACCAACCTGGCTGGGACGGTCTTGTTCAGTGACAGCTCCCTGATGAGGGATCTGATGCACTCCGCTCTGTCATCTGGAAGAAATGCTCTTCCCTGGACGGTGTCCAGTACTGCACCTATAAACTGCAGCATCTGCGACGGTACCAGGAGAGACTTCTCGTGGTTGATTAAGATACCCAGAGATTGAAACAGGTCCTGGGTGCTCTGTATCGCCTGAACAACGCCTCTGGAGGCGGCTATGAGAAGCCAATCGTCCAGGTACGGGAACACATAATGGCCCTGTCTCCTTACAGACGCCACACGACTGCCATGCATTTGTAAAGACCCTGGTGCCGATGACAGCCCGAATGGAAGGGCTCGGAACTGAAGATGATGGCCGAAATTCAGCCGCAGGAACCTCTTGTGCTTTGGCTGTGCAGGTAAGCGTCCTGCATATCTAGGGACACTAAAAAGGCGTCTTGCTTCAGCATGGGAATAAGACCCGGAAGAGTAACCATGCGGAATCTTTTGTAGGCGACTGAAAAATTGAGGTCGCTGAGGTCCAGAATCGGACGGAGGTCCCCTGTCTTTTTTGGAACCAGGAAGAAGTGGGAATAGTATCCGTGTCCTCTCTGGTTCTCCGGGACGTACTCTATCACTCCCTTTTGCAGGAGCGCGAGTACTTCTTGTCTGATCAATGACTCGTGCTGACCTGGGTACCGGGAGAGCAAAGGAGGCCTAGAGGGTGGCTTTTCTGTGAATTCTATAAAGTGGCCTCTTCCGACCAACTGTAGAACCCACCTGTCGGTGGTTATAATCTGCCATCCTAGCAGGAATTTTGCAATGCGACCCCCGACCATGACGTCCCGTTGATCCTGAGGGGCGGGGGCCGGGAAGGAGTCAGGCTGTGGCGGCTGAGGGTCCCGCTGGCTGGACCGGCTTAGGAGTACGCTGGCTTCGGCCTGCAGGTTGTTTCCCTGGGCTCTGAGCTGGAGCCCTTTGTTGTGGGCAGGGCGGGACTGTTGTCTCTGCGTCCGTCCACGAACGCTTTTGGTTCCTACGAAGGAACTAAGCTTTGGTCGGTACATGGCCTGAACCGACCTCACCGCCTTCCTGGCCTCTTGGAGTTTGGTAATTATCTTCTCTGAGGGTTTACCAAACAAAACTTCTCCTTCGAATGGAGCGTCCATGATGTTTTTCTGGCCAGAGAGTCGGCCTGAGGATGCTGTGTCAAGTACTGGTCTTCTCTGGGAGCCTTGTACAAGCGGTCAGCTTTCTTCGGCATCGCCGGGAGCGAATGTGGACGCTTCCACGCTGCCTTGGTGACGTCCACGAAAGTGTCTACCAAGGGTGGCACCACCACAGGCTTGGGGTCCTTCTGCCGAAGATACTTCGCAAGGCGTAGCCTTTCGGGTCTAACTTCTTCCGCGATCCCATCCCATGTTCTCCTGAGTGTCTCATGATATCCGAGAATGAAGGGTCATCCGGAGGAGATTTGGGCATCTCACGTGGGTCTGGAGTAGGGATGGAGAGGGAAGATGGGGATCTGGATGTAGAAAACTCTGATCCCGTGTCCTCTGTCGAAGGCGAACGTCGGCGTCTTCTGGGTCTCTTGGGACTGGGTGACCTAGAAGAGGATCTGGACAGAGGTCTCCTTTTGTCCGGTCTCCCCCTTGAAGGGGTTCTGGGCTCCCGGAGAGGAGGTAACCGGCCTGCAGACCCAGATGGAGAAGGGGGCGCAGAAACCGGAGGAGGAGGAGGAAGCGGAGGTGGAGTGGGGACCATGTCCTTCTTGATGGTGTCCCACCAGTAAGTAAACAGCTCCTTCACGTCTGAAAAGTAAAGGCCCGACGACGGTCAGGGCGCCGGTGGACGGTCATCGGGCCCCAGCGTCGGCTCCAGAGGGGGCTCGGGTTGCGGTGAGGGTTCCCTGGGAGTCTCGACAGGACCGGGGTCGCCCATCTGGTCCTCAGGATGGGTTAACTCCTCCTCAGTGATGGTCTCCTGACCAACGTCGGTCGGAGGTGTCGGGGTCCTCTTCACAATTGGAGCGGGCGCCGGTTCCCCTACTGGCGTCCGGTGATGAGTAGGCCTGGCCAGCGACGGCCTTCTGGCAGACGACGGCTCTGGGGACCTGTGGCGAAAGGCCGATGTCGGACGAACCGCGCCGGGTCTCATGGCCCTTGAGGAGGTGAGCTCTTGGTTTTCCGAGGAGGCAAGGAAGCAGACCTGACGGGTTCAGAATGGCAGGAACCCGACTTGTGGTGATGGTGGCGATCCCCCGACTTATCCAGGGCCTTGGAGGACGAGGAAGGCCTGGGAGTCTTGGCCTGAGAAGAGGAAGAAGATTTTCTCACCGCAGCGGGGGAGGCTGAGAGCTGGCCCGGGAAGGAGAGCGTCAGACCTGGAGCCAGAGCTGGCGCTTAGTCGGAGGCCCTAGGATGGGGACCTGAAGGCCTTCTCCTGTGCTTCTCAGCATGCTTATGGCCTTCTGCTAAGAATCCCCATTGGAAGCCATGGTCTTGAGTTTCTCCTCTAGCAGGAATGCCTCAGGGCCTTCTGGCGTCGGATCCGGGTTCTGCTATTGAAACCCTGGCAAAGGTGCAGGACCGGGTGTCGTGGTTCTGGTCGGCACCGGACACAGGTCGAAAAGCGGATCCTGAAAGGATCTGCTTCCCACAAGCACACTTCGAGGAGTGGACCGAGGTCGAGAGGACATCAGAGAAGAAACTTGATTGTAGAGGAATCCAATTCCCGGTGAGGAAAACACTTTACCACGCGCAGCGCTGCTAGAACTGAACCGAAGGGTCGAGACATGCAAGTCGACGGTGGGAAAGAACTGGGGAATCTGACGGGACCGCCCCCTTATGTACTACGTCTGACGTCGGAGGCGGGACCGACGTCAGGGGCGGTCCCCGCTGAAGATAGCTAGCTAGAATTTTTCTGTGGGGTCAGGATGCCTGCCGGCTTCAGTCCTAATGGTGTAACCTGCTGCAAGAGCTGTGTCTCGAAGTAAGATCAGTAGATCTCTGAGGAGTGCCTCTTGCAGTAGGTTATATTTTTGGGTCATCGCCAGAGGTCACTGTGACGCATGGCAGCTTTTCTAGAAGTCTTTTACCAGGGACCGCCCACACATGACATCAGCTTCCTATTTCCTATATAAGTGTGGGCTGTCCCTGGTATCCTCAGTTTCCCCTCTGGATTCAGCTCACAAAGCAAGGACCGAGGGGAACCAGAGGTACCAAATGTATCCCAACCCAAAAGTCACTGGACCAGAATTTGTTCTCCTAGAAAAGGAGGGGAACGGAGGGCGGGAACAAACCTACTGCAAGAGACACTCCTCAAAGATCTACTGTTACAGTAAGTTCTTACATAACTGTACTATCTTCCAAGGAGTAGTCTCTTGCAGTAGGTAATACACTTGGGATGAATCCCAAGCATTATACCCCAGATGGGCAGATATTATGATAGAAGGCATTGTAGGACTGCTCTGCTGAAGGCCGGCCTATGGCGTGAAGCAGTATCCAGACTGTAGCACTTCATGAATGTATGTATTGTGGACCAGGTAGCTGCACTGCAGATATCTGAAATGGAGGCACCTTTAAAGCAAGCCACAGTAGTGGCCATAGCTCTAGTGGAATGGGCTTGGACAGGTCCTGGGGTAAAGGTCTGTTGTATTTTGTATAACGAAATGTAATACAACGTGACAACCAGTTAGACAGGGTTTTTTTTAGTAACTGGGAGCCCTACTCGGCCCAAGGCAAAGGTGACAAACAACTGCAAAGTCTTTCTGATCGATTTTGTTCGATTAGTGTAATAACGCAATATACGACAGACATCTAAAGTATGTAGTAGATGTTCACTGTGGTTGGAGTATTCAGGATAGTATGCTGGTAACTCCAGGGACTGATTTAGAGTGTGTTCTGACACTGCTTTAGGAAGGAAGGGTTGGTATGGAGTGCCACTCTGTCTTTGTGAAAAATCAAGTAAGGTTCCCTACACATGAGGGCGTGAAGCTCAGAAATACGGCAAGCTGAAGTGACTGCCACAAGAAATAAGGTTTACCAAGAAAGGAAACGTAAGTCACAAGTGGCCGCTGGTTCAAGGGTTAATTTCTCTATTAGAAAGTTGAGATCTCATGGAGGAGTGACTTGTCTAATAGATAGTTTGATATGTAGCATTCCTTTCAAAAACATTTTTGCTAGATGATGTTGGCACAGTAATCTGCCATTTAGAGGTTCATGGAAGGCTGAAATAGCGGCCAAAGGAACTTTGATGGAAGAATAGCTCAAACCTGACTCAGATAACGAGGACAGGTAGTCTAGGACTTTCGTCAGTGGGCAGGAGTAGGGAACCAATAATCGAGAAGCCGACCATATGGAGAAAATACAGGTTACTCACCTGTAACAGGAGTTCTAGGAATGGTATATGTTGTTCATCCACACTCATTGGCAGTATCCTTGCCGCTTTAAATCTTGCCGGAAGGTCTTCAAGCTTGCTAGTCCACCCACCGGGTGGTATAACTCAGCTCAGCCCATGCGCTAGATCTGGCCCGCTGGAAGCTCAGGTTGCAAGCCGGGCCGGGAGGGAATGTAGGGATGAACAACATATACCATTCCTAGAACTCCTGTTACAGGTGAGTAACCTGTATTTCTAGGGACATGGATATGTTGTTCATCCACACTCATTGGCAGACTCCCTAGCAGTTCTCCGGAGGAGGGAGGCAAGACGACACCCCCATATACTTACTTGGGAAAGAGAGACTGGAGAACCGAGGCCCCAAACCAGCATCCCGGCGTGACTCAAGGTCGATGTGGTAGTGGGTAATGAAGGTGTTTGCTGACTTCCAGGTAGCAGCCCTGCAGATTTCCTGGATAGGGACGCCCCTGAAGCAGCCACTGCTGCAGCAGTATGGCGGGTAGAATGAGCTCTTATCCTCTGGGAGGCTCCATGCCCGCTAACTTATAGCAGAGATCTATGCAGGAGGTTACCCACCTGCTTATCGTCCGCTTGGCTGCAGGTCTGCCAGATGCGGCTTCAGCGTAGGTGACAAACAGCTGGCGAACCTCTCCCCGAATTTCAGCCGTGCGCTCCTTATAATAAGCGAGCGCCCTTCTAGGATCCAGAGTATGGAGCCTATATTCGGCCTCCGAGGTGTGATTGGGGTAGAACACCGGCAGAGTCAACACCTGGTTAAGGTGAAACTCCGACACCACCTTCGGAAGGAATTTCGGGTGGGGGCGCAGGACAACCTTGTCCCTGTGGAAGACCAGGTAAGGAGACTCGATGGAAAGCGCCTGGAGCTCTCCCATCCTTCTGGCTGACGTGATAGCCACCAAGAAGGCGGTCTTCCACGACAGGTGAGAGAGAGCACACCTGTGCATAGGTTCGAATGGCTGCCCATGAGCTTTGCCAGTACCAGCAGTAGATCCCACGGAGGTGGGGTTCCCGCACTGGAGGAAATGTGATCAAGGCCTTTGAAAAGCGCCAGACCACCTTCTCCCTCGCCATCGACTGCTTCCCGGCCCGCCCTGTAAGCAGAGATGGCTGCCAGGTGCACCCTTAGGCCGCCGACCTAAGCCCTTGACTAGAAAGGGACCATAAATAGTCCAAGATGCTTGCCAAGGAACAGGAGGAAGGGTCCAAGCCCTTGTTCTGACACCAAATGGAAAACCTTTTCCATTTGAAGGCATAGCATTTTCTGGTCGACTCATACGGACGCCTCAACTACATTGAGGACCTGCGTGGAAAGACCCAAGGCCTGGAACTCTAGCCGCTCAGGAACCAGGCTGTCAGGTGCAGGGATTGAAGGTCCGATGGAACACCTTCCCTGATTGACTGAGAGCAGGTCCGGGCGAGCTGGAAGCTGCCATGGAGTCCTGGAGCTGAGACTGAGGAGATCTGGTACCAGAACTGGCGAGGCCAGTCTGGGGCTATCAGAATCACCTCGCCTGTCCCTCCTCGCCTTGAGAAGCACCTTGTGGATCAAGGGAAATGGGGAAAGGCGTAAAGAGGCCCGGGTCCATTGCCTCGAGAAGGCATCCCTGCAGCGAGCCCTGCTGAGGGGGGCATGGAACAGACTCAGCTCAAGGCTCCATGGAGGCAAACAGGTCCACCTGAGGTGTGCCCCAAAGGGAGAACAGATGCTGTACTACCTCCGGCAGGAGAGACCACTCGTGGATGCAGCCCCTATCCGGCTCAGGGCATCGGCCAGGGTGTTGGAGGCTCCTGCCACGTGAATGGCTAGGAGATCCGCTCCAGGCTCGCGCACGAGTGACCAAATGCGGAGAGCTTCCTTGCATAGAAGCATGGAGCGCGCCCCGCCCTGGCGGTTTAGATAGTACATGGTCGGTATTGTCCGCCTGGACTCGGACCACTTGACCCCGGAGGAACGGAGCGAGGCGGTGAGAGCTAGGCGGACCGCCTGAGCTCCAGCAGGTTGATGTGGCATCGGACTCCCCGGGGACCAGAGGCCATGAGCCCGTGTTCCCAGATGGGCACCCCAACCCATCAGAGAGGCATCGGTCGACAGAGAGACCGGCCGCCTGGGCGGACGAACGGGATGCCCTCCTGCAAATGATCTGGAACGGTCCACCACTGGAGAGCATTCCACATCCCCTGTGTCACCGGACACAAGCTGGTCCAAGGGATCGCAGCTGTGACCACTGGCTGGCCAGTCCCCACTGAAGGGGACGCATGTTCCAGCGGGCCCAACGGACCACGCTGGCACAGGCCGCCATGAGACCCAGGAGGCGCAGGAAGTCCCGGGCAGGGCGCAATTGCCCAACCAGAAATGATCGGGCAAAGGAGGAAAGAACCTCGGCCCTGTCCGCCGGGAGCCGCGCTCTGGCTCGAAGAGAGTCGAGCTGCGCCCCGATGAATAAAATCACCTGCTTCGGCTCGAGTTCCGACTTGGCCTCGTTGATAAGGAGGCCCAGTTGAGAGCAGACCTGGAGGGCCAGATCTCTGGACCACTCCGCCTCCTTCCTGGAGGGAGCTGCTATCAGCCAGTCGTCCAGGTAAGGGTACACCGACCCTCGGGCGCCGAGGGAATGCTGTCACCACTGCCATGCATTTGGTGAAGACCCTGGGAGCTGGAGACAAGCCAAGGGCATGGCTTGAATCAAGAGAGATCCTTCCGCCGGAAGCGAAGGAATCTCTGGTGAGACGGACGGATAGGGACGGGAAAAACGCTGGCCCTGCAAGTCCAGAGAGCAGAATCACACGCCTGCTCCAAGGATGGTATTATCTGAGCCAGAGTGACCATCCTGAAGGTTCGAGACCTTAGGAACTTGTTTAGGTCGTGTAGGTGAGAATGGGCGCCAGCCCCCGTCCGCTTCGGAACCAGGAAGTACCTGGACACAAACCCTGGGTCTGAAGGAGGGTCCACCACCTCTTACCACCTCCTTCTGGAGGAGGAGAGTGATGTCGGCTCGACGAGCCGCCAGTGAGGCTGGGATCCCGCTCCCGAGGCGGCGGCTCTGAAGGGTGGTGCCTGCCTGAATTCCAGAGGCAGGCCTCTTCCACCACCTCCAAGACCCACCTGTCCGTGGTAACAGCGGACCAGGCGGAACGGAAGTGCCGGAGCCGCCTCCCCACGGGAGACCCTAGGTAGGTGACGGGATGGGGCGACACCCTCAGCCCGGCCACTGGGCAGGCTTGAGGAGGGACCGCCGAGGGACCTCCTGGGCCCTTTCCTCCCTGCCTCCTGTTAGAGGAAGCCGGCGGTTTGGGTTTGGGATGCCAAGGCCGAGCCTGCTGGCCCCTGACGTTGCTGGGCCGGCGCCAGCCGGGGCAACAGAAGGACCTAAAGGGCTTAGGCTGTGGTTTAGCCTTTGTCCTTCTGAGCGGAAGAGACCGAGTCCAAGGTGGCATTGGACTTCGATCCTCTGCAGGTGACCTTCCACCCCAGGGCCAAGAGGTCAGTCCCAAAAGGGAACATCCGCCAACTTGTGCTGGGTATCCGAGTAAAGGTGGATATCCTCAGCCAAGCCCGCCGACGATAGCCACTGCGGTCGCCACCGATCTGGCACATGAGTCCCCTACATCCAAAGCAGTCTGAGCTGCTGTTTGGCCACTGCTCTGCCCTGGTCCCGCACCTGCTTAACCGTAGTCTGCAGATCGGGCGGGAAGATGAGGGATGACCTCATCCAGGGAGCCCAACAGGGCATGAGAAAAATGTGCCATGAGGACGGCCGAACTGGCCTGACGAAGGCCGAGAGGACGAGCGTGACTTTTCGCCCGACATAGTCCAATTTCTTGGACTCCTTGTCAGGAGGTTTGTCCACATCCCTGGCGCAGCCGGGCGCACCGAAAACGCTGTCGGTAACCAACCCTCAGCAGAGGGGTGTTCCAAAACCGGACAAGGAACCGTAGGGGACCGCATACTTCCTGGCCATCCTGGCCAAGGGCCAGGGCAGGAAGCAGGGCGCTGCCAAAGTTCCAGTGCCGACCCACTATGGCCTCGCCACCGGAAAGGCCTCCGTCGGAGAATCCTCGGTCCAGAATCTCCGTGAGGGGATACCTGGCCCTGCTTGGAACGGGTTCGAGCTCCATCCCGTAGACTCGAGATGAGCCGGGCAGTCCTAGGAAGGACGACGGGCTATCGCCCATTGGCTGACTCCTGAAGACTCAAGTCCAGTCGCTTGGAGAAGAAGGAGGAATCATCTTCGGACTCGAAGAGTCTCAAGAGCTGCCTCTGGCCTGAGCCACCCTTCACCTGCCGAGGTCGGTCGGGAGTGAGGGTAACTGACAGCCGATGGGTAAACCCTTAGCCGACCGAGAATCCTTGGTCGGAGCCCCAATTGGTGGCTGTGGAGGCGGAGGTTCCACCGCACCGGTGGAGCAGCTGGTTTTGGCCGAACAACCGCCTGGGTATAGGCCTCGGCAAGTCGGGTTGTGTCGGCTGCCCGTGACAGTTACTTAATGGCCGGGAAGGCGCCGGAGTCGGCTTATTCCCGCCAGGAGGAGCTGTTGCAACATAAGGTCCTCGTATCGTCGGACGAATTTACGCGAAGCCTCCCCTCATCCGAGGAGGAGGACGAGGACGAGCGGCGACGCCGCTTACCGCGGTGCCGAGACCGAGACCGCCTATGACGGTGGGAACGGCTGGACCGCGAAGAGGTCCGAGACCGAGACCGAGAGTCCCGGAATTTCCGGGGTCGGTGCAGGGAGGTGTCGGCCGGAACCGACACTCCCTTCGGCTCGGAAGGTCCATCCGAGGGCTCCGGAACCGGAGGCACAGGCGAGCCCACGGGATCCTCAACTCCTCCCGGGGGAACCGGGGAGAGGGGAATCTCGGCTGCTAAAGGCGACAGCCCGTCCAATGGGTCGAGAAAAATCTCGACTTCATCAGTGGGAGTCTCGGTCAACTGACCTGACGGGGACACCGTGAGGCCAGTGGCCGAAGCCGAGCGGTCGACCGAAGCCGACGGTCGACGGCCCGGGGAGAGGGACCTTTCCCGCTCCCAAGAGCGTCGACGGAGGGACTTACCCTTGTCCCTCTTTTTGGACCGAGAAAAGGTCCAGCAGACGCAGGCCCTTCTCCTTTAGTGGAGAGGGACAGACAAAGCTCCTTAAAGGAAGCCGTGTAGGAAGAACCCAGAGAGAGCGGGATAAATGCCGCGGCCGAGGAAGATACGGCCCGCGCCGCCTCCTCTTCGAGGGCGACCATCCGCTCGAGCTGATCCGCCGAGCCCGCCGCCGCGGACACCGCCAACCGGGCCTCCTTGGACTTCACCGGAGGGAAACGCTTCTCGGGACGGCCCAGTTGCAATCGGGCAGCACGGTCTTCGAGGACGTAGGCCGAGAAAGATGAGCACAGGTCGCAAGCCTGCGGGTCGTGCTCAAGGCCTAAGCAGTAGACACACGTGGAGTGTGGATCCGTCCGAGACATCTTCTGCCCGCATGGGCATCTCCGAAATCCGGGAGTCGATTTATCCATCGCAGCCGCGAGGGATCGAAGACTGAAGTCTTTTGCGAAAATATTATTTTTAAATCCGCAAACGGAGAAATAGGAACCAGTCACAAACGCAGAGCGTTAAGGAGGGAACCTGAGCTTCCAAGCGGTAAGGAAGATCTGGCGTCATGGGGCGGAGCCGAGAGTTATACCACCCGGGTGGGTGGGAGGAGCAAGCTTGAAGACCTTCCGGCAAGATTTAAAGCGGCAAGGATACTGCCAATGAGTGTGGATGAACAACATATATCCATGTCCCTAGAACGATATTATATGTTTCTCTGGTTGCTGGTTTACGTGAGGCCAAGAGAATGTTAGCAACAGAGGAGGATGCTTGTAATCTGGTTATGAAGGTATCCTCAGGAGCCAAGCGTGAAGGTGAAGAGCCTTCAGGTTGGGGTGCAGGAGGGTCCCTTGACTCTGAGTCAACAGGTCCAGTCTGATTGGCAATGGAATGGGTTCCTGTACTGACAGTTGTTGAAGGAGAGGAAACCACACTTGCCGAGGCCACAGGGGAGCTATGAGGATCATTATGGCAGGTTCTAGTTGTAGTTTCAGTAGAGTCCATTGCAGAAGAGGGACAGGGGGGATGTATGTAAGAAGAGTCCTCTTCAGGGTTGGGACAGGGCATCTATAGACTGTCCCTTTTTGCTTGTGATAATGGAAAAATTGTTGTGGAGACGGTAATCATCCAGTGAGGAAAACAGATCTAGCTGTGGAGTTCCTCAGAGGTTGAAGATTTTTTTGGAGTACTTCATCGTGAAGTGCCCATTCGTGTGTAGAAGACTAGCGACTTAGATGGTCGGCAAGCCAATTGTAGCATCCCGGTAAGTGGACAGCTGTTAGTGTCAGGTATTGCTGGGTGGCTTCTTGCCAGACTGCAAAGGTCTCCATACATATTTTTTTTTGATTAAGGATTCTTTAGACATTAGTTTTGTAGCTCAAATTCTCGTCGATGACTGCTATATAGAAGTTCCTCTAGCTGCTGTGCGCGAGCTGAAGATGGTGGAAAAATGAACTGAGGATACCAAGGACTGCCCACACTTATATAGGAAGCAGGATGCTGATGTCATGTGTGGGTGGCCCCTGGTAAAAGACTGCTAGAAGAGCTGCCATGCACCACAGTGACCTCTGGCGACAACCCAAGGGTATTACCTACTGCAAGAGACCACTCCATGGAAGATCTACTATCACAGGTGGGTAACCTGTTTTTTCAAGGGATGTGGATATGATATTTTATCCACACTGTTTGGCAAACTCCTAGCAGTTCTCCGGAAGGAGGGAGGCAAGGTGCACACCCCCTAATTCGGGAACAGAGACTGGAGAACTGAGGCCCCAACACCAGCATCACAGCGTGACTCGAGGTCACTGTGGTAATGGGAAATGAAGGTGTGTGCTGACTTCCAGGTAGCAACCCTGCAGATTTCCTGGATAGGGACATCCCTAGAAGTAGCCACCAATGCAGCGTTATGGCAGGTGGAATGAGCCCTTAGCCCTCCCGGAGGCTCCCTACCCGCCAACCTATAACAGAGATCAATGCAGGATGTGATCCACCTGCCAGTCATCCGCTTGGCTGCAGTTCTGCCAGGTGCAGCTTCAGCGTAGGTGGCAAACAGCTGGCGAACCTCTCCCCGAACTCAAGCCGTGTGCTCTTTATAATAAGCGAGCGCACACCTAAGGTCCAAAGTATGGAGCCTATGTTCAGCATCTGAGGTGTGACTGGTGAACACTGGTAGAGTCATCACCTGGTTCAGGTGAAACTCCAACACAACCTTCGGGAGGAACTTTGTGTTGGGATGCAGGACAACCTTGTCCCTGTGAAAAACCAGCTAAGGAGACTCCACCAACAGCACCTGGAGCTCACTGATCCTTCTAGCTGATGTGACAGCCACCTGGAAGGCGGTCTTCCATGACAGGTGAGACATGTCACACCGGTGCATCGGTTTGAATGACTTGCCCATGAGCTTTGCCAAAACCAGCAACAAGTCCCATGGTGGTGGTGGTGGTGGTAGTGGTTCATGCACCAGAGGGGAAATGAGGTCAAGACCCTTGAAGAAGCACCAGACCACCTTCTCCTGTGCCACTGACTGCTGACCAGCCCACGTCTGGTAAGCAGAGATGGCTGCCATGAACACCTTAAGGGTCGTCGACCGAAGTCCCACTGGACAGGTTGAGGGGTCCAACCCCTTGCCCTGATACACCAAACGAAAAATCTCTTCCATTTGAAGGCATAGCATTTTCTGGTCAATTCCTTGCTAGATGCCTCCATCACAGTGAGGACATCTTCGGAGAGACCCAAAGCCTGGAACTCTAGCCGCTCAGGAACCAGGCTGTCAGGTGCAGGTATTGAAGGTCCAGTTGGAGTACCTTCTTCTTGATTGATGGAAAGCAGATCCGGCAGTGCTGGAAGACGCCTTGGGAGCCTGTTGCTGAGGCTGAGGAGATTGGGGTACCAGAATTGGTGGGGCCAGTCCGGACCCATCAGGACCACCTGTGTCTTGTCCCTCCTGTCCTCGAGTAGTACTCTGTGGATCAAGAGAAGTGTAGGGAAGGAATAGAAGAGGCCTGGGGTCCATGGCCACGAGAAGGCATTCCCCTGCAGCGATCCCTGCTGGGGGGGGCACACAACAGCCTCAGCTTTGCATTCTCCCTGGAGGCGAACAGGTCCACCTGAGGGGTGCCCCACTGGGAGAACAGACTGTGAACTACCTCCGGGTGGCGAGACCACTCGTGAGATGCCTCGACCACCCAGCTGAGGGTATCCACCAGCTGATTTGAGGTTCCTGCCACATGGATGGATAGGAGATCTGCCTCCAGACTGCGCACGAGGGTCCAGCTGTGGAGAGCTTCCTTGCACAGAGGCAAGGAGTGTATCCTGCCCCGCTTATTGAGGTAGTACATGGTCATGGTATTGTCCGTCGGGACCTGGACCACTTGACCTGGACAAATGAAGTGAATGTGGTCAGGGCTAGCCAAACTGGTCCTTATATTTCAAATCCATAAATCTTTTTAAATACAAAATGAGAAACCATCAACTTTATGGTGTAGATTTTGTTGATAATCTATGTAAACTGAATTTGGGGATTTTTACATAATTTTACTAATTTAGATCCTTAGGGAGGCAGTATAGTGCAGTGGTTTAAGGCTCTGAGCTGCAAATCTGGTGACATCCAGCAGACCAGACCTGGGTTTGAATTCCACAGCTTCCACTTGCATACTGTGTGACCCTGAGCAAGTCACTTAACTTCCCTGTGCTCCCAGGTCGTACCTGTAAAAAAAGCTTTCAGCTTAGTGTGCTACTCCTGGTTAAACAACTAAAAAAAACCAACTACCAAACCATTGCCAAACTTGTCAGATAACGAGCTCCTATGACTGAGACCATCCATGTGTATAAATCTGCACTCCTAGGGACTAAGACCGCCAATATATATGTAACAAGACCCACCTGCCAGCAGAGGTCAGGGAGTTGGTTACTAGAATGCCAGGCCAGGAGCTCAATGAATGTTTCAGTACTGACACTTTCCAAAACAAGGACTTTACAAAGTGTGTAACAATTCAACAGCTGCATGTGAATGCCAGTATAGGGCTCTCTTGTAAAATATGTTTACAGTTCTACCCCTGTGAAATACACTGTGGGGGATAATCTCTGAGGCACTCCACATTCATGACATCGTGAGTTGTGTACACCTGACAGGTCACTTGATGCACATGTGACTTGAAGAAAGTCCATCCCCCACCTGACAGGGGGGTCTGTTCTCCTAAGGTCAGTTCTTATGTGCATCGAAACAGGTTGCAAGCACACCCTAGAGCTCCAGTGTGTTTCCTGTAAAGAACAAATGTTTATTATAAAGAACTTCATTACTAAGGTAAGAAGCCACCTGGCTAAGCCATTTATTCATATCCTACAACAAAGATCAAACAAGACCACAACAGTATGTTTCTGCAGATATGCAAATGTTTAAAATTGCAAAACTGGCAGTCTTAGAAATGTTAGCACTGCGGCTTCTACTAGCATCGGTTGTCTAGGAAAATGTTAGCTGAGAAATTGTCAGCACAGTATTCAAATTATGAACATTATCGTATTGTGCAACTATAGAGATTATTAGCTACCTGAACACCCCTGCTAGCGGTGCCAGGAACTAAAATAATGTCTGACCCACATAATTGAACACAGAATATATGCAGCGATTTACATGAAGTAATATAATAAATAAATCAGTCTAGTTCCTGAGTTGTATTAATCACCAACAAGAATCTGGTGACCCTGCTAGCCTTACTAACTTGTAAAAAGGCACGCTCAAACTCGCCCAGAAAAGCTTCCTTGCACTGGACAATGCTTAAAATGCCTGAGCTGGATTCAGACATTACTGGAGTTCAGTGGCACTAAATCAACGCACTCGAAACCACCCTGTGCTATTTTCTACACAAAAAACAGCCCCACAGAGAAAAGGAAGCTCTATGGACCACAATGGAGCCATCCAAATGTTTCTTTATGGCCCCAGTTTCTCAAACAACTGCTAGCAGCATGACCACCCCCCCTACTTTTTTCTAGTTTACAAATCTCCTGCTACATTAGAGTTGCAAGCTGACTGGCTCTCAGCTCTCGCGAGATTTTGGCCACCATCTTAGATGAGGATAAACAAACAAGATTTGACTAAATCCAGCATATCTTGCAGTGGAGAATGGAGTAGCAATTGCTACAGCTTCTCAAGGCAAAGTCCCCTAACTTACTGACCATGAGAGGGAACTGAAGAAAATAGAAATTACGTACTTACCGTAATTATGATCTTTCTGTGTATCTTCACCATTCATCAGATGGGTACTGGCCGGAGTCGATTCTGCTGGAGCCTTTTTTTTTTTTGTGCGACAGCGGAGCCGATGCAGCATCGGCGCCGGGCCGAGGCCGACGTATCACGTGGCGCTCGAGGATTAGCTGTTAGCTGTGTCGACTCCGCTCTGACTACCAGTTCTGAGTCGCCGGAGAGGTAAGAGGAAGGGATGGAGGGTGGGACAAGAGAGTCCAAGGGACAGAAAAGGAAGGAAGAGCTGAACCAAAAGGAGAAATAACGACTGAGAGGACAGTAGAGACAAGGTGAAATTAAGGGATTGGGTAGGGTCCCCCAATCTTGGAAGCGAAGAAGGAGGAAGGGGGGAGAAATTTTAGGAGAGAGTGAGAGATAACAAGGATCCAGGGACCTTGTCCTTCACCAGCTTGTATAGGAACTGCAAGGAGTAGCAAAGCTTACTTGCCAGTATTCAAGGCACAGAATATATGGCAATACCCTCAAAAGCAGAGTCGCTATACTGGAGAAGGAGGGTACAGGGATTAGTACTCTCTCTGAAAGAAATTTGGTGAAAAAAAGGGTTTTTTTTTTTTTTTGAAACATTTGGATGACAGGAGGAGGGCAACCAACAACCCCAACCCTGCTAGGGTGGAGATATGCAGTAGAGAAGGAATGCCACTCGGGCTGTACCCTTTTTAAGGGAAAAATTACACCCCCCTGTGTGTCCCTACTTTACCCTGCTCAAAGAGAGGGAGAGGCACAGAGGGAGGGGGACCCAGAGACTGAGGCCCCAGGGGAATGGTGGACGGGATTGTGATGAATGGTGAAGATACACAGAAAGATCATAATTACGGTAAGTACATGATTTCTATATCTTATCTGTGTCAGCCTTCACCATTCATCACAGATGGGTGAGTACCAAGCCCCCCCAAGGGGTTGACTGATTGCACCCTAAGGGACAGTGTCCCTTAGCCCTCAGTGGGTGACACACTAAGTGGGGAAACCTTCTGGGCCTGGGGAGGCCCAAGAGTGGGGAGAGTGAGATGGGGTCCCCCGGAGGGGGAAGGAAGTTGCCCTGACAAACGCCGTCTCGCCCTATGGGAAAAGAGATAGGTTCCCTGGTGAGCGGAGCAAATCACCCTACGCCGGGCCAAGGGTGACAACTGGGAAAGGCAAAGCCACGCCGATCTTCTGGTGCAGATCGCAGTCCCTACCACCCTGGTAGCTACCTCGTTCGCGTCATAAGATGCCCTTGCTTGGTGCCTTGCTAGCTCCAGGCCACGTGCAGAGAGAGCGATGGCTTGCCTGGTATGCTCCGAGTCAGGCAAAGCAGCTAGGATCTGACCCAGCGCTGACCACAAGAACCTGCTGTAGGCTGCATAGTGGGCCTGAGGAGCGGAGATGGAGAGAAGCAACCGTGCCGAGTAGAAAGTCCTCCTCCCCGAGAAATCAAAATCCGAAGAGTCCTGATCAGGGGGCCGGTCACGGTGGAGGGTGCGAAGCCCATCAGGAGTGTCCAGGTGCGTCAATCCGGACTGCGGATGAGGCATGGAACCTGGAGACTCCGGGGGTGCGCAATACCTCTGACTGAGGTCCCTAGGATCAGGAACTCTGGAGAAGGGCCTTTGCCAGAAACGCATGGACGCCTCCTAAAAAGGAGCAGGCCAGGGGGGCACCACAAGGGTGGCCTCCCCGAAATCGCCTGGAAAGGCGTGCGCTGAATGCTCTGGATTGCTCGCGGATAGGGCGGAAAGGTGAAGGTCCTCCAACATCCTCACGAGGAAACGCTGATACTCCGAGAGATCAGTGGCAGGAGAGATGTGGACAGAAGGTTCCTCACCCCCAGAAGAGGGGGATGAGGAGCTGGAGGTCACCATATGCTCCGAGGGTGGCTGCTCGGGGAGAGGTTGAAAAACCTGACTGTCCAAAGCCCTAACGTAAGCAGGGAACCGAGAAGCCACCGCTCTGAACTGCTCCCAGGTGAGAGGCCCGGTAGGACCAAGAATGCACGGGAGCGCTGGAGAATGCGGCAGAGGGGTAGGGGCAGAGCCGAGGGAAGGAATCGGCTGGCCTCTGCCAAGGCTAGGGAGCGGACCATGGACACCCGGGAAGGTGTCCGCGAAGACTCGCAGACCGACAGCTGTACAACCACGTTGGTACTGCCTAGGCTGCCAGAAGAATCCCCTCAGTGAGGCGCACTGGGCCAGTAGGTCCAGAAGGATGGTCCCCTGCCTCTAAAGAATAGGACCTCTCAAGGAACAGGAAGGGGAAGGGCGGAAGTCCGCACTTTGGCTTCGTCCAGGGCCCCGGTGGACCCCAGAGAAAGGCCGACGCGCCGACCCCACATCCCTCGACCCCTCAGAGTCCGAGAAGGTCCTGGTCCTCGGAAGAGCCAGCCTAGGTAGCTGGCAGCTCTGGGAAGTCCCCAGGGGAAAATCCAGGGTGCAGCACCCTCCCCAGCCGTAGGCTTCCCGATGGGCCCCAAAGATGGGCGATCGAGACACACCATGGGAGGGGGAACCTCTGCTGAAGGGTCAAGGAACCCTCCCAGACCAGGTTGCAAGGCTATAGTGGCACGCACCACAGCCTGCTGGTCAGTACCACTGACCCCGACCTGGAGGGGAACCCGACGCTCCTCAGCAGGGGGCTGACTCCGACTCGTCGAAGAGACCACCGGCTCATCCTCCTGTGCAGTGAACCCCGAAGGGTGTGACTGCCCATCCGACTCTGAGCCGGACTCAGACTCCGAAGAGGTGGAATCCGAGGCCCTGAGCCAGACAGTAGGAGGGCGAGGAAAAGCGACCTTCGCGGAGGGCCCAGAAACCGTGGCAGTGGACAAGGCCGCCCCCGCGCCCTCCACGGCCCCGCGGGCGGAGCTGGCAGAAGGCTGTAGGGCAGCCGAGACCAAAGGTCCAGAGCTAGGGCCAGCTGCGGCGCCGCCAAGCCCATCGGCACCGGGAGCGGCGCCGGGCAGAGACGGCACCGCGGCAGCCCCAAAGTGGTTCCAGAGACGCAGACACCGCTAGGCCCCCCGCGCCACGAAGGCACCGAGAGCCAAAGGAGGTTGCGCTTACCGAAGCGCAGGCTCGGTGTCAATGACGCCGCTGCCAGGTTTCTAGCGCCGCTGAAGCGCATCAAGAGCAGAGCGGGCGCTGAAGGCGACGCTGACCAACGACTCCGAGGGTCTCATGCAAGCAGAGCCACCGAAGCGCCAGAGCTGCACCGAGGCGAGACACAGCGACACCGATTCAGAGTCGCGGCGCCGCTAGAAGAGTCAACGCTGCAAGCGGTGCCGACATGGCCCATGGTGCCGGGATGAGTCGGCGCCCGATGGCGGCACCGCAAAAGCCTCGGCACCGCGAATGGCGCCAAGGCCTCGGCCGCACACCGGGCGAGCGCCGAGGACGGTGCCGCCACCCGGCCTTGGCGAACTGCAGGAGCGACACCGGGGGCCTTCACCTCAAGGAGTGATTACCATGGCGGTGCCTCCCGCCCCTTCTCGGGAGGAAGCGGGACGGGCCTCCTGTGCCGCGGGAGAAGCCTCGACCAAGGCTAGGCTACGGGAGGTCGAGGCTCCCTCCTCCACGGTCCGTATAGAACCGGGAGGGGACCCGGAGGAAAGGCAGAGAGAGCGTGGCTTGGCCCGACGAGTGCGAATCCGTCCTCCGAAAGTCGGGCGGAGCTCGCCCAACTTTCCACGCGCTGTTAGAGGACACGCGTCCATGGAGAAGCAGGCATCACACCAATCCAGTCGAAGCGGCCAAGACACGCAAGACAACGGGTCATGCTTGGTCGGTCACGAGAAGTTGTGGCCGCACGGGCACCGACGCATAGGGGGCCGCCCAGCCTTACAGAATTTCTTGCCCTCTGACCGCGGCATGACCTACGGGAAAACACCACCAAAAAAGACTCGACGTTGCTTGAATGTTAATAAAAAGGAAAGATCTTACCGGCGACGTTGAGTGGAGGCAGTACCCAGAACTAGTAGACCGCGGACTGGCGACGAAAATATTGCAGGCGTAAGGCCTAGAAAAACTGACAGGCTTCTTCAAACTTCAGGCTTCCCATGAGGTGACCTCGACGGCGGGAGACGAAGAACTGGTAGTCAGGCGGAGTCGACACAGCTTAACGGCTAATCCTCGGCGCCACGAGATGCGTCGACCTCGGGGAGGGCGCCGATGCTGCGTTGGCTCCGCACTGTCCTTTAAAAAAAAAAAAAAGCTCATGGGTCCTGACCTCCGCCAGTACCCATCTGTGATGAATGGTGAAGATTGACACAGATAAGATCATGTTTTACAGAACAAAAAATTCTTCTGCCCCAAACCGTGTCGTATCACAATAGCAGCCAGCAATGCAGATATCCCTCACTCAGTTTACCACAGCCCAGGCAAGGTTTAGCTAAAGCAGCCTGCTCTCCCCCCAACCCCCAAAGGCACATACCTACTTTATCCCAGAGATAACCAAGGCATACAAAAAGGGCCAAAAATGATACACAGCACAGTTCTATATTGGGTGAACATACAGGGAGGTTTGATTAAAATAACTATTTGGGAAATAGTGAACTTTAATAGTCATTTCTTTCACTAATATTCAGTTGCTTTTTCTCTCTTAAAGGCACAATCACATATTAATTAAGGAGCTGCTACTACTATGTACTGTGTGTGACAAAAGTAATGCATACCAATGTGAATGCATGGCTTGGTCCTATTAATTAATAAAAAAGGGCCGTACATTTTAAGAACCTGTTTCAATGTTATACTTCATTAAGCATGGGAAAAGCTCTACTCACCGTAACTGAACTTGTGACTTGTGAGGACCCTTACTGGCTAGCTCCATTGAAATATGTTCCAGCTCAGACTGTGTCAGGCTTAGAGTGGAGAAACTCTCATCCACCATTGTCCAATCACCATCAACCATTGAGCTAGTCTCTGTCAGGTCAGTCGCTGAACCGATACTGCATTCATCACCTGAAAGGTAAGTTTAGGAAGTTAGTAAGTGACCAACAGTGACAGCCCAGAATACCATACGTTTACACTTAACAGGGGGTCGTTTCTCCTGCTGTACAAGTTTTTATGCAGGACAGAATAACTGAACGCCATGTATAATAAGGCTCTGATCCCATCATGAAGTTGTGGTGACAGCATATGCCACAAGAGCAAAGCTCAAGTGGTTTATGATATCTTATGTGCTCTGACATGGAATCACATGCCTTGTTACTTAAGGTGAGCCAGTGCCTAATTTGTATTCAGCAAATGTGCCAAAACTTGGCACTACTGCCTTTGATACGGGGCACTCAAACTTCTGGGTCATTCTGGGATCCCCTCAGCCTTGATCTAGTTAATTAAAACAAAAACAAAAAATGTACTTAGTTCTTCCCAGGTGGCCAGGGCCAGTCTCACAACCTTGCCTTTACCCAACCTTGCCCCCACCCCCCGACCGACTCTTTTTTTTTTTTTCATCTAATAAAAATAAACTTCTGGTTCCTAGCACTGTGCCAGGTACTGGGTTAAAAAAAATCTGACTGGAGGACCAGGGGCGTGTGAAAGAGGTTGCGGTGGTTAAGGGTTAGCACTTATACCCTATTTGTAGCCTGCTAAACCCCCATCACAGGAACATGAGGTGTTCTTGGCCAAAGTTTTGAAGCCAAACCGAAGACAGGGGTCCGAATCGAAGATGAACTGAAGTTGCCAATGCCACTCCAGCTGTTGCTAGTGGAACAGAATAGTACAGGTTCTAAGTTGGTGTACTACTAATCTCTCATCTGATCAACAGTACAACTCTGATGTCATAACCATACAAGGTATCAATTGGGTGTCATGCTTCTCATATGGGAAAACATGACTATACATATAATACAATCTATTTCTACTTGGTTTAGAATTAGACAAGCTTTGACAAAACTTTCCAACTGTGAAAACCTTTTTGCTAGTAATGCATGTCTAAGCCATGTAAATGTGCAAACCACATTTGTAAGAAAAACGCACAAAAATTAGTTAATTTCTAAAGTACAGTTACGTAAGAACTTACCGTAACAGTAGATCTTCGAGAGAGGCTCTTGCAGTAGGTAATTACATATAGGACTGATGCCGGCTAGTGGCAGGACCCCACGGAAAAATTTCTAGCTAGCAGTCCCTGGTGAGGGACCGCCCCCACGTCAGGTGACTGACGTCGGTATAAAGGGGCGGTCCTGGACGCCTGCCTTCCAGTTCTTTCCCACCACAGGCCCGGAAGAGAGAGAAGCAGATGTTTCCATTCCTGAAAAAAGAGCTGAAAAAGCCTAGGGGGATGGAGGGCGGGAAGGTATTACCTACTGCAGAGCCTCTCGAAGATCTGACTGTTGCGTAGTTCTTACCTAACTGTACTATCTTACTCGAGAGGCTCTTGCAGTAGGTAATTACATAGTAGGACTGAATCCCAAGCAGTCTGGAACAAATAAAAGGCACCGGGAGGGAGGAAACTACTCCTGAAAGTAGCAGTAGCCTTGCAGGCCTCAAGACAGGAGGCCTTACAAAACAATAGCCGAGCACACTCTGCAGTGAGGCAATGTCAAACTGTAATGTTTATTAAAGTATGGGCCGGAAGTCCAGTTGGTAGCAGTGCATATGTCTGCCAGCGACACATTCTGAACAAGTCGAGAGGCCGCTACTCCACAGTGGAGGACTCTGACTCTATAATCTCGGAAGGGTCTTGTTGTACTTTGTCAACAGAAAGTGATGCAATGAGCAACCACTTTGACAGGCATTGCTTGGAAACAGCATTGCCTTCCCTTTTGTGAGCAAAAGAGACGAACAACTGGTCAGTTTTTCTGAGATCCTTTGTCCTATCGGCGTAGTATCTCAGAATCCGGTGAACATCCATGGTATGGAGTAAATCAATCAATCAATCAATCAAATCTTTATTTATTCAGGCGATCATCATTGAGCAATACTCATTTACAAGATGGACCTGATAAGGTCAAGGTTCGAGTAGGTGCACAGCAATTACATCACATACTTATGAGACAGTTATACATATAGAAAAAAGAAAATGTTATTTATAACACAATAATATACAGAGAATTCCCATGTTAAAGCTTGGCAAGAGAAAGTTAAACTAACATCTAACATATGTACAGTACATATATATCACAATGAGGGCCATGACAGTCACTCACATAATGAGTACAAGGATGGTGAAGGAATATTGGGTGCCATATACTGGCGGTGTCTGGCTGGAAGGAATATGCCATATGTGATTGGAATATGGTTTGTGGATGACTATTCTATCTCTAGCGGTAGCAACTGCATTTCTCTGTGAAGAAGGCTGTACAGTGCTGCTTGAAGGATGTAAATGGAATGATAATGGACAGTTTTTGGGATTTTTGTAGGGTGTTCCATGCTATGGCTAGAGAGTAGCTGATTGCTGCCCTCCCTGTTTTGGTGTTGACTTTGGGCAATTTGAGCAGGATGATATTGTTGCTTCTTAGGGCATAGGAGCTGGGAGTGGTCAGGTTGAAGCAGTCCAGGATATATCTTGGGAGTTTTTGATAAAGCTCTGTAGATCCATAGAGCTGCATTCTGCTCCTCCTGACATGAAGGGAAACCCATCCAACTGCATCATAGAGAGAACAATGGTGAGTATTATATGGCAGGTCTGTAATGAACCTTATTGCTCTATGGTATAAGGTATCCAACTTTTGAAGGTAGGGAGGCAGTGACTATAGAGGAAGTCTGCGTAGTCAATGACTGATAGAAAGATGGCCTGGACTAATCTCATCTTTGAATCTCTATTAAGGAAGGGTTTTAATCTGTAGAGGAGGCCAAGCCTTAGGCTGAAGCTTTTCAGCAGTTGTTCTAGATGCTGAGCAAAGTCAAGTCTGTTGTCAATCCACACACCTAGGTATTTGAAATTTTCAACATACTCCAGATTTTCTCCAAGTATAGTGCATATCTGGGGAGACCGATTGAAGAGGATGTGTTGGTGGAGTTTTGGGTTGTGAACATCATTGCTTTGGTTTTCTTTGCATTTAGCAGAAGCTTTTTCTAGAAGCTGATGTTGTAACAGGAGAATTCTGCTTGTAGGATTTCATGAGCAACTTTAGGTGAAGGGTTGCTGACATACAGTACAGTGTCATCAGCAAAGAGATGTACTGAGGACTTGGTAAGGGTTGAATCAATTTTATTTATATAAATGGCAAAAAGGATAGGACCCAGAATAGAGCCTTGGGGGACTCCTCTTGACAGTGGTCTTAATGAGGAGAGGTCACCTTCAGCTTTTACCTGCTGTGATCTACCGGAGAGGTAGCATCTGAACCACTTAAGGGAGGATGGATCTAGGCCAATGGAGTGTAGGGATGAGAGTAGCAGTTCATGGTCCACAGTGTCAAATGCTTTGCTCAGGTCCAGGAATACTGCACAGACATTGTTCTTTTTATCCAGTTCGGTTTGCCAATCATTGGTGACCTTGGCTAATGCAGTGATAGTGCTATGTTTGGCCCTGAATCCAGATTGAGCTGGATTTAATAGATTAGCATTGTCCAGATATTCCCTTAACTGAATACTCACTAATTTCTCCAGCATCTTGGATAACACAGGTAGGATGGAAATGGACCTGTAGTTATTAAGATCCATAGGGTCCCTTGATTTTGAAGTGGGACCACTTGGACTGTCTTCCACAGCGTGGGAATAGAGCCAGAGTTTAGGGAAAGGTTAAAGAGGTGAGTTAGGGGGACTAGAAGCACATGACACGCAATCTTTAGAAAGAATGGGTCCAGAAGATCTGCTCCTGCACTTTTTTTGGTATCTAGATGCCATAATAGATCAACTTGTTTCAACAGTATAGGTTTGAAGCTAAAGGAGTCGTCAACTCTTTGTTCACCAGTATAGTGGGAGCTTAAATGATCCCTTAATAGGTTAGCTGGGGAGGAGTCAAAGGCAAGGCCAGCTGTTGTGAAGTGGTTGTTGAATGCATCCAGGATTTCCAATGTGCCAGTAATGGGGCCATAGTTACTGTGTAAATGGGTTGGAAGGGGGTTGTTAACATCCTGGCCCATCATACCCTTGATGGTGCCCCAAAATCTAGCAGTATTATGGTAGGAGGAGTCGAGCTGGGCCAGGTAGTAGGCAGCCTTTGCATCCCTAACTTTCCTAGTGCATTTATTCCTGGCTTTCCTAAAGATCATCCAGTCCATGATATTCTTAGTTTTTCTTGCTACTTTCCAAAGTTTATCTCTCTCCAGCAGTGCGGCTTTGAGGTCAGCTGAAAACCAACAACAGGATTTGTTTTTTATTCGGATACTAGAGATTGGGGCATGGGTGTTAAGGGCATTTATTATAATGTTATTTAGCACCTGCTGAGCTTTTTCTACAGAATGTGCAAGATAAAACTCTTGCCAGCGTGGAGAGTAGGCTAGATCATGCAGATATCCTTCAATATTGATGTTTTTCTTGGATCTCCTCATGAGAATTTTGCAGGATCTGTTTTAATGCTGTTGGATCTTACTCCTGCGATGGGGCAGTGGTCACTTATGTCGCATAGGAGCACTCCAGCATGTGTGAATAGATGTGGTTTACTCACTAGCATGACGTCAAGTAGAGTACTGTTACTACTATTCCTTGCATTTAGTCTTGTTGGTTCATTAATTAACTGTGTGAGCCCATGGGTGTCACAGAATGATACAAGAGGTGTAGCTGCCTGGGTGAGCCAGTTGAAATTCAGGTCCCCTATGATAATGACTTCTTCAGTACAGGACTTGACCAGGTTTCCCAGGTGGGATAAGAGCTTGTGTTCAGCAGAGGGGGGTCTGCAGCATCCAATTAAATGGAAAGCTGCTGTATTGGGGAGAGAGACTTTTAGAGATAGACACTCAAATTCCTTGGGCATAGATGTTGCAGCAGTACAGGATACAACTAAACCAGCTTTTACATATATGGCTATTCCGCCTCCCCTTGTTTGGCGATCAGCTCTGAATAGCTGATAGTTAGATTAACTTCCGTCCACTGTGGTGGTCTTGAGCCATGTCTCAGTTATCACAAGAAAGTCTGGCAAGGGCAACCCAGGATTGTAGCAATGTAAATTTTTCAACAGACTGCATACATTAGTATGCAGGAAACTGAGGCCTTTAATTGAGGATAGGTCTGATGGAGAGGTGATGCTTTCAAGAGGTCCAGGGTTGATTTCTACATTACCAATACAGAGCAATAGGAAGATCAGTAATTTCATAAGGGCTGCCAGTGATAGGGAGAGGGGCTGTCTTTGGTCCTCTTTTATTCCGTTGCCTCTCTTTGTTTTGGGTGCTCCCTGTGGATTTAAGGTAGTGTGTCGGGATACCAATTAGCAGTTTGACGACTAGGCTTAGTGGGGATCTATATACCCAGTAGTGGGGCCTTGGCTGAGACATATATGTGGTGATATCTGTAACTTTATGGTGATTGTACCACTGTAGTAGATGCAGCAATGGCAAGACATATATGAGGGTATGGGTGTCAGCCACGGGGGATGTTCCAGAGAAACTAGGCGGGTTGACCACTTTAGATTGTATAACAGGGTCATCTTCATTGTGGAACCCTATGGCTGTTAGTGACAGGAGTATCAGTAGCAAGCTCCCATTCTGAGGGGGATATTGATAGTTGGCAATAGGGAGTAGCGAAGTTGCTGATTGGTTGGATCAGCAAGCTGGTGTGACTGTCTGTTGGTTTAGAGAAAAGTGCTGAGGGCGGGGAAGAAATTTCGACAGGAAGATGCCTATAAATTAACACACAGGAAGGGGGAAGGATGGGTGGGCAAAAATTTTGCGCCTTTCCCGACTGCTCCCTCGCTGTTCCTCCCGGCCTTGTGGTTCCCAAGTTCAGCTAGGTGCCGCCGACCGCCCGCTGGCAGAGCAAAACCCGCGCTCAGCTGGTTGCTGTGGGCTGAAGGAAGCAGGCTGGAGAGAGACAGAGGAGGGTGCAGCAATTAATAAAGGCAGTAGAAGCCTTTTCTGAGAGTCACTGACCAAATCTGCACTACAAAGGACTGTGGGGGTCCCAGGCGCCTCAGCTGCCTGGCCCACCTTACATATTGAGACAAGGAGCTGCAATTACTTTAAAGAGCAGTAAAATAGTAGTTTCCTTACAATACAATAGTGGATAACAGCACTTTTTGATGATTTACACATATAAAATTAGAAGGAGAGTGGCGCCTCAGCGCCTGGCCCCCACTGCTCAACAGAGTCCAGCAGAATTCAACAGAATCAACAGCAGTTGCCCTCTATAGATGTCTCACCAGAGTGGAAGCAGCTCTTCTGGGAAACTTGCAGTAGAACACCAGGGAAGAGTAAAAGAAAAAGAAAACAAATTTTCAAGTCCCACACAGATTTCAGCAATGCAAACTGAGCCAGTGTAAGTCAATGGGGCAGGAGAGCCAATCGCTGCTGTGCCTGGTGGAGTGCTTCGCTTACCGATTGGCTGCGCCTTTCCGACTGCTCCCTCGCTGTTCCTCCCGGCCTTGTGGTTCCCAAGTTCGGCTAGGTGCCGCCGACCGCCCGCTGGCGGAGTGAAGCCCCGGCGCTCAGCTGGATGCTGTGGTCTGAAGGAAGCAGGCGATTGGCTGCGCCTTTCCCGACTGCTCCCTCGCTGTTCTTCGGCCTTGTGGTTTTCCCAAGTTCGGCTAGGTACGCCGACCGCCCGCTGGTGACGGAAGCCCGGCACTCAGCTGGTTGCTGTGGGCTGAAGGAAGCAGGCGATTGGCTGCGCCTTTCCCGACTGCTCCCTCGCTGTTCCTCCTGGCCTTGTGGTTCCCAAGTTCGGCTAGGTGCCGCCGACCGCCCGCTGGCGGAGTGAAGCCCCGGCGCTCAGCTGGTTGCTGTGGGCTGAAGGAAGCAGGCGATTGGCTGCGCCTTTCCAGACTGCTCCCTCGCTGTTCCTCCCAGCCTTGTGGTTCCCAAGTTCGGCTAGGTGCCGCCGACCACCCGCTGGTGGAGCGAAGGCCTGGTGTTCAGCTGGTTGCTGTGGGCTGAAGGAAGCAGGCAGAGTGGAAGCAGCTCTTCTGGGAAACTTACAGTAGAACACCAGGGAAGAGAAAAGACAAAAGAAAACAAATTTTCAAGTCCCACACAGATTTCAGCAATGCAAACTGAGCCAGTGTAAGTCAATGGGGCAGGAGAGCCAATCGGCTGCTGTGCCTGGTGGAGTGCTAGCCACCGTTGGCTGCCCTTTCATCCACTGCTCCTCGCTGTTCCTCCGCCTTGTGGTTCCCAAGTTCGGCTAGGTGCCGCCGGATCGCCCGCTGGCGGAGTGAAGCCCCGGCGCTCAGCTGGATGCTGTGGTCTGAAGGAAGCAGGCGATTGGCTGCGCCTTTCCCGACTGCTCCCTCGCTGTTCTTCCCGGCCTTGTGGTTCCCAAGTTCGGCTAGGTGCCGTCGACCGCCCGCTGGCGAAGCGAAGCCCCGGCACTCAGCTGGTTGCTGTGGGCTGAAGGAAGCAGGCGATTGGCTGCGCCTTTCCCAACTGCTCCCTCGCTGTTCCTCCTGGCCTTGTGGTTCCCAAGTTCGGCTAGGTGCCGCCGACCGCCCGCTGGCGGAGTGAAGCCCCGGCGTTCAGCTGGTTGCTGTGGGCTGAAGGAAGCAGGCGATTGGCTGCGCCTTTCCAGACTGCTCCCTCGCTGTTCCTCCCAGCCTTGTGGTTCCCAAGTTCGGCTAGGTGCCGCCGACCGCCCGCTGGTGGAGCGAAGCCCTGGCGTTCAGCTGGTTGCTGTGGGCTGAAGGAAGCAGGCAGAGTGGAAGCAGCTCTTCTGGGAAACTTGCAGTAGAACACCAGGGGAAGAGTAAAAGACAAAAAGAAAAACAAATTTTCAAGTCCCACACAGATTTCAGCAATGCAAACTGAGCCAGTGTAAGTCAGTGGGGCAGGAGAGCCAATCGGCTGCTGTGCCTCGTGGAGTGCTCGCTTACCGATTGGCTGCGCCTTTCCCGACTGCTCCCTCACTTTTCCTCCCGGCCTTGTGGTTCCCAAGTTCGGCTAGGTGCCACCGACCGCCCGCTGGCGGAGCGAAGCCGCGGCGCTCAGCTGGTTGCTGTGGGCTGAAGGAAGCAGGCGATTGGCTGTGCTTTTCCGACTGCTCCCTCGCTGTTCCTCCCGGCCTTGTGGTTCCCAAGTTCGGCTAGGTGCCGCCGACCGCCCGCTGGCGGAGCGAAGCCCCGGAGCTCAGCTGGCTGCTGTGGGCTGAAGGAAGCAGGCAGAGTGGAAGCAGCTCTTATTCTCCTTGGTTGGAGTACTGCTTGAAAAAGGCAGGTAACTCTATAGACTGATTTAAGGTAGACTCTGCTACCACTTTAGGCAGAAACTTAGGGTTCGATGGAAGAGCCACTTCGTTCTTTTGTGAAAAAATCAAATAGAGATTTACACATAAGGGCCTGGAGCTCGGAAATTCTTTGAGCGAAGTAATGGCCACCAAGAAGAGCGTCTTCCATGAAAGAAACTTCAGATCTGCGGATGCCGCAGGTTCGAAGGGAGGAAGGGTGAGTATCTCGAGAACAAAGTTCAAGTCCCAAGGGGGAGCAGGTGTCCAGACAGGGGGCCTCAGATGAAGGACCCCTCTAAGAAAAGTCTTGGACACCTCTAATTGGGCAAAGGCTTTACCAGCGAAAGGAACATGGTACGCTGAAATAGCGGCCATGTGCACTTTCAAGGAGGAATGACTGAGACCCAGGTAGAAGAGATGACATAAATATTCAAGCAGAATGGCCACTGAACAGGAGAAAGGCTCCATGTTCCTAGAAGCAGCCCAAATAGAAAATCTCTTCCATTTCATGGCATGTGGACCTAGTGGAGGGTTTTCTAGCCTCCCCAGAATGTCAGCCACCTTTGGAGAGACACCAAAGCGAGATTGAGCTAGGTCTGCAGGAGCCATGCATGAAGTTGTAGGGACCTGAGGCCTGAATGGACCAGGGTCCCCCTGATCCTGGGTCAGCAAACCTCGAGATAAAGGAAGAGGAAGAGGAGAAACCTCTGAGTATTGTTGTAGAAGAGAGAACCAGATTTATCTGGGCCAGAAAGGAGTGATCAGAATCATTCTCGCTCCTTCTGTTAGTTTCTGCAATACACGAGGGACCAGAGGAATTGGGGGAAAAGCATAGACGAATCTGCCCTTCCAGTTTAGAGACAGAGCGTCGCTCCAGAAAGCACCTTGCTCTGGAACGAGCGAGCAAAAGGTGGGAAGTTTTGCGTTTAGGGAAGAGGCGAACAGGTCTACCTGTGGAGTCCCCCAAAGCTGGAAGATGTCTTCTAGCACCTTTTGGTCCAATTCCCACTCATGTGGCAGGGCAGAGGAAGTGGCTTAGCTTGTCTGCCAGGGCATTGTCGACTCCTGGAACATGAATCGCAGTGAGGTGAAGGTTGTAAAGAGTTGCCCAGTCCCAAACTCTCACTGCTTCCCTGCATAGAGGGTAGGATCGAGTCCCTCCCTGCTTGTTGATGTACCACACCACGCACATGTTGTCCGTCTGGACGGCTGGGTGACCGGGAAGAATGTATTGGTGAAGGGCTTGAGAGCATATAGTACTGCTCAAGCTCGAGCACATTGATGTGGAGTGCTGGTTCCAATCTGGACCATAACCCCTGGGTTCGTGAGGACCCAGATGGGCTCCCAACCTTCGCCTGATGCATCTGTGGTCAGAGTCTGGGGGAATGACAGAAGGGACCTCTAAAACAGGTTCTCTCCAACCATCCACCATTGCAAGTCTTGTGCCATCGGCGAGGAGATCAGAACTAGATGATCTAGGTCGTCTCAATGTTGATCCCAGTCGAGCGTAAGAGTCCACTGAGAGATCCTCATGTGGAGCCGAGCACGGGGAACTGTCGGGATGGCGGCCGCCATAAGCCCCAAAAGACGGAGAACCGACTTGCCGGAACCTTCCGCGTGTTGATAGCAGGGAAATATGTGACAGAAGAGAGGCGCCTGTCTGGAGGCAGGAAGGCCTTGCTCACCGTCGATCGAGGATAGCCCGATAAACTGTAGTCTCTGGGAGGGATCCAGATGAGACTTGGAATGGTTGATGGTAATACCCAGGCAAGTGAAAACCTGCTGGTGAGGGGAGAAATGCAGGAGCTCCTCCCTGATGAGGCCGTCAGGAGCCAGTCAGTCCAGGTAAGGGAACACCTGAACTCCCATAATACGCAGGTGGGCCGCTACCACAGCCAGGCATTTGGTAAAGACTCGGCCTGCCGAGGAAAGACCAAACGGGAGTGCCCAGAATTGGTAATGGTCCCCCTGGAAAGCAAACCGAAGGTACTTGCGATGAGCGGGGCGAATGGGGATGTGCAGATATGCATCCTGCATATCCAGCGCACAGAGCCATTGACCCGGCCAAAGAAGGGGCAGAAGGGTCTGTAGTGAGAGCATCCTGAACCTTTTGTATTCCACGTAAAGGTTCAAAGAGCTGAGATCGAGAATGGGTCTGAGATCTCCCGTCTTCTTTGGGACCAGGAAGAAATGAGAATAGTAACCCGTCCCTTGAAGGTGAGGGGAACGGGTTCTATGGCCTGCTTCGCGAGAAGGGCAGAGATTTCTTCCCGGACCAAAGGAAGATGGTCCCTTGCATAGGACAACTTCAGAGGGGGTGGCGGGGTGGTTTCTGTAGAAACTCTATAGAGTGCCCTTCTGCTATAATTTGAAGCACCCATGAATCCGTTGTTATCCTCTCCCAACCCGGAAGATGGAGGGAGAACCTCCCTCCTACCGGTTCCTCCGGTGTATCCGGAGGCGGTGGGAGAGGGGAGGAGTCAGGTGGTGTGGGGCAGCACCGCAGCTGGGGCACCGCTGCTTTTGGGCGGGGGCCTGGCAGCTGGGGCCCAATGTTTAGTGGCCCGCCTTCCTTGGGATTTCGCTTGTGGCCGACTGCGTCTGCGAAAAGGACGGCGCTGTGGGGGATGGGGATGATACATAGAATCCACAGATTTCAGAGCCGTCTCCTTCTCCTGCAAGTCAGTGATGATGTCCTTGACATCACCGCTGAAAAGCACCGAATCCCTGAAAGGTGCTTCCTGGATCGCTGACTGCACCTCCGGGACCAAACCTGACACGCGGAGCCAGGCATGACGCCGAAGACTTATGGCGTAAGCGGAGCTCTGCCCGGCAGTGTCCACTGCATCGTATGTCGTCCGCAGAATGTGATGACTGGCGAGCAGGCAGAGACGGACTAAGTCAGCGGACTCCTGCTTGACTTGAGAGTCAGGTAATGAGTCAATCTTGGATTCCGCCTGGGTAAGGATGGCCTTCTGGTAATCCCCCATATGAGCAACATAATTCAGGGCCCGAATTCCCAGTGTGGAAGAGGCATATATCTTTCTTCTATACTGGTCCAGGAGGCGAGATTCCTTATCCGGAGGAGACAAGCTTAGATGTTTGGGATGTGCTGACCGGCCGTGAGCGGCGCTAATCACGACCGGATCTGCACGATGGTGAGAGTCCAAGAAATCGACACCCTCAGGAGCCTGGTATAGCCTGTTAGACTTTCTAGGAAGCGGGGCTAAAGCCGACAGTTGTTTCCAAATAGTGGAAACAAGGTGGGTGTGAGGCTCGATCCAGGGTGGCACTAAAGTAGGAGCCGTCAGGGACAGGTCCAAGTGTTCGGTGAGTTTGACCCGCTGAGGATCTGGTTCCAGTGAGCGCCACTGATGTACTTCCTGGATTTTTCTGAGCAACTCCGTGAAGGAAGGGTCCTCCGGAGGAGACTTCGGAGGAGTCCTCGGCCGGGGCTCGGACGGACAGCGAGGCTCGTCATCTCTCTTGGAGCATCCGTCGGAAGAATCCGAGAGCGAAGAAGAATCAGAAGCAGAATAAGACCCTCTAACCCGACTAGGGGAGGCGGGTTCCTTGGGGGATCCTGGACACGTGTCCTGCCCCTCTCGGGAACCAGAGGAAGGGCTCTAGAGTCCGAGGCGGTGAGGTGAGTGCGTCTCGGGCGCATGGGGCAGGGGCGGCACGTCGTGTAAGGCAGCTCTCTACTTCCTTGGTGAGCTGAGCCTTGGCCTCCAGCCCACCAGGAAGCCAGAGTCTCCTGCAGATCCACCGTGGCCGAGGCGGTGGAGGTGGAGGAGGAGGGGACAGAATATAGGTTGTATCCGTAAGGCAGTATCTGAAGCCCGGCTGGAAAACCAGTGCGGGTATTAGGCGTCAGGTATTGGCGTCGGAGGGACTGGCGCGGGTACTGCGGCGCTGATACTGCGGTCCCAGGTACAACAGGGCGTCAGATAGAGACGCAAGGGTACCCGGGCGCTGGAGGGCTGCTGGGAGCAGACAGCCCGGAAGGTGGCCCCATGGGCGGGTCAACAGTGAGAGGCCCGGGGGCAGGGCCCGACGGAAGGGAATATCCCCGCGGCGTCGGCAGGACCAGGCGGAGCCGGCATCAGGGGCCAGCATCAGATCTGGTTCCCTAGGAGGAGGGTCTGACAGAGGTGAATATCCCACATTGCCGGGGGCCGGGGAAGAGTCCCGGTCAGGCTTGGGTGACTTGGGCTCCGGGTCGGCAGCAAAAGGCTGCGAGGAACCGGGTGTCTGACAGGGGTTGGAGTGCCCATGAGGACCGCGCACGTCGGGGAGCCGACGTGCAGCTTAGGGGTTAGTTTCGCGGGCGCCGAGGAGCCGGGCCGTCTTTGCGGGTCCCTCGTCGGAGGAGGCCGAGGAGGGGCGCCCGTCCGAGGGGAACAAGGTTGTGCGCCCTGCCCTGAAGGGTCGGGCGTCTTATCAATCTTCTCCCAGCGGACGTTGGAGGCCGGCGTCGACTTATGGGAGTCGCCGCGCCAGTAGGCCGCAAGCCTGCAGCGGAACTGGGCGGAGCCCCTTTTGCCCGGAGCCGCGCAGGCCCGGCGCAAGCCCGACGGGTGGGCCGACACCTCCTCCAAAGCCTTGGAGGCTGCCGTCGGATGGTCCCCGGAGAATGTTACCTGGGCCGCGACTCCAGCTGGAGTCGCGGGAGGAAACCTTCTCCGGTGCCTCTCCTGTCCCGCTTTCGATGCCCTTCTGGAGTCGCGCCTGCCTGAGCTTCTTCAATTCTTTTCCATCGAAGACATCTTTTCTTTAGAAGATGGGCTTCCAGGACTGTTAGCGTCATCAGCGGGTAGCCGCATTGAAGTGAAGGCAATGCGGCCACTTGTCCACCGGGTGGTCGGGGCCTAGGCAGAAGAGGCAGAGGGTCGTCCTTGTGTGGCAGTTGGGCTGCTGCATTTAGCACTTGTTTTGTGCTCGAGGTATAGGGGACAAAGGAAAATTACGTGACTCACCGTAATTCTTGATCTTCTCTTGTATCTTCACCATTCATTACTTACTGGGGTATGGCGGGCCTTTTCCGTCACGGAAACTTTTTTTTTTTATAGTTGCCTAACGGCCCGCCCTCGAGGAAGCGGCGTCATCGTCCGCAGAGGCGGCGGCCGTTAATAGCGACTTACTCCTCCTCCAACTCCAGTTCTGTGAGCCGAGAGGCAAAATGAAAGCAGAAAATATAGCTAGCGAGCAAGATAGCCGAGGATAGCAAAGCAAGGAAGAATGAACTGAAAAGGAATAAGCCGATGGAGGAAGGACAGAGGAGATAAGAACATCCTAGCCTAGGGGTGCAGGGCCTCCTTACCTGGGCGCGACTCTAGGAGAGAGATGAGTAAGGAAATGAGAAAATAGAAGAAGAAGAAGAAAGAGAAGAGAGGGATGTTGAGGGACCAGAAGGCCCACGAGCATAGTTAGCTTGTAGCTGAAGGCTCGACTAAGGGAAACAAGAATCCCGGAGATAGAGCTGAAGAGAAGGTTCACCGAACCCGCTAGACAGACTCAGGAGGGCATAGTCCTCATCTTCAACATGCCATTGTTCTTGACACCACCTCGGCTCCTGGCGGGAGGATAACCCTAAGTGGAGGACAGCCGAGGTGGGAAGAATAAAACCCAGCAGCATGAGCTGCTCAGGGTTTAGAAATAGAAAATGTAAGCCTTTCAGGCGTTTCAAGATAGAAATGGGACTCAGACTGACTGGCTAAGGGGCAAGGCTTAGGCTGGCTAAAATTGGATATGGTCAGCAGAGCTCTACTGTAAAATTGTCCAGGAGGACACTTAAGGAGAAACCACTAGCAAAACAGCGAGAGGGATAGCCTACCTTCTCATTTGCTTTCTTGTTTGATTCTCCATTTTTTTTTTACAGATGCATGACCCAGATGCCAAGATGCCTACAGCAGTCGGAGAGAGTTCCCCAGCATTTTTTTTTTTTTTTTAAAGAGAAAGGAACAGGCGATTTCGTTCCCTCTGCTCTGCAAGATAAGAATAGAGGGGAATCAGATTTGGGCAACTATCTGAACACGGATTGCAGGATCAAACTGAATAGCCTGAGCCAGGCCAAAAACTCCTAGAGGTATCTTGCCATAAGAATAGCAAGAGATAGTTGTGCAGTCTGATCGTCGGTGCAATCCACGAGATGGCCCATGAATCTTAGGGTAAGTAATTTTCTGGATTTTGACCCCCAAAAGATATATTTTTTTTTTTTTTACTTTGTCTTTTTTTTTTTTTTTTTGGAAAATTTAAGGAAATTTTCCTATATTTCATATAAATGCAGAGAGAGGAAGGAGGCGGGAGGTGGAGAAGCCACAGGAAGAGGCACTGAGGGATGGTGGTGCGTGTGTAGTAATGAATGGTGAAGATACAAGAGAAGATCAAACATTACGGTAGGCAATGCATTTTCCTATCTTCCCTTGTCAATCTTCACCATTCATTCTTCCTGGGTGATACCAAGCTCCTCTTCCCTGGAGGGGAGAGCCAACCCTGAGGAACAAGACCCCCAGCCTTCTGCTGGTGAGAAACAGAAGGAAATGACCCTGGCTTATTCAGAAAGCCTAAGAGGAGAAGAGCTAGAAGGTGCCTCCCAGGCGAGGAGACGGAGGAGCCCCTGTAAGAAGTCTCCTAGCTCTGGAAGAGAAAAGACGGGTCCCTCGAGGCGGGCGAATCACCCCTCGCGGGCCAGGGGTGACAGCCTGGAAAGAGCTAAGCCATGCCGTCCGCCTGATGCAGATCGCTGTCCCGCAAGCCTGGAAGCCACCTCATTGACGTAAATGAATGCCCTTGCTTAGTCTTGCCAGCTCCAGGCCTACCATGTGGAGAGGGCACGGCTTGTCTGTTTTGCTCCGTATCAGGCATAGATGCCAGCAGCTGGGACATCATCGACTACAGATGCCGGGTTGTAGGCAGCGTGGTGAGCCTGATGTGATGCAATACAAGCACTGCCCGAGCAGAGAGAACACTCATACGCTCCAACGGTCGAACTGGGAGAGTCCGAACCGGTGGGCGGTCGCATCGCCAGGCAACGCGCCAGAAGGAGTATCCAGGTATACCAAACCTGAGGACGGGTTGGGAAGGAACCTAGAGACTCAGAGGGGCACACACCCACGCTGGCAGTCCGCGGGGCTGGGAAGAAGCGGCAGGGGACTGCCATGACCCGGATGATCGCCTCCTGGAAGAGGATAGGCCAGGAAGGTACCACCAGATGCTGGGCACTGAACTCACCAAGGAATTCACTGCTCTCGCTCGGGTATTGTCTCTTGAACGTAGGAAATCTGGAGATCCTCACCATCCTCGGAGGAAACGCTGATATTCTGTGAAATCAGCATCGGAGGACAGATGAGCAGGGTTCCCTCTCGGAGGAGGAGACGAGGATGATGGGAACTGGAATGCCCAGAGGATTCCTGCGGCGGTGGGAGAGCGAAAGACCGGCTCATGCATGTACCTAACGTATGAGGGAAGGCCGCGCAGAACCCTGAACTGCTCCCAGGATAACGGACCCGTGAGGGGCCTGATGGCCTGGGAGTGGGGGTGTGTGAAGGCAGAGATGGAGAGGGGCACCTCCGCGAGGCAACTGCTCTCTGCGAGGGCTCTGGAATCCGGGAAGGAGCCCTGGAGGGGATCCCGAAATCAGACCAGGCCTGAGAACGGAACTCTGGGGAAGTGCAGCCTGGAAGAGCCCTGGGGAGAACCTCCCTGTGGCCTTGGGACTGCATGGATCCAGAAGGGCAGTCCGCACAACGCCGCCGAGGACACCCTAGAACCCTGGAGGAGGCGGGAGGCTCTGCACTTGGCTCCTGGCCACCCCCTGGGGTGGCCAAGGAGGACCGAGCAGCAGACCCCTGCCCCTCGACCCCTCGGACTCAGAGGCCCTCCTCCTCGACCCAGCGTCCCCTGTCCCTAGAAGGTGACAGCACCCCGTGGGTAGCTGTCACCGGGCCTCAGAGGAGCCCCCTCGTCACCCCGCGCCTGCCCCCAGGGGCTCCGGCCACCCCAGCGGGGAACCCTCAGGAGGCGACGAAGGGGGACAGAGGAGGGGCCCGCTCGCGCCGCCTGGCACCTCTAGCCACCGGGACCAGACTCCGAAGAGTGGGGTGCCAGGATGGGTCCACGTCTGAATCATCGCCCTCCGAGGAGGACGAGACCAGCAGGACCTCAATGCTGGCCACCCCAGGGTCCTCGAGCTCTACGGGCCGTGAGCAGCCCCGTACCAAGGGGCTGCGCCGCCTCCCTCTTGCCGTAGCAGCCAGGCCTAGCTCCCACCCCCAACGGCGCCCGGCGCAGGCCGGGCACCGCCTGGGAAGGACCAGGCCGACGGCGCTGGCGGGCGCTGTTGAGGCGCGGCGGGCACCGCCCGGCAGGCGCCGCCCTGTCCATCGACGCCGCGAACGGCGCCAGGCTAAAGCGGCACCGCCAACGGGCGCCGCCCGATCACCGGCGCCCGATCCAAAGCGGCGCCGCTAACGGCGCCGCTTGATCCGTGCGCGCGCGAACAGCGCCCGGGACTCAAAACAGGCGCCGGAAGCGGCGCTGCTCGACACCGCACACGCCGAACGCGCCAGGATCCGAATGGCGCCGAAGGCGCGTCAGTCCACCCGAGCTAGGCCCAAAAGACGAGGGCCTCGCCACGGGGGGAGCCTGCACCTCCGAAGAGGTGACTGCCGAGGCGGTGTCGGCGCCGCGGCCCCGGGAAGGACTACGACGCTCCCCCGACACCGCAGAAGGGGCCTCCTCCTCGGCAAGAAAAGACGAGGAGACCCCCTCCTCCTCAGACCGTATAGGCCCGGGAGGGGACCCGGGGGAAGGGCCTAGAGACCTTACCTGAGAATCCCTTGAGCGACGTCGTCCCCCGAAGGTCGGTGGGGCTTTGCCGAGCTTGAATGCGCGGACTTCGGGGACACGGCGGTCCATGGAGAAACAGGCGTCGCACGGATCCATGTCATGGTTGGGTCCCAGGCAACGAAGACAAACGTCATGCCGGTCCGAGACGAGGAGAAATGCAGCCACAGTAACACCGACGCGCCAGGGCGCGGCCGTCTTGAAACACGTTTAGCTCGGACCCGGACATAACGCAAATCAACAAGAAAAACAGTAGGAAAACACACCGGGCGCCGCTTTAAAAAGAAAAGAGCGGTCTTACCGATCGGCGTCGAGTGTGTGGAAAAGAGATCGCTGGCGCGGTGGAGAATGGGCGCTCCGAAAACAGGTGCTGCCTCGGCGGGCGGGAGGAAACAGAACTGAGTTGGAGGAGGTCGGTCGCTACTAACGGCCGCCCCTTGCTTGGCCTTATGGCGTCGCTCGGGCGGGGCCGTTGAGGCAACTTTAAAAAAAAAAAAAAGCTCCGTGGCGGGTGCGCGCCTCCGGCTTACACCCAGTAAGTAATGAAGGGTGAAGATTGACAAGGGAAGATCATACACCGACGATGACCTGACGATAAAAAGAAAAAATACAGAAATTCTCGGTAAAACTGACGAAAGAACAGGGCTGACTAAGCACGAACTTTACCGTGAGGCGCTGCACGAGCTAATGGCGGGAAAGAACTGGAAGGCGGGCATCCGGGACCGCCCCTTTATACCGACATCGCATGATGCCGGTCACCTGACGTGGGGGCGGTCCTTCGCCAGGGACTGCTAGCTAGAAATTTTTCCGTGGGGTCCTGCCGCCAGCCGGTGTCAGTCCTATATGTAATTACCTACTGCAAGAGCCCTCTCGAAGTAAGATCTGAGGTTCAGTATAATTTACCGATCCTTTGTCAGATGCTGCAGTTTCCCAATTGTGCTCAGCAGTATAAGTAGTTATTACTGTATACAAAAAACAAAAATTTTTAAAAGTGCAAAAGACTGCAGTGAGTTTCCGAATGAAACCCTGCTTAAATCTGCAACAGCAACCCAACGTTGCCCCATCAAATCACACAGAA
This sequence comes from Neoceratodus forsteri, assembly GCA_016271365.2. NCBI lineage: Eukaryota > Metazoa > Chordata > Ceratodontiformes > Ceratodontidae > Neoceratodus > Neoceratodus forsteri. The sequence goes on along the minus strand of CM057453.1, from coordinate 817,410,520 downwards.
AATTGTATGCTGTAGTGAGGCTGCAGTCCAGTGGCAAAGATAAAAGTACAATGAAGCCCAAATGATATTTAAATTGTGGTTCAGGGCCCAACTATGAACCTTCACAGTTCGTTCAACTCAAGTTGCTTTAATGACAACAGAAAACAGCAAATCCAAGAGTACTGTCCAACTGCATAGAAGGTATTCTGACATCATTGAATTAAAGAACAATGTACCTTTATTTATTAACGGGGAAAGGAAGGCATCCTGCGTGTGCGGCCCATGCGACGAAGCAGTGTCCATCTCTCTCTGGGCAGAACTCAGGCTGTCGAGCCAGCAGCGGCTTTGAGAAACATGCGATGCCCCAGTGTCCATGTCACTGTTTAAAAAGCTATCTGCAGACTGAGATTTGAGTAGTTGCTCTCCAATAGCTGGTAACCAAACAGACAAACAGAGTAATCAAAACCTCATAGATGCTGAGAAAAGAGCAAGACCTAAGACTCCTAGAGTGGGAGTTTTGGTGTGCTTTCCCACACTGTCAGCACCTGTAGCCACTGTGAGGACATGCATACAGTAGTAGCCACAGACACTGCCAGCTATTTCCAGCTATTTCGCAACATTTCTAAAGAGTTTCTCTCTGCTGCCCCTACTGTGGAAATGCAGACAGCAGGAAATTTCTCTAAAGTATCACAGACATTTTGGGAAACAGCTGGCGATGTCTGTGGCTACTAATGTAACACTAGTTGGACACTCACTCTGCTGTGAGTGAGGCTATAAATCTGCAAGGTTCTTGGCACATTTAAAAGTAACTTTACACATCAGCATGCACATTTATAAAATAAAAACACAATATCTGAGCTACTGCAATTAACTGGAGAACACTTTTTTTTTTTTTTAATGTTTAGCTTTGCTTTACAGAATTATATCACATCCTGGTACTCTATCCAAAAAGTTTGTGTAAAAAGCATTTGCCTGTCCCCAAATGACCTAATAGTGTTCGTTTATGACATCAAAGTGCTTACCATGACAACAGACTGATGTCACAAGCTGCAATTATGAGGTCAGTTATGGACAGTTGTGTTTTTTGAAAGACTAAGTGAAATATGCACCGTAGTATCTGAACTCTTTAGCAGACCAACAACAGAAAAAATAAAATAAACAACGGTAACATGTAATAGTTTTAAGCCGTTTTAAGTAGAGAGATGCTCCTGAAAGTGCAGTCTGCTTTTATAAAAAAACTTTCAGAAATAGAACACTGCATGAAATTAATTTAATAGTCAGTGGTTACCTTTGTATTGTAACTCCTTCCTTTTGCTAATTTGAAGATTTTTCTGCCAGACAGTACTAGGTGCGATGTGAAACAGTACTCTGCTGTGGACAGACACACTGAGTTCAATTCCCCTTCATCCCTTGTTAGCCCTGTGACCTCACGGACTGTGATATCACAACTAACCAAGGATCTACGCACTCCTTGACTCACTCCGTGACTCCTTTGCAGCAGTCGATATGACTCAACTCGTTACCCATCCCACTAGGTCTAACCCAAAAAGAGGCATTAGTACTCTACTCGATGTGGTCCTCTCTAATCGCCCTAATCGGATCCTCGATGTCCAAGTCCTTCCTGACTCACTTAGCAATCCTCCCCCCACTTTTTCACTGGACTACCACAGTATCTACACCCTTAGCACAGTCCACACTCGGCGGCGCCTGAAACCAGGTGGTCTGAAGAACCTCAAGAAACTTCTGTCCCAAACTGATTGGTCTCCTATACAATGCGCCCCTGACATTGATCTGGCTCTAACCTTTTTATCCAAACATTCAATAAAGCCTGCGACATCTTCGCTCCACTGACAGCCCGCCGTTCCAAAGTGCAAAATACTCCCTGGGTGACCTCTGCCCTGATCCAACAACTCAAACACAGGGATAACTTATGGCACCGGGCTACTGAAACTGGCCGGCCCAGTGACAGGCAGGTGTATGCTGCTGTCAGAAATAAGTGCACCTGGGCTATCAGAAAGACCTAGGCTGATCACTATCAGTCCTCACTTACCTCCTCCTGGAGGAATGCTAGAACGTTCTGGGACAATATCAAACAGTTAAATGGGAGCACGCTCCCCCCAGATCAATATCAATGGCACTATCTCCTCTGACCCAGCCCTTATAGCTAACTGCTTCAATACCTCCTTCACGGATCTTAGCCCTGTCCTCCTAAAGATTTTTCACCTGCCCCCGCTGCCTGCCCCAGTCTTTACATGCCCGTACTTTTCACCTTTGCCAAGTCTCTGCCCAAGAACTCAGACCTCACCTAATCAATGCCCTTAGGAGCAATAGTACAGGCAGTGACACCCTGGATCCATGTATCCTTGACAGGTTTAGATCTGGTCCTCACCCGATCACCAGCCTCCTCAATAAATCTTCTCTTCCTGGGGCAATTTCGTCAACCTGGAAAATCATACAGTCACACCATTCTTAAAGGTGGAGACAGGTCCCTGGCTGGAAACTACTGGCCTATCTCCATTCTCTCCACTCTCCAAGCTCTGGAAAAAGTGGTGGCCTCTCAAATTACTGACTACCTCACCAACTACAACACACTCTGCCCTGAACAGCACGGCCTGTGCTGGCCATAGTACCAGTACTGCCCTCCTAGAGTTCTCAAATTTTCTCCACACCTCCCTAGACTCAGGCTTTCTGGCTGGCGCTGTGTTCATAGACCTATCAAAAGCATTCGACACCATCTCCCATCCCCCCCTTCTGGATGCCCTCGGTCACTCTGGTTTTGCCACTGGGCCTGTCTCCTGGTGCGCCAGCTATCTGTCAGCCCGCTGACAGCGTGTTAAATGTAGCGGACTCACTCTGACATCTGTCCCATCCACTCTGGTGTTCCCCAGGGCTCCATTCTTGGACCCTTACTCTTCTCACTATACCGTAACACCCTATCAGGTTCCTGTACTGGAAAAATATTATTGTATGCAGATGACGCCGTCATCTTTGCCACTGATCGTAACCCAATCGCCCTCCAGGACTCCTTGCAAAGATCCTATAATGAAGCCGAGGGTTGGTTCAAGGAACATAGACTGGTGATAAATCTCAAAAAAACAAAAACCATGATCTTCGCCCAACCACAAAACAAGTCCAGCAACTTCAAACTTCACATACTCTCTAGCTCCAAGTTCCCACTCGAGCAAGTCTACTCCTATAAGTACCTGGGATCTATTTTGACCCCACTATCTCCTTCCATGATCACATCTCAGCTCTTGCCACAGCTGCAAATATCCGGCTAGGCATCTTACACCGGTATAAAAACTGTCTCCCCCCGAGGCCCTCCGACTCGCGGTCACATCATCCATTCTGTCCCTAGTAGATTATGGGCTGCCAGTGTACGGTGCTGATGATCAGACCGCTCTCAACAAAATTTGCATTACACTAAACAAGGCCTGTAGGCTAATTTCAGGGGTCCCTATGCTAACGCACACTTGTCAGCTATATGCAAAAGCCATGTTGCTTGACCTGGATGAACACCTTAGATATCAGACCTGTATCATAACAAAAAAAACTCTCCTTGGACTATCCCCACCGGGTCTGACAGCCACCATCCACCATGCTAAATCACAAGTACATACTCGTACCTCTGGCAAAACCATCCTATCTATTCCCAGGGCCAGGACCTCACACGGTCAAAGAGCCTACTACTACAGAGCCCCATCCTGGTTCAGCCGCTGCCCCTTCTATCTCTGATGCCCCATCGATATCCTGTTTCAAAACCTCCCTACGAAATCACCTATTCAATACTCAAGCTGTAATTGTTACTAGTTTAGCCTTGCTCAAACGCTATGACAAAGCCACCTGTTTGGCTGCTTATGACAACTGAAGTTAGACTGCCTTTAACAATTTATTGTATGCCTCCTCCTGTTTGAGCCAACTTGTATTCCTCATTGTTGTAACATACTGTTGTATTGTGTCTGTCCTTTTGTGACAAGGTACCTTTGCAAACGAGCCTCTGGCTCAAAGGTTTTCAAACTGCTGTTCAAATAAACAAATAAACCTTCTGTTCTGACAAACTGGTGACCCATAATGAGTGAGGTCACAATGCTGGTGACCATGGAGAATGATGTTCTATGTATCACAACTAATACTACCTGGTAGAATACCTTTTAAGTAGCAAAAGGAATAAGAAAAAAAGACATAAAAAATAACAACTAGCTGCTTCAAAAATTTATAACATTTTCTTTCCGCTGTTTTAGCTGCTATTAGCTTTTAAAGGAGCTACAGCAATACCCATACATAGTGTATGGTGGAACATTATGACAATGGAATTAAAGAGCAACTGACACCACTTCTGTTACATTGCAGAATAAGCATACCCTCAGTAAATCTCGTACCAAAAACTAGATTTCTACATTACTTCATTTTAAAGGTATGAGCTATTTTGTAACCTTGATTTCACTACCTCTTCAAAAGTCTGCGTCAGTAGAGCTGCTGCTGATGTCATCTCAGGAACTCACAGTCTAGTACACCCTGTCAGCAAGCTTATAGGACCTGTGTCTCTAAAGATCACATGCAATGGTTTTCACACGTAAAACAGGCAGCACCATTCAATAACATTGCTTTAAAAGCGATGTATGTTTCAGGTTTTGTAATAAAGCTGAAAATATTTTTGAGGTGCCTTTTGTTGAGGTCCTTTTTCCAGGGTTGCTGGATGCTGGGTCATAGCACACTGTCGTGAGGTTTGCAGACTGAATAAGTTTCTGATGTGGTGAAAGGCTGAGATCATTCACACCTATCATTCAATTCAGGCGATTTCTAGGGATGGCAGTTTAAAACAATTATTCCATTTCCTTGTCAATGGGGTGGGAGAGGTAATGCTGTTTGAAACCTTACTAGGAGTTTCTAATTTAGCCAGCCCAATGTTTTCTCTCTGTCAGGCTGTTTTTTTTTACCTAGCTCATCATCAGTAGTTTTCACTGACACAGGCTGTTTTGAACAGGTAGTGAAATCAGGGTTACAAAATAGCTCATAACTTTAAAATGAAGTAACAGAAATTAGTTTTTGGTATGAGATTTACTGGGGGTATGCTTATTCTAATTCTGCAGTGTAGCACTTTTGGGCAGAGTGGTGTCAGCTGCTCTTTAAGTGAAAGCACAATGCTGTTGTGTATGGTTTACAGATGCCAATCATCTGTTGTGTATGGGAATGGTCTACTGCTGTACATGGGGATCTTAGCCAATCAAAATCATATAGCAGAAATGCATTCCACAAATTCTAAAAGTTTACATTTGAAAACTGTGGTTTAGCATGTGTGTTTACTTCAGGTTGTTTGAATGTGTTATGGTTCAATAAATGGAAATTTTGTACCTATCGTAAGTCTTGATCTACTTGGAGAAGTCTCCATCACTCATTCACACTGATGGGATCTCTGAGGCGCTAGGACCCAACAGAGACAAACTTTCTGCAGAGGGTCGTTGCCAGAGATGGAGCTGCGAGGAGCGGCGCCGTAAGCTCCGGCTCGTGCGGCAATGACTATCTTGGCGTTGACCCTCCAACTGCCTCAGTACCTTTTTTTCCAAGGAGGTGCAGCGTAACTAACCTAGAAGGATAACCTAATAAAAAACGGACATACGATAGTCCGGATGATCCGTATAAGAAGGGTCAATAAAGAAGTCTTCACAGCCTAAAGATTGAGGGAGTGAAGACCAACAGAGGTGAGCTCGGGGGATGATGGGTGGGCGTGTGAATGAGTGGTGGAGACTTCGTCCAAGAAGATCAAAATTACAGTAGGTACATAATTTCCATATCTTCCTGGACATAAAGTCACCACCACTCATTCACACTGATGGGAGAGTGCCGAGCTAATAATCCCGAGGCGACAGGAGACCAAGAGCTCACAAATTTAGGACAGAAGTCCATTAAGGATGGTCCTGCCAAGCGAAAGTTGTCGCCTGGCATGGGCGTCAGGGCATAGTGCTTGGCGAGCGATGCACTTAACTCCAGGTAGCCGCATTGCAAATGTCTGCAATGGCCATGTTGCAGATTTCCACCAGAGATGCTGCGACTGCTCTAGGAGAGTGGCGTACCCTCTTCCCTCCAGCTTAACCTGCACCATGGAATAACAGTGGCGAAGGCATGCCACCAGCCATGCTGAAATGCATCTGATATCAACAAGTTGACCCAGCTGGGTCTCGCTGAAGGAAACAAACAGTTGTTGAGCTTTGCAAATTTGTTTTGCTCTATCTAAATAGAACAGCACAGCTCTTTTAACATCTAAAGAATGAAGGGTACGCTCTCCTTCATTTTCGAAGTTCGCGAAGTAAGTAGGAAGGACTGAAGGCTGGCTTAGATGGAATTCTGAAACAACCTTAGGTAGAAACTTAGGATGGGTCCTAAGAACTACTTTGTCCTTATGAAACACAGCATACGGAGGGTCTGTGACCAAGGCATGTATTTCAGAGACCCTGCGGGTCGAGGTAATGGCCACCAAGAAGGCCGTTTTCCAAGTGAGAAATTTCAGCTCACAGGTAGCTAGAGGATCGAAAGGCTTTCGAGTGAGCATGTCTAGTACAAGATTAATGTCCCAGGCTGCGACTGGACGTCTGATAGGAGGTCTGGTATGCAGAATTCCCTTAAGAAACCTCAACTACAGGTAACTGAGCCAGTGACAAGGAAAGTACTGGTTCATGATAAGCTGAAATGGCACAAAGGTGAACTTTGACTGTAGAGTTTTGTAGACCTGAATCTGAGAGGTCTAAAAGGTACTCTAGAACTTTATTTGGAGGGCAGAAAAAAGGATTCAAAGAGCATTTTGCACACCAGACAGAGAAATGCTTCCATTTGGCTGTGTAAGTTTTTCTAGTGGCTGGCTTGCGCACAGCCAAAAGAATATCGGAAACTCTGCAAGACATTGAACCTGTTCACTTCTATCTCTTCAGGAGCCAAACGTGAAGGTGAAGCAATCTCAGACTGGTATGACCACAGGCCCCTGAGTCAGAAGGTTCATCTGAAGGGGAAGCGCTTTCAGAGGGGTTTCCGACACGGGAGCAATGAGGATAATTTTGTCCCCCTGGGACTCGAACTTGAGAAGTACCCTCTGAATTAGAGGAAGAGGAAGAAAGGCGTATATAAAGTGTTTTGTCCACTGCAGCCTGAACGCATCCTGACAGAAAATGCCAGGCCCTGGATTTCTGGAGCAGAAGAGAGGCAGTTTTGTGTTGAGTGGGGATGCAAAAAGGTCCACGTCTAGAGTTCCCCACTCTGCGAATAGTGACTGAACTACGGTTGAGTCAAGAGACCTTTCATGAAGATCTGTCTCCGTTCTGCTGAGGCAGCCTGCCAATCGTTCTGCACTCCCGGCAGGCAGACTGCCTGGATTAAGTCTTGTGCTCCAAGCACCTTTCCAACACTCTCATCGCTTCCCTGCATAGCAGGGAAGAGTGTGTACGCCCTGCTTGCTGATGTAATACATCACTGCTTTGTTGTCCATTTGAAGGAGAATGTTCTTGTGACAGGAATGTCCTTCAAAGCCGGACTGCATAAAGGATGGCTCTCATTTCTAGGGCATTTATATGAAGCTGGGACTCGTCTTGAGTCCACATACCTTGGGTGTGAAGATTCTGACAGTGAGCTCCCCACCCCATCAGGGACACGTCCGTGGTAATGGAGATCTGGTAATCCAGGGGAGCAAAGTGATACCCTTCCAGAAGGTTGTCCTCTTGCGACCACCAGGTGAGCGACATCTTCAGAGGTTCTGTCACCTTGATGAGAAAGGACTGAGGGTGAGTGGTTGGGGACCACTGAGTACTGAGCATCCACTGAGAGGTTCTCATGTGGAGGCGAGCTACCGGTACAGTGAACATCGAGGATGCCATGAGACCCAGCATCCGTTGCATTGAGATAGCTCAAACCAAACCGTTCTCTCTGATGTATCGGGCCATCTGTAGGACATTGCTCCTTCTGTCCTCTGGAAGAAAGGCTTTCAGCAGGAGGTGTCCAGAAGAGTTCCTATAAAAGGAGCTTCTGGGAGGGCTGCAACTGTGATTTCTTGAGATTTAGCAGAACTCCCATGGACGCAAGAAAGTCTGATACCGTGGCTACGGCGTCGAGACTTCCTTGCCTGGAAGGACTTGCTAGAAGCCAGTCGTCCAGATATGGAAACACTTGTATTCCGATCTTTCTGAGATGCGCTGCGAGACTTGCACAACACTTTGTAAAAACTCGCGGCACCGAGGATAGACCAAAGGGCAGGACTCTGAACTGATAATGTTGGCCCAAAGCTACGAATCTTAGGTATTTGTGATGCTTTGGGTGAATAGGGATATGCTGGTAAGCATCCTGCATGTCCAGGGAGGCTAGCCAGTCATGCTGATGAAGTAAAGGTAACAGGGTTCCTATCAATATCATTTTGAACTTCTCCTTGGGAAGAAATTTGTTCGGTTTTCTGAGGTCCAAAATGGGGAGCATACCCCGGGTTTTCTTTGGAACTAGAAAGTAATAGGAGTAGAACCCTGTGTTCCATTGATCCAGTGGACCATTTCTACTGTCCTGTTGTTCAGAAGGCCTTGTATCTCGGAAGCAAGAAGTTCTGACTGAAGTACTGACAACTTGGGCTGTCGTTTGGGGGGACGATCTGGAGGGGTCTCTGAAAGATTGAGTGAATACCCCTTGCGGATTATCCAGAGGACCCATTTGTCCGATGTTATGGACTTCCACCGGTTGTAAAATTGAGTCACACGACCTCCCACCACTGAGGAAGAGTCCCCCTCAGGCAGCTGAGGTGGGACTTGGGCCAGAAACTCAGAAGGCGGCACTGGGCGCTTTGTGCCCTTGTATTTTCTGTTGCATTTTCTTTTGAGGCTGGGGGGTTTGGTTTTTATTAAAACCTCCCCTGCCTTTGCCTCAAAAGGACTGATGGCTGTGAAACTGGTGCTTATTAACACCCCCCGAGAAGGGGCAGGAGCAGGTTGAGCCAATTTAATGGCGGACCTAGTCTTTTGTGTGGCCTCTAGAGCTTGTTCTACTTGAGGGCAGAAGAGATGCACACCGTCGAAGGGTAATGCCATGATCTGTTGCTGGGTATCATTCGTGAATCCTGAAGTGCGCAGCCAGGACTGATGGCGGGTACAAATGCCCACCGCCGCCGCTCGGAAGGCAGTATTGAAAGTGTCCATAGCTGCTTTAACCTGTTGGTTGTTGGACTCGATACCCCTGGTTATGGTTTGAAGAAGAACTGAATTAGCGTCGGACTCCGGTAGAGCTTCTACCATTTGTTTGAGTTAATGTCAAAGAATATACTCATATTGAGAGAAATAGCCCTGGTAGTTGGCAATACGCATACCCAGGGTGGATGCAGCAAAGACTCTCTTACCTAAAGTATCTATCTTACGAGATTCTTTGTTTATAGGTCGAGCTGTAGTAGCCTGAGGAGGATGACCTTATCATTCTCTGCCAAGACTACAATAGGGTCCACAAAGGCTTGGGAGGCCAAAATGGGTCGATCCTTGGGAGCAGCATACTTCCTATCTATGGACTTAGCCCCAGAAGGAATAAGAGTGGGATTATTCCATACCATTTGAGACAGCGTCTCAAAGGAAGGCTGTACCAGGGGAGTTAAATCCATAGGGATGTCTGGGACACGAAGGTATTGGAGCCTTAAAAGCTCCCAGGATCGATATCCGTAGTCTGGAGAGAAAGTGTGAATTCAAATTTTTCAGCAGAGACTTAAATGACAGGTCCTCGACCACAGGCTCTGCAATAGGATTAGATCCCATTCCTTCCACGTCATCACCCAGCCTAAGGACTGGGTCAGGATCAATATCATCTCCTGACAGCCCAGGAGGGACTGTATGGACAGGAAGGGTGAAAATCAGAAGGAAAACAGGAAGGAAAAGGGTTCGGAATCGAGAAGCCCTGACGACTGGAAGACATCACACCAAGTCTCGGCGCCGAACAGCACTGACCCAGCGCAGCGCATGGCACTGACAAAGCCCCCCTTCGCCAAGGATGGCACGGACAAGCCCAACAGTACCGAAAGGCTGCACGGCACCGAGGGCGGCGCCGACAAACCCAACGGTGCCAAGGACAGTGCCGACAGATGCACTGGTGCCGAGGACAGCGTCATGCGACCCGTCAACGCTGATGGCGCCGAAACCAACGTAAGGCTCTGAAACTAAGATTTGAGGAGAAAGAAGGAAGAATACCAGGAGACAGGCATTGGTGTGGCCCCCTGTGCCACAGCCATGTGAGGGGGGAAAACACCTGAGCGCGAAGTCGACGGCACCGAAGGTGGCTCCGCGTGACTAGGGAGGCTCAACTGCCCTACCTGATCCCCCGAAGGGTCCGAGGGCCCCTGAGTGACCGGGCCAACTGCGAAGAGGTCGGTGACCGGAAACAGAAACCAGCGACTCTGAAGGAGGAGACCGGCAAACTGACCCCAATGACCGACTGTTGACGTGCAGACATACCAGAAGGCAACCTCGAGTGATGCCTTCTCTTTTTTGACCTGTGGGCCGAAGAAGAGCTTGAGGAAGAACGGTGCAGAGAATGCAACCGTTTTCTTTTATGCTTCCGGGGGGACCGCCCCTCTTCTCGGGCACTGGACCGTCCGTTGTCAAACCCCCCCCCTCCGGAGAGGGTGGCGGACTGGACCCAGCCCAGCTGACTGAACAGGTTTCATACGAAGTCTCCCTACTGTCACCTGACCCGCTCATGGTCGACTCCGTCAATGTAGGCTGAGACTTCTTTCTTGTAATAAGAATAAATTATAGTAAGCGGTACTTATTCGAGAAATACTACAAAATAATAAACTGAAAACTATGCTGCTAGTTTGAAGTTTGACTCCAGACGAACAACGTCGTCACTGTAAGCGCACTTGATGGCGGGAAAAAAGGAACGAGGCGGTTGGAGGATCGCGCCTTGAGATATTCATTGTCGCAGATGAGCCAGGGCTGCAGCACCATCTCTGGCCTGACCCTCTTGCAAAAGTTTGCTGCGCTGGGTCCTAGCACCTCCGGCGTAGATCCCATCAGTGTGAATGAGTGGTGGAGACTTTATGTCCAGGAAGATCTTGAAAACTTTGATTATGTTTCATTCATTCTTTGGTCTACAGAAAAAAAATATTAATTGAATAATGTCTAACATTTATTAAGCTTAAAAAAGCTTCCTCCATACACTAAAAAATAGTGGATGGGGAAAAAAACACAACAGAACTATGATTCTATCTTGGAATCCTGAGGGCATCAAATCACTCGAGCTTCGCTCTCCTAGTCTGTGATGTCATCAGACTCCTTTGATGAAATCACAGTCCTGCCATGCATGTTTCTCCACCCACTATTCCATACTTGTGTATTTTTGTGCTGGAGAGGGCTATACAGAAGTTGGGAGTTCTGGAAATTAGTATAAACTACCCTTCCATTTAGAGCGGGAGAGTTATGTCACAGGATTGTCATGAAGTCCATAACTCCTAACATTTTCATTGGGAACCTCCTCCTCCTCATTTTACATGTTCTGCCCTCCTGGCTGCCCTGCAATCAGTACCAGTTCCCTGCTCTCACTACTTTCCAGCTCCACCCTTACCTCACGGGTCCTGGAGTAGAATGGAGTGGGGACCTGAGCTTTGCCTGTGACAGGTTATCTTTATTACTCTTTTTTCTTCCACTGTTCTCCTCCCAGAGGATGTGTATGGAGCCTAACAGGATGTACATTCAGTACAGCTTCCACAGAGGCGGAGCCACCTGAGGATCAAACTGAACTGTACATGCCTCCTCATTCTGCAGCATCCTCTCCTGTTGCCAGCATCTCCCTAAGCCAACATGTCTTTCTGTGCCACAAAGCCAGCAGAGGGTAGTAAATCACTGCCTGACACCACCCCTCCTGCCAGTCTTGGGGTGTGACTGTGAGTTGGTGGCATGACAAGCGACTCCATAAAGCTACTGTGCTAACAGGCCAATGACACAGTTCCTTCTTAAAAGGCAGTGTTGGGGTGCTAGAAAGTATGTCTCCATGCCCTGTCACAGTGCACATAACCCTGTAGTCCAGCACACACAATGGTGGACATAGTACCACTGAGAAGCAAGAAGTTCAAAACTCAATCTTAAAAGGATGTAGAGGTATTTGACATTTGCTCTAATTAGACATGCAAATAAAAACAAAAGTAAAATCAGTAAGCGGGATCACATCTGGGGAAGGATTAATGACCAGTAAAAGGACACAAACTGGTGGTGATGGCCAGCAAATGGACACCACTTTGGAAAAGAATATTGGTCCAAATCACCAGAACTGCAGGAACCCACTTGGTCCATGATTATCACTGGAAGTGTGGATAACACTGATAAATAAAATGCCAGAACAACAGGTTTTTTTTTTTAAAGGATTTGATGTTTTAGTCACTGTAAAGCAGTGTTCATGCGAACTGATTCCTATGCTTGCATTCATTTGCAATCCTGGGCCCCAGAAGCTATCCATTCACACCACTAAACCAGTCTCTGTTCACAAACTGGATTAATCAGAAAGGCAAGTCAAACTATTGCACAGTGACAAAGAATGTACTGATGGAAGGGGCTAAAAGACCAGCAAGTCCATAAGCTACAAGCACAAAAAAAGAGGGACAGCTATGCACAGATATCTGTGATGGTACCTGTTCCATACTTGCCATTCTTGAAAGGTGAACTGATAGAACAAGCTGGAATGACTGGGAATGGCCACAGGAAGTCATTATGAAGCTTCTTCAAAGCTGTTACTGAGTCTTCTACTCTGGCAGCCCTGGTCTTCTCTTTGTTCAGCCAACCAATCAGCTCAAAGCCCAGCTAGACATGAAGCAGCCAAGGTCCTTTAATCTGACTTCTTCCAGCAACCGGCGGGCATGCCGCTAAAGCATCATATCAATATACATATGCTCAGCACAGTCGCTGTCCTTACTCCACCTGAAGCAAAACGTAACACTTGTTGTAAGAACCGTTCCAACTGCAGAGACCTTTTCCAGCTGGCAGTAGGTGCCCAAATGCAGAGCAACCTGCGCCCTGCTCCCAGAGAGCCAACTACCTCACCTCTGGTGATGTGCCCAAACCCCAACATAAGCATTCCAGTCTCCCAGGTGGCAGCATAATGTGCAGCAGTCACACCACTGGACCAACCCAAGTATGTCTAATGAGCAGGGGAGTTTTCAGAGAAGAGCACACAAGGGACTGCCCTGTACTAGGGCAGTGGGCCAACAACGGAAAAATGAAATTCAATGTGGATATGTGTAAGGACCTTCACATATGCCCACAGCATTCAGGTCAAGGGGACTATTTAAACAGTAAATATCCAGTTGTAATGGAGCATGAAAAAGACATAGGGGCCATCATTAATGGGAAGCTGAAGCCGTTACACCGATGTGTAGTGGCAGTGGATAAGGCAAATCAAATGCTGGGCTGCATTAAAAGGGATGTAACATATCATGAAACTGATGTAATTCTGTTCTTTTATAGGGCACTGGTAAGGCCACACTTATACGAGTACGGAGTACAGTTTTGGTCACTGCAATACAAAAAGAATAATGCAGCAACCAAGTGGGTGCAGAAGACTGCAACTAAGGGATGCAGAAGTTCAGTTACAGGAAACATTCAGACAAGCTACAAATGTTTTCCTTTAAGAAAAAAAGGCTAAAACGATTCACGATTTTTAAGGGATTGGAAACTGTGACTTGCTCTAACCTACTTTTATGTTGGTGATGACAGTACCAGTGAGTCCACAGAGCTCCTAAGGTGATCCAACAACACACCATGGTCCCGGTGTCAAATGCTGGAGGTCGAGCAGAATGAGACCTGACCATTCACCTCTTTCTCTTGCCCTAAGATCATCATTTTACACCTGATTAATGAAGTCTCCATACTGTGCCTAGACCTAAATCCCGACTGGAGGGCTCACAGATGTCAAAGGCAGAGATATGCCTTGAGCTGCAGAACCACAATTTTCTCAGTAACCTTTCCCAGAAAGGGAAGGCTAGAGAATGGTCTATAATTCACCAAGCAGTCTGGATCCAGAGATGATTTCTTCAGAAGGGGCTTCACCACCTCTTTCAAGGCACTAGGAAATGACTCCTCCGACAGCGAGCACTGGAAATCTCAGTGAACACTAGATCTATGACTCAACACAGCCCACTAAGAGACATGCTGGGCCTGGGTCCAGTTCACAACACGTGCGCAGCTTTGAAATCACCTCACTAACATTTTCCATCCCCACTGGCTAAACTCACTCCAAACAGGAGGAGGAGGATGCTCCTACTGACAGTCATCTCTCCACTCGCGGGGCTATAGGGTACTCTGGATTGAATATGGAGTACTTTTTATTATAATTCATCAAATTAGTATTTGAAGTTATATGTTTTTAAGAAACTTGGTCTTTTGGACATGATTAACATCAATGGTTATGAGTTGATTTTTCCCCCCCGTCATGAGCTGATTTTTTCCCCAGCAGTCAAGTCTAAGAAATCTGGCAGAGCCAAAGGTGGCCTTGCCACGTATATTAAAATAGGTCCAAGTAAGAAAATGATTGATTGTTGGGTATCCAAAACAGACTATATAATTTCAGTATTGAAATGGGATGATACTATATTTATCTTGGCAAATGTTTATATACCACCCGGTTCTTTAATCAACAGTAATTTCCCTAATATATTGGAGAATTTATCTTTGGACCCGGATCAGTTCACTATAAAACTGCCTTCTAGTATTACCTTGATTACTGGGGACTTTAATGCCAGGATTGCCAACTATGACAACCTGGAGAACCTGCAGAAACATGTTTATCTGGACAATATGACCAAAAGAAACAGTCTGGAAGCAAAAAATGACCAGGGACTAAGTTTCAGAATTTTATAGAGAATAACACTACCTTGTACTGAATGATAGGACAGAGGAGACTCCTAGAGAACCCCACCTTTTTTCAGCAAGGGGACAGAGTGTTATTGACTATATTTTGTGTACCCCAGAAAGCTATGCGATATTTAAGAAATTTAGCACTAATGAGACCAGAAAGCGATCATGTCCATTATGCCTACATATTTGTTTTCAAAATCAACAAGATCCCATTGTAGTAGCACAGAATCCCCTGGCCTCACTGACCAGTAGAGGAAAAAACAGAATTATCATCACTGAAAAAAACCTGGAACATGCTAACGGAAATACTGAATAACTCTCAACTGTCATGTGATGTAAACTGTCTCATGCACATGTCAGTCCAGGAAATATTTGTACATACAGAAGCTTTAAATGAAAATATTAGACAAAAAAAATTATACCTCAGGAAAGACAAATACCTGGTTTGATACTTCATGCTATAAAGCCAAAGGGAATCTTGGGAAAATCGTTAAAGAAACCAGAAAAAAACAAAAAAAAAAAAAACAACTAGACCTAATCTAAGATACCTAAATCAAGACAGAAAACAGTATAAAAAGTACTCCAAAAAAACAATGGGAGTATATATTTCTGGTTATTAAAAAAAAAACCAAAAACACTAAAACCTTTTGGAAGTTACTTAGTAGCTATTTGAACTAATGAAATTCACCCATCTCACTATTTATATACCAAAGGACACCTGGGTTGATCACTTTAAAAAAAAAAAAAAAATCTTTTGTAAGGAACTTATAGGGATTCCCAAACAAGATACCAACTTGGCGAACTCAAAAATCTTAAAACAACATATGCTAACATATTTACAAAGATTTTCAAGATTTTTGGTCTCCCTTACTCTCGTTTTTTTCAATATCTGTTTATCCCAAGCATTTATATCCATTTCATGGACAAGTAACATTACTGTCCCCATCCACAAAACTGGATCCTTCTATGACCCTAATAATTTCAGACCAATCAGGCTGCTGGACATATGCTCCAGCATTTTTGCTAGGATATTACTGACAAAATTTCAAAGTTGAGTAGGCCACACAAGTCCCCTATCTATGTACCATGTGGGTTTTAGAGTAAACCATTCTACAACTGACAACCTATATGTTATCACTCACTCACTAGATAAATACATTAACATAAGGAAATCAAAGTTATTTACCCTTTTCATGGATTTTTCTGCCGCTTTCGATTCAGTAAACAGACAGACATTGTGGGGCACGTTCTTTGACAAAGGACTCCCCTTAGAACTTCTTTTTCCAATATACTTTACTCCACACTAATACAAGCACAGCTATTATATTTCACAACCAGGGTAATCGCTCAGAAATTTTTAACATGAATAGTGGAGTTAAACAGGGATGCCTATTGGCTCCTCTGTTATTTAGTCTCTACATAGAGCATCTCCTTTTATTTCAAGATGATTTTCCTCTAGATCTACCAAAAATAAACACAATCCCTGCCACATTCTCGCTTACACAGCTGATCTGGTATTGTTCTCTTTATCAAAGCAAGGTCTACAGCAGAAAATAAATATTTTAAAAAGTAAGTGTGATGCTCCCAGCTTAAAAATAAATCTCAAGAAAACTAAAGCTATGATTTTTAGAAAAAAACTTAACCTCCCATAGATTCTATTTAGATAAGGACCCTATAGAATTTGTCCCAGCATACACATATCTGGGTATTCAATTAACTTCTAACTGTAAATGGACTAAACATCTTAGAGAACAATGTAACAACAAAACATGCAGCAAAAACATTGTTGCGTTTTAATTTTAAATATGGTGGAAACTCTGTAGTGCCAGCTCTCACGGCTGAGGAGGCAAAATTAAACCCCATCACTTTGTATTGGGTAGAAGTTTGGGGATCAAAGTATTCCGTTAATCTGGAGGTGCCTTTGCTATATTACTATGAATCCTCTTTAAAGTCCCTACAGCTACATATTCTGCCATAGGATGCGCAGAACTAGGCAGAATTTCGATTTCTTCTTTGGCTGGACTTAGACTAGCGTCGTACTGGCCAAAGATTATTCATAAATCTTTGAATATTCTTCCACTTACCTGCCTACAGGAAAAAGATACACTGGCATAACATGGGTATTGTCTCTCCTTGGTTAAAAACTCTGTTGACAATCCTAGAGAAGACTAATCTTACTCATTTACGGAAGGACTACCTTAGAAACACTGTCATCTCGGAACAGTATAAGATGACTATGAAAAGAAAGATATAGCAACTGGTGCAGAAATTAGATATGGCTACAGTCAAATCTCAGAAACAGGCTCCATGGTATAGAGCGACAAAATAACTCATGGGATTGAAGATTATTTATTATTACCTTTACTCCATTTACAAGGAGATGGATAACCTGGACACGTTTTGACCTAGTCACTTCTAGGCATATGTTCTTTAATAAGAGCTCAGATAAAGACAGGATATGCCTGTGTAATACAAGGGTTTCAAGACATAATTTGTCACATTATTTATCAGTGCCCTTTGTACAGTATAAGCAGAACTGCTATTTTACAGGATTTTCTAGCAAAGTATGCAATGTAAACTATGGCGCAGTGTTCATCCTATTACATCCTTTGATAGTAAAGATGCTGAAATGATATGCCTTTGTAGGAACTGTAATTAAAGGTAAAAAAAAATGAAAAAACACTTAATTGGAGGAGTATAATTTGATTCCTAGACATTATTGGTACCCTGATATAGAGTTGATGGTCCACGTAGAACATATTTGCACTATTTTGTACGCTGTATTTTTATACTAAAAAAGGTTTTAATGTTTTTTTTTTAAAACTTTATGTTTATTGTTTTCACAAGAACATAGTTATTTTCCTAACAATCAATCTAGCATTCAAATTAATAAGCATGAGAGCGCCACTTCTCAATACAATTGATGTGTGCATTGAAAGTTATAAGATACATCAATGGGGAGTAATTCTAAACAAGAAAGAA
Organism: Neoceratodus forsteri; assembly: GCA_016271365.2. NCBI lineage: Eukaryota > Metazoa > Chordata > Ceratodontiformes > Ceratodontidae > Neoceratodus > Neoceratodus forsteri. The sequence continues at coordinate 817,392,716 of CM057453.1, read as the reverse complement.
AACATTTTATAGCAAAAAGCTGTTACAGAACCCATGAGCAGTATGGTGATACTTTAAAGTTATATTGTTTGCAAAGTCTCCAGTTCCTAACCCTACCAGAGGGTATGAATACTTGTATTCACCATGTAAGTTTTCAAATTAGTACACCAGAATGGTGTTCACCTTAGAGCTGTTGCTCTTACTTGATCTCCGTAGGTCTTACAGGCTCCAGACTAACCAGTCTCATCCCCAGACAAAATATTATCCGAAATTGCATAAGCAGCGAAATCTTTAAACATAACAACATTTTAAGTATCGAGCAGTAAAAGCACTCTCTTACCTCCTAAGTGCAGCAACAGACTACAATTAGTATTCATTTTAAATTTAATACAAACATCCAACACTCCGAGAATTTCAGACAGTTTGTTTTAAATTGTTCGGTAGAAACAAGGGAATTTTAACAAAAGAGTTTGATCGGGAAAACTCTGTCCTTAAAAGTACCTGACTCATCTCAACACATTTAGAGAGGCACTTCATGTTTGATCATCCTCTTCAGATCCCAATTCATCATTCTGACGCCTACAAATACAATCTTGGGTGTTCCTCTGGGCCCATTTCATGGCATCCGTAACATCTGTGAAGACAAAAACCTTCCCCAGATGGGCAATACGCAGCCTCGCTGGAAAGATTAGGCATGTGAGATTCCGGCCTCTCTCATTATGGCTCGGACCCCATCGAAGCTCTTACTCCTCTGCCGTGTGGCATAACTTAAATTGGGGAACATCTTGATCTGTAGGCTATCCTGCAGTAAGGATCTCTTGACTCTGGCCAGGGCTAACAAACGATCTCTTGAGCCCACTCCATCCGTGACCACCACTACTGTCCTCGGGGCTTCAGGGTTTTCAGGTCGACCCCTCGGACTGATGCGATAAGCTTTTGGAAGCGCTGTACTTCAAGAAGCACTTCCTCTCCTAATTGCTGAGTAAACCAGTCTCTTAAAAACATTAGAAGATGATCTCCCTCGCAGCCTTCCGGCAATCCGATGAGGCGCAAATTGTTGGATCTCGCTTGGTTTTCCAAGGTTTCTAATTGAGATGAGAATTTTCCTTTATTGTCTTGACTGCTGTATCCATTGCAGATTCCACTGTCTTTTTAGCTTCTAAAGATGTGGTAGCAATCGTATCGATCAGGGTCTCCACAGCTGTAACCCTGTGAGTAAGGGCATCAAACTTGTTTGACAAACCGGTAACTGATTTAATTAGTACATTCAATTCAGCCCCTAAGGTTTGCAGCGTTTCAGTTGGAGTCTCCTCAGCTTGTTCTTGGTCTTGGGCCTGTGACGCCCCCGTGGAGGGAGCTCCCGCTACATTTTGGTAATTGTTCCTTCCCTTGTCTCTCTGAGGATGTGGCATTTTAATTATTGAAACTTCTGAAATAATATTTCTCTGTTTTAATCGAAATTTGACCGTCGATAATGTTCAATAAATTATATTTTTGAAGCTGGATTCGAGACTCTAAAGACCCACGTCCATATAGCTCGGGCTCCACAACACCCCAATATGTCTCTTTTAATGTTTGTACATTGTACTGTCCATAATCTATACTGGATGATCATTAAACTGATGATGTATTTGTATTTGAGAAAAGTAAAAGAAAAGAAAAATTTAAAAACCCTGTAGCCCTCCTTAGTTGGCCAGGGCTAGTCTTATAATACCCCTCTCAAAGCCCTAGTCATCTCCAATCCAACATCCCTGCCAATCACCTTATGCAGTGATCCTGAAAAATAAAAGTTGTTGAGTACTGGCATTAGCCAGACCAGCTTCTCACTGCCCCAGCCTAACTGGGCCATTCATAAGAGGTAAGAATATCTTATGAACACCAATCCATGATTGTGGAAGGAATAATAATAGTGATAATAGTAGCATGCCTCCAGATGAAGACCTTTATGGTTGAAGAGCCGAGCATTTGTTTTCACGTCCTCCTGTTAGTTATTCTGTAGAAAGCTCACAATATGTCAAAAGAACAGGTTACTCACCTGTAACAGTAGTTCTAGGAGTGGTATATGTCTTATTTTTTATTTTTATTTATCAAGTCTAGGATTACAAATACCATTTTGCCTTGGCTCTTTACAAGCGTTCACGTCAGAAATACAAATTATGGGGAACATCAAGACAGACATTACAACAATGTGGACATTGCAAACAGAGTACAGATTAATACAATTCAAGGGTAGCATTGTAACAAGGCAGCCAGCAGCATTTGTCTGAAAATAGACAACAACTCAGTTGTTCATCCACACTCTTTAGCATGTCCCTTTCCCTTTAAATCTATGAAAGTCTTCAAGTTGGCTCCTCCCACCACCCGGTGGTAAATACCTCGGCTCAGCCCCACGACACCAGATCATAGTTCGCTGGAAGCAAGGTGATGCCTAAAGCCGGAGAAGTCGGGTGGGTGCATGTGGATCAACAACATATACCACTCCTAGAAAGTACAGTTACGTAAGAACTTACCGTAACAGTAGATCTTCGAGAACAGCTCTTGCAGCAGGTTACACCATTAGGACTGAAGCCGTCAGGCGTCAGGACCCCACGGAAATCTTCTAGCTAGCAGTCTTCAGCGGGGACCACCTCCGACGTCGGTCCCGCCCCCGACGTCAGGCATAGTACATAAGGAGGCGGTCCCGCCAGAAATACAGGTTACTCACCTGTAACAGGAGTTCTAGGAATGGTATATGTTGTTCATCCACACTGTCTGGCAGGTATCCTTGCCGCTTTAAATCCTGCCGGAAGGTCTTCAAGCTGGCTCCTCCCACCCACCCGGGTGGTAAAACTCTTGGCTCCGCCCCATGACGCCAGATCTGGCCCGCTGGAAGCTCAGGTTGTGCGTCGAAGCTGGGGAGGTCGGGTGGGTCATGTGGATGAACAACATATACCATTCCTAGAACTCCTGTTACAGGTGAGTAACCTGTATTTCTAGGGACATGGATATGTTGTTCATCCTCACTGTCTGGCAGACTCCTAGCAGTTCTCCGGGAGGAGGGAGGCAAGGCGCACACCCCCTACTTAGGGAATAATGACTGGAGAACTGAGGCCCCAAAACCAGCATCCCGGCGTGACTCAAGGTCGATGTGGTAATGGGTGATGAAGGTGTGTGCTGACTTCCAGGTAGCAGCCCTGCAGATTTCCTGGATAGGGACATCCTGGAAGCAGCCACCGATGCAGCAGTATGGCGGGTAGAATGAGCTCTTATCCCTCTGGGAGGCTCCATGCCCGCAACCTATAACAGAGATCTATGCAGGAGGTGACCCACCTGCCTATAGATCCGCTTGGCTGCAGGTCTGCCAGGTGCAGCTTCAGCGTGGGTGACAAACAGCTGGCGGAACCTCTCCCAATTTCAGCCATCGCTCCTTATAGTAGCGGCCCCTTCTAGGGTCCAGAGTATGGAGCCTATACTGCCTCCCGAGGTGTGACTGGGGTAGAACACCGCAGAGTCAACACCTGGTTAAAGTGAAACTCCGGACACCACCTTCGGAAGGAATTTCGGTGGGGCGCAGGACAACCTTGTCCCTGTGGAAGACCTGGTAGGAGACTCGATGCAGGCGCCTGGAGCTCTCCCATCCTTCTGGCTGACATGATAGCCACCAAGAAGGCGGTCTTCCACGACAGGTGAGAGGATTCACACCTGTGCAATGGTTAAGATAAACTTGCCCATGAGCTTTGCCAGTACCAGCAGTAGATCCCACGGAGGTGGAGGTTCTCGCACCGGAGGGGAAATGTGATCAAGGCCTTTGAAAAAGCGCTAGACCACCATCTCCTGTGCCACTGACTGCTTCCCGGCCCACGCCTGGTAAGCAGAGATGGCTGCCAGGTGCACCTTAAGGGTCGTCGACCTAAGCCCTTGCTGAGAAAGGGACCAAAGGTAGTTCAATATGCTTGCCAAGGAACAGGAGAAAGGGTCCAGGCCCTTGCCGACATCGCTCTCCTCCTTGAGAAGGAGGTGATAAGAGAGGTGGTGGACCCTCCCTCAAACCCGGGGTTCGTGTCCAGGTACTTCCTGGTTCTGAAACGGACAGGGGGATGGCACCCCATTCTCGACCTACACGACCTAAACAAGTTCCTAAGGTCTCGAACCTTCAGGATGGTCACTCTGGCTCAGATAATACCATCCTTGGAACACGGCGTGTGACTCCTTGTTGGGAGGTTTGTCCACGTCCCTAGCATTCCTGGCGCGCCGGAAAACGCTGTCAGTAACTAGCCCCTCGGCTGAGGGGTGTTTTTGGACAAGGAACCGGTAGGGACCGCATACTTCCTGGCCATCCTGGCCGAGGGCGCAGGACAGGAAGCAGGGCGCTGCCAGAGCTCCAAGGCCGGGCCCACTACGGCCTCGGCCACCGGAAAGGCCTCCGTAGGGGAATCCCCTGGGTCCAGTATCTCTGTGAGGGGATACCTGGCCCACTTAGACACAGGTTCGAGCTTCATCCCGGTAGACTCTGAGATGAGCCAAAGCAATCCCAGATAAGGCGAAGGGCTACTCGTCCATCGACTGACCTCAGAGGACTCCAAGTCTACTCGCCTGGAAAGGGAGGAATCGCGTCGGGACTCTGAAGAGTCCAAAAGAGCTGCCTCGGGCCTGAGCCACCCTTCACCTGCCGAGGTCGATCGGGAGTGAGGGTAACAGACAGCCTATGGGGCAGTCCCTGAGCCGACCGAGAGTTCTGGGTCGGAGCACCAAATAACGGCTGTGGAGGCGGAGGTTCCACCGGAATCGGTGGAGCAGCTGGTTTTGGCCGAACAACCGTCCTGGGAACAGGCTCCTCGGGTAAGTCGAGGGGTTGTTTCGGCCGCTCCGGTGACAGCCACTTAATGGCCGGGGAAGGCGACGGCATCAGCTTGTTCCCGGTCAGAAGGAGCTGTTGCCACATGAGGTCCTCGTAATAATCTCGACATAACTTGCGTCGTAGCCTCCCTCATCCGGAGGAGGAGGACGAGGACGGGCGGGCGCCGGCCATCACGGGTGCCGGTGACCGCTTATGACGGCGGGATCGGGCTGGACCACTAAGAAGTCCGAGACCGAGACCTTGGCTTTTCCGAGGAGGGTGCGGGGAGGATGGGTGGAACCGCTCCCCCTCGGCTCGGAGGGTTCACCGAGGGCTCCGGAACGGAGGCACTGGAAAGCCCACAGGATCCTCAACTCCCATCAGGGGAACCGTGAGAGGATTGTCGATTGCCGCCAACCCGTCCAACGGTCGAGAAAGATCTCGACCGCGCCGACGGAGTCTCGGTCAACTGACCTGACGGGGACACTGTGAGACCAGTGGCGAGCAGATGATCGACTGAAGTCAATGGCCGACAACTCGGGAGAGGGACCTTTCCCGCTCCCAAGAGCGTCGACGGAGGGACTTACCCTTGTCTTTCTTTTGGACCGAGAAGAAGGTCCAGCAGGCGTTGTCCCTCTCCTCTAGTGGAAGGGACAGACAAAACTCATAAAGGAAGCTGTATAAGAGGAACCCAGGAGAGCAGGATAAATGCAGCGGTCGAGGGAAGATGCGGCCACTTTTGCGCCTCCTCTTGACGCATCATCTGCTCTAGCTGATCCGCAGACCCGCCGCCATGGAAACCGCCCGACCGGGCCTCTTTTGACTTCACGGAGGAAAACGTTTCTCAAGGCGCCCCAGTTGTAAGCGGGCATACGGTCTTCGAGATGTAGGCTGAGAAGGAAGAGCACAGGTCGCAAGCCTGCGGGTCGTGCTCAAGGCCTAAACAGTAGACACAAGTGGAGTGCGGATCCGTCCGAGACATCTTCTGCCCGCAAGGGCATCTCCGAAAACCGGGAGTCGATTTGTCCATCGCAGCCGCGAGGGATAGAAGACCGAAGTCTAGAATGCAAAAAACTTTTAAATTCGGAAAACCAAAGAATTAGGAACCAGTCTTATACGCAGAGCGTTAAGGAGGGAACCTGAGCTTCCAAGCGGTAAGGAAGATCTGGCGTCATGGGGCGGAGCCGAGAGTTTTACCACCCGGGTGGGTGGGAGGAGCCAGCTTGAAGACCTTCCGGCAAGATTTAAAGCGGCAAGGATACCTGCCAGACAGTGTGGATGAACAACATATCCATGTCCCTAGAATCCCCTGTTCTCCCGCGGGAGACTTCCGGCCGCTGGATGACATCAGAAGAGGAGACCGAGGACTCACCATCAGATGGCCAAGACTAAAGACAGACCTTTCCAATCCGAAGGATGGGTGTTAGGTTAGAACCTACTTCCTCCAAGGGGGAATGCTGGGCAGGAAGGTACCTGCTGCAAGAGCTGTTCTCGAAGATCTACTGTTACGGTAAGTTCTTACGTAACTGTACTATCTTCTTTGAGATACAGCTCCTGCAGCAGGTTACACCATTAGGACGTTTCCCAAGCAATGGCAACATTGTAGAGCCATCGGGAGGAGGAAAGACAGAGATTAAGGCCCCTTCTGAGCCTAAGACAGAAGTCCCTGGAGGACGGCTAGGCCAAAACCAGCCCTTCGCCTTGAGGCGATGTCCAGGCTATAATGCCTGATAAAAGTATGCACCAAGCTCCAGATGGCTGCCGCACAGATAGCTGAAGTGGACACATTCTTCAGTGCTGCGAAGGGGGTAGCCACTCCTCTGGTGGAATGGTCCTTGACCGCTCCTGGCAAGGGTTTTCTGCATTTGTCATAACAGAAAGAGATACACTGAATGAGCCAGCGTGAAAGGGTCTGCTTCGAAATGGGGGCCCCTTTCATACTCTCAGAGAAGGATACGAACAGCTGCTCCGCTTTCCGGTGCTGTTCAGTTCTGGTCAGATAATATCTGAGACACCTGTGAACATCCAGGGTGTGAAGCAGTGCTTCTCCTCGACTGGTGTACTTGGGAAAGTACACTGGTAAATCGATGTCCTGATTAAGTGTAAGGGCTGAAACCACCTTAGGCAGGAATTTAGGATTTGTCCTCAGGGATATCCTATCCTGGTGGAAAATTAAATAAGGCTCTTTACACATGAGAGCATGTAATTCGGAGATTCTTCTCGCCGAAGTAACAGCAACTAAAAACAACGTTTTCCACGACAGAAAACGTAGCTCGCAATCCGTGGCTGGTTCAAAGGGTGGCAGTGTAAGCTGCTCCAGGATGATGGGCAAGTCCCAAGGAGGGACAGGACCCTTAATGGGCGGCCTAAGGTGGAGGACCCCCTTTAGAAAGGCACGAGTAGCATCCAACTGGGCCACCATGCGATGGCCTATGGGGGCATGATAAGCTGAGACTGCACAAAGGTGCACTTTTATCGAGGAGTAAGCTAGCGTGGATTGAAAAAGGGAAAGCAAGTACTCCAGAACCAGCTTCTCAGGACAGTCTAAGGGTGAGAAGCCGCGTGTTTGAGTCCACAGGCAAAACCTGCGCCACTTCATGGCGTATGTTGCCGGTTTTCTGGCGGCAGAAAGCACTTCTGCCACCTCTTGCAAGACCCCGTGTCGCATTATGGCTATGTCTCTAGGAGCCAGGCACGTAGGTTCAATGAATGCAAGTCCGGGTGGACTAGTGAACCCTCCTCCTGAGACAACAGGTGGGAGCCGACTGGCAAGTGAAGCTGAGGTTTCCGGGACAACTGACTCAGAAGCGGGAACCAAATTTGCCTGGGCCAAAAAGGCGTTATCAAAATAAGCATTGCGTGCTCCCTGCGAAGTTTGAGAAGGACTCTCTGGATCAACAGGAAAGGAGGGAAGGTGTAGAGGAATCTGCCTGCCCAGGAGAGGGACAACGCGTCTCGTCAGAAAACACCAGGCCCTGGATCTAGCGAGCAAAAATTGGGCAGTTTTGCGTTGGATGGGGACGCGAATAGATCAATTCTGGAGTGCCCCATCTGTGAAACAGATCCTCTGCCACCTCCTGTAGAAGTTCCCACTCGTGGACCCTGGCCTGGGAACGACTCAGGCTGTCTGCGACAGTGTTGTCCACCCTAGGAACATGAACTGCAATGAGGTTTGCACCGTGTCATATTACCCATTCCCACACCCTCATGGCCTCCCTGCAAAGGGGGTAGGAGTGTGTGCCTCCTTGTTTGTTGAGGTAATACGTCACCGCAGTATTGTCTGTTTGTAACAGAAGAGTGCTCGGTGGAATCTCCGACTGAAAGGCTTGCAGGGCATAAAGGACTGCCCTCATCTCCCAATATGCTGATATGGAGATGAGCTTCCTGGGTAGTCCATGTTCCCTGAGATCTCACCCCATTCAAGTGCGCTCCCCACCCCAGCCCTGAGGCGTCTGTGGAGAGTGTTATCACCGGGGACGGTGCTGTGAAGTGAACCCCCACAGAGAGGGTTCCTGGATCTAGCCACCATTGCCAGTCCTGAATCACGGCGCTCGTGATTCTGACTGGATGCTGCAGATGGTCTTGCCTTTGGTCCCATTGCACTCTTAACATCCACTGGGTTACCCGCATGTGGAGTCTTGCCATCGGGACTGTTGGAATGGCCGCAGCCATGTGCCCGAGCAGGCGAAGGACCAATATGGCTGGGACGGTCTTCTTCGCTGATAGGTCCCTTATGAGGGATCGGATGCGTTCCGCTCTGTTTTCGGGAAGAAAAGCTTTCCCCTTGACGGTGTCCAGAACTTCCCCTATGAACTGCAGTTTCTGGGACGGTACCAGGAGAGACTTCTCATAGTTGATTAGAATGCCCAGAGCCTGAAAAAAGGGCCTGAGTATGCTGAATGGCCATCAGCAATGCCTCCTTGGAGGAGGCCATGAGAAGCCAGTCGTCCAGGTACGGGAACACATAGTGGCCCTGTCTCCTCAGAGACGCTGCCACGACTGCCATGCACTTGGTGAATACCCTGGGTGCTGATGACAGCCAAAGGCGCTCAGAACTGATAATGGCGGCTGAGAAACTCGAAGCGCAGGAACCTCCTGTGCGCTTGAGCAATAGGGATGTGCAGGTAAGAGTCCTGCATGTCCAAGGACGCCAAGAAAGCGTCCTTCTTCAGCATGGGGATTATTCCTGGGAGGGTCACCATGCGGAAGCGCTTGTAAATGACCGACATGTTGAGGTCACTGAGGTCCAAGATTGGATGGAGGTTCCGTTTTCTTTGGAACCAGGAAGAAGTGTGAACAGTAACCTGCTCCTCTCTGGTTCCCTGGAACGTGCTCCAAAGCTTCTTTCTGTAGAAGCGTGAGCACTTCCTGCCGTATGAGCAGGGCGTGCTGACCTGAATAACGGGAGAGCAGAGGAGGCCTTGTGGGAGGGTTGTCTACAAATTCTATATAATGGCCTTTTTCGACCAACTGTAGCACCCACCTGTCGGTGGTGATCGACTGCCACCCTGGTAGGTGGTCTGCATTGCGACCCCCCACCTTCGTTTCCCATTGATCCTGAGGAGGGGCGGGGGCCGGGAAGGAGTCATGCTGTGGCAGCACTGGATCCTGCAGGGGTTGGGCCGACTTGGTAGCTCGTTGGCCTCTGCCTGAGGATGTCTTGGCCGGGGCTTTCCGAGAGAAGGAACCCCTCTGTTGCTGGCTGGAACGAGTTTGTTGCCTTTGGATCTAGCTGCGAGAGCGACTCTGGTTCCTACGAAAGGAATTAAGTCTAGATCTGTACATGGCATGGACAGATCTAATAGCCTTCCCGCTTCCTGCAATTTGGTGATCACCTTTCCAAGGCTTCACCAAACAGAACTTCGCCATAGTAAGGAGTGTCCATGATTTTTCTGGACGTCCGCGTAAACCCAGAGACACGGCATGAGTGTCTCCGGAGACACGCCTGAGGCTGCCCTGGCGAAGAGTCCGCAGAGTCGTATGCGGCTCTGAGCACCTGGGTCCCCACATCTGAACCCATATGGAGGAGTTGCAGGAGTTCCTCCTTTTGGCCACCGTCTGGCAGTTTCTCCACCAGGTCCTGTCCCTGTTCTCACAACGCGTTCTGGAACTGAACCATGTGGGTGAGGTAATTCAGTGATCTAATGGCTCAAGTCGCGGCCGCGTACGTGCACCTGCCCAGCACGTCCAACTGCTTGGACTCCGGGTCCGGTGGCTGTGTGCTCAAATGTTGCGGTTTCTGAGACCGGTCATGAGAGGCTGTAATGACCAGGGAGTCGGCTAGAGGATGGTGAGCCAGGTACTGGTCCTCCCTTGGGGCCTTGTACAGGCGGTCAGCCTTCTTCGGCATTGCCGGGGTCGAATGTGGATGCTTCCACGCTGCCTTGGTGATGTCCACCAAGGGTGGCACTACCACAGGCTTGGGGTCTTTTTGCCGAAGGTAGCAGGCAAGGCGTAGTCTTTCCGGGTCGAGTTCCTCGGCATCCCATCCCATGTTCTCCTGAATATGACTCATTATTTCGGATAACGAGGGGTCATCCGGAGGAGGCCTAGGGAGGTTGCGTGGGTCCGGAGATGAGATGCTGATTGGTGAAGGAGACCTGGAGCATTCAGAGATGTCAGATCTGGAACCCTCCGTGGACGGTGAATACCGGCGTCTTCTGGGTCTCTTGGGGCTGGGTGACCCTGAAGAGGATCTTGACAGAGGCCTTCTGTTCTCCAAAGATCTACCCCTAGGAGGTGCTGTTGGCTCCTGGGGGGAAGGTGCTTGTTCTGCTGACCCCTTGGGTGAAGGAGGGGGTGCAGGCCTCGGGGTGCACAGCGGTGAGGAGGAGGCTGCATGGTGACCACATCCTTTTAATGGTGTCCCACCAGAAGGTGAAGAGCTCCTTCACTTCTGACAAGTTTAGGCCCGACGATGGACGGGCGCTGGTGGCCTGTCATCGGGGCCGGGCGCGGCTCCCGTGGGTCTCTGGTTCTGGAGAGGGTTCCGTGGGAGTTCGCAGGTCGGGATCGCCCACCTGGTTTTCAGGCTGGGTAGACTCCTCCTCCGACAGCGCCGACTGACCGGCGCCGGTAGGCGGTGGTGTGGTCCTCCTGACTGCGGTATCTGGCGCGGTCCCCACGCATCCTGAGGGCGAATGCCTGACCGGGCGATGGGTGACGACGAGTCGCCGGTTCCCTGGAGTGCTTGTGTACCCTGGCCGACGTCAGGTCCGGCGTCCTCTTAAGGGAGGTCAGCTCTTGGTCTTGCGCTGGGGTGGCGGTGGTAGGGAGACTGACCAGACGTCGGAGGCCGAATGCTGGGAAGAAGACTTGTGGGACTCCCCAGACCTGGACGAGGCCTTAGCCAAGGAAGCGGGCCTGGAGGTCTTGGCAGGCCGCAGAGTAGAGGAACCACTGCTCGATTTGACCACAACTGGGGGAGGCTGAGAGCGGGCCCTCGACGGAGAGCGGTCTGACCTGGAGCCGGAGCTGCGGGAGTCCGAGGCCCTGGAGGGGGATCTGGGTCTCACCTTCTCCCGGTGCTTCTCATGGTGCCTGTGTGACTTCCCTGAAGATTCCCCTTTGGAGGAAGGTTCCATGGCCTTAAGTTTTTCTTCGAGGAGGAAATCCTGGAGGGCCTTTTGTTGGCGGATTCTCGTTCGGCTGTTAAAGCCCTGACAGAAGGAGCAAGCCTGGGTGTCGTGGTCTGGGCCCAGGCAACGACGCAAGGCTGAATGAGTCTTTGAAAGGAATCTGCTTCACAGGCACACTTGAAGAATGGCCCTCCACTGAAGTTGGAGAGGACATCAGAAAAAACGACTGAAGAGAGATGAATTTGCAAAGTTTGAAAGTTTTCCTGGTCGTCGCGCGCTAGAACTAACAGAGAGGTCCAGACTTGCAAAGTCGACGGCGGGAAAGAACTAGGGATTCTGGCGGGACCGCCTCCTTATGTACTACGCCTGATGTCGGGGGCCGGACCGACGTCAGAGGCGTCCCCGCTGAAGACTGCTAGCTAGAAGATTTCTGTGGGGTCCTGACCTGACGGCTTCAGTCCTAATGGTGTAACCGCTGCAAGAGCTGTGTCTCAAGAAGATCTACTGTTACAGGTGAGTAACCTGTTCTAGGAGCGAGTATATGTTGTTCATCCACACTTTTGGCAGACCCTAGCAGTTCTCTGGGAGGAGGGAGGCAAGGCACACACCCCCTGCTTAGGAAACAAAGATTGGAGAACTGAGGCCCCAAAACCAGCATCTCGGCGTGACCCAAGGTCGATGTGGTAGTGGGAAATAAAGGTGTTTGCTGACTTCCAGGTAGCAGCCCGACAGATTTCCTGGATAGGGATGTCCCTGGAAGCAGCCACCGACGCAGCCGTATGGTGGGTAGAATGAGTTCTTAACCCTCTGGGAGGCTCCTTGTCCACCAACTCATAGCACAGACCTATGCATGATGTGATCCATCTTGCAATGGTCCGTTTGGCTGCAGGTCTGCCAGAAGCGGCTTCAGCATAGGTGATAAACAGCTGGTGAACTTCTCCACGAATTTCTGCCGTTCTTTCCTTATAGTAGGAGAGAGCACATCTCAGGTCCAGAGTATGGAGCCTGTTCTCGGCATCCGAGGTGTAGTTAGGGTAGTATACCGGCTGAGTCAACACCTGATTAAGGTGAAACTCTGAGACCACCTTCGGAAGGAATTTCGGGTGGGGGCGCAGGACAACTTTGTCCCTGTGAAAGACCAGATAAGGGGAGTCGACCGAAAGCGCCTGGAGCTCCCCTGTCCTGACTGATATGATAGCCACTAGGAGGCTGTCTTCCACAAGTGTGAGAGCTCACACTTGTGCATGGGTTCGAATGGCTTGCCATGAGCTTTGCCAAACCAGCAAGAGATCCCACAGAGGTGGAGGTTCACGCACCAGTGGGGATATATGATCCAGGCCTTTGAAGGCGCCGACCACTGTCGCCTGTGCCAATGTTGGCTGACCGCCCATGCCCGGTGGCAGAAATGGCTGCCAGGTGCACCCTAAGGGTGAGGACTGCAGACCCCCTTTGGAGAGAGACCAACGGTAGTCTAGAATGTTAACCACAGAGCAGGATAAGGGGTTCAGACTCTTACCCTGACACCAAATGGAAAATCTCTTCCATTTGAAGGCATAACATTTCCTGGTCAATTCCTTGCGAGATGCCCCCACCACCGTGTAGACATCCTCGGAAAGACCCAGAGCCAGGAACTCTAGCTGCTCATGTACCAGGCTGTAAGGTGCAGGGACTGAAGGTCCAGATGGAAGACCTTCCCCTGGTTCAATGATATCAGGTCCGGGCATGAGCAAAGCCGCTCCGGGGGCCTGCAGCTGAGGCTGAGGAGATCTGAGTACTAGAATTGGCGCGGCCAATCTGGGGCTACCAGAATCACCCTCACCTTGTCCCTCCTCACCTTGAGTAACACCTTGTGGATCAAGGGAAATGGAGAGAAGGCGTAGAGGAGGCCTGGGGTCTACAGCCTCGAAAAGGCAGTCCCCTGCAGCGAGTGCTGAGGGGGTGGGCATGGTACAGACTCAGCTTGGCATTCTCCCTGGAGGCAAACAGGTCCACCAACGGTTTGCCCCAATGGGAGAACAGACTGTAAGCTACCTCTGGATGGAGGGACCACTCCTGGATGTCTGGCCTAGGCGACTGAGAGCATCCGCCAGTTGGTTGAGACTCCCTGCCACATGGATGGCTGGAGATCTGCCTCCAACCGTTGACGAGGGTCCAGATGCGGGCCCTCTTTGCACAGCAGGCGGGAGTGCGTGCCGTTTGTTGAGGTAGTACATGGTCGTGGTATTGTCCGCCTGGACTTGAACCACTTGATCCCAGAGCTGAGGAGCTAATGCTGACAGTGCCAGTCTGACTGCTGTGAGTCCAACAGGTTGATGTGGCATCGGACTCCTCAGGGTCCAGAACCCGGGGCCCTGTTGTCCCCTGTGGGCTCCCCAGCCCATGAGAGAGGCATTGGTCATGAGGACGACCGTCAGCTTGGGGCGGACAAACGGGATCCCTTCCTGCAACCGTTCTGGGACGGTCCACCACTGGAGAGCGTCCCACATCTTCTAGGTTACTGTGATCAGCTGGTCGAATTGACCACGGCGCTGAATCCACTGGGCGGCCAGCTCCCATTGGAGGGGGCGCATGTGCCACCTGGCCCAATGGACCACTGAGGTGCATGCCACCACGTAACCCAGAAGGCGCAGAAAGTCCTGGGCAGGGTGCAAGAGCCCAACCAGAAATGATCGGGCAAAGGAGGAAAGAACCTCCGCCTGTCCACCGGGAACCGGGTCTGGCTTGACAAGAGTCGAGCTCTGCCCGATGAAGCCCATCACCTGAGACGGCACGAGTTCCGACTTGGCCCCTGCTGATCAGGAGGCCAAGCTGAGAGCAGGTTCTGAGAGCCAGATCCCTGGATCTCACCACCTCCTGAAGGGAGGAACCCGCCAGAAGCCAGTCTTTGAGATAAGGGTGGATTCTAACTCCTCGATGTCAAAAATGGGCTGCCACCACTGCAATGCACTTGGTGAAGACCCGCGGGGCCGATGACAGGCCGAACGGCATGGCTCGGAAATCGTACAGGGTCCCCTCGACCCTGAAGCGGAGGAACTGCTGGTGGGACGGACGGATTGGGACATGAAAGAACGCGTTCTGCAGATCCAGAGAACAAAACCACGTTTCACTCCAGGGATGGTATGATCTGGTTCAGTTACCATCCGGAAGGTGTGAGACCTGAGATACTGATTCAGGTTATGGAGATCAAGGATGGGGCGCCAACGCCCCGTCCACTTGGACACCAGGAAGTACCTGGATACGAAGCCTGGGTCTATAAGTTGGATCTGGAACTGAGTTACCGCCTCCTTGCGGAGGAGTTGAGTTATGTCGTCCAAGGGCCGACTGTGTGCGAGCTGAGATCCTTTCCTCCCGAGGGGCGCGGGCTAGGCTGGGCGGGTACTGCTCGAATTCCAGAGGCAGTCCCTGCCCGATCACTTCTAGAACCCACCCATTACGCATACATTCTTTGTATTCACTGTGCTTCTCTGTGCAGCTATTGGTGAAAAAAAGGGTGTGCTCTTTCGTTACTGTCATAGTTAGTGTTCCCGTAACTGTTTGCATGAGCGTTCCGTCTATGCCACCGTGTGGTTACCCTTTGGCTTTTTGCTTGCGCTTGCGTCTGCGTTACTGTTACCATTTGCATTTCCATTACTGTTTCTGTTTGCGTTTCATTTTGCATCACCATGTGCATTACCGTTTGCGTACGCACTTCTGTTTGCGTTTCCTTTGGCGTCATTGTTGCTGTTACCTTAGCATTTGCGTTTCCTATTGTGGTACCGTGACCTTGCGCGTTACCATTTGCCTTTCCATATGCGCTTGCGTTCCTGTGTACAATCTGTCGTTACCCTGCGTTTTCAT
Source organism: Neoceratodus forsteri (assembly GCA_016271365.2). NCBI lineage: Eukaryota > Metazoa > Chordata > Ceratodontiformes > Ceratodontidae > Neoceratodus > Neoceratodus forsteri. Next base: position 817,377,506 of record CM057453.1, on the reverse strand, counting down.
TTGCGCTTGCTTTGTGTTACTGTTAACATTTGCTTCCCATTACTGTTTTTGTTTGCGTTTTGTTTTGCGTCACCCTGTGCATTTGCATATGTGCTTCCGTTTGCGATTCTTTTGGTGTCATCATTGCTGTTACCGTTAGCATTTGCATTTCCTATTGCGGTACCGTGACCGTGCATGTTACCAGTTGCGTTTTCCGTACGCACTTCGTTTCCGTTTGCGTTACCATTCCAGTCTATGCCACGGTGTGTTACCCTTTGCGTTTTCGTTTGTGATTGTGTTACTGCTAACATTTGTGTTTCCATTACTAGTTTTGTTTGTGTTTCGTTTTGCGTTACCGTGTGCATTACCATTTGCGTACACGCTTCCGTTTGTGTTTCCTTTAGTGTCATCGTTGCTGTTACCGTTAGCATTTACATTTCCTATTGTGGTACCGTGACCGTACGCGTTACCATTTGCATTTCCGTACGCGCTTGCGCTTCCATTTGCATTACTGTTCCTGTCTACACTACCATGTGTGTTACCCTTTGCATTTTTGTTTGCGCTTGTGTTTGCGTAACTGTTAACAATTGCGTTTCCATTACCGTCTTTGTTTGCGTTTCCTTTTGCGTCACCGTATGCATTTCCGTTTGCGTATGTGCTTCCATTGGCATTTCTATTTGTGTTTCCTTTGGTGTCATCGTTGCCGTTACCGTACCTGTCTGCATTTCCAATTACATTACCGTGCCTGTGTGCGTTACGGTTTGCGTTTCCATACGCGCTTGCATTTGTGTTTCTGTTTTCATTAACATTTGCGCTTGTGTTTGTATTACTGTTTGCGTCACCATGTGCATTAGCGTATGCGCTTGTGTTTCCGTTACTTCACTATTTATAGTGCACATTCTCAAAAGGAAGGGAAATTCATGGCAAAAAATCCATTTAATGCATCAGTTAGGATTGTTTCATGGCGACAAAAGTGAGGAAATTCGATGTTAGGGTTCCCACTCCCTTGCACCCCACTCCGCCCTCACCAACAGGCATCGGGGTATGCGTTGGAGTTGTCAGTCCTAACTCTCACCCCATTCTCCTATACTGCACCTCCTCAGATTGTTTGCACATGGGATGGGGTAAGAGTTATGACCGAAGACACCAACGCACACCCCGATGCCTGTTGGTGGTGGCGGGTGCAAGGGGTGGGAACCCTAACACTGAATTTCCTCACTTTTGTCGCTGTGAACAACCCTAACTTATGCATTAAACAGAGTTTTTTACATATATATATATATATATATATATATATATATATATAAAAATGGTAGCACGGTAGTGCTACCATAGTTAGGGTTGAGGAGCCATTTACATGTTAAACCTAAAATTTTGCACTTTAATAACTTTGCAATCGTTAAACAGATTTGCCTGAAATTTGGAATACACAATCAAGAACTACAGATCTTCAGATCTGCCAACTTTCGTACTGTTCGGATATACAGCTGCGGAGTTATTAAGCATGATCTGCGTGTGCGTCTACGCTTTTTTGGAATTCTTTGGTCATCTCTAGAGGTCACATGGTTTACGTGACTGTCCGAAATCTTCCGGGAACATGCAGCCAGGGTCCCCGATGTGCCTTTTGAAGATTTTGTGAAAAAATATTAAACGGTTCAAAAGTTATTCAAAAAATAAGTTCCCATTATAAGTCAATGGGAAAAGTTAACAAAAAGTTCTACAGTGTCGCAAATGGCCCTTTTACTGTCGCAAATCTGCCATTTTGTTTTCAGATGGTCATCAGAAAAATGCTTGGCATTTAAATTTGGGACCCTCTAGCAACCTAATTCTTTTTGTATTCATCAGGTCGGACCCTGAGGATGCTAGGCATGTCTTTATTTTGGGGTAAACACCCCAGACATATGTTTTTCAGATTTCTGGAAAAAGTACTTTTGCACTTGCAGATAATGTCGAATGAATTTGGTGAAGCTCAAGAAAGTTTGACAGTACTTTTCCAGGCTGTGTGAAAATGATAGCACTTCGTTGGCACCCTGCTGCAAAAGAACGGTTGGGTCTTTTGGGTTGAAATTTGGAAGGAACGCAGCCAACATCTCACAGATATGCATTTCAATGTTTCGGTGAAAAAATATTACAGGGCGGCAAAGTTACGGCACTCCAAAGTTGACGCTTTTTCCCATAGGATAACATTACGGCATCCGCCACATTACAGGAATACTTTGCCGCCCTGTTGCAAAATAACAGTCTTGTCTTTTGGGCTGAAATTTGGAGAGAAAAAAGCCAACGCCCACAGATGTGCCCTTTAGTGGTTTGGTAAAAAAATATTACAGGAAGCCAAAGTTATGGCACTCTGAACTTCTCTTTTTTCCCCCACAGGATAACATTATGGCGTTAGCCGCGCTTTTCAGGGCCCATATCTCGGAAACGGTGTGAGATACAGACTTTTCGCCAGAAAAATGCTTAGCCCCCTAATGGGGGGTAAGTACAAAACTAGCCAGGAAAGACATAAATCATATGACTTTTAAATTTTTTTTCTACGTTGTACGGTTCCTGAGATAAAAGCAATTTACTATTCCAACTACTCATTTTCTGCTTCGACACCCATTATTATGCATACATTCTTTGTACTCACTGTCTTTCTCTATGCAGCTTTTGGGAAACTAGCTCAGCGCTTATATTACTGTTACCCTTACCATTTCTGCTTAGTGTTCCAGAACTCGCTTTCACTTACTGTTCCTGCTTCACGGTACTAATGTAAGGCATCTTCTCCTTTCCATTTGCGCTATGCTATTTTAACCATTTCTGTCTACAGTACTGTTTATCTTTCTGTTTCGTTTTGTGTCACCATGCGCATTACCATTTGCGGGGCACAGTGTTACTATGTGACAAGACATCACGCTTCGGGCCCCGCACTCCTGCCGCCACATTACATTCACTATTTCTCATTATACTTCTCAAAAAGAAGGGCAATTAGAGGCAATAAACTCTGTTTACTGCATTAGTTAGGGTTGTTCCACAGCGACAAAAGCAAGGAAATTTGGTGTTGGGTTGAAAGCTGCCTTGACCCCTCGCCACACCCCCAACCAGCATCAGGGTGCGCGTTGGGGTTGTCGATCCTAACTCTCACCCCATTCTCCCATACCTCTGCTTCTTCACACATCTGATGGGGTGAGAGTTAGTCGCAACCCCAACGCGCACCCAGATGCCGGGTTGGGGTGGGGGTCCGAGGGGCCAACCCTAACACCGAATTTCCTCGCTTTTGTCGCTGTGGAACAACTCCTAACTAATGCAATAAACTGAGTTTTTGCCTCTGATATATAGATAGATAGATAGATAGATAGATATATGTAACCTCCTTGTTTCCAGGGGTCACAAGTATCCCATTTAGAATCAGTGGTAGGCAAGGAAGGCAGCTAGTGATCTGCCAGTAAATGGATTTCACTCTGTCCCTCTCTCTGCTTCTGCTCTCAGCTGGGAGTTGGAGAGGTGATGTCACCTTAGAACTCTCGCAGCAGCATAAGCCACAGCAGCTATTGTGAGTGGGGAAATTTAAAATTCTGTGGTCAGTTGTTGGCTGGAGTCTGCAGAGTGCAGCTGCAGTTCCAGTAGCAGCTTTGATAGAGAGCTGCAGTGTTCCAGTTTTTCTTATTTTAGTGGCGTACAGCATTTTCCATCTTTTGTGAAGTGGTGGAAACCGTCTCCAGGGATTTCCTGTTCTTCATCCCAGGTGGGATGGTGCAGGCTGCCAAGATGTTAGGGGCAATCCCACTGATCCTACCATGACATTGTGAAGCTGCCTTGTGTGACGTCTTGTGTTTGTTTTTTTCTTACGTCTGCCCAGGAGTACCTGCATTAAAGGGTGAATTTCTCTGACAAAGGGACCCTGTCACCCAAGACATTTAAAAGTTGTCTGACCACAGTGGAGTCCAGTATGTGACTGTCCATGTGAGCAGAACTTTTACCTTGCTGATGTTAACTGTGAAATGCATTTCTAGAGAGCATCAACAGTAACCTTTGGTACAATGTGAGGTGTTTTGCTGGAGGGATGGCCAAGTATGAACTAGGAAACAAAAGGTGGGAGATCCCCCCCTCCCATCTGGAGTAACCAGTTTAGCAATCCGGGTTCTGAAGGGCACCTGAGTTTTCTGTCAGTGCATAGGGCCAATACCTGAACAAACATCTACCCTAGTGAGTGGGGTTTTCTCCATTTTTAGCCTTTAGTGCTCCGATGTGGTCAGTGTGCCACAATTAATCCTATGCCATATGGGACTTCCAAGTACTGACCGTGTGTGCCCAGTCGAGGGAATTTGCTGGGTGTGTGTTACCGGTGGCTAGTCCACAATTTTCATAGTCATCCATGCTATAAGGGAAATGTGGAGTTCTTGTACCTCAGATGTCTACATTTATCAGCGTAACCCTTGGGGTCCATCTTTGCTTTGTATGTTCCTACTTTGTTACGGAATAAAGCCACACTCAAGAATCCCAACCTGGTATGGACATTTATGTTACTGCTTCCCGTGTAGAGTTACTTGGGTACCCCTGTCCAGAAGTGCAAACCTACCATGGCCCTGAGCAAACGTTTTCTCCCCAGGACCTGGGTTGTATCCATGGTATTGGTCCCACCAGGTGTGTGCCTAGTAGCCGCACTTGGTTTGTATTTTATAATGTCATCTGCGTATATCACCTTGTCTATGGTGGCAATCAATGTAACCCCCACCCCTCTCTGTTCCCGTAGACTGTGATGTTAATTAAATAAGGGGGCTGGTGGGTGTGTTACATATAGATATATGTATAAATTGCAAAACGTTCTTAATGCTCTAGTTAGGGTTAAAGCCACAAAAGAGAAATGTACACACAAGGAGGCGTGGAAAGGATGAAAAGGACTTGGCAAGGTTGGAGGAATGGTCAGACGATGGCAGCTAGGATTCAATGCAAAAAAGTGCAAATAATGCACCTGGGAAACAAGAACCCAGGGAAGAATACACAATGGGTGGGGAGGTAGTAACAACAACAAAACAGGAAAGGGACCTGGGGGTAATCATATCAGATGACCTTAAGGTTAGCAAGCAATGTGAGAAGGCAGTAGGAGGGCCTGGGGTATACGGGATGTACAGGGAGAGGCATCGGCAGCAGAAACAGGAAGTTGTTATCCCTCTGTACAGACAGTTGGTGAGACCCCATCTGGAATACTGTGTCCAGTTCTGGAGACCCCATCTCCGCAAGGACATAGACAGGATAGAGGCAGTCCAGAGGAGGGCAACTAAAATGGTGCACGGTCTGCAAGAGAAGCCGTATGAGGAGAGACTAAAGGAGCTTAATATGTATACCCTTGAGGAAAGAAGGGAGAGGGGGGACATGATAGAAACTTTCGAGTACCTCAAGGAATCAACAAAGTCCAAGAGGGTAGCATCTTTCAGAAAAGAGACTTGCAAGAACAAGGGACACAATTTAAAGATAGAAGGAGGGCGGTTCAGGGGCAATGTGAGGAAGTATTATTTCACAGAGAGGGTAGTGGATGCATGGAACAGCCTTCCTGAGGAAGTTGTAGGGTCTAAAACTGTGGGAGAATTCAAGAATGCATGGGACAGACATAAGGCAATTCTTGTGAGGGGGCAGGAAGATATAGGCTGTTGGTTAACTAGGATCTGCGGCCTATCCTGTAGGTAAGGAAATGGGCAGACTAGATGGGCCTAGCGGTCCTTATCTGCCGTCAAAGTCTATGTTTCTATGTGGCATTAGGATTTCCAACCCTAACACCTCACTCCCATGCTGTACACCAACAGGCATCAGGAGGGTGCCTTGGGGTTGTCTGCCCTAATGCTCACCCCATGCCATAAGTAAATAAGCTAAGATGGGTACAGTACAGGACAATGGGGTGAACGTTAGGGCTGATGACCCCAAGGTACACCCCGACGCCTGTTGGTGTGTGCAGTGTGGGGATGGGGTGTTAGGTTTGGAAATCTTAATGCCAGATTTCCCTACTTTTGTGGCTTTAACCCTAACTAGAGCATTAATTGTTTTGTAATGTATTTCCTTACTTTCTGAGATAGTATAATCGTATCCTTATTTGCCTGTGGGAGCGTATGGCCCTCCAGGCCCTGGGCTCCCATCCCTCCACTGATCCATATATGTATGTAGTTGTGGAAGCACAGGGCCCTCTGGGCCCCGTGCTTCCATTTATAGGACAACAGTGATCACATTATCAGCATAACCATCGTGATACCCCACCTCATGTATCCAGTACAGAAAATGTTCAAATCCCACCAAAACGTAATTTATGCACTGTAACGCCAATCCATGCCACAGGTGTGAAAACGCATTTTGGACAGGATTTGAAAAAATGGCAGCTGTGATATACAGTATGAGGTGGGGTAATAAGATGGCTAAGTTTAAAAAGAAAGGGGTCCAAATATTGAAAATTTCCAAAGTTACGAGCTGCATAGCTAAATTGAAATTGCTTGGTCATAACTTACATTTTTGCATATTTTGATCCCAAATTTTCAACATAGTTTCTTATGACCCCACCTCACAAACGATATGACTGTCATTATGTAAATTCCGCTCAAAGGTGAATTTGCTAGCGACTGCAAAATCACTTTTGGCCAGAGTCGCTTAACGACAGTCCTATTGTTCATGAGGTGGGGACCCAAATGGCTATGTTGAAAATTTGGTGCAAAAATGTCAAAAAACGGCTGAGTTATGAATAAAAGTTGAAAGCCCCATTGAAATACATTGAACTGCATTTACCTTAGTTTCTCATATTGCAGTCACCTGTTCCAGCAGCAAGATGTGTCATCAATTAGGAGAGTGGATCTCGAACCTGGAACCTGTTCAGGTGAATGAGGGTTTGTGTGGGTGTCCTGGGGGGTGTGGGGAGGAGGGCGCTGAGTGGGGGGGTTGATCGTTGAGAGTCCGTTTTTTTCTTCTTACAGGTTAAAAAAAATTAAATCATCGAGGGACAGTTTTCTTACTTTTAGCATTTGGCTGCAATGGGAGTGTGGGGGGTGTCACTAGACACCAGGGAGCAAACGTTTCAACAAGGATGGTGATTGGAGGGGAGGCCACTAAACACCAGGGAATAAGAAACAATAACGAGGACGGTGATCGACGGGGTGGGGGTGCCACTAGCCACCAGGGAGCAAACGGCAGATAACAGGGGCGGTGATTGGGGGGGAAGGGGCACTAGGCATCAGGGAACAAAGAAGATAAAGGGGACAGTGACTGAAGGGTAGGGAAGGTGCCACTAGACACCAGAGAACAAATATAACATAAGGGGGACAGCGATCGGTGGGTGGGGGTGCCACTAGACACCAGGGAAGAAATGTAAAATAAAGGGGGATGGTAATTGGAGGGTGGGGGATGCCCCTAGCTACCAGGGAATATATGTTAAGTTATGAGAACAGCGATCGGCGGGGGGGGTGCCACTAGACACCAGGGCAAGGACGGCTCACACTCTGACACTGCAGCCAGCAGCACGAGTTTGCTGTGGCTACAGAACTCAAGAAATTCCTGTTGTTCTCATACCAGAGAATGCAGGGGAAGCGCCTGTCTCGGCTAAGCTGGGTACCCGGGATTTTGGGTACCCAGAAAATGTGTTCAAGATAATGAAAAACAAACATCAGAATCTGGCTAAACAGCTCCCATTTAGCTAGGTTCTGATGTCTGTTTTAAAAATTGCAGCACTTTTATGTATTTTCCACATTTGTCAGTTTGTGGAAGAAATTAGCAAGACGCTGGTGCTGGCACGGCACCAAAATGTTTGGTGCCCTGCCAATTCAGTGGTGCAAAACCAAAAATGAAAATTACGTACTTTACCATAATTCTTGATCTCCTCTTGTATCTTCACCATTCATTACTGCTTGGGTTAAGCCGAGGCAGCATCATTCTGGAGTTTTGGTTTTGAGTCGGGTTCCACGGCGCAGCCTCGAGCGACGATTGCCAGCGCGAGGCGGCCGTTAGGTGCCACAGACTCCTCCTCTATCTCAGTTCTGTTAGCCGGAGAGGCGAAAATAAAGGGTAAGAAAAAAGGAAAGCGAGGCAAGAGAACCGAGGGATAGAAAAAGGAAAGGATATAAACTGAAAAAGGGATAAGCCGGTAGAGAATAGACAGAGGAGAGAGAATTCCTACCCTAAGGGACCGCAGGGCCTCCTTTCCGGGGTGGCTCTAAGGGAGGAACAGAGAGTAGGAAGAGAAAGGAGAAGAAGAAGAAGAAAAGAGGCATGTTGAGAGGGAGAACAGTGCCCATCGAGCATTGGTTGAGAGGCTTATAGGCTCAAGACTAACAAGGTAGCAAGAATCCCAGTTGCTAGGACTGAGGGGAGGTTCAACCGAACCACCTGAACAGATCCGAATGAGGGCAGATTCTCTGGACTCTCAACATGCTCAGTCCCTTCATCCCAGTTGAGGGCTCCTAGACTGTCCGGGCAGAACCTGTTCTGGGTAGAGCGCCCAGCCAGGAAGGGGACTATGTCCCTTCGCACCTTGTTAGGTGCTAACACAGCAGTGTATGGAAAAGACTATGCCTTCATGAAGGCAATTTTGTATGAAAAATAGAGTGGAACTCAATCAGACTCCCTAGGGCAAGGCAGGCAGACGCTCAGAGCTGACAAGTTCAGTCAGTAGCTAGAAGAGCTAGAAATAATACCTGCCAGGAGGATTCTTGACTTTGCCGGGGCCAGGACAGGCATGGCCACTTGGGCCATGAAACTGCATGACCTGAAGAAGGTAAGGAATCGCACCCAAAGGGTGGTCAGAAAGAGTTCCCTCAGAAGTAGAGAAAATTATAACCGTGCTCGTCCTCTTTACCTTGAGGAAAAAAGGGAGATCCATTCACTAAGAATGGAAAAACAGAAATTTTTTTTTTTGCATAAAGGCCAAGGAAAGTAAGAGGAATGAGACAGGAGGGGGAGACGCCACAGAAGGAGGCCACTGAGGGGAAGGTGGGAGGGTATCAGTAATGAATGGTGAATATACAAGAGAAGATCAAGAATTACGGTAGGTACGTAATTTTCATATCTTCCCTTGTCAATCTTCACCATTCATTACTGCTTGGGTGAGTACCAAGCCCCCCCCTTAAAAAAGGGGGGTAGAACCCTGAGGGAACAAGACCCCCAGCCTCCTGTTGGTGAGAAACAGAAGGGAAGACCCTCATAATGCAGAGAGAAGCCTGTGGAGAAGAGCTAGGAGGTGCCCCCCGAGGACGGGGAGATGGAGGAAGCCCCTGCAGAAGTCTCCTAGCTCTGGAGGAAAAGAGATGGGTCCCCCGGAAAGCGGAGCGAATCACCCTATGCCGGGCCAGGGGTGACAGCCTTGATAGACGAAGCCATGCCGTCCGCCTAATGCAGATTGCTGTCCCTGGAAGCCACCTCATTAGCGTCATAAGATGCCCTTGCTTGGTGTCTTGCCAGCTCCAGGCCTATAGCGGAGAGGGCAATAGCCTGTCTGGTGTGCTCCGTATCAGGCATTGATGCTAAGAGCTGGGAGAGCATCGACCACAGATGCCGACTGTAGGCAGCGTGGTGAGCCTGATGTGATGCAATGCAGGCCACCACACGAGAGGAAGAGAACACTCTTCGGCCCCACCGGTCGAATTGCAGGGAATCCGAATCTGGTGGACGGTCGTGCGCCAGGCGGCGACGCCCGGAAGGAGTCTCTAGGTATACCAAACCCGAGGACGGGTTGGGAAGGGTACCCAGGGATTCCGAGGGGGCACAATACCTTCATCGACAGTCTACCGGGGCTGGAGAAGGGGCGGCTGGCGACTGCCAGGAATGGATTGACGCCTCCTGGAAGGGTATAGGCCAGGAAGGTACCACCAGGTGCTGGGCACTGAATTCTCCAAGGAATTCACGCGTCTCCCGTTCAGTATTGTCTCGCCTAACGTAAGAGATTCGAAGATCCCTCACCATCCTCGAAAGGAATCGCTGATATTCAGTGAAATCAGCGTCGGAGGAAAGATGAGCCAGGGGTTCCTCTCCCTCAGAGGAGGAAGACATGGATGATGGGGAGCTCAGATGTCCAGAAGATTCCTGCAGCGGTGGGAGAGTCTGAAGACCCGCTCATGCATATATCTAACGTATGAGGGAAGGCTGCCACAGAACCTCTGAACTGCTCCCAGGATAACGGACCCAGAGGGACCGACATGGCCTGGAAGAGCGGGGGTGGTTGCAGAGGTACTGGAGAAGGGCACCTGCGAAGAGGAAACTGACCTCTGCTAGGGCTCTGAAACCGGGAAAGGAGCCCGAGCTGGCGGGATCCCGACAACAAACCAGGTCGCAAACGGAACCCTGGGGATGCGATGCCTGAAGAGCCCAGAAGGATCCTCTGAGACTGGTTGGACTGCATGGATCCAGAAGGGCAGTCCGCAGCAACGCCACCGAGGGAGACCCGGGCCCAAGAGGAAAGGCGGGTTCGGGGCCACGGCTCCTAGCCACCCAAGAGGGGTGGCCGCCAAGACCGCAACGACTGCCCCCGCCTCGACCCTCTGACTCGAGAGAGCCATCCTCCTCGACTCCAGCGCTTCCCCACCCCGAGAGAGTGGCAACAGCACCGCGGAAGGGTAGCTGTCACAGACCCCCAGGGAGGAGAGCCTCCCCCAGTCCCCACCACATCACCCTCCTGGACCCGGCCACCCCTAGCCCGAGGGTCCTCAGGGAGGACGGAGCGGAGTAGCACCACGTGTTACTGGGGACCCCGACCCGGAGAGTCAGGGTGCCAGGATGGGTCCACGCCTGAGTCATCGACCTCCAAAGAGGACGAGACCAGCAGAACCTCCACGCTGGCAACCCCGGGGTCCCGGAGGAATGGCGCCATGAATGGCGCGCGTGCAGGGACGGCGCCGACACCCAGCTCCACTGGCGACTGCCAGGCCTGGTCCTGGCCCTGCTGCGCCAGTTAGGCCCACGGCGCCGCCCCAGCGCCGGAACCCAACCCGCATTGCCGAGCACAAACCGGGCCTGCAGCGCCGAGGCCAGAGCGGGCGCCGTTCATCATCGGTGCCGCATGGCGCTGATCTGAAACGGCGCCGGAGGGCAGCGCCGAGGGGTCCACCGTGCAGGCGGGCCCAGCAGACGCTGGCCTCGACACTGGGAGCCTGCACCTCCGAGGGAGGTGACTGCCGAGGCGGTGTCCTGCCGCGCCCCGGGAGGGACCACAACGCCCCGACACCGCGAGAAGCTTCTCTTCGGCAAGAGAAGAGGAGGAAGCCTCCTCCTCCTTGATCAGATAGGCCCGGAGGGGACCCGGGAAGGGCCTAGAGACCTTACCTGGGAATCCTGAGCGACGCCGCCCTCAAGGTCGGCGGGCCTTGCCGAGCTTGAACGCTGGGACTTTGAGACACGACGGTCCATGGAGAAACAGGCGTCACTACGCCCATGTTGTGGTTGGGTCCCAGGCAACAGAGACAGACATCATGCCGGTCCGAGACGGAAAATGCCGCCACAGGAGCACCGACGATAGGGGCTGCCCGCTCGACGTACGCCTTGCTCCCAACCGACATGATGCTGAACTAAACAAGGAAAAAGCAATAAAGCACTCGGCGCCAGACAGAAAACAGGAACGGTCTTACCGTATACGGGCCGAGAGAGTCGTCCGAGAGAAAACGAGGAGTCTTGAGGTATTAGAAACTGAGAACACTATTCGCCACCGCAGCAGGTGCAGCCTCGACGGCGGGTGAAACAGAACTGAGATAGAGGAGTCTCGCGGCACTTAATGGCCGCCCCATGCGACGCATGTCGCGAGGGCGCGCCGCGGAGCCGACTCCAAAAAAACCTCCCTGAGCGGGTGCGTCATCCGGCTTAACCCAAAACAGTAATGAATGAAGATTGACAAGGGAAGATCAGCATTTGTGGCATCAAATTTGTCGCTGAACATTAAATCTGAAACCCTACATGCAGTATGTGCAGGTTGGAAAAATGAAATTTAAAAACCTCATAACGCGGGAACCCTAAAATACGTTTTCACCAGACCTGTCAAAGGCACTACCTTGGGACAGACACATGTCCCTTGCAAGTTTGGGGCAAAAATTCCTTTCTATGTAGGCTATAGGCAAGAGCAAAAAAAAAAAAAAAGGAAAAACAAAGTTAAGTATAGGAAAAAAAATTAGACATTTACAAAAAAATGACATCTGGATCTCAGAAACTGCACAAGCTGCCATCACAAAAATTTCCACACATCAGGCTCTTGCCTTCTAGAGAACACATATGAAATGTCAGTTCATTTCGTCAAAGGAGCCAAAGATAATAATGCAAAGTTAGGGTTTAACACTGAACACCGTACTCGGCCCTAACTATATGGGCGCTACCATGTTCCTATAATATTAAAAGGTTTATGTCATTGTCTTCACTGAGCCAACACCTAAAACTGCCAGAAGTCCCAAGGAAACACTTGCACTCAAACTAACCGAAGTAACAGCTGCTCTAACACTCACCCATTCACTGTATCCCTTTCTGTTCAGAGAACAGAGGACTGCCGAAAGTTAGGCAAGATTGCAAGATAGTTCTGTCCTGTTACATCTAACTGAGGGCAACAGAGTTAAATAAATATCTTCCTGAACTCCGGGTACCAAACCATGTTTTATACTTGTACTGCAGTGTAGAGGATTATGAGTTTGTAGTAACTCATTGCAACAGTTTTTTGTTGGCTGCCCATGTAAAGACTTATGGATGGAGTTTTTAAACATGACATTTGAGTTCAGCACAAGAAAAACAGGGTGATGGGGTATTTCCACTCTGCTGGTGGGAAGGGAAGACCTCAACGAACCAAGTGTCTTCTTTCCTCCCTAAAGCTGTACCTACGTATGTACTTGCACAAGTAGCGCGAGTACTGTTCATATTTTCATTAACTGAATCTATTTCGAATAAAATACACTGCATATAATTTTAACTAAGAGGGTACAGTAAAGAGGAGATGTACAGTCTATCTGAAAGTGGTAAATACCTAATTGAAGACTGTTCAGAGCGAAATTGATATGCAGATTCATGTTTCTTGGAAAAGTACTGGGTTACATTTTTCCTAGATAAAAATGCAAACTTAAGTCATTCATGTTCTGTGTTTTATCATACAAAGGAGTTTGTGTCTGACAGAGCTCTAAAACTTGCTGGACTCATTACCCTCTTTGCAGAGGGTCCTGAAGGCATGCTTAGTGTTTTCTGCAGGTTGAATTTGCTGGTAGGTAGGTTCTCTGCCGATTGTGATAAACTGATGCTACGATGCCGGAAGAATTCAAAGCCACCAGTGGAGCTGGGTTCCTGGAATAAAAAGGCAGTAAAGTACACAGCAAATCTAAACAGACCGTGCATGCAAACGCCTGTGTCAGGAGTTCATACAAACCTGAGTGGTTGGAGTGGGTGGGGGCGTCTCTGATTCTCAGAGCCAATGGCTTTTAGAAACCTGATTATATGTCGCGCACAGGTCCCACTTGCCCTGCTCTAGAGCAGTATTGAAGAGAAGAGTAGCATGCTGTCTGCTGACAGTGGAACCTCCATGCTCATGATTTAAAAATATATAAAAGACAACCCATTATTATCACTGCTGCTCTCATTACCAGTAAACAGCCTTCTCTATGGCACCCTTCACATATGCCATACATTCACCAGCCAGTTGGATGAATGCTACTGACACAGCAGTTGTCTTCACAGGCTACTTTAACTTTATTTTGATTTTAATGCACCCTTATGGAGACCCCCAGTGCAGTGTACACACAAAAGAAGTATCAAGACCTGAGGCATGCCAATTAACTAAAATGCCACCTACAACCTTTGGTGCACGATAACTTCTATTTTTCAATAAAGATTTTGTCCCTGCAGCATTTACCATCACCAGATATTGTCCCGTGTTTGGGTATTTGAACAGTTTTGATATTTAGCTTTTTCTCAGAGCCCTGTCTCAGTTCACTATCCAATCGTCAGCCTACCAACCCTGTCAACCACTTGCTCTTGGTCTTTTTCCCCCCACTCCCCTTTCCAAAGAACACATCTGTTAGGGCCAGGGATCTGTGGTGTAGGGTCAGGGTATCGATCACCATCAGGACCACGGAAGGACTTTCGCCTACATTATTCTTTGACCCACACACCTCCCTTGATGTCAGGCATAGACTCTTGGTGCCTTGAAATCTGTAGTGTTGGCAGTGAACACCTACCCCCTTGTGAGGACATATGTGCCCCTGCCCCAGTTTGTGGGGCCACTATGGTGCCAAGTCTCCATGGGCTGCGACATGCTGCTGCTGGTAGTGGTCTTCCCAAATCTGGCCACCCGTTCTTTTGCTTCCAAGTCCACTCCCGAACCTGGGCTCTCCACCAGGTGGCCCCATGGAATTGTGTTATAATTTGCCTTCATGTTTACATCTTCTGTTATACCACTCTGCTGTAAAGAACAGTTCTCGATTGCCCTCTCATTATGCTTGTTGATTGATGTTACGTAAGAGTATCCTCACTTCTGACAGCAAGATTTTGAGAATGGAGCAAATGTTTTGGATCTGCACTGCTTTCCGGTTGTGAAAATGCTACATATTGCATTCAGCCCACTAACAGGTCAACACGTCAGACTCAAAAGGAGATGGGGAGTGGAGAGGAAATGAACAGTTCACAATTTTAAGATTGTCTTCATGTAAAAAAAAAAAAAAAATAGAGGTAGAACCTATACACTGTGTGTCATTTTCTTGCTGCTGAAGCATAATAAGCAGTGTATGGCTGACGTGGAGAGGGCTGGCAGAATGCTGAAGTGCATCAAAGGGGGATGGCCAGCAGAGCACAGGAAGTAATTCTCCCACTTTCACTGCATAGGGCTGCTGTCAAGATGGCTGGCAGAATGCTGGGTCCATCAAAGGGGTTTCCAGCACAGCAGGGGACGTAATCATTGCACTTCATAAGGCCCATGTTAGGCTCCACCTGGAGTATTGTGCAGTTATGGACTCCACAGTACAAAAAGATATTGAAACATCAAGATAACTTTGTAGAACAGGGCTATCTAGTCCTAAAAGTTAAATCCTGTTGGAAAAAAAAAAAAGGTTTTGATCCATCTGTCTGTCTATGACACTAAGGCAGTAGAGCGGGTGCAACACAGGGACACCCAAAATGATCAGGGATACGGAGGATTAAAGCTAATGCCATGTTTACATCTCAGCAGTGCGCCGCAATTTGTGGCGTTCCACTTCTGTTGTGATGGTCTCAATTTTATATCTACACAGCCGGTTGCTTTAGAGGTTGTTCCCCCATCCTGACGTAGCAGTGATGAGCTGGTGATGTGCACGAGGCACTGAAGCGCCAGAAGGCTCGTTCCCTGTTTAGCGCACCAGAGTTCAGCAAAAACAGGTTACTCATCTGTAACAGTAGTTCTAGCAGTGGCATATGGTTTTCATCCACACTGCAGCAGTGTTCCCTTCCCCTTTAAGGCTTGCCAGACCGTGTTTAAGCTGGCTCCTCCCACACACCCAGGTGGCAACTCCCTCGGTACCACCCCAAGACATCAGATCTTGCCCGCTGGAAGCAAAATCAGTGTGCCACTTGCCCAGGGAGAACTGGTGGGTCAGTGTGGATGCACACCATATACTACTCCTAGAACGACTGTTCCAGGTGAGTAACCTGTTTTTCTAGGGACGTGGATATGGTGTTCTATCCACACTTCAGGCAGATACCTAGCAGTTCTCCAGAAGGAGGGAGGCAAGATGCACACCCCCTACTTAGGGAAGAGAGACTGGAGAACTGAAGCCCCAAAACCAGCATCCCAGCGTGGCTCGAGATCAATGTGGTAGTGGAAAATGCAGGTGTGTGCTGACTTCCAGGTGGCAGCCTGACAGATTTCCTGGATAGGGACATCCTGCAAGTAGCCACTGAGGCAGCAATATGATGGGTGGAATAAGCCATTAGCCCTACAGGAGGCTCCCTACCTGTCAATCTATAGCAGAGGTCGATGCAGGATACAATCCATCTGCCAATCGTCCGCTGAGCACTTTACATGACAAATAGCTGGCAAACATCTCCACAAACTCCAGCCATGCAATCCTTGTAGTAGGCTAGCACCTGTCGCAGGTCCAACATATGGAGTCTGTGCTCGGCCTCCGAGGTGTGGCTGGAGACATACACCAGGAGATTAATCTCCTGGTTAAGGTGAAAATCTGACACAACCTTTGAGAGGAACTTCGGGTTGGGGCAAAGTACAACCTTCTAACTATGGAAGACCAGGTAAGAAGACTCCACTGAGAGTGCCTGGAGCTCACTGATCCTTCTGACTCACGTGATAGCCACTAGGAAGGCAGGCTACCACAACAGGTGTAACATCTCATATCTGTGCATCGGTTCGAATGGCTTGCCCATGAGCTTTGCCCATACCAGCAACAGGTCCCAAGGTGGTGGTGGTTCACACACTGGAGGGGAAATGTAGTCGAAGCCTCTGAAAAAGTGCCAGACCACCTTTTCCTGCACCACTGATTGCATACCGGCCCAAGCCTGGTAGGCAGAGATGGCTGCCAAGTGCACCTTAAGGGTTGTCGACCAAAGGTCCAACTGAGAGAGGGACCAAAGGTAGTTGAGAATATTAGCTATTGGGCAAGATAAGGGGTCCAACCCCTTGCCCTGGCACCAGATGGAGAGCCTCTTCCATTTAACGGCATAGCATTTTCATGTCGACTCCTTCTGAGAAGCCTCCACCATGGTGAGGACATCTTTGGAGAGACCCAAAGCCTGAAACTCCAGCCGCTCAGGAACCAGGCTGTCAGGTGCAGGGATTGAACGTCTGGGTGGAGTATCTTCCCCTGATGGGTTGAGAGCAGGCCTGGGCATAGAGGAAGATGCCTTGGGAGCCTGCTGCTGAGGCTGAGGAGATCAGGGTATCAGAACAGGTGAAGCCAGCCCCGAGCCACCAAGATCATCCATGCTTTGTCCCTCCTGACCTTGGGCAGCACCTTGTGGATCAAGGGGAACGGAGGGAAGGCACAGAGAAGGCCCGGGTCCAGGGCCTGGAAAAGGAATCCCCTGCAGCATTCTCTGCTGAGGGGGGTGGGCACAGTACAGCCTTAGCTTTGCGTTTTCCCTGGAGGCAAACAAGTCCACCAGAGGGGTGCCCCACTGGGAGAACAGGCTCTGTACTACCTCTGGATGAAGAGACCACTTGTGAGACACCTCGTCCACACACCTGAGAGCGTCCACCAACTGGCTGGAGACACCAGCCACATGGATGGCCAAGAGATCGGCCTCCAGGCTGTGCAAGAGGGTCCTAACATGGAGAGTTTCCCTGCACAAGGGAAGAGACTGAGTCCTGCCCTGTTTGTTGAGGTAGTACATGGTCGTGGTGTTCTCCATCTGGACTTGAATGACCTGACCCCGAATATGCAGAGAAAAGGCTGTCAGTGTCAGCCACATTGCCCGCAGTTCCGGCAGGCTGATATGACATTGGGGCTCCTCGGGGGTCCAGAGCCCATGGACCATGTGTTCCCCCAGGTGGGTACCACAGCCCATGAGAGAGGCATTGGTCATCAAGATTACCGTCGGCTCTGGGCAGACAAATGGGATACCTTCCTGCAGATGTTCCGGGACTAACCACCACTGGAGGGTATCCAACATCAGCTGGGTCACTGACTGACTGGTCGAAGTGGCCCTTGCACTGAGACCACTGGTGGGCCAGCTCCCACTGCAGAGAGCGCGCGCATTCTCCAGTGGGCCCAATGGACCACACTGGTGTAGGCCGCCATGTATTCCAGTAGGCGCAGGAAGTCCTGAGCAGGATGCAACTGCCCAACTCAAAATGATTGGGCAAAGGAGGAGAAAGCCTCCGCCCTGTCCACTGGAAGTCAAGCCCTGGCTCTGCAAGAGTCGAGCTCTGCCCCGATGAAGCTGATCACCCATGAGGGCACGAGTTCCGACTTGGCCTTGTTGACCAGGAGGCCAAGAGAGATGCAGGTCTGGAAGGCCAGGTCCCTGGACCGCTCCACCTCCTGCCTGGAGGGACCTGCAATCAGCAAGTCATCCAGGTACTGGTAAACCTAGACTCCTCGATGCCTCAGGTAGGCTGCCACCACCGCAATGAATTTGGTGAAGACCCCGGGGACCGAGCATAGGACGAATGACATGGCCTGGAAATCGTAGAGGATCCCCTCTGCTCAGAATCGGAGGAACTGGCAGCGGGATGGATGGATTGGGACATGGAAGAATGCATCCTGAAGATCCGGAAAGCAAAACTACATGCCCTGCTCCAGAGATGGTATGATCTGGGACAGAGTGACCATCCTGAAGGCGCGCCTGAAAACCTGTTCAGGTCATGCAGATCTAGATGGGGCACTAGCCCCTCAACCGTTTGAGCACCAGGAATTACCTGGAGACAAACCCTGGGTGTTCCGGAGGGTCTGCAACAGGAGCTACAGCCTTCCTTCTTGAGCAGCTGAGATGTCATCCTGAAGGGATGACATGATGCCTCCCATGGGCATGAGCCTGGCAAGGTGGGTATCCCTCCATTCCAGAGGAAGACCCTGGCTGACCACTTCAAGAACCCACCTGTCAGTGGCGACAGTGGACCTGGCAGAAAGGAAGTGGTGGAGCTGGCCCCCCCCCCCCCACGGAAAGACCCACGGGAGACAGGACGGGCAAGAGGCGGCCACTCCTCATCCCATCACTAGGCAGGCTTGAAGGCGGTGGAGAGACCAGCTGAGGGGCCGCTGGGACCTCGGCCTCCTGGCCTCACGGATCATCGGGTGGCCACAGACTTCAAGTTGAGGTCACCAGGCCCGAGTCTGACCATCCTGAAGCTGGGCTGGGTTGGCCACAGGGCAGAGAGGGGTCAAAGGGCTCTTTCCTGCTGCTTAGAGCCCTTGGGTCTCTCTGAGTGGATGTCACCGAGTCCAAGGTGGCACTGGACTTCTCAATATGGATGAGGTGCCCCTCGACCCCAGGCCCGAACAAGTCAGTGCCCAGGAAGAGGACATCCACCAGCTTGTGCTGGGTATCTGCCATAAAGGCCGAGAGCCTCAGTCAGACTCTGTGGTGCACAGCCACCATGGCCAGAGCGCAAGAGTTGCCAAAGTCTATGGCAGTCTGGAGCTATTGCTTGGCTACTGCTCTGCCTTGATCCCGGACCTGTTTGATTGTGGTCTGCAAGTCTGCTGGAAGATGAGGGAGCACCTCATCAAGCGAGCCCAAGAGGGCATGGGAGAAGTGAGCCATCACAGAGGCTGAACTTGCTTGCCGAGGCCGAGAGAGCAGGCAGCATACACCTTTTGGCCATATGATCCATTTCTGACTCCTCATCGGGTGGCTTGTCAACGCCACCCATGTTGCCAGAGCGCTTGAAAACAAGAGTCGGCCACAAGCCCCTCAGCTGGAGGATGCTCTGTGAATCCTGAAAAGGAACTGGTAGGGACCGCATACATGCATGCCATCCAGGCCGATGACACAGGACAAGAGGATGCATGCTGCCACACCTACAAGGCAGGACCAAGAATGGCATCTGTCACCAGGAAGGCCTCCCAGGAGCCCTCCGGGTCAAGGATCTCGGTGAGTGGGGTACCGAGCCCGCTTTGAACAGGTTCCATCGGGAGACTTGTAGATTCTGGAGATGAGACGAAGAAGACCTGTAAAGAACATAGGCCCTGCTCCATCGACAGATCCTCGTCCGACTCCAAGTCCACCGGACGGGAGTGCAAGGAGGAGCCCACGCCAAGGAGTCATGTAAAGAGGTCAACTGCCAGACTCCCACAGACCTCCAGGATGGTCAGGGTAACAGCGACTGACAGCGATGGGAAGACCGAGGCTCAGTGGGCCTCCTTAGTTGGAGTGCTGATCTTAGGCTGTTTCGTAAAACTGGCGGAGAGGCCAGGGAGGCAGAGCCAAGACCTGACAGGTTGGCGCCTGCCGAGGCAGGGAAGGCTGCGGCCTCTGTTGCGAAAGCCATGTGATGGCTGGGGTCGAGGCTGGAATGGGCTTTTACCCTGGTGAAGAGTAGCTGTTGCCACATTAAGTCCTCGCAGCGCTGACGCAGCTGGCACCGGAGCCTCTCCTCACCCAAGGAGGATGAGAAATATTGCCGGTGCCACTTACTCGAGGGTGGAGAGCGCAAGCGCCAATGTGGGCTGCTTGACTTGGGGTTCCGAGAGCGGGACCACGATCTTGACTGTTGGGGCCGCCGAAGGGTGGGTCTCAGAGGGGGCCAGCAAGAGCCAGGTCTCCTCCTGGTCCGGAGGCTCTGGGTTGAGAGGAGGCAGATCAGCAGACTGGTCCGTCCCTCCCCGAATGAGTGGTAGGACCAGGGTCCTAGAAAGGGAGTTGTCGGCCTCTTCCAGTGACAACGGGTTGACCGCCTCGAGACAAATCTCAGTCAGAAGATCGACCTGCATCTCAACCAACTGGCCTGATGGGAAGACTATGGGGTTTGCAGCCTGGGCAAAGAACTGAACAAAGTCGGATCCTCCGAGAAGCACGAGAATCGGAGGCCAGAGGCACTCCTCATACCACGAACATAGACGAAACTGTTTCTTGACTCTTTTTTTAGACATGGATTTAGCCTTGGTGCCCGAGGGACCCTCACCATGGGTGGGAAGGGCCTGGCACAAATCTTTGAATGTTCCTATAAGGAGGCACCCAAGGAGAGCAGAACAAAAGCCGAAGCTGAGGAAGCATGAGCTGCAGCCTCCTCAAATGCCGAAAGCTGTTCGGCGGATCCTGTGGCTGTGGAGGCCACCCGACAGGCATCCTTTGATTTGACAGGGGGATCATGATCATCCAGATGACCCAGAAGTAGGCGGGAATGGCAATCCTCTAAAGTAGATGGATGAAAGGTGCAGTACACGCTGCAGGCCTGGGGATCATGCTCGTGTCCCAAGTAGTAAATGCACATGGTGTGCTGATCTGTCTGGGACATCTTCTGCCCGCAGGCACAGTTTTGGAATCCCGGCGCCAACTTCGTGTCATCCATACCGGAGACCTGACGGAGTAAGCCTGAGAACAAAGTTTTTTTGGAAGAATTAAGTTTAATACACTAAGGGCCTTCTCAGTGCAAGTGCCGTAAGGAGGGAACCTTCATCTTGCAATGGAAAGAAGATTGACGTCACAGGGTGGTGCTGAGTGTTACCACCCGGTGGGTGGGTGGAAGAGCCAGCTTGAAGACGTTCCGGCAAGCCTTAAAGAGGAAAGGAACACTGCCTTATGTGGATAGAACACCATATTCACGTCCCTAGAAACAGCATTTTTCAAGAGCAGAAAGAAAGCTGAACTTGGAAAACTGCATTAAAATGTAAAACGAGGGCTGCAAGTATTACAAATTAGGGTCATAAATTGGGACAGCGATACTGGGCATGTGCAAATGCATATGCATATCCCTGGGGAGTGGGAGAATATGCATACTGTATGTATTAATGCATGCCCAGTATCGCAGTCTCAGTTTATGACCCTAATTCGTAATACTTGTAGCCTCGCTTTACATTTTCAGCGCACTTTCCGAGTTCAGCTTTCCTTCTGCTCTTGGAAAATGCCTTGCTGAACTCATGTGCTAAGATGTGTCTTGCTAAACATAGAAGTGCTGGAAGATGAGCATCGGAGATTCATGGGGCTACTGGAGGATGCAAGGTGAGGAGACACTGAATTGGAGCAAGCTATGGACTGTCTACATGCCAGGTAATGTGCTGTTAAGTAGCTCGCCTGGACGTCCTCTTCTCCTGAGCTGCATCACAAACCCAATGCAAGCGTACCCCAGATGCTCCTGAGTGTCCACACTGTTGATTTTTGAGCCGCATCAACCCATGCACATGGGTTGATGCGCTTAAAGCAGGTGCAACAGGGCTTAAGAGAGGCTGGAGTCCTTAACATGTTAATCTTGCAGACCAGGAGGCGGGGAGGACATGATCTCAGTCTCCTTCATACTTGAGGGTACAGACCAAATCAGACAGACAGTTTGACCTGGTGTTCTCAATAGGATGCTGGGACATGCCCTGAAGCTTAGGTGATAAATTCAGGGCTAATGTTATTAGGAGGCCCTTTTTCTCAGAGAGGGTGGTGAACCTATGGAACAGCCTAACAGAGGAAACAATGGACATGGAGACAGAAGGGCCTTTTAAGGTAAGCCTAGATAAAATTCTGCTTACCAATGGAATCCCAGAGTACCCTGGGTCATAGAGTGGGTGGGGAAACCCTATGCATCAGTACACATTTGCACGCATTCATCCCTGCTTATAAAGAAGGGGGGGTGGACATGATGGACCCAGTGTCTCCTCTGACCTTAAATTACTATGCTACTAAGTACTTTCCCCACAACTTGGAAAAGTCGAGATGATGGGGTGGGAGGCCTTCCAGTGGGCAACCACCCAGCCTGGTCAACCCCAATCTGTGGTCCTCTTCTTTCAACTCCCTCCTGCCGGCTTGTGCCCTGGGGCAGAGCCCCCACTCAGGAAACCCTACTGGTAAAGAGGGATACATCAGACTGCGTGGGGTCCTAATGTAACAGGTGTCAGCATGCAGGTCAGGGAATTTTTTCCCCTGTGTTTTCCCACCCTGAGGACAACTTGCATGCTTGGTCTCCATGCATATGCATGAATAGGTCTGCACGGCCAACAGAGCTAGCACAGAGAAAGACTGGTTAAGTCTGCTTGCTGTGGAGAAGAATTTGGAAGTTCTGCTATTGTTTTTAAACTACAGGAGAGAAGGATTAGTTAATTCTACTTGTTGAGAGAGTTAATGTGCGAAGGATTTTGTTAAGTTTTTACATTGTTTTACTTTTTTTTAATTTAGCCTAAAGAGGAATTTAGCTAAAGGTTTCTGTGGCTGGAGTGACTGTAAGCCTTCCCAGCCACCTTCTTCCACCAGTCTTTCTTAAATACTGAAAAACCACTGGGGTTGAGTTTGAAGGCTGTGAGGGAGGAGCTTGGAGAGCTGCAAACTAACCTGAGCCCTCAGAGCAGGTCAGGAAGGAGGAAACAAGGAACAGCTATATGAGCTAATTCTTAAATATATAACTTACGAGTAGGTCTATAGTTCTTATGAATAGGATTTTGGTTTCCAGTTAGTACTGTAGTTAGCTGTCTTATGCTGTGTGCAAGGGCATTTGGGATTAAAATTTCTGTTAGAGGCTGGGCTAGGTTATGTTAATTCTACTTGCTGTAGGGAGAGTTAGGGTGGAGAGGATTTTTGTAAGTTTTGCTGATTTTTTTTGTCCTTCTTTTACTTGGCAAAGGTTTCTGTGGCTGTGTTTTTGAATTAAACTTAAAGGTTTTTTGGCTGTGTCTTTTGAACTTACCTTAAAGGTCCCCGGTTGTGTTTTTGAATAAGCTCAACAGGGCACAGCGCACCACTTAAAGTTGGGGGGTCCCAAAGAGGACCTGGGGCAAACATCAATTTCTGGACTCTGTGTGTTTGTGAGACCTGGGAATACTATTGGTGGGGTTGTAATTGTGTTTGTAAACAACTCACAACCAATATAGAGAAACTGTACTATTGTTCTGTATAGGCAGTGTGGACCATGGGTTGGAATTTAGGGTGCAATGGTTGTGGGTCAGCAATGCGGATGAATATACTGTGGAAGCTGGGAGGGTGCCCAATATGGTACAGGCTAAGGAGGCTCGAGGAAGAGGTTCAGTGGCTTGGCAGGGAGCTGTTGAGGGATGAGGGGAGGATTGCGTCGGTAGGAGGGCTGACATCTGAGAGTATTGTGAGGGCACCACAGAGAAGGAACAGTGGATCAAGGGAGGGGTCAGGGGAAGGGCAATCTAGACAGGAAGCCAGCTAATGAAGGGTGGACTCTAGTAGGACCTAGAAAAAGAGGAGCAGCAGTAGGCAGGAGAAAACACATACTAAGGCAAAGGGGATAGGGAACATGTTTGCTGTACTAGCAGCACATGGGAAAGAGGACGAGGAGGAGACTGCACAAGGGATAGTACTCACGAAGAGGAGGGAGAAGAAGCATTACTAGTGGAGAGATTTGAGTATGGTGGCAGGGGAGGGATAATACACTGAGAGGTGAAGAGGAGAGGGAGGCTGGCAGTCAAACAGGAGGAGGGGGAAGGGTCTCAACTGAGAGGGGCAGGGTGGAAGACACTGGGACAAATGGTAAAAGCACCGTTTTGAGTGGCCCCAGGAATGAGAACCTGGGGGGGTGGCAATGGGCACAAGGAAAGAGGAGAGGGGTGTACTGGTGTTGAGGGACTCCATACTCAAACGAATCAGATGGGGCAGCAAGGGGGAGAGGCAGAGTCGGATATGGGTGGAGTCCATACCAGGATTAAAGGCACACAGGGCAGGACAGGAAATCCTAAGGTGAGTAAGGAGGGGTAGGAGGAAACCACACATTGTGGTACATGTGGGGACAAATGACCTAGTGGGGGAAATGATGGAGGTAACAAGAAAGAGGACTGAGGAAGTGGTAGGTTGTGTGAGGTGACTGGGGAGTCTGTGGCCTTCTCCGAGGTGCTCCCAGTACCCTGCACAAGCACAGTGAGAAAGGAGAGGATTAGGAAGTTGAACACATGGATGGTAGAGTGGTGTCGAACTAAGGGGTATGGGGTTGTGGGCAGCTGTGGCAGTACCTGGGATAACAATCTGTTTGCAAGGAATAGGCTGCACCTGAGTGGGGAGGGGAAGGAGGTATTAAAGCAAAGACTGGGGAGGTATATTGCAACAAAGGTGGATTTAAACTAGACAGAGGGGGTGGCAAGTGGACAGCAGGTAGGCAGGGATCCGACAGAGTAGTCACAGCCTACCCTCCCAGGCTAGCAGGGAAGGACTTGGGGCGGCCAAAAAAGGAGGGAGTAGAAAGGAGGAGATGGAGGCCGGTGAAGGGAAGGGGGCAGGATGGAGGGTGGTCTCACTAAATGCAAGAAGCTTAGGCAACAAATCAGCTAAGCTACAGGCACTCGTACCAATGTGGAGGGTGGATATTGCAGCTGTCGCAGAAACATGGGCAACTGAGCACCGTAACTGGGATATGGCAATCCCAGGATACAAATTATACAGGAAGGACCATAAGAAGGGGGAGGGTTGGCAGTCTATGTGAGGGACGGGTTCAAAAGCACAAGGGACAAGGGGGAAGAAAGGAGAACAGAGGCAATCTTGCTGCGGCTCCTAGACTCAAGGGGTAGGAAACTGAGGTTTGGGGTGGTATACAGGCCGCTGTCCCAGTCTGAGGAGCTTGACAGGGAATTAGCGTGACAAATCAGAAAGATATGTAGAAAAGGAAAGGTGGTCATCATGGGGGGTTTCAACTTGCCGGGGGTTGACTGGAGCATTCCGGTCACCTCCAGTGCTACGGAGCAAGTGCTCCTGGACGCGATCCAGGAGGGTCTCCTGACACAGTTGGTTAGTGTACCTACTAGGCTAAAGAACACTTTAGATCTGGTATTGTCGAATGGGGAAGCAGTAATGGAAATAAGGTGGAGGACCCAGTAGCCGACAGCGATCACCAAATGGTGTGGTTTAATATCACGATGCGTGGGGAGCCAGAGAAATCAGTTACTCGGGTGGTAAACTTCAGGAGGGGCAGACTTTGGAAGGATGCAGGAAGTACTGAAAGGGAAACGGGAGGGCACAAGGCAGGAGATGGACATGGAGCAGAAATGGGATATTATTAAATGGGGGATTACAGAGGCAACAGAAGCCTGCACCAAGATACAGAGTAAGAGGAACAGAGCAAGAAAACCATTCTGGTTGAACAGCGAGGTAGTGGAGGTGGTGAGGGCAAAATGAGAGACGCACCAGAACTGTAAGTGGACAGGGAGGAGTATGCAAGATGGTCCAGGGAGTTGATCAGAAAACTGAGAGAAGCCAAGACCCAGAGGGAGCTGAGATTAGTGCAGGGAATTAAAGGGGTGGGAGAAGAACAGGTTACTCACCTGTAACAGTAGTTCTCGGAGTGGTATATGTTGTTCATCCACACTCTTTGTATGCCCTTTCCACTTTAAATCCAACTGGCAGTTTTCAAGCTGGCTCCTCCCACCCACCCAGGTGGTATATATCTCAGCTCTGCCCCATGACGCCAGATCTTAGCCTACTGGAAGCACGGTGGCCGCGCCGAAGCCGGAGAGGTTGGGTGGGTGGTGGTGGATGAACATATACCACTCCTAGAACTACTGTTACAGGTGAGTAGCCTGTTCTTCTAGAGCGTGGATATGTTGTTCATCCACACTTCTTGGCAGACTCAAGCAGTTCTCTGGGAGGAGGGAGGCAAGGCGCACACCCCTACTTAGGAAACAAAGACTGAGAGCCAAGGCCCCAAAACCAGCACCCCGTGTGATTAAAGGTCCATGTGGTAGGGTAATGAAGGTGTTTGCTGACTTCCAGGTAGCAGCCCGACAGATTTCCTGGATAGGGATGTCCCTGGAAGCAACCACCGATGCTGCAGTATGGCGGGTAGAATGAGCTCTTATCCCTTTGGGAGGCTCCTTGCCCACCAACTCATAGCACAGTATGCATGATGCATATGCATGATGTAATCCATCTTGCTATGGTCCGTTTGGGCTGCAGGTCTGCCAGAAGTGGCTTTAGCGTAGGTGACAAACAGCTGGCAAACCTCTCCATCAATTTATGCCGTCCTCTCCTTGTCATAGGAGAGGACACGTCTCAGGTCCAAGGTATGGAGCCTGTACTCGGTGTCTGAGGTGTAATTAGGGTAGTAAACCAGAAGAGTCAACACCTGGTTAAGGTGAAACTCTGACACCACCTTCGGAAGGAATTTCAGATGGGGGCGCAGGACAACCTTGTCCCTGTGAAAGATCAGATAAGAGGAGTCCACCAAAAGCACCTGGAGCTCCCCTGTCCTTCTGGCAGATGTGATAGCCACTAGGAAGGACCATCTTCCACAAGTGTGAAAGCTCACATTTGTGCATGGGTTCAAATGGCTTACCCATGAGCTTTGCCAAAACCAGCAAAAGATCCCACGGAGCTGGAGGTTCATGCACCGGAGGGGATATGTGATCCAGGCCTTTGAAATATCGCCGACCACTGTCTCCTGCAGCAATGTCAGCTGACCGGCCTGCGCCTGGTAAGCAGAAATGGCTGCCAGGTGCACCCTAAGGGTCGATGACCGTAGACGCCCTTTGGAGAGAGACCAAAGGTAGTAGAGAATGTTAGCCACAGAACAGGATAAGTGCTCCAGACCCTACCCTGACACCAAATGGAAAAACATTTCCATTTGAAGGCATAACATTTCCTGGTCGATTCCTTTCTGGATGCCTCCACCACAGTGTAGACATCTTCGGAAAGACCCAAAGCCTGGAACTCTAGCCACTAAGGTACCAGGCTGTGAGGTGCAGGGACTGAAGGTCCGGATAGAAGACCTTCCCCTGGTTCAGCAATATCAGGTCCGGGCATGTACAAAGCCACTCCGGGGGCCTGCAGATGAAGCTGAAGAGATCTGGGTAGCAGAACTGATGCAGCCGGTCTGGGACCACCAGAATCACCTTCACCTTGTCCCTCCTCACCTTAAGTAACACCTTGTAGATCAAGGGAAATGGAGGGAAGGCATAGAGGAGGCCTGGGGTCCACGGCCTCGAGAAGGCATCCCCCTGCAGCGAGCCCTGCTGAGGGGGGATGGCATGAAACAGCCTCAGCTTGGTGTTTTCCTGGAGGCAAACAGGTCCACCAGCGGTTTGCCCCAATGGGAGAATAGGCTATAAGCTACCTCCGGATGGAGAGACCACTCGTGGGATGTCTGGCTTATGCGGCTGATAGCATCCGCCAGCTGGTTCGAGGCTCCTGCCATATGGATGGCTAGGAGATCTGCCTCCAACCAGCTTACGAAGGTCCAGATGCGGAGCGCCTCCAGCACAGCAGACGGAGTGCATGACGCCCTGTTTGTTGGGGTAGTACATGGTCGTGGTATTGTCCGTCTGGACTTGAACCACTTGACCCCGGAGCTGAGGAGCGAAAGCTGACAGTGCCAGTCTGACTGCTCTGAGCTCCAACAGGTTGATGTGGCATCGGGACACCTCAGGGGTCCAGAACCCATGGGCTCTGTTGTCTCCCATGTGGGCTCCCCAGCCCATGAGAGAGGCACTGGTCATAAGGATGACCATCGGCTCGGGCGGACAAACCGAACCTTCCTGCAACCGGTCTGGGGCAGTCTACCACTGGAGTGTCCCACATCTTCTGGGTTACAGTGACCAGCTGGTCGAAGTCACCATATCACCGAGTCCAGCTCCCACTGGAAGGGGCGCATGTGCCACGAGGCCCAATGGACCACTGAGGTGCACGCCGCCATGTTAACCCAGAAGGTGCAGAAAGTCCCGGGCAGGGCGAAAGTGCCCAACCAGAAATGATCAGGCAAAGGAGGAGAGAACATCCAGCCTGTCCACCGGGAGCCGAGCTCTGGCTTGACAAGAGTTGAGCTCTGCCCCGATGAAGCCCATCACCTGAAAGGGCACGAGTTCCGACTTGGCCTCGTTGAGAGCAGGTTTGGAGTGCCAGATCCCTGGACCTCTCCACCTCCTGAAGGGAGGAACCTGCCAAGAGCCAGTTGTCGAGATAAGGGTAGATTCTGACTCCTCGACGCCGAAGGTGGGCCACCACCACTGCAATGCACTTGGTGAAGACCCGAGGGGCAGATGACAGGCCGAATGGCATGGCTCGGAAACCATACAGGGTCCCTTCGACCCTGAAGCAGAGGAACCGCTGATGGGATGGACGGATTGGGACGGGAAAAAAACATGTCCTGTAGATCCAGTGAACAGACCCACATGTTTCACTACAGGGATGGTATGATCTGATTCAGAGTGACCATCTGAAAGGTGCAGGACCCTGAGATACTGATTCAGGTCGTGGAGATCTAGGATGGGGCGTCAAACCCCCCCCCCCGTCCGCTTGGGCACCAGGAAGTACCTGAAACAAAGCCTGGTATGTCGAACGATCCGCACTGGGGCTACTGTTCCTTGGCGGAGGAGTTGGAGCCATGTTGTCTCAAAGAGCCGACTGGGTGCATGCGGAGATCTGTTCCTCCCGAGGGCGAGGCTCGGCTGGGAGGGTACTGCTCGAATTCCAGGGCAGTCCCTGACCGACCTCTTCAAGAACCCACCTGTCCAAAGTGATAGCGGACCTGGGAAAGGAAGTAGCGGAGCAGACCCCCACGGAGGACCCAGAGCTGGCGTGACGGGTGTAGGGGTGGCAACCCCCAACCCGTCACTGGGCAGGCTTAGAGGTGGAGGAGGCTCCAGTACCTGCACCTCGGCCTCCTTTATGGGGTTGTTGAGGACCCTGCTTGGACCGTGGGTGCTAAGCTTGAGCCTGCTGCTGCTGACCTCCTTGATAGGAGGGCTGCCTAACCGCAGGGGAAGAGTGCAGAAATGGCTTCTTCTTTCTCTTCTGCTGGTTCTTGCCCGAAGAACCCTTGGCAGAAGTAGCATCCAAGGTGGCACTGGACTGCTCTATACGCTGAAAGTGACCAGCCACTCCTGGACCGAACAAGTCGGTCCCCAGGAAGGGCATGTCAGCAAGCTTATGCTGAGTATCCACCGAGAAGGAGGAAAGCCTCAGCCAAGTACTGCGGCGAGAGGCCACTGCGGATGCCAACGAGTGGGCACAAGAATCTCCAATATCCAAGGCTGTCTAGAGCAGCTGTTTAGCGACAGCACGACCTTGGTAACGAACCTGCTTGACAGTAGTCCGCATGTCCGGTGGGAGATGAAGAAGGGTCTCGTCCAATGACCCTAGGAGGGCATGGGAGCAGTGTGCCATAATAACAGCTGAGCTAGCCTGACGAAGGTCCAGAGAAGAGGCGGCGTAGACCTTACGGTCAGAGTGGTCCATATTTTTGGACTCCTTGTCCAGGGGTTGGTCAGTATTGGCCAAACTACCCGTGCACCTGAACACTGATGCAGTCACCACGCTCTCGGCCGAAGGGTGTTCAGTGACTCCCACAAGGGACCCCATGGGCACCGCGTACTTATGGGCCATGCGGGCAGATGAAGCTGGGCAGGAGGCAGGACGCTGCCAAAGTTCAAGGGCCGGGCCAATGATGGCCTCGGCCACTGGAAAGGCCTCCGTCAGGGTATCCCCTCTCTTGAGGATATCCATGAGAGGGTACTCCGCCTTTATCTGGATGGGCTCCAGGGGCATTTTGGTGGAGTCAGAGATGAGGCGGAGAATGCCCCGGGAGGAAGAAGGACCTTCCTCCAACCCTGCACCGACCCATCATCTCCGGGATGTGAGTGCAAGCCCGTGACATCCGAATCCAAGGAGTCATGGTAGAGCGGTCTACCGCCTAAGTCACCCCGATGTGCCGAGGGTGGTCCGGGTGACTGTTATCGACAGACATCGGGAAAGCCTGGTGTCTTGTCAGTCCTCTTTAGAGGGCGCCCCTCCCTCAGGCTGTTTAGGCGGTGGTTCCACCAGAATCGGTAGAGAGACCGTAATAGGCCGAACCAGGAGACAGGCCAGCCCCACGAGTGGAGGTGCTGGTAGCTTCGGTTCCGGAGGGATTGGCGTCAGTCTAGGAGGTGGGAGCCAAGATATGGCCGGGGTGGTCGGTGGAGCCGGCTTCTGCCTGATCAGAATCAGCTGTTGCCACATGAGGTATTCATAGCGCCGACGGAATTTCCGCTGGAGCCTCTCCTCGTCCGAGGAGGATGAGGATGAGGACCTGTGGCGATGCTCTTCTTAGAGTGCTTGTGGTCTTTCTCGGCCATTCGGCCGAGGGGTTCTGGACCTCGACCAAGATCGGGAGGCGACTCAGTCGATCCAAGAGATACCGGGTCGGTGAAAACTGAGGGTCCGAACCGGTCCCTGATGGGGACACTAGCAGGCTGGGTCTCCTCATCAGAGAAGACAAAGACCACAGTCCTTCCAAAGAGCCATCGGCCACGGCCAGCGACAGAGGGTCTATCGGTTCGAGGATAATTTCGACCTTGTCGGCCACTTTGTCGGTCCCCTGGCCAGATGGAAGATCCATAAAGCCGGCGGCCAAGGTTGCGATCTCAACCGAAGTCGAGACCGCGTGCTCCTGGGACTCGGACCTCTCTCGGTCCTAGGAACGTCTTCACCGAGACGAAGACACGGGGTCCTTCTCTCTCTCTTCCGAAAGCGGGAGGAGTGCAAGCCCGAGGGCGCCTCACCCCGAGTGGAGAGAGACTAGCATAACTCCCTGAAGGAGCCCGTAAAGGTGGAGCCAAGGTTCGGAGGAACAAAGAAGCTTCGATTGGCCGAAGCTCAAGCTGCTTCCTCCTCAAATGCTTTCATTTGTTCCAGCTGTTTGACGGATCCCACGGCCGTGGAAACCACCCACCTCGCCTCCTTCGATTTCACCAGCAGGTTCCTTTTCTCGGTCTCCCAGCTTCAAATCGCTTCTGCGGTCATCCAGGACGTTGGGATGGAAGGCCAGGCAAAAACTGCACAACGAGTGTCTTGTCTGACACCTAGGCAGAAACACGTTAGTTAGGCATCAGTGCCACGACATCTTCTGGCCTCAGGGGCACCGTGAAATCTGGGGAAGATTTTCCTCCATGGTGGATGCGGTGAAAATGCAACCGCTTAACTTTCGAACGAGTTTAAGTTTAAGTTTCAGCAGAAACTGACAACTGGAATCCAGGGCCTATGATATGCTTTGAGAGCACGAGGGAACCTGCATCTTCCAGCAGAAAGGAAGATCTGGCATCATGGGTCAGAGCCGAGGTATACACCACCCGGTGGGTGGGAGGAGCCACCTTGAAGACATTTCCGGCAAGATTTAAAGTGGAAGGGGACATGCCAAGAAGTGTGGATGAACAACATATCCACACTCCTAGAACCTGTTCTTCTAGGAGCGTGGCTATGTTGTTCATCCACACTCTTTGGCATACTCCTAGCAGTTCTCCGGGAGGAGGGAGGCAAGGTGCACACCCCTTACTTAGGGAACAGAGATTGGAGAACTAAGGCCCCAAAACTAGCACCCCGGCATGACTCAAGGTCGATGTGGTAGTGGGTGATGAAGGTGTTTGCTGACTTCCAGGTAGCAGCCATGCAGATTTCCTGGATAGAGATGTCCCTGGAAGCAGCCACCGATGCAGCTGTATGGCGGGTAGAAAGAGCTCTTATCCCTCTTGGAGGCTCCTTGCCCGTCAACTCATAACACAGACCGATGCATGATGTAATTCACCTTGCAATGGTCCGCTTCGCTGCAGGTCTGCCAGAAGCGGCTTCAGCATAGGCAGCAAACAGCTGGTGACCCTCTCCTGAATTTCCGCCTGTCCTCCTTGTAGTAGGAGAGAGCACGCCTCAGATCCAAAGTATGGAGCCTGTATTCGGCCTCCAAAGTGTAATTAGGTAGTATACCGCAGAGTCAACACCTGGTTAAGGTGAAACTCTAACACCACTTTCGGAAGGAATTTCAGGTGGGGCGAGGGACAACCTTGTCCCTGTGCAAACCAGATAAGGAGTCCACGAAAGTGCCAGGAGCTCCCCTATCCTTCTGGCAGACGTGATAGCCACCAGGAAGGCCATCTTCCACAACAAGTGTGACAACTTACACTCTGCATTGGTCTGACCGGCTTGCCCATGCTTGCCAGTACCAGCAGTAGATCCCACGGAGGTGGAGGTTCACGCACCTGAGGGATATGTGATCCAAGCCTTGAAAAGCACCGACCACTGTCTCCTGTGCGTTGCCTGGACGGCCCACCTGGTAAGCAGAGATGCCTGCCGGTGCACCCTAATGGTCGATGGTCGGAGACTCCTTTGGAGAGAGAGACCAAAGGTAGTAGAGAATGTTAGCCACTGGACAGGATAAAGGGTCGAGGCCCTTGCTCCGACACCAAATGAAAAACCTTTTCCACTTGAAGGCATAACATTTCCTGGTCGACTCCTTTCTGGATGCCTCCACCAAGGTGTAGATATCTTTGGACACACCCAAAGCCTGAAACTCTAGCCGCTCAGGTACCAGGCTGTGAGGTGCAGGGATTGAAGGTACGGATGGAAGATCTTCCCCTGATTGAGTGATATCAGGTCCGAGAGTGTGCAAAGGCGCTCCGGGTGCCTGCAGCTGAGGCTGAGGAGATCTGGATACCAGAACTGGTGCGGCCAGTCTGGGGCTACCAGGATCACCTTCACCTTGAGGAGTACCTTGTGGATCAAGAGAAATGGAGGGAAGGAGTAGGAGGCGGCCTGGGGTCCACGGCCTCGGGAAGGCATCCCCCTGCAGCGAGCCCTGCTGAGGGGGGCGGGATGAAACAGCCTCAGCTTGGTGTTTTCCCTGGAGGCAAACAGGTCCACCATCGGTTTGCCCCAATGGGAGAACAGGCTGTAAGCTATCTCTGGATGAAGAGAACACTCATGGGATGTCTGGCCTAAGTGGCTGAGAGCATCCGCCAGGTGGTTTGAGGTTCCTGCCACATGGATGGCTAGAAGATCTGCCTCCAACCAGCTCACGAGGGTCCAGATGTGGAGCGCCTCCTTGCACAGCAAACGGAAGTGCATGCCACCCTGTGTGTTGAGGTAGTACATGGTCATGGTATTGTCCATCTGGACTTGAACCCGGAGCTGAGGAGTGAAAGCTGACACTGCCAGTCTGACTGCTCTGAGCTCCAACAGGCTGATGTGGCATCGGGACTCCTCGGAAGTCCAGAGCCCGTGGGCCCTTTTGTCCCCCATGAGGCTCCCCAGCCCATGAGAAAGGCATTGGTCATGAGGATGACCATCGCCTCGGGCCGGACAAATGGGATCCCTTCCTGCAACCGGTCTGGGGCGGTCCACAATTGGAGAGCGTCCCACATCTTCTGGGTTACAGTGACCAGCTGGTCGAATTGACCGTGGCGCTGAGTCCACTGGGCGGCCAGCTCCCATTGGAGGGGGCGCATGTGCAACCGGGCCCAACAGACCACTGAGGTGCATGCCGCCACGTAGCCCAGAAGGTGCAGAAAGTCCCGGGCAGGGCGAGAGTGCCCAACAAGAAATGATTGGGCAAAGGAGAAAAAAACATCCGCTCTGTACACTGGGAGCTGAGCACTGGCTTGACAAGAGTCGAGCTCTGCCCCGATGAAGCCCATCACCTGAGATCGCATGAGTTCTGACTTGGCCTCATTGATCAGGAGGCCAAGTTGGAAGCAGGTCTGTAGGGCCAGGTCCCTGGACCTCTCTGCCTCCTGTTGGGTGGATCCTGCTAGGAGCCAATCGTCGAGGTTAGGGTATACTCTAACCCCCTGATGCCTGAGATAGTCCGCCAGCACTGCAATGCATTTGATAAAGACCCATGGGGCTGATGACAGGCCAAATGGCATGGCTCAGAACTCGTATAGGGTTTCCTCTGCTCTGAAGCGAAGGAACCGCTGGTGAGATGAATGGACTGGGACGTGAAAATACGCGTCCTGGAGATTCAGTGAGCAGAATCACGTTTTGCTCCAGGGATGGTATGATCTGGGACAGAGTTACCGTACTGAAGGTGTGTGACCTGAGAAACTGATTCAGGTTGTGCAGATCTAGAATGGGGCGCAGCTCCCCCATCCTTTTCGAGACCAGGAAGTACCTGGAAACAAACCCTGGGTTGACTGGAGTATCTGCCACTCGAACCACTGCCTCCTTGAGAAGGAGTTGGGCTATGTCATCTCTCAGAGCCGCCCAAGTGTGGGCTGACACTCTCTCCTCCCATGGGGTGTGGGCTCAGCAGGGAGGGTGCTGCTCGAACTCTAGAGGCAGACCCTGGCTGACCACTTCTGAGACCCAAAGGCAGAAAGAAAGTGGTAAAGCCAGCCCCCCAACAGGAGGACCCAGTGCTGGCATGACGGGAATAGGGGTGGCAGCCCCTATCCCACTGCTAGGCAGACTTGGAGGAAGAGGGTCCAGATTGGAACCCATCTGAACCCCGACCTCCCTGTCTGCAGGGCGTTGGAGGCCAGGACTTGGACAGAAGGTGCCTAGCTTGTGCCTGCTGTTGCTGCCCACCCTGGAAGGAGGGCTGCTTGGCCCACAGGAGCAGGGTGCCGAAAAAGGCTTCTTCTTCTGCTGTTTCTTGAAGCCAGGGCATCCTTTTGAGAAGAAGTAGCAGAGTCCAAGGTGGCATTGGACTGCTCAATTCGCTGAAGGTAACCATCCACATCTGGGTCAAGAGATCAGTACCCAGGAAAGGAACATCAGTGAATTTGCACTGGGTATCTGCCGTAAAGGTGGAAGGCCTCAGCCAAGCCCTGCGGCACATGGCAACTGTAGCTGCCACCAAACGGGTGCAAGAGTCCCCGAGGTCCAAGGCCATCTGAAGTTGCTGCTTGGCAACGACTCAGCCCTGGTCCCGGACCTGCCTGACCGTAGTCTGAAGGTCCGTGGAGAAGTGCGGGAGAACTTCATCCAAGGAGCCCAGGAGGGCGTGGGAGAAATGTGCCATGATGACGGCTGAGCTTGCCTGATGGAGGCCTGGAGAGGAGGTTGCATAGACCTTCCTGGCAGAGTGGTCCAGTTTTTTTGACTCCTTGTCTGGAGGTCTATCAGTGTCAGCTGAACTGCCTGTGCATCTGAACAAAAAAGCAGTTACTAACCCCTCTGCCGAGGGATGTTCCGTGAACCCCGAGAGGGACCCAATGGGCACCGCGATACTTGGGGCCATCTGGGTAGACGGCACTGGGCAGGAGGCAGGATGCTGCCAGAGCTCCAAAGCCGGGCCTACAATGGCCTCGGCCACTGGGAAGGCTTCTAGGGGTATCCTCTTTTAAGAATATCTGTAAGAGGGTACTCGCACGCTTCTGGACAGGTTCCAGGAGCATCCCCGTGGATTCGGAGATAAGGTGGAGAATTCCCAAAAATGATAAAGGGCCCTCCTCTGTCGACAGACTACCCTCCGACTCATCATCCAGCGGATGAGAGTGGAGGTCGGTGTTGTCAGAATCTGAGGTATCCAGATAAACCGGTTGGCTACCAAGGTCCCCTTCTACATGCCTGGGGCAGTCAGGCATGAGGGTGACCAATAACCTGTGAGGAAGACCCGGAACCGTCCAAGATTCCTTCATAGGAGCCCCTCCCGAAGGCTGTTTAGGTGGCAGCTCCACCACTATCGGTGGAGAGACTGATTTCGGCCAAACCAGGGCAGGTTTTACTGGCTCCACAGGCGGAAGAACAGATTTTACCAGTTCCAATGGAGTCGGCTTCGGCCTGGGAGGTGAAAGTCAGGTAATGGCCAGGGTGTATACTGTAGAAGGCTTCTGCCCAGATTGAATGAGCTGTTGCCGCATTAGGTCTTTGTAGCGTTGACAGAGTTTCCGCTGAAGCCTCCTCATCCGAGGACGATGAAGAGTGGTGCCACTCTTTTTAGAGCGCTTATGGCCTTCCACAGCCTCTTGGTGAGGGGTCAGAGATCTCGACTTTGATTGGACTGGCCATGCGGGTCGTCTGGGGGAACCGGTTGTTTTCCCACATCAGGGACCGGTTCCTCAATGGGACTGCCAGCAGGCTGGGTTTCCTCATCACAGGAAGAGGCAGGACCGGGGTCCTGGTAACTAAGTTGTCGGCCTCGTTGGGCAAAAACAGATCGACAGGGTTGAGAGTAATCTCCACCGCATTGTTGATCGAGACCTCGGCTGGCTGACCAGTCGGCAAAGCCGGGAAGCTGGCAGCCAAAGAAGCAGTCTCAACCGAAGTTGAGACTGGAGATTCCTGTGACCAAGATCGCTCTCGATCCCAAGAACGTCTTTGCCGAGACGAAGAATCTCTCAGTTCCTTGTCCTTTTTACGGGCCCGGGAGGTATGCGAGCCAAGGTCCCTCACCCTTGTGGGGAGAGAGAGGCATCTCCCGAAAGGAGCCGAGAACATGGAGCCCAGGTTGAGTGGAATGAAAATCGGTC
The DNA here is from genome assembly GCA_016271365.2 of Neoceratodus forsteri. NCBI lineage: Eukaryota > Metazoa > Chordata > Ceratodontiformes > Ceratodontidae > Neoceratodus > Neoceratodus forsteri. The sequence goes on along the minus strand of CM057453.1, from coordinate 817,340,844 downwards.
AAGAAAGAGCTCCCAGCCTGCGCCCACTCTTCCTCGCAGGCCTGCATCTGTTCTAACTGTTCGCGGACCTGCAGCCACGGAGACCGCCCACCAGGCTTCCTTGGATTTCACCGGTGATTCCGCTTTCGGCCTGCCCAACTTGGAGCCATAAAGTAGACGCATCGTCGAGACGCTTGGTGAAAAACGTAGACATCTCACATGCCTGAGTGTCATGGCGATGACACTCAAGCAATAGACGACATGGTATGTGGGTCTGTGTGATATTTCCTGGCCGCACGGCATCGCCTGAAACTGAGGAAGATTTATCTTCCATAATCAAATCAGCAAAAGTCGCAATCGCTATCTCAATGTTTAATCTTCAGAGGATCTAAAGAAATCAAAGCCAGGCTTATAAAACATGGTAGCAGAGAGGAGGCAACCTTGACTCTTCCACGGAAAGGAAGATCTGGCATCATGGGCGGAGCTAAGGCTATACCACCCAGGTGGGTGGGAGAAGCCAGCTTGAAGACTTTCCGGCAAGAATTAAAAGGGAAAGAGACATGCCAAGAAGTGTGGATGGACAACATATCCACATCCCTAGAACCAAGTTTCTTCTCCAAGGCCGCCTTGGTGACATGGTGGGTGGAAGTGTGACCAGCGGGCTTCATATGCCCTTGCCGTACCTGACATTTTCCTCCACATTCTTCTCCCCTTAACTTCCCAGGGACCTCAGCAACTTTGTCATGCACGTGCCTTCTGGAACCGGTGGTCCTGCTCCACCCACACTGGACTAGCGCCTGGGCCCCCATTTGCATAGTGCTACCACTGAGCCTCCACTCAATGGCAGCCAAGCACCAGGAAGACCATCCTCCCCAATTTGGGAGAGAATAGGAGAGCTGCCTGCCGGCCGCTTGATCCTGCTCCCAGGCCTCCCCTCCCCCTGCCGGCGGCCTGAGCTCGTTCCCAAAACTCGGGTTGCCAACATGGGAGAGGTACTGCACTTTGCGCCTCAGCCCTCTGTGCCACCAGGCCAGCATCCATACTGTATGTTTAAGTAACTCTGCAAGTCTGTACTGCACTTTTTGCTCCAGTACAGAATACTAACAGAGAATCTGTATGGTTAAAGTACACGTTTTAGTGGACGTGTAGGCTTTTTTGTTTGATGTGCCTTTAACCACAATATATTTAAGTGCTGAAAGAATGCTGTTCCACACTCCTGATGAAGCCTCATTGTTTGAAAGATGAAACACCGGGGTATGTTAGTGCTGTACAAACATCAGGATTGAAGCGTTGCCATATAAATGAATTTGTAACATACCTCATGCATCTGGAAGTTCTGTTCCTCAATAAGTTTAGACAGTGACTACCACATTTTGTTTTTTGTTGCTTGGACACGGTAGGGGTTACAGCCTGTATGTGTGCACCGGCAAACTAGTGAGTGCATCATCCTCTGTGTTCCCTGCTGGAGACTACAGCTTGAGGAAAAAATGCTGAACAGTCAGCAGTGGCCCCAGCACCAATTACTGACGGATACTGTCGAGTACCCCCCCCCCCCACACTCAGAGTAAAGCCCCTCATCAACGTTCTGGCAAAGAAGTGATATGCCTACAAGCAAATGGCCTGAAACTGTAATGTCAGTTTAAGAAATGGGGGTGGGCTGCACATCACCCAGCTTTACTTCTGACATGATTTGGCTAAATCATTAATATGTTACATTTGCTTTGTAGCTGGCTGCTACTGGGGCAACTGGTGTAACTGAAGCAGTTTGGAAGGGATTTAGCAGACTGGCATGCCTGAGGAAAGCTGCCTTCTGCTTACTTGTGATGCCCAATCTGACTAAACACAGACCCGCTTCCTGGGATTCAGCCTGCTGTAGGAGGGATTTCTAGCCTGATGCATGTAACCAAACAAAGCAGCAGCAGCCTACTACAGTGTGGAATGATAAACGACCAGTGTCCTAACAAGTATAAGCATGGCCCACTGTAGGACATGCTTGTCCCAATTATTTCAAACATTTTCAACACTAATTCTGAAATCCATTTCCTTTTTTCCCCTCGTATGCTAACTTTCCACTTATAATAAATAACATGAAATAGTGCACTAAGTCATGTGGTACAGCCTGCCCAGCGAGGTACAAGGCCTTGGTCACACCACACCCGGAGTACAGTGCCCAGTTCAGGTCAACACAGCCAGCAGGATTTTTGAAAGTGAAGGCCTAAGCATTGTTGTTGGGGATGGACTGGGTTCATGATCTGCTGACTAACACAACAGTCTACTGACCCCCTGGCAGTACAGAAAGGATAATAGATAAATACTGAGGGTCCAGCACAGGGTCACCAAGTTGATTAGCGATTTAGGGGACAACATCTACAAAAACAGACTGGACATAATCAAATTATTCAACCTAGAGAATGGCACTTAGGGTTGCATAGCTTTCTAGCAAATAAGCCCAGATGTGTGCAGTGCCCATACTCAAACTGGATACTGTCCTTAATATGTGGCAGGAGGGGTGGACAAGGTAGACTCTACTCTAAGGCATTCTTGGCATACAATAATATGTTACAACTGGATGATACAGCATTATCAAATACATGTCCTCCCACAGCTATATAAACAGCACGGCTGTTTATGTTACATGAGCAAGTTTCCCAGCAGAAGGAAGTTTATTTACAGTGACTAACGCAATAATTGTGTTTTGTTGTTCTAAATGGTCAGGGAAGTGGTGATGGTGAAGTAGAAAGTAACCAGTGTTTAAACCATGGATATCGCAGAATATCTGCACTTTAAACATGATGCCGTTAACCAGTCAGATTTCTCTGTACCGGAGGAGAAATGTGTTGTTTTGGACAGAACTTTTGTTGAGCCCAGCCACTCATGTGGCAGCTTATTAGTAATGATAAGGTGACTGAGTCAGTTACTCTATTTCAGCACTTTTTTTTTAACCCAAATGTGTAGAAAAATAATAATCCTGTTTCCAGAAATAATTTGGACAGAACCCCTCTAATTGGCATAATACATAGCAAGACAATAACATTTTGATATGAACACTGGGCACAGGAAAAACAGAAGTTTATATACACCTCTCCCATATATTATGGCTCCTACAATCCCAATAAAGTACTTGGAGCATGTGAAATGTTTAATTGCCGAAAAAAAACCCCAAATTATAATGAAGACAAGAATGCCTTACTGTGCGATGGGTCTATTACCTGCAGGATAATCAAATAGGAGGCAGCGGTGTCCAAGTCCCGTGCCATCAAACACTCTTCAAACAAGTCCTTGGGGTTTCCCACAGCAGCAAACAGGTAATTCCACAGGGCATACTCTGTCTTTCTAGCACAATGAACAACCGTTTGCAAGAAGAGAGGAAACTCTGTAATGAACTTTGCCACAGTGGGGAGCAGGGGGTCGGGAATGGGATCCCGCGAGGTAGCTTCTTCTTCTAATACTTCATGAAGCATCAGTTCCAGTACATGAGGGAAGTAAGGAAGGGTAGCACAGGACTGGGCCAAGAGCAAGGCCTGTTCACCCAAGTTCCTGACCAACAACTGGCGGAGAATGTGATGGAGGTAGATCTGTGAGGTCCTTTCGACAGTACAGAAAGGAAAGAGGATCTCCAAAGATCCTGTGGTGCTGTTGTGCATGTATAAACTATCATATAGTACAGTCTCATTCACAGCACCAAGGACCAAAGCGTCCTCAAACAGAACCGCCAAGGGGTAGATGTTGATATGGAAAGGCAGCATTATCCGTCTGGAAAGGAAGGAATGTGGTTTGCGGTTGTCTCTGGGGAACAGCGGAAGCCAAACCTTCATGCCAGCCTCTCCACAGCCCAACCACAGTGCCTCCAGCAAATGACGCTTCTGCTTGTTCGCCCTGCAGGTAGTCCACACATTTTCAACACACTGGGCCAAGACCACTGGAGCACAGAAAGGCAGCTACAAAAAGAGAAGAGAGATTCATGATTATAAATACGCACAGTTATGAACCAAGACAAACTTAGCATCATGGATGTTATATTGTGAGTAGAAGCTTTCACAGCTAATGTCAACAGTCAGACAAACAGCAGGGGGTTGTGTGTTGAATGGCTGGTGTCCTCTTGACTATCATCACCTTTGCTGTGCACACTTCACCAGCCTGTGGCTTGGGAGTCTGAGCATGCTTGCAAATCAAGGTCTCGCAGTATATGGTAGAACATGCAGTGATGTTGCCACTGAGATGGCTCATCAACACTGCACTTCCTAGAACATGGCTGTAGGTGTAAATAATGGCACCATGTTAACATGATGAAATGCTAATTTACTGAGTAGGAGAAGCCAGCAACTTACAGGAAATCCGCAACATACTCACTCACTTGTACAAGTTCTTCCTATAAAGATACTTATAACATGGGCTGTACTGAACGCGGCACCTGACAGGTGCAGCGGCCATGCACAGCCATGGATTAAGCAGCCTCTTTAATCCAGGAGGGAGTTAGGTGCTGTGCCACTGGCTCTCGTTATGTGCAGAGAGCAGTGAAACAAAAGCAGCAGACGTATACTGCTGGCAGACAGCGACTGGGAGTGCAGACGGCGTGATCTGTGCAATGCACAGGAGCAGACGTATGGGCAGTGTATAGTGACTGTCAGAATGACAGTAGTGTCCAACAAGGAGTCTGCCATAAAAGTAGTTGCTGTCTCTGGTCGTCTGCCTGTGTTTCTGAGTTGCACTCGGACGTGTGAGAGGGTCAGAGAGAGACAGAGAGAGACAGAGAGAGAGAGCAGTGCCACATCATCGTGCATCTTAGTGAAGGTTGCCAAAGGGCCACACAATTTTCCCTCTATAAGTGTGTGGAGACTGTTAGCCTTTCCAGATTCCAAACTGTTCCAGCCCTGGCCATCCACTTCTCTAAGGCTGGAGGTTCAGCGTGTAGCCAATGGGCCGTGATACATTTCAAGGCTATGGCTAAACACCACCACCACCACCACCACCACCACCACCACCAGCATCATCATCATCATCATCATTTCCTCCGTCACTTAGGAAGATTAATTGGTTGAGGGAACCTTAACACCCAATTAGAGAACGTGCCTTGCAGCTGCCTACCTGTAACAGGTTTGATCTCTCAGCTAACAGATGCCTAAAACTGAGACCAGTACAGGGCAACCCAAAATACATGAAAATGAGTCCCCCTATTCCCACAGGTTTGACATTAGCTGGTGTTGGCTACATTAAAATGTTGAGTTATACTTGGAGTTCTGAAATACTGAGTGAGAACCTTCCAGAAAAAAGTGTCTCCAGTCTGGAAAAGATGAAATTTTCAAACCTCATCCTCACTTTTCTCTCTGTCTCTCTTTGTCCTTCTGGGCAGGTACGTGATTATTTTCCTGTTCCCATGTCAACCTGATGTTATCCAGTGACATCCCTGTATTCGCCTGAAACACTCCATACAGATCAGATATATACTTTGATATCCCCTAACTTTGCTAACCAATAGAAGTAATCTCCTAGACTGGACACAGGCCTGCTGTGTGCACACTGTGGCCATCCGACATTATAAAGTATCTAACCTGCATATAGCCGAAATGGTCAGTGTGTTGTAGTTGAAAACAATGTCCATTTTTCTGATCTGTATTCTTATGTGTGTTCCTGCTCTAGTTTTCAAATGTACCTACTTTACTTTTGTCCCTTCCTGCCCATACTGGCTCTGATCTCCTTCAATTTTTATTTGAGGGTCGTTATTCAGAGACATCTTTAAGCTATTGCCATCAATTATCATCTAGTAATAGTACTAGTTCTGATGGTTTGGCGACCACTTCTCAGATTGGCTGCTCCCAACTTGGTCACTCCCATAAACCATATCTTCAACATAGCCCTGATTTTAGGCTGTGTCCCTGATGTCTTGCAAACTGCTAGGGTTGTTCAGTTTATAAGAAAAAGACTATGACTTAGCATTTACATAGCACTTTTCATAATATGCACTTTACAAAGCAACAACAGACTGGTCATGAAGTGCCTGTGAACGTGGAGGCAGCCATGTCAACATCAAAACACACACATGTGCGTGGGTGTGGGTGCGCGTACACACACACACATACCCACCCACCTTGGATTAAACAACAGCATGAATCTGTTTTATGGGGAGAGGAATACTTGCCAGGACTTCGGGGAAAATCCTCTTTTTTACGAAAAGTGCCTTGGGTTCTTTCATTTCCAGTTGTACAGCAACAGAGCTGGGCAGAAGGGACCTTTGTTTAACATCTCATCCCAAGGACAGCACACCCAGACAGTACAGCATCCCCTTAGTACTGCATTCAGGCGCCATCGTTTGTGGTATGAGCCAAATCCCAGTGGGGGACTACAACCCACAACCTTCCGGTCCAGAGGCAGAAGTGCTACCGACTGAGCTACGCTTACACCTGAAGGGTGACCCTAGGATTACTGACAACTATCGCGCTATTGCCATTTTGTCAGTACTCAATCTTCTCGAAAAACTGGTCCCTACTCAATTCACTGACAGCTTAGTTTTAGGAAATATGGTACATCTACATCCCTTGCTAAATTAACCAATGATATTTGTAGTACAATGGATAAGGGTGAACTGACAGGTTTGTGGATTTGACCAAGGCCTTTAACCTTATTTATCATACTGAGGATAGGCTTTAGGTCTCTCAACCACTGCCTTGACCTGGCTGAAGAACTACCTGTGTGACCAAAGCAATTTGCAATGACTGACCTCTCTCTCTCTCTCTCTCTCTCTCTCTCTCTCTCTCTCTCTCTCTCTCTGACCTATCACTAATATTGGTGTTTTCAAGGATCAGTTCTGGGCCTTCTGCTCTTCTCTTCCTTCATTATTAATCCTCCTCAAGTCAATTCTTCTTGCTCCCTTTATAATGCAAAATGTATGCAGATGACCTGGCATTGCTTGGCTGACATACTCATTTTGACTTCTGTAAGATCTAAAGATGGCTCCTTAACAATAAACTTGTATTAAAACACCAAAAAGATCCAAGTCATGCTATCTGACTTCAGTTCAAGACTTTAAGGCAACTCAAATCAGCTAACCATTTCTTGCATTGATGGGTTCCAGCTGGGTACTGTTACCCACTTTAAGTACTTGGGATCACTTTAGACCTCTCATTCAGTTTTTCATTCCATATTTCTACTGATTGAAAATCTATTAAGGACAGATTGGGCCTTACACAATTTGCCATAATCTTACCCCTTATGCTCGGTTAATGATTGCAGGAGCCATCATTCTACCTTGTCATACCTATGGCTGACTATCCTTATTAGTACCGCTAAAAGTACTGTAACTTGGCTAAGTGAGATATCACGTATAATAATATCTGCCACTTCGTATTTGTCACTAATCATCTCACCCACCAGTGCCTGATATACTCTGCTTTAGGTTGGCTTCCCCTGCAGCTAGGGGCTCTTTTATCTATGTACGTGTACATAACTTCTATCAACAAATAAAAGTTATGTATGTACCATAACTGCAGATCTTCCTGAATATTTTCTCCACAGATCACCACAAATAGGTCTGTGCTGGAAGTGCTAGGACCCTGAGGGAACCAGAATTTGTTTGGTGGGGGGGAATAACAAGTAACCTATGCAATTAAAGAAGCAGTATTTGTAGCTAGCCCAGTGGCGTGGAGGGCTGAGGCATCCGTGCCTTACCTCCTGCTACGCCGTCGACTCGTGTTCGCAGTGCAAGCGGGCTGCCAGGGGTCAGCTGGGGAGGGAGAGGATTGAGTGTCCAAAGGACTGCTCTCCTCTCCTGGGGAGGGAGGACAGGTGCTCCCGCCGAATGACTAATCCCGTGTGGAAACCCGAGGGCAGTGAGGGTCTGATGGGTGCCAGGGAAACGAGGGTACTGTGGGACTTCCGAGGACGTGCACACACCTCCTATGCATGTCGTCTGGTGTGTGCACCCCAGCAATGGGATGGCAGAAAAACAATGGAGGAAAAAACTCTAGCTGCAGGTGACGACTGACCCTCCACAGGCTTCACACCTGGAGACCGGGCGAAGTCAAGAAAGGTTAAGTCCCGATGGTGCTTGGGGGGTCAGTCTGAAGGGGGCAGCTAGGGCGACGAGGAGCATAAATTGTATATGGAAAAAAAAAAGCAGTATTTGTTAGTCACCACATTGACTGTGTTTTTAGCAACAATATTTATCTCGCAAAAATATTCAAGCTACCCATTTTTCGTTTTCATTTATTCCTGAAACAAAATAAGGAACTTTGAAGTTTTTAAAAGTTGCCACTCCCATGCCCTGCTAGCCATAACAAAATTAAATATCTTGGTAAAGTGTTGTGTTATTTATGATCAGAAACATGTAAACACCATCCTATTATATCCACATTATGAATCTACTATGTAATTTCTACAGGTAACCTCAAGGGAAGAAATTTTCAACAATTACAAGTGGCAGCCATCTTGAATGACGTGAGTCATTAATTACAAAATTAACTATAAAAGCTGTTATGCGGCAGCTGGGAACCGCATGAGTCTCGTTTGTTTTTATGCGATTCGGAAGAGGCGCCGGTACATACACGGTGCTTTTAATGAAAAAAGCGAAAAAAATAGGTTGAAAAGTTTTAAAAAACTAACAGACGAAAGACTGACAAGCGATGAACTCTACCATGAGGAACTTTCACAAGTCGACAGTGGGAAAGAACTGGAAGGTGGGTGTGGGAGACTGCCCCTTTACACTGACGTTGGTCACCTGACGTGGGGGCGGTCCCCTGCCAGAGACTGCTAGCTAGAAATTTTTCCGTGGGGTCCTGATGCCTGCCGGGTCAGTCCTATATGTAATTACCTACTGCAAGAGCCCTCTCGAAGCAAGATCAGTAGATCTTCGAGAGAATCTCTCTCATCAGGCAACACCTATAGAACTATAGCCGCCAACGCTAGGACCACACAGAAACTTTTTTGCTAGCAGTCTACTACGGGCCATCTACAACGATGTTGGAGGTCAACGTCCTCCACTATATAAACGTTACAGACTCACACTTCTCAGTTCCCTGCTGGAGATCATACTCAAAGGACCTCCTCCGAGGAACCGAGAGAGTGCTAAAGGTTTCCGTTACCAGGTAGGGTTGAAAACAGGTAAACTGTCCAGGAAAGAGAGACAGGAGCGAAGAAGCTCTGAGTCCAAGTGGGATGGAGGGTGGGACAGCATGGCCTGATGAAAGAGATTCTCTCGAAGATGTAGTGTTATGGTAAGTTCCCACACAACTGTACTATCTTCTTTGACGATATCTCTTTCATCAGGCCACACCTACAGAACGAGTCCCAAGTAGTACTGACAAAGACAGTCTGGGTGGCTGAAGGCTATAAGCCTAAGAAAGAAGGCCTTGAAGCACAGCCAGGCTGAAGCCTGTACTTCCTCTAGAGGCAGTGTCCAGACTGCAGTGTTTAGTGAAAATGTGGACAGTACTCCAAGTTGCAGCAGCACAAATTTCTGCAGCTGACACATTCCTGAAACAGGCAACAGAAGTGGTCATGCCTCTGACTGAATGGCCATGCACAACCCCAGAAGTTCCTTACCGTACTGACTGTAACAATAAGTAACACAGCTGGCCAACCATTTGGACAGGCACCGTTTGGAAACCAGTATGCCCTCTTTCCCAGGGGCGAAGGAAACAACCGGCTACGAGGACTTCCTGCAGTCCCTCGCACAGTGAACATAATATCTGAGTATTCTATGAATACTCAGATATTATGATGACAAATCAGAGATGACAAATCACCGGGGCCAGATGAAATTCACTCAAAAGTGCTAAAAGAACTGGCTGGGGAGCTGGCAGGTCCACTGATGCATCTGTTCAACAGTTCACTACTGTTGGGGCAGTGCCTGGGGACTGGAGAACAGCACATGTACTTCCCCTCCACAAGGGAGGGAGCTGTGAGGAGGCTAGTAACTACCGACTAGTCAGCCTCACATTGGTAGTGGGGAAGCTCATGGAGACCTTAATAAAGCAGAATTTAGTGGAATACCTAGAAAAGAACGTCCTTTAGGATGACAGGCAGCATGGGTTGTGTAGGGAAGGTCATGCCAGACAAACCTAATCACATTTTTCATTGGGTGACCAGGGAAAGTGACACAGGCCACCCAGTGGACCTCCTCTACTTTGACTTTAGTAAAGTCCTTTGACTCTGGCCTCCACAACTGCCTGCTGACAAAATTGGAGGACCTGGGAATAGCAAAGAACACAGTTAGGTGGATAGTAGCTGGCTAAAGGACAGAAAGCAGAGAGTGGTAGTCAATGGGGAGAGGTCAGAGGAAGGAGAAGTTACAAGTGGGGTGCCACAGGGATCAGTGTTGGGGCCAGTCCTGTTTAATGCATTTATCAGCGTTATAGGTATACAGGGCAAACTTGCCCTATTTGAGGATGGTACCAAGCTGGGGGGAAGGGTGGACTGCAAGGAAATAGTTAGGGACCTACAAAAAGACCTTCAGAGACTGGAAAGATGGTCTAAGGTCTGGCAAGAAAAAAATACTTACTATAGTAATCTTGTTTCTTCCCAGTGATACTCAGGTATTCGGAACTTCTGCAGTGTCCCTTTAAGACTGAACTGCCCGGAAAAAATTTGGAATGCTATGCAAATGATGGAATCTTTACGTGTACTATTTTCAAATACTGCCTTGAACTAACTACCTAGGTTCTAAAACCCTCAGATTTCCTTGGAGCCTGGAAAGACAGGCCTCAAAAAACTAAACATCTATATATAAAAACCTTAGTAATTAGAAATATAATAATAATGGGATAATACCCAAATGCCCTCAAGAGGGGGAAAAACCTCAAAACTGGAGGCCATAAAATGTAACAATACCCCTGAATGTCAGACATCACCTGAAGGGGAAAAACAACAAAATGAACCCAAATCACAAACAATAGTGCCTGATTGTGACACCTACATAGTAGGTCACAAAACATTCCCAGGAATGCAGTGGCTACTGGTTCTTGAAGAGGAGGTAGGGTGGGAAGTTCTGAAACGGAGTATCACTGGGAAGAAACAAGATCACTATGGTAAGTATTTTTTCTTCAACCCCAGTAATACTCAGGTATTCATAACTTCTGCAGAGTAAGAACCTTTGGAGGTGGGCACAGAACCTGCTTTGAAACAGACTCTGCAGGACTGCTGTGTCAAACCTGGCATCACTCCTGGAGAGGATGTGCAAACTGTAATACTTTGTAAAGATATGTACTGTTTTCCAGGTAGCTGCTTTACAGATGTCCACTAATGGGACATCTCTGGCAGCTGCTATGGTAGCAGCTGTGCCCCTTGTGGAATGGGCCCTCAGTCCTGTTGGGGGTTACCTTCCCGCCTTAGAATAACAAAACTGGATGCACTATACTGTCCAGCGAGAAATGAAAATTACGTACCTACCGTAATTCTTGATCTTCTTGGACGAGTCTCCACCACTCATTCACACTATTGGGATCTGCGCCGGAGGCACTAGGACCCAGCGGGAGCAAACTTTTTTGCTGGAGGGTCAAGCGCCAGAGATGGAGCCACGAGGAGCGGCACATCATGAGCCCCAGCTCAGGCGTGTAATGACTATCTCGCCGACCCTCCAAACCGCCTCAGTACCTTTTTTACCGAGGAGGTGCAGCGTAACTAACCTAGAAGGATAACCTAACCAAAACCGGACATAAGATAGTCCGGACAACCCGTATAACAAGGGTCAACAAAGAAGTCTTCACAGCCTAAAGATTTGAGGGAGTGAAGACCAACAATAGAGGTGAGCTCGGGGGACAGAGGGTGGGCGTGTGAATGAGTGGTAGAGACTCATCCAAGAAGATCAAGAATTACGGTAGGTACGTAATTTTCATATCTTCCTGGACATAAGTCTCCACCACTCATTCACACTATTGGGAGAGTACCGAGCTAATAATCCCCCGAGAGGGCGGCAGGAGAGACCAAGAGCTCACGTTTCTAGGACAGAAGTCCATTAAGGATGGCACTGCCAAAGGAAGAATGTCGTCTGGCATGGACATCCAGTGCATAATGTTTAACAAAAGTATGCACTGAGCTCCAGGTGGCCGCGTTGCAAATATCTGCAATGGGCACGCTATAATTTCCTCACACTTGACGCCGCTGACCGCCTAGTAGAGTGGAGATAAACCCCTGCCTCCAACTTTCAACTCCACCATGGAATAGCAGTTGTGAAGGCATGCCACTAACCATGCTGAGATACATCTGATAGCGACAGGTTGACCCAGCCGGGTCTCGCTGAAGGAAACAAACAGTTGTTGAGCTTTGCGAAAATCCTTGGTTCTATCTAGATAGAAACGCAAAGCTCTTTTAACGTCCAAGGAATGAAGGGATCGTTCTCCTTCATTTTGGAAGTCTGCAAAGTAAGAGGGAAGGACCAAAGGTTGGTTTAGATGAAATTCTGACACAACCTTAGGAAGAAATTTCGGATGAGTCCTAAGGACTACTTTGTCCTTATGGAACACAGTATACGGAGGGTCTGTGACCAGGGCATGTATCTCAAGAGACCCTACGGGCTGAGGTAATGGCCCCTAGGAAGGCTGTCTTCCAGGTGAGAAATTTTAGCTCACAGGTAGCCAGAGGTTCGAAAGATTTCCGAGTGAGCATGTCTAGCACAAGATTGATGTCCCAGGCTGCAACTGGACGTCTTGTAGGAGGTCTGGTATGCAGAATTCCCTTAAGAAACCTCTTAACCACAGGTAACTGAGCCAGAGAGAAGTAAAAAAACGGCTCATGATACGCTGAAATGGCACTAAGGTGAACTTTGACTGTAGAGTACTGTAGACCAGAATTTGAGAGGTCTAGGAGGTACTCCAGAACTTTATCTGGTGGGCAGGAAAAAGTGTTCAAAGAGCACTTTGCACACCAGAGCGAGAAATGCTTCCATTTGGCTGTGTAGGTTTTCCTAGTGGCTGGTTTCGTGCAGCCAGAAGAATATCTGAAACCCTCAAGACACATTGAACCGGTTTACTTCTACCTCTACAGGAGCCAAGCGTGAAGGTGAAGCGATCTCAGGTTGGGATCGACTACAGGCTCCTGAGTCAAGAGGTTCGCCTGAAGGGAAGTGGTCTCAGAGGAACTGCCAACATACTGTTGAGTAGTGGAAACCACAGTTGTCGAGGCCAGAAGGGAGCAATGAGGATCATTTTGTCCCCCTGGGATTCGAACTTGAGGAGTAACTTCTGAATTAGAGGAAGAGGTGGAAAGGCATAAAGAAAGCGTTTTGTCCACTGCAGCCTGAATGCATCCTGACAGAAAATGCCAGGCCCTGGATTTCTGGAGCAGAAGAGAGGCAGTTTTGCGTTGAGTGGGGATGCAAAAAGGTCTAGGTCTGGAGTTCCCCACTCTTCGAATAGTGACTGAACTACGGTTGAGTCGAGGGACCATTTGTGAGGGTCTGTCTCTGTTCTGCTGAGACGGTCTGCCAATTCATTCTGTATTCCTGGTAGGCAGACCGCTTGAATTAGAGCCTTGTGCTCTAAGCACCATTCCCACACTCCCATCGCTTCCCTGCATAAGGGGTAAGAGTGAGCACCGTCCTGCTTGTTGATGTAATACATCACTACTTTGTTGTCCGTTTGAAGGAGAATGTTCTTGTGACAGAGAATGACCTTCAATGCTCGGACCGCATAAAGGACGGCTCTCATCTCTAGGACATTTATGTGGAGCTGAGACTGACTTGAGTCCACGTACCCAGTATGGAGAGACTGACAGTGAGCTCCCACCCCATTAGGGACGTCCTGTGGTAATGGAAATTTGATGATCCAGAGGAGCAAAGGGTACCCTTCCAGGAGATTACTCTCTTGAGTCCACCAGGTGAGGGACCTCTTTGGGGTTCTGTCACTTTGATGGGAAAGGACTGCGGGTGAGTGGTTGGGGACCACTGAGTACTGAGCATCCACTGAGTAGTTCTCATGTGCAGACGTGCTAGGGGTACAGTGAACACCGAGGATGCCATGAGGCCTAGCATCCGTTGCATCGAGAGAGCTGGGACTGAGTTGTTTTCCCCGATGTGACGGGCCATCTGAAGGATATCGTTCCTTCTGTCCTCTGGAAGAAAAACCTTCGCGACAGGAGGTGTCCAAAAGAGTCCCTATAAAAGGAGCCTCTGGGAGGGCTGCAACTCATGATTTTGAGGTTTAGCAGAATCCCCATGGACGTGAGAAGCGAGAGGCCATCTTCACGGTGTCCAGGGTTCCTGCCTGGAAGGGCTTGCCAGAAGCCAATCGTCCAGATAAGGAACACTTGTATACCGACCTTTCTGAGGTGCATCATAGAACTGCAAAACACTTTGTAAAACTAGCGGCGCCGAGGATAGCCCAAAGGGCAGGACTCTGAACTGATAATGTTGTCCCAGAGCCACAAACCCTCAGGAATTTGTGATGCCTTGGGTGAACAGAAATGTGCTGGTAAGCATCCTGCATGTCTAGGGAGGCTAGCCAGTCATGCTGATGAAGCAAAGGTAACAAGGTTCCTAGAGAATCATTTTGAATTTCTCCTTGAGGAGAATTTGTTTAGCTTTCTTGAGATCCAAAATGGGGCATGCCCGGACTTCTTGGAACCAGAAAGTAATGGTAGTAGAACCCTGTGTTCCGTTGATGCAGCGGCACTACTTCTACTGCCCTGTTGTTCAGAAGGCCCTGAATCTCGGCGGCGAGAAGGTCTGACTGAAGGGTTGACAGCCTGGGCTGTCGTTTGGGAGGACGATCCGGAGGGGTCTCCACAAGACTGAGTGAATACCCCTCACGAATTATCCGAAGGACCCATTTGTCTGAGGTTATGGACTTCCATTGGTTGTAGAAGTGCATCAGACGACCTCCCACCGGAGAGGAAAAGTCCACCTCGGGCAGCTGAGATGGGACTTGGGCCAGCAACTCATAAAGTGGCGCTGGGCGCTTTGGGCCCTTGCGCTTTCTGCTGTGCCTTCTTTTCAGGTGGGGCAGGTTGATTTTTATGGAAACTTCCTCTGCCTCGAAAGGACTGACAGTTATGAAACTGGCGTTTATTGACACCCCCTCGAGAGGGGGCAGGAGGAGGAGGTCAAGCCAACTTAATGGCTGACCTAGTCTTCATGAAGCTTCTAGGGCTTGTTCTACCTGAGTACCAAAAGATATGAACCATCAAGAGGGCAACGCTATTACCTTGTTGCCGCGCCGTCATTCGTGAGCCTGAAGTGCACAGCCAGGAATGACGGTGGTACAAATACCAGCAGTCACCGTGACGGAAGCAGTGTCAAAGCATCCATAGCTGCTTTAACCTGCTGGTTATTAGATACGATACTCTGGTAATGGTTTGAAGGAGCTCTGGCTTTGTATCCGATTCCGTGGAGCTTAAGCCATCTGTTTGATAGAGTGCCAGTATATACTCATATTGGGAGAAATAGCCTTGGTAGCTGGCGACACTATACTTAGGGTGGAAGCAGCAAAGACTCTCTTACCTAAGGTGTCTATCTTACAGATTCTTTTTAATAAGGTCGAGCTGTAGTAGTTTGGGGAAGAACGACCTTATCATTCTCTTGCCAGGACTACAATAGGATCCAAAAGGTTTGAGACGCCAAATGGGTCGAATCCTTGGGGGCTGAATATTTCCTATCTATGGATTTAGCCACCAAGGGGTGAGAGCAGGATTATTCCATACCATTTGAGACAGCATCTCGAAGGAAGGCTGAACCGGAGGAGTCAAATCTGTAGGGATCTCGGAGCATGAAGTTATTGGAGTCTTAACAATTTCCCAGGATCAATGTCTGTAGTCTGGAGAGAAAGAGTGGAAATCAAATTTTTCAGCAGAGACTTAAAGGACAGGTCCTCGACCACAGGCTCTGCAGCAGTAATGGATCCTGCTTCCTCCACTTCATCACCCAGCCGAAGGTCTGGGTCAGGCTCAATGTCATCTCCTGACAGTCCAGGAGGGACTGTATGGACAGGAAAGGAGTGAAAATCGGAGGAAAGGGATGAAGGAAAGAGTGAAGGAGGAGTCCTGAAAAGCGGAAGACGCCTGAGAGCCCTGGCGCTGTGGAGGCGTATGGCACCAAAGAAGCCATCGCACCAAGAATGGCGCCGAGGGTCACGCGGGTACGAAGCAGTGCCGAGGACTCACACGGCGCTGAAAACGGCAATCGCAGAAGCTGCACAGCACTGAGATGATTGACGGCGCCGGCACGCGCCGACAGACGATCGGCACCGAAAAGCGCTGTCGACGCTGAGGGCGCTGAAAACACTCCAAGACTCCGCAAAACAGGATTTGAAGGTAAGGAAGGAAGAAGAGCAGGAGATAAAGGCATCGATGTGGCCCCCTGCGCCGCAGCTGTGAGGGGGAAACACCTAAGCGCGGAGTCGACAGCACTCAAGATGGTGCCGCTGACCAGGAGGTTCAACCGCCTACCTGGTCTCCTCAAGAAGCCCAAGGCCCCTGAGTGACCGAGCCAGGTAGCTGAACCAACCTCCGAGCCCATTGCTCCATAAGAGCGACCCACTGATGAAACTGCTCATCTGAAGACCTACTCGCGGGCGTAAGACTCCCGATGTGTGAGGCGTTAGCTACCAGAAACAGAAGCTGGCGACTCGAAGGAGGACGACAACTAGCCCTGATAACCCGACCGTCTCTCGGCGCAGACATATCAGAGGCGACCTCGAGTGATGCCTCTCTTTTTGACCTGTGGGCGAAGAAAAGCTCGAGGCTTCAACGCGCGAGAATACTTAACGCTTATTTTTACAAGCCTGGGGACCGCCTGGCCCTCGGCACTGGACTGACCGTCAGACCCCCTTCCGGAGAAGGCGCGGACCAGACCCAGCCCGACTGACTGAACATTTTCTTACACGAAGTCTCCTCCGGCCACCTGACCTGCTCATGGTCGACCACAAAGTAGGCTGGAGACTTTTTTTTTTTTTAAATAAGAATAAACTTAAGCGATACTTATCAAGATATTACTACAAAATAACAAAACTGAAAACTATGCTGCTAGTTTGAAGTTTGACTCCAGTGGGCAAGTGCGTAGTCACTGAGCGCACTCGATGGCGTGGAAAAAAGGAACTGAGGTGGTTGGAGGGTCGACACCGAGATAGTCATTACCGCACGAGCTGGGGCTCGCGGTGCCGCTCCTCGCGGCTCCATCTCTGGCGCCGGCCCTCCAGCAAAAAAGTTTGCTCCCGCTGGGTCCTAGTGCCTCCGGTGCAGATCCCAATAGTGTGAATGAGTGGTGGAGACTTATGTCCAGGAAGATACTGCCCTTTTAGATGCTGGTTACCCTTTCCCACATCCCAATAAGTCAGGAACAGCTATTTTCTGTCTTGCCTATAGTCCTTAGTGGCTGTCATGTAGTAACTAAGAGCTCTCAACTTCCAGACTGTGGAGCCTCCTTTCACCAGAAGTAGTGTGCTCAGTGAAAAAGACAGGTAGGGTAATGGTATGGTTCAAGTGGAAATCAGAAACCACTTTAGGGAGAAATTTCCTGTTTGTTCTCAGGACCACTTTGTCCTTGTGGAAGGAAATATAGTCCTGGTCTATGCAGAGAGCCTGGAGCTCACTGATTCCAGAAAATTTCTCCCTAAAGTGGTTTCTGATTCCTCTAGCAGAAGTCATTGCCACTAGGAAAACTGTTTTCCAAGTGACATGTTTTAGATGAGCTGAAGACACGGGCTCAAAAGGAGACCCCATGAGTTTGGCTATACATACATTGAGGTCCCATGCTAGCACTGGCTCCCTGTGGTGGTGGTGGGGGTTGCAAATGGGATAGGTCCTTAAAGAACCTCTTAAAGATAGGGTCTGAGGCAGAGAGAAACCTTTGCCTGGCTGAAATGTAAGCAGATGCTGCAGCCAAATGTCCTTCAGAGGTACTAGGCTGAAGGCCCAAGAATGCAAATAAGTAAGATAATCCAGCATGACTGGTACCTCATCCTGTGTTGGCTCAATATTCTGGGTGGAACACCAAATAGAAAACCTTTTCCATGGCATCAGCTTTCCTGGAGTCCTTGTCTGGGGGGTGTGAAGACAAAGGAATGTTTGCCCTGTCACAGGCTGCAGCCTGCACTACCCCAACATGGCTGCAATGTAAATAAAGGATCTCTGCAGCTGAGCCTGATAACATATACCTCCTGTCCATTCTTTTACCTACAGGAGGTAAAGAGTTAGGAGTCCGTAGAATCTTTTGTGTCTGTTTCCCCAAGGACTTATGAAGGGGAATAGACAATCTTTTGGACTCTGGGATGTCCATCATCTCCACAAAATCAGGCTCTTCTTCCTCCTTAGCAGCTTCAACCATAGGGAGCTGGAGGGTTTGGGCCACCTTCTTGTAAAACAAGAAGTGTGAAGGGACTCCGAGCCTGGGAGGAAAGATATCAGAGGGCCTGTCTGGGGAGATGTCCGGTTCAATGGGCACATCCAGACCCCCAGTCGTCGTCATCGCGGGATAATCTTAGTCTCTCCCACTCCTCACAGAAAGCATCCGGATCGTATCTCAAAGGAGTTGGTTCCTGACCGAACCAACCGCCTAACTGGCGGTGCTGGTTCGGACGGAACCGGACGAAGCGATTGGACAATACTAATCGCTTTGGTTATCTCATCCGCGGTTGGAGTATGCGGTACTGGATCTGAACTGGGAGACTTTTGTTTCCTTTTTGACGGAACCGACCTCTCAGAGTCGGCTCTCCTTTTGCCCGAGGAGGTATCTCCCAGGTTAGTAGGCACCCCCTCAGTTCGGCCGCAATCGAACCGGGCTGGCCATCCGGATCCACGGACTTCTCGGCCTCCCTTTCCCTCAACCTACTCAGTCTTTTTTCTAGAGTGCTTTTGGGAAAGTTTTTGCAATTTGGCAGTCTGACGGGGTGGTCAAACCCCAGACAATAAACACAGATGAGGGTGGGGGTGCGGCCTTGGCAAGGCCTCCCCTCACTCAGTACAGTGTTGAAACCCAGTGGGACAGGTTTCTTTTGGGTTTCTCAGACAGGCCAACCTACCAAAACTACCCTATAGAAGCTTTCAAGCCAGGTAATACCAACCGATTGGTAACAACTGTAGTCACGGGTTTGAAAAGAACCGAGACAAAGCCTGGTTCTTTTGAAACTGATCAGTAACGGAACACCACACTAATCCCAGAAAGATATTATTATTTAAAATTAGGGAATTCACAAGGTTGGTTCCTAACTGGACAGACCGAAAAGAAACCGAAGAGACAAACGATTTCCACAGTTAAATAAAATAAAACACAGTCACTACCTATCTACAGAACTACCTGTACACGTAGAGACAGAGGCTGGAATCAAAAAACAATAAAGAAATGTTTTTTAAACCGAACGCTTTACTATACTGAACCGAGCAGAGGAATCTCCGAAGCCATTTCACTGTTAGGCGGAGTAAAGAATCTGACGGTTACACTGGGAAGTACCACAGACAGAGGTTTGAAAACTGAGCTCGAGCTCAACGTTCCATGCTTCTGCATGGAGTTAACTCGTTCCTCTCCGGGGCAGTTCAAGTGCTGGGGCTAACTGCATTATGTCTGAATACAGCAAGACTTCATGTTGTTTGAAGTATAATTTTTCCCATATTTAAAAAAGAAAATCCAAATGACCCAAGAATGTACAGACCAATCAGCCTGATGGGTGTTTCCCAAAAAATATTTTCAAAAATTATTTTGCCCTGCCTAGAAGAGCATGCCATTATCAGCGAGACACAGAATGGTTTTAAGAGTTCAAGATCCACAATTCAGGTATGTTATTGCTGAACCATCTTCTATGGAAATATGTAAAAGTCAAGAAGGGAAACTTCACTGCGGTTCTGTGGATTTTTCATCTGCGTTTGACAGCATAAGTCATAATATATTATGGCAGAAACTATAGAAATTAGGAATAACACAGGAATTACTAAACATATTACTCAGATTTCATGAAAATATATGGGCCAAAGTTCAATATGATCAATTTGGTCACACTGCTGTTGATTTCCAAACCAATTTAGGGTTTGCTAGGCTGCCTGTTGGCACCTACATTGTTTGATATCTATATTAATGAAATGCTGAGAAGTCTAGACAATCAAGAATTTCATGCCCTGAAATAGCTGATAAAAGTGTGGACTGTCAGGCCTATGCAGACAATCTGGTACTAATTTCATCTTCTGCAGTGGGACTTGAAGGAAGTTGGAAACTTTCTCAGAACTCTGCCAATCAAACTAAAAATAAAGACAAAACCAAAATCATAATATTTGGGAATAAATAAAAACATTTGCTAAAATTCTGGATTAATAAAGATAAAATCGAGGTTATAAAGTATTATGACTACTTGTGCATAAGATTTGAACAAAACCATGTTTGAAAAGAACACATTAAATGAATACAAGGACAATCACAGCTACTAATGTGTTTAAAATATTTAACGCCAAAATGGGGCGAAGTACAGTTACTGGGATACTTAAAGTACTTAATGCAAAAATTAAAACTAGCGCACTCTATGCGACGGAAATATGGGAAATCACTAGGCTAGAGAAGCTTGAAATAATCTTCAATAAACTATACAGATATATTCAAATGGTACCACAAGCTACATCAGCAGCTATTCTCAGGCTAGAACTAGGCCAATTTTCATTCCATACCTTAGTTGTGGAAAGACAAATTCTTTTTACACTAACGCTTTTTCTCCTTCAAGAGATCCGTCTACCAAGGAGATGCCTAGAAGAAATAATGCACTATTCTGCTATGGGATTTGACCCAACATTGCAGATAATCAGGAATTCCTTTCCCTTATGAACTGGGACATCTGTTATGGGACATTTACCTCAGACCATCGAATGATATTGTTATTATGATCAAAATCAGGCTAAGAGACACGGATAGAATCAACAGTTTTGGACGCCTGGAGGAAACCAAGTTATTTAGATGGTACAAACAAATCAAATCTACCCATGCTCTGGAACCCTATCTGGTTAAGATTACCAACCCAAAATCAAGATTACTGACCAGATTTAGGTTAGAAATGTATGCTGCTCAATATACCAAATTTAGACAAAAGAGACCAGGTATTACCACCCCTTTTTGTAAATGTGGGAATAACTTAGAGGACGACCTTAAACACATTTTACTGGTATGCCCTCTTTATGTCCCACTCAGGACCAAGTGGTTGGGTAGCATCATGGGTGGTCTCGATCTCCCTCGGGAGCAAATGGTGACATTTTCCCTCAAGTCAACTAGTAAGTTTATTTTAGACAAATTGGCAGGATTCTTTAATGCCATACACCTATAAGAACAGGTTACTCACCTGTAACAGTAGTTCTAGGAGTGGTATATGTTGTTTATCCACACTTATTGGCATGTGTCTTTCCCCTTTAAATCTTGCCGGAAGTCTTCAAGTTAGCTCCTCCCACCCACCCAGGTGGTATATACCTCGGCTCTGCCCCATGACGCCAGATCTTAGCCCGCTGGAAGCCAGATTGTGTGCATCCGCAGCCAGGGAGGTCAGGTGGGTCCGTGTGGATGAACAACATATACCACTCCTAGAACTACTGTTACAGGTGAGTAACCTGTTCTTCTAGGATAGTGGATATTTTGTTCATCCACACTTACTGGCAGACTCTTAGCAGTTCTCCGGGAGGAGGGAGGCAAGGCACATATCCCCTACTTAGGGAACAGAGATTGGAGAACTGAGGTCCCAAAACCAGCATCCCGGCGTGACACACGGTCGATGTGGTAGTGGGTGATGAAGGTGTTTGCTGACTTCCAGGTAGCAGGCCGGCAGATTTCCTGGATAGGGATGTCCCTGGAATCAGCCACTGATGCAGCAGTATGGCAGGTAGAATGAGCTCTTATCCCTCTGGGAGGCTCCTGCCCGCCAACTCATAGCACAGACCTATGCATGATGTAATCCATCTTGCAATGGTCTGTTTGGCTGCAGGTCTGCCAGAAGCGGCTTCAGCGTAGGTGACAAACAGCTGGTGAACCTCTCCACGACTTCCCGCCCTCCTTATAACAGGAGACAGCACGTCCCAGGTCCAAAGTACGGAGCCTGCACTGCCTCCGAGGTGTAATTAGGTAGTATACCGCAGAGTCAACACCTGGTTAAGGTGAAACTCAGACACCACCTTTGGAAGGAATTTCAGGAGGCGCGAGTACAACTATGTCCCTGTGGCAGACCAGATAAGGAGTCCACCGAAGCCTTGGAGATCCCTGTCCTTCTGACAGATGTGATAGCCACCAGGAAGGCCGTCTTGACAAGTGTGACAGTTCACACTTGTGCATTGGATCGAATGGCTTGCCAGAGCTTTGCCAATACCAGCAGTAGATCCCATGGAGGTGGAGGTCACGCACCAGGAGGATATGTGATCCAGGCCTTTGAAAAGCGCCCGACCACTGTCTCCTGCACCAATGTCAGCTGACGGGCCCGCACCGGTAAGCAGAAATGGCTGCCAGGTGCACCTAAGGGTCGATGACAGCAGACCCTTTGGAGAGGGCCAAGGTAGTCTAGAATGTCAGCCATAGAACAGGATAATGGGTCCAGGCCCTTACCCTGACTCCAAATGGAAAACCTTTTCCATTTGAAGACATAACATTTCCTGGTCAGTTCCTTTCTAGATGCCTCCACCATGGTGTAGACATTTTCGGAAAGACCCAAAGCCTGGAACTCTAGCCGCTCAGGTACCAGGCTGTGAGGTGCACGGATTGAAGATCCAGATGGAATACCTTCCCCTGATTTAGAGACATCAGGCCCAGGCGTGTACAAAGCTGCTCCGGGGGCCTGCAGCTGAGGCTGAGGAGATCTGAATACCAGAACTGGCGCGGCCAGTCTGGGGATACCAGAATCACCTTCGCCTTGTCCCTTCTCACCTTGAGTAACACCTTGTGGATCAAGGGAAATGGAGAGAAGGCGTAGAGGAGCCCTGGGGTCCATGGCCTCGAGAAGGCATCCCCCTGCAGGGAGCCCTTCTGAGGGGGTGGGCATGAAGAACAGGTTACTCACCTGTAACAGTAGTTCTAGGAGTGGTATATTTGTTCATCCACACTCTGGCATGGCCCTTTCCCTTAAATCTGGCCAGAAATTCTTCAGCTGGCTCCTCCCACCCACCGGTGGTAAATACCTAAGCTCCAGCCCATGATTGCCAGATCTTGCCGCTGGAAGCAAGGTGACTGCGTCTAAAGCCGGGGAGGTCGGGTGGGTGTGTGTGGATGAACAACATATACCACTCCTAGAACTACTGTTACAGGTGAGTAACCTGTCCTTCTAGGAGTGTGGATATGCTGTTCATCCACACTCTCTGGCAGACTTGAAGCAGTTCTCTGGGAGGAGGGAGGCAAGGCGCACATCCTCTATTTAGGAAATAGAGATTGGAGAACCGAGGCCCCAAAATCAGCATCCCAGCATGACTCAAGGTCGATGTGGTAGTGGGTAATGAAGGTGTTTGCGGACTTCCAGGTAGCAGCCCGACAGATCTCCTGGATAGGGATGTCCCTGGAAGCAGCCACCGATGCAGCCGTATGGCGGGTAGAATGAGCTGTTAGCCCTCTGGGAGGCTCCTTGCCTGCCAACTCATAGCACAGACCTATGCATGATGAAATCCATCTAGCAATGGTCCGCTTCGCTGCAGGTCTGCCAGAAGTGGCTTCAGCGTAGGTGACAAACAGCTGGCGTAACCTCTCCCATTTCCGCTGTCCTCTACTTATAATATGAGAGAGAGGACATCTGAGGTCCAGAGTATGGAGCCTGTACTCAAGGTCCGAGGTGTAGTTAGGGTAGTATACCGGCAGAGTCAACATCTGGTTAAGGTGAAGCTCTGACACCACCCTCCTGGAAGGAATTTCGGTGGGGGCGCAAGACAACTTTATCCCTGTGAAAGACCAGATAAGGAGTCCACCAAAGTGCCTGAGCTCCCCTGTCCTTCTGGCTGACGTGATAGCCACCAGGAAGGCCATTTTCCACACGACTGAGTGAGAGCTCACACTTGTGCATGGGTTCGAATGGATTGCCCATGAGCTTTGCCAAAACCAGCAAGAGATCCCACGGAGGTGGAGGTTCACACACTGGAGGATATGTGATTCAGGCCTTTGAAAAAGTGGCTGACTCACCTGTCTCCCAGCACAAATGGCTGGACCGCCGGCACCTGCAAGCAGAGAGATGGCTGTCAGGCAACTAAGGGTCGATGACTGCAGACCCCCTTTGGAGAGAGACCAAAGGCAGTCTAAAATGTTAGCCACAGAGCAGGATAAGGGCTCCAGACTCTTACCCTGACACCAAATGGAAAACCTTTTCCACTTGAAGGCATAACATTTCCTGGTCGATTCCTTACGAGATGCCTCCACCACAGTGTAGACATACTCAGAAAGACCCAGAGCCTGGAACTCTAGCCACTCAGGTACCAGGCTGTGAGGTGCAGGGATTGAAGGTCTGGATGGAAGACCTTCCCCAGTTCAATACCATCAGGTCTGGGCGTGTACAAAGCCGCTCCGGGGCCCTGCAGCTGAGGCTGAGGAGATCTGGATACCAGAACTGGCGGAGCCAATCTGGGGCTACCAGAATCACCTTCGCCTTGTCCCTCCTCAACTTGAGTAGCACCTTGTGGATCAAGGGGAATGGAGGGAAGGCGTAAAGGAGGCCTGGGGTCCACGGCCTCGAGAAGGCATCCCCCTGCAGCAAGCCCTGCTGAGGGGAGAGGGGAATGGTACAGGCTCAGCTTGGTGTTCTCCCTGGAGGCAAACAGGTCCACCAATGGTTCGCCCCAATGGAGAACAGATTGTAAGTTACCTCTGGATGGAGAGACCACTGTGGATGTCAGGCCTAAGCGGCTGAGAGCATCTGCCTGTTGGTTTGAAACTCCTGCAACATGGACGGCAAGGAGATCTGCCTCAACCGGCTGACGAGGGTCCAGATTTGGAGCGCCTCCTTGCATAGCAGACAGGAGTGCGTGCCACCCTGTTTGTTGAGGTAGTACATGGTCATGGTATTGTCCGTCTGGACTTGAACCACTTGACCCCGGAGCTGAGGAGCGCAAGCTGACAGGGCCAGTCTGACTGCTCTGAGCTCCAATAGGTTGCTATGGTATCGGGACTCCTCAGGGGTCCAGAACCCGTGGTCCCTGCTGTCCCCCATGTGGGCTCCCCAGCCCATGAGAGAGGCATCGGTCATCAGGACGACCGTTGGCTCAGGGCGGACAAACGGGATTCCTTCCTGCAACTGGTCTGGGACGGTCCACCACTGGAGAGCGTCCCACATCTTCTGGGTTACAGTGATCAGCTGGTCAAAGTGACCATATAGCTGAGTCCACTGGGTGGCCAGCTCCCATTGGAGGGGGCGCATGTGCCACCAGGCCCAATGGACTACCAAGGTGCACGCCGCCATGTAGTGCAGAAGACGCAGAAAGTCCCGGGCAGGGCGCAAGTGCCCAACCAGAAATGACTGGGCAAAGGAGGAGAGAACCTTTCTCCTGTCCGCCGAGAGCAGAGCTCTGGCTTGACGAGAGTCAAGCTCTGCCCTGATAAAGCCCATCACCTGAGAGGGTACGAGTTCCAACTTGGCCGCATTGATAAGGAAGATGAGTTGGGAACAGGTTCGGAGGGCCAGATCCCCGGACCTCTCCACCTCCTGAAGGGAGGAACCCGCCAAGAGCCAGACATCGAGATAGGGGTATATCCAAACTCCTCGACGCCGAAGATGGGCTGCTACCATTCCAATGCACTTGGTGAAGACCCGAGGGGCCGATGACAGGCTGAACGGCATGGCTCGGAACTGTGACAGGGTCCTTTCGACCTTGAAGCGGAAGAACTGGGCTAGGGACAGATGGATTGGGGACATAAAAAGAACGCTGGCCCTGCAGATCCAGTGGACAGAACCACATGTTTCGCCAGATGGTATGTTCTGGTTCAGAGTTATCATCCAGAAGGTGCAAGACCTGAGATATTGATTCAGGTTGTGAAGATCTAGGATGGGCGCCAACCCCCCGTCCGGCTTGGCACCAGGAAGTACCTGGACATGAAGCTTGGGTCTGTAGAAGGATCCAGCACTGAGCTACCGCTTCCGCGGAGGAGCTGTTGTCGCCTCCGAAGGCTGACTGAGTGCGAGCTGAGATCCTTTCTCCCGAGGGGCGGGCTCGGCTGGGAGGGTACTGCTCAATTCTAGAGGCAGTCCCGGCCGACCACTTCCAGAACCCACCTGTCCAAAGTGATACCGGACCAGGCGGAAAGAAAGTGATGGAGCCGGAACCCCATGGGAGGACCCAGAGCTGGCATGACGGGTATAGGGGTGGCAACCCCCGAACTGTCACTGAGCAGGCTTAGAGGAGGAGGAGGCTCCTGGACCAGCACCTCGGCCTCCTTTACGGGGCTGTTGAGGACCCTGCTTGGGCCTGGGGAGCCAAGCTTGAGCCTGCTGTTGCTGCTGGCCTCCTTGATAGGAGGGCTGCCTAACCGCAGGGGAAGAGTGCCAAAAAGGCTTCTTCTTGCACTTCTGCTGGTTCTTGCCAGAAGAACCCTTCGCAGAGGTAGCATCCAAGGTGGCATTGGACTGCTCTATTCGCTGGAGGTGACCTGCCACTCCCGGACCGAAGAGGTCGGTGCCTAGGAAGAGCATGTCAGCTAACTTGTGCTGAGTATCCGCCGGAAAGGAGGATAACCTCAGCCAGGCCCTGCGGCGAGTGGCCACTGTGGCTGCTAAGGAGCGGGCACAGGAATCTCCAATGTCCAGGGCCGACTGGAGCTGCTGTTTCGCAACAGCATGGCCCTGGTCACGGACTTGCTTCACCGTGGTCTGCATGTCCGCTAGGAGATGAGGGAGGACTTCATCTAATGACCTCAGGAGGGCATGAGAGAAGTGTGCCATGATCACAGCCGAGCTGGCCTGACGAAGGCCCAAGGATGAGGCCGCATAAACCTTCCGGGCAGAATGGTCCATATTCTTGGACTCCTTGTCTGGAGGGCGGTCAGTGTCAGCTGAGCTACCCGTGCGTCTAAGCACAGAAGCAGTCACAAGGCTCTCGGCAGAGGGATGCTCTGTGAACCCCACCAGGGACCCTATGGGTACTGTATATTTGTGGGCCATGCAGGCAGATAGAACTGGACAGGAGGCAGGGCGCTGCCATAGCTCAAGGGCCGGGCCAACAATGGCTTTGGCCACTGGGAAGGCCTCCGTTGGGGTATCCTCCCTCTTGAGGATATCCATGAGGGGGTATTCCGCCTTCTTCTGGATAGGCTCCAAGGGCATTCCAGTCGATGCGGAAATCAGGTGGAGGATGCCCTGAGAAGAGGAAGGACCTTCCCCAAGCCTGCTACTGATGACTCATCATCCCCTGGATGCAAGTGCAAACCAGCGGCATCCGAGTCCGAAGAGTTGAATACAAGGGTCTCCCGCCTATGTCTCCCTCGATATGCTGAGGGCGATCGGGGACAAGCGTGATGGACAGACGACGGGGGAGGCTGGTGTCTGTCTGGTTCTCTTTCGAAGGAGCCCCTCCCTGAGGCTGCTTAGGCAGTGGTTCCACCAATATAGGTGGGGAGACCGAAATAGGCCCAGCTGGAATGCGTGCCGGCCCTACGGGTGGGGGAACCGAGGCCTGCGGTTCCGGAGGGGTCGGCGTCAGCCTGAGAAGCTGGGGCCAAGTAATGGCCAGTGTTGCTGGCGGAGCCGGCTTTTGACCGGTCAGAATCAGCTGTTGCCACATGAAATCCTCATAATGTCGACGGAGCTTCTGTCGAAGTCTCTCCTCATTCAAGGAGGATGAGGATCGGTGGCAACGCCTCCTCCTGGAGTGCTTGTGACCTTTCTTCGTTTTTTCGACCAAAGGGGTCCTGGTCCTCGATCGAGACCGACGGGGTCAGCTTGTTAGATCGGGAGAAGCTGGAGAGTCGGACAGAACCGAGGTTCTGGCACCTTTCCCTCAATCGGGACACCCAAGAGCTGGGTCTCCTTGTCACTGAAGGAAAGGATAGGTGTCCTTTCCAAGGAGTCGGAGACCGGAGTCGGCGACAAAGGCTCGATTGGGTCAAGAGATATCTCGGCCAGTTCAGTCGTTTCCTCGGACTCGGTGCCTTGGCATAACGGAAGGTCCGAAAAGCTGGCGGCCGAGGAAGCGATCTCGACCGAGGTCGAGACCGCAAGTTCCTGAGAGTCAGACCTCTCTCGGTCCCAGGAATGTCTACTTCTGGATGAAGAAGACTTGGGTTCTTGTCCCTCTTCCTAGGGTGGGAGGAGGCGAGCCGAGGCGCCACCCCTGGTGGGAGACTGGCACAACTCCCAAAAGGACCCAGTAAAGGTAGAGCCAAGGTTGAGAGGAACAAAAACTTCGGCTGGTCAAGCTTGAGCAGCTTCCTCTCTAAAAGCCGCCATCTGATCGAGCTGCTCATGATCCCACGTGTCAAGAGAAACCACCCACCTTGCCTCCTTCGATTTCACCGGTGGATTGCGGCTCGGCCTCCCAATTTAGGCACGCCTTGCGTTGTCCAGGACATTGGGATGGAAGACCAGACAGATGGTGCAAGAGGTGGTGTCATGTACGACACCTAAACAGTAGACACACGAGAGGTGATGATCGAGCGAACATTTTCTGTCCGAGGACACCGCAATCCGGGGGAAGATTTGTCCTCCATGTCCGATGTGCTAGGATCAGAACCGTAAACTCTAATGAGTTTTAGAGAAAGCGTTTGCGGTGAAAACCGATGTTGAGAATCCAGGGCCTATGAACTGCTGAAGTAGCACGAGGGAACCTGAATCTTCCAGCGGAAAGGAAGATCTGGCGTCATGGGGCGGAGCCGAGGTATTTACCACCTGGGTGGGTGGGAGGAGCCAGCTTGAAGACTTTCCGGCCAGATTTAAAGGGGGAAGGGACATGCCAGAGAGTGTGGATGAACAACATAGCCACGGTCCTAGAAACAGCCTTAGCTTGGTGTTTTTCCTGGAGGCAAACAGATCCACCATCTGTTTGCCCCAATGGGAGAACAAGCTGTAAGCTACCTCTGGATGGAGCCACCACTCGTGGGATGTCTGGCCTATGCGGCTGAGAGCATCCGCTAGCTGGTTCGAGGCTCCTGCCACATGGATGGCTAGGAGATTCGCCTCCAACTGGCTCACCGGGGTCAAGTTGCAGAGCGCCTCTTTGCACAGCAGATGGGAGTGCGTGCCGCCCTGTTTGTTGAGGCAGTACATGGTCGTGGTATTGTCTGTCTGGACTTGAACCACTTGACCCCGGAGCTGAGGAGCGAAAGCTGACAGAGCCAGTCTGACTGCTCTGAGCTCCAACAGGTTAATGAAGCATCAGGACTCCTCAGGGGACCAGAGCCCATGGGCCCTGTTGTCCCCCATGTGGGCTCCCCAGCCCATGAGAGAGGCATCAGTCGTGAGGACGACCATAGGCTCGGGGCGGACAAACGGGATCCCTTCCTGCAACCGGTCTGGGGCAGTCCACCATTGGAGATCGTCCCACATCTTCTGGGTTACAGTGATCAGCTGGTCAAAATGACCGTGGCGCTGAGTCCACTGAGTGGCCAGCTTCCGTTGGAGGAGGCGCATGTACAACCAGGCCCAATGGACCACTGAGGTGCACGCCGCCATGTAACCCAGAAGGCGCAGAAAGTCCCGGGCAGAGCGCAAGTGCCCAACCAAAAATGATTGGGCAAAGGAGGAGAGAACCTCCGCCCTGTCGGCCGGGAGCCGAGCTCTGGCTTGACAAGAGTCAAGCTCTGCCCCGATGAAGCCCATCACCTGAGAACGCACGATTTCCGACTTGGCCTCGTTGATCAGCAGGCTGAGTTGGGAGCAGGTTTGGAGGGCCAGATCCCTGGACCTCTCCACCTCCTGTTGGGTGGAACCTGCAAGGAGCCAATCGTCGAGGTATGGGTAAATTCTGACCCCCCTTCCACGTCTGAGATGAGCTGCCACCACTGCAATGCATTTGTTGAAGACCCGTGGGGCCGATGACAGGCTGAACGGCATGGCTCAGAACTCGTACAGGGTCCCTTTGACCCTGAAGTGGAGAAACCGCTGATGGGACGGACAGACTGGGATGTGAAAGAACGTGTCCTGCAGATCCAGTGAACAGAACCACATGTTTCATTCCAAGGATGGTATGATCTCGGACAGAGTGACCATTCGAAAGGTGCGTAACCTGAGATATTGATTCAAGTCATGGAGATCTAGAATGGGGCGCCAGCCCCCGTCTGCCTGGGCACCAGCAAGTACATGGAGACAAAGCCTGGGTCTGCTGAAGGATCTGCCACAAGAGCCACTGCCTCCTTGAGGAGGAGCAGAGTGATGTAGTCTCAAACAGCCCACTGGGTGTGTGTGGAGATCCATTCTTCCAGAGGGGCGCGAGCTCGGCTAGGAGGGTATTGCTCGAATTCTAGAGGCAGTCCCTGACCAACCACTTCAAGAACCCACCTGTCCGTGGTGATAGCGGACCAGGCGGAAAGAAAGTGGTGAAGCAGGCCCCCCACGGGAAGACCCAGAGCTGGCATGACAGGAATAGGGGTGGCAACCCCCACCCTGTCACTGAGCAGGCTTGGAGGAGGAGGAGGAGGAAACTCCAGGACCTGAGCCTCGGCCTCCTCTACGAGCCTGTTGGGGTCCAGGCTTGGGCCGAGGGTGCCAAGCTTGAGCCTGCTGCTGATGCTGCTGTCCCCCTTGGAAGGAGGAGTGCTGAACCACAGGGGAAGAGTGCCAAAAAAGCTTCTTTCTTTTTCTTCTGCTGATTCTTGCCCAAAGAACTCTTAGCAGAAGTGGCATCCAAGGTGGCATTGGACTGCTCTATACGATGAAGGTGACCAGCCACTCCTGGGCCGAACAAGCTGGTCCCAAGGAAGGGCACATCAGCTAACTTGTGCTGAGTATCCACCGGGAAGGAGGAGAGCCTCAGCCAAGCCCTCCGAAGAGAGGCAACTGCGGCGGCCATCGAGCAGGCACAAGAGTCCCCAATGTCCACGGCCGTCTGGAGCTGCTGTTTGGCAACAGCTCGGCCCTGGACTCGGACCTACTTAACCATGGTCTGCATGTCCGCGGGGAGATGTGGGAGGACTTCATCTAATGACCCGAGGAGGGCATGAGAGAAGTGTGCCATGACGACGGCCGAACTTGCCTGACGAAGGCCCAAGGAGGAATCCGCATAGACCTTCCTTGCCGAATGGTCCAAGAGCTTGGACTCTTTGACTGGAGGTCGGTCAGTGTTGGCAGAACTGCCAGTATGCCTGAACACAGAGGCGGTCACTAGTCTCTCAGCCGAAGGGTGCTCTGTGAACCCCGCAAGGGACCCCATAGGAACCGTGTACTTGCAGGCCATGCGGGCAGACAGTACTGGACATGAGGCAAGACACTGCCACAGTTTGAGTGCCGGCCCAACAATGGCCTCGGCCACAGCAATGGTCTCTGTTGGGGTATCCCCTCTCTTGAGGATGTCAATGAGAGAGTACTCCACCTTTTTCTGGATGGGTTCCAGGGGCATCCCTCTGGACTCAGAGATGAGGCAAAGAATCCCTTGGAAGGAGGAAGGGCCTTCCTCCATCCCTAGGCCAAGTGATGACTCATCATCCCCAGGATGAGAGTAAAGCCTGCTGATGTCAGAGTCCAAAGAGTTGGGGTACAGCGGTCTGCCGCCCAAATCACCCTCGACCCACCGAGGGTGATCCGGGGTGACCATGACAGACAGACATTAAGGAAGCCCGGTGTCTGGTCGGTCCTCTTTGGAAGGAGCCCCTCCCACAGGCTGCTTAAGCGGCGGTTCCATCACTATTGGTGGAGAGACTGGCTTAGGCCGAACAGGCAGTGGAGTCGGCCCTGCGGGCAGGGGAACCGTAGGTTTCGGCTCCGAGGGGGTCGGCTTCAGCCCAGGAGGTGAAAGTCAATTAATGGCTGGGATAGGAGTCGAAGTCAGCTTGTGCCCGGAGAACAGAAACATAGAAACATAGAATTTGACAGCAGATAAGGACCGCTTGGCCCACCCAGTCTGCCCATTTCCCTACCTGATGGATAAGCTGCAGATCCTAGTTAACCAGCAGCCTACTTCTTCCTACCCCCACCTCCTAGAATTGCCTAATGACTGTCCCATGCATGCTTGAATTCCACCACTGTTTTTGATTCCACAACCTCCTCTGGAAGGCTGTTCCATACATCCACAACCCTCTCTGTGAAAAAATACTTCCTTAAATTACCTCTGAGCCGCCCCCTTCTAGCTTCAAATTGTGCCCCCTTGTTCTTGCACACCTCTTTTTTTGAAAGATGCTACCCTCTTGGACTTTGTTGATTCCCTTGAGGTACTTGAAAGTTTCTATCATGTCCCCCCTCTCCCTCCTTTCCTCGAGGCTATACATATTAAGCTCCTTAAGTCTCTCTTCATATGTCTTCGGTGCAGACCCTGCACCATTTGAGTTACCCTCCTCTGGACAGCTTCCATCCTGTCTATGTCTCTTGGAGATTGGGTCTCCAGAACTGCACGCAGTACTCCAGATGTGGTCTCACCAGCTGTCTGTACAGAGGATAATAACTTTGTTTTCTACTGGTGATGCCTCTCCCTATGCATCCCAGTATCCCCCCAGCCCTCCTTGCTGCCCTCTCACATTGCTTGCCCACCTTTAGGTCATCTGATATGACTACCCCCAGGTCCCTTTCCATTTTTGTTGTTGTTAGTATCTCACCAGCCATTGTGTACTCTTCCCCTGGGTTTTTGTTTCCCAGGTGCATTACCTTGCACTTCTTAGCATTGAATCTAAGCTGCCATACATTTGACCATTCCTCTAACCTTGCCAAGTCCCTTCTCATCCTTTCCACCCACCTTGTGCATCAACTCTGTTGCAGATCTTAGTGTCATCTGCAAAGAGACATACTTTTCCTTCCAGTCTCTCTGCAATGTAAACATAAAGACATTGAAGAGGACCGGTCCTAATACTGAACCTGCGGTACCCACTGCTAACCCCTTTTTCAGAGTGGACTCATTTACTATTACTCTGTGTCCTATTCTCCAGCCAATTCTTTACCCAGGCTGTCATCTTGGGACCCACTCCCAGGCTGGCTAACTTGTATATTAATCTTTTGTGTGGGACTGTGTCGTCAAATGCCTTGCTAAAGTCTGGTGGGCCATGTCCACAGCAGCCCTCCCTGATCAACTACTTTGGTCACCCAGTCAAGAAATCTATCAGATTTGTCTGGCATGACCGTCCCGCTGTGAATCCATGCTGCCTTGGGTCCTGTGCCCTCTGGCCTCTAGATACGCAACAATTCTTTCCTTCAGAAGTGATTCCATCATTTTCCCTACCACTGAGGTTAAACTAATAGGTCTGTAGTTTCCTGCTTCTGCCTTGCTCCCACTTTTGTGAAGGGAATCACATCTGCCCTCTTCCAGTCCTCAGGTACCACCCCATCTTCCCATGATTTGTTAAAGAGGGTAGTCAGTGGTGTCACTAGTTCTACCTTAGTTCTTTTCAAATTTTGGGATGAATCCCATCAGGCCCCATTGCTTTGTCCACCTTCAGTTTTAAGAGCTCTTTCAGAACCCTTTCTTCTGTAAATGGCTGGTATCAACTTCTGTATCCAGAGTGTTTCTACTGTTTGTTTTAGGTACCTCCCTCTTCCTTTGTAAATACTGAGCAAAATATTTGTTTAGTATCTCTGCCTTTTCACAGTCACCTCTGCCCACCCTCCCTCCCCTTATTAAGCCTCACTATCCCTCCCTTGGTCTTCCTTTGCTCCTGATGTACCTATAAAAGGTTTTATCCCCTTCTTAACTGAGTTGGCTATCTTTTCCTCGGTTTGGGCCTTTGCTGTTCTGACTGCCTTTCCAGCCTCCTTTTGCTTTAACTGATACAGTTCTCTGTCCTGTTCCTTCTGTGATTCCTTGTACTTCCTGAATGCTTTTTTTGTCTTGAACCTTCACTGCCACTTCCTTTGAGAACCATAGTGGTTTCTCACTGCTTCGCTTTGTTTATTTGCTTTACACAAAGGCTTGTTACCTCTGTGATGGCAGTTTTATTATTCCCCATTGTTCTTCCACCCTCCTTCCTGCCCATTTGCTAGTGCATTCCTTAGGCACTCACCCATTTTGGCAAAGTCAGCCTCCTAAAATCCAGTACCTTTGTCTTTGTATGGCTTGACTCTATTGCTGTGTTTATTGTAAACCATACTGTTCGATGGTCGCTAGTTCCCAGATGGCTACCCACTTCTACATCTGTGATCCTCTCTTCATCTCCTGTTGCCACACGAGGTCCTCGTAGCGCCAGAGTTTCCGACTGAGCCTCTCCTCATCCGAGGAGGACGAGGACGACTGATGGCGTCGCCTCTTTTTGGAGCGCTTATGACTCTTCCTTGGCCGTCCGGATGAGGGGGTTCTAGACCTCGACCGAGATTGGGCAGGCCGACTTGGTCGCTCAAGAGACACCGGGGAGACCAGTGATACCAGGGGTCGGAACGGTTCCTCGACAGGGACCCCAGTGGCTGGGCTCCTCATCGGGAAGATAAGGACTGGAGTCCCTTTCAAGGAGCCGGCGACCGGGGCCGGCGACAGCGGGTTAATTGGATCAAGAACAGTCTCAACCTCATCGGCCATATCCTCGGTCAGCTGGCCCGATGGAAGATCCGTGAAGCCCGCAGCAGAGGAAGCGATCTCGACCAAGGTCGAGACCACATGCTCCTGGGACTGAGACCTCTCTGGTCCCAAAGAGAGATCCGCCCGAGGCAGAAGGCTTGCTCGGTTCTTTCTCCCGCTTGTGAGATCAGGAGGAGTGTGAGTTTCATGGGCGCCTCCCTGGGTGGGAGAGGCTGGCAAAACTCCCTGAAGGAGCCCAAGAATGTGAGCCCAAGTTGAGCAGAACGAGTTAGCTTCGAGTGTCCGAGGCGCGATCAGCTTCTTCCTCGAATGCCTGCATGAGTTCCAGCTGCTCGGCAGAACCCGCAGCCGTGGAAACCGCCCACCTAGCCTCCTTGGACTTCACTGGAGGGTTCCTTTTCTCCAGTCTCCCCAGTTTGAGATTTGCGAGGGGTTGTCCAGGATGTTGGGTTGGAAGGCCAAACAGAAGCTGCAGGACGAGGTGTCACGGCCAACACCGAGGCAGTAGACGCACGTGAGGAGGGGATCGGTGCGCGACATTTTCTGGCTGCAAGGACACCGGCGAAATCCAGGGGAAGATTCCTCCTCCATGATCTATGACGCAAAAGCGTGATCACTAACTCAAACAAGTTTTAATTTCAGTAAAACCGAAGTTTTGAAAGCCACGGCCTACGGAATGTGTGAGCACGAGGGAGGCAACCTGTATCTTCCAGCCGAAAGGAAGATCTGGTGTCACGGGGTGGAGCAGAGGTATACACCACCCAGGTGGGTGGGAGGAGCCAGTCTGAAGACTTCCGGCAAGATTTAAAGGGGAAAGGGACATGCCAATAAGTGTGGATGAACAACATATCCACAATCCTAGAAGTAGGCTTTTAAGGTACTAAAATGTATAATTTTTACATAAAACAGATGGACATGCAATATTGGTATTACCATAATAACTAAGTAATGAAACTGCATTTTACTGTTTATGATGGATATTTAATGGCTTTTGTATTGTAATTTTGTATATTATAATGGTTCTTAGCAGATCAATAAAAATGTCTTGACTTTTTTTTTTTTCTCACATTTTCAACTATCTCATATAAAGCTATCAGTGCTCTGGTAGGATGCTACATAATTAAACATATAAAAATATATTCCTTTCCACTGATTGTTTACTCACTCCAAGTTGAAATAGATTATAAATACCTTAACATACATATCCCCCCCTCCCAAGTCCTTGTACCCTGCACATAAACTGTACACTTTTATTACACAAAAAACAATTTACAAGGGGGTACATCTAGAACTAATCTCATCTGTAAACTGTAAATAGTGAATGGAATAGAACTTATACTCACTGTTGAGGAGGCAGTATAGCACTGTGGTTTAGGGCACTGAGCTAGAGACATGGGTTTGAGTCCCACAGCCCCCACTTGCATACTGTGTGACTCTGAGCAAGTCACTTAACTTTCTTGTGCTCCCAGCTTGCCCTAGGAAACAAGCTCTTGCTTAGTGTGCCTTTCCTGGTTAAACAATTTCCCCTTTCCCTTATATAATATGGGTCCAGAGGTCTGGCATTAATACTTTAAGGAAGCCGATTGATGCACTGCTCACTTTTGGCTTGGTAGGGAGCTACCTTGCCAATGAGCGGTCATGCTTCTCTGGCCGGCTCAGCACCCTGAACTTCTGCGAGTGAAGACGATTCCTCCTCCTACTGAGCACAAATGGTGTGAACTCGGGCTCACAGTGGGTGCCATATTGTAATAAGCAGCATCATTAAAAAAGGGTACCAACACCGTGTTCCATGCACAGACGTATCTGGCCCTTCAACACAAACTGTACCATGATGTACACACTTCACAGTGAGTGCCATATTGTAATAAGCAGCATCGTTAAAAAAGGGTACCTACACCGTGTTCCATGCACAGACGTATGTGGCCCTTCAACACAAACTGTACCATGATGTACACACTTCACAGTGAGTGCCATATTGTAATAAGCAGCATCGTTAAAAAAGGGTACCAACACCGTGTTCCATGCACAGACGTATCTGGCCCTTCAACACAAACTGTAACATGATGTACATACTTCACAGTGATGTATTACTCCCACTCTCCCCAGTTCCCGTGAGCATTAGCTAAACAGTAAATTAAAAGCAGTTAAGTCCCACAAATAAGTCCAGGTAGCGATGGGAAAACAGGTCAGGTGGTGGTCAACATGGTACTCACATAAAGTTCCAGTAAGCAGGGAATTTAAGAGCCTGTGTCCTCATCCAAAAGACCAGTGAAGTCTCTACATTCTGAATGGGGAGTTTTGCGGCAAACCCTCCTGCTGCCTTTGGGTTTGTGAAAGCATATTAACAGTCCTGAAATAAAAACTGAAGGCAGGTAGGGAAGGCAATCCGATACACAATCCTATCAGTTTTAAAGTTTGACTGCTAGTACTTGGAATGCATTCAGGTGCAATTGAGCTGCATACGAGTAACCCGGAAAAATAGCACTCCGGACTCACTCAGCATTAATGGTCCTTGGTCTTTTGCTCCTCAGAGGACTTGGTCTCTGATAGCCAGCGAGGCTATGGTAAAGAGGATTGTACGCAGCCCAACTGCCATCCCAGGTGCATGGCGTAATAAGATTCTGTATGCCATGCTTTTTGGATATGAATGGCAAACCCAGACGCACAGCCTCCAGGTGCCACCTTTCTAGATAAATCAATGGGTCCCCCTTCCTCAGTGCCCTCAGGGACCCCTAGCAACCTGATGATGGCCGCCCTCATCTCATTCTCCAGTTGCTCTAACCCGTTATGAACAGTCACCTGTCTTGCACCATTGTGGCAGTAGCAGCCAGCGTTTTCTTTGCCATCTTGCAGCTTTGTCCACAGCTCAAGCCATTGTCTCTGTTCACTGCTCAACCAGCACCAGACACATTCAGACTGCTGGTCGAGCTTCTTATCCAGGCATTGAATGGTTTGGCTCAGCATTGTGACTGCCCTCTGGAGAGTTTCAAGCGTCACAGGCTGAACTCCAGCTCCTTCTGCAGGCTGCTGCCCCCCTGCCTGCTTCGAGGGCCCAACACCTGCGTGTTTCTGCTTACTGGCCATCCTAGAAGTCCCATCTGGACAAATTTTGCAAACGAGACAGAAAGCGTTTTATTTACAGTTATTATACTACAACTGATTATTGAAAATCAAAATAAATACACTTTTGGCTTCTTTTTATGCAGGTTCCAAAGGAGCTCCACGAGAACATGTTCAGCTCACTAGATGGCTAGCTCTGCCCCCACCCACCTCCTTTTCAAAGCCTCGTGGTCCTGTGCATTTTTTTTCTGTTGTTTCTGTGACATAAGATGCCACAGGCAAAATACATTTAAAATGAAAGTTTTCTTCTCTAATTGCAGTTTGGAACCAAAATATACCAAACCGCAACTGAGAAAACCCTTGGTTCCTGCTGAAAAACTAGAACTGAAAAATACAGACAAGAACCAACTGCTATCCATTCCTGAAACTGCCAAAATAAAACTCCAAATACCAATCAGAGCCTGAATCTGAGCAAAGATTTTTGTAGTCCGAAGTCTGGGATGTCCAGTCTTTACTGTTGCTGAAAAGTATCCGGCAGGTGAGGGTCATGAGCTCACAAGATTAGTGTAATTTGGTTCAGACTACTCTGAACATTCTGAGGTAGAGCTCACATGCACGCTAAATGCTTAAAGTGTAAGTTGAAAACAAAGATACTGATAGAATGAACCATACAATTTGTTTTGCATATCATCAAATTTAAACCCAGTCCTGGCCTTTTGGGTTTCGCGGTATAGAGACAGATCATTCCTGAACTAATTTTTCAAAAATATTTCTTACTTAACATATTTAAATATCTATCATTTTTTTGAAATAAAAATCTGTGGTAGCACATTTACTTACCAACTTCTTTGGGTTAGGATTACTGTCTTTCTCCCTTATCTGAGGGCCTGACCGATCCCTCTGCAGCATAATAAGTTGCCCTGCAAGGTTAAGCATAATGCTCTCTGCAGCATCACAGGCCTTAAACGAGAAGGAAGAATAGAGATCAGTTATTGCAAGCTATGTGGATGAAAGGTGAACAGGACCTTAGGCTCAGCTATGGTAGTTAGGATCGTTAATGGATTATCACCAGAAGAGTACTCAAGATCACCAGCTAACATAGTAACATATTACTGTGGTGATGGTAGGGACTTAGGGCCCTTCTTCTCTGTTCCTTCTGCCACTTGGCAGCGACTACACCCAGTCTGAGTGTAGGCACACATCCAAGCTTATCAGCCAGAATGCTGTTCCAGCTCATGTTGTGTAACACTCAATGCCATTCTCCCTCGGGATCCCTCTAGCATGCCTTGAGAGCCTAAACACTGCAAGCTTCCATGTCATCACCGGATAAGCTTCTCCACATTAAGAATCCCTTGTGTGCAGTAATGCTTTCTGCTTGAGCAGCCCTTGCAGACCCTCCAGCAGAAGATTCAACACTACTCATGGAGGCAGAAGGGGGCCAGCTTTCACTCCTGTAGGGGAAGGCGCTACTGTGGTGTCTTGCCACACTGGGGAAAGTAGACCAGATAAAGGCAGGGGAAAATACTGGTGCCCAGCATCAGTGGGCAGGCAAAAACCTGACTCACACCTTTAGAGTCCTCAAACCAAAAGTTTTCACCGGCCCTGTGGCGCGGAGGGTTGAGGCGCTGGGCGCCCCACCTCATATTTGGCAGCTGACCCAGGTTTAGGGAGCTTGACTCGGGCACCAGGGGTCGGCAGCAGCGGAGAGGATTGAGTGCCTGATGGCTGCTCTCCTCCATGGGGGAGGTCGGGATTGCCTGGCATGCCAGCGGCTCCTGGTGGAGGCTGGGGGGTGCTGTAGCACGCTTGGCTGCAAGTAATCTGCATGCCCTGACGCAGGCACGGGTTGCCGTGTACGCCTTGCGTCGAGGACGTGCACACGCATGGGAGGGGGAGGATCTCCAGAACAAGGAAAAAGCCCGGTCTGAGGGGTAGGCGACGGCACCTGCCCCCATGCCCAAGGCAGAGTCCATCCTGCCTGGCCTTCCAGGTTCCTCCACTCGGGTCCTCTCCCACGTCGGAGTCTGTCTATAAATAAAGTACGCCCAAAGGGAGGGGCGGCCCCACCCCAGAAGGGTTAAGCCGGGGGGTGCCAATCGTGGACAAAGGAGGAGGGAGAGAGGAGGCACAGGTAGGTGGACTTCAGGCAGGGCAGGAACAGGCAGGGTGCCTGAGGGAGGCCCCCCCAGACTGTGACTGGAGGGAAAGAGACTAAAAAAAAAAAAAAAGTTTTCTTTCATCACAGAATTCTTCTGGCTATCACCCACACCTTCTGTCTTGGGAGAGGTCAGATGGAAGGCAGAATGTGCCCTGAATGGGATGTGAAACCATAAACTATGAATACAGCATAAAAAAAATTTCACTTTTTTTTTTAATATATTTTTTTTAAAGTGATGCACAGCACTAGAACAAAAAGAACTGAACACAAGCAAAAATATATTGAATCAATTAATGTGGTATTTAAAAAGGTCCCCTTCTGTGTTCCAGATACAGTAGTTTTCTCACATGTCAAGTTTACGGTACACTATGCATTTAGCACAGTGAACAGTTAAGCTGTATCTGTAATTGTATTTAAGCAATAAGACACTCCAGGGTGTGCGTTACTGTTGTATAATGGCGAGCCTTGGGTGCGTTGTGAGGCACAAGGCCGCAGGCTGAATACCTTCAATCATCCAAGGTGCGTCGTTATGCAGCAATAAAGCCCACCATGGAGTGCAATTATAAAATGGATAAGACAGTTATCATGCTACTAAAAATAATACAAAAAAACTTAATTTATTCAATTTTGTTAATGACTATCTTTTCACACAGAGTCCCATATAAACAATGATGAATGAAGTAACCTCAGGTGTGCTGTGTGGAACGAGGTTATCCCACCACAAAGCACACCCTGGAGTGTGTTACTGCGATCATTAAATGAGACCAAGATTTTTTCAGGGGGTGGTGGTAAGAAAATCTACAGAAGTAAAATAATGTAAAGATGGCCCGCTGGTTCAGCAGTAGTGCTACTGCTTACGACATCCATGACTCGGGTTCAGGAATGATCACAAAGCATCACAGGGTCAGCTGGGGAGAAAGAGGACTGCACGTCCGATGGACTGCTCTCCTCCTCCGGGGTGGCTGGACAACAGCTATTACAAAATTCTGACTCCTGGCCAGTGTGCCCGACACTTCAGTGTATACCAGGACTGGTTGGCTTTGGAGGACGTCGACACACAACAGCATGGGCGTGTGCGCAGTGTGCCACTGATGTCACTGCACATCCGAGCCACCAGGGGAGACGCAACAAGACAGCAGTGTGAAAACCCTCTTGAATATTGCGTACAATGATGCCAGGATTCTCTACCTCCTAGGCCCAAATGATGTCCACAACAAAGAGCCAGGAGCATCCAAGGCTGATCTTGATCCAACCCTCTCTGTTGCTTAGGGAGCCCCGCTGTAGGGGGCAAGCCACAGGCTGTGCCTCTGTGCAGGTAGGCCTTTGAAGATCCCAAGGTGGGACAGAGTCTGAAGGGCTGATACAGAGTATATCCCACCCAGTAAAGAGGAGAATAAACACAGTTTAAAAAAATAATATCAAAGCAGTAGTGCAAAGAAATTGGGCAGAAAAGTTAACCTTAACTTTTTTTGTTGTTCTGTTACTATACAAAATTCCAGACATTTTCCAGTTTTATTTGGTGGTAACATTTTCTAGTCAACCAAAATTTTATTATTTTTAAATGTTTTAATAATATTTTTTTTCAAGAAATAAAGATGTTCGCCATATCTGGCTTAGAAAATGCACTGTAGACCTGGCAAGGTTAGGATCAAGGAAATAAAAAAGTCATGATGTGTAGCACACAGTACCTACAAATATAAGTTACTCACCTGTAACAGTAGTTCTAGGAGTGGTATAGGTTGTTCATCCACACTTGTTGGCATGTCCTTTCCCTTTAAGATTCTTGCCGGACGGTCTAAAAGCTGGCTCCTCCCACCCACCCAGGTGGAATATGCCTCGGCTCCACCCCATCATGCCAGATCTTGCCTGCTGGAAGCTTAGGTTGTACGTCAAAGCTGGGGAGGTCGGGTGGGTCCGTGTGGATGAACAACATATACCACTCCTAGGAAGTACAGTGACGTAAAAACTTACCGTAACAGTAGCTCTTTGAGGAGTGTCTCTTGCAGTAGGTAATACTTTTGGGTATCCAGCAGAGGTCACTGTGGTGCACGGCAGCTCTTCTAGCAGTTTTTCATCAGGGGCCGCCCACACATGACATCAGCCTCCTGTTTTCTATATAAGTGTGGGTGGTCCCTGGTATCCTCAGTTACTGTGCCAGATTCATCTCACAAGGAGAGGACCAAGGGGAAGCCAAGTTACCAAAGGAGTCCCATACCTAGTCACTGGACCAGAACTTGCTCTCTTAGAGAAGGAGGGGGACGAAGGACAGGAAGAAACCTACCACAAGAGACACTCCTCAAAGATCTACTGTCACGGTAAGTTTTTACGTAACTGTACTATCTTCCACGGAGTGGGCTCTTGCAGTAGGTAATACTTTTGGGATGAATCCCAAGCAGTAATGCCCAGAGGGGAGGATAATTATGATTAAACCTTGTAGGACTGTACGGCCGAAGGCTGTCCTACGTCGTGAGGCAATATCCAGATTATAGTGCTTTGTGAATATATGGATCGTGGACCAGGTAGCTGCACTACAGATTATCTGAAATGGAGGCTCCCTTAAAGCAAGCCGCAGTGGTGGCCACAGCTCTAGTGGAGTGGGCCTGGACAGGGCCAGGTAAAGGCTTGTTATATTTTTTGTAACAAAATGAAATACAATGTGCCATCCAGGATGAAAGAGTACGTGTCGCCACCAGGAGGCCCTCGCGACCCGGGCAAAAGAGACAAACAGTTAAGAAGTCTTTCTAATCAATTGTGTCCGATTAGTATAGTAGCATAGTACACGGTTGACATCCAAAGTATGTAGGAGATGTTCACCCTGACTGAAGTAGTCTGGTTAGTAGACCAGAAGCTCCAAGGATCGATTTAAAGT
The DNA here is from genome assembly GCA_016271365.2 of Neoceratodus forsteri. Classification (NCBI taxonomy): domain Eukaryota; kingdom Metazoa; phylum Chordata; order Ceratodontiformes; family Ceratodontidae; genus Neoceratodus; species Neoceratodus forsteri. The sequence continues at coordinate 817,298,308 of CM057453.1, read as the reverse complement.
ACGTTCGGAGATTACTTTAGGAAGGAAGAAAGGGTTGGTAGAAGGACCACTCAGTCCTTGTGGAACATCAAGTAAGGTTCTCTACACGAGGGCATGGGGCTCGGGAATATGTCAAGCGGAAGTGATAAAATGAAGGTTACAAGTGGCAGCCAGCTCAAACGGCTCAAGGGTCAATTTTTCTATAATAAAATTGAGATCCCACGGAGGAGTGGTTCTTCTAATAGGAGGTTTAATATGTAACATTCCTTTCAAAAACATCTTAGCTAGATGATGTTGGTACAGTAACCTGCCATCCAGAGGCTCATGGAAAGCTGAGATGGCCGCCAAGTGGACTTTGATGGAAGAATAACTTAGACTGGACTCAGATAGTGAGGCCAGGTGATCCAGAACCCTCATCAGTGGACAAGAATGGGGTCCAAAGATCAAGAGGCTGACCATATGGAAAAGCGTTTCCATTTGGAATTATATGTTGCTCTTGTTGCCGGCTCACGGGAGGCCAAGAGAATATTGGCAACTGCAGAGGACACTTGTAAACGAGTTATGAATGCATCCTTAGGAGCCAAGCATAAAGGTGTAGAGCCTTCAGGCTGGGGTGTAGGAGAGACCCGTGACACTCAGTCAAGAGATCTGGTCTGATCGGCAATGGGACGGAGTCCCGGATTGACAGTTGTAGGAGTAGGGGACACCACGTCTGGCAAGGCCACATAGGGGCAATGAGAATCATCGTGGCCGGCTCCAACTGTAGTTTCAGTAGAGCCCATTGCAGGAGAGGGATGGGGGAAGGGGCATATAAGAAGAGACCTGTCCACGATTGGGACAGACCATCTATAGATCGTCCCTTTCTGTTCAGGATAATAGAAAAATACCTGGGAAGATGGTAATTCTCTGGGGAGGCAAACAGATTCATCTGTGGAGTGCCCCATAAGTTGAAGATTTGTTGGAGCACTTGCTTGTGAAGTGTCTATTCATGAGTTGTGGACTGGCGACTCAGCCGGTCAGCTAACTGGTTACAATGCCCTGGTAGATGGACAGCTGTTAGCGTCAATTGTTGCTGTATGGCCTCTTGCCAAACTGCAAGGGTCTCCCTACATAGGGTGCGAGACTTTGTACCCCCTTGCTTGTTGAGGTAGAACACTACTGCAGTGTTGTCTGATTGGGTCAGTAATGACCCTGGCTCGAGATAGAGCCAGAATGCCTGGAGGGCTAGATGGACCGCTCTCATCTCTAAGAGACTGATATGAGACAGATGGGGAAAAGCGGACCATTGGCCTTGGCTCTGATAATGACCGAAATGTGCTCCCTAGCCCTGTAGGGAAGCATCTGTGGTCAACGTTTGCATTGGGGAGAGAAAGGCATTTTTAATTCAGGTTGATTCTGATTGTTCACCATATCAGGAAGACTTCAGAGAGGAGTGACCCTGACTTTCTCTTCGAACTGTCCTGTTTTTGGGACCACTGATTCTGGAGGGTCCATTGGACAGGTCTCGTGAAGACAAGCATATGCCACCACAGGGATGGCAGCGGACATGTGACCCAGAAGACGCAGCATTCATCTTGCTGAGACTATTTTCTGAGTCTGTATATCTAGCGCCAGAGCTGTAAGCGTGTCCTGCTGGGCAGGCGGGAGGTAAGCCCTAGCTGTAACTATATCTAGAACAGCTCCAATGTATTGGAGAGACTGTCTATATTTGGACTGGACATTGGCCAATTGACAGTGATTCCCAAATCTGCAAACAGTTTCAAGGTAGCATCTAGAGAGGCGAGCAGAGCTACTTTGGAGTCTGTTTTTATTAGCCAATCGTCTAGATATTGAAAGAGGAAGTGCCCTTCTCTTTGTAAAGCTGCTGCTACCACCGCTAGGCACTTGGTGAACACTCTGGGGCTGAGAAGATGCCGAAGGGGAGTGTTCAAAACTGGTAATTTTGACCTAGTAGGTGGAAGTGCAAACATCTGTGGTGGGCAGGGTGGATGGGAATATGAAGGTAGGTATCCTTCATGTCTAGGGTGCAAAGCCAATCGCCCTGTTTTGGGACTGGCATGATGGTAGGTAGGGTGATCATGCGGAAACGTTTGTACTGAATGTAAAGATTCAGTTGTCTGAGATCCAGTATTGGTCTGAGGTCTCCCGTATGTTTGGGTACCAAAAAGAAGTGGGAGTAAAATCCTGTTTGCTGTTCCAGTAGAGGTACCGGTACAACGGCCTGCTTGGCCAAAAGGGCCGTCAGTTCCTCCTGTAGAATGGGTATATGAATTGGAGGATAATGAATCCTGCGTGGAGGGGCAAGGGCGTAGGATGGACAGAAACTCCAGAGTATGACCCTTCTGGATAATCTGAAGTACCCAAATGTCGGAAGTGATCATCTGCCAGGCCTCCAAATGGAGGGCAAAACGACCCCCTACAGCCTCCAAGGCCTGGTCGAGGAGGCAGGGGGAAGCCCTAGTGGGTCACTGGTAGGTGGGTGGTGCAGCTCCACCAGATGGGCAGGAGCGGGCACCCCGGGTGGCAGAGGTGTTGCCTCTGGTGCACTGAGCATGACCTTGGAAGCCGCCCTTTATTATTACCTCTGTATCGTCCACCTCTTTTGGACTAAGAGGAATCTTAAGTACGGTAGGTTGTAGCTGGACTATGATACATGCCATGTACCATATGGAGGGTTCTGCCCGATTCCTGTAAGTCATCCAGTAAAGTTTGAGTACCTGGCCCGAACAGCTTAGACCCATTGAAGGGGGCATTAGATACTTTATGTTGTATATCAGGTGCAAAGCCTGAAACACGAAGTCAAGCATGGCGACACAGAGTGATACCAGTGGCTGATAGTCGGGCTGAGGTATCTATGGCATCATATCCCAACCTGAGAGGGTGACGGGAGATAGAATTACTAGTTGTCACTGTAGCCAATAATTTATCCTCGTCCTGTGAGGGAGGGAGTTTATTGAAAAGTTCAATGGCAGAGGACCCCAGGGTACGCTGATATTTGATCATATGACCCATATAGTTCAAAATTCTGATATTCATGGCACCTGAGGAAAAGACAGTTTTCCCTAGCCAGTTCTTCACAATTCCTTATCAGGGGTAAGGAGCTCACATGCTTGGGTTTTTTAGTACGGTCATGAGTGGCAGTAATGAACACAGAATCTGCCTCTGGAATAATAGACAGAAAGGAGTGGTCCAGAGGAGCCAGATATTGGCGATCCGCTTTGAGGGTAACAGCTCTAATAGCTGAAGGCTGATGCCAAGCAGCCAGCATGGCATTCTAATAGGTAAGGATTAGTGGGGGAACCACTAAAATTGGCTCCTCAGGTAATTCAAGGTATTCTGCCATAACCTCACATTGTTTGTCATGTTCCGTAGTACAGAATCTTATGATCTTTTGAATTTGAACCATCATGTCACTGAAGGATGGGTCATCTGGGGGAGAGGCTGCAGAACGCAGAGGCAGGTCCTCATTCAGAGAAGAAATTTCCGAATAGAGGGATTCAGGATTAGGAAAATCCAAATCTGGAAACTCTGCACTCTCAAGATCACCAGTAAAATCAAGTGGTAATTCTTGATCATCTGACAAATAGTCCTCTATAAATGGAGGAGGAGACCAGGGTGGCATTGTATCCTTGTCTCCATGAAATCGTTTAGGTAGAGGAGGGAGAGAAGATCAGGAACGATCACCCAGCTCTTCAGAGGGCTGGGAATGCTGCATGTCATGCAAGACGTGTCGGGCTACAACAGTGACGTCCCTTTCCTGGGAAAGGGGGGGTGAGAAGGGGAACATGTTGGGAAATCAGTAGGGTGATAGAGGGAATGGGATGGGTAGTATGAGCAGGTCTTGCCCTGAATAATGAAGACCAGGGCTCTGATCTCTGTCCGCCTGACTCCGACATTAAGGAACCTGAGTAGGTGGAGAGGTGTCAATAAGGCATAGGCTATAGGTTTCCACTGAGGAATGTGGGGTCTCGTCGACAAGCCCGTGGGGAAATAAAAAAAAAAAGTTATTCTCACTCAAACTGTCAGGTGTCATTGACGGGAGAGGAGTCCTCATCGATGGAGCAGCAGTGTACTTTGCTGCATGCAAAGCGCTGAAAGCATCAGCCGACGAGAGGTATAAGCCTTCGTCGATGGAGCAGTTACTGGCTGAACTGCTTTTAAAGTGCTGGAAAGCACTATCGACGAGAGGGTGTGAGCCCCCGTCGACGAGGAAGCATTTAAAGGACGTCCCGTCAACAGAGGGACACCAGAAATGGGACTGTTGACAGACGTTTAGGCAGGGAGTGTGAGGAGGGTTTCTCCTTCTCCCTTTTCTGCTTGGAATGAGAACCAGTAGAGGGGAAGCCCTTGGTACAGGCCGCCTGGTTCTCCAAGAGAGACATTTTCTGTTCCATCAAAAGTTTTTCGATTTCAAGCAACTGTTGTCAACGAGTTGCCTGATTAAAGTCCTGACATAAGTTGCAGGAATTGGTGTCGCTTGCTCTCTGCGAAGTTTCAGAAGAACCCTCTGGATATCAGTCAGTCATCTAGAGAGTGATACACCCTGATACCTTTGCACCTCAGGAAGGCTGCTGCCACTGCCATGCACTTGGTGAAAACCCTGGGCACGGATGAGAGGATGAAGGGCATGACCCAGAACTGAAACAAAATCCCTTCTGTGTGCAGAACTGATGGCACTGCCAGTGGGACGATGGGCTGGGATGTGGAAGAACACGTCCTGAAGGTCCAGAGAATGGAATCACATACCCTGCTCCAGGGATGGTATAATCTGGTTCAGAATGATCATCCGGACTTGTGCTTCCTCATGAACTGGTTTAGAGTCTACAGATCCAGTATGGGGTTCCAGCCCACTGTCCGTTTTGAAACCATGAAGCACCTGGACACATACCCCTAACTTACCAGGGTGTCTGGGACATGGGCTATGACTCATTGGGCAAGGAGCTGAGTGACATCCTCACTGAGGGCAAACAGCATGTCCTGTGACACTCTGGACTCCCAAGAAGCATGTGGTCCGTAAGGCAGAAGACCCTCAAAATCCAGAGGCAACCCTCTGCCTACCACCTCTAATACCCAACTGTCCATAGTAATGATGGACCGTTGTGGTCAGAAGTGGCACAGTCAAATCCCACTGGGAGCTGGGTCAGGGACTGGATGGGGGGGACGATGACACCCCGATCCATCACTGCACAGCTTTGAAGGGGGCACTGGCTGCTGGGGATGGAAGGGCACCACTTCCCCTGCCCCCAACTCTTTTTGACCTGTGACCACCAAACTTGTTGCTGTAATATGGGCGCAGGAGTCACCCATGTCCACAGACACCTGGAGCTGGTGTTTAGCCAGCAACTGACCCTGGTCTCTAACCAGCTTCACTGGTAACGGACAGTCAGCTGGAGGGTAAGGGAGGACATCATCCAGCAATCCAGCACTCCCAACAGGGAGTTGCCAAAGTTGGCCATCATCATGGCATAGCTCACCTGATGGAGACCCAAGGACAAAGCAGCACAGACCTTATTAGCCACATGGTCAATCTTTTTGGACTCTTTGTCTAGAGGCTTGTCCACGTCCCCTTGGCCACTGGATTTCTGGAAACCCGACTCAGAGACCAACCCTTTGGCTGAAGGGTGATATGAGAACCCCAAAAGGGACCCTGTAAGGATCTCATACTTGAGGATAATACAGGTAAAGGGTGCAAGGTCTAGACTTTAGCAAGGCATTTGACACAGTCCCACACAAAAGATTAGTAGTCAAATTAACCAGCCTTGGAGTGGGTCCCAGGGTGGCAGCCTGGGTAAAACACTGGCTGGATAACAGGACACAGAAGGTAATTGTAATAGGAGTCCACTCTGAAGAAAGAGGGGTTACTAGTGGGGTACCATAGGGTTCAGTACTGGGTCCAGTCCTTTTTAATGTCTTTATAAGTGACATTGCAGAGGGACTGGAAGGAAAAGTATGCCTCTTTGCAGATGACACAAAGATCTGCAACAGGGTTGATACAGAAGGAGGCATGGAAAGGATGAGAAGGGACTTGGCAAGGTTGGAGGAATGGTCAGAAGTATGGCTGCTTGGATTCAATGCAAAGAAGTGCAAGTAATGCATCTGGGAAACAAAACCCAGGGAAGATTACACAATGGGGGAGGAGGAGTAACAACAACAAAATGGAAAGGGACCTGGGGTAATCATATCAGATGACCTTTAAGGTGGCAAGCAATGGAGAAGGCGGTAGGGAGGGCTGGGGGATACTGGGATGTATAGGGAGAGGCATCACCAGCAGAAAACAGGAAGTTGTTATCCCTCTGTACAGACAGTTGGTGAGGACCCCATCTGGAGTACTGCTCCAGTTCTGGAGACCACATCTTCGCAAGGACATAGACAGGATGGAGGCAGTTCAGAGGAGGGCAACTAAAATGGTGCAGGGTCTGCAAGAGAAGCCATACGAGGAGAGGCTAAAGGAGCTTAATATGTATACCCTTGAGGAAAGGAGGGAGAGGGGGACATGATAGCAACGCTTAAGTACCTCAGTGGAATCAACAAAGTTCAAGAGGTGGCATCTTTCAGAAAAGAGATGTGCAAGAACAAGGGACACAATTTGAAGATAGAGGGAGATGGCTCGGGCAATGTGAGGAAGTATTTTTCACAGAGATGGTGGTGGACGATGGAACAGCCTTCCTGATGAGGTTGTGGGTCTAAAACTGTGGAGAATTCAAGAATGTATGGGACAGACATAAGGCAATTTTTGTGGGGGGTAGGAAGAAATAGGCTGTTGGTTAAATAGGATCTGCAGCTTATCCTCTAGGTAGGAAAATGGGCAGACTAGGTGGGCCAAGTGGTCCTTATCTGCCGTCAAAGTCTATGTTTCTATGTAAGGCAGGATGCTGCCAAAGCTCCAGGGCCAGTCCCAAAATGGCCTCAGCCATGAATAAGGCAACTTCAGGGAATCATTCAAGTCCAGGATGTCAGTGAAGGGGTATTTAGCCCTCTTCTACACTGGCTCCAGGGGCACACTCACTGACTCTAAAATGAGGTAGAGTTAAGACCACATGCTCCCCGATGTGGAAGGAGTTTGAGTGGAAAGTAAGAATGAGAGTTTTTATTACACCAGCAGTTCAATGTACATAGGATAAGAATTGTTCTGGGAAATGCTGGAGGGGATGTGGGGGGGATAAGGTGGACTACCTGCATATATTCTGGACATGTCCAAATCTAATAAGTTACTGGGCAGAAATTGTCCAGAAACTAAGACAGATATTCTCCATTGGGACCACCCTGGTCCCCAGAAATCTGATGTTTGGAGTGAGACCGGTGGAAATTAAGGGGAATGACAAGACCTGTTTGTGGAATGTCCTCCTAACATTGGCCCATAAAGCTATAACCAGAAGATAGCTCTCGCCATGTACACCTACGTATCAGGACTGGGTGTCCATTATAGGTAAGATCAGAGACATGGAGAAGGTCACCTATAGAATAAACCTGAGGACGCAGGGTTTTGTGAGACGATGGACCCCCTGGCTGATGGCACAGGGAGTGGAAATGGGGATATCTGAGGAGGAGGGAAGGACAATGGGGGAGAGGGACCCAGGAACACAAGGGCATAGGTAAAGGACACTGGAAATTGAAATAAATAAATACTAATGTGCAAACTAAGGATAAATTACTGAAACTGAAAAGTGACTTAATTGATGAAATACAGTATGACTATGTATTAAGATCTCTCTACTACAAAATGTATGCATTCTTGCAGTTAAATGTGATGGAAATGATTTCTCTTTTCCTCTCTGCGCCTACATATTCAATAAACTTGAATTTTAAAATGAGGTAGAGTAATGCCTCAAATGACATTGGCCCATGGTCAGTGGACACTTCCTTGACAGAGCCACAGATGAAAGTGTGAGTCCTCGAGGAAAGCATAGGGAATCCCTCAAAGTTATCAGAGGACTCATAAAACAGCCCTTGACTGTTTACCACTACAGACCACCCTGGTGCCCCTGGACTGGGTGATTTCCACCGAAAGCTGGCTGGGCAAGCCAGCAGTAGCACAGGAGTCCTTTCTGGGAGCACCCACCAACAGCTGCCGCTGTGGTGGTGGTGGCCCCACCCTCGGTGACGGAGAAGCAGACACCAGAGACATCTGCCTTGGGTGGACCGACATGGGTGACTAGCAGTTGCCAGGTAACCAAATGTCCACAGGGTGGAGCCCTACCCTGCTCACAGTGGTCCACTGCTGCCAGAGGAGCCCCTCATACTGCCATCGCATCTTGCCCCTTCTTGTCTGTGGACAAAGCGGTCAAGGAGCTTCGACGGTGGTACCTCCCGGTCGAGCAAGATCAACTGGCTACTTGCGCCTTGACTCGTGGGCTGACATTGAGACGGGTCCTCCAGAGGGTTGTCCTAGATCTCATATTGAGCCACATACAGTAGTACAGGCTTCAGAGGCATGACCACCAGCTGAGGCTGGTCCCTCAGTGACCCAGGCACGGACACTGACTGAACCACGTCCTCCTGTGTGAGGAATGGGAGCTCCAGGGTCAGGAGGATCGACTCATTGTCAAGCTTCTCTGACAACCAGACGACGGGCTTGACTGCCTGGTTGACCAGAGTTGAGGCTGACAAGCCCAATGATGGTACCAAGGAGCTTTCAACCTGACCCTCCACCAAAGGTAGCTCAACTAAAATTGAGCAGTCAGAGGAGTCGAGGGAGCAGGAGGAACGTGTTCACTCCTGATCCCACAACCTGCACCAGCAGTACTTGTGCTTCTTGCCCGGTGAGAAGGTCTCTCCCTGAAGATCTAGAGGGCCTGACACATTCTTGTGAATATATTCAGAAAAAGACAGTCTGATGCTGGCCCCAGTCAGAAGCAGCACCAAGACCAATGAGGAACTCACTGTAGCTGCCACCTCCTTAATGGTCACAAGTTGCAAAGTCAACCAAGCAGCCACCAAGGCCTTCTTGTGAGCCTTGGGTTAATCCCGCTCTGAGGGTTGACCAAGGGCGAGCCTTGCCTTCTAATCCTCTAGTGACCAGTTCAAGTGAGCAACTTGCTGTGAACCAGAGTGCGGGGCGGGTGCCCAGCCCAAGCATACACACGTTTCCAAAGTCTCGGCACTCCAAATGCAAATATGTAGCCACGAAAGAGATCAATAACTTGAATAACTCAAAAATAAAGAATTTATTTGTGGCTAAACACAAAGCAGTGGCAAGTGCCAGTTACCCCAGCGCTTCAGCAAACCGCCTTCGTCAGGTCCGCTAGTGACACTGGGAGCACTGCCGGGCAAAGGCTGCAGCCTGCCACATCATGCTGCCTACCCAAGTAGTAAAGGAAAGAAATGTGGGGATCAGTGGTCAACATTTTCTGCTAGCAATGAATGTAGAATTTGAACCTCAGTTGCTTCCATTCTTCCACAGTCGATCAAACACTGAGTAGCAGAGTTTGAGACAAGGTGTTCGAGAAGAAGACTAAATTAAGGGGAAGAGTTCTTCTAAAGTGGTTTAACAAAAGAATATCTCTCAGACACTGCAGAGCTGTGAAGTAGGAGACCTGTTACTTGCAGGCAGAAAGAAAGATCTAATGCTATGGGGGCGAGTCGGAGGGTGTACTGCCTGGGTGGTGAGAGCAACCTAAAATTGAAGACATCTGATGAATCTGGCATGCCATCTCAGTTTCTAATATTATGCACAGCAAAATATTTTTTTTTATATTAGCACTAAGACCTCCATTTTCTCCCCAAGCCACCACATTTACTCATTTCCTTAGCTTTCCTCCTCCTTCCTTGCATTTCCTCCCTTTCCCCACGCTATTTCTTTTCTATCTTGCTACATTCAGTAGCTAGAATGTTTATTATGGATGGAATACAAGACTGCAAATCTCTGCTCAGTTCTACTGGCAGAATATCCACCCCCACAATCACATAACAGAAGATCACAGATGCAACCAGGCCTTCCGTTTTCTCTATAGCAGGTTTAACAGTAAAGATTTCCCTTGTAAGCAGGTTAAGGATAGGAGTGGGATTTTTCATGGTCAGCAAAGAAACACCAGAAATTAAAAACTAAGTACTGTAGTACTTTATTTAGTATTTTATTTTATAAATCATGTAGTATGTAGGAAAAAAATTATGAGGGAAAATAACATCGTTATTTTTTTAATTTAAAACAATTTTCTTTTTAGAGCCTACTTCAAGATTTGTACTGAGTAAAGGTGGTAACCATATATGTAATGGAAAATTCTGGCTGACAATGCACACTGATTTTTATAAGGGTGAAAAAGCTGGAGGACAGGGACTTTTATGAACTATGATTCTGTGCCAAGGTAACACCACTGCTTGCAACAATCACAAACCAATCAGAAGACAGATAAATTACATGTCATTTTATAACTGAGAAGCATTTGCCTGCATTCACTTCTCCCATGCTGCAAGTCTCATAAACCCAGATAATGCAAATGACGAGATCTGGCTTGTACCTGCTGTGGCATTTTAAGAGTGATGCCCGGCTCTGTTCTCACGGAGGTCAGAGTAACAGACACCACAAGGGCAGGGTGCGGGATGTACCGAGACATTGACACCTCCTGAAGAAGCTGGATATTGGCAGTAGGGCTCGGGCTGAGAAACAACAAAATAAAGGATGATTAGAAAATGTTACATTACCTGCTTCTTCCCTCTATCCTCCCTCCCACACAAGACCCCCCCTCAATCCTCCTTCCTCCCAACGAAGCAGTCGCTTCCCAGCTCTGCAACAGAATTTCGATTATGAGGAGCGATGGATACAAGAATGGCTGTGCCTGCAAAGGTGCCATGAAATGTTGCTGTTAGGGAGATTTTGTGTTGTAGGCAGCTTGTGCTGTAAAAGTCACAGCTGGGATTTGAGCCCTGGGTCCCTCATCTAAAGAGTGTGACACAACCATTAGGCTACAGCAGCATGCATTCACTGTGGGTCCGCACTGTACTTAAGTAGTTGTACCAGAGGGTTTGGAAGTGGAACACTTGCAACAATACAACACTTAAGCAATAACATGCAACAGGGTGTGGTACATGTATGTAATAAGACATGACAACATGTGGCACTGGGCTGCTATGTGATAAATATATGTTCTAGTCCGTTATAAGGCACAAGGCATTTTATATGCTTATAAAATAAGTAAATTCAGAAACAATTAAAAAAATACACATTAATGAAAATTAAAAACAGGTATTTCTTTTAACAGTAACTTAAAAAGTAGTCTCACCACACCTGTTGATCATCTGTCTTTCTGCACATTCACAATAAGTGTAATGTTAACGTTTGTTTACTGTGGAAAACAAGAACTCAACGTTCTGCAGAATTCCACTAGCAGAATGCCCGCCCCTTCCCCACCAACTGACACAAAAAGACTCATACAGAGCTGGAGCCTCAATTTTATATGTAACAGGATAAGCAAAATAGATTTCCCTAATATATAGGTGACAGGATGAGGATTTTTCATGATCAGGAAAGACCACTGGAAATTAAAACAAACTTTTTTTTAATTAGTGAATTTGCATATGGAGGGAATACTAAGGGAAAGAACATTTTATTATTGTTTTAATTTAAGGGAGTTTTTGGTGTGTTGTTAACCACCCAACAAATAATGATATCCTGTGATATGCCACACCTCAGAGTACAGACAATTCCACTTGTTTGTATGCCTTTTATATGCTTCTTTTAGCTTGGTCCTGATTTTTTTCCTATGTTCCCACTGCAATTACATCTGGATGTATGCCTTTAAAATTTCAGTTGTATACTTTTTATGGCTGCAGTAGGCGGAGCTTGCAGGCATTTTGCATGTACAAAAGGAGTGATGTCATGTTTTCTGTTCTTGGAACTGACTGAAGGTGTAAACAGTCTCCTCTACCTTACCATCCGCCAAGAAGCGTTTTCCGCCCTCAAATAAATACACTTTCATGTTAGTCAATGGTTGCAGGGTACTATTTTCTTTCTTAAATGGGCAGTACAAGAACTGGAACCTGAGTAGTGGGAGGAAGCATTAGGTTTTTGGGGGGAGTAAGATCCATCCCACCTCCATCTGAGAAACTCCTAAAGATCCATCCCTATCTTTTTTTAATTCATGTGGGAGGGGCATGAGGTGAAACTGCATCTAGTTGGAAATGCAGTGTGCACTGAGCCTGTGTGGTTACTGAGTTTTACTTCTCTGTTTTTAGAGTAAGTTGAAGCGTGAATTTTTACTTGATAAATGTGTGTAAAAGTGTAAATCATATTTGCTAGTGCGTTATGTAACTGTTTTTTGTAGATTTGACTCGTGACTTCTTTTCATGACAGGCAGTTAATATTCCTGGAACAGACTTTGCCTTTGAAGCTCCTATAAAGTGCTATTTTTATGTCACTGTGTAGTTCCTCACCTTATAGGTGCTTCAATGGTAAAGCCTTTTCATGCAGGAATGTTTACTGCCTGTCATAAACAGAAATCAGGAGTAAAATCTACCAAACACATTTTAGCAAGTTAGCTTCAAAGCCTGTTTGTGCTTGGAAAGATGTTACAGAAAGGAAGACATGCAATTATTTCAAGTCTGCAAGTTTAGCAACTTTTTTTTTTAACTAGCCTTGCCTCAGCTTACATGCCTATCCTCATCAGTCATTTTCACAAATAAATTCCGAGAGATGTAAAGTCCCTCCTGTTGGGTATAAGGTGTTATTCACACCCATCTTCCAGCCTTGCCCCCACCACCTTGCTTTGTATTTTGCATCAGCTGTAGCATTTTAGTACAGTAACAGGTGACAATGCATATTTTCTTCTGGACTTGCAGGGTTAACTGAGCCGTCCCCAATCTGTATCCTTTCAAGAACTACTTTATGTGGTGTGCATACAGCATGGTTGTTTCACTCTTATTTACAGCTTTACACCTTTATCAGGTTTTAATTGTAATTTTTTTCCCTTTGAATAACAAGGTTCAATACCTGTAACTTTCCAGTTTCTTTATTATGGTCACATTGATTTCTGAAGACCCCCTTGTAAACGAGGTGCAAACACAACTTGGTTTTCTTTGTCTTTTTTTGTGTGTGTAGTTTTATTAAGCTTGTAACCACAGAAACAAGGGTACAAAGCACATATCTTACAAGTAGTGCCATATAAAAAACGCATCATATACACAGTAAAACCAATGAAAATATACACAGATTCCTCCCAGTTCCTGGAAAATGAATTTTTTTCACTAAACAAGTTACAACTACTGAAAAATACAAAAGCTATAAATAAATGTGCAGTCTGACATCCGCATTTAAATCTCTTGGCTGCAAACTGTGACATTCATAAATCCAGTAAGGTTCTCACTGAAGCTATCTCCTACTCATGTCTCCTTTCAAACTGTCAAAATCATTTCTTCAATGTGGACTGTCAGGCATTCAAGTTGTTCTCAGATTATATGTTACTTTTATACATTTAGATTTAACAAGGGTATCTTGTAAAGTACTGGTTTGTTTAAATTGTAGTTGCAGTCATGCTGATATCACATTATTCAGACTTGGTTCAGTATCTAGGAATTCCCATTTTTTGTTGTTTTTTTATGATCCAAGTTATTTTATGATGCATGTATTTTATGAAAATCCTAGGGCCTATCTTACTGTTGTGCACAGCTACTAAGTGCTCCAACTGTGATTAAAAAATGACAAGTGTAAAAATAAATAAATTAAAATAAAAATGTATGTAGTCTACTAAGTACAGTAGACTGGTACAGGACCTGTAAAACAACTATTCAGTCATATAGTGGTATGAGAGAAACACAAAGAAGTGAAACCCTGGAACCCCACCATCTGAATCAATAGGGAATGCATATTTCATGAAGCGTGGTTAAAAAAAAAAAAGATGCAACACAAAAATCATAGAAACATAGACTTTGACACAGATAAGGAATGCCTGGGCCACCTTGTCTGCCCATATCCCTACCTACTGGATAAGCTGCAGATCCTAGTTAACCAACAGCCTATTTCTTTCTACTCCCCCCCAACAAGAATTGCCTTATGTCTCTCCCATGCACTCTTGAATTCCCCCACCATTTCTGACCTCACAACCTCCTCACGAAGGCAGTTCCATGCGTTCGACACCCTCTCTGTGAAAAAATACTTCCTCACATTACCCCCGAGCCATCCACACTCTATTTTCAAATTGTGTCCCCTTGTTCTTGCGCATCTCTTTTTCTGAAAGATGCTACCCTCTTGGACTTTGTTGATTCCCTTGAGGTACTTAAAAGTTTCTAGCATGTCTCCCCTCTCCCTCCTTTCCTCAAGGGTATACAAATTAAGCTCCTTTAGTCTCTCCTTATATGGCTTCTGTTGCAGAACCTGCACCATTTTAGTTGCCCTTCTCTGGACTGTCTCCATCCTGTCTATGTCCTTGCGGAGATAGGGTCTCCAGAACTGGATGCAGTACTCCAGATGGGGTCTCACAAACTATCTGTACAGGGGGATAACAACTTCTTGTTTTCTACCAGTGATGCCTCTCACTATACATCCCAGTATCCCCTAGCCATCCCGACTGCCTTCTCACATTGCTTGCTAACCTTTAGGTCATCTGATATGATTACCCCTAGGTCCCTTTCCATTTTTGTTGTTGTTACTATCTCCCCCACTGTGTACTCTTCCCCTGGTTTTTGTTTCCCAGGTGCACTTTGCACTGAATCCAAGCTGCCATACTTCTGACCATTCCTCCAAACTTGCCAAGTCCGTTCTCATCCTTTCCACCTTCCCCTATATAGCAACCCTTTGTGTCTGTAAAGAGGCATACTTTTCCTTTCAGTCTCTCGGCAACCATTATGACGACAAGTTGAGGTATCTTTGCATGGTATGGTCAACCCCCACTTCACAGATGCAGTCCCTATTCTCTACAGTAAGATGCAGCATCTTGGTGTAATGAGTATGGAATACTAATTTTGTCATTGATAGCATGAGTGTCACTGTTTGTTCTATGCAAAATCCGCCCTCTCAAAAAAAAAAAAAATGATAATGCAGAAATATTCCCAAGGTGACATATGCATTGTCATATATTAAATAGCAGTAGCCTAATATCTGAAATTGGACTGATCCAAACTCTGTAATTCCTAGGTACAAGTCTGTGCATAACAGAAACTGGAATAAGTGTTGCAATGTAAAATAGGAGCACCCATGTGTTATCAGAGAAAAATGTATGCATTATCCTAAATATTTATTTTTGTTCCAATTGTGCATAATGGAAAGTGTCACAGTCCTGATGTCAATCACAAAAGTAGCAATCAGTAGTCCATAGATAAAATGTTGCATCTTAACGTAGAGAACAGGGGCTGCATCTGCAGAACAGGGCTTAGCCATGCCATGCAAGTATAGACCAGCTGAGTTATGATGTCTGGTTTGATTGATCTCAATGTGAATAATGAAATGTGCATTCCTTACCGATTCTGATGGTGGGGTTCCAGGGTTCTGAATCAGTCTGTTTCTATCACTATGAGTATATGATCGTTACCCAAAACCTTTATTGCTTACCATTCCTTCCATTAAAATCAACACCTCCATATATTTTCCTAATAATGTGTCTGCCTTCCTTAGAATAGAAAATAAAACAAATCTTACTGGTTAAAAAGCATTGTGTTGTTTCTCCATGTAGCCTTCACAATTCAACACAGTCTCACTAACTTCATAATGCAGCTATGGTGTATCTGACTAGAATTTGTTTTTACTGGTTAATGATGCTTAAATCCTGCACTGTCAGCTTGTTAACACCTTGCTTAAGCACAGTAGATCATTAAGTGTTAATGTGCTGCAAGTTAAAAATCCTGTGATCCAACCACTGCAGGAAGTGCTGAGAACCCCCAAAAATGGAGAAGTCAAAGCACAATGTTTTCACTCTGTTAAAAAGTCAAGCTGCTGTAGAAGGCTGCTCTGCCTGGCATCTCTAGAAAAGAACTTGTAGCCAAGTTTCCAATTGATATTTCTTGCATTGGCAGGTTTGTCAGGCAATGGGAACAGATACTGGAGGAGTGGAGCAGTGGAGGCACTGCGAACTATAAGCAAAAGTGGGATGGCAAAGACACGCAAGTGGAGGTTTACCACTGCCAGGGACAAAGGTTTTTTTTTTTTTAATTACTGTATTTTATTTTTTAAGTCAGTACATGTATGGTACTAAACTTTTTAACATTTATTTGAACTGTTTTACACATTTACGTGCTGTGGTATGTATAATAAAGCACCTTTTGCACACTAGACGGCTTAGGCTCAGTATGCACTGAATTGATGGGACAGCCATTCCCTCGTGTGTCATTCTGGCTGTATGCACAAATTTTCTTGGTCCCCAGTTTGTTCATACAACCGGAACTGACTATAATATTGCAGTTATTAAATGGCCACAAAATGTTGGGATAAGGTTTCACTTGGTATTTAGTTCTGACTAATGATAATTTACAGAGATATCATCACAGGTCAAAGACTGTTTCAGCCAATCAGCTTTAATGATTTTTTTCAATCTATTTCATAATTTAACTTCCAATTTCATTACAGTGGTGCTCCATAGTAATGAGCACATGGAACAGTGAATCTCATGAAAAGAGACAAGTTACCAGTCACAATTTGTGCAAGGCAAAATGTGCTGCTTCTGACTTTAATGTTTTAATCTTCAACAATGTGACTTTTATTATACAATATAATTTCATCTCAGCAGAGATCCATGGCAGGTTGGAGCGGGAATAATAACTTCAAAGAAAAGGGATTAGGTTATGAACAGCAAATAGTTTGGGCAGCAAATGTGTCTGACATAGCTATTTCAAGGCACTTTTGCAGTGAGAAGGCAAGAATCCACGGACTGGGTAGGCCATGAGCGATTCCGCTTCACTACACAGTACTGTAGATTGCCGCCCAATTAAACCTGTCTCAAGTGTGTCCGTCTTGGGTAATGGATGATCCTATAATACGCTGTGTCAACGAAGCATGCCCAGACTGTAACAGATTTAACAATGAGACATGCCAAGAACATCAGTAAAAAGCAAAACAAACAAACCACAAAAAAAAAAAAAAACTGAACAAGACTGAACCACCAAAAACAAATGAATTGAACATAAGTAACAAGACAACCAAACAGAGGCCAAAAATAAGAGTATTTGTACCTGGCCAGCTGTTTTACTAAAATAACAGTTAATGCATGCACTTAGATTGAAACACTGGTGCGTTCTGTCACTAGTGCCCTGGATTTTTTCCTTCAATTGTACTGATACTTTAAACACTTATTTCTGGGAACGTCATGTGCAAGGAATCATGTAAACATTAGGTTATACTTAACTAGAGTAGCTTTGTTTGGAGGAAAAAAAGGCATGGGCAAAAGCCAGAGAATTAATTACGTGCTACATGAGCTGGCTTTCAACTCACCCATCATCTCTTCTTTCAATACTATAAAGGCAGATGGAGCAGTCGGCTCTGAACAGTATTACCATGTCTCGGAAGACGTTCAGTAACAAGGTCTCTGACTGCACTTTGGTGAACTGAGCAAAGGCATTGTCTAGGTTTGATGTCCGTACATACACCCGCAGCTGTTGGGGAAGAAAATGTTGCTCCCGTAAGAGACATAGATGTTTAGAACTTTTGCAGCACATCTCACAAGATCAGCTTAGAAAATAAACTGTAGTTTTACTTAACACTGTTCATGCACAATTCATCTCAAAACAGTTTTCAAAGCACTGTGTTTGGTAATGATGGTGCGGGGACCATATACAGTCACTTGCAGCCAAGAAGAGCTTAACATCCACATTCACTGAGAACTGCATTATAAATACAGGTTACTCACCTGTAACAGGAGTTCTAGGAATGGTGTATGTTGTTCATCCACACTTTCTGGCAGGTATCCTTGCCGCTTTAATTCTTGCCGGAAGGTCTTCAAGCTGGCTCCTCCCACCCACCGGGTGGTAAAACTCGGCTCCGCCCCATGACGCCAGATCTGGCCGCTGGATGCCCCAGGTTGTGCGTCAAGCTGGGAGGTTTAGAACAGGGATGAACAACATATACCATTCCTAGAACTCCTGTTACAGGTGAGTAACCTGTGTTTCTAGGGACATGGATATGTTGTTCATCCACACTTTCTGGCAGACTCTAGCAGTTCTCTGGGAGGAGGATTGAGCAAGGCACCCGATACTTACTTGGGAAAGAGAGACTTGAAAACCGAGGCCCCAAACCAGCATCCGCTGACTCGAGGCTCGATGTGGTAGTGGGTAATAAAGGTATGTGCCGACTTCAGGTAGCAGCCCTGCAGATATCCTGATAGGGACGCCCTGGAAGCAGCTACCGATGCAGCGGTATGGTGGGTAGAATGAGCTCTTATCCTCTGGGAGGCTCCATGCCCGCCAACCTGTAGCAGAGTTCATGCAGGAGGTGATCCACCTGCCTATCATCCACTTTGCTGCAGGTCTGCCAGGTGCGGCTTCAGTGTAGGTGACAAACAGCTGGCGAACCTCTCCCCGAACTTCAGCCGTCCGCTCCTTATAGTAAGCGAGCGCTCGTCTAGGGTCCAAAGTATGGAGCCTATACTTGGCCTCCGAGGTGTGACTGGGATAGAACACTGGCAGAGTCAACACCTGGTTAAGGTGAAACTCCGACACCACCTTCAGAAGGAATTTCGGGTGGGGGCGCAGGACAACCTTGTCCCTGTGGAAGACCAGGTAGAGAGACTTGATGGAAAGCACCTGGAGCTCTCCCATCCTTCTGGCTGACGTGATAGCCACCAAGAAGGTGGTCTTCCACGACAGATGTGAAAGTTCACACCTGTGCATTGGTTCGAATGGCTTGCCCATGAGCTTGGCCAATACCTGCAGTAGATCCCACGGAGGTGGAGGTTCTCGCACCGGAGAGGAAATGTGGTCAAGGCCTTTGAAAAGTGCCCGACCACCTTCTCCGTACATCACCGACTGCTTGCCGCCCGTGCCTGCAAGTAGAGATGGCTGCCAGATGCACCTAAGGTCGCCGGATCAAGCCCTTGATGAGAAAGGGACCACAGGTAGTCCAGAATGCTTGCCAAGAGGCAGTCGGAAGGGTCCAAGCCTTCTGACACCAAATGGAAAACCTCTTCCATTTGAAGGCATAGCATTTCCTGGTCAACTCCTTATGGACGCCTCAACGACGCTGAGGACCTCGCCGGAAAGACCCAAAGCCTGGCGCCCAGCCAGCCAGGAACCAGGCCGTCAGGTGCAGGGATTGAAGGTCCGGATGGAATACCTTCCCTGATTGATTGAGATCAGGTCCGGGCGGGCTGGAAGCCTCGGGAGCCTGGAGCTGAGGCTGAGGAGATCTGGATACCAGAACTGGCGGGGCCAGTCTGAGGCTACCAGAATCACCTGTGCCTTGTCCCTCCTCACCTTGAGAAGCATCTTGTGGATCAAGGGAAACAGGGAAAGGCGTAGAAGAGGCCCGGGGTCCACGGCCTCGAGAAGGCATCCCCCTGCAGCGAGCCCTGCTGAGGGGGGGCGGGCATGGAACAGACTCAGTTTCGCATTCTCCCTGGAGGCAAACAGGTCCACCTGAGGCGTGCCCCAGTGGGAGAAGAGATCTTGTACTACCTCCGGCAGGAGAGACCACTCGTGAGACGCAGCCCCTATCCGGCTTAGGGCATCGGCCAGGGTGTTGGAGGCTCCCGCCATGTGAATGGCTAGGAGATCCACCTCCAGGCTGCGCACTAGGGACCAAATGCGTAGAGCTTCCTTGCATAACAGCATGGAGCGCGTCCCGCCCTGGTGGTTCAGATAGTACATGGTCGTGGTGTTGTCCGTCTGAACCTGAACAACTTGACCCCACAGAAATGGAGCGAAGACGGTGAGAGCTAGACGGACCACTCGGAGCTCCAGCTGGTTGATGTGGCATCGGGATTCCTGAGGGGACCAGAGGCCGTGCGCTCGGTGTTCCCCCAGATGGGCACCCCAACCCATCAGAGATGCATCGGTCGAGAGGGAGACCGTCGGCTCGGGGCCGAGGAACAGGATACCCTCCTGCAGATGTGCTGGAACTATCCACCATTGGAGAGCGTCCCACATCTCCTGGGTCACTGTTACGGGCCGGTCCAACGGATCGCGACGTTGAGACCAGTGGCTGGCCAGTCCCCACTGAAGGGGACGCATGTACCAACGGGCCAAACGGACCATGCTGGTGCAGGCCATGAGGCCCAGGAGGTGCAGGAAGTCCCGGCAGATGAATTGCCCAACCAGAAATGATTGGGCAAAGGAGGAAAGAACTCGCCCTGTCCGCCGGAGCCGTGGTTTGGCTCGCAGAGAGTCGAGCTCTGCCCGGTGAACAGAATCACCTGCTTTGGCACGAGTTCGACTTGGCCTCGTGATGAGGAGGAGGCCAACCTGAGAGCAAACCTGGAGGGCCAGATCTCTGGACCGCCCCACCTCCAGTCTGGAGGGGCTGCTATCAGCCAGTCGTCCAGGTAAGGTACACTTGGACACCTTGGCGCCAGAGGAATGCTGTCACCACTGCCATGCATTTGGTGAAGACCCTGGGAGCTAGGAGAGGCCAAGGGCATGGGCCCGAACTGAGGGATCCCTCCGCCTGAAGCGGAGGAATCTCTGATGGGATGGACTTGATTGAGACGTGAAAGAACGCGGCCCTGGAGGTCCAGGAGCAGAACCACACGCCTCGTTCCAAGGATGGGACTAGCTGAGCCACAGTGACCATCCTGAAGGTCCGAGACCTTAGGAACTTGTTCAGGTCGTGCAGGTCGAGAATGGGGCACCAGCCCCCCCCCCATCCGTTTTGGGACCAGGAAGTACCTGGACACAAACCCCGGGTCTGGAGGAGGATCCGCCACCTTCCTGATTACCTCTTTTTCGAGGAGCAGGGCAATATCGGCCCAGCGGGCTGACAGCGAGGCTGCGGACCCCGTGGCCCCCCGAGGGGCGACGGCTCGAAAGGGTGGAGCCTGCTCGAACTCCAGAGGCAGGCCTTTCCTACCACCTTCAACACCCAGCGGTCCGTGGTGATAGTGGACCAGGCGGAAAGGAAGTGGCGGAGCTGCCCCTCCACGGGGAACCGGGGAGTGACGAGGTTGGGGCAGCACCCTTCAACCTGGCCACTGGGCAGGCTTGGAGGAAGAACCAGCCGAGGACCTCCTGGCCTTTACCTCCTTGCTTCCTGTTGAAGGAAGGTCGGCTTGGGCTTGGGACGCGCGAGCCTGCTGGCCCTGTTGCTGGTGCTGCTGGGCCGTCGAAGCAGGACCAAGGACAAAAGGACTTCTGCTGCTGACGGCGGCCTTTGTCCCTCTGGGCAGAGGTGACAGAGTCCAGAGTGGCACTGGACTCTCGATCGCTGGAGGTGTCCCTCCACCCAGGGCTGGAAGAGGTCGGTCCCCAAGAAGGGACGCCCGCAACTTGTGCTGGTATCCGCCATGAAGGTGGATATCCTCAGCCACGCCTCATGCATGCATGGCCACCGCGGCTACTACTGACCTGGCACAGGAATCACCTATGTCCAGAGTAGTCTGAGCTGCTGCTCGCCACCGCTTTACTTTGGTCCTGCACCTGGCGGACCGTGGTCTGCAGGTCAGGGCGGGAGATGAGGAAACAACCTCATCCAGGAGCCCATGAGGGCATGGGGAGAAGTGTGCCATCAGCACGGCCGAGCTGGCCTGACGGAGGCCGAGGGAGGACGCAGCGTACACCTTGCACCCGGCAAAGTCCAGCTTTTTGGACTCTTTGTTGGGGGACTTGTCCACATCCCGAGCATTACCGGAATGCTGGAAAACGCTGGCGGTGACTAACCCCTCGGCAGAGGGGTGTTCTGAGAAACCAGGCAAAGAGCCGGTAGGGACCACGTACTTCCTGGCCATCCCGGCCGAGGGCGCAGGACAGGAAGCAGGCCGCTGCCAAAGCTCCAAGGCTGGGCCGACAATGGCCTCAGCCACCGGAAAGGCCTCCGTGGGAGAATCCCCTCGGTCCAGAATCTCCGTCAGGGGATACTTGGCCTGTTTGGACACGGGCTCGAGCTGCATCCCGGTGGACTCCGAGATGAGTCGAAGCAGACCCAAGAAGGACTATGGGCTATCGTCCACTGACTGGCCCCCGGAGGACTCCAGATCGCACTGTCTGGAGAACAGGGAGGAATCGTCGTCGGATTCCGAAGAGTCTGTGAAGAGCTGCCTCGGCCCTGAGCCACCCTCCACCTGCCGAGGACGGTCGGGAGTGAGGGTGACCAACAACCTGTGGGGCAGGCTGTGACCCGACCGAGAATTCTTGGTCGGTGCCCCCGACTTCGGTTGTGGAGGCAGAGGTTCCACCACAATCGGTGGACCAGCTGGTTTCAGCTTAGCAACCGCCCTGGAGCGGCAACTCGACTGAACGAGTGGCTGCTTCATGTGTTTGGCAACAGCCACTTGATGGCTGGGGCCGGCTTAGCCCAGATAACAGCAACCTGCCACATAAGATCCTCGTAGCACCGTGCAACTTGCGCCGCAGCCTCTCCTACCCGAGGAGGACGAGGAAGAACGGGCGCCGCTTACTTCGTAACGACCGAGACCGCCGATGTTGGCGGAACGGCTGGACCGAGAAGAGGTCTGAGATCGAGACCGAGACCCTCGGGGGACTGAGGGTGGGTCTGGGAAGGGGCGGACACACCGCCTTCCTCGGCTCAGGAACTTTAACCGGGGACTGCGGTCCCGAAGGAGCAGGCAGATCCTCGGTATCCACCGGGGGAACCAGTGAAGTAGGGTTGTGGGCTTCTCCAGTCGACAGCCCGTCTAACAGATCGAGAAAAATCTCGACCGTCGACGGGAGTCTTGGCAGGCTGGCCTGACGGGGGCACCATGAAGCCAGCGGCCTCAGCTGCAACCACGACTGAAGTCGACGGTCGGCTGCCCGGGGAGGGGGACCTCTCCCGCTCCCACGAACGCCGACGGTGGGACTTACCTTCGACTCCTTTTTCTTGGGCCGAGAAGAATGTCCCGAAGGCCCCTCTCCTTTCGTGGAAAGGGACTGACAAAGCTCCTTGAACGAAGCCGTATACGAGGAACTCAGAGAGAGCGGGATAAATGCTGCGGTCGAGGAGGAGGAAGATGCGACCTGGACCGCCTCCTCCTCGAGGGCGATCATCTGCTTGAGCTGCTCAGCCGAGCCAGCCGCCGTGGACACCGCCCAACGAGCCTCTTTGGATTTTACCGGCGGGAAACGTTTCTCAGGGCGACCGAGCTTCAACGGGCAGTGCGATCGTCCAGAACGTTGGCCGAGAAAGAGCGGCACAACTCACAAGCCTGCGGGTCGTGACCTAGGCCTAAGCAGTAGATGCACGTGGAGTGCGGATCCATCCTGGACATTTTCTGCCCGCAAGGGCACCTCCAAAAGCCGGGAACAGATTTGTCCATCGCAGCCACGAGGGAAGAAGAAGACCGAAGTTTAGAAAACTTCAAAACCAATTTCGGACGAACCGAGGAGTTAGGATCCAGTCTAAAACGCAGAGCGCTAAGGAGGGAACCTCAGCTTCCAAGCGGTAAGGAAGATCTGCCGTCATGGGGCGGAGCTGACAGTTTTACCACCCAGGTGGTTGGGAGGAGCCAGCTTGAAGACCTTCCGGCAAGAATTAAAGCGGCAAGGATACCTGCCAGAAAGTGTGGATGAACAACATATCCATGTCCCTAGAACCTGTGTTTCATGGATTGGGGGGATATTTGCCAGAATAGCAGGGGTAATCCCCTACTTGCATAAAAAGTACTGTGTCATCCTGATTGCCCAAAGGTAATGCCTCACGCTGCCATGCGAGTAGCCTGAGCTTGGGAGCAAGCTCAAGATCGCCCTGCCTGGGGCTCATGGCCGGTGGGGCTATCAATGGCAGTGCTTCTTAACTGGGAGACAGAAATGCCATATCCCGCAGCGACCTCCAAGCTGGTCCAAAGAGCTCATTCTCCTCCACAGAGACCGCAGCTATGAAGTGTTGCCTGCAGCACCAGGAGGAGGTCAGGGAGAAAATGGGGGTAACAAAATCCCAGTGGACAGTCTGATGCTGGATACCCCCCCCCCGGACTCCTGGGCCCTGAATTACTTCCTCATTTGTTAGTGTCAGGGCAGGAAGGCTGCCTGAGCATGGGGCATCCAAAGTATATATCAGCAGTGGAAGGCAAAAACCTTGACAGAAATAAGAAAAGTGTCGTTACATCTTTCACTTCCTCCTGGACAACCACAAGAGATGGGGGAGATGCATCTGCAGGGCAGCCTCTAAGACAGCAGCAGACGCCCCACAATTAAAGTCAGCATTTGGTATGGGCCCAGATCCCCCTGTGAAGGACTAGAACCTATCCCAAAGGTACCAACCTCAAGCCAACTGAACAATTAAGAGATGAAACAAAACCGTACTACTTTTACAGTTATTTTACTGAAATACACTGCAACCATTTACTGTAACAGCAGGACACAATCTGCCTGACATGTTCAAAAACTGCCTCCAGGAAGCACTGGTGTGGAAAGTATTTTGAAACAATTCATCCTGTACATGCCCACTGCCATTCCTATTTCGGAGTATCTTCTAGTTTAGTATTTCTGGCACTAAACTTCTATTATTATGAAATGAAATCAAATAAGTTCCATGAATATATTCCATGTTCTGAATTGAGTAGGGTGTTTTCTAACCTCTTCCTGCTGGTCAGTTAAATTATAACATGCCAGTATTATAAAATCATTCCACCAGGCTAAGCCCCCAGTCACCGTCATGTTTTGTTCCTGAAATGCAAAAAAGAAACAAAACAAAGAATGATAAATACATACATTTCACAACTGTTTTATAAAATGTACATGCTCAAAATGCAAAGGCCATTCATAAGTAAATTCAGCTTCATTAGGAACATCTTGTTCATTACCACAGTAATCAGAAATTTCAAACAAGAATAAAGGGATACTATAGCAAAAGAAAGCGTACTGTTTATTTTTCTTGCAAAATTTGAACATTATTTGGTTTTGTCATGAGTATGGTGCTCACAGCTTACAGCATGCCAATCAGTTACCAGTGGGAGCGTGGACAGTTTTTCAGCCACCCAACTTGATGTCATAATGTTCCCATGTCCCATGGTCAGCCAGAGGCCTTGTATCAGAGTCTGAGACTGAGTCTATGTTGAGGACAGTCCAACATTTTCACCCTCTCATCCAAGATGCCCTAAGCAATACAGTCCGTTTGATAGAAATAACATTCATCCACGGTAATGGAAACATTTAGAACAGATACGCAAGAAACTGCTAACAGAACAGTGCTACAACTATACCGGGCAACCTACCACCATGCCCAAGCACTAGTGGTGATATGACAGAACCCAATCTTTCCACAAGGGGCAATGTTTAAAAAGAAATTCCCCACTTGGGTCTGCACAGTCTGCAATGCTGGTTTCCACTACATCATCCTCAAGGCGTTTGATCAGTGCAGTGTTTAAATCTACCACTTGCCACATCGCACTTCTACTATTTGTGTGTGTGTGACTAAATAAAATGTTTGGTTTGGCTACAAATTTGGGGATTTTACTACACAATTTCAGTAGCAATTTGCCAAAAAAACTACAAGTTTTAAATTTCCAGCTTATACCCTGCCAGTGAACCTCCATCTTCTAGTGCAGATGATCTGCAGATACGTGTCTCCTCTTCTTTGAACATGTCCAACTATAGAAGGAATTTTAGTAAATTCACGGATTATCTCCAGTCAGTTGCAATGGTAAAGAATCAGTGTGGAAGCATGTGACATTTTTTATTTGCAGTATTTGACCAGGAGAAAGACATGCTGATCAAAGAGCAGCTTGTATCCAGATGCCTTTGGGGGCAGGGGAGTTAAGATAGGCATCTTGTTTAATGACCTTCTACAGCACTCAAGAGCACTTTACAACACTGAGCAAGACATCAGCAATAAAAACAAATAAATCATAAATACTACATAAAACATAAAGTGTCAACTGACAGTTCCCTAAATCAAAGGTTAGGTGATAGGGCCAGATATACTACACTAAAGGAGCCC
The DNA here is from genome assembly GCA_016271365.2 of Neoceratodus forsteri. Lineage (NCBI taxonomy): Eukaryota > Metazoa > Chordata > Ceratodontiformes > Ceratodontidae > Neoceratodus > Neoceratodus forsteri. The sequence continues at coordinate 817,272,393 of CM057453.1, read as the reverse complement.
CCCTTTTTAACTTTTTATTTATAGATTTCAAAGTTTGTTTGTTTTGTTGAATTTTGTTGACCCGGTAAGCCCACTGGGCCTAGAAGTCCCTTTTTCAGGGGCGACCGGCGGGGGTGTACAGATGGTAAGCAATTGAATTTGAACCAGATTAAGCTGTTGGTGGTATTTTTAGTGAATGAGAGAAATTTGGCCAGGACACCGGGGAAATTCCCCTACTCTTTTCGATAAGTGCCATGGGATCTTTAACATCCACCTGAACTACCACCAATCTAGGCAGATGGGACCTCGGTTTAACGTCTCACCCGAAAGACGGCACCTCAGAAGTGCAGCACCCCTCTCATGCTGCATTACAGTGTCAGTATTGGGATATTAACCGAAGTGTCAGATATGGGAACTGAACCCACAGCACTCTGATCTCCCGGCCTCAGAGGCAAGCGTGCTACCTACTGAGCCACTGATACTTTGTTACTTGAAATAACTTGATTCAGGGTATAAGACATACAGTAATATCAAAAGTAGAAAACTTTATTCAATGACACAGCATTGATGCGGAAGTACAAATGTCTGTAAGGTTCAAACCTCAGTGTCCGTTATGAATGTACAAGAACCATGTGCGGCAAGATCATGGCATTATGCTATATGGTAACAGAGACGGTAGTCTGTAGCAGAACTGCTGAACAGGTTAACGACTGTGACCCTGTATGTCACGTGTCTGAAAAGTCAACGTTCACATTCAGTAACTTAGACATCTTCCCTCCCATCAAGACATCCTCACACACCACCAAAAAGTGTTGTCAAAGAAAGGCTGGCTAAACAGCCTAAAATGAAAACGGGTATAAACTGTTAAACCTTCAGCAGAATGCAGAACTGTATGAACAGGCACAGTAAATTACTTAAAAATATACTCCAGTTGACAGTAACTAATTATATGGGCTAACATCAGCCTTATCTGAATTGAGGCGTTGTATTTATAAAGGTAAACTTGAACTGTGAAAAACCTCTAATACAACAGGACCCTCATAAATTGACCCTGTCAGGGCAGGCAATGGTAGCAGTGCAAGTGGTAAAGGACAACAAATGCTTTGCAATGGAATCGGTGGCTGCTAGTGCATATGCGTGCGCTTGGAAGGGAAGAGTGCCATGACGTATCAGCCATTTGCTAGACTCCCATAGAATTCGAAACCAAGAAGCTGTGCTCCCTCCTGCCAAATTCAACTTTGATAATTTTAAATATAAGGCGTCAATCCAGCATCGAACCCCCTGCCAAGGTATATGTTAATTACACTACTTACCTCCCTCGATCCCAACCTAAGCATTTAGATTCAAACACTGTCAAGAAGAGGAAAAAGAGAAACTCACTACACAATTATACACTGTACAGTATCAGAGTTCACTGAAGTGGTACACACTTAAAGTTAACAGTCACTTGGCCTTCCTCCTCTGAGTTCGAGCCAGATTCAGCAGATCCCCTCGAGAAGTCTGATTTCAGTTTATCCAGGTGTTTTTGGGCTTCAACTGGGTTTGTAAAAAGGAAAGTTTTACTCGAATAAGACACTTTCAGCCTTGCAGGTAGCTGAAGGCAGTGTGTCACTCTTAGCTCCTGAAGTTGCAGTCTCACCTGGTCAAAGTCTTTGCATCACTGTCTAATGGTGATGTTGGGGAACAAGAAGACACTTGTGCCATCCAGTAAAATAAGCTATCCCTTTCGTCGAGCCTTGGCCAAAATCTCATCTCTGATATGCACCTCAGAGGTTACTATAAAGGATCGTTCTGGGCAGCTCTGTGTTAGCGGGACGCCCCTGGGGAATAACCCGATAAGGTTTAACAATTTCATTTGCAAGACTGATTTGCAGCAGTGCCATTAGAGTTTCAGTCACAAACTCCCTCTACGATACCAAGTTGGCACAGGTCACCAGCCCAAACACCATTATCCAAATGCTCCAACCGCAGCAGAAGTAGCTTGTTTTTTTTCCACTAGTTCTGATGTTATTGTAGTAGATTCACTAGCGGAGTTGGTCTGAGATTTCATGTCCATCTGGACAGTGCTCATTTTAATCTCAACTGTAGCAACTCTTGTGATGAAGGCATCCAGCTTATGATTCAAACACCCCACAGCCTGCTCTGATTTAAAATCCTGCATGGTAGTCAGGAGGGCTGTGTGTGTGGGTTCCAAATCCCTGCCTTGCAGTGCTGCCAAAGCTCCTTTCACCAATCCCCCTTGTGGCTTTCCTGACTTGGTTGTGGTCTGGGCTCTTGTGAAGGCACATTACGAGGCTTCTCCATGGCAATGATAAAAAAAAGACCATCTCCAATTCTAAGCAACTTGTTCTATTCAAAGACGTCTAAATAAATTAAATTAAATAAATTTTGAAGGTTTTAAAGATAAAATTGTGACACACAAGGGGAAGCTGTAGGAAAACATGTCCACTCTAGTCGTTCACTAGCTCCACTCCATTTCAGAAGCCGCTTCTTGACTTCCACCCTGAAAGGGATCTGATCAGTGATGGTCCTGATGGAGGCTAAGAGTAAATTCCTTGCACTGTAACGGCAACAGAGAAAGTCCTGCTCCCTGCTGATTTCAGACATGGGCTGGCCATACAAGACCCTGATCCCTGGAGCAGAGAGATCTCCCAGGGTAGTATGGGGTCAGTAGCTAGAAGACATGGGTTGGATGCAACAGGGAAAATGGTAAAAATCATAAAAAAAAAAAAAAAAACTGACATCATGTTGTACAATATAGAAACATGGTAATCAGGCATATGACACTTAGAGTAGCACGAAAAACAATACATTTAGGGAACGTGTGAATCCAGTTGTTTATTTATTTGAAAACTGGTAACCGTGAGAGCCAAGGCTGGTTTCCAGGTGTGACCCGGGGGAGGGGAATAGCAGGATCAGCAGTACAATACATAATTACAAGTCAATTTAGCAAACATTTGGTAAACAAGTTGGTACAGAAAGAAACAGAGGTGAGTAGCCAGCCCGGTGGCACTGAGGGTTGAGGCGCTGGATGCCACACATCGTGCCATGCCGGTGACTCGGGTTCAGGAATGAGTTAGGGCCTCTGGGGGTTGGCAGGGGAAGGAGAGGATTGAGTGTCCCACGACATCTCTCCTCTCCCAGGGGCAGGTGGGTACGTCCTGCTCCATGGCTGCCTCCTGGTGGAGGACAGGGGCAATGCCAGACAATGGGAGACGCAAGAACGTGGCATCAGGACACGCGAGCCTTCACACACGTTAATGTCTGCGGGGGTTAAGGGTCACAATGAAAAGAGGAAAAATCGACAGCCGGCTTAATGAAGCCCTGTAGTACTCTGGCGTCGTGGCCTCATGGTGCTCTCGGGCCCGCTCCAGATATCGTTTGGGGGGGGGGAGGACAGCCCTCCCTCCTTCTACCCTCCATGGGGGGTAGTCCGTGGGGGATTACAGAGCCCGGGGAGCTGGGGTGGCATAGCATCCGGAGACTGGCAGAGGGCTGAAACATGCCACCAGGTTGCAGGAGGAAAAACAACTTTATATATAAAAAAAGAAACAGAGGTGAGAACGAAGTGCCTCAGCTGGGACTGGAACCCAGGTCACCCAGAATGCTGTTCCGATTAACCTAACCAGCTGCGCCACAGAGACAACTGGAACCTGGTCTGTCCCCAAGTACATTACTCCTTCTCAAATATTTATGGAACACATACAAACAGAGATGAGAAAGAAGTGCCTCAGCTGGGACTTGAACCCAGGCAACCTGGAATACCATTCAACAACCACCTTTCCGATTGTGCTAACTGCACCACTGCAACAACTGGAACTTGAGCTGTCCCCAAGCACATTACTCTTTCTCAAATGCATAACCCAATGGCAACACAAATATTTACTTGTAACAATCACAGGAGTGCGGTGTGCATATTATGGAACACACACAAACAGAGGGTTGTGCATTTACTTCTTTCTCACCTCGGTTGGCATATGTTCCACAAATATGCACACTGCACTCCTGTGTGATTGTTACAAGTAAATATTTGTGTTGCCATTGGGTTGTGCATTTGAGAAAGAGTAATGTGCTCTGGGACAGCCCAGGTTCTAGCTGTCTCAGTGGCACAGCTGGTTAACGCAATCAAACAGTATTCCGGGCAGCCTGGGTTCAAGTCCCAGCTGAGGCACTTACAGTACTTTTCACCTTTGTTTGTATGTGTTCCATAAATATGCACATCACACTCCTGTGTGACTGTAACAAGTAAATATTTGTATTGCCATTGGGTTGTACATTTGAGAAAGGGTAATGTGCTCCGGGACAGCCCAGGTTCCAGTTCCCTTGGTGGCGCTGTTCAATTTTATTAATATCTCCCCGTAGGTCCGTGAGAGTGCTGTCAATTTTTTTTAATTGAGCGGGCCATTTGCTGGATTGATGTAACCAGTTGGGAGCACTCACCTTCCTCCATGTGGGTGATTTCAGCTCCGGCCTCATCTCCCGCCGCCTCAAACACTGGACCCCGTTTCCCCTGCTGCAGCATATTATAGAGTTTTTGGACTGGCGTCTGTGGGTTCTTTGTGAGTGACCCTTTAAATCTGGTCACTTTTGCTGGGGATTGCATAGCGTTTTCTGAAGGATGCCTTAGGATAATCTTTGTAGGCAGAGTGGAGCTCAGGACTAAGCCATTTGGTTGCTGACGTCACTGGACCACCCTGCTTGTTGAGGTAGAACATGACACACTTCCATATGGCAATGTACAACCTTGTTTCACACCAGGCCTGACAGAGCTTGTAGCCCATGCTGAACAGTTCTCATCTCTAATGCACTTATGTGAAAATGTTATTCTGAATCCGACTAAGCCCCTTGGGTCTGGAGAACTTAACAGTGTGTGCCCCAACCCCCTAAGGAGGAGTCTGTCGTCACTGTAACTTGTGGCTCCTGAGGGGAGAAGGGGATCCCTGAAGGAGGTTCTCCTTCGAGGACCAACATAGGAGGGAATGAGACAGAGTTTTCTCACTCATATGAGATGATCCAAGGGTTGAAATGTCTCAGACCATTAGGTGCTGAGCATCCACTGGGATGCAGTCTTGTGAGAGGTGTGGTGAACACTGTGGCCGCCCATCAGACCCAGCGTCCTCAGCATGTAGCATGCTGTCACTGGAGTTTTTATCCCTGACACAGTAGGCCACGTGCACAATCAAGTCTCTACAGTCCTCTGGTTAGAAAAACTATGTGGAGTCAAATTCAGGACACCTCATATGAACTGAAGTCTCTGGGAAGGAACTGAGATTTTTTTGAGATTGAGCACATGCATAGTAAAGGATTTAGCTGATTAACGCAATATACAGGTGCTCTAATAAGTATACTTGAAAGGTCCCCATTAACATAACAATTATCGTTCTAGAAGGCTGGCACTCCAATGGCGTAATCTACGCATGAACTTTGTGGCCATTTCAGAGCGTTTTGAGAGCGCATCTTATGAGGAAACACCCTGTTTGTTAACATTTTTGACATATGACAAAACTGCATTAAACTGTACGTTTGATACAAAAGGGGCACATCATTATATAGTAAAGATTTTAACCTAAAGCCCTATGTTTTCTGATTTTGCACATTAATTTAGGAAATGGCCTGTTCAGTTGTCGTTTTAGGTATATTAAGGAAGAAAAAGTTACTCACCTCAGTAACATTTTTTTTCTAAATGATTAGAACAGGCAGCACAATGGAGATGCTGCATGAGAGTTGGGCTGGCTGTTCTCATTACTGTGGTTAGAACTCCAGTTGTATCTTTTTGGGCTGGTCCACAGCCACTATGTCGAAGTGGAGACCTTTGTGCAGATTTTTTTGGTTTTGTTAACTCATATTCTATTATTTATACTAGAAAGCAGTACAGGTAGCAGACAATTTACTTATCATTACAAAGATGTAGTACATACAGAAATACAGGTTACTCACCTGTAACAGGAGTTCTAGGAGTGGTATATGTTGTTCATTCACACTTTGTGGCAGGTTTCTTGCCGCTTAAATGTTGCAGGAAGGTCTTCAAGCTGGCTCCTCCCACCCACCCGGATGGTAAAACCCTCTGCTCCGCCTCATGACGCCAGATCTAGCCCGCTGAAAGCCAGGTTGTGCGTCTAAGCCGGGGAGGTCGGGTGGGTTGTGTGGATGAACAACATATACCACTCCTAGAACTCCTGTTACAGGTGAGTGACCTGTATTTCTAGGGATGTGGATATGTTGTTCAAGCCACACTTTGTGGCAGACTCCTAGCAGTTCTCCAGGGGGAGGGAGGCAAGGCGTATAGCCCCTACTTAAGGAATAAGGACTGGAGAACCGAGGTCCCAAAACCAGCATCCCAGCGTGACTCAAGGTCAATGTGGTAATGGGAAATGAAGGTGTGTGCTGACTTCCAGGTAGCAGTCCTGTAAATTTCCTGGATAGGGACGTCCCTAGAAGCAGCCACCGAAGCAGCGGTATGGCGGGTAGATGAGCTCTTATCCCTTTGGGAGGCTCCATGCCTGCCAACCTATAGCAGAGTTCTATGCAGGAGGTGACCCACCTGCCTATCGTCCACTTGGCTACAGGTCTGCCAGGTGCGGCTTCAGCGTAGGTGACAAACAGCTGGTGAACCTCTCCCCGAACTTTAGCTGTTCGCGCCTTATAATAAGAGAGCACTCTTCTAGGGTCCAATGTACGGAGCGTATATTCGGCCTCCGAGGTGTGACTGGGGTAGAACACCGGCAGAGTCAAAACCTGGTTAAGGTGAAACTCCGACACCATCTTCGGAAAGATCAGTGTCCAATTCACCCTATCCACTTGTGACAGTAAAATTCGAGTTCAGTAGCTCGTGATGGTAAAATCTGACTTCAGTACCTGCCAGCCAACACTACTAGATTTATGCAGCCAATGGACAAAGGGATAATGGCAAATCAAAATGTTTCAGCACAAACAGCTGCGAAGGGGAACTACAGCATGGGACACAGGTCAGAACTGCTGGCCTTTCTGAAAGAAATGTGTATGTGACTGCGGATGCATGCCATCGGTTCACACAAGCAAAAATACACAACTGTTGGAGGGATGCTCTGGGGCCAATTATCAGCCCTGTTAATGTTGCCAACCCTGAGACAGAAATGACAGAATCCTTCCATTTAGTCGCTGTTCTGGGACTACTAAGCCATGACCAGACAGAAGTGCAACAATAACTTATGACCTAGCCACACACTGATGATAACTGTACCCTAACAAAAACCCTGATTGATGAGCAAATTGTATTTTAAAATTCAAATGAAAGTTGAGTAAAGCCCAAGCAAGAGGACAATGATGCCGAAAAGGAAATTCCAGCCGTTCTGACTAATGGTGGAATACAGGCAGTCCAGACTGGACTTACATTCCTGGAAAGGCAGCCCTACACTCTTCACTGAATCTTCTGCAGCTTAAGCAGATCATTAGGGGTGGCCAAAGCAAAGTACTTCAAAGGCAAGCCTGTACAAACTACCCTTGACTCTTTTAAAAGGAGATTCAACAATTTCACTATTTTACTCTTAGATGCTAATAAAATTGCTGATGCAGTCTAAAAAAGTTATCACTACCAACTTTTGTGTTTCCTCTGTTTTCCCAATATAAAAACCCCTCATTATAACAAACATTTGCCATGGCCCCAGAGTCGTTCATTACAGCAAGTGACTATCGTACTTGCTTGACTTTCCTTATAGGAATAGATTTTGTTGTTGTTTACACATGTTGAAAAACATTGAGTAGCTCTCCTTCAGCTTTTGCCTTGTAAACACTACAATGCAAACACAGAACGCAAGGGGAAAAAAAGACTTGAGGTCCATCCAGTCTACCTTGGAAGGACTTCAAACCAGTATCTATTACAGTTTCTAAGTTCAAACAACCTCATTCAAATGTATTTTTTTCAATGCTCAGTTATGCAGTACTGCATACTCACCTGTGTGATATTCCCAAATAGTTTCCATCTTCTGGTGAACAAGGAATAATGTGCAAAACCAAACCGTCCAGCTATGGCGACACACTGTCCTGAATTATCCATGGCGGAGAACTAGTTGTAAAGAACAGAACACCCACTGTTTAAACAATGTACTTGTAGTAAATTACACATAACCTTTACTGCAAGGCATCATGGATTGTTTATACAAATCATTTAAAGCTTGGCTTTATTGCCAATGTGTGTCATGTGTAACCCTTGCTTAACTGCTTTTGCACTGAGGTTCTTGTTTTTTAAATGCTCTGTTGTACTGTTCAGCAAGCACCAGATCTGCATTTTTGTAATATTACTTTTTATCCTGTAACCTCCCAGCCCTATTTCCTGCTACCTTAACCTACTTCCCCGATGAAGGTCCCCCCACTGCAGGGCATGAAGATGCCATCAACTAGCATCCCGATGCCACCAAGATTTTAACCCACTGTTGGCCCCTTAAGTGTTCCCATCACCTTGTGGTAGTGCACATGAATCTGAATGATTGCTTGCAGGCATGCAACTGCCCCAAATGGAGAAGCCAGCTCACTAGGCCACCACAGAGGATTGCTGCGGCAGAAGAACACCTGCCAGTCTCTCCCGAGCTGAGATGTGCAGCCCATGGCAGCTCAGCATGGCTTCCAGAGTACCAGCCTCCTGGGTTCATTCCCAAACATGTTGGGGGCATTGACTGGCCCTGGGCCTTTGCATTCTAAGGGTGAAATGAGTCACACTGCACTGTTGCACAAAAGAAACCTGCAAGTAAATGTTTCACTCTGATGGAAAAAATCAGTTTTATCAACAGCTGTATTAACATACACTTTTGAGTGGGATAACAGTTTCAAATACACACCTATAAATTAACAGAGCCTATGCCTTTTTTTCTTTTTAAATAAACCACTGTTGGGAAAGCCCCATCAAGCACTGGACATCTTAGATAACACATGATTACCATCAGACTACACCTGTGGCTTACACCCATAGTAGGAGTTTATGGGTGTTTGGCAAGCTGGTTTGAAACATGGATCCTGTCGGTGTGCAGGGGAAGGGTTTTACCGATGCCTTCATGAAGGCTAGTTTCACAGTGGAGGGGTTGTTCTTAGGTTTTACCTACGCCTTCATGAAGGCCTGTTTCACAATGGAGGGGTTGTCTTAGGTTTTACCCATGCCTTCATTAAGGCCAATTTCACAGTGGAGGGGTTGTCTTAAGTTCTACCCATGCCTTCATGAAGATCAGTTTCATTGTAGAGGAGTTGTTCTTAGGTTTTACCCATGCCTTCATGAAGACCAGTTTCATTGTAGAGAAGTTGTTCTTAGGTTTTACCCATGCCTTCATAAAGGCCAGTTTCACAGGGCAGCAGTTGCCCTAGGTTTTACCCATGCCTTCATTAAGGCCAGTTTTATCCTTTACATTGCCAGTCCCTCCTCCATGAACTGCAACTGTGATGTAACACCAACTGTACAATCAAGAACTGTAATACTATTGTGAGCCAGCCTCTAGGAGGCTTCTGAAGCCAGTGCAGTGTGGGCCCCACATTCAAAGGGTGCACCTGCTAATAGGTACCAAAGCCCTGTTTAGTGGACACAAATCCTTAGCAGCCATTAATGATAATTTCCACTGGTCCAGGGCCAGCATCTGAATGTAGCCCTTGCAGTCATTAAGACATTCTGTCCACCTATGGCAGCGTGGCAGTGCTGACATAAGAAACTCACAGAACACACTTAAACTGTACTTTCCACTGGGTACCACAAATGACTGATAGGGTGATGCAATTTCGGCTGGCTAGCAGATGTGCGTGTCTGTGTTGGACTTGTGTACTAGTGGGGATGGAGGCGGATTTGGGAAGGGGGGGGCGGATTTCTACCCTGATATTACACAGCTCAATGAGCCACGTACCAGATCACCCATTTCAGTGCATCTAAAGCCCCATGTAGAGATCAGCCTCCGATATACTGAAAAAGGCAATAGTACAACTTGACCAATTGCCTGGATTGGGCCGCAAACTGCAATTACAGTTCCAGTTCAGTGTCAGGGCACAACTCTGCAAGTTAGCAACACCAGAGGTGGATTATCTCTTCTGCATTGGGCCCAACAGTGCCTGAGCCACAACAGGGGGTTGAGGTTTTTATACTGGTACTTAGACCTTTAAACATCACCCTCTTGGGCCAAGTACAACAAAGCAGCTTGAAGTGCACCGGTGTCTGACAGTACAAACATGAGGTCCCACACAACCTACACATAAGAGTGTGAGACATTCCAAGTCCCTGCCAACCCAAGGTATGTGTAAAGGCTGCTCCCTAGCCTGGGTCTACAGCACGGAAATGCAGTGCACTAAGCACTTCAACATTGGACCAGCTCTCTATTCTACATTTATTTTAAATCAAGAGTCTGGTTAACCAGATAGTGTAGATACAATGACTGCGGCTTGCTATGCTGGCAACCCAGATTCATGCTTGGAGCCTGTGGCGCTGCTGTAGGACAGCAGGTAGTGTACCAAGTATCCCACAGAATGCTCTCCTTTGGTGGAGAGGATGGACCACAAGGGGAGTGCAAAGGCAAAGGCATTCTTAGTGCCAAAGGATCACATACAACGTGTTCACACACAGACATACCAATACATCCCAAAGAGAGAGAGAGAGAGAATCTTGAGAGCGAGAAAACAGAAACTCAGCTCTGCCTCCCAGCAGATGAGGTCACTTTTTCTGCCTGCTCTAACCATTTTGTGCAGTCTGACTTTTGGCTCCTCCTCCTCCTCCCCATCAGATCCTGACTGCCACTGAGGGATACGGCCAAGGAACAGACGGGCTGGTCCTGACTGGGACTAGGGACCCTACCGGGGGAAGTTATTCCCTAGGGGCTTTTGGATAGTCAAACACAGATTGATGGCAAGATCTCAGAAATCTCCACAGGCAAGCGTCAGGTGCAGACAAGCAGCCAGAGTGGATAAAGTCTAAGGGACAGGGATCTTGTTTTCATGCAAAGGCCCTCAGTAATAAAAAAAGTGTGGAAAAGAATTAGAGAAAACAAATGAAATACAAACTAAATTGTATCAAAATCTTACATTTTTCAACATTTTCCCAATTGTGCGAATGGCTCTTTAAAAATAAAACAGTGGCACCCTGTGGTTATCTAGGGGAAGCTTGGTTTGCTACTGCTTTCCTTATGGGGCAATGATCAACTTCCTGAAATGCTGGTCCTTGTCAGAATTTTTTATTAACCATCCTTACCCAGCAACAGTCAGGAATGCTCTCCAACAAAGAAATTAATTTCCACTCTGAAGTTTTTAATCCAACTCTGATTATTCAAAGGATTACAAAATCACTTGTACCCCAATAATGCAAAGCATCAAGGGATGTACATGACTGTTCAATAATTTTATATCATTTGCTGGAAAATATACATTAATTATATATATAAAAAAAAAAACGGTTTATTTCCTGCCTTTACTGATCTGTCCCAAGCATTTGATACTGTATCTAGAACCAAGTTATGGATAAAATTAACACAGATAATACTCTCTAATCCCCTCCATATTTACTAAGGCACTCTACTACGGGAACTGGGCAAATGTACGTCATTACTTGGCAAGAAACCTATCAGATGCATTTAAGGCAAATTGTGGATTCAAGCATGGGTGCCTTTTCGTCCCAACTATTTTTAATATTTATGTCATCTCCTTATTGGAATCATTAAAGAACTTGGATCTACACAATCCTAAAATTAGTAATACTCTGTGGAAGCATAGCTTATGCAGACAACATTGTTTTGATGTCTACATCTATATTTGGCTTGCAGCACAAATCATCCCACTTTGGAGAACTCTGAGCTCAATTAAAATTTTACACAGAGAAATCTAAAATCATGATTGTGGGAGTTATGACATCTATGCATAAATGATATTTAAATAATTACAGACTGTCTCATATTATGACTGTCTTGGTATTACATTTTCAAATAATTTAAAAGAAAAAATGCATCTCTCATCTTTAAAAATGAGACAGAATATTGATGGTAGAGGTGGCTAAGGCTGTAAGGAAGAAAAATACAGCTTTCAAGTAGTACAAGAAGACTCAAGACGGAGGGGGACAGGGAGGTGTATCTTGATAAAGAACGAGAGGCAAGAAGGAAGGTGAGGGCAGCTAAGGCTCAAACAGATGAGAGGGTAGCTAAGAAGATCAAAAAAGGGGAATAAGACTTTCCCTAGGTATGTAAGTGAAAAGAGAAAAGCAAGGGGTGGGACAGTGAGAAACAGGAGGGGAGGTGCAGAGGAAGACCAATAAAAAGTTAAAATCTTAAATGGAGTACTTCTGCTCGGTCTTTACAGTGGAGGGGAGGGGGGGACAGACCAACATGTATCAGCAGGCACCGGAGTGAGTGGAAGAAAGTCCATTTTGGGAGGAGAAAGAAACTGAGGGGGATTGGAAGCCATAAAGGAAAATAAAGCAATGGGGCTATGTGGGATCCACCCAAGGGTACTAAAAAAACTGAACACACTGCTAGCTGCCCCTCTGCCAACACTATTCAGCAACTCACTGGAGATGGGGGGGGGGGATAGTTCCAGAGGACTGGAAGAGGGCTTATGTGGTTCTCTGCACAACAGTGGTAGCAAGAAGGAGGCTTGTAATTATAGGCCAGCCAGTCTCACATCAGTCGTGGGGAAACTAATGCAAACCCTGCTGAAGAAGAGACTGTTGGAGTGCCTGGAAGCAAATGGGCTGCAAGATCACTGGCACCACAGTTTCACAGCAGGGAGGTCATGTCAAAAAAATCTCAGATTTATTTGACTGGGTGACTAAGGAAGACGTTATGCGGAAGGCAGTGGATGTGGCCTATCTGGACTTCAGTAAGGCCTCTTGACACTGTGCCACACAAGAGACTAATTAAGAAACTTAGCAACCTGGGAGTTGAGAAGAAGGTGGTACACTGGGTATCAAACTGGTTGAAGGACAGGAGGCAGAGGGTGGTAGTAAATGGCAGTCATGTGGGGGATAGAAGACTAACTAATGGAGTACCACAGGAATCAATACTTAGTCTTGTCCTCTCCAATATCTTCATAGGCGACACTGCTGAGGTACTGGAGGTGAAGCTGTGTGTCTCTGCGGATGACACAAAAATCTGCAACAGGCTGGATGCCCAGGAAGGGGTGGAGAAAATGCAAAGGGATCTGGGGAAACCTGAAGAGTGGTCTAGAGCGTGGCAACTGGATTTCAATGCCCAAAAGTGCAAAGTCATGCAACTGTGGAGAGGAAACCTGGGGGCTGAGTATAATGTGTTTTGGGGAGAGTACTTACAGCCACCAAGCAAGAGAAGGACCTGGAGTAATAATATCTAAATCTCAAGGTGGCAGGGCAGTACGACAAGACAGCAAGCAAAGCGAGCCAGATGCTGGGCTGCATAGGGAGAGGGATTTCTAGTAGGAGAAGTGAGATAGTGTTGCTACTATACTGCTCGCTACAGAGACACCACCTACAGTACTGTGTCCAGTTCTGGAGACCACATCTCCACAAGGACACTGACAGGGTGGAAGTGGTCCACATGAGGGCTACCAAATGGTGTGGGAGTTGCATGAGAAACAATACCAGGAGAGGCTGTGGGAGCGCAACATGTACTCCCTAGACGAGAGGAGCACGAAAGGGGACATGACTGAGACTTACAAGTACTTCAGAGGTATACCATCCAAACTGCACTGGAATAACAGTGCAGTGAAATGCACGTTGTGGAAATAGTGTCCATGAAAACAGCAACATGCACACAAGAGGGTACAGGTGTTACAGCATATTCATCCCTCCAACCCAACTGTCACCCTCCGGAGTTGGAAATAATAAATCACCCCCCAGAGTTAGAAACAGTAAATTGCAAATCCCTGACTGCCACCCCCACCAAGAGTTGGAAACAGTAAATTGTGCCCCCGACTGTCACCCTCCCAAAGTTCAACTTAGTGTCAGAGTTGGTTACACTATCATTTCTTTGCACTGCATTCAGGAAGCACAGTTTTTGGTGTTGTGATTTTGCCTGTATGGTTATCGACCGCACTGTGCTTGTTTTAGCGGACTTGTGGTGGACCCCTTCACAGGGGTGTACATGGTGCAAGAGGGAATTCTCTTTCAGTGGAGGAGGAGTGCCAGAACATGTCTGCATGCAATGAAGCTTGGGGGGAAGGTGTTAAGAGGGATGTGAGGAAATACTTCTTCACAGAAAGAGGGTTAGGTGCCTGGAACAGCCTGCCAGAAGAGGTGGTGGGGGTGAAGACAGTGAGAGGCTTCAAACATGCATTAGATAGGCACACGGGCATAATAGGTGGAGGAAAGGGAAGTGAGTAGGACACCTGTGACCAAACAGGGACCAGGGTGCGAAAACAGGGCAGACTAGATGTGCTTACCAGTCATTTTCAGCCAACACATTCTATATTTCTATGTACAGTATTAACAGATGTAACCACTTGTATAGTGGCACTTGTATTAAAGGAGCAGGTCATCAATGCTAAATTAAAGAATTGTTTACTTTATGGATATGAACTTTGGGGTATCGCAAATACTGATCACCTTGAAACAATTTTGGCTCATAGGAATATTTTTCAGCTGCCAAAATCAGCTTCTAACTCAATGTCTAGGATGGACTTAGGACAGTTTAAGCTTAGACCCTTTATTAATTAGAATAAATACTGGCTTAATAAATGGGCCAATGTTATCAAGTCTATCTGCATGACTGAAAGAAAGAAAATAACTTTTCATACTTATAAATTTCCATCACCATGGATAACAGAGTTAGCTAAACATCTGTAAAGTTTGAGAATGGGCCATTTACTGTATCCCCCCACCCCCAACACTGAACCCCTGTCATGGGTCCTATAAAAACCTAATCAAAGAATTTATGATCAGGAAATTCAATACCAAAGGATCCATCTGGGTATGTGAAAGAAAACAAGATTTTACTATACTTTCAGATGGAAAATTATTTACTTTGCCACTATTATCAGAAAATACAGGTTACTCACCTGTAACAGGAGTTCTAGGAGTGGTATATGTTGTTCATCCACACTTACTGGAAGGTTCCTTGCCGCTTTAAATCTTGCTGGAAGGTCTTCAAGCTGGCTCCTCCCACCCACCCGGGTGGTAAAACTCTCGACTCTGCCCCATGACGCCAGATCTAGCCTACTGGAAGCCAGGTTGCACGTCGAAGCTGGAGAGGTCGGGTGGGTCGTGTGGATGAACAACATATACCACTCCTAGAACTCCTGTTAAAGGTGAGTAACCTGTATTTCTAGGGACGTGGATAAGTTGCTCAATCTACACTTACTGGCAGACTCCTAGCAGTTCTCCCGGAGGAGGGAGGCAAAGCGCGCAACCCCTATTTAGGGAATAAGGACTGGAGAACCGAGGTCCCAAAACCAGCATCCCGGCGTGACTCAAAGTCGATGTGGTAGTGGGTAATAAAGGTGTGTGCTGACTTCCAGGTAGCAGTCCTGCAGATTTCCTGGATAGGGACGTCCCTGGAAGCAGCCACCAAAGCAGCGGTATGGTGGGTAGAATGAACTCTTATCCCTTGGGAGGCTCCATGCCTGCCAACCTATAGGAGAGATCTATTTAGAGGTGACCCACCTGCCTATCGCCTGCAGGTCTGCCAGATGCGGCTTCAGCGTGGGTGACAAACAGCTGGCGAACCTCTCCCTGAACTTCAGCCGTTTGTTCCTTTATATCAGAGAGTGCTCTCTAGGGTCCAGAGTATGGAGCCTATATTCGCCTCCGAGGTGTGATTGGGGTAGAACACCGGCAGAGTCAACACCTGGTTAAGGTGAAACTCCGACACCGCTTTTGGAAGGAATTTCGGGTTGGGGAGCAGGACAACCTTGTCCCTGTGGAAGACCAGATAAGGAGACTCAATGGAAAGTGCCTGGAGCTCTCCCATCCTTCTGGCTGACGTGATAGCCACCAAGAAGGCGGTCTTCCATGACAGGTGAGAGATGTCACACCTGTGCATCAGTTCAAATGGCTTGCTCATGAGCTTAGCCAGTACCAGCAGTAGATCCCACGGAGGTGGAGGTTCTCACACCAGAGGGAATATGTGATCAAGGCCTTTGAAAAAGCACCCGACCACCTTCTCCTGCACCACCAACTGCTTCCCGGCCCACGCCCGGTAAGCACAGATGGCTGCCAGGTGCACCTTAAGGGTCGTCGACCAAAGCCCTAGCTGAGAAAGGGACCACAGGTAGTCCAGAATGCTAGCCAAAGGACAGGAGGAAGTCCAACTCCTTATCCTGACACCAAATGGAGAATCTCTTCCATTTGAAGGCATAGCATTTTCTGGTCGAATCCTTACGGGATGCCTCAACAATGTTGAGGACATTGTCGGAAAGACCCAAGGCCTGGAACTCTAGCCACTCAGGAACCAGGCCGTCAAGTGCAGGGATTGAAGGTCCAGGTGGAACACCTTCCCCTTGTTGACAGAGATCAGGTCCGGGCGGGAGTCTGGAGCTGAGGCTGAGGAGCTCTGGATACCAGAACTGACGGGGCCAGTCTGGGGCTACCAGAATCACCTGCACCTTGTCCCTCTTCGCCTTGAGAAGCACCTTGTGGATCAAGGGAAATGGAGACAAGGCGCAGAAGAGGCCCGGGGTCCACAGCCTCGAGAAGGCATCCCCCTGCAGCGAGCCCTGCTGAGGGGAGTGGGCATGAAACAGCCTCAGCTTCGCATTCTCCCTGGATCAAACAGGTCCACCTGAGGGGTGCCCCAGTGGGAGAACAGATCTTGTACTACCTCTGGCAGGAGGGACCACTCGTGAGATGTAGCGCCTATCCGGCTGAGGGCATTGGCCAGACTGTTGGAGGCTCCTGCAACATGGGTGGCTAGGAGATCCGCCTCCAGGTTGATCACGAGAGACCAAGTGTGTACAGCCTCCTTCCACAGAGGCAAGGAGTGCGTCCCACCCTGTCGGTTTAGGCAGTACATGGTCGTGGTGTTGTCCGTCTGGACCTGGACCACTTGACCCCGTACAAACGGAGTGAAGGCGGTGAGGGCTAGTCAGACCGCTCGAAGCTCCAGCAGGTTGATGTGGCATCGAGACTCCTGAGGGGACCAGAGGCCGTGAGCTCTGAGCTCCCCCAGATGGGCCCTCCAACCCATCAGAGAGGCGTTGGTCGTCAGAGTGACCGTTGGCTCAGGGCGGACAAACGGGATACCCTCCTGCAGATGAGCTGGAACGAGCCACCACTGGAGGCCGTTCCGCATCTCCCCGGGTCACTGTCACTGGCTGGTCCAGAGGACCGGAGCACTGTGACCACTGGCGGGCCAGCCCCCATTGCAAGGGACGCATATGCCAGCAGGCCCAATGGACCACGCTGCTGCAGGCCGCCATGGGGCCCAGAAGGCACAGGAAGTCCCGGGCGGGGTGCAATTGCCCAACCAGAATGATTGGGCAAAGGAGGAAAGGACCTCGGCCCTGTCCGCCAGGAGCCGTGCTCTGGCTCGAAGAGAGTCGAGCTCTGCCCCGATGAACTGAATCACCTGCGATGGCACAAGTTCCGATTTGGCCTTGTTAATGAGGAGGCCAATCTGAGAGCAGACCTGGCGGGCTAGATCCCTGGACCGCTCCACCTCCAACCTGGAGGGGTCTGCAATCAGCCAGTCGTCCAGGTAAGGGTACACCCGGACCCTTCGGCGCCGCAGGAATACTGTCACCACTGCTATGCATTTGGTGAAGACCCTGGGAGCGGGAGAGAGGCTGAAGGGCATGGCCTGGAACTCGTAGAGAGATCCCTCTGCCCTGAAGCAGAGGAATCACTGGTGAGACGGACGGATTGGGATGTGAAAAAACGCGTCCTGAAGGTCCAGAGAACAGAACCACATGCCTCGTTCCAAGGATGGAATGATCTGAGCCAGAGTGACGATCCTGAAGGTGCAAGACCTTAGGAACTTGTTCAGGTCGTGTAGGTCGAGAATGGGGTGCCAGCCCCCCATCCGTTTTGAGACCAGGAAGCACCTGGACACAAACCCTGGGTCTGGAGGAGGGTCTGTTACTTCCCTGATCACTTCCTTCTGGAGGAGCAGGGCAGTGTCGGCCCGATGAGCCGACAGAGAGGCTGCTGAACCCGTAGCCCCCCGTGGGACAACGGCTCGATAGGGTGGGGACTGCTCGAATTCCAGAGGCAGGCCCCTGCCTACCACTTCCAATACCCAGTGGTCCGTGGTGATAACAGACCAGGCAGAAAGGAAGTGGCAGAGCCGTCCCCCCATGGGGGGAACCCGAGGAGGAGGGATAAGGTTGGGGGTGACAGCCCTCAACCCGTCACTGGGCAGGCTTGGAGGAAGGGCCGGCCGAGGAGCCGCCTGGGCCTTTCCCTCCTGGCTTCCTGCCGGAGGAAGCAGCAGGCTTGGCTTTGGGGTGCCAAGTGCGAGCCTGCTGGCCCTGATGCTGGTGTTGCTGGGCCGGACGTGCCGCAGGGGCTGAAGGACGAATGGGCTTACGCTGCTGCTGGTGGCCTTTGTCCTTCTGGGCAGACGTGACCGAGTTCAAGGTGGCACTGGACTTCTCAATCTGTTGGAGATGACCCTCCACCCCAGGACTGAACAAGTTGGTACCCAGGAAGGGAACGTCTGCCAGCTTGTGCTGAGTATCCGCCATAAAGATGGAGATCCGCAGTCAAGTTCTGCGGCGCATGGCCACTGCAGCAGCTACTGACCGGGCACATGAGTCAGCGATGTCCAAAGAAGTTTGGAGCTGCTGTTTGGCCACCACCCTTCCCTGGTCCTGCAACTGCTTGACCGTCGTTTGAAGGTCAGCCGGGAGATGAGAAATCACCTCATCCAGGGAGCCCAAAAGGGCTTGTGAAAAGTGTGCCATCAGGACAGCCGAGCTAGCCTGACGAAGGCCTAGAGAGGAAGCAGCATAGACTTTCCGCCCGGAGTAGTCCAATTTCTTGGACTCCTTATCGGGTGGCTTGTCCACATCCCGAGTGTTCCCGGAACGCCGGAAAACGATGTCGGTCACTACCCCTCCGCAGAGGGGTGCTCCAAGAAACCAGAGAGTGAACCGGTAGGAACAGCATACTTCTGCGCCATCCTGGCTGAAGGTGCTGGACGAGAAGCTGGCCGCTGCCACAGCTCCAGGGCTGGGCCAACAATGGCTTCGGCCACCGGGAAGACCTCCGTAGGGGAATCCCCTCGGTCCAGTATCTCCATGAGGGGATACTTGGCCCGTTTTGAAATGGGTTCGAGCTTCATCCCAGTGGATTCTGAGATAAGTCGAAGCATTCCGAGGAACGAGGATGGGCTTTCGTCCACCAACTGACCCCCAGTGGACTGCAGGTCAAGCGGCCTGGAGAACAAGGAGTCGTCGTCGTCAGACTCCGAGGAGTCTGCAAACAGCTGCCGAGCGCCTCAGCCACCCTTCACCTGCCGTGGTCAATCGGGAGTAAGGATGACCGACAACCTATGGGGCAAACCCTGACCCAACCGAGAATCCTTGGTCAGGGCCCCAGACTTCGGTTGTGGAGGCGGAGGTTCCACCACAATGGGTGGTGCAACTGGTTTCGGCCGAACAACCGGTGCTGGCTTCGGCTCCTTGACCACTATGAGGGGTTGCTTCGGCCGCTCGGGTGACAGCCACTTAATGGCCGGAGAAGGCGATGGAGTCGGCTTATTCCCGGACAATAAGAGCTGCTGCCACATTAAATCCTCGTAGCACCAATGCAACTTACGCCGGAGCCTATCCTCAGAAGAGGACGACGAGGATGAGCGGTGCTGCCGCCCATGAGACCGAGACCCGATGGCGGGATCGGCTGACCTGGAAGAGATCTGAGACCGAGACCGTCGGGGATTCCGAGGGTGGGTCAGAGACGGGGCCGGGGAAACCCGCGCCTCCCTCGGTTCAGGGACCTTAACCGGGGACTCCGGCATAGGCAAGTCCTCGGTTTCCACTGGGGGGACCGGTGAAGAAGGGTTGTCAGCTTCTCCAGTCGACAAACCGTCTGATGGGTCAAGAAAAATCTCGACCACATTGATGGCTGTCTTGCCCGGCTGACCTGACGGGGACACTGTGAAGCCAGTGGCCTTAGCCGCAACCTCAACCGAAGTCGACTATCCAGGGAAGGGGACCTCTCCCGCTCCCACGAACGTCGACGGTGGGACTTACCTTTGGAGTCCTTCTTTTTGGACCGAGAGGAATGTCCCGATGGCCCTTCTCCCTTGGTGGAGAGGGACTGGCAAAGCTCCTTAAAAGAAGCTGTATAGGAAGAGCCCAAAGAGAGCGGGATAAATGCCGTGACCGAGGAAGATGATGATGCGGCCTGGGCCGCCTCCTCCTCGAGGGCGATCATCTGCTCCAGCTGTTCTGCCAAGCCCGCTGCCGCAGACACCGCCCGATGGGCCTCCTTTGACTTGATTAGAGGATAACATTTTTCAGGTAGCCCCAAGAGCAATCAGGCAGCGCGGTCCTCCAAGACCGAAGCCGAAAAGGATTTACATAACTCACAAGCCTGTGAGTCATGGCCGAGACCTAGGCAGTAAACGCACGTGGAGTGCAGATCGGTCCGGGACATCTTCTGCCCATAGGGGCACCGACGAAATCCAGGAGTCGATTTGTCCATCGCAGCCGCGAGGGAAAAAGAAGACCGAAGTCTTTTAAACTTTAGAATGAGTTTCGGTTTAACCGAAGTGTGTGGATCCAGGCCTAAACCGTAGAGTGCTAAGGAGGGAACCTGAGCTTCCAAGCGGTAAGGAAGATCTGGCGTCATGGGGCCGAGCCAATAGTTTTACCACCTGGGTGGGTGGGAGGAGCCAGCTTGAAGACCTTCCGGCAAGATTTAAAGCGGCAAGGAACCTGCCAGTTGTGGATTGAACAACATATCCACATCCCTAGACATAGAAGATTAATATTTTTTTTATCGTTCTGAGCTCTTTACAAGTAACACACTAAGAGTCAGAGTTCACAAAAAGGAGGCTGAACATCTATGTTTTTGCAACACAGGACAAAACGATGATTATTTATATGCCCAGTTCTGAGCCAAGGGAGAATGCTTTACTTGTCAGACTTTCTCTTATGTACTAGAGAAGCAAGACAGAAATTGTTAGCTAGACTTCTGAAATTAAAACTCCTGATATTTTATATACAGTAATTGCTTTTTGACAGCCATGGAGAAGAAATTAATAGTATGAAACTAATAGTTCATTTTAAAAGCAAAATGATTTAAAATAAATTGTATTTATGATTGTAATGTATTACCTTGGTTCAATCATATTTTTGTCATGACATTTATGTATGTCTGTAACAACTTTGATGTCATTTTTTTCCAGTTTCTGTGTTTAATTTCCATAATCTGCTAGACTTCTTGACAGTACTTCAGCTGAGTTAACAATTGCCTGATAAGGTTAGCTGCCAAGAGGCATGCCAGATGTCTCTGGGGAGCGATAACAATTTCCTTTGCCAGTTAATGGAAAAGCCGAAAGAAAAAAGCAATCCTTTCATGTTTCACGTGCTGAATAAAAGAACTGGGCCAAGAGGAAGGCCAAACAGTTATCCTCAAAAAAAATTATCAGGAAAGTCATGCGAAAGTGGTCACTGCTAGCCCAAGTCATGAGATGGAAGCTAGGTAGAATGAAAGTGAGCCAGAGTCGAGAACTGAGGCAGCTTTGCAGGCACAGAGGTTGAAGCAGGGAGCTTGCCCTGGTTAAGGTTAAGGCAAAAATTGAGAAGCTGGAAGCAGAGTAAGGAGAGAAGCAAAAGGCTGAGGAGCATGAAAAGAAGGGCCAGCATGAGTGAGAGCAGTGAGTGAGGGAACGTGAGCATGAGAGACAGCTGGGGAGGCTGTGGCAGAGGACATCACCACAAACTGTGAGTAATGGCATGACAGGTTCAACCCAGGAAGCCAAACTTAATTCTAAAATATTTCCCAGATATCAGGAAAGGGATGATCTTGATATTTTCTTTTTAATCCTATTTTTTTTCGCCCCGGGTCTGCTCGACAGCATCCCCCCAACCTTCTCATGGACTTACCAGTTATCCACTACTTATGTTGAACCCTTTGGGTAGGTGGCCGGCTGTGTTGGTCACGTGCGAGCCTGTGGGTGGTGCCACCTAGTGGCAGCCCAGCATCCATTTTCCTTCCCTAGGCTGAAGTGTCAGGATGTGTGCACCAACACATCACATTCCAGCCCTCCCCACTCTAGCATGCACTCCAGCTGTGCTGCTACCCAGCTCCACTAGGTGGCAGTCCCTGCAGCAGGAACTGGTGTCCCAGGAAGCACAGCTGTCGTTAGGCGCCCATCATCCCTCACTCTGCCAGCCCACTGAGGGACCCACATCCTTTCCCGAACCTGAGTTTCCGACATGGGAGGCAGAAGCTCAACTGCTCCTCCACTGGGCTGACCCTTGATTTGTTTTTAAAATTTTTCAAAAGAATCAGCAGGCAGTTTGAAGTGGGCATAGATTTTTGGAAGACTCACCTACTGCTACTGTTTATAGGCAAGGCATTAGAATCTTTTGCAAGAATGGACAAGAAGGACTGCATGGATGATGATAAAGTAAAAAATGCTTTGCTAAAACATTCCGAGTTAACCCCCGGCCCGAGGCATACTGGCAAAAATTTAGAGGGTTAAGAAAGGCAAAGGGGGACGCTATGCTGAAATGTGTGTGCAGCTTAGAAATCTGTTAGAACACTGGGTAGAGGGTGCAAAAATTCACTTTGCAGAGGAGAAATAAAAGATTTATTTAATTTGGAACAGTTCCTGAACAGTGGACCTGAGGAAATGAGAATATGGTTGTTTGACAGAACTCCGAGCTCTGTGAGGGAGGCAGCAGAGAGGGCTGATCCATTCATATCCAGCTGACCATCCTTTCATCACAAGAGTAATGTGTGAGGAATATCAGGTGGTTTTAAGGGAACCCAGGGGGTGGGGCAACTTAAAGGAAGCCAGCCTGCACCGCAACAAAAAGGAAAGCCACCTGGTTTCAAAAGCACAGAGATGGGTGAAAGCAGATGCTTTACCTGCCATAAATTGGGGCATTTGTCTTATGACTTTCCAAAATGTGAAAAAAGGGGCTAGTGCAGCAGGAGGGGGTAGCTCAGGGAGCTCACAACAGATAATGGCCAGTACAGAGAGTACATTGCCCTCTAACTCCACTGCACATATGCACCCATTGGTGGTGAATGGATTGGTAACCCAGGGATTGAGGGGCACTGGGGCCTCCATTTTATGATGAAGCATGATTTGATAAACGAGGAACAGATCCTGCCTAACCAGTTTTCCCGAGAAGATTCTGTTGGATCAGGACACCAACTTTAAGTCTGATCTGATGATTAGTCTTTGAAGAAGTGTGAGGTAAGGCAGATCAGGGCCTTGCCATACTACCACCAGACTAACAGTCTGGTTGAGTGATTCAACGGATCTCTTAAAACCGTGTTAAGAGGGTGGAACAAGTACTCTTTACATCTCTTACTTGCATATAGGGATGTTCCCCAAGGAGATCACAGGGTTCTCACCCTTTAAGCTCCTGTCTGCCACAGGGTAAGGGGCCCCCCTTGATTTAGTAAGACATGAAAGGGAAGGTGAATCTTTTGTGGAGTATGTCCTAACTTTCAGGTCACGGCTCAAGGAGCTCATGGGGTTTTTGCCCATAAGCAGCTAGCAGCTGCACAACAGAGGCACAAGACATGGTACAACCTTGGTCCCAGAGCCCTGGAGTCCGGAGTTGGTCAATGGGTGACTGTGTTCCTTCCCATCAGACAGGACAAATTACAGATGGCTTGGGAGGGGCCTTACTTGGTGGTATGGAAGGTGAATTATGTTAATTACGTGGTGGGGCAAACAGACAGAAGGTGCAAACAACTTGTCTACCACTTAAAACATGATGAAACCCTACCATAACAAGGATGCGATGGGCCTGACCATGTGCAGTTATCTGGAGATGGGGGGGAGAAGCAGACACACTGGTGGATTTCCTGGGAGAAATTGAGGGAGAGTCTTTAGTGGATGCTGTCATCCTCTCAGAGACGCTGACACTGGCCCAAGCTGCTGAAATGCGTGGGATGAAGTGTACATTTTGTGAAATGTTCACTGGAAACCCAGGGTATACCATGCTGGCAGAGCACCACGTGGATACAGGGTCCCAAGCCCCGCTGAGACAGCCACCCCACAGAGTCCCATCAAGTGTAAGACATGCCATAGAGGGGGAGATCAAGAAGATGCTGAATCTGGGTGATCCAGAAGTACAATATTCACTAGGCCTCCTCAGTGGTACTGATCCCCAAAAAGGATGGGACCACGAGGTACTGTGTTCAGTACCGCAAGCTTAACAGCTGCATGGAGTCGGACGCATACCCCATGCCCAGGATGGATGAGGTCCTAAAGAGGTTAGGGGAGCCCTTTATTTGTCCACCACAGACATGATAAAGGGCAACTGGCAGGTACCTCTGACTCCCGAAGCCAGAAGGAGGTCAGCCTTTGTCACCCCATTTGGACTATCAGAGTTCAGGTTAATGTCATTCAAGATGAAGAATGTGCCAGCCACCTTTCAACAGCTTGTGGACCACACTCTGAATGGGGCAGGAGACTTCACTATGGTGTACATGGATGACATCGCCATCTATAGCCAGACTTGGAAGGATAGCATCAGGCACGTGACCAAGGTGTTCTGCTGACAGCGGGCCGCTGGGCTGACAGTCAAGGAGGTGAAATGCTACACAGGAATGGCAGAAGTGTCATATTGTGGGCAAAGGGTGGGGGAGTGGGTACATCCAGCTTGAACCAGTGAAAATTGAGGCTATCCAGGGATGGGCCACACCCATGATCAACAGGATGATACTACTGTAAGTCTGTGCAGAGTTTCAACAGTATGGCCAAACCCCTGACCGACCTCACCAGAACAAAATGATGGAAAAGGTTAAGTGGCTGGAAACATACAATACTGTGTTCTGCCAGCTGAAAGAGGGACTGTGTCGAGCACCTGCGCTCGCCAGCCCCAACTATTCTTTAAGGTTTATTATTCATGTAGATGCATCAGATCATGGGCTAGGCGTGGTTCTGAGATAGATCACACACACTGGAGGGAAACACCCAGTCATGTACCTGAGAGGAAGCCTATGCCCCAACAGAGCAGGAATGTCTAGGGATGTCTGGGCTTTGCCACCTTATTTGTATGGGAGAGAGTTCACCTTGCTTACTGATCACAGTCCCTGTACATGATTGCACAGAACAAGTGGCCAAAACTCTAAATTGCTAAGATGGAGCCTGGTGCTGCAGTCCTATAATAGGGACATCAGACACTGCAATGGGCTGCAGCGTGGTAACACGGGCAGACTGTCCAGATAATAGTTAGTGCCCCCCCCCCTTTTTTTTTTTAAAGTGAAGCTGTGATTTAAAAAAAAAAGGAAACATTACAGGCTTCATAATCCACTACCCTGGGGCAGCGATGGCCCCTTGTTTGAAATGAGAAATTTCAATGCACTAGTTAAAGTCTGGGAAGGACTGTAATGTGGCGAACTGCCAGCCAGCCGATCCCTTCCAACTTCCAGGTCTTCCTGCTCAGTCTGTGCTCCCCATTTTGTGATGTTTAACCAGGGAGTATCGGGACACATATTGTCTATGGGGCTAATTTTTGAACAGCTTTTACACAACTTACACTATCTACTACCAGTCGAAAGTCACCACCAACCAATAGGGTCCCTATTAATTGAGCGGTGGCTTTCATTTTTATCATTAGGTAGTTAAAGGTTGTATAAAAACGTTCTGAAAACTAGCCCCATAGACTTGTATGGGGAGTGTCCCCACAGTCTTCCTGGTTAAAAATCACAACATGGGGGAGTGCGGGGCAGAGCAGGCAGATTATGAAGTGGGAAGGGATCAGCTGGCTGGCAGTTCGGCCACAATTACGATCCCTTCCCAAACTTTAACCAGTGCATAGAAATTTCTCATTTTAACACAGAGGGGCTATCGCCGCCACAGGGTAGTGGGCTATGAAGCCCACTACGTTATATCACACATTTACTTTAAAAAGGGGAGACTAATGTGAGATTCACCCAGAAAGTGAATGGAGGGCATAGCAGTGGGAGTCAGCCAGCTCACACAAAAACAAACATCACTTAGTGCTAAAAAATGTGTTTATACTTTCCCTGGGTGGGGAGGGATGCAGCAACTTTTATGTATTTTTTTCATGTTTCTGTGTTTAATTTCTATTATTAGCTAGATCTCTTGTAAGTATTTCAGCAGAGCTGAAAACTGAGAAGGTTGGCTGCCAAAAAGCATGACAGAGGGCTCTGGGAAGTGATAACAATCTCGTTGGCCAGGTAATGGGAGAGCTGAAAGCGAAAAGCAATCCTTTCATGTTTCATGTAGGGCCCTGATTAATGTGTGTAGGAGTCACTCCTGCTTTGAGAGACAGGAGGGAAAACAAACTGATGGACCCTACAACACAAG
Organism: Neoceratodus forsteri; assembly: GCA_016271365.2. Classification (NCBI taxonomy): domain Eukaryota; kingdom Metazoa; phylum Chordata; order Ceratodontiformes; family Ceratodontidae; genus Neoceratodus; species Neoceratodus forsteri. The sequence continues at coordinate 817,246,051 of CM057453.1, read as the reverse complement.
AAACTCAAGATTCCAGTTTGGTCCAGTCTTTCCAAATGGGAGGTTTTCCAAGACTCAACAGAAGGTGAAACCTATGATGTCATAGTGACATGGATAACATGTCATTGGGGGCAGCTGGAGAGTCTTGAGGTCTGTCATAGCCTGGAACAGTCAGGTTTGGGACCACGAACAGCTACAAAGAAACACAGAATTTGATGGCAGATAAGGACTGCTTGGCCCACCTAGTCTGCCCATTTTCCTACCTAACAGATAAGCTGCAGATCCTAGTTAACCAACAGCTTACTTCCTCCTACCCCCCCACTAGGACTGCCTTATGTCTGTCCCATGCACTCTTGAATTCCCCCACTGTTCTTGACTCCACGACCTCCTCAGGGAGGGTGTTCCATGCAACCACAACCCTCTCTGTGAAAAAATACTTCCTCACATTACATCTGAGCTGTCCCTCTATCTTCAAATTGTGCCCCTTGTTCTTGCACATCTCTTTTTCTGAAAGATGCCACCCTCTTGGACTTTGATTCCCTTGAGGTACTTGAAAGTTTCTATCACGTCCCCTCTCTCCCTCCTTTCCCCAAGGGTATACATATTAAGCTCCTTTAGTCTTTCTTTGTATGTCTTCTGGTGCAGACCCTGCACCAGTTTGGTTGCCCTCCTCTGGACAACCTCCACTCTATGTCTTTGCGGAGATGGGGTCTCCAGAACTGCACACAGTACTCCAGATGGGGTCTCACCAACTGTCTGTACAGAGGGATAACAACTTCCTGTTTTCTACTATTGATGCCTCTCCCTATGCATCCCAGTATCCCCCCAGCCTTCCTTACTGCCTTCTCACATTGCTTGCCCACCTTTAGGTCATCTGATATAATCAGCCCCCGGTCCCTTTCCATTTTTACTGTTGTCAGTATCTCACCCCCCACTGTGTACTCTTCTCCTAGGTTTTTGTTTCCCAGGTGCATTACCTTGCACTTCTGTGCAGTGAATCTGAGCCGCCATACATCTGACCATTTCTCCAACTTTGCCAAGTCTCTTCTCATTCTTTCTACTCCATCTGGTGTATCAACCCTGTTGCAGATCTTTGTGTCGTCTGCAAAGAGACATACTTTTCCTTCCAGTTCCTCTGCAATGTCACTTATAAAGACATTAAAAAGGACCGGTCCCAGTACTGAACCCTGTGGTACCCTGCTAGTAACCCTCCTTTCTTCACTGTGGACTCCATTTACTACTACCCTTTGCGTCCTGTTGTCTAGCCAATTTTTTATCCAGGCTACCACCTTGGGACCCACTCCAAGGCTGGCTAACTTGTGTATTAATCTTTTGTGTGGGACTGTATCAAATGGCTTGCTAAAATCTAGGTAGGCCATATCCACAGCCCCTCCCTGGTCTCCTACTTTGGTCACCCAGTCAAAGAAATCTATTAGATTCGTCTGACACGACCTTCCCATCGTGAATCCATGCTGCCTTGAGTCCTGTGTCCCACTGGCCTCTAGGTACTCAACAATTCTTTCCTTCAGAAGTGATTCCATCATTTTCCCTGCCACTGAGGTCAAACTAACTGGTCTGTAGTTTCCTGCCTCTGTCCTGCTCCCACTTTTGTGAAGATGAATCACATCCACCCTCCTCCAGTCCTCAGGTACCACCCCATCCTTCCATGATTTGTTAAAGAGAGTAGTCAGCAGTGTCACTAGTTCTACCCTTAGTTCTTTTAGAATTCTTGGGTGAATCGCATCAGGCCCCATTGCTTTGTCCACCTTCAATTTTATTAGTTCTTTCAGAACCCTTTCTTCTGTAAATGGACTGGTATCGACCCATCTTCAGAGTGTTCCTCTTGTTTCCTCCCCTTCTTCTTCCTTTGTGAATACTGAGCAGAAATATTCATTCAGTATCCCTGCTTTTTCACTGTCACCCTCTACCCACATTCCTTCCCCTTTATTAAGCCTCAGTATCCCTCCTTTGGTCTTTCTTCGCTCCCTAATGTACCTATAAAAGGTCTTATCCCCCTTCTTAACAGAGTTGGCTATCCTTTCCTCGGTTTGGGCCGTTGCTATTCTGACTGCCTTCCCAGCCTCTTCTGCTTTAACTGATACATTTCTCTGTCCTGCTCCTTCTGTGTTTCCTTATATTTCCTGAATGCTACCTTTTCTCCTTAAAGGAGAACTACACCCAAAACTTGAAAAAATATATGTTGTGCAGAGTGTTTTAATTTGTATGTGAAGTTCTAGTGTTTTCTTCTCTCTGACTGGTATTAGGGTTTTTCCCAAATTAGCTTGCTAGCTTTATGCTAGTTTTACGACCCCTGGGGATCTCCATACCTGATAGTGTAATTGTATTTCTGGTTCCCACAGTGCATTTTGTCTCATGTGACTGTGATGTAACAGAGACCCAACATTCAGCACACGCATGCCAAACAAACTAAATATCTTGGAAGCTTTACAAGCTGCACAAAAATTACCAGCAGCAAAGTTTTTCAGGACAGTAAAACCTTTAGGATGAGGGTGGTTACCAAGCTGAATTCTACAGATTTTAAAATATAGCCATCTCTGTTGTTGTGAACTGATTGTAATGCAATGCTTTCTGCTGGATTTATGGGCTCTGCTACATCACCATTACATGAAACAAGGTGCACTGTAGGACAAAGAAATGCAATAAAACTATTTGATATGGTGATCTCCAGGGGTCGTAAAACTACCCTAAAGCTAGCAGGCTAATTTAGGAAAAACTCCTAATACCAGTCAGAGGGAAGGAAACACTAGAACTTCACATACAAATTAAAACACTCTGCACAACATATATTTTTTCAAGTTTTGGGTGTAGTTTTCCTTTAACATTCCCTGCTACCATCTAAGTATACAGTCTGCCTTGATTTACCAAGGTGTCTTGTGTGGTAAATTATTCTAACTTGTTAAACAGAGAAGAGAGAGGTTTTTCTGTGTGTGACCTACTGTTCAAAACATTTTCTTTTTCATTTCTGTAGAACTACTGTTCCCCATAGTCTCTGTGCGATCTCCTGTATCATATGTGTAACCATCTTCAAGTATTACAATTTTTTTTTTATATACTTCATGCTTCAGTAACTGAGTCCTCCGAGGTTCAGCTAACTGATTTATAACTGATAAAACTGTGTTTCCGCCTCTGAAAAGAAGATTACAGATACTATAATAATTTCAAAAGTAAAAGTAAGGTGTTCTCAGCTGTGACAGAGAGGGGTGGGTTAGTTGCCCTTGGGTAAAGACTGCTGTACTGTGTGAGCAGTGGCTTTGGAGGTAGAGATACCCCGGGGGAGTGTCTAGGCTGAGCAGGCATCTGAAGGGTTTGAGAAAGCTAGTAACAGTTGCAGACCAAGTGTCGAAGAGACCAGTTTGCCACAATGTCAATCAATAAATAAACTGAAATTAAAACTGAATATACTATTAAAAAAACTGTTCTGTTAGTGCACCATAAAATAAAGTGTGAAGTAGGACTAAGCTTGCGTCACTGATTATGGTTAACTCACCTTTATAGGCCAGTTGCTCTCCTGATAGGTACTATGAATCTAAGACGAAAATACACAAGTCAATTGAAATAACCACAGTTTCATCAGCAACTGCACCGCTATTTAAATCTGAATATTCTGCTTCTAGAATCTCCAAGCTATGCCTTCATTACGCATCAAAATACTGTACAGCATATCAGTTGAAATCTGGAGGTATTTTTGTGTAATGCTGGTTTAATAATATTTTACTAATTTTAAAAGTTTGATCACAATAAACAACAACAAGTAACAGTCATCATGGATGTCCACTGCCTGGGTTGCAATCCGAATGGTACAAGTCTACTGCTGTAGTCAATATCAGACTGACCCGCTGCCATGGTCATTACTGGAGTGGTACAGGCCCACTGCTGCAGTTAATCAAGATGTTTATGCCCACTCCTACAGTCATAGTAAGAGTGGAATATGCCCACTGCCATGGTTATCGGAGTGGTGTATGCCTCCTGCCATGGTTATTTTCAGTGTGGTACAGTATATACTCACTGCCACTGTAATTATGATGGTCTATGCCCCCATGGTTACCAGAGTGGTGTATTTATTTACTGATCTGAATAATTCAGAAAAACCTTTGAGTGAATGGCTCTTTATATAGGTTCCATATCGAGATTTTCAACAACACAGATTACAAAATTGGTAGGCAGTCAGGTACAAATTGATAGACAATCAGGAAATAGTATTGCTAACAGCATGGGTTACAAAATTTGGATAATAGTCAGGTAGCAACAACAATTTGAGGAATAAAGTGGTGGAGTACATATGTGACAATTGAGAGTGGTTAAAACGGGCTAGTGCAAGTTACAATTGAGAGTCCGAGACTTTAGAGTACAAACACAAAACAATGTAAGATTGCAATAACAATAAGTGTCAGCCCATGAGGCCACATCTTGAGGAGAGAGAGAGGGAGGGAGGGAGAGTGAAGGGGCAAACAAATTGGTAAGGTAAAAGGAGGTGGTGAGGTTTGATAGGTGGAGGAGGGTAATTGCAAAAGTTATGGAGGGGGCAGAAAGAGAGGGGAACATGGAGAAGGAGGGAGGGAATAAGGGAGGGTGAGGGAAAAGTGAGTGGGGGCCTGGAAAGGGGGGGGGGATGTATGGGAGTGGACATTCTGAGAATAAGGATATAAGTATACGGCAAGTAAGTGCAATGAGGGAATCGAACAGTGGCAGGAATGCCTAGAGGAAGCAGTCGCAACTGTAAGTGGTTACAAGATGCTGCCGTAGTTTGGGTTTAAAGGATCCCAGTGTGCAGGAGGAAGATATTTCACTATGTACAGGGTTTAGCCAGAGCGGGGCCCTATGGACGAAGGACCTTTACCCAAGGGAGGTACGGCAGTGTGGGATCTTCAAAATCTGGTTCTCAGTGTTTCTTGTTTGCTGGTGACTGCCATAAGGGACAAGAAGCTTCTGGACCCCCAGTGGTATGAGTCCTAAGGGAACTTTTTTTTGCAACAATACAAGTTTGGTACTTAGTTCGGTTACTGAACTAGAGCCAATTTGCCAGCGAGTACAGCTCACAAGTGTGAGTGAGAAGCACAGACCCTATGAGAAGACGACCAACCTTATTTAGAGCCGTTTTAATTCTATGAAGGGAGGTGTCTGTTGTAGACCCATATATCCCTACTGGACAGAGGCTTCATCGGATTTTTATGCTGCAGCTGAGCCAGCTCCGTGGATCTCCCTACTGGGTAAAAGCAGCCCTGATTCCCGGTAGGTAGCGCCTGGTCCTTGCAACGACACGCACTCAATTTTTCAAACCTTAACGCTTCTGTGGAATTAATTAATTTTGAAAGTGGGGTTTTGTACTGGACTTAATATCTGCCTACCCCCAGGCCAAGCTGTTTGCAAGCCTTACTTGTACTGCTAACCTGTGTTAGGACTGAAATTTTATTAACAAGTGAATGCAGAGTTTTCTTGATGTAGTCCTGATTTAATTGATTTACACGGTTCTCCCAGTAAGTGTATGAACAGATCCCTCTAAATTTACTGTAGCTTATTTTTTATTTTTCTTTTGCTGTACTTTTCCGCATACAACTCCCTCTTGTTTTATTCTGAAATTCCTGAATCACTTCTGTAAGTGAAATTACAGCCCCTTCCCAATTTATTTCTGAATTAGTTGTTCCTACCTATAGCTCTGCTCTTTTTGTCTAGCGTTGGTACCTCTCTGGCTACTCCCACTCCCATACTCACCTTAGCTCCTATTTAATTTTTACCTCAGAGTTTCTCACCTCCAACCCCCAAATTACCAAGCCCTTGTGTTCTCCATTGTTTCCCTTTAATGCACCTCCACCTAACCTCTTGTTCTCCCCTCTCTTTCTCCTAGGCAGCTCCACACCTCCTTGAAGGTGACTGAGTGACGCCGCAGACCGTCCCCACAACAGAAGATCTGGGCCTGGCTAGAGGCCAAGACCCACTCCTCTGGCACTAATGTCGCCCTAGTTCACGGCTTTTTGACACTGGCCCATGACCCCACGCTACCATAACAGGATTAGCCAGAAGCACTGCTGCCTCTTCCGTACTGGACAGAGGCTTCATCAAACTTGTACAGTGCAGCTGAGTCAGCTCCGTGGATCTCCCTACCAGGTAAAAGCAGCCCTAGTTCCCGGTAGGTAGTGCCGGTCCTTGCAACGCCGCACACTCAATTTTTGGGCCTGATCAGATCTCCATTCAATGCTCATAAGCCACTCCCAACTACACTGTGGGTGGCTGGACACTTTGAACTAATCCTTCGTTCTACCATCTCTGGCCCCTCTCTGGTCAGACTAGCAGCTCCCAGGAAGTCCCACTACAAACTACAACCATGCTACGCTTAAAAGGTACGGGAGTGGTACTAATTTGCTTGGCACTTCTGCTGCATTATGGGCCATCACCAGCCCTCACTACTTCAAGGTCCCTAATGACCTCCAATCAATGCCCTATCCTCAACCAACATCATACCCCTCCCTGTCTAGAGTTTTCACAGCATCAGTGTCTTCAACTACTAGCCCTTAATGTAAAACAGCCTTAATTTCAACTAGAATTAGATGGTGGTGAAAATTACCTTTCTTGCGTACTCCTCCGATGCAGTGCCACCTCTGTACTATGCTGCTATCTGGGGACAATAAACTGAATCCTGGGCCGAATTCAGACCGCACCACTAACACCCCCTGTGGAAGTGTACCAAACTCCCTGAGACAGATGCCCACTTGGACCTACACCCCAGGCCTCAAAATAGCTCACATGAATATCCAAAGCATCAGAGGGAAGATGGCCCAGCTTGAAGCATGGACCCAGCTTCATAAACCTGACGTCCTATGCATATCTGAAACCTGGCTAAAACATGACGTCAAATTTCATGAGGTTATCCTTCCTGGATTCTCCATCTTTAAGAAGGACCAGGCTCATGGAAAATGTGGGAGTGTCATGATCTATTCCAGGAATGAACTGACTGCTGGCGAAATGGATGACATAGATATCCACCCTCTGGCTGAGCATATCTTCATCACCATCACTCTTGGTGGGTCCAAGAAGCTGGTGTTAGGTTGCATTTATCTGCCTCCCAGACACTCGTCCTCTTATAAGGAGGTTATCACCAGCATGAACAACATCCCCAGACATGACACAGTGGTATGTGGTGACTTTAACCTTAACTGGCTTGGCTCACAAAACATGCAGTACCACTCTGCTCTGGCAGACATTAATTTCGTGCAGATCAAAGATCAAAGGACATAAGGGGGCATGTGAGGAGGAGGACCATGAAAAAGGATCTAACCGAAATAAATACTTCTGCTTAGTATTTATTGAAGAGAAGGCAGGGCAGGCCCCACAGCTTAGTACCATGGACACAGGGGGGAGGGAGATGTGCACTAGTTCCTTCACAAAAGAAAGGGTCCTTCAAGAGCTCGATAAGCTCAGGGTGAACAAGGCAATGGGACCTGATGGCATACATCCCAGGGTACTAAAGGAGCTAAGGGTGGAACTAGCAGAGCCATTATCAGAACTGTTTAGTGAGTCTCTGAGCAGAGGAGAAGGCCCAGAAGACTAGAGAAGGGCTCATGTGATCCCACTCCACAAGGCTTGTAGCAGGGAGGAGACAGGGAACTACAGACCAGTCAGTCTTACCTCAGTAGTGGGCAAGATTATGGAGGCACTCCTTAAGGAAAGGACAGTGCAACACCTGGAATCCATAGGAGCACAGGATCCAAGACAGCATGGGTTTACAATGGGAAGGTCCTGTCAAACTAATCTCATAGATTTCTTTGACTGGGTAACCAGAGTGGTGGACCAAGGGGGAGCAGTTGATGTCGCCTACCTTGACTTCAGCAAAGTTTTCAATACTGTTGCACATAAAAGATTGATTACTAAGCTGGGTAGGCTCAGGGTGGGTCAGAAGTTGGTCAACTGGGTGGCAAACTGGTTGACAGACAGAAAACAGAGAGTGGTGGTAAACGGTATACAGTGAGAAGAGATGCAAGTCACAAGTGGGGTACCTCAGGGATCAGTCCTGGGGCCAGTCCTCTTCAATATCTTCATCAGTGACATTGCAGATGGAGTGGAGGGTAAGGTTTGTCTGTTTGCAGATGACACGGAGATCTGCAACACAGTAGATGATCCAGATGGGGTGGGAAGAATGAGAAGAGATCTGGATAAACTGGCAAAATGGTCAGAAGAGTGGCAACTGGGGTTTAATGCAAAGAATTGCAAGATCATGCACATAGGGAAGAGAAACCCTGAAGCCACCTATCAGCTGGGAGGGGAGTTGCTAGCAGTCACAAGGGAAGAAAGAGACTTGGGCATCATCATCACCACTGATGACCTGAAATCATCCAGGCAAACCACTAAAGCAGTAGGTAAGGCTAGAGGGATGTTGGGGTGTATTAGTAGGGGGTATCACAAGTCGGAAGAAGGAGGTAATAATCCCTCTTTAAGACACTGGTTAGGCCCATCTGAGTACTGCATGCAGTACTGAGGCCACATCTTCACAAGGACATTAACCAAGCTGAGGCAGTCCAGAGAAGGGCAACCAAAATGGTGCAGGGACTGCAACAGAAAACATATGAGGACAGATTAACGGAGCTCAATATGTATACCCTAGAGCAAAGGAGGGAGAGAGGTGACATGATCGAAACATTCAAACACCTTAAGGGCATTAACAAGGTGAAAGAGTCTAACATGTTTCAATATAAGAAAAATAGCAGGACAAGAGGACACAGCATGAGATTAGAGGGAAGCTGATTAAGGAGTAATGTGAGGAAGTTCTTTTTCACAGAAAGGGTGGTGGATGCATGGAACGGCCTACCTCAGGAAGTGGTGGATATAAATACAGTGCAGGGCTTCAGACAGGCATGGGATAGGCATAAGGGAGAAATAAAGATGAGTATGAATAGATAGGCCATTGACAGAGCAAAGGCCGATGGCACATTTACAAGGTAGAAAAAGAAATGGGCAGACTGGATGGGACTTGCGGTCCTTATCTGCCGTCAACTTCTATGTTTCTATCATAGAGCAACCCACTAGACTGAACATGAAGACTGAGACACACTCTCCTCGACTGGATTATAACCAGCATGCCAGCTAACATCAAAGCTGCTGGTATCTCCCCAGACTCCCTGAGTAATTGCTCACCCACCTATTGTGTCTGGAACAGCTCTGCACCCCGTCCACTCCCCAAAATAATCAAAACCACGGATTTGACCAAGTCCAGCGAGGAAAAATTCAACAGCTGTCTAGCCTCCATCAACTGGTCACCAATTAACACCCTCTATGATATAAATCAGGCCCTTGACTATCTAATCTCAATGTTCACAGCTGCCATTGACTCTCTTGCCCCATATAAAACCAGAAGATCCAAAGGCTTCCCTGCCCCTTGGCTAACTAATGACCTGAGGAGTCTCATGTGCACACGTGATAAAGCCTGGAAGTCCTTTAAGAGAGCTGGGGTACATACTGATTAGATTATCGTCGGCTCCGCAATTTATGCAAAAATAAAATAAAGGTGGCCAAAAGAGACTATCTAATATATCTTTACAAGAAACAAACCTTATCACCCCTGAAAGCTTCTGGCGCCAGATGAATACCCTACTAAAAGGTAGAGAACGCATTGTTCCCTGAACCATGACTGCTAATGGAGCCACTCTCAACACCTCTGGACATTTCCACTGGAATAAACAACTTCCTTACAGACCTTGCTCCCTACAAACACGGTCTTCCCCCCTCTTGCTCATACTACAATGCCAATCAACATCAACACGGGACCAACCGTCCCTCCTTTCATATAAAAACTACCACCAATTTCGAGGTCCTAAAGTTGCCCAAGAGACTCAAATGTGATAGCTCTCCAGGCTTTGACACCATGCCCCCTAAATTCCTCTGCACTGGGGCATCGGCACCTGCCTTGAACATCTCAATGCTAATCAATCAATCTTTTATCACTCACTCTATCCCTGACAAATGGAAAACAGCGGTAGTGGTACCTGTCCACAAATCCGGCCTTGTTGATACAGCCCAAAACTACAGACCAATTTCTATGCTCTGCCCTATTGCAAATATTCAAGAACAAATCCTCTAAGACCAGTTGTACTCATTCCTTGAGCAAACAAACATCTTCACAGACTTTCAGCACGGTTTCCGTAAACACCATGGAACCGACTCTGCCCTCCTTTGCGTCACCTCTGAGTTGTTCAATAACATGGATCTAGGCCAAGCCACCAGCGCAGTTTTTGTAGACCTAACTAAGGCCTTTGACCTTTTAATCACCCCCTGCTTACAGCTAAACTTCACTACATTGGACTGGATAATAACTCCCTCACGTGGTTTTCAAATTACCTAGCAAATTGTTCTCTATGTGTCAAATGGGCAAACACATTATCCCCTCTAGCACCAATCACTGACGGCGTACCGCAAGGGTCCATACTTGGTCCCCTACTATTTTCCATTTTCATCAATGACCTGCCTCTTAACTGTGATGGTGCATCAGCACAACTCTACCTGGATGATGCAATACTCTACAGATCTTTCAAGGATATCCGCACCCTGACCGCGAATCTTGAGTTAGACTTCCATGCCCTAGAATCTTGGTTCTTAAATAAACAACTGGTTCTCAATGAGGAAAAAACCCAAACTATGCTCTTTCATCACACCTCCTTCAAAACCCCATATGACACACCCTTCCTCTTAAAAACCTCCTCGAGTACTCCACTGGAAAATGTCTCATCATTCAAATATCTGGGATTCACACTTGATGAGAACCTAGTGCTCGAAGCACACATAAACAACACCATCAAAACCACTAATCAAAAGCTTGGGCTGCTCTACCGCTCAGCACCCTACTTCTCAAAGCATGCCAGAGTGACCACTGCCTCTGCCATCCTATTTCCTGGTCTATTCTGTACGGCACCTGTCATCCACTCGGTTTAAGGCTCCGTTACTCAATAAACTAAAAAAGACATACCATAGGATAGCTCGCTTTGCCGCCTCGGTGCCCACCTGTACTCACCACTCAAAAAACTGATGAGTTCTTCAACCCCCCCCAATGCAGAGGTAACTGTTATTAACAAGTACGGCCACATGTGACTAATGTTACACGTCTCTCTCAATCTCCACAACAGTCACAAACAGCCTCCCTTCTCTCCTATCTCAAAGACAAGCTGTTCTCCCCACTTCTCACTCCTCCTCTACCTAGAATAACAGCTGACTGTAACATGAACCCCATGTTATCTAACCAAATGCAATTGAATCTGGCTATTCTAAGTCATCTTGCTGTTTAAATTGTTGACATCTGGTATGTGAATGGCATAAATGTCCCTGCACATGGTATGTTGATCTGCCTCCTGCCTCCCCGCAGACTGCCTGTAATCCTGGATCCTTTGGTTATTGCCTACTCGGGTACTGTTGTTATTTACCTATGGCTTAACTGTATACTGTGACTCACTGTACTGTTCTATGTGTATTAATGTATTCTGTTTTGTTCTTGGAATGCTTTATTTCCTCGGGTCATCACTGAAAAAGGGACTTTGTTTCAGTTGACCTACCTGGTCATCAAAATTCAAATAAATAAATAAAAATAAATTACTAGACCATAGTCAATCAGGGATTGATATTTATTTATTTGGATTTTGGTAACTGGGTGAGCCTGCTGAGACATTACAGTCCCTTTTTCAGGGGCGACCCGGAAAGTGCAGAAATGAAAATATGTACCCACTGTAATTCTTTATCTTCTCTTGTATCTTCACCATTCATTACTGTTGGGCATAGGCCAGTGGTGCGTACCCACCACAGGAGTTTTTTTTTTTTTTTTTTTTTTGGAAGGGAGGAGTCGGTGCCACGCGCCGCCCATGTGGTTGATGAGATTGTGCGGCGCACATGGTTTGGCCATTAGGCGCCGTACACTCCTCCTCCATCCCAGTTCTGTTGAGTCGGAGAGGAGAAACAGTTTTTAGAGAAAGACAGTGAGGCAAGGGACAGACAAAGGAAAGGATATAAACTGAAAAAGGTATAAGCCAATTAGAAGGCAGAAAGGAGAAAACCCTACCCTAAGTGGCCATGGGGCCTCAGTCCTTGGGTGGTCTCGGGAGACGGAGAAGGCAAAGGATAGAAAGAAGAAAGAAGAGGTGGAAGTAAAGGATAAAGAGGGGAGGGCGGAGGGCTCGCCGCCACGCTAAAATGGAAGACCACTGGCTTGAGACTTTTGAAACCCCTGCGGGAATGAAGACAAGGGAGCAAGGATCCTGCTAGTCGCAGAGGTTATAGAACCAAGGTCTGAATGGGATTAATGGCCTTGTCAGTCTTGGCAGAGGCAGATCTCTCCTCCTACCATTTATCCGTAATTGTTATGAAAATCCTAGAGCCTAGGTCTCAGACTGTCCCTTGCAGGGCAAGCAGTCCTGCTGAGAAGAGGAATGAGTCCTGACTTGAGGGTAGGGAAAGAAATCTGGTAGAAGTTTTCCCATGGGAGTACTGGCGTAGTTCCCACTTCAGGATAAGAGAACCTCAGGACACCCGTGCCATAAGAAAAAGAGAAGGAGAAGGAAAATCCCATGGATTCTCCTAGGACAGCACTGAAGTAAATGTGTAAATGACAACCAGAAGGCGACATAAACCAGAGGATTATCCAAGCCCCAAGAGGGGGACACCCTAGTGCATCGTGAGGAGAATCTGAGGGAGTTCCCTCAGAAGTTAGGGCGAAGAACCTACTCACCGTCCTCCAGGCTGAACGCTCTGTGACTTTTTAGAGAAGGAAATCGAGAGCTCTGAGGTACCAGGGGGACTCGGCCCCCAACTGGCCTCCAGGAGGGGGAGGGCGAGCAAGGTGGAGGCGATGCCCAAGAACTGAGGCCTATGAGGGGATGGAGGGTTGGATTCAGTAATTAATAGCGAAGATACAAGAGAAGATCAAGAGTTACGGTAGGCATGTAATTTTCATATCTTCCCTTGTCAGTCTTCACCATTCATTACTGTTGGGTGAGTACCAATCCCCCTGGTGGGACCTGGCAGAGCCCTGAGGGAGCAGATCCCTCAGCCCCCTGTGGGTGAGGCGCAGGAGGGGAAGACCCTATTATACCAACAAGATCTAAGGCTGTTCAGGACGAGGAGGTGTTCCCTGTGGCCAGGGGGACGGGAGGCACCCCTGTAAGGTCCTCCTTGCCCTGCGTGAAAAAAGTCGGGTCCCCCGGAAAGTGGTGGAGATCACCCTATGCTGGGCAATGGGTGACAACCTTGATAGACAAAGCCATGCCATCTGCCTAATGTAGATCGTTGTCCCCACAAGTCTGGATGCCACCTCACTGGCATCATAAGATGCCCTTGTTTGGTGCCTTGTAAGCTCCAGACCCTGAGCAGAGAGGGCAATGGCCTGTCTAAATTGCTCAATATCAGGCAAAGATGCCAGGACTTACGCCAGCATCGACCACAGAAGTCTGTTATAGGCAGCGTAGTGAGCCTGATGAGAACCTATACACAGTAACGCACGAGCCAAAGAGAAATCTCTTCGTCCCCACCGGTCGAATTCTGTGGAATCCGGAGGTCGGTCATACGCCAGGCGCTGAAACCCAGCAGGTGTGTCTAGGGATGTCAGCCCTGAAGGCGGGTGAGGTAGGGAACCTAGAGACTCCTGGGGGTGCAATACCATCTCCTGCAGTCCGCTGGGGCTGGGGAAGGGGCAGCTGGAGACTGCCAGATGCGGACAGACGCTTCCTGGAAAGGGATGGGCCAGGAGGGCACCACCAGGTGGTGGGCATTAAATTCACTCAGGAATGAGTGCGTCTCCTGCTTGGTATTGCTTCTCAGCACATTAAAGATGTGAAGCTCCTGGACCAGCCTTGAAAGTAACTGCTGATACTCAGTGAAATCAGAGGAGGACAGGTGGATGGAAGTTTCCTCTCCCTTGGAAGAGGGAGACGAGGAGGAAAAGGAGCTTGAATGTTCACAGTCCTCCTGCGGCAGGAGAGACAAGCAAAAAACCTGTTCTTCCATGGCCCTGACATAAGTGGGAAAGGCTGCCATGGTGGCACTGAACATCTCCCAGGTTAAAGGCCCCGTAGAACCCACATGGCCTGGGAGAGGAGAGGAGAGGAGAGGTGTCTTTAGAGGGATGGAAGATGGGCACTGAACTGATAGTTCCCGGCCTCTGAGACTGGTCTCACCGGACGGGTGGAGCCTGGGGCCAAACTGGGCTGCGAAGGCTGTGTCTGAGATGGCAAACTCCGGAAGAGCTCTGAAGGAGAATATCCCGAGACGCAACTGGGGTTGCATGGGTCCAGAAGGGCAACCCTCCACGCAGCCAACTAAGGATGCCTCCGAGACCTTAAGGGAAAGGTGGGGTTCAGAGCTTCAACTCCTACCCCCTCAACCCCTAGGACTCAGAGGCTGCCCTCTTCCTCGACCCCAGCGCAGTTGGGCCCTCCAATCCCACAGGCTCCCCAATGGAGACCGCAGAGGGTCCCCTGAGGGGTCAGGGCAGCACCAGGAGTGGCAGCTGCCACGGCCTCCCCAGGAGAGAACACCCACCCTGAGCCCCCAGGCTGCTGTCTCCAATGTCTCCAACGGATCCACACCACCTGGCCTCAGCCGTAGGATCCGCCAAAACTACAGACTCGGGGATAGGGCCGCTGGGCCACCTGGTACCGTGTCCCAAGGGGCTCTCCGACTCAGAGGTGCCAGTCCGGATCGGTCTGCAAGTCATCTTCCCCTGAAGAGGATGTGACCAGGCAGACCTCTAGGCTAGCAACCCCGGGAGGGCCCCTGGTGATGGCGCCGTGTGCCGTGACACTGCGGGAGCCTGCACCTCTGTGGAGGTCACTGTCAGGGCAGTGCCAACAACACGACTCCGCAGAGAATCGCATTGCTCCTCTGACACTGCAAAAGAGGCCTCCTCCTCAGCAAGGCTAGAATTGGGCCCCTTCTCGCCGGGCCGTACAGGCCGGGGAGAGACTCAGAGGAAGGTTAAGTGTCATGGCCTTGGTGACCGTGGCCTTTGTCACTCCAAAAGTGGAGGAGCCCTGCTAACTTTAAACGCAAGCAAACTCAGACCACGGCAGTCCATGGAGAAGCAGGCCGTAATGATCCATATCATGATTGGGTCCCAGGCATCGCAAGCAAACATCATGCTGGTCCGAAATGGAAAAATACTCGCCACAGGGGCACCAACACATGGGGGCATAGCCCGCTTTGGATTTTCTCTTTGCCCCCGAACCAGACATGATGCGAAAACAATATAATCAATCTTTAGCAGAAGAGCCCGGCACCGTCGAAAAGAAATAAAAGGAACGGGCTTACCAGATTACCAATGGCGTCGAGCAGTTCTGAACCGGGATGAAGAACTGGAGAGGCAGCGCTTAACAGCGAAGGCCTATGATGCAGACTAAATTTGGCTTATTCGCGCAGCAGGTGAGACCTCGACGGCGGAAGAAACAGAACTGAGGTGGAGTCTACGGTGCCTAACGGCCAACCCGCGTGTGCCGGGTGGTGCCATCGGTGCCAACTCCTCCCTCCAAAAAAACTCCAAACAAACAAAAAAAAAACTTCCGTGGCTGGTGCGCACCTCCGGCTTATACCCAACAGTAATGAATGGTGAAGACTGACGTGGGAAGATCATAGACAATGACATGGCAGTAGCAGTGGATGCATTTACATCACTCACTGATTTACAAAAATTCATAATTTACAGAAACAGTCACAACATTAAACATTTACAGATTACAAAGACATGGCAGTTACAGTAGTTATATTTACATCATTCATAGATTTACAAAATGCACCATTTACAGATACATTTGCATCAAATATTTACATAAACAGAAGGGAGCAGGGATTCTTATACATATGAGGATCAGAGAGTGGGGAAAAGCCGGACCAAGAGTCAACAGAAGCAGTAGCAAAGTGATAAGGCTCTGAGGTAATGTAATAGGGAGGATTGGAACTTAGCAAGGGAGGTGCAGGGTAAGGTAGTGTGGTAGTGAGTTCCAGCTAGACACCACCAAGAAGGCAAAAGATCTCCAGGCCACTGCTAACTGAGGTTTGAGCAGTACGAGAAGAGGGAGGTTGCGAATCTAACAGCATGCGGAGGTTGCCGGAGCTGAATAAGTTCAGTAAGGCGAATTTCCCATGGTTATCAGAGTGTTATATTCTTCCAGCCATGGTTATTAGGGTGGACACAACAAATATCAAAAAGGTCATCCCCAAACACTAGACAAAAGGGTTCTCACGGTGGTACAGTATATGCCCCTTGCAACTGTTATCACAGCGGTATATGTTCCCTGTCATGGTTTTCACTGTGGTATGTGCCTTTTCAATTGCTAGGGAGTATAAAACCACTGCCATGGTTATCATGATGGTATATGCCCCATATCATGGCTATCAGTGGCATATGCCCTCTGCCATGGTTGTCAGTGGTAGAGCCTCGGTGCCATGGTAATCTGAGTGGTAAATGTCTGCCAGTTATCAAAGTGGTTTATGCCCTCTGCCATGGTTATCAAAGTGGTATAGACCAGTGCCTTGGTAATCAGTGTGGTAAATACCTGCTGACAGTTATCAGAATGATATACAGTATGCCCTCTGCCATGGTTATCAAAGTGGTTTAGGCCTGTCACCATGGTAACCCATGTGGTAAATACCTGCTGACAGTTATCAGAGTGATATACAGCATGCCCTCTGCCATGGTTATCAAAGTGGTATAGACCAGCTGCCATAGTTATCAAAGTGGTAAATATCAGCTGCCAGTTATCAGAGTGATATATGCCCTCTGCCATGGTTATTAAAGTGATATATGCCCAGTGCCTTGGTAATCAGAGTGGTAAATCCCTGCTACCAGTTATCAGAGTGGTATATGCCCCCATGCAGTGGTTGACATCAAACTGGTACATGCCCCCTGCCATGGTTATCAAGGTAGAATATTCCCCCTTTCATGGCTGTCATCATTGAGTATGCCCCCTGCAATAGCTGTCACAATGATAGATGTTTAGGAATTGACAGAGTTTAGAAACTGACCAGAAAGTCACTAGATGGGTGGAAAACTGGTGGAAGAATAGAAGGCAAAGAGTGGTAGTAAATGGGGTATATTCAACAGAAAGGAGGGTGATGAGCGGTGTCCCACAGGAGTTAGTTTTGGGGCCAATCCTTTTTAATATATAGGACATAACGGAGGGAACTGGAGGGATGATGTGTCTTTTTGCAGATGATTCAAAATGATGTAATAGGGTTGATACTGAGGCAGGGGTGGATGCTCTGAGAGGGGATCTGAATACTTTGGAACCGTCAAGTGAAACTTGGCAACTGAACTTCAATGTGAAAAAGTGTGTTATACAGTTGGGACGAAATAATAAAAAAGCAAAGTATACTCTAGGAGCAGAACAGTTAAAAACAGCAGGTCAAGAAACAGACTTTGGGGTTATAATCTCAGATAATCTGAAGGCAGGAGACCAATGTTGTAAGGCTGCAGGTAAAGCAAATAGGATGCTGGCTTGTATTGGTAGAGGAATCATAAGTAGCAGAAGGCAGGTATTGATGCCATTGTATATGACAATGTTCAGACCGCATTTGGAGAATGGTGTCCAGTTTTGGAGACCTCTTTTAAAGAAAGATACTGATGGTCTGGAGAGGGTTCAGAGGAAGGCAACTAAAATGGTTCCGGGAATGAAGAATAAGACATATGAATCTCGATTGAAAGAGTTACATTTGTACCCTCTGGAGATTAGAAGGGAGAAAGGGGATATGATTAAGACATTTAAGTACATCACAGGGATAAACCGGGTGGAGATGGCAGTATATTTAAAAGGAAACAAAGTTAAAACAATGGGGTCATAGCTTGAGACTAGAAGGAGGTAGATTCAAATGTAACGTGAGGAAGTATTTCTTCACAGAGAGGGTGGTGGAGCCATGGAACAGTTTGTCTGAAGAGATGGTGGGTACTGAAACTGTAGAAGGTTTTAAGGGAGCCTGGGACAGGTATAAGGGGTTGGTGGATGGGAAGCAAACAATATCTCTGATAAAGGGAAACAGGTGAGGGGAGGGAGGATACGGGCAGACTGGATGGACCAGGATGGTCCATTTCTGCCATTACAATACTATGAAACTATGTTCCACGCCCTGACTATCATGGTGGAATATGCCCCATGCCATGGTTATCATCAGGCTGGTATATGCCCCTGCAATTGTTCAGGGTGGAATGTGCACCTACCAGGGCTCAAGATCAGATTTTTGGGATGAATACCGTACTCCTCATTTTGAAAGCGAGGTGAGTAAAACCAAATTCAAATGTGTACAAATGTCTGGACGGAGTGGAGGAGTATATTTTTAAAACAACGTCGTTTTTTTTTTCTAGATAAGAACTGATCAAGTGCCAACAATGCTCCAGATAGTGTTGGCAGGTAGGAGTAATTTACTTACCAGTTTTAAAATATAGTGAGTAAAACAAAATTGGGATGCATACGAGTGCTGTAAATTTGCAAAAAATTGCTCCTTTTGAATCACCAGTTATGTTATGAAGCACTATTATATGGTGTGGAGTATTTATAAATGTTGGGTGTGTATTGGTACTCATTAAAAAACATTTTCTGAAGTATATTTCCTGAAATGAGGTGAGTAAAACGGGTCGGTACTCCCCTTATCTGGAGCCCTGGCGCCTACCAATGTTCTTATCAGAGTGGTATATGCTCCCTAGCATGGTTACTAGTGTGAAATATTCCCTTTCCATAGGGGATGACTGATTATGTGCTATGTCAGAAACCTGTATTATACCATCATACAACATTCATAATTCTTTGATTTAGGAAGACATGTTACCTGTACAATGTGCCAGTGTCTGTGTCCTAATAAAGTGCTTAAACCCTGAGAATCTAAAGTGCTGTCAGATAACAAGCTTCTTTCCCTCACTGGCTTGTGGCCTGAGTTGGCTGCAGCGCTGCTGGAGTTTGTAGTCTGTGCAGAGTCCCCACAATTCAGGTACAAGCGGTCCTCTCCCTGTAGCAACACCTGCTCTTGATTGCTCTGCAGAGAAAACAGAATTGCATATTTCTGAGAATGTTCCAGTGGATTAACACCCCAGGTTTGATCTACAAGTACCCCCACTGGGACTTTTTGATCCTGCGCGTCATCACAGTTCCAGCCACTGACTGGCTAAGAGGCAGAGCTGACAACCAAGGTCTGATAGGTGACCAGTCTGTCTGGTTAGCCTGCAACCCCTCTGGGAAATGTCCATCATGTTCCAGTCTATGAACTGTGGAATGGTCAATACCACAATGTAGACTTGCTAAGTACACAGCGCCAGTGTTCAGCCAAATTATTTCAGTGTCAGGATAACTCCTAAAGACAAGTTACTCCTTGGGAGGGGCTTTAGTGAAAATACCACATTTTGAAAAACTGGGGCAATACAAGGTTTTTCACAGACAATTCTGCTGACAGATCTGTAAACCATCATGTTCTACCTTTCCATATGAAATGTTTATGCTCTTTTAACAGGTCTAATACTTAACTGGATTGTCATTTAAAGTGATTTTGCAAGGTTTCGCAAATGCCTTTTTCACACAGTACGCCATTGCCGCAATTTGTTTTGTAAAAAAAATCTGTCATAGTCATTTTTATTTACGTTTTATCAGCACTGTGTCCTCCAGTTTTCTACGTGCGGCCACACCCCCAGAATGATGTCATGCAAGGGAACTATCAATGTTTTACATACAGCATCAAGGAATTCTGGGTAAATTATAATATTGACGTAAATGTCAGTTACTCAGAGATGCAGTCCCTTATGTTGGTGGTGGTGACTGCACCCAATATGTAGATGTGTACAGCAAGGCACTGTAGGTACAATAAAAAGTTGTTTTCCATTTCCCTTACTGTGAAGTGCAATCTCATATTTCTGTAGTGGCTTCAACAATAAAAGCTCTCATATGTTTATTTTCAAAACAAGGTATTGCACATATAGTATCTAGCTGACAAGATTCCTTTACTGAGAGATGTAGTCTCCAATGTCGGTAATGTAGATGTCTGCAATACCAAGACTGGCCAACAGAGGCCTCTGTTTCAAAACAGTACTTAAAAACTTTGTTTCCCTTACATGATGTCACGTTTGGCGGGTTGTAGCACTGAAAAAAAAAGGGGCAGGTTATGCAAATGAGGCAGAGCACAAAAATAAAAGCATTTATTTCATGGAAAACAGCACTTTTTGGCAGTCTGAATGGTAAGAGATTGAACCACAACTCCTATAGGTTACTACAGTTTACTACTCCCATCTGCTATGTCAAACCTCGCAAAATCACTTTAAGTAGCTTCCTCTGTCCTATTACACAACAGCTTACAGCCTCAAGGTAGCAAATCCCTTCAGGGGTTCAGTTTACAAAGTAAACCTTGTGCAGTTCATCAACAATAGCTGGACCCAAATCTTGGTAAGATCCGATTCCTCTCTTTGCTAGATAATTATTAATGAATTATAGTGAGAATGTATTTTGGATATAATATACGTCTCATCTGATCTTATGAAATGTTGAAAATGTTGTTGGTATTTATAACAAATGTTTGTGTGTAGTGTAATTTGTATGACTATTATATGACTCATTAAGATCTTTGTGTGTGTTGTATTTCAAAAAAAAAAAAAAAAACTGTTGGACTCAGAGTGATGTACTGCCTGACATCTTGCACTTTACCATCCTTCCAGCCATGTCATAATTTGAATACAAGTGTTCTGATTACTACTTCTGTATTCAAATGAAAGCAAAAGAATTCTCTATGTGTACATAATCTCAGTATTCTGAATTCTGTCCAGCTACTAGAACTGCACGGGAGTGGAAGTACACTGGGAGAGTCTGCAGGTCAGGTCAAGTACACAGAAAAAAAAATTTGCACAGCACTCTCCACTTTAAAAAATGTTGCCAAGACTCAGTACGGAGTTGCAAAAGACAAACATTTATTCATGAAAACACAAAGGTAAGACTTTCCAGCTAGTAGCAGCACAGAGCACTAACAGCCCCTAATGTTGATGGGACGCCACAACTCTGCCTCCAGCCTCCTCTTCCCAGCAGTCAGGGAGTGGGTGCAGCATGGCCTTTTTGAACAGATCTAAAGACAACCCTGAACAGCACAATCAGCGCCACTACCTGCCCATGCCAGGACCAGTTCTACAAGAGGTAGCGGGAGAGTAATCTAGGCCCCTCCCACCCTCCCTTTGGACACTATCTCAACAAGTGGATCAGGAACACGGAACCACAGCCTCCTCGTCCCACTAATTGGGAGCCGCCAATCGTGGAGTGGGCTGAGCATCTGAAGCACAGGCTTTTCTCTTTTACTCTTAATCACCACTCTCCAAGTGGTCCTCCATGCTGCGGTCCTAACTGAAAGGGTGAAATCACTGGTATTTACCACAGGAGGCAGCCAGTGGCCAGCCATGCTGCTCGAGTAACATCCTGATAAACTAACGACCACAAGTACTGCAACGTTCTAAACCTACTGCATGAAGGTGCTGGTATACTAGGGTTAATGGCTCCCTCTGTACACTGCATACTTGACTAAACTGAACTCAAGCTGCTTCCAGTATTACTAGTGGATAGGCACAGCTAGCTCTTTGCACTAGTAAAGTGCCATAAACACTGCTGGTGTATGCTACCTACTGTTTTACTCATAGAGCCTTCTTGGCTAGTATAAACTGCTACGTGTTGTTTCAGCACTTATGGTACTAATAGCTGATTATTGCTAGTATGTACTGCTACCTATTGCTTTATTCATAGTGCCTTCAGCACTGCTAGCATACGTTGTTACATGCTGACACTGGATATCTCACTGCCAATCACTCTTATTTCAAGGTGAAAAGGTATCTATGTCACACAGAGGACTACCTGCTAACTCAGCTCTCCTAGCTACAC
The DNA here is from genome assembly GCA_016271365.2 of Neoceratodus forsteri. Taxonomy (NCBI): domain Eukaryota; kingdom Metazoa; phylum Chordata; order Ceratodontiformes; family Ceratodontidae; genus Neoceratodus; species Neoceratodus forsteri. The sequence goes on along the minus strand of CM057453.1, from coordinate 817,224,209 downwards.
CCTAGCTGGGTGGAGTGAATATTCTTGTCCTTAACACCTACTGTGCCTCAATCACTTGCCAGCATAAGGTGTTGTGCAGTAAGAACAGGTTACTCACCAGTAACAGTAGTTCTAGGAGTGGTATATGTTGTTCATCCACACTCTTTGGCATGTCCCTTTCCCTTTAAATCTCGCCAGAAAGTCTTCAAGCTGGCTCCTCCCACCCACCCGGGTGGTCAATACCTCGGCTCCTCCCCATGATGCCAGATCTTAGCCCGCTGGAAGCAAGGTGATGCGCCTAAAGCTGAGGAGGTCGGGTGGGTGCATGTGGATGAACAACATATACCACTCCTAGAACTACTGTTACAGGTGAGTAACCTGTTCTTCTAGGAGCGTGGATATGTTGTTTATCCACACTCTTTGGCAGACTCCTAGCAGTTCTCTGGGAGAAGGGAGGCAAGGAACACACCCCCTACTTAGGAAACAAAGACTGGAGAACCGAGGCCCCAAAACCAGCATCCCGGCGTGACTCAAGGTCAATGTGGTAGTGGGAAATAAAGGTGTTTGCCGACTTCCAGGTAGCAGCCCGACAGATTCCTGGATAGGGATGTCCCTGGAAGCAGCCACCGATGCAGCAGTATGGTGGGTAGAATGTGCTCTTAACCCTCTGGGAGGCTCCTTGCCCGCCAACTCATAGCACAGACCTATGCATGATGTGATCCATCTTGCAATGGTCCGTTTGGCTGCAGGTCTGCCATAAGCGGCTTCAGCGTAGGTGACAAACAGCTGGTGAACCTCTCCACGAATTTCCGCCATTCTTTCTTTATAGTAGGAGAGAGCACATCTCAGGTCCAGAGTATGGAGCTTGTATGCGGCATCCGAGGTGTAGTTAGGGTAGTATACTGCCAGAGTCAACACCTGATTAAGGTGAAACTCTGAGACCACCTTTGGAAGGAATTTTGGGTGGGGGTGCAGGACAATTTTGTCCCTGTGAAAGACCAGATAAGAGGAGTCCACCAAAAGCACCTGGAGCTCCCCTGTCCTTCTGGCTGATGTGATAGTCACCAGGAAGGCCATCTTCCACAAGTGAGAGAGCTCACACTTGTGCATGGGTTCAAATGGCTTGCCCATGAGCTTTGCCAAAACCAGCAAGAGATCCCACTGAGGTGGAAGTTCACGCACCGGAGGGGATATGTGATCTAGGCCTTTGAAGAAGCGCCCGACCACTGTCGCCTGTGCCAATGTCGGCTGACTGGCCTGTGCAAAGTAAGCAGAAATGGCTGCCAGGTGCACCCTAAGGGTCGAGAACCGCAGACCCCCTTTGGAGAGAGACCAAAGGTAGTCTAGAATGTTAGCCACAAAGCAGGATAAGGGCTCCAGACTCTTACCCTGACACCAAAATGGAAAATCTCTTCCATTTGAAGGCAAAACATTTCCTGGTCGATTCCTTGCAAGATGCCTCCACCACAGTGTAGACATCCTCGGAAAGATGCAGAGCCTGGAACTCTAGCCGCTCAGGTACCAGGCTGTGAGGTGCAGGGATTGAAGGTCCAGATGGAAGACCTTCCCCCTGGTTTAATGATATCAGGTCCAGGCATGTGCAAAGCTGCTCCGGGGGCCTGCAGCTGAGGCTGAGGAGATCTGGGTACCAGAACTGGCGTGGCCAATCTGGGGCTAACAGAATCACCTTCGTCTTGTCCCTCCTCACCTTGAGTAACACCTTATGGATCAAGAGAAATGGACGGAAGGCGTAGAGGAGGCCTAGGGTCCACGGCCTCGACAAGGCATCCCCCTGCAGCGAGCCCTGCTGCGGGGGTGGGCATGGTACAGACTCAGCTTGGCATTCTGTCTGGAGGCAAACAGGTCCACCAACGGTTTGCCCTAATGGGAGAACAGACTGTAAGCTACCTCTGGACGGAGGGACCACTCGTGGAATGTCTGGCCTAGGTGGCTGAGAGCATCTGCCAGTTAGTTCGAGACTCCTGCCACATGGATGGCTAGGAGATCTGCCTCCAAGCAGCTGACGAGGGTCCAGATGCGGAAGCGCCTCCTTGCACAGCAGACGGAAGTGCGTGCCACCCTGTTTGTTGAGGTAGTACATGGTCGTGGTATTGACAGTCTGGACTTGAACCACTTGACCCCGGAGCTGAGAAGCGAATGCTGACAGTGCCAGTCTGACTGCTCTGAGCTCCAACAGGTTGATGTGGCATCAGGACTCCTCGGGGGTCCAGGACCCATGGGCCCTGTTGTCCCCCATGTGGGCTCCCCAGCCCATGAGAGAGGCACCGGTCGTGAGGACGACCATCAGCTCGGGGCGGACAAACGGGATCCCTTCCTGCAACCGTTCTGGGACGGTCCACCACTGGAGAGCGTCCCACATCTTCTGGGTTACCGTGATCAGCTGGTCGAATTGACCACGACGTTGAGTCCACTGGGCGGCCAGCTCCCATTGGAGGGGGCACATGTGCCACCTGACCCAACGGACCACTGAGGTGCATGCCACCATGTAACCCAGAAGGTGCAGAAAGTTACGGGCAGGGCGCAAGAGCCCAACCAGAAATGATCGGGCAAAGGAGGAAAGAACCTCTGCCCTGACTGCCGGGAGCCGGGCTCTGGCTTGACAAAGAGTCGAGCTCTGCCCCGATGAAGCCCGTCACCTGAGACGGCAAGAGTTCCAACTTGGCCTCGTTGATCAGGAGGCCAAGCTGAGAGCAGGTTCTGAGAGTCAGATCCCTGGATCTCTCCACCTCCTGAAGGGAGGAACCTGCCAAAAGCCAGTCGTCGAGATAAGGGTAGATTCAAACTCCTCGATGCCGAAGATGGGCTGCCACCACTGCAATGCACTTGGTGAAGACCTGCGGGGCCAATGACAGGCCGAACGGCATGGCTCGGAACTCATATGGGGTCCCCTCGACCCTGAAGCGGAGGAACCGCTGGTGGGACGGACGGATTGGGACGTGAAAGAAAGCATCCTGCAGATCCAGAGAACAAAACCACATGTTTCGCTCCAGGGATGGTATGATCTGGTTCAGAGTTACCATCCGGAAGGTGTGGGACCTGAGATACTGATTCAGGTCATGGAGATCTAGGATGGGGCGCCAACCCCCCCGTCCGCTTGGGCACCAGGAAGTACCTGGATACGAAGTCTGGGTCTACAGGTGGATCCGGCACTGGAGCTACCACCTCCTTGCGAAGGAGCTGAGCTATGTCATCCCGAAGGGCCAACTGCGTGCAAGCTGAGATCCTTTCCTCCCGAGGGGCGTGGCTCGGCTGGGTGGGTACTGCTCGAATTCCAGAGGCAGTCCCTGCCCGACCACTTCTAGAACCCACCTGTCTGAAGTGATATCGGACTAGGCGGAAAGAAAGTGGCGGAGCCGCCCCCCCACGAGAGGACCCAGGGCAGGCATGACGGGAATAGGGGTGGCAACCCCCAACCTGTCACTGAGCAGGCTTAGAGGAGGAAGCTCCTGGACCAGCGCCTCAGCCTCCTTTACGGGGCTGTGGAGGGCACTGCTTGGGCCTAGGGCACCATGCTTGAGCCTGCTGTTGGTGCTGCTGACCTCCTTGATAGGAGAGCTGCCTGACCGCATGGGGAGGACTGCCAAAAAGGCTTCCTCTTCCTCTTCTGCTGGTTCTTGCCCGAGGAACCCTTAGCAGAAGTGGCGCACAAGGTGACACTGGACTGTTCAATACATTGAAGGTGGCCTGCCACTCCTGGGCCAAACAAGTCAGTACCAAGGAAAGGAACATCAGCTAACTTGTGCTGGGTATCCGCCAGAAAGGAGGATAACCGCAGCCAAGACCTGCGGCGGGTGGCCACGCGGCTGCTAAAGAGCGGGCACAAGAAACCCCGATGTCCAGGGCCATCTGGAGCTGCTGTTTGGCAACAGCACGGCCCTGATCACGGACTTGCTTGACCGTGGTCTGCATGTCCGCGGGGAGGTGAGGAAGTACTTCATCCAATGACCCTAGGAGGGCATGGGAGAAGTGTGCCATGATTACAGCTGAACTGGCCTGACGAAGGCCCAAGGAAGAGGCCGCACAGACCTTACGGGCAGAGTGGTCCAAGTTCTTGGACTCCTTGTCCAGAGGTCGGTCGGTGTCGGCCGAGCTACCACTACGTCTAAAGACGGAAGCAGTCACCAGGCTCTCAGCCGAGGGATGTTCCATGAATCCCGGTAGGGATCCCATAGGCACCGCGTACTTATGGGCCATATGGGCAGACGGTGCTGGGCGGGAGGCTGGACACTGCCAAACTCAAGGGCTGGACCAGTAATGGCTTCAGCCACTGGGAAGGCCTCCGTCGGGGTATCCCCCCTCTTAAGGATATCCGTAAGGGGGTACTCCGCCTTTTTCTGGATAGACTCCAGGGGCATTCTGGTGGAATCGGAAATGAAGCAGAGGATGCCCTGAAAGGAGGAAGGACCTTCCTCCAGGCCTGCCGAGAGTGACTCCTCATCACCTGGATGGGAGTGCAAACTGGTGGCATCCGAATCCGAAGAGTCGGGATACAGCAGTCTCCCACCTATGTCCCCCTCGATACGCCAAGGGCAGTCAGGGGTAACCGTGATGGACAGGCATCGGGGAAGCCCAGTGTCTGGATGGTCCCCTTTTGAGGGAACCCCCGAGATAGGCTATTTAGGCGGTGGTTCCACCCTAATCGATGGTGAGACCAGTATGGGCTTAGGAATAACGGCCGGCCCCACAGGTGGAGGAACCGAAGATTTTGGGTCTGAAAGGGTCGGCTTCGGCCCTGGAGGTGCAGGCCAAGTAATGGCCAGGGTGGATGGCGTAGCCAGCTTCTGTCCGGCCAAAATCAGCTGTTGCTGCATAAGCTCCTCATAGCGTCGATGGAATTTCCGTCGAAGCCTCTCCTCGTCCGAGGAGGATGAGGACCTGTGGCGGCACCTCTTTTTTGAATGTCGGTGGCCTTTCCTAGGTTTTCCCACCGAAGAAGGAGACCAAGTCCTTGATCGAGACCAACAGGGTCGACCAGGATCGGGCGAAACCGGGCTCGGTGAAAATCGAGGCTCCGGAGTAATTCCCTTGATGGGGATGCCCGAAGGAAGTGTCTCGTCATCGGGGAAAGAAAGGACTGGGGTCCTCTCTAAAGAATCATCGACCGGAGTCGGTGAAATCGGCTCGATCGGCTTGAGAACAATCTCAGCCGGATCAGCAGATTCCTCGGTCTCTGCCTGGCCTGATGGAAGATTCGTGAAGCCAGCGGCTGAGGAAGCAACCTCGACCGAAGTCAAGGTCGCAGTGTCCTGGGACTCTGACCTGTCTCGGTCCCAGGAACGTCTCCTTTTCGAAGACGTTGGATCCTTGTCCCTCTTCCGAGGGCGGGAGGAGTGCGAGCCTGAGGGCGCCTCACCCCTGGTGGGGAGAGACTGGCACATCTCCCTGAAGGAACCTGTGAAGGAAGAACCGAGGTTGCGAGGCACAAAGAAACTTTGGCTGGCCGGAGCTTGGGCAGCTTCTTCTTCGAAGGCCTTCATCTGTTCGAGCTGCTCGGCGGATCCCGCGGCCGAGGAAACTGCCCACCTCACTTCTTTCGATTTCACCGGCGGGTTCCTTTTCTCCGGTCTCCCCAGCTTAAGGCACACCATGTGGTCGTCGAGGATGTTGGGATGAAAAGCCAAGCAAAAGGTACAGGTGGTGGTGTCATGACCGACACCTAGGCAGTAAATGCAGGTAAGGTGGGGATCGGTGCGCGACATTTTCAGGCAGCACGTACACCAGTGAAAACCGGGGGACGACTTGTCTTCCATACCCAATGCGCTATTATCGGAATCGAAAACTCTGACGAGTTTGAGAGTTAAATTCGGTAAAAACTTGACAATACGAATCCAGGGCCTACGATGGCTAGAGTTAGCACGAGGGAACCTGATTCTTCCAGTGAAAAGAAAGATCTGGCATCATAGGGCGGAGCTGAGGTGTTTACCACCCGGGTGGGTGGAAGGAGCCAGCTTGAAGACCTTCCGGCGAGATTTAAAGGGAAAGGGACATGCCAAAGAGTGTGGATGAACAACATATCCACGCTCCTAGAACTATTATATTATTTTAGCTTGCTACCAACATCCCTTTAGGCTGCTATGGTGAAGCTATTCTAACCAAACAGCAGGGATCTGCACTGTTTAGCTACACCCTGTTTAGGTGGGAGGTATGCTCAGGTTTAAGCACGGCCCTGAAGGCGGTTGCCCTTGCCCTAATGCACATCACCTTGTTTATCTGCTCTGCTCTATTAGCTTCCAGGCATCTTATTCCCTGCTACAATCATTATAATGAGCAAGAGCAGTCCCTTAACTCAGGATCTCTAGTAAGTGATAATACTCCAGGCCTGCCAATATGCATGGGCTATACTGAAATGGCAACTGCTATAAGCTCTTATCCTTACTACAGCTGATCAACACAATGCCCTTGGTAACTGCACCTGACCGCCTTACCAGACTAAATCTCATAATCCTGCTGCTGCTATCCTGAGACTCAGAACCTAACCCAGGCCCCACACCAGGAAACTGCAAGGTGTCATCCCCCACAGATCCATGCTGGACCAGTTTTACGAGATTAAAACATGTACATGTGAGCCGGCCCGGTGGCGCTGAGGGTTGAGGTGTTGGACGCCACACCTCGTGCCACGCCAACCAGCCCGGGGCACCGGGGGTCGGCAGGGAAGGGAAGAGACTGAGCGTCTGGAGGACTGCTCTCTCTTCCCGGGGAGGGATGGGGAGAACAATCACTCGAGGAGCGACCTCTGGTGGTGGCTGGAGGTAGCCAAACGCAGTGTCGTGGCGTATGCCTGGGGGGGTGGAGCCACTGCAGCACATTGCCTTGATAGCCGGGCTCCACAGGGGATCCAACTAAGTAAATACCTCCCTCCTCCCACTGACAGGCGATGGTGCCTCCCACCCTAGAACCACACTCCCAGAAGTCAGGCGCCTCCTCCCTGGCCCGGTGCTCAACCCTATAAGAAAGAGCGCCCTTTGTCGGGGGGGAGAGGAGACGAGTCGGGTCACGCAGGGAAGTAGAGTCCGAAGGACTGGGTGGTCACCGGAGAGAGTTCGGCAGGGCATATAAAAGGAAGGCAAAAACAGAATTCGGGAAAAAAAAAAAAATATATGTACATGTGAACACTAATAGCCTTAGGCCCAAGTTATACAAGCTCAGAACTTGGGTCAACCTCTATTCACTGGGAATCACTTAAACTTGGCTACCCCCCCCTTCCCCCAAGTACAAACTCTAGAAATGGAGTTCTCAGGTTTTACTGTTTATAGAAATGACATGGTAGGTAAGAAAGGAGGTGAGGTCCTACTATATATTAGGTCTTCCATTAATGCCAAGGAGGTCAGCATACCAGCCTTGCCTTGCAAGACCCTAACTGTAAACCTATCGCTGGGTGGTATAAAGTCACTCTGTGTCAGATGGGTTTATAATCCTCGTCATGCAACTTTTGCTGCTCTAGCTTCTCTTACCAGTAATCTGGATGAACAGTCCCTAGGAGGATTAATTCCGCTTGCAGACTTCAGTCTTAACTGGCTGAGTGCTGGTAATCATGGGTATAAGTCATCACTCTCAAGAGTTACACCTCACGCAAATTATTGGCGAACGCACTAGTGTAATAATAAAACTGGTAATCAAGTCTACAGCAGTGGTATAGGCCGAGACCTTGGCCGGGCATAGCTCAGACACTGAAATGTTACAATCCTTGGGGCGCAAGCTGCAGCACCAATATCATCTGTTTCGGATTTAAACTCAAATCAAAACTGGACTCATTCAATACATGAGTCACCATAACTGAACCCACAATGGACTGTATGAAAGAACAGCTTGACAACGTCCAAAAACAAATTTCTGCTTCCACAAGTGCAACAGCTATGCTGGTTAAGGAAACACAATATCAGAAGGCCAGATTGGAGACTTTAGAGAACACGCCAGATCCGCAAATCTGCACATCACCGTATTACCGGAGGGACTCACCCTATTATGTTTATTAAGAACTGGCTTGATGTGAAACTACTAGTCGAAGGGGAACCCAGAGGGTTTGGCATACAAAAAGTCTATGAAATCACTCTTCATGGCTGAGTTGAGGCCTCTAATCAACCCCAGACTTTGCGGGTGGTGACAGCAGGGATCGGTGAGAAAGATGGCATCTTGCCCCTGGCTCGCAGAAATGGCCTTCTCACACAGGATGGCCAGAATGTTCATGTGTTCCCAAACATTAGCTACACCACAAAACAGAGGCAGAAAAAGTTTGAGGGGGTCTAAAGACTGCTGAGAGAGGTGACAGCTCACTCTATCTTTCCAGCCCAGTTCAGAGCTGTATTTAAGGGTGGTGGAGAAGCAACGCCAGAGAGAGAGGTAATGCGTGAGGAGCAGGGTGAGGTCCCCACCCAAACAAACAGAACATACTCTAAATTTCAGGGCCATGTAGTTCGGCTAACATAAAGATTGTTATGTTGGAGATGAGAGACTGTGGATTTATTGTACTCCAAAGGACTGGGACAGGACCCTTTTGCACGGTTTAACAGCTTTCAAGTATAAGAGGTTAGAATGTTATACTGCTGTTACATAAAAGATTAGTAATCTGGGTCTAGTTATGCAACCCTTTTCCTCTTTGCATGTAGCTCAAGGTGCTAAGGTTTATGCAACTTGACAATGATTGGTCTTCATATTATAGGGACAGGCATGCTGCTCATGGGCAGCATATCAGCAGTAATATGTAACTTAGAGATCATACTATCTAAATATCAGGTTTATTCCCCCAGATGATGTACCAGAATATGGTGGATGCAATGTCTTCTTTGATTAAGCAGCCGAAATGGTGCCAGTGCTATCAATATTGGTCTGTTCACCATATGTGATGTTCAATTTTAACGCAATTGTGAAACTAATACAACTTTAAAAAACTGGTAATCACACCCTCCTCGACTGGGTACTAGTAAACAGACCTGACAGAATTAAAGCTGCAGGGTTACTGCCTGACTCTCTCAACAATCACTCCCCAGTCTTCTGTATTTGGAAAATTAATGCTCCTAATCCTCCCAAAACTATCAATGCTTGTGACCTCTCCAAATTCAATGAGGTTTCTTTCCTAGAAATAGCCTTGCTGGGCACCATCTTGGGTATAATAGTTCTCCCCAGTGCGGACCATGCCCTTGATTATGTCATCAACAGCTTTCTCAGCATTGTAAATAAATCTACCCCTATGAAGCAGAGAAGTGTGAAGGGGCACTGCTCAAAATGGATGGAGTGAGAGCTCCATAACGACATGAGGCAGAGACACAAACCTGTGGTCAATTTAAAAAACCTGGTCTGATATTTCATTGCCATATATACGGGAAGTTAAGGTACACCTGTAAAACAAATTTTAAGGGTGCGAAAAGTAGTTATTTAAAAAATCTTCAAGTCAAAAAGTTATCAGATCCAAAAAATTTCTGGGCACAGGTAAACTGTCTCCCCAAGGGGCACTCTGGAGCTGCTGTTTATGATATTCTTGCTGATGGTCAGGTAATATCCAGACCAACATCCTCAGCTAATGCATTTATTAAATCCTTCACTAACCTGGAAAGGTTTGAGGCTACCTTAAGTGGAGGTTTACCTGTCTCCCCCCAACCCCCATCTCTGTCCAATCCTCACCTCATGGGCCACCACCCAAATTTTCATTTGTGGTTAATTACCAAGAAGGAGGTTCTTGCCCAGATGAAAAATCAGGAGTGATGGCTTGCCAGGCCATGATGTAACTCTTATTTACAGAACTGTCGACACTGTTTGATGTAGTTGTGCTGCATTTCTCCTTACCTTATTTGGACTTGTAACTTGTACTTTCACAGACTGTTTTCTTTACTCGTACCCTCCCGGATCATGCCTGAAAATAGGCATTTTTGTGTCTAGCACACCCAACCGGTTATCAAAAACGAAATAAATAAAAAAAAAATAAATTAAAAAAAAATGATAATCTGGAAACAAAATTGTTAAAAACTGCTGCCCTAGACATTGCCTCGCCCCTTAAAAACCTCTAAAAAAAAATCCCTACTCCAGGGAACCATCCTCAGAAAGACATCAATTTGCCCTGGTGGTTTCCAAACACAAAGGAGGGCCTACAGAACCAATAAAGAATTATCGGCCCATCTCTTTCTCCTTAGCGCTTTAGCTAAGATCCAAGACAGGATGGCTTATAACCAGCTCCAGGATTACTTAGCATTCCACCACTCTCTGACAGGCATCCACCATGGTTTTAGAAAACTCAAGGCACAAACACTGCCCTTGTCCGACTGACCATGGATATCATGGGTGCAATGGATGGAGGGCCGGCAACTGGTGCTATCTTTATAGACCTCACCAAGGTGTTTGACCTAGTAAACTGTGATCTCCTGTTGGTAAAGCTTAGGCAGGTGGATCTGGACAACCTTGCTTGTAGCTGGTTTGAACAGCTAGTGGAACTAAGACAGACAGGAAAATTATACAAATTTTAAGTAGTCATCTGTTATTAACTTTTTTACTTTTGAAGTATTTTTCTTTTGCTCATTAGAAAGTTTTCTATGTGATAACATTGTGCTGGACACGTGGAAGAGCTCTCAACTTGGCAGGTGACATATCTATCTGTAGTTCCCCCACTACATCATCGTCACTGTGATCTCGCTGACAGTGACATCACAGGTGACTGACCTGGCAGCTACTGAGTGGCTGTTCCTAAGCAGTAGTGATATCACAGTCAGTGAGGTAACAATGCTGATGATATAGTGGGGAGGAATAGAGATAGATATGTCAGCTGCCAAGCAGAGAGCTGTTCCACACATCACCTATTAACATCAGGTAAACAAACTTCTAATTAAACAAAGGGAAAAGAAAAAAGCACCCCACATAAAAAGGCAGTGGCTGACTGCTTTTAAAAACTAGTATTAGTTTTACGCAGTACACTAGCTCTTTAAGAATTATCTGTCCAACCAAAAATAACAACTCAAGTGGCAAGGCAGTTTATCTGAGCAAAGGGACATAACCAATGGTGTTAACCAGGGCTCAGTACTAGATCCTCTACTTTTCTCATTATGTATTAATGACATGTTGCGTACTTGTAGGGGGCTACACTCCAGCTGTCCGCAGACAATGCTGTACTGTACAGATGCTCAACAGACATCCATTGGATTAACTTGGAATTGGAAAGAGAGATTTCAAACAATTTGAAGCACGGCTATTAAACAAACTTGTCCTTATCGTCAAAAAGATGAAAGCTACTCTATTTGGTCCAAGACCCTAGGAAGTAAAAGGCAGTATGTGCTCAAACTGTTCACCCTCTCTGGCTCATATCTGGAAGTGGTGGGATCAGTGAAACATCTTGGGGTGCTACATGATCAGGATCTAGCTTGTAGTCCCCATGTTGATGATGTGACAAAGTCTTTATACCAGAAGCTTGGCCTTCAATACAGGCTTAATCCATACCTTAGCCGTTTTCTGTTTCACAGACTATAGTATGAATTGTAGTACACTTCACAAAAGAAAGCATGCCTAGCTACAGTTAACAGCACATTGCTGCATGTACTCCTATATGGTGCCCCAATCCTTCAGCTCCTATGTGATTAAAGCAAAGTCGATTGAAAGTATTGTACAACGAAGTTGGATGATTTGCAGCAGGTGCCTTCCATGGGGATCACCACTGCAATGTGTTCGCAGCACTGAGTTGGCCCTCACTTGAAGTGAGAATGGCTTATCCACTGCTCTGCCTTGAATTTAAAATGACAAAACTCACCATCCCCTCCTCCCCACCTTTCTCGGGGTATTCTCAAGGCCAAACCTCAGACGCGGCTCCTGCACTCCACGACCTGTCTGCTACTTGACATACCCCATCCCTCTGGAACAAGCTTCCACATGAGGTACAAAACAGTTCCTTCTCTTCTGTGTTTAAGAACAACCTTGAGGCCTATTTATTAAAGGCTAGCCAGTGCAAGTGTAACCGTTGATGTTACACCTGGCTCTACCCAAGGCTGTCAAGCATTTCTACATGCTAATAGATGTCCTTCCATGAGTGGGAATATTATTGTTGTATGTGTACAGGACAATTTTATCTAATGTCGATAAACCTGAATGTATGTCTGTATATGCCATATTATCTCTGTGTGTAATTTTTAAAATTTATTTCTTTAGTTTTTGTTAACCAGGCAGGTGCACTGAACAATAACTACAGCTTACTCACCTGTAACCGTAGTTCTAGAAATGGTATGCAGTTCATATCAACACTATGGCAGTTCAGCTGGAGCAGGATGAGTCATTGGATGTCTTCAAGCTAAGCTCCTCCCACCACCCAGGCAGTATATCCGCCATCTTAGCCCTGTGACGTCAGATGCTCACACGCTGGAAGCAGGGATCCATGTGCCACTTGCCAGGGGAGGCTGGGTGGGTTGTCTGGATATGAACTGTATACTACTTCTAGAACAACGGTTGCACGTGAGTAACCAAGTAACATATATTTCTAACAGTGTGGATACAGTTCACCATGTACATTATGGCAGACTCCTAGCACCCCCTCTGGGAGGAGAAGCAAGGTGCACACCCCTACCTGGCGAACAGAGACTGGAGAGCAGAGGCCTCAAAAGCAGCATCCTGTGGTAACATGATGTCGATGCAGTAATGGGAGATAAAGCTGTGTGCTTTACACCAGGAAGCAGCCCTACAGATCTTCTGTATGGGGATGTCCCTGGAGGCAGCCACTGAGGCAGCGGTACATCTGGAGGAATGAGCCATAAGCCCTCTAGAAGTCTCCCTATCAGCCAACCTAGAGCAGCACTCAATGCAGGATGTAATCCACCTGCCAATCGTCCACTGTACTGCCTGTCTGCCGGGCACTGCTTCAGCATATGTAACAAACAGTTGGCAAGCCTCATCCCAAACTACAGCCATGTGCTCCTTGTAATAAGTGAGCACTCTCCACAGGTCCAGAGCATGAAGCTTGCGATCAGACTCAGAAGAAGGATTGTGAAGTATACCAGAAGGTTCATCACCTGGTTAAGGTGAAACTCCAATACCACCTTCGGGAGGAACTTTGGGTGGGGCGAAGGATGGCTTTGTCCTTGTGGAAGACCATATACAGACACTCCACTGAGCGTGCAATGAGCTCATTAATCCATCTGGCTGATGAGGAAGCCAGAAAGAAGGCCATCTTCCATGACAGGTGTCACATCTCGCACCTGTGCATACACTTAAATGACTTGCCCATGACCACAGCCAAGACCAGCAGTAAGTCCCAAGATGGCAGCTGATCATGCAATGGAAAAGACAAGTGGTCAAGGCCTTTATAAAAGCACCCAAACACCTTCTCCTGGGCCACCGTCGGCTTATCAGCCCACCTGGTAAACAGAGATGGCTGCTAGGCGCACCTTAAAGGTCGTCACCCAAAGTCCAGACTTAGAGAGGGGACCACAGAACTCTAGGATGCTCGCCACAGGGCAGACAAGGAGATCATGTTCCTTGACCAGCCACCAAATCAAGAACCTCTTTCACTTAAATGCATAGCATCTGCGAGTCAACTAATTTCAGGAGGCCTCTACAACATGGAGTACATCTTCCGAGAAAGCCAAGGCCTGGAACTCTAGCTGCTTAGGAACCAGGTCAAGAAGTACAGTGACTGAAGGTTCAGGTGCAGAACCGCCCCCTTTTGTCTGATCAGCACGTTTGGATGAAAAGACAACTCCCATGGAGACCTGTTGCTGAGGCTGAGGAGATCCGGGTACCAGACCTGTCTGGGCCAGTCTGGGGCTATCAGTATCATCTGCACTCTGTCCTTTTGGGCCTTGAACATCACCCTGTAGATCAAGGAGTACAGAAGGTGTCCAGGGCCTCGTGAAGGCATCCTCCAACAGTAATCTGGACTGTGGGGGGTGAGCGCAAAACAGCCTCAGCTTTCTGCTCTCCCAGGAGGTGAAAAAGTCCACCAGAAGGGTGCCCCACTGGAAGAACAGGTGGCATTATACCTCCTGATGCAGGACCACTCGTACGAGTTCTCTCCCGGCCAGCCGACAGCGTATGCCAGCTGCCTGTGCACTCTCAGGATATGGACTGCTAATAGATTTGCACACTCAGGCTATGCATAAGTGTCCAGGTGTGGAGGGTCTCCTGACACAAGGGAAGGGAGTGAGTTCCACGATGCCTGTTCAGATTAAACGTGGTCATGGTATTGTCCATCTGGACCTGCACAACCCGACGCCTGATCAGAGAAGCAAATTTTGTGGGGGTCAGCTGCCTTGCAAGGAGCTCCAAGAGGCTGATGTGAAGAAGAATAATCAGCATTTATATAGCGCTTTTCATACACAGTATCCCAAAGCATTTTACAAGCAATGCTAGACTGGTAGTGAAGTGATTGAATGTGTGGTGGCGGCCATATAGCACATTATCACCCACACACAGCCTGGACAATTGCATGAACCGGTTTATGGGAAGGGGAATGTTGGCCAGGACACCAGGAATGTTCCCTGCTCTTTGCAAAAAGTGTCCTGGGTTCTTTTACTTCCACCTGGACACCCACCAGGACAACACCAGGATGGGCAGAAGGGACCTCAGTTTAGCGTCTCATTCAGGGCGGCACCCAGTACAGCACCCCCAATACTGCACTCCGGGTGGCAAGCGATTTTAGGTGCAAGTCCAATCCTGGTGGGACGAGAACCACATGACCTTCTGGTCCAGAGGCGGATGTGCTACAACTGAGCTCATGTGGTGATGGGGACACCAGGGACCAGAACCCGTGAGTTCTGTGGTCTCCCAAGTGTGCTCCCCACACCACCAGAGATGCATCTGTTGTGAGCGTGACGGTCGGTTCTGGGTGGACAAATGGGATTCCTTCCTCTAGATGTTGACAGACCAGCCACCACTGGATAGCATCCAACGTAGGCGGAGTCGCAAGGAACAGGTGGTCCAGATGACCTAGGTACTGAAACCACTGGTGACCCAGCTCCCACTGCAGGTGGCGCATCCACCAGCATGCCCAAAGGAACATGCTGGTAGTGAATGCCATGTACCCCAGCAGCCTCAGGAAATACCGGTCAGGGTGCAAGTGCCCAACCTGAAATGATCAGACAAAGGGGGTTAGATCCTGAGCCCAGTTTGCCGGGAGACAGGTCATGGTCCACACAAGAGTCTAGTCCTGTCCCAATGAACCTGATCACCTGCGAGGGCATCAGTTTGAACTTGTCCGGGTTGAGCAACAGGTCCAAGTCTCTGCAGGTCTGGAAGACCGGTCATACAGGTAGGGATATACCCTGCCATTACCGCACCACAGGAAGGTTGCCACCACTGCCATGCACTTGGTGAGACACTGGGCATGGGCGAGAGGCCAAAAGGCATGACCTGGATCTCATAGGGAACCCCCTTCTGCATAGAACCATAGGTACTGCCAGTGGGACAGATAGATTGGGATGTGGAAGAACACATCCTGAAGATCCAGGGAGCAGAACCGCATGTCCTGCTCTAGAGGTAGTATAATCTGACTCAGAGAGACTCACTGGAACTAACACTTCTGAAAGAACTGGTTCTGGTCGTGCAGATACAAAATTGAGCACCAGCACCCCCCCCCCCGCCTGTTCTGAAACCAGGAAGTACCTGGACACAAACCTCTGACTTGCCAGGGAATCTGGGACATGGACTACTGGCCCTTTCGCAAAGAGTTGAGCAATGTCTTCCCCGGGGGGAGGGGAGGAGGGGTCCTACGACACCGTGGATTCCTGAGGAGTACTGACTCGGTATGGCAGGAGAGCCTTGAAGCTGAGAGGTAACCCTCTGCCTACCACCACTGGTACCCACTGGTCTGTAGTAATGACAGATCAATATGGCCTGAGGAGGCATGGCTGACCCCACCCCCACCACCAGCAGCTGAGTCAGAGACTGAACAGGCAGGAAGATGACACCCCCAACCTGTCAATAGGCAGCTTTGGAGGGGGCACGGGCTACTGGGGCCAGAGGGGCACCACTTCTCCTACCCCTGCCCCTTTTGGTTCAAGGCCAGTGCACTTGAGCTTCGGGCACCAGGCTTGGTATTGCCTCTGCTGCTGAGGCTGCTGTGGCTCAAAGGACCGGTACTGGAAGGCCTTCTTCATAGGCTTCTGGGCCTTAGGGTCCTTCTGGGACAATTCCACAGAATCCAGGGTGGCACTGGACTTCTCCATGCTGGTGAGATGTCATCACACCTCAAGGCTGAAAAGTTCAGTACCCAAGAAAAGGTCATCAAACAGTTTCTGCTGGGTATCTGCTGTGAAGGTGGAATGCCGCAGCCAGGCCCTGCGATGCATTGTAACAGCTCATGCCATGGTAAAGGCACAAGAATCGCCCATGTCCAAAGCCATCTGGAGCTGGTGTTTAGCCAGCGCTCGACCCTGTTCTTTGACCAACTTCACCTCAAGCCGCCGGCCAGCAGGAAGGTGAGGGAAGACATTATCTAGCACTTCCAACAGGGAGTGACCAAAGCTGGCCATCATCATGGCACAGTTTGCCTGATGGAGATCAAGAGATGAAGCAACATAAACCTCTCAGCCGCGTGGTCAAGCTTTTTAGATTCCCCTTTCGGGGGGGGGGGGCTTGTCCATGTATCAAGGCCATTGGAAATCCAGAAGGCCGAGTCAGAGACCAACCCTTCAGCTGAAGGGTGGTCCGGGAACCCCAAAAGTGACCTGGTAGGAACCACATACTTGCGAATCATACAGGTGGAGCATACCAGGCAGGATGCTGGATGCTGCCAAAGCTCCAGGTCTGGTCCAAAGATGGCGTCAGCCACGCAAAAGGCAACCCCTGGGGATTCGACCCTGTCCAGAATATCAGTGAAGGGGTATTTAGCCCTCTTCTGCACTTGCTCCATGGGCACACTCATGGACTCCAATATGAGGCAGAGCAGAGCCCCGAATGACAGTGGCCCATTCTCGGTGGTCATATCATCGACCAGGCCAAGGTCAAAAGTGTGGATCAAGGGTAGAGGAGGGAAGGTGTAGCATGGATGACCCCTCAGGGTCATCCAAGGACTCCTTGAAAATGGCCCTTGACCATATGCCACTGTGAATCACCCGAGTGCCCGAGGACTGGGCAATCTCCACTGAAAGCTGACCCGGCAAACCAGCCGCAGCACTGGAGTCCTTACAGAAGCTCCCACCACGGGCTATGGTGGTGGCGGCTCCAGCCTCAGGGGTGGAGAAGCAGATGCTGGAGACATCTGCCATGGACAAACCAGCATGGGCATAACTGGCGGCTGCCAGATCACCAAGGGTCCAGTGGGTGGAGCCCTACCCCACACTGCAATGGTCCACTGCTGCCAGAGGAGCTCCTCCTTGCACCACTGCATCTTGTTGTGATCCCTCACCTTGCTAGAGGACAAGAAGGTCAAAGAGCATTGATGGTGGTGCCTCCTGGTCGAACAGGATAGCGAGCACGAGTGGCGTCTCGATCTTGACCATCGACCCAGGATCAAACATCCAGAAGAAGCCTCCAAAGGATCATGATGGACCATGTGCCGAGCTAGGTTCAACAGCGTCGACTTCAGAGGCATGACCACCAGTGAAGACTGGCCCTGGGGTGATCCGGTAGGAGACACCAACCGAGCCATATCCTCCTAAGTGAGGACCAGGAGCACCAGGGTCTGGGAAACTGACTCCTTGTCGAGCTCCTCCAACAGCCAGTCGACAGGTTCAAGAAAAATCTTGACAGCCTGCTGGACCAGTCAGGGATGACAAGCCTGATGGGGGTACCAAGGAGCTCCTGACCATACCCTGGACCAAAGGCTGCTCAACTACAGTTGGGCACACGGAAGGACCATGATCTCTCCCAGTCCCATGACCTATGCCGGCAGCACTTATTCTTTTTGTCCCTGTGAAACAGACTCTCCTCAAAGGTCTAGATGCCAAGACACATTTCACTGAAATCCTCCATGAAGGACCCTCCAATGCTGGCCCAAACCAGGAGCAGCGGCAAGACAGATGAATTAATCACGGCAATAGCCATTTCCTCCTCAAGAGCTGTAAGCTGAGAAGCATATCCAGCAGCCGCCAAGGTACTTATATAACTAAGTTTCTTTCTTATGGTCCCATTCCGAAAGTCGACCGAAAACAAATCTGCCCAGTTGATCTTTCAGTGACACTGTAAGCATCGCTTGAAAAAGACCACAACTCTCTACATTGTGCTGTGCTCCTGGACACTACAGGCAGGACACATAGGGGATATTTTCTGTCGTCACTGCACAAAGAATTTAAAACTGCAAGGGAGCTTCCTCTCTTTCATGCTGAGAACTGTGTTGAAGGCAGAGCCTAAACGAGCAGAAGACAGAGTAAATCGTTATTAGAAGAACAAAGTATTGCAAAATGCGCTAACTATGTGGAGAATTCTCAAAGTCTGCAGAGCTGTGAATGAGGAGACCTGTCCCTTCCAGAAGAAAGATATGTCATGGGGGTGGAGCTGGAGGATGCACCGCCAAAGTGGTGGGAGGAGCTTAGCTTGAAGACATCCGATGAATCAGCCTGTTCCAGTGGAAATGCCATAGTGTGGATAGTGAAATGTATCCACGCCTTTGGAAATCTCTATTTTCAGGAACAAGCTGGTTACAAACATCAGTCGAAATTATTTAATTCCCTTACAGACATTATTACATAATGCTGAGGATAACAATAAAATAAAAACGTGACAAGAGTAACACAGTCTTACAGAGCAGGTAAAGTGCCTTAACAGCCCAGGTAAAGCAAACATAAGTACACTGCAAGACACAATGCATTTATACTCATATGACCATGTATGTGCAATATTATCTTGGAACATCTGTGGAATATTATCTATGTATTTACCTCTGGCTCACCCCTGAAAAAGGGGCACCATGTCTCAGTGGGGCCTCCCTGTTAACAAAATTCAAATACATACAAACATTTTAAATTTAAATGTTATTTTTTAAAAACAGAAATCTTCAACATGATTTAATAATATGTATATATGTACAGTTCCGTGTCTCTTATTAATATAAGAGTTTCTTCCCAAGTCCTCTGTGGGCCATAACTGCTCAGCTTCACTTCGCAGTTCTCCCATCCAAATAACTCAAACATGCACTCATAACCATGAGAGACAGAGTGACTGTACATGTAAACACATGAGAGACAGAGTGACTGTACATGTAAACACATGAGAGCCTTCTTGGGTTCTTTGCTCTAGAGAACTATGATGAAGCTGTGCAGATCTACTACACAAAGGACTCTAGAAAGCACTTGTAGAACCTCATGAAATGCAAATTGTACATGTTGCTGACAATCACTAAGGAAGAAAGGGATCTGGGGGTTACCAGTTCAGATGACCTAAAAGTGTCTAAGCAGCGTACAAAGGCAGCAGGGAGGGCCACTGGCATGTTGGGGTGCATAGGCAGAGGTATCACTAGTAGAAGTAGGGATGTGGTGATACCATTGTATACAACGCTAGTGAGGCCTCACTTAGAGTACTGTGTACAGTTCTGGAGGCCACATCTTTGAAAGGACATTGACAGGGTGGAGGTGGTCCAGAGAAAGGTGACAAAGATGGTACAGGGCTTGCACCAGAAAACATATGAGGAGAGACAGGGGACCTCCCTCAACATGTACTCACTGGAGGACAGGAGAGATCGGGGTGACATGATAGAAACTTTCATGTACCTTAAAGGCATAAACAAGGTACAGGGGGGCAACATATTCCAATATAGGAAAAGTACAAGAACGAGGGGGCACAATATGACATTGGAAGGTGGCAGGTTAAGGGAAAATGTGAGAAAGTTTTTTTTTCACAGAGAGGGTGCTGGACACATGGAATAGTCTGCCACAAGAGGTGGTGGCAGCAAGCACAGTGGAGGGATTTAAACATGCATGGGACAGACTTAAGGGAATCCTAGAAGCAGGGAGGAGAGGAGAAAGCTGTAGACCTAGAGGCCACAAACAAGGGGAGGGCTTACGGGCAGACTAGCTGGGCCTGGTGGTCCTTGTCTGCTAATAATTTTTATGTTTCTATATAAACATATTAAAAATCATGTTAAAATGCCTGCTCTTAAAAACAGAACTTGAATTTAAAATCAAATGTTATACTCCATAGAAAAGAGAAACCCCTGGTGGAAATGAACTATGCCATCTTAACTTGAAACTTCAGAATTTCAGAACTGTCCATATGACAGTGGAATGTTATTTTTTATTCATTTATTTACTATACTTTTTCCTCGCTACTGACTGCCCGGTGCCTCAGCCCGGTCACGGACCCTACAACTCCCACTCTCACACTGGCCTCGACTCCCTGATACCCCCTGGCTTGCCCCCCAGGGCGGGGTTGCGGCACCAGCCCTAAGTGCCACATCCAATGGGAAAGGTCAGGGAGCTGGCCTGAGAGCTAATTGAAGCTGAGGGTGGGCTTCATCAAGGGTGGCTAGCTGCGCATTTTCTAAACTGCTCCGGGGGCCGGGACGTGCAGTGACATCCAGCGTCCACCCTGCCCCTCTTGCGTGCTGCCACCAGTCGTCTGTGGTTCCCCCAGTCTCCGCCAGGGGTCCCTCGGGTGCCAGCTGCTCACCCCTCCCTCCCTCCATCCCCACTGAGAAGGAGAGCAGTCCATGGGACGCTCGATCCTTCTCCCCTGGCCGGCCCTCCAACTCCCCGAGTCTGTTCCTGAACTCGGGTCACCGGCGTCACAAGTGGAAATCCAACTGCTGCGCCGGCGGGCCAGCTGATGGTGGAATGTTTACTAAAAGTAAAGAATCCTGACTGGCTTAAAATGTCATGATTAATAATAATTTGAATGTGCTCAGAACAGAAGGACATGTTGCCTGTATTAATGTATCCACAAAATTTGTAACTCGAAGATGCAGATAAGTTACACAAAATGTTGAATGCCAAAAGAATTGCAAAGTATTCCTTTTTTTTTTCTTCTTCCTTCCCATCTTTCCGTTAAAGGAGTTTTCCCTTCCTGTACACTGACAATAGGGGGCCACAATGGCTTCTCCCACCCTCCATGAGAAAGCAAGCCTCCACAGCTGACAAAATACAGAATAATGTACTGGCAAAAACATACAAGGTTGTGTTTCCAGCAAAGGGTTCTGATTACATCACTGGGTCCTCAACAGCAAAGCTTGAGGGTCCCTAATGTCATCAGAAAACGGAAACACAACCGAGCTGTGCAGGGTTGTCCATGTGTTATTTTGTACAGTACATGGTTTGAGACATAAAATAAAAAAAAATGCTGTTTTTATCCTTCCCAACAAATCTATGGTTTCATTTCGTATTTTTGGGTACCCAAATGGCAGGTTTACCATGCCCTCTCTTTCCAGCACCCAACAGCCAGCTTCTGGATGGGATTCAGATATGAACCTGGTTCTCCCAGGTGGAAGCTGGATGCACTCCTGCTCTACTGCTATGCCGACCCTACCTGTTCTTCAAGTGCTGGAAGCTTGTCACCTGGCGTCTCCTTACCATGAACAAACAACACAGACTGTGCATTCACCATGAGGAACAAAATACAAATATATTTCACAATACAGACTCCAAAGAGAGCGAATAGCCTCAGCGCTTTCGAGGCTGCACTGCCTCATCAGGGGGCCTCCTTACCATGCAAGGGTTGACTGTGAGTGCGCTCTTGATGAACTGAAACTGCAGAATGTCGTGCTGCTGCATCACCTCTCCCTTATCATGTTCGCTTCCACGCTGCTGCAAACCATGGTTACCAATCACCCACAGGTGATAACCTTCTGCACCCCAGCTCTGTGTTTAAACAAAAAGAGGAGGAAGTAAAACAACTGTTCCTTCATTGAGGAGACCCATCAAGAAATCAACATACTTGTATACTGCATACTTTAAATCTCATTTACACAAATACACACACATGCATGGCACACACTTCTACTTGGGCATTAAGACACGAGATGGGGTTGGGTTCGTCAGCTGAAACAACATGGGGTTGGGTTCCAGTCAGCTGACACAATATGGGGGTTGGGTTACAATCAAATGACATGACATGGCTGGCCCAGTGGCGCTGAGGGTTGAGGTGCTGGACGACACACCTCGTGCTATGCCGGTGACCTGGGTTTGGGAATGACCTTGGGTTGTTGGGTTGCCGGTGTGGGGGGGGAAGGCGGAGCAGGACTGAGCATGCTGATGGGCAGCTCTCCTCTCCCAAGGGTGGTGAGGGTGGGTTGGTGACCCCCTCCCGTAGTTCCGCTCCCACTGGGTGGAGATCCGGTGAGTAGCATAGGCAGAGAGGGGGTGGCAAACAGCTACAGGAGGTGGAAGGGGCTGAGCTGGTGCCACAGGGTGCGTAGCGTGCCTCCACACACCAGCATGTCTGTGTGCCGGGGCCTCGTTGGGGGGTGGGAAAACCTGTATAAACACTTGTGTCCCCATAGCCAGTTGGGGGAGGGTGACGGGGACCAAATAGCTTGATTAAAAAAAAAAAATGACATGAGGTTGGGTTATAGTCAGCTGACTCAATATGGGGGTTGGGTTACAGTCAGCTAGCATGACAGGGCTGGGTTACAGTCAAATGACACAGCATGGGGTTGGGTTACAGTCAGTTGGCATGACATGGGGTTGGGTTACAGTCAAATGACAACATGAGGTTGAGTTACAGTTGGTTGACAACATGGGGTTGGGTTACAGTCAGCTAGCACAACATGGAGTGGGGTTATAGTCAGCTAGCATGACACAGGGCTGGGTTACAGTCAAATGACAACATGGGGTTGGGTTACAGTCAGTTGGCATGACGGGGTGGGGTTACAGTAAGTTGGCATGATATGGTGTGCGGTTACAGTCAGTTGGCATGACACGGGGTTGGGTTGCAGTCAGCTGGCACAACATGGGTTGGGTTGTAGTCAGTTGCTATGACATGGGGTAAGGCTGCAGTCAGCTGGCACGACATGGTGTTGGGTTACTGTCAAACTGCACAACATAGGGTTGGGTTGCAGTCAGTTGGCAAAATATGGGGTTGTGTTGCAGTCAGTTGGCACAAGGGGTTGGGTTGCAGTCAGGTGGCACAACAAGGGGTCAGGTTGCAGTCAGTTGGCCTGATATGGGATCGGGTTGCAGTCAGTTGGCATGACATGGAGTCTGACTGCAGCCAGTCGGCATGACATGGGGTCAGTTACAGTTAGCTGGTACAACATGGGGTCAGGTCACAGTCAGTTGATTTGATATGATATGGGGTCAGGTCGCAGTAGGTTGGCACAACATATAGTTGGAATGCAGTCAGTCGGCAGGACATGAGGTCGGGTTGCATTCAGTTGGCACAATAGGGGGCTGGGTTGCAGTTAGTTGGTATGACATAGGGTCAGGTTGTAGTTAGTTGTCACAACATGGGGTTGAGTCGCAGTCAGTTGGTATGACATGGGGTCAGGTCACAGTCAGTCTGCACAACATGGAGTCAGATTGCAGTCAGTCAGCATGACATGGGGTCAGGTTACAGTCAGCTAGCACGACATGGGGTCGGGTCATAGTCAGTTGGAACGACATGGGGTCTGGTCGCAGTAATTCAGCACAACATAAAGTCAGACTGCAGTCAATTGGCACAAGGGGGTTAGGTTGCAGGCAGCTGACATAACATGGGCTGGGCTGCAGTTAGCTGGCATGACATGGGGTTGGGTTGCAGTCAGACATGGGGTTGGGTTGCAGTCAGTTAGTTGGTATGACATGGGGTTGGGCTGCAGTCAGTTGGCACGACATGGGGTCGGGTTACAGTGAGACATGGAGTTGGGTTACAGTTAGTTGGCCCGACGTGGGGTTGGGTTACTGTCAGCTGGGCCAACATGGGGTTGGGTTACAAGCAGTTGGCACAACATGGGGTTGGGTTACAGTTAGCTGGAAAAACATGGGGTTCGGTTACTGTCAGTTGGCATCAGATGGGGTTGGGTTACAGTCAGTTGGCATCAGATGGGGTTGGGTTACAGTCAGTTGGCATGACATGGGGTTGAGTTACAGTCAGTTGGCATGGGGTTGGGTTACTGTCAGTTGGCCCGACATGCGGTTGGGTTACAGTTAGTTGGTCCGACATGGGGTTGGTTCAGTCAATTGGCACAACATGAGGTTGGGTTACTGCCAGTTGGCCTGACATGGGGTCGGGTTACTGTCAGTTGGCACAACATGGGGTTGGGTTACAACCAGTTGGCACAGCATGGGGTTGGGTTGCAGTCAATTGGCATGACATGGGGTTGGGTTACTGCCAGTTGGCATGACATGGGGTTGGGTTACTGTCAGTTGGCACAACATGGGGTTGGGTGACAGTTAATTGGCCTGACATGGGGTTGGGTTACAGTCAGTTGACACAACATGGGGTTGGGTTACAACCAGTTGGCACAGCATGGGGTTGGGTTGCAGTCAGTTGGCATGACATGGGGTTGGGTTACATTCAGTTGGCATGACACAGGGTTTGGTTACAGTCAGCTCATCTAACCCTAGGGGGATCATGAGACAGGTAAAACCCCTAGAGTTAGAGTATCAAAGGTAATCCAACCCCTGGAGTGCCTTAATGCTATTATAAAATATACTTTCTAGTTTAAATTCTAATTGTTTGATTTTTCATGAACAGTGTCAATGGCTCAGAAGGTTGCACACTCGCCTCTGAGGCCAGAGGACCAGAGATTGTGGGTTCTAGCCCCACAACAGGAACTTGGGAGTAAAATCCCAATATTGACACTGTAGTGCAGCACAGGGGAGCACTATATGCCTTTCGGATGGGATGGTAAACCAAAGTCTCATCTGCCTGTTCTGGAGGTTTCTCAGATGGATGTTAAAGATCTCCTGGCACTTTTTGAATATAGTAGGGCAATTTTTACTGAAGTAGAAACAATACAAAATAAAGCATCAGAATATCACAATACAGTCAGAAATTCACAATTATCTATCAAAAAGAAATAAAACACAGAAAACAAAATAAAAATAAAAATTCCAAAAAAAGAACAAATAAAGTCTGTGAACAAGACTTCTGAATCATAAAAGAGTAAGGGAATTTTGCCAGTGTTCTGGCCAAATTTCACCCATTCACTAAAAAGAAATACCAACAGTTTGTTGATTTAATATGCCAGTTACCATCTGTATCTTCCCCTCCCTCTGGGACAAGGCTGAAAATAGGCAGAACTGCCCAGCCCTCCTGCCCTGTTCAAAATAACTCTACATAAATAAAATGATAGTTTGCCAATGCCAATTTTATTCATACAGCACCCAATCCCAAAGGTTCTGAGCGCCTTACAATAAAACAATTATTCACGCTGGTGACCCGGTTTCAGGAACGGACTCGGGATGACGGGGGCTGGCAGGGGAAGGAGGGGACTGAGCGTCCGTAGGACTGCTCTCCTCTCCTGGGGTGGGTACAGGGACAGCGTCGCGCTGCAGTGGCCTCCAGTGGAGACCGGGAGCACTGTAGATGCAAAATAGGAGAGAATGAAACTAGAAAAGCAGAAATACCTGCTCCACGTTCAGCTGGATGATGGCTGCCTGGCTGTCCGAGGCTATCAATGTCCTGCAGAGCCATAAATCTCAGCAGTACCCCGGGGCCAAGCATTGTGCTGGTCTGCCTCCATTCAGCCAGTGCCTTCCCCCTCAGAGGAGGGGGGACCCACCCCGAAAAGGGTTACATTGGGGTTACCCTGGGGTTGGTTGCTATGTGAGACAGTGGCTCGGGGAGCGAGATGGGTCGGATTCAGCCTTGGCACAAAGCCAGAAGGAGTGGCTGGGGTGGAGCATGTAGGGGGATAAAGAGATAAAGCAAAAAATAAATAAATTACTAAGATCTAATACAAATTATAAAGCCAGGCTAAAACATAAAATAACGAGTTTCCAACGCTGTTTTAAAAGCTGCCAGTGAGGGAGCTCCTCTCATTTCATGGGAAAAGGTGTTCCAAAGGATAGGAGCTGCCATGTAATGCCCTATCCCCCCAATGATTTCAATTGACCATGGAACATAGAAGAGGTCTGCCTCCACTGACCGAGGGCATGAGCAGGAATGTATGGAATGAGGAGCTCTTTCAGATAAGCCGGACCCAGAAAATGCACGGCCTTGTATGTTAACAAGCAAACCTTGAAACTGATGCGCCACCTGACCAGAAGCCAGTGAAGAGTGCATAGAACCAGTGTAATATGCTCGGAAGATGTCCCTGCAATCAACCAGGCTGACACATTCTGAACCAGCTACAGGTGGCACATCAGTTTTACGGACAGCCCCAAGTAAAGAGCACTGCAACAGTTCAGCCTAGATGAGACAAAGGCTTGCAGTAGTGTTGCGAGGTCAACCTGCTCAAGATAGGGCTAATCAGAACAATGTTACGGAGATGGTAATAGCCACTACGGACAACAACAGACACCTGGAATTCCAAGGTCAGATTGGAGTCCACAGTGACCCCCAGATTCTTACCCCTATCTATTGTGCAGACGGACTCTCCCCCCAGAGACAGAAGAAAGGTGCTCCCAGGAATCACGAAGAACCAAGTCGACACGGCTCCATCAATAGCACCTCCATCTTAAATGGGTTCAGCCTGAGGAATGCGCAGTCATTTATCTGTTAATTTTTGTAGTATATGGATTCAAGTTGTTTTTGTTTCCAACAGAGCATAGTAACATAGTAGTTGAAGGCAGATAAGGACCACTAAGCCCACCTAGTCTGCCCGTATTCCCTGCCTGCATCAGCAGCTGTTGACCCTACTTGGTCACTGGTTTTTGCCTATCTTCCCCACATCTAGGGTTCCCTTATATCTATCCCATGCATGTCTGAATCCCCCCACTGTGTTAGCACCCACCACTTTCTGGGATAGGCTAGTCCAAACATCCACCACCCTTTCTGTGAAGAAAACTTCCTCACATTTTCCCCATATCCTGCCCCTCTCCAATCTCGAGAATGCCAGTGCCGATGTGGGCTGTTCGACTCAGGGCTTTCGGGATCGAGACCTCGACCATCGAGGGGATGCCTTCGGTGGGTCTTGGAGGGAGTCAGTGAAAGCCAAGGATCTTCCTGAATTACCAGATCCCGAGGGGGTGTGGACCAGATCAGCAGCCTGGTCCAACCCACCCTGACAGGCGACAGGCAGGACCGGAGTCCTGGAGAGGGAGGTATCGGCCTCATGTGGCAACAACGCATCAACCGGGTCGAGGGAAATCTCGACAGGTTGATCGACAAGCATCTTGACCAACTGGCTCGATGGGGAGACCGTGACGCTAGCAGCCTGGGCTGAAGGATCAACCGTAGTTGAAACCTCAAGAGAAGCATGGGAATCCAAGACCCAAGAGCACTTGCCATCCCATGATCGACAGCGAGACTTCTTTTTAGTCTCCTTCTTCGAAGATTTGGATTTTGTGCCCTTAGAGGGGCCCTGCCCAAAAGCAGGAAGAGACTGGCACAAATTGCGAAATGCCCCTGTGAAGGTGGCACCAAAAGAAAGCAGAAAAAAGGCTAAAGTCGAAGAGGCATACTCCATGGCCTGAGCTGCAGCTTCTTCAAAAGCCACGAGTTGATCAGCAGACCCCGGTGGACAAGGTTCAGGCGGTTGAAATTCTGTGTCTGGATTTCAGCAAGGCTTTCAACTCTGTGCTCCATAAGAGGTTGATCAGGAAGTTGGAGGACCTAGCGGCAAGGAGCAAATTAACCAGTGGGTGGCAAACTGGCTCAGTGGTGGAAACCAGAGGGTGTGTGGGGGGTCATCTCTCAGGAACAAGGGAAGCTAGAAGTGGTGTCCCACAGGTGTTGGTGCTTGGCCCAGTTCTGTTCAATGTGCTTATTAATAACACTGGGGATGGCATTAAAGACACAATTTGCCTGTTTGTGGACACCAAACTCTGTGGGAGGGTGGACAGATGAAGGGCTGCAGGGCCTGAAGGAGGACCTAGCAATGCAGAGAGGTAGGCAAGTATCTAGTAGCTGGGTTGCAATATGAAGAAGTGCAAGGTCATGCACACAGGCAGGAAGGAAGAACCCAAGGGCAGAGTACACATGGGGGGGGGGTTCACGGTTACTGAATCAAAGGAGGAAAAGGACTTGGGGATAAACCTCACTAGTAACCTTAAACAGGCTATGTAGTGTAGGAAGGCAGAGACCAAGGAAAGCAAAATGCTAGGCTGTATTGATACAGGGTTCATAAGCAGGAAAGAGGAGGTTATACTGCCGCTGTACAGACCCTTAGTATGACCAGACCTGGAGTACAGCATGCAATACTAAAGTCCCTACCTGAAAAGGTTCCATGTGATATGAGCGAACGCAAAATAGCAATCACCATATCAGCGAGTGCACATCGCCGAAAACAACAACAACGATATGCACTACAGTGGGACCATACATAGCGAAGGTCCAGAACACACTCCACAGGCAGGCACAATGAATTTACACTCTGTTTTATGTGGGGGGCTTTGCCCCCACGCCCCCTCCTTAATAATTGTAATCAACTCCGAGGGGGAGCCTGACACTGGAGTACAGGGAATCTTCGGGAGGGGGGCTATTTTGGGGGGGAAGGCGGGAAGCAACCTGCGAACGGGGACCACCAGGAGGGCAGGGAAACGGGGTGTGGAAAATACAAAAAAACATAAGTGCAAACACAAAAAAGAACAAAAAACTCAGAGCTCCAACACTAGAGGCATACACTGCCTCCACTAGACCAACCGGCCAGCTGGGAACTGTCATGCCAAACTACCTGCTAAATCCTTAGTCATCTGAGATCCCTCCTACCATCGCTCTCTCTGTCTTTTGCTATTGTTGTCCTGATTTCCTTGCTGTTCTCACTGTCACTGTGGTTCCCCACTCGATTCACGGGCACTCAAATTGAGTCACTCATATCACTGGATACCACCTGAAAAAGGGTATTAGCTAGCTTGAGGCAGTTCAGAGGAGGACAACAAAGAAGGTTCAGGGATAGCAGGGCATATGAGGACATGCCGAGAGAACTCGTCATGTACTCACTCGAGGAGAGAAGGGAGAGAGGGGATGATTGAAACCTTCAAGTACCTGAAAGGTATAAGCAAATTGGATATCAGGGAACGTCTTTGTCTCAGTGCAAATAAGACCACAAGGTGTGTGTGTGTGTGTGGGGAGAGTACACTGCTACAAGCTTCAAGGGAAGTTACAAAGTGGGTGGTGTGGGGAGGGGTTCAAAAAGGGTGAGACAGAGTGAAGGAGAGGGTTAGGGTTGAAGAAGGGTGGGGCCCACTGTGATCTCTGGAACAGGGGCACTGCCGTTGAGCAGACTTGATACACCATGGGACCTTCTTCTGCAGGTTATTTCACATATGTATGCAATAAATAAATCAGGATGGGTAAGTCTTGTGTGTGTGTGTGTCTGTGTTGGGGGGGGGAGATATACACATCTCAGATGTTAACAAGCTTGTAAAGCCATTATGATCTATCTTGTTAGACTCCTTGATGGGTATAGTTCCTCATACAGCAAACTTACCCATCATTTATTCTCGCTCTCCATTGCCAAAAACGGTGTTTATCCACCAGTTAAGGCTCAACTTAACATCACAAAAGTACAGGTTGCCAACCCTAATGCCCACCTGTTCCACAAGGCCTGCATGGTGAAGAATATCTGGTAGTTACATGTGGTGAGACATACTTCTCTGCCGCCAAAGCATATATGTGCATATGAGGTACTGGCTTGCAGCTGTTCCTTGTGCTTCAGATAGGAGGCTAGAGAGTGGGGGGGGTGAGCACTAGGGATGTCAACCCCGAGGAACACCACACCACCGATTCGTCAAGACTCTAGAGACTCCAAACCCTAATGTTTCTAATTTCCTTACATTGTCTGCTTTGCGTTCTGCAACCCTAATCTGTGCATTAATGTAGTTTTTTTTTTTTTTTGCAATGAATAAGGGATATGAAGGGGGAGCTGTGTGATACCTGATTTATGTATATTCGTGCTGTTTAACCTCCAATAACCTCATGAGTGGTGTAAGCCACAAGTCAGCTGGCTGAGGTCAAACAGCACAAGTATAGATAAATCTGGTATCACACAAGCTCCCCCTGCACATTCCATTTCTGCAATACACTAAGACCTTGTGTGATAGCTTATTTTTTTTTAAATGTTTGCAGTTTTTGGTTTGTTTTTTTTTCATTCTTGTAAAGTCTTGGGGAATTTTTGGTGAAACTGTTGCTTTCCGACACTTTTACGGCCTGGTTGCTATGGCCGTTTCTAAGGATCCGGCATTTGGATGTTATGCTTGTCATCACTGCATCCCTGCTGACTGATGGAGTGAGTGGGTTTTGAAAAAATCTTACTCAAGGATGGCAGCCCCTTAACAACCCATACCTCAATAAATTGACGAAAGCAGGAGACGATCGAAATGAACGTTGTGCTTTAAAGAGTGGATGAGTGGGTGTCTTCTTGCTGGTGTCCAGGATATGTCTTCTTGCTGTCTGGGATGTTCATGCGTACGTGGGCGGCTGGTGAATTTGAGGAGAGCAAAGGACAAGCTGTGCAGGTGAAAGCCAAGGAGACTGCTGGAGTGTTTTACAGTGGTTGGCAAAAGGCAGACTTCAGAAGGAAAACTAATGGTAAAAAAAACTTCCGATGTGCAAGTACAGATCTCTGTGAGATTGAAGTTTCAATGCTCAGCAGGCAGGTGGTGGTAGTCTGGCATGCAGGAGGCGAGGGTGGTAAACCAGTGTCATATCAAAATGTTACAAGTAAAATAAAATGCAACTGTGCAGGCTTTGTTTAGGAGACAGAAAATGTGAAGTGGGGAAGCTTGCAACCTAGAATGCTTTTACTTTTTTCTTTTTTTGATACGGAATGTGAGTTTGTGTTGTAGGGGAGCAGTACAAAATGAGAGACTGTAGCGTGAGAGGCACAGAATGAACTGTAATGTAGGAAGGTAGTGCTAGTGGTCCAGTGGGTGGGAGGGGGGAAGGGTTAAAGGATGATGAGTTTACTATATGTATAAATTTCATTTATACATATAGTAGCGCAGATAAGATTTATACAATGGTTTCTTTGTCCATGCCTATTGCATAAACACATATCTAGATCTACACACACACACCCCCTACAGTGGTGCCAGCCAGAATGTGACAAAGCAGTGCTGCAGTATATCACAAAATGCTGCAGTATGCTGCAGAGAACAGTGTAATTCAGCGGCAATTAATCCCTTTTGTTATGCAGTATTTTGTGACATGTCACTTAAGTTACTGAAGTACATCACGGTTGGTTCGGCTGCATATAACTATTTATAAAATGACTAGAACATTTCCTGTTTTCTGATTGGATAAGAGCCACACTTTGGTGTGCTTTTATCCAGCCATGAACTTGCAACCAGTCCGAGTTAGGCTGTCAAGGACGCTGAACAGCCAGAGAGATCCATATCTGCCAACCAGATAAAAAAAGAAATTCTGACCTGAAGCCTCATTGTCATTCACCTGCACCCCCAGCAGCCGAGCAGCTCCCCCCCCACAGACACACACACACACTATCTGTCAAAGAACGAAAGTAGACAGCAAATTGCCTACATCCCCCCCTTTTTTTTTAAACTAAAATCTGACCTGTGCTGCTGTGGTAAAAGCCGACTGCAATCAACTACCCAAAGAGTGTGTTGCAGCTTTCAAGCCAGCTCCTCTGTTACCGATCCAGCGAATGTGGCAGCAGCTTCCAAATAAAAACTCAGACCCGGTCCTCCACCACTACTTTTATGTATACTTTATAAAATGGAAAAAAATCCATTATGTGAGCAGCCTGAAGTTGCAACCATGATCTGGTAAGTGCCATGGGAAAAGCGCTAAGTACGACAGCTGCAGTGGGACATGCTCGCTCTCAGTAAAACCAAACTCTTGGTCTCAGGCAAATGGCTGCTGTGAGCATTTCTAGATCCCAAAGACAGCCCAAAACAAAATGAGTAGTGGTGGTGGTGTCTAATTCTAGTAAAAGCACCATTAATAGGCAAATTACCTAAGCAATACATAGAGGAACCCTCTACTGCCAATGCAACACTTGTCAAAGTAGTTTAACAGGAGGACTATTTTTTACTAATTAAGCTACTGAAATCTCCTTTTTTAAATATTTTTGCCTTTTTTTTGGGGGGGCACCTTCCCTGTGCATCCCTGATCAGCCTCTCCGAGTCACCTAAGTGCACCCCACAGTCTCTTCCCCCGCTGCCAACCACCGCCCCATACTGCAGCACCTCGGGGAACCTGACATATCCCTTTGTCAGATGAGTCCCCCCTCTTCCAGGAAGAAAACGCTGGTAAGTGCATCTAATTGACCTGGGTGCTGCTGGGGTCAGTCTGGGCTATCCGGGGCTTCGTGACGGCGGGGGACTGGCAACTGTCATCCGGGCGATCAAAGGGCATTTTCCCTGGTTTTCTTTGGAAGCGTGACGTGCCGCATGACATCAAGGTGAAAGCTGACATCCATCACACTCCCTCCCGCAGCAATGCCCGACGTTCTGCCATGCCCCCGGCCTCTGCCAGGGGGTGGCAAACACTGGGCCATGTTCCCCCTTTCCCTCCCAGGAGAAGGTGAGCAGTCG
Source organism: Neoceratodus forsteri (assembly GCA_016271365.2). Taxonomy (NCBI): domain Eukaryota; kingdom Metazoa; phylum Chordata; order Ceratodontiformes; family Ceratodontidae; genus Neoceratodus; species Neoceratodus forsteri. Next base: position 817,191,801 of record CM057453.1, on the reverse strand, counting down.
TGGGACGCTGAAGCCATCTCCCCCGGCCGGTCCTCCGACACCTAGGTCCGTTCCTGAACCTGGGTAGTCTGCGTCACAGGCAGAAATTCAACCACTGCGCCGGCAAGCCAGCCTTTTTTTTTCCTTTTCTACACATACAGTATTTACTTGGGCACCCATTTTATAAGCGGAATAAGACACTCCGAGATGTGGTTTATGGCCTGAAAAGAGCACTTCCCAGGTGCTAAGGGCACATTACACACCTGGGGCATGCTCTTTTCAGCCCAAGAACCACACCTCATTGTGTCTTACTCTTTACATATACAGTATATAGTTAAGATTGAGAAGGCTTTTCTATGCTAAACCCCAATTTATGCACCATAATACTGCAGCTGTCCTTGGATGGAATAACCTGAAGTTTGGCATGCACATTCTTGGGCCAGGATCTCAGGATCCTAAAAATGTAGTGGCAGTGGTTTGGCCATTTTAAAGTTCTAGAAGGTTAAAAATGTGAAAGAATACAACTTTTTTTTTTGCTCACCAATAGTCCGCTACAGGCCCAGGGCAATGTGTGAGAAGGTGCAGCTTCCATAAGCAAAGTACACTACATGTCCAGGCCATTGTGTGTGATGATGCAGTTGCTTTGTGACTAGCCTTCAGGACCATCTGTAAAGACGCTACAGGCCTGGGACGAAGTCCATGATGGAGCAACTGCTTTTTATGTCTCACAACACGCAAGTGTAGTGTTTGCCATGGGGTGTAACTGTGGTACGATTTAAAAAGAAAAGTTACTTGCCGTAACACTCGAGCTTCAAAAATATCTTCCCTATAGAGAAACACTATTTGGTCTTAGAGCCAGAGGAGACAGACCCTGTGGGAACCATTACTCTTGGGGCTGGCAACACTGACGCATGGTATCGTCCACATGCCTGCAAAGTTTATAGTGGCACCAGCCTCTTCCACCTCAGTACCTTTTTAACTGAAGAGGAACAGCTAACCATTTATCTGGCAGCTAGGAATGAATAAAGAACTAGATATATAGATAGACAGACAGACATATAGATGATAGATGGATAAAATCTTTATTTTTATGCAGGAATAAACATGTCATGGGGGGGGGGAATCCCTGTTTACAAGACAGTCTTGTGTATGTTATAGAGCAGTTACTATACAAATATAAAATACATTACAAAGTATTTCATAGTTCACATCACATCATGTTACATCACGTCATATTTAACCGAATACTAGCGGCATAAGATAATCCACTGGTCCCTGTAAGAAGAGAAAATTACAACAAGTGTCTTCACAGCTTGTTCCTATTCAAGGAGGGGGAAGACAATATCAATGAGACTAAAGCGAGTCTGGGGGATGCAGGGTGGGTGAGTGCTACTCTATGAAGACAATATTCTTGAAGACCTAGAGTTACGGTAAGTAACTTTTCAGATTTCTAAGAATCAATCTTTTCCATGGTGTATAATGACCACATTTTGGTTTTGACTAGCAAGCTTTAGAGAGAGTTCCCGGAATAGGAAGGCTGGAGACCTAGGACTCACATGAAGAACTGGCCTTCTGATATAGTCAATCCAAAACTTGGAGTGGATATCTAGGGTGTAGTGTTTCATGAAGCTGTGCACACAACTCTGCGTAGCAGTCCTATATAGTTCTGACAAAGGGACAGAAGAGAGGGAGCCCACTGAGGTAGCCATTACTTAGGTGGAATAAGCCCTGCTGCTCTGCAAACGGGTAACAATGGTTAATGCAAATGACAAAAACAGGATGCAACCACACATGGATGCAGACCAGAAATGGGTCCTTAAAAAAGGAAGGGCTGGCAGAGGCTACAGAGTCTTACACTAGGAGGAAAAGTAAGAAGGAAAGGGCAAAGAAACCCAGTTGGCTGACACAGGAGGTCATGGAAGGTGTGAGGGCCAAGAAGGTAGTGTTTCGAAAGTACAGGAAATCAGGGAGGGAGAAAGATAAGGATATGTATATGGAGAAGTCCAGGGAGGTAACCAGACTGGTCAGGGTGGCAAAGGCATCCAAGGAGCTGAGGCTAGCGCAGGGCATCAAAAGTGGAGAAAAAGACTTCTTCCATTACATTGGCGAAAGAAAGGGGAACAAGGATCAGCTGGTGAGGATTAAGAAGGATGGGGGTGGGTGGAGAAAGGGGCAGAACAGGCAGAGGCACTGAAAAACTGGTTACTCACCTGTAACAGTAGTTCTAGGAGTAGTATATGTTGTTCATCCACACTTATTGGCAGTGTCCCGTTCCCTTTAAATTAGTCAGAAAGTCTTCAAGTTGGCTCCTCTCACCCACCCGGGTGGTATAACCCTCAGCTCCACCCCATGACGCCAAATCTCAGCCCTCTGGAAGCTAGGTTTGTGCGTCCGCAGCCAGGGAGGTCAGGTGGGTCCGTGTGGATGAACAACATGTATCACTCCTAGAACTACTGTTACAGGTGAGTAACCTGTTTTTCTAGGATCGTGGATATGTTGTTCATCCACACTTAGTGGCAGACTCCTAGCAGTTCTCCAGGAGGAGGAAGGCAAGGCGCACACCCCCTACTTGGGAAACAGAGTTTGGAGAACTTAGGCCCAAAAACCAGCATCCCGGCATGACTCAAGGTTGATGTGGTAATGGGTAATGAAAGTGTTTGCTGTCTCCCAGGAAGCAGCCCAACAGATTTCCTGTATGGGGATGTCCCTGGAAGCAGCCACCGATGCAGTGGAATGGCAGGCAGAATGTGCTCTTATCCCAGTGGGAGGCTCCTTGCCCACCAACTCGTAGCACAGACTAATGCATGGTGTAATCCATCTTGCAATCATCCACTTTGCTGCAGGTCTGCCAGAGGCGGCTTCAGGGTAGGTGACAAACAGCTGGCGAACCTCTCCCTGAATTTCCGCCGTCCTCGCCTTATAATAGGGGAGAGCTCATCGCAGGTCCAAAGTATGGAGCCTGTACTCGGCATCCGAGGTGTAGTTTGGGTAGAACACAGGCAGAGTCAACACCTGGTTGAGGTGAAACTCTAACACCACCTTCAGGAGGAATTTCGGGTGAGGGCACAGGACAACCTTGTCCCTGCGGAAGGCCAGATAAGGGGAGTCCACCGAGAGCACCTGGAGCTCCCCTGTCCTACTGGCAGATGTGATAGCTACCAGGAAGGCTGTCTTCCATGACAAGTCTGATGACTCACGCTTGTGCATTGGTTCGAATGGCTTGCCCATGAGCTTTGCCAGGACCAGCAGTAGATCCCACGGAGGTGGAGGTTCATGCACCGGAGGGGATATGTGATCCAGGCCTTTGAAAAAGCATCCGACCACCGTCTCCTGCGCTGTCTGCTGACCGGCCCGCGCCTGGTAAGCAGAGATGGCTGCCAGGTGCACCCTAAGGGTCGATGACCGAAGATCCCCTTTGGACAGAGACCAAAAGTAGTAGAGAATGTTAGCCACTGGACAGGACAGAGGGTTCAGGCCCTTGCCCCGAAACCAAATGGAAAACCTTTTCCATTTGAAGGCATAACAGTTCCTGGTCGACTCCTTCCTGGATGCTTCCACTACGGTGAGGACATCCTCTGAGAGACCCAAAGCCTGGAACTCTAGCTGCTCAGGTACCAGGCTGTCAGGTACAGGGATTGAAGGTCCGGATGGAATACCTTCCCCTGACTGAGTGAGATCAGGTCCGGGCGTGCTGGAAGCCACTCCAGGGGCCTGCAGCTGAGGCTGAAGAGATCTGGGTACCAGAACTGGCGTGGCCAGTCTGGGGCTACCAGGATCACCTGCGCCTTGCCCTCCTCACCTTGAGAAGCATCCGGTGGATCAAGTGAAATGGAGGGAAAACGTAGAAGAGGCCTGGGGTCCACGGCCTCGAGAAGGCATCCCCCTGCAGCGAGCCCTGCTGAGGGGGGGCGGGCATGAAACAGCCTCAGCTTGGTGTTTTCCCAAGAGGCAAACAGGTCCACCAACTGTTTTCCCCAGTGGGAGAACAGACTGTAAGCTACCTCTGGATGGAGAGACCACTCATGGGGCATCTCATCTACGTGGCTGAGAGCATCCGCCAGTTGGTTCGAGGCTCCTACCACGTGGATGGTTAGGAGATCTGCCTCTAGATGGCTCACAGGTGTCCAGATGCGGAGCGCTTCCCTGCAGAGCAAACAGGAATGCTTGCCACCCTGTTTGTTGAGGTAGTACATGGTCGTGGTACTGTCCATCTGGACTTGAACCACTTGACCCTGGAGCTGAGGAGCGAAAGCTGATAGTGCTAGTCTGACTGCTCTGAGCTCCAACAGGTTGATGTAATAATGGGACTCCTCGGGGGGGGTCCAGAACCCTTGGGCCCTGTTGTCCCCCATAAGGGCTCCCCAGCTCATGAGAGAGGCATCGGTCATGAGGACGGCCATCGGCTCAGGGCAGACAAACAGGATCCCTTTCTGCAACCAGTCTGGGATGGTCCACCATTGGAGAGCATCCCACATCATCTGGGTTACAGTGATCAGCTGGTCGAAATGACCGTGGCACTGAGTCCACTGGGTGGCCAGCTCCCATTGGAGGGGGCACATGTGCCACTGGGCCCAATGGACCATGGAGGTACACACTGCCGTGTAACCCAGAAGGCGCATAAAGTCCTGGGCAGAGCGCAATTGCCCAACCAGAAATGACTGGGCAAAGGAGGAGAGAACCTCCACCCTGTCCGCCAGAAGCTGAGCTCTGGCTCGACGAGAGTCGAGCTCTGCCCCAATGAAGCACATTACCTGAGAAGGCACAAGTTCTGACTTGGCCTCATTGATCAGGAGGCAGAGTTGGGAGCAGGCCTGGATGGCCAGGTCCCTGGACCTCTCCACCTCCTGCTGGATGGAACCTGCTAAGAGCCAATCGTCAAGGCAGGGGTAAATTCTGACCCCCCGATGCCTGAGATGGGCTGCCACCACTGCAGTGCATTTGGTGAAGACCAGTGGAGCTGATGATAAGCCGAATGGCATGGCTCGGAACTCGTATAGGGTTCCCTCGGCTCTGAAATGAAGGAACCGTTGGTGGGACGGACGGATTGGGACATGAAAGAACGCGTCCTGGAGATCCAATGAGCAGAACCACGTTTCGCTACAGGGATGGTATGATCTGAGACAGAGTGATCATCTGGAAGGTGCGTGACCTCAGATACTGATTCAGGTCATGCAGATCTAGAATGGGGCGCCAGCCCCCATCTGCCTGGGAACCAGGAAGTACCTGGAAACGAAGGCTGGGTCTGCTTGAGGGTCCGCCACTGGAGCTACTGCCTCCTTGAGGAGGAGCTGAGCAATGTCATCTCGGAGAGCCAACTGAGTGTGGGCAGATACCCTCTCCTCCTGTGGGGCGAGGGCTCGGCTTGGAGGGTACTGCTCGAATTCCAAAGACAGTCCCTGGCTGACCACTTCTAAGACCACCTGTCTGTGGTAACAGTGGACCAGGCGGAAAGAAAGTGGCAGAGCTGGCCCCCTACGGGAGGACCCAGAGCTGGCGTAATGGGAGTAGGGGTGGCAACCCCACCCCGTCAATGGGCAGGCTTGGAGGCAGAGGGTCCAGGGCCTGAACCCCAGCCTCCCTCACGGGCCTGGGAGGGTCCGGGCTTGGGTCAGAGGCACCAAGCTTGAGCCTGCTGCTGCTGACCCCCGTGAAAGGAGGGCTATTGGGCCGAAGGGGAAGAGTGCCGAAAAGGCTTTTTCTGCTGCTTCTTGGGACCAGAAGAACACTTAGCAGAAGTTGCATCCAAGGTGGCACTGGACTGCTCATTGCGCTGAAGGTGACCAGCCATACCTAGGACAAAGAGATCGGTGTCCAGGAAAGGCACTTCAGCTAGTTTGTGCTGAGTATCCATCGGAAAGGAGGAGAGCCTCAGCCAAGCCCTGCGTTGGGAGGTAACTGCAGCTGTCAATGAACTGGCACATGAGTCCTCAATGTTCAGAGCCATCTGGAGCTGTTGTTTAGCAATAGCATGGCCTTGGTCCCGGACCTGCTTGACCGTGGTCTGCAAGTCCGCAGGGAGATGTGGGAGGACTTTGTCCAACGACCCCAAAAAGGCATGAGAGAAGTGTGCCATGAGCTTGCCTGATGGAGGCCTAAAGACAAGGCCGCACAGACCTTCCAGGCAGAGTGATCCAAATGTTTGGATTCCTTCTCAGGAGGTCTGTCAGTATTGGTAGAACTACCAGTACGCCTGAACACAGAGGTGGTCACAAGGTTCTCGGCTGAAGGGTGCTCTGTGAACCCAAGGGACCCTGGGCGGCACCGATACTAGTGGGCCATATGGGTAGACGGAGTGGACAGGAGGCAGGGTGCTGCCTAGTTCTAGGCGACACAACAATGGCCTCGGCCACAGGAAAGGCTTCCGTCAGGGTATCCCCTCTCTTGAGGATATCAGTGAGAGGGTATTCCACCTTTTTCTGGATAGGTTCCAGGGGCATCCCTGTGGACAGAGATGAGGCGAAGAATCCCCGAAAAGGACAAAGAACCTTCCTCCGTCTCTATCCCACTGGCCGAGTCATCATCCCCTGGATGAGAATGGAGGCCAGTTTCAATCAAATCCGAGGTATCCAGATACAGCGGTTGACTGCCCACATCACCTTCAACCCACTGGAGTAGTCAGGGGTGACAGTGACAGAAAGACACCGGGGAAGCCCAGTATCCGGTCTACCTTCCTTAGAAGGAGCCCCTCCCACAGGCAATTGAATGGAGGTTCCACCAAAATCGTTGGAGACCAGTTTAGGCTGAACCGGAGGTTTCACCAGCTCCGCGGGTGGAGGAACCGACTTAATCTAGTCGGCTTAGTCCTGGGAGGTGAGAGCCAAGTAACGGCCAGAGTAGAAGCCGGGGTAGGCTTGTGCCCAGATAAAATCAGCTGTTGCCACATGAGGTCCTCGCTGCACCGACGGCATTTCTGCCGGAGCCTCTCCTCATCCGAGCAGGATGAGGATGACCGATGGCATCACCCCTTTTTGTAGAGCTTATGGCCCTCCCTCGGCATTTCAGTCAAGGGGATCCGACACCTCGACTGAGATCGGACGGGCTGACTCGGTCGCTTGGGAGACACCGGTGCGACCAGGGACTTCCCGGGGTCAGGGACCACTTCCTTGGCGGGATTCCCAACAGGCTGGGTCTCCTCATCGGGGAAAACAAGGACCAGAGTCCAAGTAAGGGAGTTGTCAACTGGAGGCAAAGACAAAGGGTCAAATGGGTCGAGAATTATCTCATCATCAGTCGACTGGCCAGACGGCAAGGTCGAGAAGCCAGCGGTTGAAGAGGCGATTTCAACCGAGGTCGAAATGGCAGACTCCTGGGACCAAGATAACTCCCGATCCCAAGAGCATCTCCATCAAGATGAAGACGGTCCCGGGTCCTTCTCCCGCTTACGGGACCGAGAGGAGTGCATGCCTGCAGGACTCTCACCCTTAGTCAGGAGAGAGTGGCACAACACTCGGAAGGAACCCGAGAAGATGGAGCCCAGGTTAAGTGGAACGAAGAAGCTCTGAGAGTAAGATTCCACGGCACGAGACGCTTCCTCCTCGAAGGCCTGCATGCACTCCAATTGCTCGATGGATCCCGCGGCTGCAGAAACCGCCCACCGGGCCTCCTTGGATTTCACTGGCAGGTTCCGTTTTTCGGGCCTCCCCAGCTTAAAACATGCGAGGCAGTCATCGAGGATGTTAGATTGGAATGCAAGGAAAAACTTTCACATAGTGGTGTCATGGCTGACACCCAAACAGTATACACACGCAGTATGTGGGTCGGTGCATGACATCTTCTGGCCACATGAGCACCGGCGAAATCCGGGGGAAGACTTGTCTTCCATGATTGAGAAAAAGCAATCACAATCACTAACGCGAACAAGGCAAATTTTCGGAATAACCTAAAGTTTTGAAGCCAGGGCCTATAAAATGCAAGAGCATGAAGGAGGCAACCTGAATCTTCCAGCAGAAAGGAAGATCTGGCTTCATGGGGTGGAGCCAAGGATTATACTACCCGGGTGGGTGGGAGAAGCCAGCCTGAAGACTTTCCAGCTGATTTAAAGGGAAAGGGACACTACCAAGAAGTGTGGATGAACAACATATCCACGATCCTAGAATCAGTATTTCTGTTCTGTATTCATGCAGGAGAAGGGGTGCAAATACCTTAGTCGAGGGATGGGTATGTAGGGGGGGAGAGAGGGGGTGACAGATGTAGGAATTACAGAGGACAGGGTACTCTAAGGATTGAGGGCATTAAGGGTGGAGAAAGCACCTGGACCAGATAACATTCACTCTAGGGTGCTAAGGGAGTTGGCAGAGGTCCTGGTGGGGCCACTGGCCGACCTGTTCGATACTTCCCTGGACACGGGATGTGTACCACAGGACTGGAGAATGGCCCATGTGGTGCCCATCTACAAAAGTGGCCCAAAGGATGAACCAGGGAACTATAAGCCATACTGTATCACTATATATCTTTTTATATTAGGTTTTATTTGTGTTCGGTGCACCTGATATGTATATTTCTTTACTTTCATGAAAAATTGTGTCCTACCCAAAACTAGCTGTATCTTCTGTTCTAAACATATACTACTGTCAATGCTACCTGCTGATACTTTGTATATACTGTATTATTGTATCTCACTTTATTTGTATTATTACTATTTTCTCGTGTGTTGCATCCCATGTATATTGTCCCTTGTTCCTTGTTAACAAACCCAGGTCCACCTCGAAAATGAGCTTGCTCAATGGTGATCGCCTGGTTAAATAAATAAAGACTTTGATTGATAAGCCAGTGAGCCTCACATCAATTGTGGGGAAGCTCTTGGAGACCATCCTAAAAGAGAGGCTGGTGATCTTCTTGGAGGAAAACAGTCTCCAGGATGGTCAGCAGCATGGGTTTGTTGTGGGCAGATCCTACCAAACCAACCTTGTAGACTACCACCACTGGGTGATGCGGGAACTGGACAAGGGCCATGCAGTCCTGTATTTGGACTTCAGCAAAAGCCTCTGATTCAGTGCCACATGAGAGGTTGGTGGGGGGAGCTGGAATATGTGGGGGCGGGACCAAAAATGGTGAAATGAATCACGAACTGGCTAAAGAGAAGGCAGCAAAGGGTGGTAGTGGGTGGGGAACTCTCGTCACCAAGAGCGGTGATGAGTGGAGTACCACAGGGATCTGTACTGGGACCAGTGTTGTTTGGGATATTCATTGCTGATATCTCACACAGGATCCGGAGCAAGATCAGTCTGTTCGCAGAGGATACCAAAATGGGAGCTGTGGTAGATGACACGGAGGGGTGGAAGGGGCTGCAGGAGGACCTGGCTAAGCTGCAAGAGTGGGCGGAAACATGGCAGTTGGGATTCAATGCCAAGAAGTGCACGGTTCTGCACTTCGGAGCCAGGAACCAGGGGAAGGATTATCACCTGAATGGGGTACAGTTAGGAAGCTCCATAGAGGAGAAGGACCTAGGTGTGAACATAAAGGGGAGCAAGAACAACTCTGCTCAGTGCAGGAAGGTGGCAGCAAAAGCCAAAAAAATGCTGGGGTGTATAGCAAGGGGGATCTCCTCCAGAAGGAGGGAGGTCATCCTACCCCTGTACAGGTCATTGGTCAGGCCCCACCTGGAATACTGCGTGCAGTACTGGTGCCCATTCCTGAAGAAAGACATCAGATTATTGGAGGGGATGCAGCACAGAGCCACAAAGTTGATCCAGGGATTGGGAAGAAAGCCCTATGAGGACAGGCTGCGAGAGCTAGACATGTAAACATTGGAGGAGAGGAGGAATAGGGGGGATATGACTGAGACCTTTAAGTACCTGAAGGGGATAAACAAGACTAACACAGAGGGGATTTTCTAGCGGGGGTGGGACACAAGATGGCATGGACTAAGATGGGGGGGGATTTAGGAGGGAAGTAAGGAGACATTTTTTCACGGAAAGAGTGGTGGACAAGTGAAACACCTCACCAGAAGAGGTGGTGTCCTGTAAGATGGTGGGCAGTTTCAAGAGGGGTTGGGGAAGGGGAAGAGATACTGTGAGGGGGGAGGGGCAGCTGCGAGATGAGGGACTAGCTGCACATTCAAGCAGACTCGATAGACCGTGAGGCCTGTTTCTACTGGAAATTTCGTATGTTCCTATGACAATCCAAGCTGACAAGCACTGTTCAGAAAGAGGGAGTTCTTTTCGATTTGAAAAGATAGAGATAAAGAGTTGAGAGGCCTGTCTGTGTAGTCTTTGGTTCTATCAAGATGGAATCTGAGGATTCTTCTGACACTGAGTGTATGCAGTATCACTTCCCCTGAATTCTCCAGCTTGGAGGAGTGCTGAAAGCACCTAAAGCTGGTCAAGTCGGAACTCCGACACAACCTTTGGCAGAAATTTAGTATGTGTGCGGAGCATCCAAAGCAGCCCTCATTTGGTGGTTATTAAGACTTAAACCCTTGTGCAATAACCATTAAGAGGTCCTGCTTCCAGGAACACTCTGGTAGGCTCTCTATGAGACCTCTGAGCCTATTCCATAAGGGTTGTTCATACCTCAAAATAAGGCACAGGTAGCTTGCTATCCTAAGGCTTCGGGCAGCTGAAGCAAGCACCCGTTTTCCCAGAATGTCAATCTTACGAAACTCCTTGAGAACGACTGACTTATTATTAACCATGATAACAACAGCATATTCTACAGTCCAACTGTAGTAAACCCCTTTTTGGGGGGTTACCATATACTTTTTGTCCGGGAGCCAAGGGACTACCCCAGTAGAAGCAGACTTGCTCCAGGCCGCCTCAGTAAGGGTTTCCAGGGCATGCTGGATAGGTGGTATTAGAGATTCAGGGTGAGAAGGTATACTGAGATGCTCCACCTGCATCTTCTTAGCTTCACCCACTGCCACCATCTCAACGTTCAGGGCTTTATGATAACAGCGACTGAAAAGAAAGGTCCTCCTGGTGAGCTCAGACTGTCTGAGCCAACATAATCTCCTCTGAGGTTAGATAATACTCTTCAAATCCTCTGACTGAACATCACTGAGATATGGATGTCACTCTTGCTTGTCTTCCAACAAGGAAGTGGGAGCTAGTGGATCTGAGGGGCACCCCCCCCGGCACCAGCAGCAGTATACCATGGAGAAGCCACACAGGCACTGAAGGCCCCAAAGATGCAGGAGAAGGCAGCACTGACAGAGGAGCTAACATCAACAGGGGCTCCTAAGGCACCAACCCAGAGGAAGCCCACGGCTAGATGGAACTGCACGCAGAGCCGAAAGGTTGTGGAAGATTCGAAGTTCCATGAGAGCTGTCGTCAACCAATCGACTCACCCAATACATCCCTAGGCAGCTAGAGTATTGGAGATGAAGGAGTCAGTCTCGAACATGCAAAGAAGTCTGCTGTGGCATTATCCCTCATTGATGGCAGTGAAGGAAGGAACACCAGAAATTCTGCACCCAAGTGAGATGGCTGCCTCAAGGCAGAGTAATGAGAACAGAAATAGACATGTGTCATCGCTTTTCCTAGCTGGTTTTAGACAACAATGAGGTAGCGGTCTAATGATACCTGGAACCAGACAGCAAGCATGAGACGGGCTGGGATCATTTATTTTTGCAACAAAAGGACTGCTTATCTTCTCATTCATAAGACTGCCTGGTACTAGAACACTCACCCAAAGAGGTGTCATGATCAGAAGCAACTTCGTTGCCAGAGTAACTAGGCTTTTCAGGCACCCTACCTGCCATTACAGTTTTCAAATATCACTGAATGAGGTAGAACTGTAAGAAAACTTGATGACGTAAACTAAGAAAAACTGATATGAAACAATACAGTTAAATATGACAATAGAAATGCAACAGACTAGACAAAAAAGCCACTGCTATGAAAACTGGTGTTCTAGTCCCAAATGAAGAAGGCACTGTGCTTCAATGGTGGGGGTGTGGGGTACTAAATCGATTGGGGCTGGCGCCGCTATATACCCTGCAGGTGCACAGAGAACACCATGCATCAGTACTATGCACTGAGGCCGCCGGCCCCAGATGTTCTACTTCCAAGATGGGGAGACTTGAGGGATCTTTGGTCACCTTCTGATGTCAAATTCAATGCTTCTATGCTTCCTACGAGGTGCTGTCACCACCGATGCTAAGACCGAAGAGTGAAACTCTATGAAGAGGATTGATTCCTGGAAGATATTGGTATTACATTCCAAGTGAGAACCTAAAACTAACGATGCCAAACTTTACCAGCACAGATTTACCAAATCCATAACTTCAAAATGCAATAAAACTGTAGTATGGCTGAAATCATTTCTGCATTAAAACATCTCTTGAAAAACAACTTTTATTCACAATATGTCTTGAAAGCAACTTTTATTGTACAGAAAAACAAGAGTGACCAAAATAATACTTTGCTGTATGTCCTCACTTTGTGGATGAGATAACAATTCCTCATACTCGTGAAGACATACAGTCTCTTGCCAGTGTAGTTACCCATTAGGTACACACACGCACACGCAATGTGAATTGTCAGCAGAAAAAATAGGTTACTCACCTGTAACTGTAGTTCTAGAAGCAGTATATGGTTCACATTCACACTCTGGCAGTTCCACTGGAACAGTCTGATTGGCTGGACACATTTATTTATTTATTAGCTTTTGCTTACCGGGTAAGTGCATTAGGCATGAAAGCTTGCCTATTTTCAGGCATGACTCAGGACAGTAAAAAGATACAGAGATTACAAACGGGTGCAAGAAACATAAAATTCATACAGCAACATCAGGTATCCCTCAGGGAGAAATAGTACAAAGCTAGTAACAATCCATACAGGGAAGTATAACAAAAAGACAAAACTACTCACATTTGTACAGGAGTGTTTCGACATGACAGGCAAGAAACAATGATGAACACAGCAAAAGAAATTAAGGGCAATTACATGCCCCAAGTGCATACAGGTAAGAGAACAGTGCATTCTTCCTTTTTTTTTTTTTTAAATATATATTTTTATCCCTCGGGCTCCGGTCGGCTTGACATCCCGACCTACCCCTCCTGCCCTGATGCCCGAGATCAGGCCTACCTCCTCTAGTCCCCCACGGATTACCCCCGTAGCGGGGTGGTGAGAAGTTCCCCAGCTCAACTCACTGGCGCAGGATCCAGTTGAGGAGGCGCCATTCGGGTCGGGCTGCAGGGGTTGAAAGCTCTTGCTACCTGACCGGAGCCCCCTTTTTTCATTTTCGGTCCCTTTGCGGAGTATGGCGTACAATGACATCTGGGCATAACGTGCAGACATCTGCCGCACTCCACCCCCCTATTCGGCACAACTCTAGTAATGCCCTTGGTCATCACCTAGGGCCGTTACAGAGTGGTGACTCCCTGGATCCCACCCTGGGATAGAGAGTGGTCCTCGGACGCCAATCCTATCCTCTCCTGCCAGCTCCCTCATGGCTCGGGCTCATGTCCCAACCCGGGTTGCCAGTGTGGTGCGAGGTACGGTGTCCAGTGCCTCAACCCTCAGCGCCACCGGGCCAGCACCGAACAGTGCATTCTTGAAGGAGGAGTGAGATAAGGAGCCTTTTAGGTGGAGATGTAGGAAATTCCAGAATTTGGGAGCAAAGTGTGAGAAGGCCTGCTCACCCATCCTAGAAGTGCAGAGCGGGACTGATGGTTGGGGAGAGGTGGAGGACCTGAGCTAAGCTCCTCCCACCACCTGGGTGGACTATCCCCCAACTCCACCCTGTGACATCAGATCTTGCACGCTGGAAGGAGGGATCTACGTGCCACTTACCAAGAGAAGACAGGTGGGTCATGTGAATGTGAACCATATACCACTCTGAGAAATATGGGTACTGGTGAGTAACCTATTTTTCTAGTGGCATGGATATGGTTCACTATCCACACTTTGGCAGACTCCATGCAGTTTTCCAAGGGGAGGAGGGGGCAAGGAATGCACCCATACTTGGTGAACAGAGATTGGAGAACCAAGGTCCCAAAACCAGCATCGCAGCATGACTAAAGATATGGAAATTACGTACCTACCATAATTCTTGATTTTCTTGAACGAAGTCTCCACCACTCATTCACACTGATGGGAGTTCGCCAGAGGCACTAGGACCCAGTGGGAGCCAAACTTTTTCAGGAGGGCCGGCGTCGAGATGGAGTCGCGAGGAAGCGGCACCGCGAGCTAGGCTTCTGCGGTATTGACTATCTCGGCATTGACCCTCCGGACCGCCCAGTATCTTTCTTTCCGAGGAGATGGAAATGTCCAACTCTAGAGGACCAACTCAAATATCGGGTTATAAGATAGTCCGAATGACCTGTGTAAGAAGGGTCAAAAACAAAGTCTTCACAGTCCAGCCATTGAGGGAGTGAAGACCAGAAACAGAGAAGTGAGCTCGGGGGATGGTGGGTGGGCATGTGAATTAGTGGTGGAGACTTCATCCAAGAAGATCAAGAATTACAGTAGGTACGTAAATTTCCATATCTTCCTGGACATAAAGTCTCCGCCACTCATTCACACTGATGGGAGAGTACAGAGCTAAATAATCCTCTGAGACAGGCAGCAGGAGAAAGAGGAGCTCACAATTTAGGACAGAAGTCCGTTAAGGATTGTCCTGCCGAATGACTGATGTCATCTGGCATGGACATCCAAGGCAGAGTGCTTAACAAAAGTATGCACAGAGCTCCAGGTAGCCACATTGCAAATATCTGCAATGGGGACATTACGAATTTCCGCCAGAGATGCTGTGACTACTCTGGTACAGTGAGCGTACACTCTGCCTTCCAGCTTGACCTGTGCCATGGAATAGCAATGGCGAAGGCATGCCACCAGCCACGCTGAAATACACCTGATAGAAACAGGTTGACCCAGTCGGGTCGTGCTGAAGGAAACAAACAGTTGTTGAGCCTTGCGAATTTCCTTCATTCTATCTAGATAGAACCGCAAGGCTCTTTTTACGTCTAGGGAATGAAGGGTACACTCTCCTTCATTCTGGAAGTTTACAAAGTAGGTAGGAAGGACTAAGGGTTGATTCAGATGGAATTCTGAGACAGCCTTGGGCAGGAACTTAGGATGAGTCCTAAGAACTACTTTTTCCTTGTGAAACACACACTATACGGGGGGCTGTGACCAAGGCGTGTTTCAGATAACCTACCAGCAGAAGTAACGGCCACCAGAAAGGCAGTCTTCCAAGTGAGGAAGTTCAACTCACAAGTAGCTAGAGGCTCAAAAGGTTTACAAGTGAGCATTTCTAGCACAAGGTTAATGTTCCAGGCTGCAACTGGACATCTAATAGGAGGTCTAGTATGCAGAATCCCTTTAAGAAACCTCTTAACTACAGGGAGCTGAGCCAGCGACATGCACTGGCTCATGATATGCCGAAATTGCACAAAGATGAACTCTGACTGTGCAGTATTGCAAATCTGTGTTTGAGAGGTCTAAGAGATACTCCAAGACTTTATTAGGTGGGCAGGAAAAAGAATTCCAAGAGGATTTTGTACACCAGATAGAGAAACGCTTCCAATTAGCTGTGTAGGTTTTTCTGGTGCTGGCTTATGTGCAGCCAAAAGAATAACCGAAACCCTACGAGAAACATTAAACCTATTCACCTCTCTCCTCAGGAGCCAAGCGTGGAGGTGAAGCGACCTCAGATTGTGATGGACTACAGGGCCCTGGGTCAGAAGGTTCATCTGAAAGGGAAGCAGTTTTGGAGAGGTTTCCAATAGTCTGTTGATTAGGGGAAAACAGATCTAATGAGGCCAGAATGGGGCAATGAGAATCATTCTGTCCCCCGTGCCTCCAGTTTGAGCAGTACCCTCTGAATTAGGGGAAGAGGAGGAAATGTGTATAGAAAGAGTTTTGTCCACTGCAGCCTGAATGCATCCTGACAAAAAATGCCAGGTCTTGGATTTCTTGAGCAGAAGAGAGGCAGTTTTGCGTTGAGTGGGGATGCAAAAAGGTCCAGGTCCAGAGTTCCCCACTCTTCAAAGAATGACTGAACGACGGTCAAGTCGAGAGACCACTTGTGAGGATCTGTCTCCGTTCTGCTGAGGCGGTCCGCCAGCTCGTTTTGTAATCCTGGCAGGTAAACCACCTGAATCAGAGTCTTGTGCTCCAGGCACCAGTTCCACACTCTCACTGGTTCCCTGCATAATGAGTACGAGTGTGCACCGCCCTGTTTGTTGATGTAATGCATCACTGCCTTGTTGTCCTTTTGAAGGAGAATGTTCTTGCGACAGAGTATGTCCTTCAAAGCTCAGACTGCATAGAGGACGGCTTTCATTTCCAGGATGTTTATGTGAAGTTGAGACTAGTCCTGAGTCCACGTACACTGGGTGTGGAGATCCTGGCAGTGAGCTCCCCAACCCATCAGGGATGCATCTGTGGTAATGGAGATCTGATGATCCAGGGGGCGAAGGGTTATCCTTCCAGAAGGTTGTCCTCCTGAGACCACCAAGTGTGTGACCTCTTCAGAGGTTCTGTCACCTTGATGAAAAAGGACTGAGGGTGAGTGGTTGGGGACCACTGAGTACTGAGCATCCACCAAGAGGTTCTCATGAGGAGACGAGCCAAAGGAACAGTGAACACCGAGGATGCCATGAGACTCAGCATCCACTGCATCGAGAGCTCACTCACACTGAGCAGTGTTCTCTGATGAAGTGAGCCATCTGTAAGATATCGCCCCTTCTGTCCTCTGGAAGAAAAGCTTTTGCACAGAAAGTGTCCAGAAGGGTTCCTATAAAAAGGAGCTTCTGGGAGGGCTGCAACTGTGACTTTGTGAGGTTCAGCAGGACCCCCATGGATGAGAGGAAGTCCAAGGCCATGGCCACGACCTCCAGAGTCTCTTGCCTGAAGGGGCTTGCTAGAAACCAGTCGTCTAGATATGGGAACACTTGGATTCCTGTTTTCCTTAGATGCATCATGAGAACTGCACAGCACTTTGTAAAAACTTGAGGCACTGAGGACAGCCCAAAGGGCAAGACTCTGAATTGACAGTGTTGACCCAACGCCACGAACCTTATGTATCTGTGGTGATTTGGGTGTATGAAAATGTGCTGGAAAGCATCCTGCATGCCCAGGAAGGCTAGCCAATTGTGTTGATGAATCAAACGCAGCAGGGTACCGAGTGATATCATCTTGAACTTTTCCTTGTGCAGGAATTTGTTTAACTTTCTGAGATCCACAATAGGGGGCATGCCGCAAGTTTTCTTTGGAACCAGAAAGTAATGGGAGTAGAGACCTGTGTTTCATTGATCCAGTGGAACTACTTCTACTGTCCTGTTGTTCAGAAGGCCTTGTACCTCGGAAGCAAGAAGGTCTGACTGCGCCGCAGACAGCCTGAGTTGTCGCTTGGGAGGATGATCTGGAAAGGTTTCCGACAGATTGAGAGAGTACCTCTCACGGATTATGCTGAGGACCCATTTTTCTGATATTATAGATTTCCACTGGTCACAGATGTTCTCCCACTGTCGAGAAAGAGTCTCCCCCCCTTCCCTGGGCAGCTGAGGTGTGACCTTGGCCAGAAACTTAGAAGGTGGCCCTGGGCGCTTCTGGGCCTTGTGCCTTCTGCTGCGTTTTCTTTTGTGGCTGAGGGGTTTGGGTTCTGTTAAAGACTCCTCTGCCTTTGCCATGAAAGGACTGACGGTTGTGAAACTGACGCTTGTTCCCACCTCCTCGAGAGGGAGCAGGTAGAGGTCTAGCCGTCTTAATGGCAGACCTAGTCTTCTGTGTGGCCTCTAGTGCTTGTTCCACCTGAGGCCCAAACAGATACATACCGTCGAAAGGAAAGGCCGTGACTTTCTCTTGGGTGTCATTCGTAAAGCCCGAAGTACGCAGCCAGGAGTGGCGACGGGTGCAAATGCCAGCCACCAATGCCGGGAAGCAGTATCGAAAGCATCCACTGCAGCTTTAATTTGTTGATTATTGGACTCGATACCTCTAGTTATGGTCTGCAGCAGCTTTGAGTTAACCTCCGACTTGGGCTGAGCTTCTACCGTTGCTTTGAATGAATGCCAAAGAACATACTCATGTTGAGAAAAATAGCCCTGGTAGCTGGCAATGTGCATGCCCAGGATTGAGGCAGCAGAGACTCTCTTACCGAAGGCATCTAGCTTGTGAGATTCTTTATTTATAGAACAGGCTGTAGATTCCTGAGGGAGGACAACCTTATTCTCTGCCAGGACCACAATGGCATCAGCAAAGGCTTGTGAGGCATAGATGGGGCGATCTTTGGGAGGGGCATATTTCCTATCTATGGACTTGGCCACAGAAGGAATAAGCGCCGGATTCTTCCACACCATCTGGGAAAGAGCCTCGAAAGAGGGCTGTACCGGAGGGGTTAAATCCATAGGGATTTCTGGAACATGTAGATATTGGAGACGCAGAAGCGTCCCAGGATCGATGTCTATGGTCTGAAGAGAAAGAGTCAAATTTAAATTCTTGAGCAGAGTCTTAAAGGAAAGGTCTTCAACAACAGGCTATACAGGAAGATTGATCTCTGCCCCCAGGGCAGAATCGGCATCAACATCATCACCCAGCCGAAGATCTGGATCGGGCACAAAATCATCTCCTGACAGTCCAGGGGGGACTGTATAGACATGAACGGGATGAAATCCAGGAGGAAGAAGAGAAGGAGAAAGAACTCGAGTTGAAAATCTCTGGAAAGTAGACGGCACTGTACACATCCTCAGTGCCGCTGAAGAGAATGGCACAGAGAACAGAGATTGCACTGACACAGAAGACGGCATTGTGCATGGGGCCGACAGGGAGCACAACACCGCACACAGTGCCGACGCCACCGCCGGCGCCGATGGGTAGCGTGGCACCACATATGGTGCCAACACCAACCCTGGATCTGAGGATGGTGCCGACAGGGTATGCGACACTGCAGACAGTGCCAACACCACCCATGGTGCCAAAAAGGACCTCGGCGCCAGAGAAATCAGCACCGCAATCGACGGCACTGTCGCAGAAGTCTGAGAACTGCAATTTGAAGGTAAAGGATGAAAATGGCAGGAGATAAAGGCATCGTGTGGACCCTGTGCCACAGCCATGTGAGGGATAGACACGGGCGTGGAGTCGGCTGACACCGAAGGTGCTGCGTGACACAAAGTCCCTAACCGCCCTGCCTGCCGATCCGAAACCAACAGGGCCGAAGGCCCTGGTGACAGACTCGCCGGTTCGGGCAGTCGGGACAACCTTAGAGCCCACTGCTCCATCAGCGCGGCCCAATGGTGAAACTGCTCATCAGAAGTCCCTCCAATAGGTGGAGAGGAGCTCTGGTGTGGAAGAGACCAGCTACCAGAGACAGAAACCGGTGACTCTGAAAGAAGCAGAGACCGGCTCCTAACCCTAACAATCAACCGTCTACGTGCAGACGTACCAGAGGGCGACCCTGAGTGTTGCCATTTCTTCTTCGAGCAGTGGGCCGAAGAACTCTAGGTCGAATGGTGCCGTGAATGGGACCGTATCTTTTTATGCTTTCGAGGGGGAATGCCCATCACCCCCCCCTTCCCGAGCACTGGACTGTCCATTGTCAGACGTCCCCCCCCCCTTCGGAGAGGGCAGCAGACCAGACCCGGCCCGGCTGACTGAACAGCTTTCATACGAAGTCTCCCTACTGTCACCTGCCCCACTTATGGTCGACTCTGTCAATGGAGGGCTGAAGACTACTTTCTTGTACAAGTAAGTAATTTATTAAAATATAATCGGTACTTTGTGATAAAATACAAAATAATAAAACTGAAAACTAAGCTGCTAGTTTGAAGTTTGATTCCCGGTGGGCGAGCGTTGTCGTCATTGAAGTGCAATTGACGGTGGGGAAAAAAGGAACTGAGGCGGTTGGAGGGTCAATGCCGAGATAGTCTATACCGCATGAGCCTAGCTTGAGGTGCCGCTTCCTCGCAACTCCATCTCGGCACCAGCCCTCATGAAAAAGCTTGGCTCCTGCTGGGTCCTAGTGCCTCCGACGTACTCCCATCAGTGTGAATGATTGGTGGAGACTTTATGTCCAGGAAGATCGATGATTAGTGTGAAATGAAGGTCTGTGCCGACTTCCAGATAGTAGCCCAGCAGATCTCCTGGACAGGGACATCCCTGGAAGCAGCAAACAAGGCAGCGTTATGTCTGGTAGAATGAATAGGACGATCCCTACCAGACAACCTATAGCAGAGTTTTGATGAACAATGTGATCCACCTGCCAGTCGTCTGCTTTACTGCCGGTCTGCCAGGAGCGGCTTCAGATTAAGTGACAAACAGCTGGCAAGCCTCTCCCCAAACTCCAACTGTGCGCTCCACATAATA
Organism: Neoceratodus forsteri; assembly: GCA_016271365.2. Classification (NCBI taxonomy): domain Eukaryota; kingdom Metazoa; phylum Chordata; order Ceratodontiformes; family Ceratodontidae; genus Neoceratodus; species Neoceratodus forsteri. Next base: position 817,171,575 of record CM057453.1, on the reverse strand, counting down.
AGGAAGCGCCCTCCGCAGGTCCAGGGTATGGGGCTTGCGTCCGGCCTCCGAAGATGGGATAGTAAAGTACACCAGTAAGTTAATCACCTGGTTAAGGTGAAACTCTGATACACCCTTCAGGAGGAACTTCAGGCTGGGGCAAGGGACGACTGTCCCTGTGGAACACCAGGTAAAGAAAGTCTACCAAGAGTACCTGGTGATCACTAGTCCTTCTGGCTGACATGATGGCCACCAGGAAGGCTGTCTTCTATGACCGGTGTGACACCTTACACCTGTGCAAACACCCAAATTCTCACAGTGGAGGTGGTACACACATCAGAGGGAAGAGGTGGCCTTGAAAAAGCACCCTACCACCTACTCCTGGGCCACCAGTCCATGCCCGGTAAGCAGAGATGGCTGCCAGGTGCACCTTAAGGGTTGTCGCCCACAGTCCTGTGAGAGGGACCAGAGGTAATCCATGATGCTAGCCACAGGAAAGGCAAGGGAATCAAGCTTCTTGCTGTGACACCAACTGGAAAATTTCTTCCATTGAAAGGCAAAGCATCTGCAAGTCGACTCTTTTCAGGAGACCTCCACAACATGGAGTACATTATCTGAGAGAGCCAAGGCCTAGAACTCTATGTTCTCTCCTGCTACATGAATCACCAATAGACCTGCACCCAGGCTGCGTACAAGGGTCCAGGTGTGGAGGACCTCCTAACACAAGGGATGGGAGTGAGTTCTACCTTGCCTGTTCAGGTAGTACATGGTCGTGGTGTTGTTCCTCTGGATCTGCATGACCTGACCCCTGACAGAGGAGTGAATTCCGACAGTACTAGACACAATTCATTAAGCTCCAGCAAGTTTATGTGGTGATGGGATTCCAGGGGGACCAGAACATGTGGGCTTTTTGGTCTCCCAGATGTGCTCCCCACCCTACCAGAGATGTGTCCGTTATGAGCGTGACAGTCTGTTCTGGGCAGACAAATGGGATTCCTTCCGCCAGGTGTTCTGGGATTAGCCACCGCTGGATGACATCCCACATCGGCTGAGTCACAGTGACCAGCTGGCCCTACTGCATGGGCGCTGGGACCACCGATGGCTCAACTTCCACTGGAGGTGGGACATCCACCAGTAGACCACACTGGTGCAGGATGCCATGTACCCCTGCAGCCTCAGAAAAATCCCAGGCAGGGCAAGAAAGCCCATCCTGAAATGAGCGCGCAAAGGAGGGAAGATCCTGTACCCAGTCCACAGTCCACCCTTGGCCCAAAGAGAGTCTAGTTCTGCTCTGATGGACTTTATCGCATGTTTGGGTACCAGCTTGTACTTGTCCGAGTTGACCATCAGACCCAGGTTTCCACATTTTTGGAGAGCCAGATCTCTGGACCTCTCCATCGCCTCTCTGAACAGACCAGCTAACAGTCAGTCGTCGAGGCAGGGTACACCTTGACTCCTAGGCACTACAAGTATGCTACCACCACTGCCTTGCACTTGAAGACTCTGGACACCGAGGAGAGGCCAAAGAGAATGACCTGAGACTGGTACAGGACCTCTTCCACTCAGAATCAGAGGTACCGGCTATAAGACTGACAAACTGGGACACAGAGATATGCATCCTGGAGGTCTAGGGAGCTGAACCACATGTTCTGCTCCAGCTACAAAATGATCTAATTCAGAGTGACCATCTGGAACTTGCATTTCTGCATGACCTGGTTCAATCCAGTATGGGGCGCCAGCCACCTCCCCATCCGTTCAGGACCAGGAAGCACCTGGATACATAATCCTGATTGGCCAGGACATTTGGGACATAAGCTACTGCCCCTTTTGCAAGGAGCTCAGCAATGTCCTCCTGAAGTGCGGACACTGCATCTGTGACACCCTGGACTCCCAAGGCGCATGGAGGCAGTAAAGCGGGAGAGCCTCTAAGTCCAGAGGCAATCCTGTGCCCACTTCATGCAAAACCCACTTGTCAGTTGTGATAGCAGACCAATGTGGCAAGAAGTGACGTAGCCAAACTTGGATGGGGAGGGCACACAGGGAAAGGACAGGTGGAGGGATGGCACCCCATGTCTAGTCACTGTACAGCTTTTGTGGGGACACCAGCAGCTGCGGCCAGAAGGGAACCACTACCCTTGCTCCCCTCTTAGGATCCTGGCCCCCAAACTTGAGCATGGGGCGCTAGGCCTGGTACTGCTTCTGCTAGGGCTGCTGCAGAGAAGGTTGTGGCTGAAAGGACCAGTACTGGAAGGCCTATTTCTTAGGCTTCTTTACAGAGTCCTTTTGGGAAGATGCCACAGAATCCAGGGTGGCACTGGACTTTTCAATATGAGTGACATGCTCTTCCATCCCAGGGTCAAATAGGTTGATGTGCAAGAAGGGAACATCGGTCAGATTGTGCTGGGTGTCCATCATGAAGGTGGACAGCCACAGCCAGCCAGACCCTGCAATGCATGGAGACGGCCACCACCATGGCACAGGCACACAAGTCACCTATGTCCAAGGCCATCTGGACCTAGTGTTTAGCCAGCGACTGACCCTGGTCTCTGATATGACAGTCACTGCCAACTGCTGATTAGCAGGGATGGAGGCTGTGAGGATTGTTTCGAAGACTCCCATCAGGCAGTGACCAAAGTTGGCCATCATCATGGCATAACTACCCTGACAGAGACCCAAGGACGCCCCAGTGTACATGTTTTTAGTAACATGGTCAATCTTGTAGGATTCCTTTTCTGGAGGCTTGTCCATGTCCCCCTGGTGTCCAGACTTGCAGAACACCAAATCCATGAACAGCAATCCGCAAAACGGTTGTCCAAGAACCCAGAAAGGGACCCGTAGGGACTCCATACTTGCGGACTATGTGGGCAGAGGGTTCCAGGCAGGATGCTGGATGCTACCAAAGTTCCAGCACTGGTCTCAAAAAGACTTCTGCCATGGGAAAGGCAACCCTGGGGAATCATCCTGGTCCAAAATGTACGTAAAGAGATACTTACCCTTTTCTGGACTGGTTCTAGCAGGACCCATGTGAAATCCGAGACTAGGCGGAGAAGCGCCCCGAAGGACACCAAGCCATGCTAGTTGGACAGCTCCTCAACCAAACCCTAAGTTGAGAAGAGGAGTCCCAGAGGCAGCCATGAACTTGTGGTCTAAGTCATGTGAGGTCTCCTTGATAATGGCCCTCGACTGTTACTCGCCATGGACCACCAGTGTATCTGTGATCTACACAGACAACTGGCCTTGCAAGCTGGTGGCCAAATGGATGTCCTTGGTTGGAGTGGCCACCTTTGACTGCGGTGGTGGCGGCTCCACATGAAGAGGTGGAGAAGTAGTTGCTGGAAGCACCTGTGTAGTGTGGACAGGAGTGGGCACTATTGGCAGCTGACAGGGGACCAGAGGTCCAGGAGGTAGAGCCTTACCCTCATTTTTTTATTGTTTTAACTGGTAAGCAGATAGGAAGAAATACCATTTTTCACAGCGAACAATAGACATAAATAACCATAAAACATAGAACGCACAAATTTACAGCATTTCTTAAGACACGAGCAGTCTGCACCTACAGACAGCATATCACACAATCGGGTTTTAAATACAGACAATTTTATACATCCTAGTACAGATTCAGGCAAGTTAATATAGTAACTAACAGCCTTGCATCTGAAAGCTCCTTGATCAAAGGAAGATACAAACAGAGAAACTGAGAAGACAAATCTTTTTCTGTATTCTGGTGAAAAATTTGTTAATGCTTCAGGGAGAGATTTCCATTACAAAATGAGGCACAGTTCCCAATGCAACCTTATGCTAAAAGACAGAAGCTTTATACTTGAAACAATCCTTTAATGATTACTTGAAATGATCCTTTAATGATAAAAAACCAAATTCCCTATAGAAAGCAGAGTGGCGAACCTATGTACCCATTCCACAGGCACATTTACAAACTGAATTATAGTATATTAAGTCTGTTAAATATTTTTTCCACTAACAGAAAAAGAAAACAGATTTCCCTAATCAAATTTAGACAGCAAAAGGCTGGTGGCTACCCTGCCTTGTGATGGCCCACTGTTGCCAGAGGAACTCCTTGGAGCAACGGCGCAGTTTGCGATGGTGGCTCTCCTCAACCGAGGATAAGGCGGTCGAGGAGCATCAACAGTAACGCCTCCCGGTTGAGCGTGATCAAAAGCAGGAATGCCTTGACCAAGCTCTCAACTGTGACCTCGATCATCAACCAGACAATTGACAGCAAGGGGAACCTTCCAGTTGACTGCAGTATACCACATGCCTGCCCACATTATGCAGCACGGGCATGGAAGGCTCAACTACCAGTGAAGAAAACTCCTTCCAAGGACTAGACGGGGACATCGACCAGACCACATCCTCTTAGCGAGGACCAGGAGTGCTGGGGTCTGCAACATCAAATCCTCGAGCTCATCTGACAACTGTTCGACAAGCTCGAAAAAAATTTCTGCAGCCTGCTTGACCAGAGTCAAAGTCGACTGGCTCAAAGGAAGAATGGAAGAGCCTTCAACCTGCCCCTTGACTGAAAGGCACTTATCTACCGTCAAATGGTCAGGCAAGTGGAGAGACCAGGTAGACCACAATCTCTCCCAGTCCCATGACCAGTGCCACTGGTGCTTGTGCTTAGTGTCATGGTAGGCAGAGCTCTTCCCCAGGGGTCTGGAGTGCCAAACATATGCCCTGAAAGTCTCCAGTGAATGATTCTCTGATGCTAACCCAAACCAGGAGCAGCACCAAGATGGAGGAAGTGCCACCTCTGCCCTCAAGGGCTGCAACTTGCTTCACAGACCCGGCTGCAGCCAAGGCCTTCTTGCAGCCCTTAGGATCCCATGCCGAAGACCACCTAACGAAAGCCAGAGCTACCTGTTCTCGAGGGACTCCAGAAGCATGCTGAGACAGAGGCTGCTCATGGCCATGTTGTACTGCAGTATGCGCGTGTGTTGGGTGGGCTGGTGACTGACATCTTCAGCCAGCAATAAATGCAAAACCTGAATCCCGGCCTCCACTGTCCACCGAAGTTAGACAAGGGGAGTCAAAGAAACTGAGGAAATAATGTAAAGTTTAGAAAACTCAAAGACAAAGTTTGCCTATGGTGTACTAAATCTTAAGCAGAAGCCGAAAAGGAGGCAACCCCTGAGCGGAAAAACAGCTCTGACATCACAGGGCGGAGTTGGGGGATATACTGCTTGGGTTGCGTGAGGAGCTTAGCTTAAAGATGTCCAGCCAATCAGACTGTTTCAGCAGAACTGCCAAAGTGTGGATAGTGAACCATATCCATGCCCCTAAAACCACCCATAACTCCTAAGAGGTAGAACTTTGAGCGGGAGACCTTGCTTTGTATCTTGGTTTGGTCACACTGGTCATTAAAGGCCCCATCACACAAGTGGCACCTCACAACATCCAATCTACTTCACTGCGCACAATCAGCAATCTTTCCTCTCTTCTATTCACTGTGACTTAGTAAAGGTTAAGAAATATGTGCTGTACCATAGAGCTGATCTTGATGGGGTCTTTCTTGGAGCCGTCTGAGTAATAGCTGTCAGACAGAGAAAAGAAACATTTAAGTTTTTCCTCACAGTAAGCTGTAATGATGCATCATAGCTGCAGTAATTATTTCAGGTATTCTGGCAGCTCTCTCATCTTTCAGTGATTCCCACCTGACTTTTCTGTAATTATAACTTTTCCCATTTTCCTTTTAAGAGCAACATGTGTACTTCAGCACATACTTTCATAAACATAACATTTCCACTATAAAAATTCTCTAGATCATATTTTTTTTTTAACTTCCCAGTCTTATTTTCCAGCGATTGTAACACATCTTGACAGCCTGTGTATAAAAAGCATGTGAGTGTCCTTAACTGACCTAAAGAGCCTTTTTTAATGGTATAATAGTGCTCACCATGACGCTGACTGTGATGTCACAAATCGCAACTGTATGGTCAGTTCAGGGCAGTTACAGTCTTTTTGAAAGAGATGGGGAAACAAATACTGCATTATAGTGTATAGTCAGGTGTTGTTCTGTATAGAAATCAGAGCCTTTCCAAATGTTGTTGTACCACACTTCAAAAGGTCACGGAATGTGATTGTAGTACACTGTGGTACAACGTTTGGAAAAGCTCTAGAGGTTCTATCAGACCCGTAAACTAGCCACAAGCCCTCCTGGCAGCAGCAGCAACAGCAGCACTGGCAGCAAGATCCCCCGAACCAGTGACGCAAACATGAACAGGCACATAAGCGAAAAACAAATGCATGATCAACCAAATAACCTCAGCTTCATCAAAATTAGAACCAGATATTTAAATAACTTACAAGTAATCGTTTACTCTGAGCCCACATCCTCTCGCTAACCGAGACATACGCCGCCATGTTTTTTTTCTTGAAAATCCCTCCCACATACCATTGATAGCCAATAGAAGGCTACGCAATAAACGTAGGGATGTCTGCTCCCTAGCAACCACACATGTAAACACAGCAACCAGCCCCAACTCCCAGAACATGACGGAGCAATGAATACATTTTTTTTTTTTCATTTCAAAAATTTAAAACAAAAAACTTTTGCAATGGGGGACCAAACACTATAAAAAATAGTGCATGGGCACTCCATGCCTAACCAACCTGTTGCCACCTCGGGGTTCCTGACTACCACAGACCTCTCGAGTGCCTCGAGGTCTGAGGTAATCAAAATCTCTCGGTGGTACAATAGGCTGGTTGCGCATGGTTGCCCATGCACTATTCTCTATATCTGAAATGTTCAGTTGACCAATAACAAGTGAAAAATAAAACAGAAAACAAAAAAAAAACACCACTAAAGTTAAACATAATTTTTACATACACCATAGATAGATGCACTCATGTACATAGCTGCTACTTCTTGGAATAAATTAACATGTGACATTCCCCAAGCAAGTTCTTAAGTTATTTTTAATAGTGCTTTTAATTCTTTTTTGCCTTTTGTATGTAACTGTACAGGAATGCTATCTACTTACTCTCAATTTTTACATGCGCGGTTTTATAACTTGTCATATTTGATAAATGCGTAACTGATAACAGGGCAGCGTCCATAAACAGACTTTGCCCAGTGATCCTATCAATATATTAAATGTAAAATCCATATAAACTATATACATAGGTCCTTATATAATACATACTACTTTAAGTTTAACTGCACATCAGTGATCTATTCTCATTTAAAGAAAAGTTCATCATCCCCCATTACCATATGCTTCAAGCTACCAAAGCATCATCCTGCCCCTATAATCATCAATTCTGCAGCTGTTGATATGCTCATAAATGGCCCCCAGTGAGTCATGAAGCTATCCAACCGGCCCTGCGGCTAGTATGTTCTCTGCTCCAGGGCAAGAGCCCTTACTGATAAGGTGCGCCACTGTGTGGCAGTAGGAGTCTCCCCTGATACCCAGGTGTTCAGAATAGTCATTCTGGCCTGCACCAACAGTATCCTGACCCATCTTTGATACATACACCATTGCTCGGCCTCCTCATCTGCTACACCAAATAACAGGCTAAGGGGCGAGACCGGTATCACCAAGCCTAACATGGCACTCAACTGCTTCCCTATCACCTCACAGTACCCCTGGAGGCATGGACAGGCCCAAAAGTAATGGAAGTACGAGCCTCTGTGCTCCTTGCGCCTTCCACACATCTCCAACACTTCCGAGTGGAATCTGTGAGTCACAGCTGGAGGACAATACAGCCTATGCACAGATTTATAAAAATTTTCCTTATATTTATTGCAGAACAACAAACATATGTGACTCCAGTATGAGGCACCAATTATCCTCCGATATACCAACACCCATGTCTCTTTCCCATAAGCTATGTGTCTCATTAGTCATATCTCACAGGTTCTCTCTTAGGAGGCATGCAACATTCCTCAGCATCCCTCTGGGATCCTTCCTTGCTTTGCATATGACCCCCTCCACCTGCTCCAGAGGTGAAGCTCCACTACCCTGCTTCCATACCTCTTTGCAGTAATTTCTGGTCTGAAAAGACCTAATAAGATGGCTGCCCAGAACCCTCACCTTCTCCCTCATCTCCTGGAAGGAGGCCATAATCCCCCTACTATACACATCTTCTATACACTACACCCCTTTTCCTTCCCACTCCAGAAAAGCTGGATCCTCTATACTCGGCCTAAAAAGGGGTTTCTGGCAATGGGTAATAGCAAGGTCTCCTGCTCTTTGTTCTCCAGCGCTCCCTTGAGATGTGCTCAACTATCTAGTACCCATAAAACCAGTGGGTTCGGATGCCCCAGGGAGGCGTACACCTTCCGGCCTCCCATAGTCAGGTAGGAGTCAGCCTGTCACCTTCTCCCACCTCCTCCAAGTCCAGTCAACTGGCGATGCCCGCCCCAGACACCCAGTCCTTTATTATATGTGTCTGTGACGCCAGGAAGTACTGCTTCAAATACGGGGAAGTTCAGCCCTCCCCCTCCTTACTGTTCACCTTCAGTCTCCCCAGAGTGACATGCGCCCTTTTCCCTTGCCACAGAAACTCTGTGAACACCTTCTCCATTTTTTTTTATGTCTTTTTTGTTAAGGCACATAGGAAGCATTTGGTGCAAGTAGAGGATCCTGGGCAATATATTCATCTTAATTAGGTTTATGCGTCGTCCTATCCAGGAGAGGGGCAAAGCCCGCCATCTCCTCAGCTCCTCTATTAGGGTCTTGCTCATGGGTGTTTAGTTTAGCTGATACAAATCTGCTATCCTTTTTGCTATGGTCAGGCTCAGATATCTGAAGGAGGTGGACACCACCCTTAGTCCCCAATCACTCCCTCCAGGTCCCATCCCTCCATTACCCACATAAAGAACCTCTGACTTATCTAAGTTAATCTTATAACCTGAGAATTCAGCGAAGCTCAAGATAAGTCCCAAGAGGGGTGGTACCGATCCCTCTGGATTCCTCAGGTACAGGATCATGTCATCCGCATACAGTGACAGCTTATGCTGAACATCTCCCTTCCCCTTTACACCCCTGATACTGGAGTGCTGTCTAAATGCGATGGCCAATGGCTCAATTGCTAGAGCAAATAGGAGAGGTGAAAGCGGACAACCCTGCCTCGTACCCCTATACAGGGGGAATCTTTCAGACGTCCTACCATCTATCAATACCGAAGCCTGGGGGGAGGCACACAGGGCCCTCACCATTCCCAAAAATTCCTTCCCCAATCCAAATCTGTCCAGTACCTCAAATAGGTACCCCCACTCAATACGATCAAATGCTTTCTCAGCGTCTAAAGATATAATCGCTGTGAGTCCTGGCAACTGTGCGGAGCACTGTATCATGTCAAGGGCCTTCCTCACATTGTGGTATGAGTGCCGCCTCAGGATGAAACCCGTCTGGTCCGGGTGAATCAAGGTCAGGAGAAGTCCTTCCAACCAGGACACCAAGACCTTGGCATAGATTTTTGCATCAGCATTCTGAAGTGATATAGGCCTATACGATGCACAGCTCTGCGGGTCCCTCCCAGGCTTTGGTTTGACAGATATAGTCACCTCATCCATTGTGGGAGGCAAGGGCTTTCCTTCCCTGACCTCTTTAAAAAAAAAACATAAATGGTTCACTACCCCTTGTCCCACCACTTTGTAAAATTCAGCGGGTAGCCCATCAGGGCCACTTGCCTTCCCAGATTTCAGATTGTGAATGGCTCTACTGATTTCCTTCCTGGAGGTCTCCTTACTTAGCATTTCCTTTAATGGCTCGGGTGTGCACGGTATCTCAACCCCATTCAAAAACTCTTTTGCCCTATCTATCATGCTGTCAAATTCTGCATGGTATAGGGCACGGTAGAACTGACTAAAGCACTTCCTGATGTTTTGAGGGTCCTTATGCAGAGTCCCCTGATGGTCCCTAATCTCATTTATTCTCACACACCCTCCCCTTCCTTTGATCAGGTTCACCAACAACGGTCCCGGTTTGTTGCCCCATTCATAGAACTTATGTTTTCAGAAGAAGAACTGCGCACATGCCTCCTCCGTCAACACATTGTTCAAGGCCTCTCTACTAGCTGCCAGCAGGTGCAATGTCTCCTCCCCTCCCTCTCTGGCCGCCTTGCACTCAAGATTCCTTACCTGCAGCTGCAACTCCTCCTGTTTCTGCAACGTCCCTTTTTTATACCACACCACATACCCAATTATGGCTCCTCTGATGTATGCCTTCCCTGTGTCCCAGAACATTTGGATAGACAGCGCTGTGTCCTTATTTAATGTAGTATACAGAGCAACTGGTCCTGAAGGAAGGTTTTAAACTCCTGGGAGCCAAGCAGGTAGGAGGGGGAAGCACCATGAAGCACCCTGTGACTGCTGAATGCCCATCTCCAGGGTGGCAATCACCACTGTGTGGTCGGAGACACAGACGGGTCCGTGTTTGATGACAGCCAGTTTAGGATACCATTCCAATCTAGACCATGTCTTATGTGGGTTGGAGAAAAAAGTATACTCCCTCTCTTTGGGGTTTGCTGCCCTCCACGCATCCAACATGTCCAATTCCACCAGGCCCTCTTTCCATTTCCTCATACACCCTCCCCCTCGCCCTTTCCCTTCTGAGTGATCCAACTATACATCTGGGGTGCAGCTGAAATCTCCCCCCATCACTAAGCCCTTGAACTGCTCTTTGATCAGCAGCTCCAAAATGCTGCGGTAGAAGTCCGGGTCAAAAACAGCAGGTGCATAGATGTTCCCAAAAGTGATGAGCACTTCATACAACGTCCCCTCCACAAAGATATATCTTCCCTCCTTCCCATCCTGTACAATTCTAGATAGCTTAAAGGGAAGTCTCTTACGCAACAATACAGCCACCCCTCTTTTATGGGAGGAAAAAGAGGCAGCATAGCAGGCTCCCACCCAGTTGCGCACCAAATCTGTCGGTGTCAAGTGAGTTTCCTGAAGCAGCGTAACATGGGTGTACGCTCTTCTCAAGGCTATCAGAACAGAGGTTCTCTTGATTGGAGAGGAGAAGCCTCTCACATTCCAAGACACAATACTCACTCTTTCTTTATTAGCCATCGCTATAGTGATCCTCCCTTAGCAATTCCTCTCCCTCATGGGCAACTCCCATTCCCCAAGCAAGGCCACTGAACCCCTCTCTACACATTTTGTACCATGCTTCGGAACCTCGATTATAACTGTGACACTTACAGTAAACATGAAACATATATCTATATAAACCAGTAAACAGTGGACTATTTACATTTACTCCTCTCTCCTCTCACATCCCCCCAGTAACATACAACATTCCAATACAGAACAGGAATGCCCCACTTTGTAGAAAAAGTTTTACTGACGGTCTGGTTTAAAATAACCAATCTCTGCTCACCCCTCCCCCTGGTCCATCATACATACCCCAAGTTCTCTTTCCCAGCAATCTTTTTTGAGTCTTCCCCAGCCTCCCCATGAGTTTGCCCAGGTGCAGCCTATCATATCAGCCATGACTGAACCTGTTACCCCTCCCTGACGGTGCGGATAGCATTCCTTGTCGAAATCCACCCACCGTCCCTATTCCCATGTCATCAACCATTTTACACCTCCTCCCCCCCTTCCTTTTTCCGGCCCTTGAATCAGCTAATCAGTCCATACCAATATAAAGGAGAACAGCCGCATGGTAGGCCCCTCAGGTCAAATCCAACGCACGGGCCCACCACACGCTGCTACTTACAGGCCATGGATTCCACACTGTCCTGCACGTCATCCTCACGGCACACATATCCACTCCCCCTGGCCATGTCCAAACGTCAGTGCATCTCGCCAAACATCAAGGATCGCTAGCTCGCTAGGCTCTGGACTGTTCTTGAGGGTCTATATACTGAGGAATACCCAGTCACATCTTCATTGCCAAGCACATCCAGGGGGTGGGGGTTTCCTCAGAAATAATTGCAGGCAGGTCTACACATGGAACACCACCTCTCCTCATATGGCAGTGGACCCTTGGGCACACAGGCTAATATGTCTGACCGTAGATAGGCCTCCATTGTTCTCATAAGTTGATGTACAACCTTGTGGGGGCATTCAGGGGAAAATAAATGAAAGGCTGGTAATCAGTCATCTCCTCCATTGCAGCACTCTTCCAGCATGCTCACCCTATTTTCTTCTTTAACTCCGCTACAAAGGTAGTCGCCTTGTCCACCTCCCAGAAGCTGTAGGAAGCACCTTCGTACCTGATCCGTAGTGTTGCAGGAAAGATCATGTACCACTCCACTTTCAGGCACTGACATTCAGCAATCACCTCACTGAATGCCCGTCTCTTCTTCCCTATTCTTGGAGAGTGATCTTGTGAAATGTACAGTTTAACTCCTTCATATTTCAGCGGTGTCGCCCTGCGGTAGGCATTCCACACTTCCTGCCTATCCAGGAAGTTATGGAAGTGACAGATTACTTGACGGGGCGGCAGCCACTGCAACACTGCTTGCTGCGCATTCTAATTTATATCGCCCTCTTTTCAGTGTGAGGCCCAGCAAGGCCGGCACTGTTATGGCGCAGAATTCCAAGATGTTCTTTCCTTCTTTCCCCTCTGGGAGGTCCCTGAAGCGCAAATTAGAGCACCTATGATAATATTCCTGGTAGTCCACGGCTTCCCGAAGCTCCATGCCCTCCTTTTCTAGTTCCCCGATGCGTTTGGGGAGAGGGGCCAGCGAATTCTCCGCAGCCGATAGATGGACCTCCTTCTCCTCAATCTGCTCTTGGTGCTGGGAGAGATGTGCATCGATTGCCGCCAGCCTCCGATCGATTTTCTCTTCCACCCTATTCAACTGCGGGTGAGCACATCTACTAATTGCTCTCGCAATTCTCGGCCGATCGCAGTAATTTCTGGATCCAAAATGGATACAGGCCCCAGCACACTAGCCTGAAGTGCCACTGTCTGCCTCTTAGGGATTTTTGGCCCCGCGTGCTGCGATATTCCACCTGCCATAATGATATACTCATCCAAACGATATACTCATCCACTGCACCGGCACACAGTCGCTTAAGGATTTGAATCCTTTTTTCAGCCTGGATTACTGCGGAATACACTGTTTTAATGGACTGGGGACCGGAGCTCATCAGAGACATGTCTACGCCATTAAGCTGTCACATGACCTCCCCCCCCAAAAAATGCTTTTTTAGTAGCTATTTGCTTCTCTTAAAGGATAATATGGCAGGGCAGGAACTGTTCTTCCTCCTCTTACTAGTAAAGTTTATTACTAGCACTGTGGCATCTGCTCCCCTTGACCTGAGAAGCCCACACTGCAGCCTTTATACATGTAACAGCAAGTTCATCCACAACAATACTCCTTTAAAGAGATTCTTCAGTATCCTGGAAAATTTTAAAAAATCTAGTATTTGATAGAATTCAGCTTGTACTTTATCAATTTTAGGTATTTCTCTCCTGTCATTCTTTACTGCTAGGAACATTTGCTTAAAAACAGGATCCTTGCTCTCCAGATTCCACTAGCTCCTTCTGCTTTTGCCTCCACTGACATCATAACACACCGTTTGCTGCATCACAGTTTGCTGCTGTGGAAATGATGCTGGTAAGACAAACAGTGGAATATGACTTCAGTAGAGGGAAACACATGAGAAAGAGATGAAGTCGGAACAACAAAGATTCCATTTTTGTGCCAATGTTCTCATTAATGAAGCATGTAGGGCAATAAATAGAATAAATATTTCTAGTGAAATCAGAATTGTGTCTGACTGTTATGTATTAAATAAGATTTCCTAGAGACAAATCTCTTTAAACTTAACAAAGATTATAAAATATGGACATCACAAATGATGCGTATCTGTTCTATATTTCATCGGCCATCCTAGGGAACTGGTTGGCCAAAAGTTTAAGGACAGACTTTTTGTCACTGGAGACGACAGCTGGAACGGTGACCAGCGAAAGCGAGTTTGGAAGTTTCAGGTGAGTTCCCCAGAAGGATACCAAAGCCCCCACCATGTCATTAGTTCACACAATCAGCAGACAATGTTCGAATCTGATGCCAGGCTGTAGTAGCACACACACAGAATTAGTCTCTCTCCTGTGGAGAGGTTGGCCTCACTGTATCCCATGCAGTGAAAGAGAGCACTTCAGTTTCCAGTGATGTCAATTACATCCCTTCTACTAGCACTGAATAAAGCAGCAACCCTAAATATTCTGATTAATTTATACTAGGTAGGAGCTGGGGTTCCCTGAATTGTGTAACGCAATGATTTCATTAATCACAAACTGAGCCGTTAAGCAGTGTTTCAGCTACCACGAGCCATACAGCATTTTGCTAAAGATTTTTCTGTTTAGCTACAAATAACATAGAAATACAGAATCTGAAGGCAGGAGGAGGCTGATGACCCAAGTCTTCCCATATTTGATACTACTTTACCCCCCACCCCCAGCCTAGTGCTGCAGTGTGTAATTCACGCCATCCCTCCTTTCTACTTCTTCCCTTTCCTGGTTCCCCCAAGTGGAATTATTAGTCTGCTGCCCCTGTCCCACCCATGCCTGTAATCTGTTCCAAAGCACCACCATCCTTTCCATGAAGTAAACCGTGCTCACATCCTGCTGGAATTTATCTCCTATTATACAATAGGGCCTGAAAACCTGTAATGTGATTGGCTGGCTGGCACCTTTAAGTCATGGTAAATCCTACGATATACCCACAGGAAAAGGTGCCAATCAGCCCCTTTACTAAGATTAGTACGACCCCAAAACAACCCCCCAAAAAGCCGCCATGTTATATCGCCGCTAAATGCCAACTCGTCTCCCCCTGCAACAGTCAAACTAAAGAACAAGTAACTGAAATACTCAGAATAGCAATTCGGTCAAAAATAATGTTTACCAAGTTTTCCCCCGTAACCGCTTCCACTCTACTCATCGCTGTGAAGTGATTTTTTTTTTCTGCTCCACTCGCCTCAGTCCACACATTCTCAATAACGGCTTCTGGAGCTGCAGAGCGTGGACTACTGGCGTGCCCCTGCTTCAACTGCTTTTCCTATTACCTCCACAAAAACAGTGCTTGCCTTGTTACTTTATTTAAAAAAAAAAAAAAAAATCAAAGAATTGTGTTGCCTTGTCCTGACATGAAAGTTCCCAGTCAATCAGGAAACGCATGGCAAAAGACGGCAGCCAGTTAGCGCGGCCCCATTCACACCCACAACTACTTCCAAATCACGCCACCGGCCGTAGTAAAGCGGGACTTGCCAAGCTCTAAAAAAATCTTTGTACACACACAAAAAAAAGAATCAAAACACATTGATTGCTTTTGGCATTCCCCAACCTACTGTTTGTGACTGAAAGTGAATATCATTATTCAGTTCATACTTCTTGATCACGCCGCAAACACAATTGAAGCCTGGACGGTGACTTCAATCAGCACCCGATCTTCGCTTAAACCAGCAATCTGTTTCTCTGATCATAACAAGGAGCCTCTAGATTAATAGTGACTTTAAAAAAACACTGTTGTCATACTGTTTCAATCATTCTCCTCTTTCTCTCTGTATAAATAATA
The DNA here is from genome assembly GCA_016271365.2 of Neoceratodus forsteri. NCBI lineage: Eukaryota > Metazoa > Chordata > Ceratodontiformes > Ceratodontidae > Neoceratodus > Neoceratodus forsteri. The sequence continues at coordinate 817,156,104 of CM057453.1, read as the reverse complement.
CAGCTCATGCTCCCATTTCTATTAAAAAATACAGCTCTGTCTCCCCATTTTCCACCAACTGAATGGGAGCATCTGCATAACAAGTGACTGAAATATAAAATACTACTGATGTTAAAAAAAAATGTAATAAAAAATAAAATAAAAAAAAAAAATTTCTAACAGCACTTTGCACTTCAGGTGAGGAGCAGGCAGTCTTCCATCTTCCACCTACTAACCCGGACTATTTTTCACTGCGGAAGCATATCTTATCTATTTGATTTATAAAAAATGTGAAAAAAAGTTTGACACCTAAACTTTTTCTCTTTTCTTTATTTTACATATTGTATAATCACAATAAACCACTCCAGGATGTGGGTTATGCTGGGATTTACCCATGGCTGGCCTGATTTGACCACTTGACCTACGGCTCGTGGCCAAACCACGCCAGCCATGGGTAAATCTCAGCATAACCCACACCCTGTCTTGGTTTACTGCTTAACTAATCTCCAATTGTGCCCTCTTTTGACTGTGTATCTAAAAAAAATGGCCCTCACAATTTTCCTTATTTATACCCCTTAGGAATCTACCAGTCTCTATCATGTCCCCACTCTCCCATCTGGCCTTCAGCAAGCACGTTTTCAGGACCTACAAACGTTCCTCGTGTGATCTGCCCAGTTGGCTCTAAATAATTTTTGTGACCCTTCACTATACTGACTCCAGGTTATCACTGTCTTTTCTCCAGTGAGAACTCCAGAACTGGACACAGTACTCTAGTGAGGCCTCACCAGCAATCCACTTAAGGGCAGTAGCACCTCCCCCTCATAATGTCGAAAGCCCTCCCATTATATCCCAGTACCCAAGATGCCTTGCTGCAGGCCTTGTTGCACTGGCTGGTTTGTTTGAATGAGTCACTGATGAGGATTCTCACATTTCTTTTCTATGATGAACTGGCCAGCTTAGCAACTCCCATTCAGTACTCCATGTGTGGGTTCTTATTCCTCAGGTACATCACTTTGCACTTCTAGGCACTGAATCTCAACTGCCAGACCTTCAACCACCTCTCAAGCCTTTCTAGAGCCCTCTGAAGTTCCCGCATTGCTTCCTCACTGTTCACGTTCACCCTGATGCAGAGTTTTGTGTCATCAGCAGAGACACGTTACCCTGAATACCTTCCCCAATGTCACTAATGAACATAGATCTCAAGAGTGTTCCTTGAGGCACTCCACATGACCCCCGTCCCCGGATTTCACCCCATTAACCACCACCCTCTGCTGGCTTCCCTCTAGCCAGTTTCCTACAAACCCGAATAATCCCTTTTCTATGTCTACATCCTCCAGCTTTCTGAGTGGTCTTCTGTGCCGGTTGGAATCAAAGGTTTCGCTGACGTCAAAGAGAAGCAAATTCACCAGCTGGCCTCTGTTCACCGCCCTAGTGACTCACCTGAAAAATAAAATCAGTAGCCGGCCCAGTGGTGCAAAGGGCTAAGGTGCTGGGTGCCCTACCTCCTACCACACCAGCAACCTGGGTTAAGGAAGGAGCTCAGGTTGCCAGGGGTCAGGTGGGACTGGGGGGGGGGGTGAAATCAAGCATCTGACAGATAGCTCTCCTCTCCTAGCGCGGGGATCCCTAGGTTGCCAACAGATGGAGACCTGGGGTAGCAGCAGCGCTTGAGCGACACAGATGGGAGGAGCCACGGTGCTGTAGTGTGTGTGCGTACCTTCGTGTTCACATGCTTACATGCTGAGGTGACAGGGGAACCAGGGTAGAAAATGGAAAAAGTTTGGAGCAGACTGCATGAAGCCCTGTACACCTACCACTGGCCTGCACCACCACCCGAACCACCAGCCAATCACTGAGTGAGAGTCACCAGGTGGGAAGAAGCCTGCCCTCCACTTCCCAGACCCATCAAGGGGGCAATGTATGAGGCCTTCAGGGAAGGTAAATCTGGGGAAGGTGGGTGCCAGACAGGGGAGGCAGGGACAGGGCTGAGAGTCTGCCTGCAATGACCACAAGGCAAAAAGTCTATGGAAGACAAGAGAAAAACACAATCAGGTTTGTCTGATACGATCATCCCGACACAAACCCATGCTGCTTCCTGTCCTGCAGCCTATTATCTTCTAAGTAGGCCACTAGTCTACTTCTAACAGTATTTCAGCTACCACTAATATTGTTAAAATAGCCAAATTGCAACATTAAAATGCAAGTTTTGGGTAAATACACATGACAATTGGCATAAATGCTATAGGGTTTTAGTCTCCTCTTTCTGGACTCCAACAGAGTTTCCAGAGAGATGGACACACAGTTCAGCAAGTAAGAATGATTCCCTGACTAATGCCTCCCAGTTGACGAACCTCTGACTTGACCGAGCGGGGTTGACAGGACCAAAGACAACTTGTCCAATTTCAGATACTACAAGACTGAATACTGCTGAGGTGAGTGGACCACCCAATGTGTTGGGGTGACCACCACTGATGAGGCTTGAAGAAAGCCTGTGTGTTGCCTTAAAGCCTTAGTCACTGAGCCTCCATCAGTGCTGCCGGGGGATGCTAAACTTGAATCTGTCAAGGCTTTCTTTCCATATACATTTTTTTTCCCTCTCTACCCCCACCCCCGAGGAAGAACATACACATGCATGTACGCGCATGGCGGCGCATTTATTGGCTACCAGGATTCAGCCCCTTCCGCCCATCCCTCACTTTTGTCACTGCCCGTGATTACCACGCCGCCCATCGGACTTCCACCTGGTGGGAGCAGGACAGCAGGACTACAGATGGGTGGGCATCCACCCTTTGGAGGGGAGAGAACTATGGCTCAATCTCACTACAACCCCTCGAGTTGGCACCCGACAACCCAAGGTCGTTCCCAAACCCGGGTCGCCAGTGTATGTCAAGGGCTTTCTACCAGACTCAGGGCTGGCAGTAGATGTCAAGGCAAGATCACAACAATTGACGGAGTACGTCGACTGGTGGCAGACAGAAAGGTACTATAGGCCCAGTGCTGCTATGCAACTCCCCAACCCCCTCGACAGCAGGGGCAATGAGCTGGAAGACGAGAGCTGCTGATGGTGTAAACAGCATCATTGGGATTGTGAGCGAGATGGAGTGCGCCACCTTGACAATCAGGTCAACATTGTTTGGACGCTAATGGACCTCCTGGACCCATGGTGTTGTGGACTGGTTCTGACCTCACCATAGCCTACCCCAGGGAAAAGACCACCGGAGGCTACAAAAGTAGCTGATGCCTAACTGGGACCTCGTCGACTCCACTTCAGTGTGTCAGGTGCATCATTAGCAAAACAGGCATCGGCAATAAGGAGAAGCCTTCTTTCTCCACAGAATCCTCTGTCCTCACCTGACGGGTTGACCATTAGATCAATCGGCATCAAGGTGGTTGGTTGTCTAGATGGCACCTCCACATAAAGATCAATGGGCCACTTGGGCAGCTCAACCTCCAGAAGGGCTGCTGATCTCGAGGGCCCTCTGGATGCATACTGTGAGAACAGTCCATTGATCAACGTCCATTTCTCTTCCTATTATGCCTGTGGAGATGAGAAGACGACCCACCTTAGGAGTGAAGTATCGAAACAAAGTCGTGGAACTCCTCGCTCTGCCATGTAGAGCTAGGTGATCCATGACCAACTCCCTCTTTGACTGCAAGTCCAAAACAGGGGTGACAGTGCCCTGGAGGTAGTCTTCTTCTAAGGCCTCCAACTGCACAGTCTTGACCTTCAACTGCACAGCCATGACCTCCAACTGCACAGCTGCAGACAGACCACAGGCCGGCTGAACCTTAAGCACTCACAGCAGCAGATCTCTGATCGCCTGTGTGTACTCAGGATGGCACCACTGGTAGCTGTTTATATCATGGGCAGTCACCAACAATGTCTGCCAAGCCAGAGCTGGTAGCCCTCTTCAGCATAACCGGCACCCCCAGAAGCAAACTGGGCTGCGCGAGATGGCTGCGGGCGGTTCAGCAGACATTACAGACAGCATGGGTTCTTTAAAAGAAAAAACAGAAAAATGGAAATTACATACCTACTGTAATTCTTATCTTCTTGGACGAAGTCTCCATCACACATTCACACTAATAGGAGTACGCCAGAGGCACTAGGACCCAGCGGGAGCAAACTTTTTAAGGAGGGGCGGCGCCTGAGATGGAGCCGCGAAGAAGCGGCACCACAAGCCCGGCACGTGCGGCAATGATTATCTCGGCGTTGACCTTCCAACCACCTTAGTACCTTTTTTCCAAGGAGGTGCAGCATAACTAAGCTAGAAGGACTAACCCCCCCCAAAAAAAATCGGACATAAGATAGTCCGAATAACCCGTGTAAGAAGGGTCAACAATAAAGTCTTCACAGCTCAGCCACTGAGGGAGTGAAGTCCATAAACAGAGAAGTGAGCTTGGTGGATGGTGGGTGGGCGTGTGAATGAGTGGTGGAGACTTCATCCAAGAAGACCAAGAATTACGGTAGGTACGTAATTTCCATATCTTCCTGGACATAAAGTCTACACCACTCATTCACACTAATGGGAGCGTACCAAGCTAAATAATCCCCTGAGACAGGCGGCAGGAGATAAAGAGCTCATGTGCTTAGGACAGAAGCCCATTAAGAATGGTCCTGCCAAACAACAGATGTTGTCCAGCATGGACATCCAAGGCGTAGTGCTTAACGAATGTATGCACAGAGCTCCAAGTAGCTGCACTGCAAATATCTGCAAAGGGCACATTACGGATTTCTGCCAGAGATGCCACGACTGCTCTGGTAGAGTAAGCGTATACTCTGCCTTCCAGCTTGACCAGTGCCACAGAATAAGAGTGGCGAAGGCATGCCACCAGCCACGCCGAAATGCACCTGATAGCAACAGGCTGACCCAGCCGGGTTTCGCTAAAGAAAACAAACAGTTGTTGAGCCTTGCAAATTTCCTTCATTCTATCTCGATAGAACTGCAATGCTCTCTTAACAGCCAGCGAATGAAGGATACACTCCCCTTCATTGTGGAAGTTCGCAAAGCAGGTAGGAAGGACTAAAGGTTGGTTTAGATGGAATTCTGAAACAACCTTGGGGAGAAACTTAGGATGAGTCCTAAGAACTACTTTGTCCTTGTGAAATGCAGTGTACGGGGGGTCTGTGACCACTGCATGTATTTCAGAAACTCTACAGGCTGAAGTAATGGCCACCAGTAAGGCCGTTTTCCAAATGAGGAACTTCAACTCGCAAGTAGCTAGAGGCTCGAAAGGTTTATGAGCGAGCATGTCTAGCACAATGTTAATGTCCCAGGCTGCAACTGGACATCTAACAGGAGGTCAAGTAAGCAGAATACCCCTAAGAAATCTCTTAACTACGGGCAACTGAGCCAGCGACATGGAAAGTACTGGCTCATGATATGCTGAAATGGCACAAAGGTGAACTCTGACTGTGGAGTACTGCAGACCTGTATTTGAGAGGTCTAAGAGATACTCCAAGACTTTATTCGGTGGGCAGGAAAAGGGATTCCAAGAGGATTTTGCACACCAAACAGAGAAATGGTTCCATTTAGCTGTGTGGGTCTTTCTAGTGGCTGGCTTATGTGCAGCCAAAAGAATATCTGAAACTGTATGAGAAACACTGAACCTACTCACCTGTCTGTCTTCAGGAGCCAAGCGTGAAGGTGAAGCGACCTCAGGGTGGGATGGACCACAGGACTCTGGGTCAGACGGTTTGTCTGAAGGGGAAGCGTTTTCGGGAGGGTTTCCAATAGTCTGTTGAGTAGTGGGAACCATATCTGTCAAGGCCAGAATGGGGCAATGAGAATCATTCTGCCCCCCTGGGACTCCAATTTGAGTTGTACCCTCTGAATTAGGGGAACAGGAGGAAATGCGGATAGAAAGTGTTTTGTCCACCACAGCCTGAACACATCCTGACAAAAAACTCCAAATCCTGGATTTCTGGAGCAGGAGAGAGGCAGTTTTGCATTGAGTGGAGACGCTAAAAGGTCCAGGTCTGAAGTTCCCCACTCTTTCAAGAGTGACTGAACGATGGTTAAGTAGAGAGACCACTCGTGAGGATCTGCCTCTGTTCTGCTGAGATGGTCTGCCAGCTTGTTCTGTACTCCTGGCAGGTATACCACTTGAATCAGAGCCTTGTGCTCCAGGCACCATTCCCACACTCTCACTGCTTCCCTGCATAATGGGTAAGAGTCATCGCCCTGTTTGTTGATGTAGTACACCACTGCTTTGTTGTCCGTTTGAAGGAGAATGCTATTGCGACAGAGTATGTCCTCCAAAGCTCAGACTGCACAGAGGACGGTTCTCATTTTCAGGACTATTATGTGAAGTTGAGACTCATCCTGAGTCCATGTACCCTGGGTTTGGATATCCTGGCAGTGAGCTCCCCAACCCATCAGAGACACGTCCGTGGTAATGGAGATCTGATGATCCAGAGGGGCGAAGGGACATCTTTCCAGAAGGTTGTCCTCCTGAGACCATAAGGTGAGCGACCTCTTCAGAGGTTCTGTCACCTTGATGAGAAAGGACTGAGGGTGGGTGGTTAGGGACCACTGAGCATCCACTGAGAGGTTCTGATGTGAAGACAAGCCATGGGTACAGTGAACTCCGAGGATGTCATGAGGCCCTGCATCCACTGTATCGAGATAGCTCAAACTCAGCGGAGTTCTCTGATGTATCGGGCCATCAGTAAGATATCGCTCCTTCTGTACTCTGGAAGAAAGGCCTTCACACAGGAGGTGTCCAGAAGAGTTCCTATGAAGAGGAGCTTCTGGAAGGGCTACAACTGTGACTTGTTGAGGTTCAGCAGGACTCCCATGGACGTGAGGAAGTCTGAGGCCGTGGCCACGGCCTCCTGAGTCTCTTACCTGGAGGGACCTGCTAGAAGCCAGTGGTCCAGATATGGGAACACCTGTATTCCGATTTTCCTGAGGTGCGCTGTGAGAATTGCACAACACTTTGTAAAAACTCAAGGTGCTAAGGATAGCCCAAAGGGCAGGACTCTGAACTGATAGTGTTGACCTAGTGCCACAAACCTTAGGTATTTGTGGTGCCTTGGGTGCATGAGAATGTGCTGGTAGGCATCCTGCATGTCCAGGGAGGCTAGCCAATCGTGACAATGAATCAAAGGTAGTAGGGTACCGAGTGATAGCATCTCGAACTTTTCCTTGTGTAGGAACTTGTTTAACTTTCTGAGATCCAGAATGGGGCGCATGCCGCCTGTTTTCTTTGGGACCAGAAAGTAATGGGAGTAGAAACCTGTTTTCTGTTGATCCGTCGGAACTACTTCTACTGCCCTGTTGTTCAGAAAACCTTGTACCTCGGAAGCAAGAAGGTCTGACTGTACCGCAGACAGTCTGGGCTGTCATTTGGGAGGATGATCTGCAGGGGTTTCCTTAAGGTTGAGAGAGTACCCCTCGCGGATTATCCTAAGGACCCATTTGTCTGATGTTATAGATTTCCACTGGTTGTAGAACTAAGTCAGACACCCTCCCACTGCTGAGGAGGAGTCTCCCTCAGTCACCTGAGGTGGGACCTGGGCCGGAAACTCAATAGGTGGCACTGGGCGCTTTTGGGCCTTGTGCCTTCTGCTGCGCTTTCTTCTGTGGCTGAGGGTTCTGGTTCCTCTTAAAATCCCCCTCTGCCTTTGCCCTGAAAAGACTGGCAGTTGTGAAACTGGCACTTATTCCCACCCCCCCCGGGAGGGTACAGGCATAGGTCTGGATGTCTTAACGGTAGACCTAGTCTTCCATGTGGCCTCTAGTGCTAGCTCCACCTTAGGTCCGAACAGATACATACCGTCAAAGGGTAAGGTCATGACTTGCTGCTGGGCATCATTCGTGAAGCTTGAAGTACACAGCCAAGAATTACGACGGGTGCAGATGTCAGCCACTGCCACCACCTGGGAGGCGGTACAGAAGGCATCCATTGCAGCTTTAAATTGTTAGCTATTGGACCTGATACCTTTAGTTATGGTCTGAAGTAGCTCTGAGTTAACCTTCAATTCAGGCAGAGCTTCTACCATTGCTTTGCTTGAATGCCAAAGAACATACTCATATTGAGAAAAACAGCCCTGGTAGCTATCAATGCACATGCACAGGGTTGAGGCAGCAAATACTCTCTTACCCAAGGTGTCGATCTTGCGAGATTCTTTGTTTATAGGACGGGCTGTAGATTCCGAGGGACGACAGCCTTACCATCCTCTGCCAGGACCACTATGGCATTAGCAAAGGCTTGTGAGGCCAAGATAGGGCGATCCTTGGGAGGGGCATATTTCCTATCTATGGACTTGGCCACAGAAGGAATAGGAGCCAGATTCTTCCACACCATCTGTGAAAGGGTCTCAAAAGAGGGCTGTACCAGAGGGGTTAAATCTATAGGGATTTCTGAGACATGAAGATACTGGAGACGCAAAAGCTTCCCAGGATCGATTTCTGTGGTCTGAAGAGAAAGGGTAGAATTTAAATTCTTGAGCAGAGACTTAAAGGAAAGGTTCTCAACAACAAATTCTGCAGGAGGATTGATCCCTGCCCCCAGGGCAGTGTCAGCATCAGCATCATCACCCAGTCCAAGATCTGGGTTAGGCTCAAAATCATCTCCTGACAGTCCAGGGGGGGGACTGTGTAGATAGGAATGGAGTGAAAACCAGGAGAAAGAAGAGAAGGAGAAAGAATCAGAGTCGAAAACCTCTGGAAACTAGATGGCGCCACACCCACCCCTGGCAGCGACGAAGAAAACAGCGCTGAGAACAAAGAAGAAGCCATCACAGAAAACTGTGTTGCACATGGCACCAATAAAAAGCGCGACACCACATCTGGCACCGACGGATGGCGCGGCACCGCCAGCTCAGATGTCGAGGATGGCGCCGACGAGTCCACAGCACTGCAGACGGCGCCGACAGCACTCGAGGCGCTGCAAGGGACCTCGGTGCCGGAGAAGTTGGCACCGTAGACAATCGCAACATCACAGAAGTCTGAAAACTGTGATTTGAAATTACAGGGTGAAAAATGGCAGGAGATAAGAGCATCAGTGTAGATCCCTGCGCCGCAGCCGTGTGAGGGGGACAGACACCAGAGGGTGGAGTCAACGGCACCGAAGGCGCCATGTGACTAGGAAGACCTAACCGCCCCAACTGCCATCCTGAAACCGAAGGACCCGAAGGCCCCAGTGTTAGACTGGCTGGTTCGGGCAATCAGGCCAACCTCCGAGCCCACTGCTCCATAATAGCAGCCCACTGGTGAAACTGCTCATCGGAAGCTCCTCTAATAGGTGGAGGGGGCTCTGATGTCGAAGAGGTCAGCCATCAGAGACAGAAACCAGCGACTCTAAAAGAGCTGGAGACCGGCGCCCGGCCCTAATAACTGACCTTCTACGCGCAGACGTACCAGGGGGCAACCTCGAGTGATGCCGTTTCTTCTTCAACACACTCGAGACCAAACGGTGCCAAGAACGGGACTGCTTCTTTTTATGCTTTCGGGGAGACCGCCTACCTCCCTGAGCACTGGACCGTCCATTGTCAGACTCCCCCTCCCCCCTTGGGGAGGCAGTGGACCAGACCCGGACCCGCTGGCTGAACAACTTTCATACAAAGTCTCCCTACCATCGTCTGCCCCACTCATGGTCGACTCCATCAACAGAGGGCTGAAGACTTCTCTCTTATAAGAAGAAATTATTAATATAATTGGTACTTATTGAAGATAAAATATAAAACAATAAACTGAAAACTAAGCTGCTAGTTTGAAGTCTGACTCCCGGTGGGCGAGCGACGTTGTCACTGAAGTGCACTTGATGGCGGGAAAAAAGGAACTAAGGTGGTTGGAGGGTTGATGCCGAGACAGTCATTACCGCACGTACCGGGCTCGAGGTTCCGCTTCCTTGCGGTTCCATCTCAGGTGCCGGACTTCCTGAAAAAGTTTGCTCCCACTGGGTCTTAGCGCCCCCAGCGTACCTCCATTAGTGTGAATGAGTGGTGGAGACTTTATGTCCAGGAAGATCATGATTCATAGGTTACTCACCTGTAACTGTAGTTGTAGGAGTGATATTTGTTTTTCATCCACACTTCCTGGCATGTCCTTTCCTTTTAAGAATCTTGCCAGAAGGTCTAAAAGCTGGCTCCTCCCACCCACCTCAGTGGTATATCCCTTCGCTCTGCCCCTTAACGCCAGATCTTGCCCACTGGAAGCAGAGGTTGTGCGTCGAAGCTGGAGAGGTTGGGTGGGTCAGTGTGGATGAACAACATATACCACTCCTAGAACTACTGTTACAGGTGAGTAACCTGTGTTTCTAAGGATGTGGGTATGTTGTTCTTATCCACACTTCTTGGCAGATGCCTAGCAGTTCTCTGGGAGGAGGGAGGGAAGGCACACACCCCCTACTTAGGGAACAGAGACTGGAGAACTGAGCCCCAAAAACAGCCTCCTGGCATGACTCAATGTGGTAATGGGAAATTAAGGTGTTTGCTGACTTTCAGGTAGCAGCCCTGTCAATATCCTGGATAGGGACATCCCTAGAAGCAGCCACCGATGCAGCGGTATGGCGGGTGGAATGAGCCCTAAGCCCTACGGGAGGCTCCCTACCTGCCAACCTACAGCAGAGATCAATGCATGATGTAATCCATCTGCCAATCGTCCACCTGGCTGCAGGTCTGCCAGGTGCGGCTTCAGTGTAGGTGACAAACAGCTGGTGAACCTCTCCCTGAACTCCGGCCATGCGCTCATTATAGTAAGAGAGCACCTGCCTCAGGTCCAAAGTGTGGAGCCTGTACTCAGCCTCCGAGATGTGACTGGAGTAATACACTGCTAGAGTAACCAACTGGTTCAGGTGAAACTCTGACACAACCTTCGGAAGGAACTTCAGATTGGGGCACAGGACAGCCTTGGATAGGGAGACTCAACAGAGAGCACCTGGAGCTCCCCAATCCTTCTGGTTGACGTGATGGCCAGCAGGAAGGTGGTCTTCCACGACAGGTGTCACTTCTCACTCCTATGCATCGGTTCAAATGGCTTGCGCCCATGAGCTTTGCCAGTACCAACAGTAGATCCTGTGGTGGTGGTGGTTCACGCACCAGAGGTGAAATATGGTAGTGACCGTTTGATGAAACGCCAGACCACCTTCTCCTGTGCCACCATCTGTTGACCGACCCACACCCGATAAGCTGAGATGGCTGCCAGGTGCACCTTAAGGGTCGTAGACTTAAGACCCCTGCTGGAGAGATGCCAAAGGTAGTCGAGAATGCTAGCCACCAGACAGGACAAAGGGTCCAGGACCTTGCCCTGACACCAAATGGAGAATCACCTCCACTTGAAGGCATAGCACTTCCTGGTCGATTCCTTCCTAGATGCCTCAACTACAGTGAGTACATCTTCGGAGAGACCCACAGCCTAGAACTCTAGCCATTCAGGAACCAAGCTGTCAGGTGCAGGGATTGAAGGTCCAGGTGGAAGACCTTCCCCTGACTGACTGAGAGCAGGTCCAGGCGTGCTGGAAGACGCCTCGGTAGCCTGATGCTGAGGCTGAGGAGATCGTGGTATCGAAACTGGCGGGGCCAGTCTGAAGCCATCAGGATAACCTATGCCTTTGTCCCTCCTCACCTTGAGGAGCACCTTATGGATCAAGGGAAGTGGAGGACAGGCATAAAAGAGGCCTGAGGTCCACGGCCTCAAGAAGGCATCCCCTTGCAGTGAGCTCTGCGGGCACAGAACAGCCTCAGCTTTGTGTTCTCCCTTGAGGTGAACAGGTCCACCTGAGGGGTGCCCCACTGGGAGAACAGGTTGTGTACTACACCTCTGGATGGAGAGACCACTCGTGGGATGCCGCACCCACATGGGAGAGGGCATCCACCAGCTGATTTGAGGCTCCTGCCACATTATGGTTAGGAGATCCACCTCCAGTCAGCTCATGAGGGTCCAGATGCGGAGATCTTCCCTGCACAGAGGCCAGGAGTATGTGTCACCCTGTTTGTTGAGATAGTACATGGTCATGGTGTTGTCCGTCTGCACCTGAACCACTTGACCCCGAAGTAACGGAGCGAATGCAGTCAGCACCAGCTTAACTGCTCAGAGATCCAGCAGGTTGATGTGGCATCGGAATTTCTCGGTGGGTCCAGAACCCATGGACTCTGTGGTCCCCCATGTGGGCACCCCAGCCCGTGACAGAGGTGCTGGTTGTCAAGATGACCGTTGGTTTGGGAGAGACAAACGGGATCCCTTCCTGCGGATGCTCCAGCATGGTCCACCGTTGGAAAGCGTCCCACATCTTCTGGGTTACAGTGACCAGCTGGTCGAAATGACCTAGTCGCTGAGTCCACTGGCTGGCCAGCTCCCACTGAAGGGGGCACATATGCCACCGAATCCATCAGACCATGGAGGTGCAGGCCGCCATGTAGCCCAGAAGTTGCAATAAGTCCCGGGCAGGGCGTAAGTGCTGAACCAGAAATGATCGAGCAAAGGAGGAGAGAACCTCTGCCCTGTCTTCAGGAGCCTGGCTCTGGCTCGGCAAGAGTCAAGCTCTGCCCCATGAAGCAAATCACCTGTGAAGACATGAGTTCTGACTTGGCCTCATTGACTAGGAGGCCAAGGTCAATGCAGGTCTGGAGGGCCAGATCCCTGGACCTCTCCACCTCCTGTCTGGAGGGACCCGCTATCAGCCAATCATCCAAATAAGGGTACACCCTGCTCCTCGACGCTGAAGATGGGTTGCCACCACTGCAATACATTTGGTGAAGACCCTGGGGAACAATGACAGGCCAAATGGCATGGCTTGGAACTCATAGAGGTTTCCCTCTGCCCAGAAGTGGAGGAACCTTCTGTGTGATGGACGGATCAGGATGTGGAAGAATGCATCTTGCAGATCCAGTAAGCAAAACCACATGTTCTGCTTGAGAGATGGTATGATCTGAGACAGAGTTACCATCCTGAAGGTGCAAGACCTGATAAACTGGTTCAGGCTGTGCAGATCTAGAGAGGGGCACCAGCCCTATGTCCGTTTTGGGACCAGGAAGTACCTGGAAAAGAATCCTGAGTTGACAGGGGGATTCGCAACTCTGACCACTGCCTTCTTGCGGAGGATTTGGGTTATGCTGTCTCAGAGAGCTGAGTATCCATAGATACCTTCTCCTCCTGTAGGGTGCGCACTCGGCTTGGTGGGTACTGTTCGAATTCCAGAGGCAGACCCTGGCCGACCACTTCCAATACCCACCTGTCAGACCAGGCGGAAAGGAAGTGGTGGAGCTGGCCTCACAGGAAGACCCAGAGGGGGCCTGATGGGCATAGGGGTGGTCACCCCCATCCCATCACTGTGCAGGTTTGGAAGGAGGAGGACCCGGCCGTGGGACCGCCGGGACCCTTCCCTCTGGGCTTACTGACCGCCAAAGCCCCTGACTTAGGCCGAGGGTGCCAAGATTAAGCCTGCTGCTGGTGCCCTGATTGGTACTGGGACTGCTTGGCCACAGGGGCAGAAGGCCGAAAGGGCTTATGCTTCTGCTTCTTCGAAAACTGAGATTTCTTCTGGGTGGAAGAAATGGAATCCAAGGTGGCACTGGACTTCTCGATGCATTGAAGGTGACCATCAACTCCTGGACTGAACAAGTTGGTGCACAGGAAGGGAACATCCACCAATTTGTGCTGGCTGTCTGCCGTAAAGACCCTCAGCCAGGCCCAGCAATGCATGGCGACTGTGGCCACCACTGAACGAGCACAAGAATCCCCAATGTTCAGAGCCGTCTGGAGTTGCTGTTTTGCCACAGCCCGATCCTGATACTGGACCTGCTTGACCATAGTCTGAAGGTCTGTGGGGAGATGAGGAAGCACCTCATCTAGAGAGCCCAGGAGGGCATGGGAGAAGTGTGCCATGATGACAGCTGAGTTCAAATGATGGAGACCAAGCGAAGAGGCAGCATAGACTTTCCTGGCAGAGTGGTCCAGTTTTTTGGTCTGTCAGTGTCTCCTGAATTACCACAGTGTTGAAACACAGATTCGGTCACTAAGCCCTCAGCTGAAGGGTGCTATGTGAACCCAGAAAGGAAGCTGATGGGAACCGCATACTGTGGGCCATCCAGGCTGATGGCGCGGGGCAGGAGGTAGGGTGCTGCCAAAGCTCAAGAGCCAGGCCAACAACGGCTTCGGCCACTGGGAAGGCCTCTTTCAGAGAATCCCCTTTTGTCAGAATGTCTGTTACAGGATACTGAGCCCATTTCTGAACAGGCTCCAGTTTTATCCCCGTGGATTTGGAGATGAGATGGAGAATGCCCATGAAGGACGTGGAAATCTTCCTCCGTCGAGAGACTCCCAAGCGAAACCTCGTTGAACGGAAGAGAGTGTAAAGAGGAGTCCTCGGACTCTGAGGAGTCCGGATAGATAGGCCGATCATGAGTCACTTTCGACCTGCCACAGACAGTCTTGACTGACAGCCTATGCGGGAGGCCCTTAGAGGGCCGAGACTCCTTAACAGGAGCCCCGGAGGGAGGCTGTTTAGGTGGCGGCTCCATTATCAGCGTAGAAGCCAGTTTTGGCCAAGCCATGAGGGCCTTCACTAGTTCCGAGGGCAGAGGGACAGTGTCGGCCGGCTCTGGAGGAAATCGATGTTGGCCTAGAGGGCAACAGCCATGTGATGGCTGGTGTGGAAGCCGGGGTAGACTTCGGACCAGCCAACACCAACTGTTGCCACATGAGAGTCTCGTAGCGTCAACGCAATATGCGCCAAAGCCTCTTCTCTTCCGAGAAGGATGAATAGTGGCGGCGCTGCTTCTTGGAAAGCCCAGAATGGCATTTGTGAGTTTTCCTCGACTGATGACCAAGACCAAGACCAAGACCAAGACCATTGGCGGGGATCGATAGGGGCGCTCACAAGGCACTGTGGTGACCCATGGCTCCTAGGGCAAGGAACCGTGAGGAGGTTCCCGGTGAGCTGGGTTTCCTCCTCAGTAGGTCCAGCCAGAACCTGAGTCCTGAATAAGGAATTGTCAGCCTCATCCAGCGACAACAGGTTGACGGGATTGATAATTTTAACTGGGTCATCATCCTGCGTCTTAGCCAGCTGGCCTAACGGGGGCACCGTTAAGCCAGCGGCTGAGGCCACAATTTCGACCTAAGTCGAAACTGGAGATTCCTGGGAATGAGACCTCTCTCGAGCCTAAAACGACATTGATGAGACTTCTTCTATCAACTTTTGGAATCCTTTTAATGGAACGGAGCTTGGCTGAAGCCAACGGGCCCGCCCCTGGTCAGAGAAACTGGCACAGCTCTTGAAGGAACTCTGTAAAGGTAGAGCTCAGTCTGAGCGGTACGAAGACTGATGCTGAAGAGGAGTGACCAGCACCCCGAGCCGCCTCCTCCTTGAAAGCCTTCATTTGCTCAAGTTGTTCAGCAGACCCCCCGCAGCCACGAAGACCGCCCAATGGGCCTCTTTCGATTTCTCCGATCGGCCAAGCTGTAAGCCTGCAAGGCAATCAACCAACATTGTTGGCTGGAATGAGCGACAAAAGTCGCAAGCCTGGGTATCATGATTGTGGACCCGGCAATAGCATGCGGGTCAGTGCAAGACATCTTCTGCCTGCAGGGGCACCGGTGGAACCCGGGTGAGGACTTGTCCTCCATCGCAGTCACAATCGAAAAACGATGCGGTGAAACTCTAACAGGTTTGTGCTTAGGTCTAGTAATCCAAAGATTTAAGCACCACGGCCTACTCAACATGGGAGTGATAAGGAGGGAACTTGAATCTTTCAGCGGAAAGGAAGATCTGGCATCAAGGGGCGGAGTTGAGGGATATACCACCCGGGTGGGTGGGAAGAGCCAGCTTTTAGACCTCCTGGCAAGATTGTTAAAGGGAAAGGACATGCCAAGAACTGTGGATAAGAACAACATATCCACATCCCTAGAATCTAGCAGTTAATAAAAAAAAATATCATTTATTGCCATAAGCCTTAATTGGTCGTGTCTGCAGTAGTTGCTAAAATGTCTAGTTTTTCTGGTGTTTTCCTTCAAAAATCAACATTCCGTATTTCGGAAACCACATAAGCTGCTGTCCCAAAACTTCTTGTATCTTCAGATCTTGCCTTTGACACAATGCATGCCACATTTTTGGCAATTTTCTTTCAACGTTGACAAAGTTATTAAGGTGTAAACACTGGGGGTTAACATTAAGCACCCTACTCAACCCTAAGTATAGTGGCACTACCGCGATGGAACAAAACACACACTAGAAGAGGGGGTTACAAGGACTAGATTAAAAAAATATATCTTAGGGCCAGCCCACCAGCGCAGCAGTACTGCTACCGCTTGTGACGCTGGCGACCTGAGTTCGGGAACGGGCTCGGGTTGTCAGAGGGCTGAGCGGGGAAAGGAGGCTTGACCATCCCACAGACTGCTTGTCTCCTCCGGGGGGTTGGGGAAGCCTTGACTCAGTGCACGACCAAACTCTAGCAGTGGCTGGAGATTCAGCATGCCCAAGCCACACAGAAGGGTGGAGCATGTTGGATGCCGGCGTAAGCCTTGGTGTCAACACACGTCACATCTCCTGGGGGCATACATCTGAAAAATGCCTCACCTGGTGCAACACCGACAACAGGGTTAGGTAGGTCCTTGCCACCAGCAGGAGCGGCACAGAGTGAGAATCCCAATGAGACTAGAAGGTATGGAGCCGGGGGGGGGGCTTGAGGGTCCTGGCTACCCACTCTGTTCCCACCTGGGGGAGGGGGTAAGCCATGGCTCCGTGGGGGGGGGTCCCTCCGAGCTCACGATGTGGTAGTTGGTCAGGTGACAGTGCCAGGGCTCAAGGTGCGGGATAAGACAGAATAAAAAAAAAAAAAAAAGATTTTGGCTAGTGACATCAGTAACATATCAAAAATAAGTTGTTACTGTCGTCACAATGGGTATTTTTAAAAAGAAATGGCTAAGTTTAAGTTCTGGGCTTTGTATCTCTTTACCTTAGTGCTGCAACAGTCCAGTTCGTGAAGGAAGGGATAATAATCTGAGCCTAACAGACAATCCCTTCCACTTCTTGGTGCACCAGCCCCATCCCTGTGCTCAAGCGTTTCGTGACTTCCACCTAGGAAGAGTACAGGGGCGTGCCCCACGGAAGTCAAGGGGGGCATTTTCAAAACCATTTTCTATCTGTTAAAGCAACCTTTAAAATAAAGAAAGCCATCACTTAACTAACACAGGCCCTCTTAATAACAGAATAATAATAATACATTGGGAGAGTTAGGCTGGGGGAACCGCAGAGGGTGGAGAGTAGAAAGGTGAACCTAACTAGGACTCCACCAGAAATAAGGTCTAGGAGCAGTGGTGATGAAAGCAGCAAAGCATGGTCCCTAATAATTAAGGGTGACTGGGGAGGGGGGCTAATAAAGCCAGCAGGGAGCAGGAAAACCAGGACATTAAGGTGGGAAGGGAAAGACAAAGGAAAAGGTGCTCACAAGAGGAGGAATGGCATAGGCAGAAGCTAAAGACAGCCTGCCTAAATACTAGGCGCATGGGAAACATTAGTGAGTTCCAGGTGATGGTGACGGATGTGGGATTAGACCCTGTAGCCATTACAGAAACATGAGCCGCCAGGAATAACAACTGGGACCTGGCAGAACAGGGGTATACCATGTATAGGAGAGACAGAGGTAAGGGAACAGGTGAGGCAGCCCTCTATGTCAAAGAAGGCATAGTGGATGGGTCCATCAGGGAAGAAGAAGAATCGCTGCGAGTACAGCTCAAGACAGCATCAATAAAGAAGCTGGGCATGCAAGTGGACTGTAGACCACTAATACAGAGACACGAGGGGGACAGGGAACTAGGGGCAGAAACTGAGAAGGGAGCTGCACAGAGGGAGGTAGTGGCTGTGGGAGATCTCAATTTTATTTATTTATGTATTTGATAACTGGGTGAGCACACTGGTCCCAGGGACCGTTTTCAGGCAATTTACCAGACACAGAATGGAATATTCTAGCAGCTAATAGCTCCAGAAGTCAGGCTATGCTATATAAGTTACAGGACTACCTGCTAGTAGAGCTGGTCAGGGAACCTACAAGATAGCTGCCGTTCTTGACGTAGTAGTCACCTACTCATAAATCGTAGGTGGATTGCATGTTGGGGAAGAACACGGGTCCAATGAACATAACCGAATGATTTGAACTGGCCATGGGTATGATATACCCTCATCAAAAGCTGTGGTTCTGGATTTCAAATGAGCAGACTTTGATCAGATGAGGGCATTAGTCAAGGGGCAAGTTAGTTGGAGTGGATGAAATCAGGGGGTGGTGGGGAGAAATTAAAGGGTCCATTCTCAAAACAACCAAACAATGCTTGAGAAGGCTTGCAATTCTTAGTTTTGTTTATTTGGTTTTATAATCATGTATTTTACCAATTTTATCTATTTATTGGTTAGCGCCTTGATATTTGAAAGGCGCGTTAGAAATAAAGTTTATTATTATTATTATTACAAAGGGGAACAGGCACAAGAGACCAAGGCAGGGCCAAAAAGGAACTACATTGGCTATGAGGAGAAACAGGGATGAAGAAGGAAGCAAATAACAGGTAAAAATGAAGAAAGCCAAAAAGGCAGTCAGGGACACAAAAGCAGACACAGAGTTGGGTACTGTGGAGTAGGTCAAGGGAGGGGGAAACCAGTTATTCAGGTATTTAAGGGATAAAAGGAAGATGAGAGGGGGAATTGTTAGGCTGACGAAAGCAGGACAGTAGAGGAGGACAAACAGAAGGCAGCCATTCTAAACTACTGCTTCTGCTCAGTATTCACGGTGCAGGATGCGAGCCTCTGCCAGAAAGCGGCATAAAGGCGGCTACAAGGCAGATCCTAGAAACGGGACAGGTGGCAATTACAGGAGGAAGGGTTAGAAAAGGGCTTTCAGCCCTGAAAATAGACAAGGCTCCAGGGCCAAATGGAATGCACCCGAGGATGCTCACGGAACTGGCACCAGAATTGTCTGAACCTCTGGCAGGGCTATTAAGTAGCTCCCTACAGTCCGGGAAGTTCAGGAAGATTGCAGGATAGTATATGTGCTGCCACTCCACAAGGTAGGGAACGAGAGGAACCTGGAAATGACACACCTGTCAGTCTTCCTTCCACTGTAGGTAAATTGACTAGTCAAAAACAACCTAGTGGACTATTTATTTATTTAAAAGTTTAATCAGGAAATACACGCAGAGCTTCTAACAGCTCATTTCCAGATGTGTCCTGGGGAGAGGGGAGAGGAGATAACCAATCAGTATAATAAAGTACAGAAGTCAAATATAATGATACAGACAGATACACAGAATTGTAAATATTGAAGGCAATTTAGGACTGAATGCAATTAAAAAACATACTGTATATGAGAAAAGGGAAAAGTAGTCAAACAGCAAGAAACAGAGCAAAACTAGAGAGGGAGAGAAGGAGGACAAACAGTAACAAGTAGGGAGGGAGTTATCAAAGGAAAAGAGTCATGTACAGTTGCAGGAAGGATAACAATGGGCATACAGAAGAGACCTTAGAGAGGAAGGAGAACAAACTGAAAGGGGAAGAGAGGACTAAAGCTGAGGAAAATGGTAGGAAAAGGCAGACTGACCAACAGTAGATTTTCAGAGACTACCTGAAAAGAAATTGGTTCTGGAGTAATGAAAAAGTACCGGTTTATGGCAGGGGCATCTTGTCAGATAAACCTAATAGTATTCTTTGACTGGGTAACAACGGCTTTGGATAAGGCAAAAGCAGTAGACTTACTCTGCTTCAGCAAGGCATACGACTTGGTGCAAGAAAGAAGGTTGTTAATGAAATAGAGGATCTGGAATCAGCAACAGAATTAGCTAAATGGGTGGAAAGTTGGTTAGCTGGGAGACCAGAGGTCAGTCCTGGGACCTGTCCTTTTCTACAGGCTCATCAGCAACACAGGAGAGGGAATACAGGGCAAGCTGTGTCTCTTTGCAGATAACACTAGGCTCTGTGACAGGGTAAGGAGTGAGGACGGGTTAAGGGAGTTGCAAAGAGACCTGCAAAGGTTAAAGAGGTGGTCCAAGGTCTAGCTGCTGAAATCCAATGCCAAAAAGTGCATGGTGCTGCATATAGGGAACAAAAACCCCAGGAAGGTATACTGGATGGGAGGGGTTACGCTGGCCACTACTTCAGAGGAAAGGGACCTGGGGGTCATTATAAGCAACTCACTAAGACAGACTAACCACTGTTAACAAGGCTTACAGCAAGGCAACCAAAATGTTGGGGTGCACTGGAAGATGTTTTGATAGCATGAGGAAAGAGGTAATACTACCGCTCTGTAGATCACTGGTAAGACCCTATCTGGAGTGCTGCACCCAGTTCTGGAGTTCTCACCTGAGGTGAGACAGGCTGGAGACAGTGCAGCATAGAATAAACACAATGATTCAGTGCCAACAGGGCAGAGCCTATGAGGATTGGCTTAGGGTACTAAACAAGTACTCCGACGGAGGCCAGAAGGGAGAGGTGGGAACATGACAAAGACCTTCAAGTTCCTGAAAGGAATAAACAAGGTAAACTGCAAGGAACTATTTAGCAGGAATCGTGGGTCTGAAACATGGGGATTTGAATGTAAGCTGGTGGTGGGGAAGATTCAGTAGGGATGCTAGAAAGTTTTACTTTAGCGAGAGCGTGGTTGAGCTGTGGAACAGCATACCAGCAGAGGTGGTGGACACAAAAACCATTAATGGGTTCAAGGACAGAGTGAAGGGCTTAATAGTTTCTGGGGGTAGTAATGAAGGGGGCAAGGGACGGGACAGGAGGGCAAAAAACCCATCTGGACAATAGGTTACGGGTAGAAGTAGGGTAAAATTGGCCATACTGGATGGACCAATGGTCTTTTCCTGCCAACACTATGTTTCCATATTGCCCAAACCCGAAGGCTGAGGGCAATATGCCTACTGGAAGGCAACAGTTCATCCCAAAGGGTCAAGCGTTTCACACTATAGTCCAAAACATTCCAGTCAATATCTGTTTAAAAACCCTTCTGCACCCCCCCCCCACTAACAGCACCACCACACACACATAATACAAATGTATTATTGCCTTTTATTTAGGACTATATTTTAAGTCTTCCTTTGTTCTTCTCCAGACTTCACTGCTTTCTTTCACTTCACTAGGTGCAGCCCAAGTATTCCAAATAGCTTTATGGCTGTGTTCAATGGGAGGACTGTGCAGCACAAACAGCCCATTACATCAGGCAGATGGAACTGAGGGAGACAGAGCATTTTTTAAATAGCCTGCTCCTATGGTCAGCCGGCATAATAAGCAGTGCAGCCAGCAGGAGGTGGTAGGGGGGGTAACGGCGGGAGGTGGTAGGGGTAACGGAACAGAGCGAGAGAAAGAGCATCAGTAAGCCGTCCTTAGAAATTTTTTTTCCTCCAGTGGTGGCGGTGGTATGCCAGCAAGATCAGCAGCCGCTGGTGGGAGAGAGCTAGTAAGCTCTCTTTAGCAAATTTTTTTTTTTTACTCTTCCTATGTATTTTTTTTTTCAGGCCAACACATAGACACCACGAGTGTCTCAGTCAGTCGGTGGTGACAGTTATGGGGCCTTCACGAGTTACTTGCCTGGAAGCACCTGCAAGGATATCGCTATCAGGTCCAAAACCTCCCAAACAAGACTGCTGAAAGATACATACAAAGTACTATAACAAGTACTATAACCCTAAAAAAAAAAAAAAAAAAGACTTTTCCCTTTTTTGTGGTTCACTATCGTGTCCCTGGTATTAGTGGCGCTTTCAGAAGACAGCAGCTCATTAGTGGAGAAAGCAACAGATTACAGCTGCTGTCTCTCACTGTGAGAAGGGTTGGGGGGGGGAGTAAATGAAAATGTGGGTAGTTCAAAAACACTCAATGTTATGTGACTGGCTCTGGACCAATCAGAGACCAGTTTTTTAAAGGCTATCTGTCTGTCTGCCTCCCTCCCTACCTATCTGTGGGATACACAATTGTGTAACTCAGCATTTGACATTTATTGTCATGAGTGTGGGGGCAGGACCATAACTCATGAGTGTCAAAGCCATGAGTGAGTTATAAAAGTCCTGCCCATTCCCAAGTGATGATGAATGTCATATTCTGAGTGAGGCCATTGTGTGTCCAGTTTATACATTATATTTTAAATTGTAGAGCTTTCAGATTAGTTCTTTTAATGAAGAATAACCCATTTTTGTTTCAGTTCACTGCTCTGTTTTGAATACAAAACAGTCCACTGTAGTGTCATCAGGCATTGTATAAACTCCTCTCCCATTGGTTAAGAGCTCCACTGTTACCCCCTAAAGTGAAAATAAATGCTGATGACTCGACTAGCACTAAATTAAATGATTTAATTTCACTCAGAATGCTTTGATGGAAAAAATAACTCCTTTATCTGTCAGGTTTGACTCTCACCTACATTGTATACATTTCTCTCTGATATAGCTATATTGCAACGTAATAACTTTGGCCGCATTCAAAGAAATAGCCCAAAATTTGGTATGCATAGTCTGGCTGCCAAAGTCTCAAGATGGCACCTTATTCATTTTTTCGAGATACAGAATACCAAAAAATGAACAAAAAAAAAGGTTTTGTTTTCCTATACTTAACTTTTTTTTTTTCTCATGCACAGCCTAGATTATGCTGATTTTTTTTCACGAAACCTTAAGGGAGCTAGTGCCTTTTGAAGATTCTGTGAAAAAAATAAGGTTCCAGAGTTACACAGATTTGAAGTTAATTTTCTGGATAACCCCCTAGCTGGCCTGGACAAAAACAAAACAACCCCGGGAGACAAGATCGTGGTGGCTGCCATCTTGATTTCTTTTAACAACTAAAAAAACATTGAAAATGCATAAAAATGATGTATTTTCAAAAAACAAACACCTGACCCTACTGTACGTAAACGGGACCAGTTTAGCTATATTCTGTTTGTTTTTTTTAAAATTGCCCTGGAAATAACATTTCTGGACACCTGAAAATCCTAAATGCCCAGGTTACAAGAGGAGCCATTCACCCCGTTCTAGTATGAGAACAGCGGGACTTTCTTAAATTGTGAAGCTGCAGCTGGAGTTGTGCTGCCGGCTTCAGCTGGAGCAGTGTGCCGGTGATCCCCTGCTTTCTCCATTTCTTTCCATCTATTTACCTATCTATCGTTTCTATCTAGCTGTCTATGTGCAGTTATCTGTCTAGCTATTATAAATTACTAGCGGACTAGGGTGCCCACACCCTCTACCACTTCTTTCGCCCCCCTCTCTCTCCTCCAGGTCGCCAGCCCCCCTTTCCTATGTTTAATTTAATGTTGAATAAGCGGACCAGGGTGCCCACCCCAGTACTACTTCTCTTCATCACCCTCCCCTCCAGGTCACCTGTCCCCTTCCCATTATATACAGTACATGGTGGTACCAGGGTGCCCACCCCAGGTGCTGCCGAACAGTAGCCCGACACTGGGATGCCCAATCCCCAGTGTTGAAAAGTCACCAGAAACAAAGAAAACCATCCTTCATTGATTTTTTTTAGTTTAAACCAGTAAAAAGGAAAATGGTCCCTCACCTATCTAACACACACACACCACCACCACCACCACGACCTCCCATTCAGCATACCCCCCCACACACTCACCTGAACATGTCCCACGATGTAGAACCAATCTACATCTGAAGATGCATCTTGCTGTTGGTACTGGTGACTGAGGTATGAGGAAATAAGATACGTTTTTCAATGCTGTTAACTTCTATTCATAACTTTGTCATTGTTTAATATTTTTACACCAAATTATCCACATGGCCTTTTTATGATCCCAGCTCATGACCAAGGGCAGTGGAATTATTAAATTCCCAGAAGGTGATTTTGTGTTCGCATTGTGAAATCACCTTTTTTGGCGGGATTTGAACATTTTTCACTTACTGGGTTCATGAGGTGGGGTCATAAAAAGGTTATGTTGAAAATTTGGGGACAAGATATTAAAAAACAACAAAATTGGCTGGCCCAGTGGTGCAGAGGGCTGAGGCACTAGATGCCTTACCTCTGGCCAAGCCTGCGACCTGTGCTCAGGAACAAGCACGGGCTGTCGGAGGTCGGCACCGTGGGGGGTGCGGTGCAGGATTGAGCTGCCGACTGGCAGCTCTCCTCTCAGGGGAAGGATCTGTGCTTCCCTCGGCTTTTGGCTGCCTCATGGTGGAGGCTGGGAGGCAGTGCAAGCCAAGGGAGCCAGGGTGCTAGGCCAGTGGGGTGGACGAAGAGGCCATCATCGGAGCAAGAGGGCGCATGCATGCCTTCACATGCATGCACCTCTCTGTCTGGGGCCTCACGGTAATGGGAGAAAAACCAGTAGGAAAAAGCCGGAAGCTGTAGCAGGATGAAGCCTCCAGGCTGGCTCCAGAGGGTCTGCATAGCATTAGAAGCTCCCAAAAGACTCCTGGAGACCAGTAGGTTGGCGGATGAGCAGCTGTGGCTCACTGCAGAAGGATAAATACCTGATTTGGGGGGGTCATGGGTGTATGTTAACATTTTTAGACGCTAGCCCGCCCGGTGGGCTGAGGGTTGAGGTGCTGGACACCATACCTTGCGCCACGCTGGCGACTCGGGTTCAGGAACTGGCCTGGGCTGTTGGGGATTGGCAGGGGGGGAGGAGTGGGACTGAGCAGTCGTAAGGCGTCTCTCCTCTCCGGGAGGAACTGGAGTTTTCCCCGGGCCTTGGCTACCACCCGGTGGAGGACAAATGGGAGTTAGAGCTACGGGGGGCCTGGCAAATGCCAGGGGAGGGGCGGAAGGGGCTGAGCCGGCACCATGGGATGCGTGTGTGCCTCCACGCACATGCACGACCGTGTGCTGGGGCCCTGGGTGTATGGCGAGAAAAACGGCAAAAACTACTATGTATCCCCTTTGCCAAGTAGGCAGGTGGTGGCGGCAGGGATCAAACTTTAGTAATTGTCAATATTTTGACCCCAAATTTTCAACATGGCCATTTTTTCACATCACCTCATGAACGTGACAGCTGTTGTTTTTCAAATCCTGGCCAAATTGCATTTTCACATCCATGGTGTAGAATGACGTTTTTGCAGGGATTTGAAAAATTTTCACCTACAGTGTTCACAAGGTGAGGTCATAAGATGGCTATGACTGAACATTTAAGTATTTCAATGTTCACTCATAACTTCACTAAATTTACTAATTTTCAATATTTTGACTCCAAACTTTCAACATAATCATTTTTTAAATCCTGGACGAGATGCGTTTTTGCACTTCTTGTGGGAAATCATGTTTTGGCCAATATACTATAAGAAAACATTACTTACCATAGTAATCTTGTTTCTTCTAAGGGAATCTTACTGTATTCTGACAATTGCAGTATGGACTCACCATAGGACTGCCCCAGAGTCGAACTGGTTAATAGAACCTATGCTAATGATGGAATGTTAGGCTCGAGCTCGGTTTTCAAATGACTGTCCCTGGTTGCACTTCCTGCAACCGTCAGATTTTTAAGAAGCATGCAGAAGCTAAAAATACTAAGTTAACGTAACTAATCTCAATACCCCAACTACGGTAGGAAAACACCTACAAACAACAAAGGGCATTACTATGACTCAAGTTAACAGATGCCCAAGAATCTAATAGCTACCCACAGGTTTCCAACATGAGTAACAGGCAGTGTGCAGTGCCCTGTAGGTCCTAGCAGGGGAGGAAGGGTAGGAGCTCAGAATATAATAAGATTCCCATAGAAGAAACAAGATTACTATGGTAAGTAATGTTTTTTTCAAACCCCAGGAAATCTTACTGTATTCTGACAATTGCAGACTACCCAAGCAGTACCTTTGGGGCTGGCAGAGGACCTATTTAGGAAACAAGATCTGTAAAACTGCTGTGCCAAACTGGGCATCGCTCCTGGCCTGGGTATCCAAAAATGATGCTTAGTGAATGTGTGGACTATTTTCCAGGTAGCTGCTTTACAGATTTCCAATAAAGTAATAGCTCTTAGAGCTGCTATAGATGCAGCTGCCCCCCTTGTAGAATGGGCCCTGAGCCCCTGAGGGGGCTGTTTGCCCACTTTGCCATAACAGAACTGGATACATGCCACAATCCATCTTACTATGGATCTCTTAGTGGCAGGTTTGCCTTGTCCCACTTCCCCATAAGTCAAAGAGTGTTGGGTTTTATCCCCTCTATGACTTTTTGTATGTTCCAGGTAGTAGTTGATAGCTCCTTTAACATCCAAGCTACGCAGTCTATATGCACCTGAAGTAGAATGGTCAGTAAAGAAGGCTGGAAGTGTGATGGATTGATTAATGTGAACATCTGAAACCACCTTTGGAAGGAGCTTATTATTTGTCCTAAGGACCACTTTATCCCTATGGAATGCCACATAATCAGGCTCCATGGACAAAGCCTGGAGTTCGCTGATCCTCCTGGCAGAGGTAATGGCAACCAGAAACACAGTCTTCCAAGTCACATACTTGAGATCAGCTGTTGCCAAGGGTTCAAAGGGTGGCTACATAAGCTGTGCTATGCAAATATTAAGCTCCCATACTGGAGTGGGAATTCTGTGAGGTGGGTGCAAGTGCATCAGTCCCTTAAAGATGCTCCTGAATACAGGGTTATATGCCAGGGAACATGTCTTACCTGCCGACAAGTAAGCAGAAACTGCAGCCAAATGCACCATCAATGTGGATCGCATTGGGGGTGCTGTGGAGCAGCAACAAGGAGGCAGCTCTCTAGACCAGCTCTGCATATTGTATCTTTCAAAGGCCATAAAGTGGTAGTTACCTCAAAAGAAACGAAGATCTGACTATAGCCAAAGCCATCTGAAACACTCAAGACCACAATGGGGCCAAAAAAGGACGGCAAGCATGGAGTGCGTAGCCTGAATGTCTTCCTTTCCCCAGCTGGCACATCTACAGGACCAAGGTCGTCTCCAACCAGCGGCCTTGTCTCACTGGACCTTACAACGGCGCAGATTATGGCAATTCTGACTAAAATCCAGGCAAATGGGGAAGAAACAAATAAAATACTGGCCACAGTCGAAGCCAAACTTTCAGAAAGTGATACTGCGGTTAAAAAACACTCCCAGGCAATCGCCAACATTCATGTGAGTTCTACCCAACAGGAGGAATGTAATGCTTCCTTCGCAAAAGATCTGAACTTTCTCAGGGGGAAAATTCAGACGCTGGAAAACTT
Organism: Neoceratodus forsteri; assembly: GCA_016271365.2. Lineage (NCBI taxonomy): Eukaryota > Metazoa > Chordata > Ceratodontiformes > Ceratodontidae > Neoceratodus > Neoceratodus forsteri. Next base: position 817,129,032 of record CM057453.1, on the reverse strand, counting down.
GCAACGCCAAGCAAATGTACGGGTGGTGGGCTTTCCGCCCCAACTAGCAGGACACATTGACCTCTTGCCTAATGTCACTAAATTCATCTTTACAGACCTAAAACTTCTACCCCAGGATTCAGGGGTCACAATTCAAAAAGTCTTCGCCATCCCACAGCGATCACATAGAGGGGACACGAACCAAAGGCCGTTGATGGTGATTATTACGTTGTTATCTCCTGAAGCCAGGAACCCACTCTTGGAAGCTGTACGGACCTATGGGGACATTGTTTGGGAGAACAGCCGCCTGGCTTTCTTTCCGGATCTATCAGCCCAGTTACAAAGCCGGAAAAAAGAACTTCAAAAAATTAAAAAGGAACTGCTGAGCAATGGTATTCAAATGTAACTTACATTTCCTGCAAGGCTGCAAATTCACCACGAAGCTAAAACATATATTTTTGTAGAACCCAAGCAAGCAGCGGACTTAGCGAAGAAGTTGCTGGCAAAATTGCACCCTGTAGAAGATGCCTCCTCTGAAGATGAAGCAGGCTGAATTGACTTTGTTCACTTTTGTGGGGACACTTATTTCCCGGTAGCAATTTTGTTTACTCCGTAGCGAGGTGGCTAGGGTTCCAAATTAGAGAGGGGACACTGTAAAATTCTCCTTTTGGGGCTGGTCTGGTGAGTTTTCCCTGAAAGAGTTGCATTTTCCTGCTATTAAAAACTTTTTTTTTTTTTTTTAAGGTATGCATGAATGCCAATATAAATTTTAGAGTATGTTTAAGCCCCAAGTTACCATGTACTGCTCTTATTAAAGTTTCTTCATATTGATGATTTATATGGCTCAGCATACATGGGGAAAATTGTAAGTGTATTTACACTGCTCAGTTCCGTGAGCTTTAACAGCAATTCTTCAAGAGTTTCTGATAACCCACAGGGGAGGTTTTGGCCATACCTGATATGTGGGTTTTATAATATAACTTAATTGAGCCCAGACTATCTAAGACCTAATCCTGCCCATGTATTCTTGGTTCATCAACTCCCCCACTGAAGTTTAATTCTACTAGGGACTGGATAAATTGGTGCGTAATGTGAGAGGAGTTATAGATACTGGTGAGAGTAACACTGACCTACAGCTTAATTCGGTCAAATTTACTTCTACATAATATTAGTGAAGCAGTATCTCTAAGCCTTATATGTAATATATGTATGAAGGAATATGTTTATGTATCTGGATTGTAAATTAGGCGTGGAGGTCTGTGTACCTCATATCCTGTTTTATTACAGCAATCTCTAAGCTCATAAAATCAATACACAAAAAGTTAAAAAAATAAAAATGTGGATAGCATTAAGCCCAGCGAGTGAAGGTGGGTAAGGTAATCCAAAACCACAGGCAATCCTGCCTGATTATGGTTCAGGTTTTTATTCTGACACCAAATAGAAAATCTTTTCCACTTGGAAGAATAAATTTTTCTGGTAGAAGGTTTTCTAGAAACCCTGAGGACCGCCATGACACTTTCTGAAATATGCAAACTGACATACTCCAGGTCCTCAAGAGCCAGGCCTTGAGCCTGAGGGACCGCAGGTTCGGATACAGGATCCTGCCCTGCGATGAAGTCAATAGGTTGTGTCTCCTGGGGAGGTTGACCAGCTTGGCTATTGATAGATCCAGTGCCATGGAGTACCAAGGTTGCCTGGCCCAATCTGGAACAATTAGAATCATTGGCCAGACTGGGATCTGAGCTTGATCAGAACCCTTAGTAACAAGGGAAACAGAGAGAAGGCATACAGAAACTTCCCTGTCCAGTCCAGAACTAGTGCATCCAGTGGCACTGAACCTGTCACTGGTGGCCCGCAACAATATCCTGGAAGCTGGTGATTGTCTGGTGAGACGAACAGGTCTATCTCTGGAGTCCCCCACCCTTTGAATACCACTTGTAGTAACCTGACTGTTCAGAGACCATTTGTGGTGGCTCTGATGTAATCTGCTCGGTGCATCTGCCAAGACATTGTCTTTGCCTGGCAGATGACAAGACATTGTCTTTGCCTGGCAGATGAACAGCTGACAACTGGATATTTAGTGAATAAACCAGGGTCCATATCTTCATGGCCTCTGTGCATAGAGGAGTGGACCTTGTGCTTCCTTGTTTGTTGATGTAGTACATTGTGGTTGTGTTG